>OX458316.1:20864448-23377023 GCA_949768715.1 Dascillus cervinus | reverse complement strand
AAACATTTTTTTTACATCCACATGACAATCTACATGTTTGCTTTGATTTATGAAATACTGAAGATAATGTTTGGCTATTAATAAGGTATCTTTATTAATGCCTTGAAAGATTTTCTCCAGTTGTTCCAGTTTTTCCATAATTTCTGGAGACGCTTTTGTCAATCCTCCTTCGGATAAATGATCAGTCCATGTAAAACTGGATGATGAAGTTGATATGGAAGTGCATTGAAAATGAGTAGCATGTTTTAACCTATGACAGATATAGCCACCTAAATTTTCAAGCCCATCGTAGATTAGATCATCCTCAACAGTGGGTTCCATTTGGGCATTATTCAGATCACAATATACAAAAACATTAAATGAAATACATACAATTATTTTAAAATCTCTACAGTATTTACCACTCAATAATTTCGAACATAAATCACTGCTTCTCACGTTTTCTTCTAATTGAAGATCCAAATCTGGAGTTTGATCTTCTTCTGTGTTACCACCTAATGACAGCGACCCATCATTTTTGCCTAAGATGTATTTTCTTAAACGATATTTAAATTCTAGAGCTGTAGGGTGGTCATGGAGGCCTCCTTTGGCCCTAATTACACCGAAAAAGTTTTCTAATACATCTTGATTTAGCCTATATGTTAATAAATATTTAATTTTAAATTTTTTTTGCATTTCTTGAAAGAGAAGCTTTAATGATGTATTGGAGATTAGAATTCCTAAAAAATGAATGCTAGTAAGTTAACGTTGACGTAGCAGTAATTTACGTAATAATTATACCTTGTTGAAATGGCAGAAGTTGTTTTCTGTTGGTAATTTTCATAGAAGTTATGGTCTCACTCATCTTATCCAGAATTACATTTTGTTCATTTAAAGCTAAGCCAAATGCTTTCGTTCTTGCTCGTGAATCGGTTTCAGGTACTCGCGCATTTAAAACATCAAACCAATCGTTCACCTAAAATTATAATTTTTGTTTAAACCTTAAATAACGTAAATGTTAATATTTTACTGTTTTGAAAAATTCGGAACACTGAGCCCAATTTGTAGATGACCTGAAACGACCTAGCACTCCACATCTAGAGATAGCGGAAGCAATTGTGTGTGAAAATAATTTAGATGCAAATTTCACTTTCTGCCTTGCTGCTCCCTTAACATTCAGCATTTCCCTATTAATTTTGTAAGTCATTTTTAAATCTGAAGAACCGGTCAAGTCAATTAATTCCTCAATAATGGTTTTATTTATTTCCTTTCCTGCCAATGTGAAACCCTGATCCACAAAATGATTTCGTATCAGCTTTATTAGATGCGGAACATCAGCAAATACAAATACTTTTTCTTTATTAGCAGGATTTAGGAACCACGTTTGTGAAGTATTAATTCCTAGCTCGGCATGTAACACACGGTTAGTGCCTCCTAAATCGCTTGTCATTGCCACAACATGAAAACCTAAATAGTAAAGCTATTAATTTCAATATTTTTCAACAAAACATTATTACCTGCAGATTCGACATAATTTATTACATTAAATATTTTATCCTTGGTAAGTTTGCAGTCAAAGTCGAAAAATATTGGTTGTTTCCAACTTTTAAACAACCCTCTTAACATGATCACTTGTACATAACTAAATGGTTTTATCGTTTCGTCATTTACTTTATCATACAGAAACTGCTTTTTAATTTTCATTTCATCAAATGATAAAACGCATACTTTATCCCTTTCACTCATATCAGACGTTTTGATAATATTAAAAATCTTCTTCATAATTCCTTGAGATATTTGTATCTTTTTCAACCAAGATCGAAGAGTTGAAACTGCTGGGAATGGAAATCCACGTTTTAACATAAGTCTATAAGCTTTAGGTCCTGCAGCATGAATAGCAATAGCATTTGAAATATCCTTAACTGACCATGTCAATCGTTTATCAGGATTTTGTATTTTTCTTATCTGCTGAGGGCTAAATATATTTTTCAACAGGTGTTGTTCTTTTTCGATCACTTCTAATTTTGCTTTGAGATCAGTTATTATTGTATCCCTATCGTCATACTCCGTATTTACTCTAAAATAAAATGTAACAATTCGATAAGTAGGTATGTACCTATTGAATTAGCTGAAACAATATTACAATAACAATAAGACATACCCCTTGCTAACACGTGTATCTAGAAGCATGTTATTATTACCACCACCTTCTAAAGAAAAAGCATTTGAAGAAGGACCCGGTAGCGAGTGATTATTATGGATACCACTACTTTCCAAAGACGCAATATTAACTGCATTTGTAAAACTACAAAAACCCAGAACCAGATATTGCTAAAATTGTCTAATTGTGGATATAAAATAGTACAACATTACCTGTTTACTGCCGAATCAACAATTTTTTTCCGTTCTCTAACTGCTCTCCTTTGCTGTCTAAACTTTGAGTTGGATTCTGAAGACGAAGTTTTTGACTTTGGGATATTTACACTAGGTACAGCATTTTTCCTCAGTTGGCGATAATTTTTGGGATTATAGTTCAATAACTCGTGTTTTAAATTTCGAACATAATCTTCTTCTTTGAAATGGGTAGAACAAATTCGAGAATTATCAACGTTGAAGTAGTCAGCACGACAACAACAATTCACCCAAACACTACGCGTTGGTTCCTCTTTGGGGAAGCGAAAAAACTGTATATTTGGTCCAATACTTTTTAATTTATTATTGACGCAGCAACTAAACACTGCACACCGCATTGTTTGTAAATTAATTGTCAAATCAATCAAAACTAACACGAGCAAAACACTCTCACTCACGTTCGATTCGATTTTGACTCACGTCAATAAGGCCCAAGTTAAGTATTTATACTAGAATTCGTTTTCTTCTCGAATGGGGCAACAATATGTATTTCCCAAAAAACAACATTTTAGAAGAACAATAAGTTTTCGTCTGTCTCGTAAATAAAAGGATCCAGTTAAGTTATTACTTTACAATTCGTTTTTTAAACCAGCCGATTGGAACATAAATGTGTCTATTTGTGTTTGTGTTTGCTGAAAGGGTAATTTACAATTTATTGACACTGAAATTTCACTTTTCAAAAACGAAATACATAAGTTGAAAGGGTGAACGTTATTTAATTCTTTCCCTTAACATTTTATGACTGACTTTCTATAGTTTACTCTAAAATGGTCTTTCATCATTGTTACTGAGATTTCGTTTTTTCGAAAGTCACATTAAATGAACACTCACAAGAAAGCGAAAGTCTGGACCGTATGCATTTTTACAATAGACTCAAAAAATTCTTCGACAATGCAAAGCTATAAAGTTAAATAATTAGAAGCGCATCTAATCGGCACGAAAGAATGTTTTTTATTTTTTGTTCCTTAATTGGAACGTTACATTTTTTTTGAAGAGCAAATTCACTCTTTGTGTCTTGTGTAAAATCTATATTTTGATGTAAATTTAAATTTATTTGTAATAATTTGTTTAGTTTTTGTAAAATTACTCAAAATTTATTGAATACCTAAAATTTTTTGTTTGTTTGTTTGTTTGCATTTTTTATTCAAATTGTCTTCCACTCATTTAATATTTTTTCAAATTTTTGATTTATTGCGTATAATGTAGCTTTATTAAATGAAATTACGAGATGACAATTGATTATTATTGATCATTTATTTTTTGAATATGAAATTTTAAAATAATTGATGAAGAATTTTTTATCATATGAAGGGATTGTTTAATGTTTTGAATTTGTTTGTTTGTTGAGTAGGTTATTATAGGTGATTATTATTTTTTAGTTGTTTAATCTTTCCAAAATAATTTAATATTATTGTAAATGAATGATTATTGTATCGTTTAATGTGATGTATGTATATTAAAATTTCATTTAGTAAGAGCATAATTCAATTTGAGTGTTTGTGCATAAGTAATATATTATATTGTTTTTTACATTTTATTGTGTGGTTGTAATATACTCCGAATAATGCCCCCGATTAATCAACTGTCTTGGTAAATGTTATTATTGTGATGTTAAAATCTTTTATTTCGTAGTCATTTATATCTTTTTCTATTTGATTTATGTTTAATTTCATTGCATCCAAGTAAGGTTGTACCAGAGGTTTGTTTGTGTTTTTTCTTATGGACTGCACGACTGCTTTTTCATTTATGATAATCTGTATTGACTTAATACAAGCAGTAATGTTCAGTTCATCACTTGATACCGTTCTATATGCCTTAGTAATCCTTTTATAATATAAAATTGATAGTATACGCGCTTAAAACAAGCAGCAAAACAACGATCAGGTCACCACCTGACGTCACTAACCAAATGACTAGTGGGGGAAGCATGCGCAACGTCATATCTCTTAGTTATTGTATCATGCACTAAACCATCGGTACTCAACCTGCGGCCCGTCAAGCTTTTATATGCGGCCCGAAACGCTAAAACCAGGTCCCCCACTAACTAATTTTAAATGGATGACCTAAAAAAAAAGTTATCAACCAAAAATATTACGGCCCATGTAACATGGTAAACATATATATGTGGCCCGAAGGAAAGAAAGGTTGAGCACCGTGGCACTAAACCATGGTAGAGAAGTTTCAAGGTATGATATTGCGCAGATACGAGGTCAACTGTGACGTCACTCTGAGAGTTGCATGCATACAGTTCAACAGCTGTTCAACTGTTTTATCGGTGTTCTGTGGTAGAATAGACTATTTCTGTGCAGTATTCAGTTATTATTATCTTTTATTACTTTCGTGTTAAAAGTGCATTGACAATGCGTTGTGCTGTGTTTGGTTGTAATAGTGACAAGCAAGCGAAAAATTTTAAAGACAATGTAAAACAATTTTTCGGTTTTCCTAAGGATTGTGTGTTAGAAAAACTATGGGTCATTGCTTGTTGTTGGGCAGACCAATTTAACACAAAAACTGCAAGAATTTGTTCAAATCATTTTGAGGCAGGCGACTACGAGAGAAATTTGCAGCATGAACTTTTAAATTATCTCCCAAAAAAAGAAAAGAAATTGAAGTGTACTGCGACTCCTTCTTTGCCTTTTCAAAAAGGTGTGCTTACATAATTAAAAGAAAATTTCTTTAACAAACTTACATTTTACAGGAATACTTCTAACTAACTCTGCTTGTAAGCAGTTGTACGACGACTTGAAAGAAAAATTTAATATCAAATATGTGTTAACATACAGACTAAATCAAGACATCACCGAAAATTTTTTTTCAGCTATTCGTTCTAAAGGAGGACTCCATGATCATCCCGATCCTTTAGAATTTAAATATAGATTACGAAATTATATTCTAAGGCCAAATGAAGGCAGCCTTTCAGAGGGTGGAAACACGGAAGTAGACAGTACACCAGAGGGCCCTGTAGAGAATGTTGGAGAAAGTCTACTTAGTGCAGATTGTTTTTCGATATTAACAGAAGGAGAACAAGATGATTATTTCAACTCTCGCTACGATGATGTAGATGATGCAATGAGCGACTTAAAATATGATGCACTGGAACATCTAACGGGTTTTATATCTTACAAAACCATCAGAAGAACTTTTAAGTTGTACTCAGGATCTTGAAAAAATTTTTAATTTTGTAAATGGAAGTACAATTAAAATTACTACTAGTTACGTAAAAAAGCTATTAGATCATTCTAGGCTAATTAAATGTAGTGACAAAATTAAATCATTATTTTTTCGATCACGAATGTATTTCCGAATTAAACATCTGAATCATGCATTAAAAGATGTGGCTCAAGCAAGACAAAAAAAAAGGAAATTTTCTAAAATATGTAACTAGTGTAATTGTAAATTTTTTGTTGATTTGTTAATTTGTTGATTTTCATTAGGTTGTCCAAAATCATTTTCTTATTTACTAAAACACCACCATCCAGAAATACTAGATGGAGTGAATTATTAATAATTTTTAGTAGGGGTGATTTAAATATAATTGATTTTTTCATTACAATTTTCTTCATAAAGATCCATAGTTTACATTGGTGATTTTTACGATAGCAATTGACAACATGAGAATGGAAAATTAATAAAAACCATTTTTAACATATGAAAATGAACTGCATCGTTTAAAATGAAAACTACATTTTGAGGTCTTCAATTAAAGTTACCAATAAGTAAATGATTATTTAATAAAAAACTTTTCTGCTTGGAAAATTAAGGTATTTATTTAATGATAAAATGATGAACGTTTTTACAATTACAATTAGATTTAAATTTTTAAAGTGAAAATAATTTTAAAACTGAAGTGCAACTTACTGAATGTTTTTTTTGCAAGTTTTTTCTGAATACAACATTAACAATAACCTACTCGCATTATTTACCTATTTACTTGTTATTACTTATTTACGCAGTGATAGTTCTCAAAAACTCCCAAAATATTTCTTTTGTAATGTTACTTACATTTAAATATGCAGAGCGAACTCTCGGAGTGACGTCACTGCGCAGACTGGACGCGTTTCGTCGGCGTGAGTGTGATACCTCCTAAAAGTTCTTTATACCATGCACTAAACATTCTGCCTAATTTTAATTTTCCTGATCAAGGTCGTCCGCTAACTTCACGGACCCTAGAAGTAGAGTAATTGTAAAATTGATGCGCGCAAAGACGGAAAACGTAAGGTACTTGCACTAACTTTGCAATAACTTTTGTTAAACTTAATCTTTTTTTAAATTTCAAAAAAATATAAGTTTCCTATATAAGACTGAATCTTTTAATGCAATAAAAGTGTTACTATCTACAATAATAAAGTTTTTATTGCCATTTAAACATTTAATTTGTTAATAACAATTAAACTGACCACTTTCAGACTTTGCGACCAAAATTTTTGGAATCAGGAGGTCCAAAATACTTAGGAATAAGTCTTTTGCAACCGTCGCACTCTGAATGTCTACGAAATCCTATGGGCTCCTAGACTAAATATAATTTTCTAATAAAAAAAGAAAAAACGTACCTTTCATTTTTTTTTTCTGCCTCAAGCGATATAAATTCTTCTTGCTTCGACGTCTTCCTGTAGTCGGCAAAGATTTTTTTCCATGAATTCCCATGTTCAAACACCACAAAATCACTTATTTTCACTCCAAGAGTCAAATGACTTCAGAAGACGTTAAAGTTATAATAAACAATTTTTCAAATTTTGCATATTTTAGCTACGTCGCGTCGTCTAAGAAATGTTAACCAATCCCAAAACAGAAACTTAGGTAGAATACCTATGTACTTGAATCTGCTTGCAAGATGTATTACAAATTCGTTGTTGAAAAATTTAAAGGCACGTAGTCGATTGCCTGGTATTGTATACTGGAATTTTGACCGTTCGTAAAGAATGCAGTGTATCTCTTTGTTGGCAGTTCCGTCACTTTGCCAAATGTAAATAAAATTAAAATTTTATTTTTATAATACGTTCATTCGAGCTGATAAATGAATATTTATCGACAAAATGTTCTGAATGTGCAAACTTAATATTCACGAAAGCAGCACATCGTGGAAATCAATTTTTAAATAGGCCTTGAGCTCCTAAAACGATCAAATCCAACCATCTTAATTTTCTGATTGTCGATTTATTAACACAATAAAAAAATAGGTCCCTTTTAACTGTTCAAGATACATATATAGTGATTATTCTTTAAAAAAGGCTTACCAAAATTCTCGGGGAACGAAATTTTCGGTAATAGAAAATATAATACTGAACATCTGTTTTTTTCCCCAAATTCCGACTACTTACCTGCTGTGCAATAAACTTTGGACAAATTTTTTCAACAATAAGTACATACAATGTAACTATTCAATTACATATGATGAACAATTGTGTTTTTTTATTAATAACTGTGTGTATATCTAAATGAACAAATATTTTTTCAAACGTATTAAATCTTAATTTTTTGATTCATCGTGAATTCTATTAGTAATTAAATTTCTCCATAGTGGTTTTTTTTTCGTGGCTTTTCGAACATCACTAAACGGGATTTCAACTGTATTTAAATTTTTTAAATTTAAATCTATTAATTCACATCAGACATTTTAACCCCTTTTTTCCCGTATTTGGCACACTCAAATGTTTTATAAGATCATCATAAACGGTATTACGTGGCCCTGACCGCAATATATGACATATTTGACGCGAGTAATATTTTGAACTTTTTTTTATCAAAAATCGCGATAAATTTTTTTTTTTAGTATTTTTTAAATTGTTCAATAACGATAATTAATAACATATATTTAATTGAACGGTATAAAAAAAATGAGGCGGTAAGGGGTTAAGTAACACTCTAAAGTTTGTTTTTACGAAGCGTATTTTTCTCTGGTTAATAATACTATTTTTATGGTAGGTAATAATCACCGACTTAGTGTGCATAAAGTCGAAACTTGCCATCAGTCATAAATTAAAGATTCTAAGAAGCGACATTACACTAATAGACGTTGTAAATCTTCTTGACACCGTCACGAAATAAGGACTTGAGAGCAAAATGTTTGATTGATTTTTTTCATTTAAATCAACGTACAGAATAGTTGAAAGAAAAGTAAGTGTCAAGCCGGATAGCTTTTTGTTCAATTTTTAACATGAACTAAACCAAAAAATTCTGCGGTAACCGATGATTGAGAAAACTTGTAAAGACTATTTTGACATTTTAATTAATATACTTTAATCAGATCAGTTTTTCAAAGTTTGATTTTACGAGCTGGATAGATTATTAAATTCTACATAAGTAGATGATGCAAGGCTTTCTTCAAATTTAAGGCTAACAAAAATATCTCGCATTAATTTCTCAATGATTCGCAGATCCCAGGGTTCAGGAGCCTTAAAATTTAATAATACTTTACCTAAAAAAAGTTGACGTAGTAGTACGATTGGTTGCATACATTGACTGATTCACAGATATTTTTTTTTTAAATTGAACAGAAATATTTCCATATTCAATCTCAAAAAGAAGACCCGGTATGTTACACGGAATTATTTTTATTTTTTTACTTCTTCTGATGTAACATGCATTTTCCTTCCATTTATTTTCGTTGCTGTTTTCGTCTATTATACACTGGGTTAAACATTTTTGTTGTTTATCAGTGTGAAAGAAGTGCAAAACATACAGTGTGTTCACCGACAATGGTAACAGTGAATAATTCGTTTATCTTGATGGATACAAAAAGAAGTTTCAATAGGTTTCTAATACACGCGAAACGAACAACTTAATTATTTACTTATTAATTTCGTTAGTAAAAAAAATATATAAAACAGAATTGGGAACGGACAAAACCAACGCCATCTTTATTTTACAAGCCGTGAACTAAGAAATTTGGCAGCAGTGTTGCTAGGCGGACATTTTGCATTCTTCAGTTCAGCATTGCATCATTGAGTTGTTGTTGATATTGTTATAAAGTGCAGTTAACGTTAGATAGTTGTGGTATTTCCAAACCTGTGTGTATTTATCAGAATATTTAACTCAATAATTTGATATTCGACAATATAGAAAGTAAGTACATTTAACCTTTGGTTCATGCTTTTCACATGAAAACTTTTTAGATGACTAGAAAATGTTGTGTCCCAAGCTGCAAATCGAATTACGAAAGTGTTTCCGTAAAGGGGCAAGCTGCAGTTACTACGTTTTCATTTCCAAAAGATGAAGAAACGAAAAAGAAATGGCTTCGAGCTATCCTGAGGAAAAATTGGCAGCCTACGAAGTATTCATCTGTTTGTATAAAACATTTTAACGAAAATGATGTTATATTAGATCAGATATACAAAAACGGGTCAACTGTTACTACGTTGCTATTAGCACACCCAAAATTAAAGGAAGACGCTGTACCCACAATTTTTCAAAATCTTCCAGTTTATCTGTCTTCAACTTCAACAGTAGTTAGACGAAAAGACCCTGAAGTAAGAAGGAAAGCGTTGCAATCAAAAGAAGCTGGAAAAATTGAAGAATTTGTAAAATCTGATATTATAAATGACTTTACAAATTTTCTTGACACTTTTCAAACAAAACTAAATGGTATAAACAGTGAAACAAAGTGGAACTTTAAAATTAAGAGCAACTTTGGTGTTTGGCTGTATTTATTAAATATTGAGTGTTCTAATAGTTCTTCTGAAAGTGAAACTGAGTTAAGTGCCGCCGAAATTTTATGTAGTGTTCTTGTGAAAAGTGATTTAACATTAAAACTCTTTATTGGAAAAGAAGAAATTTCTGCTCACGATTTGAACTGGATTCTCCCTTGTGATTTAAAATTATCTCGATGGTCGCAACTTGAAAATATATTAGTTAGGTATGCCAACGTAAGTCAACACAATTTAAGGACTTGATCTTTTGAATTTTTCTTGCAAAAGTCGTATGAAAATTTAGTTATGTGTAACGAAAAAGCTGAAGAAATGGAAGACTATCAACATAAAAAACAATTGGAACTTTTAATTGATCAGTTAAACATGATATTGTTAAAAAGATGAAAATATTCCCCAGCAACTATTTTGTTTGCATTTATGGCTTATTCATAAGTAATATCACAAGAGAGTGGGAATAAATTGAAAATAATTCGACAGATTTTTGAAAACTTGTTGCCAGGGAATAGACACGAGAGCCCGTAGGGCTCGAGTGGCTATTCCCAAATGGCAACAAGTTTGAAAAAATAACCGGAGAATTATTTTCTAATTAATTCGCACTCTCGAGTGGTATTCGGAAGATTATTTTTTAACGTTTAAATAAAAAATACAGCATAAAAATACAGTTTAATTCATTATAAACTAAAATCAAACTGGCGACAGATATCAAAACTAGAAATGTGCTGTCAAGTAACATATGTAAACAAAATACTAGAAATTATGCTCGCGGGAATAATGTACAGTAGAAAATTCTCACTATAATAATGTTGTGATTGGACAGAATTAAACACGTGTGCCCAAATACTGCTAAACGATTGGTGAATGAAATCATTAAAAAATAATCATATTCATTGTCTTGTTACATGCTCTTACAAGATCATTTGCTGCTGCCTAGTAAACGATATTTACAACAAATATCTTCTAGATTTAATGTAAAACCAGACAAAAATCTTTCAAATACAAGTCACTATTTGAAACAAATTTCCAAAAACTTGACTGTTCGAGAAAAATATACAATATTACAAATTGATGAAATTTATGTGAAATCTAAGTTAGATTTTAAAGCCAATGGAATTGTTGGCAGTTCAGAAAATAATGCTAAGGATCTGGCAAAAACTATTCAAACTTTTATGATCTCTTCTGCTTTTGGTAATTTTAGTGAAGTTATTCGACTAGTTCCTGTGAATAACACAACAGGAGATCAGTTAAAGATACTCGTTAATGAGGTAATTGAATTTGTTCAAAAATGTGGTTTTCCTATAGTTGCGATACTAACTGATAACAATAGAATAAATCAGAATATGTTCACTTTAATTTCTCCAAACGAATCTATGCCAAATCCATGCTTCCCTGATATTAATACTTACCTATCGTATGACACTGTTCACATTTTTAAAAATGTTAGGAATAACTGGTTGAACAAAAAAGATACTTTTCACACTTTAATATATCCTGATTTTGAAAATTATACAATAAAACGGTATGCATGTTTCGAACATTTGCGACTATTTTTCAAGGACGAGCAAAATAAGTTAATTAAAAAAGCATATAAGTTGAGTTATAAAACTTTGTATCCCTCGAATTTAGAGAGACAAAACGTTTTGTTAGTGGATAATGTTTTTCATATGTCAACTATTGCTGCTTTACAAACGGAAGAAAAATGTACAGATACTGCAAATTTTTTACAAATTTTCCGCATCTGGTGGGATATTGTAAATTCTAAAAACCCTATCGTAGGAAAAATAAAAAGAAATGAATGGGCAGGACCAGTTTGTAGTATTGAGGATGAAAAGTTATTGTTTTTGAAACGTTTTTTGTCTTGGATAGAAGCATGGCAGTCTTTCAAGGACAAAGCTGGCTTAAGCTCCGACACATTTGAAGCAATAAGAAGAGCATCTCAAGTGTTATGTAAAATTGCTAACGATGCTTTAACAAAATTTAATGTTTCGTATGTACTCTTGGGGAAATTTCAAACAGACAAGTTAGAGAAAAGGTTTGGAATGTACAGACGACTATCTGGATCAAACTATAATGTATCAGTTAGGCAAGTAATTGAATCAGAAAACAAATTACGAATAAGACATATTTTGAAAATGATCAATAAAAAAGAAGCATGCTTTAGCAACTTTGCTAATGAAAGTACTGAATCAAATTTATATAATGTTGACATTGATCAATTTCGCCCCATTATAACTTCAAATTATCTTGAATTATGTGAAATCGAGGAATCAAGCTGCATATATGTTTGTGGCTATGGAGCACGATCTGTTTGCAAAAATCTGGAATGTACTGCCTGTGTTTTTTTATTTGAGGAAGGACGCGGTAGTAATGTTTGCAACGAATATTTTGATTTTTTACAGCGAGGTGGCTTAAGTGTACCAAGTTACCATGTTAAGTGTGTTTTCTTTCATATGTATGCTTTGTTAGAATATATTGTAGCTAATAGCGTGTGGGAAACAAAATTTTTGCAATCTTCCTGTCAAAAAGGCATTTTAATTCAACTGACACAGTTAAGCTTAAATTCCAATAACTTTTTTCAACAATTTGAATTACATTGTCTGTGTGGCAACGATGTTTCTAGATTGTTTAAAACATTGTATTCTGTTTTTGCAAATATTCTGTTGAATAACTACACAAAATATTCAAAAGAAACAAATGGCACTAAAAATTTAGAGAAAAAAAGGAAATTAGCTACGCTAACAAAAGAGAAAAATAAACGTTAAAAATATGTTATTTGTAAATAATGTTATTTAATGTTTAATAAATACCACAAAATAAAATTTCCTGCCCTTACTAACTTTTGTTTTATTTCTTAATACTATCAGAATAATGATGTAGTATGGATCATTTCATGTTAGTTATTTTTTAATAAGTTTCGATTGCAACCGACGTGCAATGATACCCGGCCTACTTCTGTGCATTAATGCGGTGTTGCCAAGCATGGCTTCACGGCTTGTAAATAAAGATGGCGTTGACAAAACCCGAACTTACCGAATCCAATTTTTTAGGCGCGAACTATTGCACTTCGAAATTAATAATTGCTCAGATTTCAGATTACCCAAATGATTTTAATTAAATCAACGATTTATTTGAGCATCCAACTTATTATTATCTTTCATTTTGGCGTCGTAATTAGCTATTATGGGAATTTCGGTTTCCATCTGCTTGACATTCCACCTGTCCATTCCACCTGTCCATTCTTACCAGTCGGATTATCTAATTAATACATAAGTTAATAACTATAATGCGACCAATATGAAGCTACTTTTACAAATGCGGAAATTTTAAATTTTTGTTCTACTGATTGACCAGTTATGTAATTAAGGTAAATATGGCTTCACACTGGGAAGAGTTTTATGCCTCTCATTTACCACCGGCAGATTTTGAAGACAATCGATCACTCCTGAAAGAATTCTGCGATCGGCACAATAAAACTGGCCAGAGATTAGTTTTAGTAACCGTAAGTTTGAATAAGATACACATTCATTTAGAAAAGTAAGGTTATATTATTTTCATTTATTAGTCTGGTGGAACCACGGTACCTCTGGAACATAACACCGTTAGATTCGTCGATAACTTCAGTGCTGGGACAAGAGGGGCAGCTTCGGCGGAATATTTTTTAGAACACGACTATCCCGTGATATTTATGCATAGAGCGAAGTCTTTAGAACCTTTTACTAGACATTTTAATGGCCAAAAGTTCATGGATATGCTTGAATTGAATGACCGTAACCATCACACCACAATAACAGGTTTGTGCGATTCATTTGAGGAATTAAATTAATCTTTTTTTAATAGTAAAGCCTGACAGTGTGGACATCCTAGCGCCAATTTTGGTAAAATACAAGGCAGCACAAGAAAACGGAAGGATTTTATATGTGACCTTTACAACACTTTCTGATTACTTCTGGTTGTTAAGAGCGGCTTGTGAATACCTCGCTGCCTTTGGAACGAGAGCTTTATTATTCCTTGCAGCGGCTGTGTCTGATTTTTACGTACCTTCAAATGAAATGGTATTTATTTGAATTATTATTATCACATTTTTTATTATTATATTTTAGCCTACTCATAAAATACAATCGGGTGCAGGAGCACCCACCATATCCCTACAGTTAGTTCCTAAAATGTTAGCACCACTCGTAAGCTTGTGGGTACCGCATGCGTTTATCGTTTCTTTTAAATTAGAAACGGATGAAAATATTTTAATCACTAAAGCTCGAGACTCCCTCAATAAATACAAACACAAGGTAAATATGGAGTTAAAGTTAGTGTTTCCTTATAGCAAATTGTTAATAGTTGGTGATCGGAAATATACTGCAAACTAGAAGACACAGGGTTGTTTTTGTAACCCCCGAGTCTAGTTTTGAAATCGTTTTGACAAGGGAGCAAATGCACAACGGCATGGAAATTGAAGATCAAATCGTGTCGAGTATTGTAGCCAATCATTCTGAATTTATTGCAACACATAAGTATTAAAGGGGCCAAATGTTTTTAATGGATAGTAAGGTAATTCAGTGTGGAATTTTATTTCGTAGCTAGATGGTGATAAATTTAAAAACATAAGAGAATCGATGAACAGGGTCACTTTTGCTAACATTATCCCTGGCATTCATTTAAAAGACCAATCCTTGAGCATATCTTAACTTTTTAAAACGTTATCATTCTTGTAGGTTTATAAACTTTATGTTTTATACAAAAACAGGGTCATTTATAATCAAAATGTGTAGATTTTGCATTTTATTAATTTTAGGTATACACACTTGTTCTTGTGCAATACAACACAACTTTTTTATATTTCTTTTTTGTGAAATATGAGAGCAAAATTGTATTTTATATTTAAAAAATAGTTAATTCTACGTATTGTTGTAATAATTGTTTTTAATTAAAGTTTTAAATTAATGTTGAGTAAAATGCTTAAAAAACTAATTGTAAAATTAATTAAAGTTCATCAAATTAAAACCCATTTCAGTGTTATGAAAGATTCTCGTGTAAATAAAACTACAAGCAATTTAAAAGTTTTCAAACATTCAACAGATTTTGAAAGGGAAGTAATTTAAAGTATTTTGTTGATAAATTAATTTTAAGTGAATGAAATTGTTAGTGTATTTTTTCAATTTTAGATTATGATGTATTAAACATGGGACATTTCCCTTGAAATCGTTAACATCTCTTATTTATTTTTGCTATTTACAAAGCTTTGGTTTAACCAGCATTTCTTGTAAAAGTGAGAAAACAACCTTTTTCATAGATAATAAAACATATAACATGTACTGCCATTAGTAACTATTGTTATTATGGTCTTCCACCATTCACAATCATATTCTTTATTATTTTAAAAATGGTGTAAATACAATATTTGATAGCTTTGTTTTGATGCTATTCGAATATAGTTGCAAATTTTCAGGAAATCTTTGGTAATGCATTGTGAATTTTTATTTCGTAACACCTAAGGTGCTTAAACTTATACATATGCTTTTCTACTGAAAGGACATCACCTTTTATCATGCATTGTACAAGTAGTTTTATCAATAATTTAAGAACTGCTAATAATCGGATAATGGATGTTAACAGTATAACTATGTTTGGTAAGGATGTGTCTTAACAGTAAATCTTATCATGATGTTGTATAACCTTCCATCTTAATATGAAAACTGTGCCATTCTTGTATTAAAACGTTTGTCACTGTTTCATGTTCTCAGTGCAACTGAGCATAAATTCAATAGAATATATTTGTAGCTAACTATTATTTTTTACATGAAAGAGTATTCTTGTACTGTATTTTATTTATTTGTTTCTGGGAAATATTTTATAATGCCAAAAAACATCAAAAATGAAATTGAAATGTGCAAGTTGGGATTTTATTGAACTTTTTTATTGTTCAAATGTATATTTTTTATGTTGAAAATTGTAAGAGTTGGATGTTTCTTGAATGTTGTTATAAAAATATACATGTTTTTTAGTTAAATATGAATTTTTTTCTCACATACTGATTATTAAAAGATGCCTACATAGTAATTGTAAATTTGCTGTTTTTACAGCAATTTTGATAAATTTATTCAAAGGCTTGCAACGAAACCTGAAAAAGCAAATAATCAAGAAACAAAAATACCTGAATGCAGTAATTCATATAAATTTGACAAAGAAGTTAAGTTGAAAATAGGGATCCTAAAAGTCTCGATCTTTATGTGCATATCTTTTATAAATAAATATTACAATTAAATTAAATATAATCCCTACCGATTTTGTTGAAATAAAAAATAATTTAATAACATAATTACTTGTATTTTTCATGTAAATTGAAAAAAGGAAATGTTGAAAATTTTAAGAAACTCCTGCACTCCAGTATGTCTACAAGAATCAAATTGGTCAACTATTCAATTGGTCAATTTAATTTGATCGTGTTTACCTAATAATATATCTTGAATTCTTTTAAATGCTTTTATGATGATAATTGATGAAATTGAAACTTTTTTAAACCCGCTTTGAAGCAATTTTTGATCGTGACATTTAATGCAACATTTGTCAGTAAAACAAAATATTGGATTTATAACAAAAATTGACATGCAACGTCAATGCGCTGTTTAAAAAATTAACTTATTATAGACACATGGTGAGTTACAATTCGGAATAATTGGTGATAAACCGAATCAGTTTGTGGCATCAATGAATATTTTTTAGGAAAACAGGAATAATGACCATAGAATAGCTAACTGCAGTGGCGAATCTCCAAAGGCGAACCATCACATATTTGCCAAGCGAATTTACGCATCGCATCTCGAACGCAGTCGAATTATTTACAACGGTCCGCAGCCATCACTGAGCACTATAAAATCGGTCTCAATGGTGTCCTTAGAACCGAAAACTATAGAAAAGATCTTCAAAAGCATGGAAGGTAATCCCGTGGTGCCGAAGCTCGCAAACACATTAAAGTTAACTGACATACGAGATTCGTTCACGCAAACTAGCAAAACCATCTTGCAATTAGCCCAGATCGAAACTGGTCAATTCAGCCCCGACAGCCTGAATCAATCTCCGCGACTACCAGAAGATAAAGTTCATTATAAACGTAACAGCCAACCATCACTGAACGAAGAATTTCAATTTGAAAATTTTTCCTTGGAAGGGTCGATTTGTGAACAACAGGATTCTTTGTCTTACACAAGAAAAAACGAACTGATCCGTTATTTGGACAACTGCGAACGGTATGGAAGAATCCCTGATTCGAGTAGGATGCAGGATGACGACGATTCTGCAGAGAGAACGCTTACAGAAACGTATTTGAAGAAGACCAAGAGTAAGAAGAGTGAAATCGACACAGACGTATTGTATCAAAATTCGAATTTACCTTCGGAAACTTCGTCCCTCCATGATCACCGCTCCAAATTCCTCCAGCAAACTTCTCCGTTAAGAAACTTAATAAAACGTGAACAACCATTGACCCACGTTCCAGATAATGAACTGAGAAGTCAGTCGTATGCTGAAGTTTGCCATTCGGATTATGAGGAGAATGAGCCGATAGAAAGGACCCCTCCTCCTATAAACAGATTCACTGTGAAGAGCGTCAAAGAAAGGCCTTTCGGTGACAAAACTCAACCGATAAAGTTTTATTACCAGAACGAACCTCTTGAAAAACAGTTGTGTCTGTATAAGAAATCGACCGAAGCCAACCTCTTGGAACCCATGACCACCATCGAATTATACAGTGCGAAGGAAAAATTTTCCGCTGGTCCCATTTACCACGGGAAAAGGAGCAATTCGTTCATGTCTCCCACGATCGCGAGCGAAAGAAAAAGTCAGTTAAAAGAGATACGTCATATTAATCGTTTGATATCGCCTACAAAACGAGGAAAATCCGCTAGTCCCCAAAGGGTCACCAACAAGATTGAAAAATTTAAACTTTCCGATGATAAAATACCGTACATAGATCAACCGCCCACTGTAGTTGATCGGGAAATAGTTTGTAAAGAAATGGCGATTAGAAAATCGATCAGCAGAAGAGAAGGATCGCCCAAAAGATTGATTGCTCCTGTTATAGCCAAGCCCATTTTCGAAGAAGATCTGTTAAACATTGATAAACTAAGTTTGGACTTAAGAACTTCTGAAGTATGTTCTTCGATAGCTTCCTATTTAAATCATTACGGTTTTTTTATAGGAAAGTTTTAATCATACAGGTAGACTGACTGAATCCATGTCATTGATGTCGACAGATACCAATATTGCAACGGCTCTAAATCGAATAAAAAATTCGGATTGGTATATTTACTTTTACTGTAATATTAAGTCGTCAACGAATTAATGTTAAACCTGGTCCGGATCAGCCCAAACCAATTGCTTAATTGGAAATATTTTATAATCTGTGGTCAGTCTCAAAAGAGTACCAAACCAGGACAATCCGGAAAACTAGAACAATATCTCTGAGACCATAAAGAACATCATTAATATATTTGGAAATTTATTTAAACCTTCACCAATATTAGTTAAATGATGAGGGATTAGCTTAGATAGTTAGGAAGGGAGGGTATATCATAGATCCAACTTCATGTTAACTCAAAAAACATTAATTTCTTGACGACCTAATAACAGAATTTGATAATAGCCAGCATAATATTCTAGGAATATGGCTTTGAAAGGACTGGCGGAAATGACCCAGCTGTGTAGAATTATGGATACTGATTCATTATATGGCTACATGACTGTGGTAAATCAAAGATTGATCGAGCTTTTGAGAAGTCCAAGATCGCATGTCTGCAGGACATCGTGTCAAGCAGCTGGCCATTTCTTCGAATCGATGAAAGACACCCGGAGACCTGTATTTACCAGCTTCTTGTTTAGTACATTCACAGTAATTAATAAAATTATTTCGGCAGGAATTTGACGACATTGTTGACATTTTGCTGTCCAAAACAGCGGACGCAAACAAATTCATTCGCAAGGATGCAAATTTATCGTTAGACTGCATGGTCACCCATGTCCCTACGTTCCATGCTATTAGGGCAATTTGTTGCAAAGGGCCCGTGCACAAAAATCCTTTAGTAAGAACAGCCAGTGTCCGCTTAATTGTTTGTGCTGTTGTTATTGCAGGACCCGATTCCATACTGAATCCGAACAACAGCGATCACACTAGGAAACGGATCATTCAAAGAATGTCGAAATTTTTGGAGGATAAAAATTTCGAAACTCGGTCAGTAGTAACTGCTTTTTCGAAAAATATTTTATTAAGTACTATTTAGGAAATATGGGGAGCGATTGTATAAAGTTTTGTGTCAAGAACAAAATTTTGATATGTATTTGAAGAAATATTTAGAAAAGGATGATATAGCGCGGATGAAAAAAACCCTTAAATTTTTAAATCAAAAAAGGTGATTTCAATTTTGCTAAATGTAGCGTGTTAAAGTGATGAATCCGTTTAAAATGTATAATAAATTGTAAATTAATTATTTTACATTTGTTCAGTGTTGTATTTTTATTCTAAATAAGTTTAGCAACAAGTTTATTTCAAATTCATTTACATAAATGAAACTCCTTGTAAATGATGTTAATGTTATTAATACCCGGTTTCTGAATGCGATGTTAACTGATATCTCCAGTTAAATGTCCCGGTTACCATGGTTAATTTTAATGGTAACTATGGTAATAATTGGAGATATAAGTTAACATCGCTTTCAGAAACCGGAAGTAAGTCTTCAATAAAGGTCAAATCGCACGTGATCGCAAAATATAGGCAACGAAACTTACGTTTTGGTACTGATTCCATAAAAGATTCCTAGTGACGTTTAAAAAATAATTTTCAAATATAATATTTCCCACTTTATCAACATACACATTCAGATTCTTCCGAACCACTTTATGACGTGTTCCAGCAGAAAAACTAGTTCGTTGAGATAATCGTACTTTGAACTCTGTTCTTCAATATTTGCCACACAATTCTTTTTTTACTTTGGTATCGATTTTTTAAAAATGTTCTCAATATGTAGACAATATTTATGTGATAGTGAGTAGAAAACGTATGTCTTCACTTAACTTTGGGGTATGTTAAACATTATTGCGGTTGATTTACTTTTCCTCAATTATACGTGAAATGCGTTAGCGGGAACATGTCCCGTTTCCGAAACTACGGATTTGATAGGCATTTTCTCATTTACTTTGTGAACCATCGACGAACATACCCAGGTAATGTGTTATATTAAATTGCGTCTGCATTATTACAATCGATTTTTAATTTTCACTTATTTTTTAAATTAAAATAGGTAATGTGAAAATAAACTGCAAATTTTAAAATTTAATTAAGACTTCATGATAGGAGGATTACCATACATAAACATTAGATTTTACCAAAATGATTATTTAAATAGGTAGATTAGATTAAGGAGATTAAGCGATAAAATCCTTGAGTTTTATTTGCCCATGCCAGTAACAATTTTAATTGTGCGCGTTTCACACGAGTAATATGTATACAGAGACAAATTTCTTAAATTTCTGATGGATACAGATACAGAAACATACGTTATACCCGATGGTATGTCTGATAATAATTTGTATTTCGAAATTAAATCATATGCATTCTACCGCAAAACGTGTATTAAACGTGAATTAAAAATTGACGGGATGTTCGCGGTTTGGCTCAACGTACAATGAGTTGTGATTTAATAATTTTTAAACGTAGAAAAATAATTGCAAAAATATCAATTTTTTACAAATATTTATGGCTTGTCAGTTCTATTCTTTTCCACAATTTTTGACCAACTACAATGTTTGGATTTGTTTACATTTCCGGTAGAAGATAATGGCTTCCTGATTTTCCCGTTTCTATTCACATTATACAGAGAGATCAAAAATGGATCACGGGACCCCATAAAATAAATTTGAATTATAAATTCGGTTTAAATAGCATATTTATGTGCTTTATTATACTGTGGTAAAGTCACACGTAGTTTCTTAAAGTGCAGTCATGAGTGCAGACAGTGGCCATATTTTTCATGGGCTAGGGTGACCTTGCCAGTGAATGAACACTTTGCATTTAGGCTGTCATATTTGCGTTCACAGAATTATTTTCTTAGTCCCCAATATCACTTTTGTTGCTAATAACTTGTTGTATCGACAGATATTTTGTTAGAGCACAAGATTATTGCATCATTTGGAAGACTTGGTACAAATCAATTTATTAAAAGACATTTAAATAAAAGATGTACAAAATACCTAGTGAATGAACACCAAAACCAAGTGAATGAACAGCGACGTCCAGTAAATGAACACCCAATATGGATGACAATACATTAACTTCAAACGTATTTGTAATAAAGAAAAATTTGTTTCTTTGTTATAAATTATAAATTATGTTCAAAGATACCATGAAATAGGACCTGCCTCTACATTTGACTGCAACTCGCAACCAACTGTTGATTTGAGCAATGTCTTTTTTTGGAATAAACTGATAAGAAAAAAACAATAATTGGATCATATCTGTAGAGACCTAATGGAACTATTTCGTGCTCAAGATAGTTCGAAAATGCTCAATTGTTCTTAATAATTCAGTTTATTTGAGCAGTGTTCATTCACTGGGTGGTGTTCATTCACTGGACGGTTCACGATACCACAATCAAATTTATTTTTGATCTCTCTGTACAACTATGTATTTACTTTAAAGTTTTAAAAATGGGAGTTCTCTTAATGGTTAAAAACTTTCTCTGCAATATTGAAAATTGTTAAATAACGAAATGAAAATTTCAACTCTCTTCCATTTTTAACCTATCAAAATCGACGGTTCAATGAAAGCGTTGTTAAATTAAATAGGTCGTGCATTTAATTTGTTTATCAAACTCTTATAAATAAACATGCGATAACTATCGGATTTTCAGTACCCACACAATTTAGATAACCCACAAGTGAATAAAATGACCATATCTCAACTAGTGAGTTATGACCATACTCAACATTCGCAAACAAATCTTTAACCTTTACTTGATTGTTTAATTCATAAACAGAATATTTCATTTATAAGACTTTCCGAAAAAGGTATTCATAGTAAAAGTTATTTCATCATATGTTTTAAATATTAAAAACTTTAAACAATAGTAATAATCATTGTGTGCTGTATACTTCATTTGTAACTGCAATTAGCTCTCGCAGTTATCTTAAGCCAACTAATCACACGATGCTTTCACCGAACGTTTTCTCAATTAGGTATCAATCCAGTTTCGGTCGACTTTAAGCAGCAATGCAAGTCATACGCACAAACCTCGTTTTTCCGCGGTTAAGAATTGCAGTTGCGCGCTGCATTAAAAATAGCATCCTATTTTTAAAAGCAGCTTATTTTCGGTGTCCCATTCACTGCGAATTCTAGTTTAGTCTATCACTCTGTGTAAAGAGCGAACAACAAAAATAGTAAGTGCGGAGCCTAAAAGATGTCTCTTTTATAAACAATTCGGAAAAGAGAATGTAAATTTTTAACCAGTGTGTGATAGTTGGCGACCACCGATCTGACCCCCTGCCATCCGTCTCTTTTCGTCGAGGTGTATCGTTCCGGTAGTGCAGAGAAAGGAGGTGGAAACCGAAAGAGCAAACTTATCTCAACTTTTGACGTGCGCGAAGGTGTGTTATGTTCACTCTCGCGGTCTCAACAAAACAATGGACAAATAAAAATATCGTTAGTTAAACAATTTCTTATCGAGATTAATTAATTAAACATGCCGATTTCGACGCTGGTTGTTATTAATTTAAATTATTAATTAGTAGGGACGAGAAGTGGTTTTTGTGCGCCGACGAAATTTTACTAAAACCTAATAATAACTGGTCGGATGTAATCGCTGATTTTGTGCGAAATTTATTATATAACAAGCGTTTTTTATGCGATTTGCAATTATCATATCGTATTTTGTTCGCGGGCGATAAACTCTTTCTGTTCCACTGCGCTGTGATTACAAGTGGCGGCGGGTCGACCTTTTTATGATTATTTTTGCTTAAAATGTGATTTTGTGGTCGGAATAAAAAAATGGGTTTTTCTACGAATTTGCAAGGGCGCAGCGCCCACGAGGCACTATTATCCCGTCAAGATGCCGAGTTGCGGCTCCTGGAGACAATGAAGAGATGCTTGATATCGAAGGTGAGGTGCGACAGGGAATACGCCTTGGCCCTAAGTTCGGTGGCGGCTCAAGGGTTAAAAATAGACAGAAGTGACGAACTGAGTGGTAGCTTGGTCACCACCGCGTGGAGGAATGTCATGGAGGAAATCGACAGCACCGGGAAATTAATTAAACAAAACGCGGATTCGATAGAGAGCAAAGCCCTGGACACCCTGAACTCGATGTACACCGAGAAGAGGAAGGCCAGGAAGTCATACCAGGAGGAGCACACTCGAATAGCGCAACAATTCACTCATGTAAGTTGGATTTATTTAAAGAATCTTATGTGTTTGATTTAAAATAGAATTCGGTCGTGCATATGTGTACGCGTGTGTTCTGCTCACGATTACACCTTTTTTCAATAACTAACCCAATTTCGCAATTTCGTTATTGTAATAAAATTATTTATTTCGATTTTATTACCACACCGAGCGGTAATGTCGCACTTTGTTCTCCCATTCACAGTCAGTGATAAGAACATTTATTGTGAAAGCTGGAGCAAAAGGAAATTTGACGCATTTTTTAGAAATTCGATGACTATTCAGCAATAAAAGATCACTGAAGGCTATAGCCAGATGAAAGCGCAATAAACGATTATGAGAATCGTTATTGTTAAATCGAAATTCTGTTTCAATTTAACTTTCAGCTCGACTCTTTCATAAATACACTATAAATAAGTAAAAAGTAAGTGAGTACTTACAAGGTTGAATGCATAATCGTTTCAATAAAATTTACGTCAAAAATAAATAACTTTTTGCAAATTTAATTTTTTTTTATACAATCGCATTCTCACTGTTTTCTCACACTTGCAGATCATTTTCTTGTTCTGTTTGTAACCATCAGTCTGTAAAGTGAATTTTTTTCGTGCTAATCAACAAATTTGTAATAATTTAAGTTGTAATTTAATTAATTCAATTTGATTCAATTACTGTGCTGCTTGGAGCAAAAATACTTCATTTTAAATGACGTAATTGTAAATCAACAAAATATCAACAAATATCAAAAGATATTGTTAATATTGACGGAAAATTAGTTTTTGTTAAGATGAAATATACAGTAAGCGGTAAAAGTAACGCAACAATTCGATATATCTGAAACTGTTGAGTTTTGAAAACCATTTAAAAATTCGTCAATTTTTAATATTAGTTTCACATCTTTTAACACAACATTTTTATAAATAGGGTGTATCTTGTCGACGCCCAGGAAGAGGGGGAGTCACGACGATCTTTTGACATGGGCCTCTTAATTCAGGGGGCCTTCAAACAACACTATTTGAAACTACACAAAACGATTAAAAAGTTTATTTTTTGATAAAAAAGAACAATTTTTGAATGTTTTCATTATATAAAGGGCCACGTATGTTGCTGGACCCGGGCCTCCAAGTGGCTCTAACAGGCCCTGATCTTGTCAATACAATCATATCGATTTTAGGTTGTCATTTAAAGATCTAATGATAACGATATTTCTTTGACATTAAAAGAAATGAAATTTAATTTGAAAATTAATCCATATTTGGATTTTCTCCAAACTGAATAGTTACGTTACTTTTGCCACTCACTGTATTTTCGCATTGTTTTCTGTCAGTTCAAAGAAATTCGCAGAATAAATATGGTTGTTATTAAACATTATTATGTGAGAAAATCAGAAAAAAATTAAAGCGTTACGAAACAAATGACCGACCCTTGAATTAATCAACTTGTTCATACTGTTAGAAATACAGTCAAACTCGTTTATAACAGAATATTGAATAAAAATTCTAAAGGATTAACCGTCACATCTGTTTAGATTTAGAAATTTTATGAATGAACGTTTAATTCAGTCATAAATTATAAATAGCTCTATTGCACTATATATTTAGAAAATTCTGACATTCCAATCTTACTCAGCTAAATGTGCATTGAATATTATTCTTATGTTTGCAATAACTAAAAGAAATCTTTATGGAATTCACAGATCATTGAATCTTTCTAATCGCAGTTTTCGTCTTTCAACATCACGTTGTTTTAATAGCTTTATCGGTTGCTGTTAAAAATAATGTGCTGGTGGTACTGAAAGTAAATTTCAGTAGTTAGTTTGTGCCATTTCCATTTCCTGCTGGTAATGACATAAACAGTGTTCTGATTATAGTGACAACATTGAATTAAATGAATTGATCAAAATCCGTTACAGCAACTCTTCAACAAATTCAGTGATTTTTAAATTTTTTTGTGAGAAATAAACGTATGGCTTATGTTGTGAAAGTTTTCCAATCCTAAATTTTTGTATTATTGTATCAAGACTCTACTTTCAGCTTGAATTTGTTTTGTAAAGATTGTGACTGTTTGGACGAGAAATTTAAAAAATCATACCGTATTATGTTCTAAAGAGCCAATACACAGGAATTTTCTGAAAATTAATGTTATGCCAATTTGTATAAAATGTTTTAGCCCAATATAATCATTCTTTCTTGAAACGTTATTGAATTACAATTTATATTATTACATTTTATTGATACTGACGTCACATTGAAGTAGGTTCTTTTGATAACGTTATAACCAACTTTTACTGTACAACGATTTTAGCTAATTGTCAGCAGGTACATCAAACAGTTATTTTATAACGCGACAGATGAGATTCTATTGTTTAGGCAACGTTAATCGTTATTTAAATATAATAAAACATAAAAATTTATTTGTTTATGATCAATAAATGAATTTAAAAAAGAATAGTTAACAACCGCAAGCAGTGCCATAGGTCGATTCTACTATCTGTTCCAAAAAATCTGCCGGATCTGAACTACAGTATTACATAAATGGAGAGTAGTTAGTGTAACACCTGAGAAAATTTAAATAATAGAAATGATTAAAAGCCTTGGAACGGAATTAATACCGCGTTTTGTATTTTACAAAAAAAGCATTAACAACGTGCCAAATACGATCTAATTAGTAATTCAGTTCACAAATGTGTAAGATTTAAAAATTTCTTGCCAATAAAACGATGACAAGATGAGTAGCGACGTTTTCGCGCCCCATAAATCCGTAAATATTGACAAGAACGCCTCTTCTGCAAATTGACACGTTTTGCCTGCTTAATTAACCTTATCGAGGTAATTGTCAGGCAGAAGCGAACACGAAAAAATCTATCCAATTCCGTGCTTAACCGGTCGCAAAAATAATAATTCAGAGACGGTGACGCGCGCGTATTTAACCATGTAAATCTTTAAAATCTTGAAAGAAACATTTAAAGAACCTTGACTTTTGTCTGGTGGAAGATCGGTTTACCTAACCCGCGTCTACTGCAGGACAGGTAGTTTCTATTTATAAAACGAAAAATGGCCCATAGAAACAATAAAGCGCCAGTGATACCGACAAAATTTGATGCGATTCGGTGTCGCAGGACATTATTTTCGCCAACCTCGAACCACATACACGAATTGTACCGTACATTGTAATTATTTAGCTCGGTGTAATTCCTACTGACCTTCCTGTTTTTTTTTTCCTAAATGCAACGAACCTTTACTAATACTAAAACGAACTTGCAACCAAACACTATAATACTCAGTGACATTGGAAAGCAACGCAAAGAAGGGTTGAAATTTTTTTAATCAAACTGGGCAGAAATGTCGAGTTACCAATTTATTAAACATTTGAATAAAATCAAGTAGGTACAGTAAAATCTGTATAAGATGGAACTGCTTGGAACCGAAAAAAAGTTCTGCCTTAGCCAGGTTTCCGGCTTATCCAGTGACCTGTCTAAAACAATAAACGAAACTGTCGAAGCCGGAAAACTTATGTGAATTGAAAAATAAATAAGAATTTCAGTACAATTTCAACATATATTTTCCCACAACTTTTACAGCGTTTTCTTCTTTTTTTTTTAATACAAATTACTTTAATATTTTTTTCGAGTACAGTGCGATATTCTAATAGCCACTCGATACCTAAAATTAATTCATTTCTGTCTAGACGTTGGGCATTATTTTTTGTTTGTTCTTATAAGATAGGTTCGGATGTAGATAAATTACGCGTTCCGGCGTCCAAAAACGATTCATACAAAATTTTATTTATCGCTTCGTTCTGTCTTTTAATTTTCTTTGGTTTCTCCGGGTAAATTTTCTGTCATCCACTTTAATTTTATTTAATTTATTTTTAACATCTCATACCACTGTTTTGTCCCGCACTTATATTTTACCACTACGAATTTGACAGTCGCATTTTTCTCTTCATGGCACTTTAATAATTCTATTGTTTTTGTAAACTTAAAGTGTTTAGCTTTCTATTAGACTTTTTGTTCACACTTCAGTATGATCAGAACGTTCACTGCAGTGCTTGTAGTCAACTGAATTCAGCTAAAACTGTATATCACTATCGCAGACCGTTAAGGGCGGCCCAAAAATGGTGGGGGTTTGACAATTTTATTCCACAGTCCAAATGTTTCTAAGCTAAGAAAGTGTAATAATTTTTCTGCTTCATAGATGGCCCGACAATATCAAAAGAAACATCAAATCTATTTTTAGAATTTCTGGGATGGGAGACAGGGTATTTGCGTCCTTGTTGCACAGTGACGTTACTCGTAGAACAAATCCAAATACCCATTGAACTGAATTACACATAAAATTGAATTAAATTTGAATGGTTGAATTTTTTTAGAAAAAAATGTATTCCTCTAATCATAGTAATACCATAAGAAGACACCAATTTAGACACACAAATTAAACATTTTAACCCTTTAAGGACGGAATTTATTTTCGGTTACAGATCCCATGGGATGTAGTTAGATTTGTGTCGCGAATGTGCGACATTCGGGAAAACTGCTTCTTTTCTAGTGTGACGCATATGGGCGACATACGTCTTTAAAGGGTTAAAGAACAAACACAAGCTCAACATTATAAAAGGCTGAAATTTAAGATAATTGAAAATCAACAGAACAGGAAAATTTTAAAATTGTCATTGTTTAAGCAGGTCAGTGGTCCCTAGCAACCAGAATTGACGTACAAATCGTCCCTAGAGCGACGGGCTCCAGCCTTGAATATCGCAAATTTTCTAATTCTTTTGTGCTGTGACAAATTTTATGATGGTTATAAATTTCTTATTTTAAAAGCTTTTAACTGCGTCTTTAGGAACTACATATTTGACACTTTAGTTTGAAAATCGTTTTACATATTTTGTTCCACTTCGTTGATTAAAAATTCAAAACCGGCGCTTGGTATTCTGGCAAAATTTTTAAAATTTCCGTCACACCGCAATTCATCATTAACCCTTTGAGTGACAAGGAGCGCAATCGCGCTCGTTAATACACTGTCCGAAAATGCCAGGAGCGCGATCGCGTTTTTGCTTCCACACTAACTAATACGATCGATCTCTCTTTCATACTTATCGATTCTTGTTTATTGTTTATTGTTTTTGGAATTGGCAATTTTAGCTAATTCTCTAAAAATCACTTTGACACTCAAAGGGTTAATTACAAAACGGAACAATGTCGTCGGCTTTTAAATCGTTGATAATGTCGCTGCCCAATTACCACTGTATCGCTTTCGAGACCATAATAATGGGCAAATCCAAAATCTTTTCTTTTCTTTTTTCTGTGCACCACTTAAAATTACATATCCTGCAGCCGCGAGAAGAAAGTCTTTCTGATTTACCATTGCTTTGACTAAAGTTTTTTTGTATCAACCGATTATGCAAAACACAGTTTTCCCAGAAGCTTCATGATTTAAGAGGGATCCTCACCTAGCTCGAGGGATCTCTACCACCGGCCGCCGCTATCAATGTAGACAGATCGAATTTCCCTTAAAATTAACCGTAAATATTAACCAATTTTCAATTTTTTTATACCAAATGAAAGAGAATTGCAATATCTACGTAAATCTGGAAATATGTTCTTAAATAGTTATTTAAAAAGTGTCAAAATTAGCAGCAGAAGTAGGTCACTATCAATATCAAAAATCATGCAAAAATCACTGCAAGCGTTTCGATTGCTCCTTAAAATCAACGTCAAATTTCAACCAATGTTATAAAGAAGTATGCCAAATTATAGAGAAAACACTAATCTACGCACGCTTAGTGTTAAAATTTTGAATTTCTTTTTATTTACTTCAAAATAAATTCGACAAAATGCCTAATATTGACCTACTTTTGCTGCTAATTTGGACACTTTTTAAACAATTATTTAAAAAAATATTACTAGGCAAGCGTAGATATTGAAGTTCTCTTTTATTTGGTATAAAAAAATTGAAAATTGGTTAATATTTACGGTTAATTCTAAGGGGTAATCAAACTATCTACAATGTTAGCGACGGCCGGGGGTGTGGATCCCTCTTAAGTACTTTATTACCTCCCATAAATAAATGCATTCGAACTTACCTACCTGCCACAGTTGTATTCCAGATGTTTCAAATATCGTTCAACGGAATAAGATTCATCATATTATTTATGGCGTTGAGTGACGTTTATAGATAATATGGCAATATATAAATTAAATTGCAAAAAGGTGCAAAATTTTCTTACCGAATACCACTGGACGTTAAATTAAAATCCGAACATTTTTTCTCGGATATGAATATTTTAAGAAAATTATCCCTCGCCTGGGGCTCGGAATAATTTTCAAAATATTCATACCTTCGAAAAAATTTCCGGAAAAAATTTAACCTCTAGTGGCATTACTAGTAGGCCAAGCAATAAAGCATTTTTTCATGCCATAAATACTACCCAGAAACCGACTGTGCGATTACATAAAGGACAGTTAGTAGATCAATTTGGCATAATTTTAGACTCGAGGACCATAATTTTTAATTTGCTATGAACAATTTAGAAGAAAAAATCGTTTTTTTTTTTAGTTTTTTGCTTGTAAAATGGAAACTAATGAAGCAATCTTAATGTTGTCAATAGACGAATTGTAGAGAATTAAATTACGAAGAGAATGAGAGGTCGAATGTCCCGATCCAATAATTAGAACCGGAGAGAACCCGGAAAATCCGGAAATTTCAGTGTTTTTCAAAAAAATTCACAATTCCCACATTTTTTTATTTTAAGAACTGACAACGCATTTTGCTAAGTTTATAATGAGAAACTGTTCAATTAAAAGAAATAATATTAAAAAGCTGTATTTTTTATTTAAACATTATAAAATAACCTTTTGAATACCACTTGAGAGTGCGAATTAATTAGAAAATAATTTTCTTTGTTTCTTTGTTGCCATTCTCGAGCCCTACGGGCTCTCGTATCTATTCTCTGTCAACAAGTTCTCAAAAATCTGTCGAATTATTTTCAATTTATTCTCACTCTCTTGTGATATTACTGATGAAAATAAGAACACTGGATTACATATGTAAATTCACGCGCCTACTCTAGGGTTAAATACCCGGGAAAGACGTCGAACTGCTAGTAAATTTATAATCGTACCCTCTGGTGGATGGTATCCAAACTTTCTCAGCTAATGCGTCGGCCATGTTTTCACGGAACTGTAAACTTCAATCGAAAAATGTACTTCGAATCGAAAATATTAGGAATTGAACTGGAATATTGAGTAAACTCCGTTGGCGGCAATTTTTTCTATGACCTAACACCTCTATCATTGAATTTGAAGATAACATATAACTGGTTTTTGGTTGTGTTAAAACATCAAATAAACTACTACACGGCCAATGAATTATAATATGAATACCATTCTGACCAAGTTTGACGCATTAATTTACTAATAATATTTCTTTATAAACGATATGTTTGATAAAACGAGTGTAATTTACATTATACGAGGGGTATGCATTTGAACCGTGGTGACATCTATTATTCACTTTAGTGTAATGGCCGGTCTTAAACTGATACCACAGAAGAGAAAATAGTCAGAATGCCAACTGAAGTCGGCATCCTTTGACATTTATAAAACCAAGGTGGCCATTTTTGCAGCCCGATTGAAATTAAAGTACCCCAGAAGTAACCTAAAAACAGAACCAAACTTACTACACTGTAAAATGTTAAGAGTTATTTTTAATCATCTGCGTATTCTCGCATTTTTGTTTAAATCTTTGTTTGAAAACTTATTCAAAACAGTCTACGGACCCGATTTCAAGTTAGAGTTGCGACGGTGCAAATCGGTTACCATGGTAATGGCGCATAACAATTTTTCAAGTTCACAACCTAAGCCGTCAAATTCAACTTGAAATTAGGATGTGACCTTGTTGAAAATTGTTATGACACATTCCCATGGTAACCGATTTGCACCGTCGCAACTCTGACTTGAAATCGGCCCCTATGACTTAAATGTATAAGTTTACATACAACAACGGTGAAGTGGTCATGTGGTAACTTGTACCCTGCAAAAATTGCCGTTTGTTTATGTCCAGAAAACGGCGCGTACTTCTAAAATGCGTGGGAGTTGGCGTTGTGACTATTCGCTCTTCTGTGCTGATACTTTACATTTTTTTGTCTCGCAACAGCATAAAGTCAAGTTTTGCTTCGACATCGGTTCAGGTTTAGTCAGTGCAGTACCGCGCAGGGGACGTAAAACACTATTTCGTTTCCACGTTGGCCAGTTTTACATGAAATTTACATGTACGAAATTCAGGACTAAAGAAAAGTTCCATCATAAACAGAATTCCTGCTTATGCAGAAGACCATCATAGTGATCAACCTAGGTAACCCTGCGCAGATACTGAAAACTCTTCCTCGTGCATTGCAAGAAGACAGTTTAATCAAATTATTTCTTATTAGTCGCCAAGTTTGTTAAAAAAAAATATCAAACCCTTCTTGGTGTTGCGATTTCAGTGTCACCGAGTGTAATTATTATTATATTAGCAGAACTTGCCTGTCGTTAACCGATTAATTGGAGAAATGTTTCCCATGCAAGGACAGCATTTCAAGGTACTAAACTTGTGTTAATTAAGTCATCAGAGACATGAAAATAATGAAATTCCGAAGCGACACGAGATAATTGAAACTATTTAAAAATAAAATCCTGATCACATTTATGTGTAAACAGAACTGAAGGATACCTAATTATATAATTAGAAATGATGCTGTGATATCTGCAGGTATCATCTGATCGTGATTCATTATTATTTCAATAAATAAGAAAAATTTTGTCTTGGGAAAACAGCCGGAAAATTCTTAATCGGCGGTTATTGTGATGCTAATTAAGTTTTATATAACGAAATGACGCGATTTATAAACGGTGCTAAATGATTTGTATGCGTCCAGTATACTTTTATTCAGCCGGTTTACTGTTTGCTGTCCTAATTTTGTACACAAAAACTTGATATGGTCGAAGTAAATCGCGTATTGTAATCGCATCCTGGTTGTCTTAATAAAATACAAATAAGCGGATCGAAGGCACTTCTTTGGTCATACAAATTTCTTACTGGCGGCTTCTGTAAGTTAGATCTTATGTAACGATCTCGACCATAATTAAATTCATGAAATGCCAAATTTATCAAACTGCATTTTTATTAATGTTGTTATCCTTGTGAGATGCAAATATAATTGCAGTCATTCTATTTTTAAATGCTCTTGAATTATGTTAGATACTTGTTCCATTAATTTGATGATACAAAAAATGTAGTCGCCTTATCTTTTCCAATGAAATTAATTGCGTTTTCCGAAAGATTTAAATTTGAATGAACCTGTTAAAGTCGCCTCTTTCAAACACTTAAAAATGAGTTTAAATTAAAAAAATTGCGGTTAATTGTAGTCTTATTTCAAAAATGCGAAAATCTAATTTAGATTAAAAACCAATTTATTGGGAGCTGGTCTTTCTTGATGCAAATATCGTTTTGCTCTGATAATTTTTAGGAAAATAAAAAGGATTCTAACATACCGATATTTGGGTATGATAAGATGTTAAAATTAAAGAGTGACATAATAAAAGTTGTGTTAACTGTTTATGATTTTGCCGAAATGATGCTTCGGTATCTGCATTTTGTGTTTGTTCACACGACGATTACTCGCCAAGATACCTGTTGCTTTAAACATTATTTTTTATTATATTTTTCAAAACAGTTACTTCCAAGAATTGAACGATTTCCTTGCTGCTGTGGATTCAAATTTGCATCTTTTTATGCTCGTATTGATGCTCATTGGATTTTTATAGCACATTTAAGTTTTCGAATGAAATCCAATTTATTTGGTAAAGATCTTTACGTAACGTTGATGTTATTCAATTAGGTAATTCCAGTTTTCATTAATATTTTATTGGAAAATAATGAGCGGCCCAAATGATAAAATTATTGTTTGTTACTGAGCAAAATTTGGGAATAAAAGAACTTTTTTGAACCCAAAGTCTGCAAGAAAGTTTAATTCCTTTTTTAGCTCAAATTTGTGTCGCAATGACTAAATTATTAGTACTAGCATTATTTAATATTAGTTTTTTCTTGATTAAAGTGCGGTGTAATGTATTACCATAACCATATCACAATAAGTGCGCATTTGTAAATGTAAATAAGTATAAGTTGATCATGATAACGATAAGTTACACAAAGTTAAAGTTACTTATTAAGACCAGTTGAATTTTTAATTTTTTTTTTTGAGAACTTTCTGATCTCATTTTCTAGTAGATCTGTATCTTGTTTGCGTCATTCTCTCTGCAAATTACCATACTTTTAATTATAATCGATTGAAACAAAAATTTAATTTTTTCCGTTGATATTTTTTTAATTTGCAGAATAATATAAACTAATTAGAAACAGCACTTTTAGTTGTATGATACTTTTGAATCTTTTACATGAAAAAATTCATTTAGCAACGCTTATTAATTACATCATAGAGAAGGTAAATAAAATATAAACCTTTATTACGTCAGCTTTTACTCCCAAAATATGTTGTTTGATAACTACGCAATTAACATTCAAACAGAAAACGCTGTGTGTAGGTACACGTGTTCAAAAATCGTTGACTTTGTTGAATTTGTTAATTCAGTATCTGATTGAAGCAGTTTATTACCTATTATGAAATTTCTAAATTTATTGTAGGCATATCAGCGACAGACTTCTTCGCTCGACCGTTACAACTTTATAAATTTGTATTGCCATGTGGGATGAAGCTTAGTAATTATTGTTTTGAAATAGCCATCCAAATATAAATTGTAGGTAACACACAAGAAACAATGCTGGCAAAAAAATTATTTGCACACCGTATTATTGGCATTCATGTTTTTGTTTGAAAGTTGCTGATAAAAGCGTTTGTTAAATAATTCAGAAAATACCTGCTAACCAATGCAGTTCAAGAGTGCAAGTTACTTTCGATCAGAAAATCCTTTATTAAGAAAGGAACTTCGGGGGTTCAAAATTCCAGCTTAGCAATAAGGAAATTAATTAAACTAACTAAACCGAGTCTTATCCGTAAAAATAAGGTGATTAACAAAAACGTTGCAAACTTTTTGATCGAAAAGTTTTATCCTTTGAAAGTTATAAAATATATTTTTTTTAACATAATTACATCGGCAGTAAAAATGAGATATCGGTTGGCTATCTAACTATCATTTTAACACTAGAATGCTATCGCTATTGGAGTTAATAGGTTAGTGTCAAGCAATATTCGACTTTAGTCAATATTGATTATATTACGGTTTACAGCTAAGAGCTGTGAGTTTGTGCTGATTTGTCATTTATTTATTTATATTATACATCCGAAACAGTGATAGCAAAAATTCCAAACGCCGCATTTAACCCGCCAGAGCTGACGCGAAATATATTTTATTCGCGGCTAGCGCCCTGTTTGATAGGCATTGGTTTATAGCGCGTTATCAGCTACTTATTTGTAACGTAATACGATTCAAAATATATCAACTAAAGTCGCTTATTGTATGCAAGCAAGGCGTCGCATCGACGTACGATAGCATTCCACGGTTAAAGCTTTAAGAATTTTACTAAATGAAATTAATTAATTAATTAATTAATTAATTACCTAAAATCCAGGATAAACGGTCGTAATTTTGACAAGCACACATACAAACAATTTTTTTCTACTTTGGTGAGCATTGTGAAACTAAAAGTAGTGTCACAAAGCAACTTTTTGTGAAATTGTTTTTTTTTTTTTTTTTTAATACGTAGTACGTTGGTATTGCTGTAATAGCACGCTGGCCGGCGTCCGGCACCTCTACCGAGCTCCTGTCAAGGTCAAGCCAAGTGTACAACTTAATTCGTCCATGACTGTTTCACAAAAATATCAAACTCGAGTATTAAATTTGAAATTTTAGTTGACATATGACACATGACATATACCAACACAACCAGTACCTAATCCTAAAAATCTCTTTAGAAAACAGAATTTTCAAATTTTTATAAAACTAAGAGCACCAAAGTAGAAAAAATAGTATATTATGAACTCGGATGTTTACAAACATTCATTTTTGTCAAATAATATTATATTCATTTGTTTTCTTCAAAGTCAAGAAGTAAGGTACTAATTACATGGTTTATTTATTTTCATTTCGTTTATGAAATGTTTCATTTAAATGTAGGTCTTCTTAAAAAAAAAACAAACCACCTGATTTTAAATTTATATTTCAAATGTAGAAAAAATTACCTATGTATTTTTAGCTCCACTTTGGGGGCTGTAACTTTAGAATGCATTTTCAGTCTAACACAATCTATTTTCGCTTAATCGCCTTATGTTTACATGAAAAGTGTGTAGAAAGATTTATTCATCTGCATTCATACTTTTATTGGAATTTGTTGCATTTTCCAAAACGTATTAAAAGCCAATTCGCACAAAATTTTCAATAAACAAATCCGGCTGATTAAAATTTATTATTTGGCCCTTTTTTATAATTTAAATTTTGTGTTAATCAGCAAAATTGTGAGTAAAAATTAAACCTAATTGTCTGTAACGGAAAAATAAAATACTTTCATTCTATATTGGTCCATTATTGCAGTCATTGTTTATGATGAACAGTAAAATCATAAAAAGGCCCACCTCTTAATTTTGGTACAACCAAATTCATTATAGGAATAGCGATTCTTAAATAGTTGCTTTGTGATCTAGGTTTTGTGGCATTTAAGGTCAGATAATTCCATTCGATGCTTTCATAAAGACGAACATAATCGGACACAACAAATACCTACAACGAATTATAAAAGTCGCGGTGCAACCTTGATGTATTCAAGTGACAAAAGCTGAGGGCGGTGGAGTATGACGGAGAACCAAACCATATCCACGCCGTCTCTTCGATAAACGACTATTAACGTAATAAACTAACTGACATACCTAACCAGCAAAAACCACTTACTTAAAATTCCTCGCGGTTTATAAGTGTTTGTCATGAACAAGCCTTTCCGCAATACAAAATGCAATTGAATATGTACAAGTACACACCCAGCAGTGCCGTTGCGAGGATCGACTCGAATCCCATTTTCTAAGAAAAAAAATTTAAACCACAGACGCCAGTGTGGGCGATTGTAATAACGTGGGCAGTCAAAATTTCTAAGAACGGCTCAACGCAAAGCCATTGTTCGTCCTACCGAGTTTTGTTTCCTCCGGAGTGGCTTCTGAATACAAAATCTTGTGCAGTAGGTCAAATTTTTTCTTTGTCAAGTTAACAACAGGGGAGTTTTTAATTAATATTGGCGCGTTAAAAGTCCTGACAAACAATTTAATGTCTGTGTGTAGGTCTGACATAATGGAGTCAATTGGATCAATTAAATGTTAACATTTAGTTTTTTCTTTTTAAGTGAACCGAATCGAGTAACGTCTAACGATGATGTCGTAAGATGCTTTTGTTTGCACTTTATCGCAGTGGAAAAGTGTCATTTTCGTGCAAACAACAATTTTCAGATATTAATGGAAATTTAATTGGGAAATCCCCTCAATCCAAATTGGGCTTTTCTAAAAATTGTCTGTGTGTGATGATTTTGTGTGTGTGATATGCCAAAATCAAGAATATCAAAACGTCACTTCATGGTTACAATAGAAATTGCCTACAGTGCATTTTTTTACCAATGAACCATACGGTATAATTAGTATAAAATTGATTATTAACTCCAAAGAAAACTATACTCCAAATATAAAGAAAACTTATTATTACATATTAAGCTTTTAAAATAAAGATGGCGTAAGAATTCATAAGTTTAAAAATATTTAATATTTAAATATGAGGTTTTAAATTAAAAGAAATTGATACAAAAAATATCGTAGATCTTCCTCGTTCTCATTTTCATTTCATGAAACGTTTTTAAGTTGATTTAGCGTTTTGTGGGCTTTTCTGGTGTCCGTTTAGAGCCCTATTTACTGATTGATGAGAACAATTAATCAGGTGTCTAAAGAAGTTTGGTAAAAGTAAAACAAAAAGAAAAAAAACAATGCACAATTACATTTACTATATTAAAGTTGCTCATTGCATTAAGGCCGTTATAGCCAAGTGACCATTACATCCAGGTGGTCATTTTAAAAGGTTTTGCTGTAGTTGTCATCTTAGATTAGATCGGTTTACAAAAAGTTGAATTCAACCTTTTTTAATTTTGGAAAATTTTATAAAATATAAATTTGAATTTTATATTAAGCATAAATTGACGTTATAAAAAACTCAGAAAACTTGGTGGACAAGTTAAATTGAAATGTGTCACTTAATTCACCGGAAGAAGTTTTGTAAATTGAAAATCTGCGCGACTTGAACTCCGGACCAAAAGGTTTCGGCACAAAAAGAAAGTAGGAGGACCATAACTTGCAGGCATAACCGTCTGCAGAGATTTTTCAAAGGAGGTGGCAGACAAAACCTTGAACGAAGTTATGAACTTCAAGATATTTAGCTGTGAACTACATCTGAACATAAATACCTGATTCACGTTCGCGACTTTACCATATTCACAATCGATAGCCGGCTACTTGCGAAAATATCCACCGACCTCAAAACAAGTTGACCCATACCTAAGCATTTCCGGAGGTGGATTTTAATTACAAAATTTTCGTTGCTCGGACGTGCAGTAAAAATAAAAGTAGGTCCATCGAACGACAGGAGTCATTAAGTCACCTGTTTTAAAACTGTTATTTTTCTGTAGAGTTTGACTAAAGATATTCTGCGTTTATGACTGTGCATTTTACAATCCTATAAGCGATCCGGCCATAAAAGTAGGTAAGCCGTAATAATCGACATGGGTAGAAGTGGCCAGGGCTGTATTTGGTAAATTTTTATAAATTTCTTGATGCTTAGATGTAAATATGAGTAAACATTAAACCTCTTCTAATAATTAGGTAGGTATGTGGGGTTATTGATTAACTTAGATACTTGATGAATTCTATGACTTGTATTCGTGTCTCTAAATTTAAAGCAGTTGGTGTACTTTTTCTATACATAGTCAATCGTTTACACAAAACGATTTTTATCGTTTGAATAAAAAACTGTAGACTGCTGATTTTGACAACAAACGGTATCGGGACCTTTGTTTCCGGACTGGGATAATTTCAGCAACAATCGTACAGGACTCGATCTTCACCAGCCGAGTAACTAATGCGCCGTCTATTATTTCTCCTTCTAATTCGTCAAACGCCATTAAATTTACTAAATCTTCCATAATTTCAAATAATTGCACAATAAACAAATCTGTTCGTGAAAGCCGACCAAAAATGAACTGGTCGGGACTTCACTTTGAAGCCAGCAAATGCGCCAATTTACAAATTCCCATTTAGCTAACAGGCGGTAGCCTGACAATAGGAATTACTACTACTGCAATAAAGTTAAGTAGTAAAAGACCACCCAATAAATGTAAATTGCACCATTACATTATATGCCCAAGAAAGAAACAAGTTCGATGACCTAAATAATTTGAAGTTGGGCCAGGTAATTTTAAAAGCGTAACGTTCACGGAGAGACTCGATAACTCTTGTTAGAGTTTTCGCCCCCGACAAAGATATCCCTCATAAAATAATACTCGTCAATACGCCGAAAAGAGCGGTCGCTTTCGAGAAGATTTAATACACAGCAGTTTCATTAGTTTTATTCATACAATAGTGTTTATGTTAATATCCGTATTTTTTGTTTGTTTATTGGATAAAACAATCCTTTTTGAGAGTGTGTTTCATGTTAATTTTAAAAAATTTGAATTTTTAAAAAATGTGGCGACCATGGCATGAAACCCTACCTCAGCAACATGTTGAAGGTCCTATGGATGTAGAGCAGGAAGAAGAAATACTAATTGAGGAAAATGATGTGGAAATTAGCGCTATCACCCCAGAACGAAAGCACAAGCATTTACCTATTGAAGCTAAACAATTGATATTGAATGTTTACGGATATATAAAAAATACCGAAGGAGCAAGTGGATCCATTGCAAAAACATCCCGTATGACGAAAGTTCCAGAGTCAAGTATTAGACATATTTTAAAATATGGTGTCAACGTAAGAAAAATAAGAAAAGACGCAGGGACTTCCAAACTTCTTGGTGGCCACCATGCGGATTTAATAAGACGTCTCCTATACGAAGCTTGGAAAAATAACGTTGTTTTAACACTGCGTATGTTACATCAGAAAGTACGTGATCAATTAAGAATTAAATGTAGCCTGGAAAATCTGCGAAGTATTTTGAGGAAAATCGGATTCCGATACAAAATGATCAATAAGCGACAGGTACTGATGGAAAGTCGCACCATTTCCGAATGGAGAGCAAAATATTTGAAGGAAATTCAGAAAATTCGAGCAGATAATGTACCTATAATATATATTGATGAGACGTGGTACGATTCCCACGACACAGTAAAAAAAGGATGGACTGACGGAACAAGCAAATGCACCTTTAATGTTCCACCCTCACGTGGAAAACGGATTATCGTTTTGCATGCAGGATCTGAAGAAGGATGGGTAAAAAATGCTTTGCTTCTTTCTGCAAAAGATGTAAAAGATGCAAAATTAGATTACCACGAAAATATGACGGCTGAACTATTTGAAAAATGGTTCATGGACACGCTACTTCCAAATGTGCCAAAGAATAGTGTTCTTGTTTTGGACAATGCTAGTTACCATTCAGCGCTACTTGAAAAAGTACCAAACTTTTCCTCAAATAAAGAAGAAATACAGAAATTTTTAAGAAAAAATGATTTATATTTTGAAGAAAGTTACACCAAGAAACAGCTGTTGGAAGTGCTAAAAATAAGAACATTTACAAAACAATATCGAATTGACCATTTTGCCCGAGAGCGTGGTTATCGAGTACTTCGTTTACCCCCTTATCATTGTCAATTTAACCCCATTGAAATGTGGTCTCAATTGAAATCTCGCGTTCGGAGAAACAATACCGCGCCCAAATTTAGTAATACTACTATTTCCTTAATACAAGAAGAAATCGCTAAAATTCCAGTGTCAAGTTGGGCGAATTGTGTTCGCCATGTAATTAAGGTAGAAGATAATTACAGATCTCGGTTAGTGAACGACTTCATTATTCACCTCGATGATGATGAATCTTCAGATGATTTTTCTTGTAGTGATTGATTGTTATTTATGAACTTTTGTATAATAAACTAAATAATATTATGCTTGGTTTACAATTACTTATTCATAATTTATTTATCATCAAATAATTACCATAAATTTATAGGTATTTGATTATTTGTTCTGAACTTAACTAAAGTTGAAATATTTAAGTACGGTTCTGAAGTATCTACAAAAATATTTTTTAAAGCAACCAAATTTGGGGTACCCTGCAGTGAACCCTCATTATCATCAGTAAAAGTTGATTGCGGTTTAAAGCCATAAACGCAGAATATCTTTAGTCAAACTCTAACAGAACCTGCATGGGCCTACTTAATAGCAACATAAACGTTACTAACCAACAGAGGCCCGACAGCACACGGATAGTTTAGTTCATTGACTTTTTGGTGTTCTGCTCATTGAAGGTGATCGTCCGTCCTCTTTGCACAACAGTATTAAACTTGTGCGTACATGCATACATGCGGACAAAAAGGAAATACGTGTTTATTTCTAACTGTTGTTCGATGGATAGTTTTCTACTTTTCATTTTAAATATGGCAGCGTCTAGGAGTTCTAGACTAACTGCTTGAGACACATTTCGAGGATGCTGGGCGTGTTGCACCAACGGAAACTGCGTTGTTAAAAATTGCTATTGTTAACATCAGAAATTTTATTATTATTATTTTATTTTATTTTTATTTCTTTTTGCAATTTGTATACAATAATAAGCAATACATATGTATTTATGTTAGTAAGTAGTGGACATGAGACAATGACATGATTGAAATCTAACGATGTACAACATTATTTTAATTTTTAATTTATTTTATGTCATTATGAGGAATACCGAAATATTCTATCGAATCTTTTACTGATTAGATTAGATTATTTCAAGTGCAATTTTCAAATTGTTCGGTCGCATTGATCGATTATATCACGTAACGTCATTTTATCACAATATTTAGGTTTCCACAAATTATTTAGTTCTTCTGAACCATAACAACCGTTCTGTTCTAGTAAAGACACTTTTTATTTATTTTGATAAAAGAATAGTTTTCACTTGCTGCTTACAAGTTAATTTAGGTATATTTTCATTAATATTCTTTGCGATTATTTTTATTCAGTAGATAATAAATGTTTTCTCAAGTTGTTTTGAATATTAGAGTACTGATATACCTACAGACAAAATTATCTTTTCATTCATATGAAAAGACCCATATAATTTCAAAATATTGCCGATGGCACCGTAACTTTAGAAAACAAATTATTATAAAACATGTACCATAATTTTCGATTACACTTTCATTAAAACAATCAGTTGATACAATAATTATGGAACCTCGTAGATGAACATTGTTACAAACTCATTGAAACATTAAATAATAACTCACATGTAAACACAAATAAAATACGGAATAAAATGTAAAACACGTCTGGTCATTCCCTTTGTAAAAAAAGGTGACGTTTCTATTTATTTTATTTGCCCGTGGCAACAGTAAAACATGGCCAGCTACAACGTCCGTGCTCAGTGAAGCAGCCGCCGTGGCTGCATAAGACCGTTTAGGTAACACGCCCCTCCCTAAAGGCTGAGCACGGTGTTGGAAGTAGCTGTTGCCTTGGATTATTTATATTATAAAGAAAATAGTTTATGGTTAGCTATTAGCTGCAGGTTCCTCGAAGTGACGCGGGTCTCGTACGCCGGCATCTTTCATGTCATGCCGAAAGCGGGGAAGGCGGCGAAATGCGGCTCTTCGCGGCGCTGTTCGGTCGCTGACGATCCCGTTGTAGTTCGACGCTGTGCGTTGGGACTCCGGGAAGCAGGGTCATCAAAAGAGTAAGATTATCCATAACACTATAATCAGATTCTAATTGGATAGTTCCGAAATCGGGCATCGATGACTCAGTTCAACTGGTTCGGCGTCATCCAAAACATCCAGGTTACAAATTAAATTCGGTTCAGGCACTTCTTGCACTTCCCCATTTTCTATTTCATGCTCTTCATCATTATCTTGAACCACTGGAGTTGTCGATTTGTACTGCAAAGCACTGTTTGACAAATCGACTTCTATCGGAAATAGCGGAGGTACTGACAGTAGTCCAAGAGTGTTTTTGTGCAATTCTGCGAGGCCTTTTATCAATTTGGATAAATGCCCACCGAGAGATTGCACGTGTTTGTTTTCGAGTACTAATTCCAGTTTGACCAAAACGTCAGAACGTAGTTTCTCAAAGCGGGTCTTGGCGACCTGGCGACATCGCAAAATCAACCTATATTCGTAATTTCCGGTTTCTACTCAACATAATGGTTCTTGCAGTGGTGCGTAGTTGCACTCTGTTACCGGGTCGGTACAGCGGTGGTCGGTTGCGTGGTTGCTTGCTACTTGTTCATACTTTGCTGCAGGCATCCATAGTCCCATGGAGTGACGCGGGTCTAGTACGCAGGCATCTTTCGTGTCATGCCGAAAGCGGGGAAGGCGGCGGAATGCAGCTCTTCGCGGCGCTGTTCGGTCGCTGACGATCCCCTTGTAGTTCGACGCTGGGCGTCAGAGCTCCGGGAAGTGGAGTCGCCTGTTGCAGCTGTTAGCGCTGAATCGTGTAGCGATCATCGGTTGCGGGCGCCACTGGAGGTTCCTGATGTTAGGATTTGATCCCCCTCCAGAAGGGCGTCGCGGCATCGCGGCATCGGGGTCGTTGGTGAAAGTTCGGTGGAAAAGCCCTTTTCCTTGTGCCCCACGTTGGGCGCCAAATGTTACAAACTCATTGAAACATTAAATAATAACTCACATGTAAACACAAATAAAATACGGAATAAAATGTAAAACACGTCTGGTCATTCCCTTTGTAAAAAAAGGTGACGTTTCTATTTATTTTATTTGCCCGTGGCAACAGTAAAACATGGCCAGCTACAACGTCCGTGCTCAGTCAAGCAGCCGCCGTGGCTGCATAAGACCGTTTAGGTAACAACATATAATAAAGGAGAAGCTTGTCAATTTTTGTTCTTATAAATTCAGGTTTGCACTTGCCATGAACTTCAAAGGTCCGTTTACAAAAAAAGCGTTTGTCAGTGAGATTTAAAATAAAAGAGACAAAGCTTTCACATTTTGCAAATAACCTTTCATAACTTTACAAAACGGTAAAAACGTCATCGTTCGTGTTGCATTTTAGTTTTGCAACACACAGAACTCCTTCGGGCCGAGAACTCTCGTACATTTATAAATTACATTATTACTTTTCGTTCGTCGAACCGCAGAATGAGATCATATCGGCCTGCTAAAATATTATTAGTGAACACACCTATACACATAATTGCATAGATAGAATAATCGCTGGCAAAGGTCATATGAAACAAAGAAAATTGCATGATTTTCGCTTATAATGAATGTGGAATTGTTGCAGTTATCAGAGGACGTGACGAGGAAAAAATCCGAGTACCAGAAGTATTTAGAATTGTACAAATTAATGAGAAATAGATTTGAAGAACATTACGTTAAATGTAAGTATGTGTTACAAATCAGGAAATATATTTTGCATATGTTTATAAATAAATGCACATTGCTACAGGTGCATTACAAAATATACAACCTTCAGCTGGGTAATATTAATTTGTTCTTAACCGGTATCGTGGGACTTGCCATTTTTTTATCTCACTTTCTTGAATTTGTCATTGCATTTATGGTAAAACAATTTCACATTTAATGCTCAGTTAACATTAATTTAAAGAATTGCCTTCCAGTTAGAATAATCTAACATTAATTTACAGATCGAATCAGCGGCAATTCCTTAACTCGAATGAACATTTTTAATTAGAAAGTTTTGATTTAATTAAAACGAATCTAATTAGGGCTGAATCTACTTCAAAACAATTTATGGCATCCGTCAAAGTAATAATCGGAAGTCTCAATCAATTTTGTTATTGAGAAAAATCTTAAATTTATTTAACCTCTAAAACGCAATTTGCAATTCTAAATAACCGTAATTCAGTTTCTTCATTCCAAAGTTAGACGGGGCAATAGCAAAACATAAACAACTTTTACGGGCAATAGCCTCCAGCTAACGATAGATAAATACATACCTGCATCAGTAATGAAGACCGATATCGTTTCAAGTTATTTTAGAATTTTTTAGCATTATCAGTTAAATCTTGTTGGAGCAAAAAAAAATGGAATGCAAAACCTCTTATGCAATTCAGTTATGAAGGTTCTAAGTGGAACCCACTTTTTTACAAAGTTGTTTTGTTGTCAACAATTCTTAAAAAATAAATGTGGAACGCAATAAATATATTATGAACCACTTCACAGTAAGCGAGAAAGTTGGAATTTTCTTAAAATGATAAGAAAACTAAATTGTTAGTTCCCGGAAAAACGATATTAACATCATTTTCCTGTTTGATTTTTGGAGCATTACATTATTGTGAAATTATGAAAATGCATTAAGTTTTATTGGCCTTTAAAAGTGCCATAAAATTATGAGACCAGTAGTTCCAAAGCGATTCATTCACATGCTGCTGTAATTAAATTACAATTTTCGTGTAAAACGTAAAAAAATCAGTTTCCAAATTTCATAATCAAATCATATTACAATTTATAATTAAAAGAAACTGAAGTTTTTTGCACGTTTAAGATGCACATATTTAACAAGTGTTTAGCTTGAACAAATAATAAAATGTGTTTATTATTGAGGCCTAGATTGTTTACAACAAAAAAACGTATTCCCTTAATCATATGAATTACAGTTTAAAAAATAAACGTTAGCAATAAAATGTTTTCCGTTTTTAATTATCGTTTTTGCTTCGAATAGTTACCTTCAGTTGGAGTTTTAATTTTCATTTTGCAACACGTTCGTTTTTGCCTCGTACTTTCGCAATCGACTGCTTTGCACCTTTGTTGTGTCGATGGGAGATGCAATAAAAATAGGCTCCGCACATTTCGTCATAGTTCATACTAACACGTGGTTCAAGTTATTTCAATTCGCCAACAGGGGAAAGTAAATAATGATTTCAATTAAGAAAGTAATGTCCAGATCAATACTTTTTCAAAAAGTTCTATCATTAACACAACTTTTCCGAAAAGTAATTTCATTAACACATTGGTCTTTAATTAAGCCATTGAGGACAGTTGTAACGATGAAATTTCCTTATTATGCATTTATTTTGACTTGTCTACGTTTTGCACATTTTAATAAAGCACAGTAAGCAAAATTTGTAATTTCTTGCAATACTTGTGATAATACAATGATGCAATTGAATTGAAAAATTTTTACTTTTATATTTTTTATTAAATTATCTTTGGATTCGCAACAATTTTAATGCAATGTAGCAAAATAGCGTAAACCCTAGATTAGTGAAAACTAATTTTGCAAGAAATAAGTTGAATATTTCGCCTTTACTCCTGCACTTCGAACATTGGTTCCATTCGGTAAAAATAACTTCTCACATTTTAGCTTAGAAAAACAGTATCATCCTAAGTTTAGTGTAAGGCTGACCTGTTGTATCAAAAAATAGCATAAAGCGGTAACTGAATATAAATATTAGCTGTAAGTTAATTATTACTCTTTAATTAAATGTTAATTAAACATTTCTTTTCAAGCTGGAAGAGGAGGGAGAAAATTAGATGATGTTAGAGATAAGTATCAAAAAGCTTGTAGAAAATTACATTTAACGCACAATGAGTACGTTTTACTGCTCTGTGAAGCAGCTGAATTTGAAAAAAACTTCCGAACAGTACTGCTACCTGGTTTGTTGGAGCATCAGCAGTCCGTACAAGAAACATTCGTTCAAGCTTGGTACGATTATTTTTACACTAATTGCCATTTGTGTAACATAATTTTTCAGGAAACAATTACTACATGACGTAACACAACTCTCCGATTTGACTTCAGAAAAATTCCGAGACATTCAAAGACGGATAGAAGTTAGTGTCGACAGTATTAAACCCTCAGAAGAGTACAACGATTTCACTGAAAAACACAAGTGAGTGTCGAATCGATTTTAATTTTTGTCTAAATAAACACTTTTAGAACAACACCTGCTGATCCGGTGAAATTTATATTCGACGAAAGTTTAATAGAAGATACAGGAAAATTATTTCCCAATCAATTGACTGTTGATAATCTCACAGTTGAATGGTTAAGAACCAAATTATCTGATTTAGAAAGCAGTATTAAAGAGACCCAGGAGAAAAGAGCGACGTTGAGTACAACAAATCATGACAGTTTAGTTAATGGAAAAACAACGCCCAACAATGAAATAAATAACAGGTTGATCAAGAGGTTGATTGAAATTTAATCACAGAAATTAAACATTTTGTTGCAGGATATCTGGAGTGATAGAAACTAACAAAAAGGAAATAAACGAATTAAAGTGTCAAGAATGGAAATTGATAAAACAAATGGAATTAATAAAAAGTGCCTTGAATGAGCTGGGATGTGAAGAGGTTCCCTCGGGATGTGATCTTTCCATAGACAATCAGCCGTTTATAAATAATTCCAGTGAACAGGTAATTGGCTATTAGATGCGCATAATGACTATACCACGAATAACTGAAGAATTTATATCTGCTTCTATGTGACTATATTAGAAGTAGTAATAAATTTTCCTTTCTATTAACTGTTCATAAAAGAATTAATTACCAAAATTTGGTTGCATCTATGGGCTTTCGCTTGGTATCAACACTTATGCAATTAAGTATAAAGATTTCAAAACAATCACTAAAGCCATTTGAAGGGAGGGCTTCATGTAATTTTTTGTAATACTTTTTGAAATATTTTTTGCATTGATTGCATAGTGTGTGTATGAAAGAAACGGGCAAGGCAAGGGTGATTAACAATTCTAGGGTGAAGGTTCTCAATCCTCATTGACACATAAATTGGGCTTGGGTCATCACAGGATAGTGAATATGCTACGTAAACCGTTTCGCAGAAAGTCTGCACCATCTTCACCTGTAGCACCCCCCCGAAAGGGCCGTCGAGATTCGGCGCCTAGAAGTGAAGGGGCTGATCCAGTATGTGCCTACATTTTGTATACTATTTCATTTACTAATTTCATATCCGTCGTAGTTATTGTGGTGTTCTTTGTTTTTCTAACGATAATAAATTTTAATCACTAATTGTCTGTACTGAAAATATTTTTTTCACAAGGTGACTTTAAGCACAAATAAACCACTCGTGGATGAAGACTGGTTTCATGGCGTTTTACCCCGTGAAGAAGTTGTGAGATTGTTGACACAAGATGGTGACTTTCTGGTTAGGGAAACAACGAGGAATGATGAATGTCAGACTGTATTATCCGTGTGTTGGGGCGGACACAAACATTTCATTGTGCAAACTTCAGCGGAAGTAAGAATCAAGTTAAAGAATAAAATAAGTTAAAACACGAACAAATTATAGGGTCATTATCGATTTGAAGGCCCAGCATTCCCAAGCATTAGAGAATTAATTCTGTACCAATTTAACAGTGGACTTCCAGTTACCAGCAGATCCGGTGCAATCTTATACAAGCCTATTCCTAGAGAACGATGGGAATTAAACAATGATGATGTTATGTTAATAGATAAAATAGGAAGAGTAAGTAGGTTTCTTTCATTTTATGTAATTTTAATTCGTTAAACTTAAAGGGTAATTTTGGAGATGTATATAAAGCTCAATTGAAAAGCACCAGTCAAGAAGTTGCAGTAAAAACGTGTCGAGGAACTTTGCCGGAGGAACATAAAAAAAAATTTTTGCAAGAAGGACGTATATTAAAACAGTATGATCATCCAAATATCGTCAAACTAATAGGCATATGTGTTCAAAAACAACCCATTATGATCGTAATGGAATTAGTGCCAGGTGAATTAATTTTGTTAGAATGAAGATTAATTTTAATCTTTAATTGGCAACAGGTGGTTCCTTATTAACATTTTTACGTAAAAAGGGATCTACTTTAACAGAAGGACAATTAATGAATATGTGCCTGGACGCATCTGCTGGAATGAGGTATTTAGAATCAAAGAATTGCATCCACAGAGATTTGGCAGCTCGCAATTGTCTTGTAGGTAGGTAATATATCGCATTTTAAAATACCCGATTTTAATCAATTTCTGATAGGGTATGGAAATACAGTGAAAATTTCTGACTTTGGTATGTCACGTGAAGAAGAAGAGTATATTGTTTCTGACGGTATGAAACAGATTCCTATTAAATGGACAGCACCGGAAGCATTGAATTTTGGTAAATACACATCTTTGTGCGATGTATGGAGTTATGGAATACTCTGCTGGGAAATATTTTCACGCGGTGGAACCCCCTACAGTGGTTTGAGTAATTCAAAAGCTCGAGAAAAAATAGATCAAGGTAATAAATAATTAGATCGTTACCGATATCACAATTTATTTTTAATTGCAGGATACAGAATGCCGGCTTCTGAAAACACTCCGGACGAAATGTACCGTTTAATGTTGCGCTGTTGGGACTACCAACCTGAAAATCGGCCAAATTTCGAACAAATCTACACCGTCGTGGACACTTTATGCCAAGCTTACCGTGTCTCATTCCTTTGAAAACAGGATTACTGGCATTTTTTTCATTATAAACAATTTAATTAATAGATTAACAAATAAGTTTTTTTTTGTATTTTTAAATGTAAATGAATTTTAATGGCTACTACTGTGATTTTACAAAAAAATTAACTGTAAAGTAAACGACTTTTTTATTTTTGAAATAAATTGACATTAAGATAAGATATATTCATAGCATTGAGTGATATTAATGTGTGTTACTATCTTATATAACATTTTGAATTAAAGTATCCCCTGTACATAGAAATAATATGTAAGAAGGGTTGTACCACATTTGTCATTCATTAATTTCTAATAAATAATATAAAAAACATCAATACTTCATTTTAAATGATTTGTTTTATGTACAACTTGCTGAAACACTGTTATAAAATGTTTCATTTGCATGAAAAATTCTTGTAATTCAGTCGTAAATATGTTGACAATATTAATATGATAAACTACTTAGAAGAATAGTGTTTTAAACGCTTCTTTTTGTAAAAATGATGTGAGAGTTTGACTGACTTTTAATAAATGTTTTTACAAACTTTTAACAAAACTATTTTTTAATGGATAAAATTTAGTTACAAATAAAGCTTAATAAGTTCATCACTCACAGCGGAGGGTGTTAAAATGCCCAGATCTGTAAACAGCAATGTTATATAAGACGGTGGTGTGTAGTCTACCATTGGATGCTGTTTGTCAACTCCTTTTGATCGCATATTGGGAGTGTACTATAAAAATTTAAAAATAACATCAATATTATTAACATCACTGATTACCTTATATTCCTTAGGTAAATCTTCTTGATTTAATGGAAATAATCTAGAGAACTTGAAACTTTCTGTCAGAACATAAAAAGGTTTGTTCATCTCCCTCGCACACAGACCAACTGTGTACGACCCAATCTACAGAAATTAAAGTTAAACTGAACCTAATTTCAATAAATTAATAGAACCTTATTAACAATACCGCCACTTTCCACAACTCCTTCTGCACCAACCATCACAAAATCAATCTGTTCCATGATATATCCTACGGCTGAATCTAATATTAACGTACAGGGGATATTAGCAGCTTCTAAATCTTTGTACATTCGTAATCTAACAAACAAATTTAAGATCTCCATTTTAAATAATTTTAAATTACTTACCCACTGTCGTCCGGTGCTGATTTAGTCACATAAACTTCAAATCTTTTATTCTGCCGGGCCGCTTCTACTAAAGTCTTCAACACAACTCTCGACCTAGAATGGGTCAATATTCTCTGCAACAAATTCATTTCAATACTTTCACAGCAGATTGAAGCCTTACCGATCCGTCAACAATAAATTGTGATGCCAGTTTAACAATTTTTCCTCGGGCTTCATTCAATTTTTTCAAAAATAAATGCCCCCGATTTAACATGATCTGTTTGCATTCGTCAAAAGTCTATAATTTTATTCGTCAAGACAAATTACAGTAAATTATTGTTAACAACGACCTTTGTGTCCAATCTTGCGAAAGTGATGAATCTAATAAATAATTCACATCCTGAATTGATTGCGGCCACGGGGTATTCAGTGTTTCTCATAACTTCCATTGCCATTTTTAAATTTTCGTCTAGGCCTTGGACGGTTTCAGCTGAAAAATTGGATTAGTTTTAAATGAACAATAACAGAGTTCAATTTACATTGGGAGTGATTGATGACTTCGATGAGTGTTCTTATGGCGGCAACACCCGCAGAGACGTCTTCTTCATCTTTTAGAATTTTGCAAAAGTACTTTTCGACTTCTGAAAGCAGAATTATTATGTTTTGATGGTTACCAACGATATTATCCGACACATGGCCATGTAACAGATGGACATGTATGCGACAGATTTAACATTACTCAAAATTATCCAAGTATTGGGACTATAAGTAAGTTCTAACCGTACATTCACCTTTTCTTTCCATTTTTGCAATTATTGGTGCTAATAATCAAAGATTACATCACTTTCCAGTATTTGTAGGTTATTTTTTTTAATATGACAATTGGGCCCCCTGTAGGATATAAGCAGTAATTTCACCACTTTCAAAATTTCCTCCAATGAGGCACGCCAGACCGGTCACGTGATGTAGTTGGTCTATAATATTGCCAATTTGTGTAGTTGGTGTGGATTGCCCTGTCATTGTTCTGTTATTTTTGGATTATTTCAGCCCAAAATTTCCTTATTTTTGTAAGTAATATTATTATTAACATTGTGCTTTTGCTGCACAAACTGTAGGATGTCAAAAAATCTCGTTGTTTCACGTACTGTGAAAACGTATGCGTAGTTGAGCAATCTGATACGTTTCGTCGCCATTTTCTCTTGCCTATTTTACCGAGATTATTTCTTGGAAATTTTCTGATAATGAGGAGATTAACGACTTGAAAAAGTGCTCAAATTGTGACCGAACGTGTAGGGCTGCAAGGGATTACATAACGAGTTTTTGTTAGTACAGTGCTAACGTAAATCTTCGAAGTAATTAAAAAAAAAAAACAAAATAACTTGTAAGAACTGTAATCGAATCATATTTAATTACGGGCGTTATTACAGGTAACTTACGTTTTCGTTTCAGCTTATTCCGACTACCTAGAATAACTAATTAATCGAGTTTAAATGCATACAATCATGTAAATTAGCAAGTGTGTTGCAAGGTTCTACTTGAAAACATGATTAGTGTTGGTGTGTTTGTAATCAGTAAATACTTATTTGCGTCAGAAACCGCCCCCCAGTTGGTACTATCTACTGCTAAAAAAACATTCCCATTAATCCCATTTTAGGGCAGTAAAATCAGACCATCCGTTTTTATGAGTAAGGTTATTGTCGAAGAACCAAATAATAAAATCATTCAAATTTGTGGATTTTGAAGGACTTAACCCCTTTTAAATCAGGTGTGGTTAAAATCAACAATAAAGTTTACCATTAACCTCATTTTTACCAGTGGGAACAATTCCAGTGTATTGATGTTTAATTAATATTTGATGTAAAGACTGTAAATTAATAATTGCACGTGTACGTCTACTTTTGTGCAGGTGCAGTATCGGTGTTGTGACATTGGTGTGTTCATACAGCTGTTCCGGGCCTGGAATATAACCCACTTGCCACATCGTTCTCGTGTCGAAATACCATCATCATCAAGTCTCTACATGACGTTAGGAATGGTAAGTCAGAACAATTTTCATTTTAGTCGAAAGTCCCAATCTTAACCTCCATAAAATAATTGTCAGAAACAATTGATGATAAATTCATTTGGTTGGCCATAAATTTCGTTTAAAGATGTGTTTCACGTCGAAACAATTTTATTCGAGTGTGGGACTGTCAGCAGAATGATTGAGCTTATGTTCACGTGGGCAAGGTTGCGTGCCACGTGGGTTATAATTAAAAGTAATAACTTGATTAATTACCAATAAGTTTGCGTTCGACATCCAAGCTTTTGTATTAGTTAAAACGTTCGTTAAGGTTTGCTGTATTATACGCTACAGGGCGTTTGGAAATGGTCGCTTTTCGCTGATTTTACAGGGGGTTTTTCATGCGAAGCTTTTCCACCTGAAAAGTTGCCTCCTTCAAATTGAAGTTAGAAAAATTACAGAATCTAAACAAAATAATTAGATAAGGTATATCAAATGAAATGACAGCAGCGTAGTACTGTACATAATAAAGAACCATAATTATTTTAAGATAAACTTTAAAAAAAAACATGCAATTGTTAGACAATGTCGAAAATTTTAATTAATATCAACTTCACTTCATAATTTCAGGTGTTCATGTGTTAAAGTATGTATTTTTTTGTTTTAAATTGACCCATGAACAAGTGGGGCTATGAAATGAAGTTAGAAATATTTCAAATATTGGGCAGTGCCAACACAATTGCATAGTTTTTTTTTCCAAGTTTATTATACTGAACAACAGGCCTTAATTGATTTAAATTGATTTATAATTAATAATTTATTTCACCCTTTAACTGTAAAGCAAGAAAAAAGAAAATGGGCCAGTGCCGGCCTTTCACGGGTGCTGTGCTGTATCTGTACCAAAATTTATTTTTTTGGAAAGGCGGCGACAGGTTGTTTTTTAATTCTAATTTTATAGGGAGAACCACGGGTGGAAAGTTTAATATGAAACAACGACCAAGGGTCACACAATCTTTCTGAAACGCCCTGTATAAATTGAATTCGACCCTTATTTATGCAAACATATGTGCATTTGAATAATACCTTCCTTCTGTCGACGAACGCGTGGTGGTGATGACGGTGGTTAGTGTGATGTGTATTTATGTCTCCCTCGCACCCACATAAAATATCCCTTGTAACAGTTTTTTATATAAAAACTCCCCCAGGCTTTACAAAAGGTCACTGACCGACCCTCACGTGGGGCCCCGGCGTGCCCCACCCGCGACTGTATTTTGGCCCTGGGTGCAACGTGCGACCTTGTGTTGCCCCTTTGTTTTAGTAGATCCGCATTCGATGTCGCCCCGTTTGAAACTAGCTCATTTAAGAAATCATTTTTTTGTCGAAAAGCGCAACTTCGAACAAACACATCAAAAAGTTATTATTTTATGGTATTACCGGTTGTTTGGTCACTGTTTGTCAATCATGAAGGCAATCGACAAGGCCAGACAGGTTGTTTTCCAGTTAAAGATGACTTTTTATTCGTTTTTTAGCGAGTCGTCGCTAATTCTGACCTTACAAGCGTTATCAGTTTTTTCTTCCCATGGTTTGTCGTCATTCGCATGATAATGTTGTTGCTAAATTAGATCGGCGTGCACGTGGCAATAAATTTCTCCGACTCTTCAAACATCTCGATCAATAATACCGAGATGGGATTTTCCTAGAACCGAACGGAACATCCTCTTTAAATTGTCTGCCTCACGTTTTGATAAGAGTGAAATCACCGGGGACTATCGATCCCCCGGTGCGTGTTACTGCACTTCTGTCTGCTCACATTGCTTGAACTTTTTATTATTTAAAAATGGTTGTCTTTAGCGCGATAAAACCATCTCCGATAACATCATAGGCACTTTATTTGACCAATTGATGATGCTTTGCTCGAAATTGTGGCAATATTTTTGAAAAGTTTCTTTGTTGGTCGTTCGAAATTTTTATCGCAACTTTAATCTGTTCGTGACCTTCGTGCATATGTAGTTGGCAACTTGACTACCTCGAGTCCGTCACAGATGTTAATGAATAAAACTGCTAGCCTCGTATTTATAAGTACACGATCTCCACGTGGTTTAAATTTCGTGTGTACACGTACCTGCTACGAACCAACCGATTCCTTGTTCTCTTTGACGCAAGCCCCGAACGTATTATATTTTAGGACATGTAAATACCACGTGGATTTAAATGGTTTTATATTAAATACGTACGAGTATGAGTATGAATTTACGATAATACGCACTTAGGAACAAAGTCCTGGCAGAAATCTGCGTATGTGATAAAGGAAAATCGCATTGAAGGCGTTAATCACATATTCGTAGGATTACAATTGCAGATGTAAATAATTTTCTTACGCAACCGACTTCACGTGTTGGACGAATTCTGCCAGAAAATTGCTTATCCGTTTATTTACAGATCAATTTGTAATCAATCCACTTCGTAAGTAATATAACTTTTTGTACGAGAGTCTGAACTTTGTCCGGGTTATATCTTCTAAGACTATTTAGATAGAAATTGGAATTTAAATGGAACGTTAGATTGGCAGTTTTTTTTATCCTAAATTCTAATTAAGTTATGTTGTAGGCTTGTTGTGGGAGTTGTTTAATCTTACTAAAAAAAAACACAAATTGCAGTGCATTGTGCTATCACGTCGAATCCTTTGATAAAATGTCCGCCATTTGTGGAATACTACGTTTAAGTTATGCTTGGAACCGTCTTTTAAACATGCACATTTAATTGATACCATTTTTGGATATAGCTCGAGTGCAATGGGATTATCCAAGATCACGTTTATTTAAAATTGGTGGCCGCTGATGGGATATCAGCAATGTCACTCACGTTAATGAATGCACAAGTTCATAGCGTTTTTGGTTTCCAAGGCAATAGTGCTATAAATGACTTCCTGTGAATGCAATTATCACTGCCGAGCTTATTGCAAACAATTTCGTCTCCTTGAGGCAGGAATTTAAGAACCGGGAAGACGGCATCAAGCGATTACCAGCGTAGTGCGTACTGTTAACACCACAAAAGCGACTGTTCAAGATATTCCTCATCTGCCCTATTTTCCTAATCTTGCCCGATCAGATTTTTACTATGTATTTCTGCTCTCTATCAATTTTTAATAGCGATGGTATTTCCTACTGCCTTCTAGTTTTTTTCTAAACTTGGTTGTTGGACTTTCTCTTCTCCGTCTTATTGGGATTCACATTATACAGACCGGGAACATCTTTGCTCTTGCATCTTTTTCATATGACCATACCAAAGTAATGGGTTGGTCTTCACTCTGAATAGTATTACACGTTCATTCAATTTCCCCAATTCTTACTCTTTCTAATCATTACACTTGGCAGATTTCCAGGACATTTAATGTTCCTGCATCCGTAGATACTGAAACTTTCCGTTATAGTTCGGAAAACGATCCTGTTACAAACATTTATTTGCAGTTAGCGAAATGATGAACCTTGGGGGCTGTAATGTTTTTCCCATTTAAACGTGTGGTAACATTTTCTCTAAGAAAGTGTTTTATACCAGTTTAGAGTATTTATCAACAAGCTCTTTCCATTACTATCATCGCTTTTAATGCCACATAATATTATGTGATCCGTTTTACAAATTTCTTTTTTCCTCTCTGATATGGTTATTCCTGCTTCCAACCTGTTTGTTAACATTTTAAGGACGGACTTTATTTTCGGTTACACATCCTATCGGACGGAATTTATTTTATGTTGGTTGTCGGCGAATATAGGTGGGTGTCGCGTATGTGCGACATTCGCCCAAACTGCTACTTTTTATTGTGACGCGTATGGACGATATACGTCCTTAAAAGGTTAACGTACAAAAGTGACATAAAATTGACGCCATGGTGCTGTTACCTTTCTTGCATTTTACTGGTTCCCTAATGCGTCCTCGTCCTAGGCAATTCTGCCCCTATTGTTTTCAACAGTTTTTCCTTAATTTTAAAATATTTTCGCTATTGTAACTGTAATTAATATTTTATTTCTGTAATATTGCGTTCAATTTGACGCTGGTCTGTGGATTATATGCGCTGTTGGGCGCCTTTTGTTGTTGTTGTTGATGGTGTTCCCCAATATTCTGTGCAGCTCTTGTCTATATCCTATCTGGGTACTCACACTTCTACTTTCTGCACATATTGCTAAGTATTTAGTTTTGTCCATATTAATCTCCAACCCCCAATTCGCATACTCTTCTATTTATTTTATAAGCATTTCTGAATGTGTCGTCGTGGTCACCTGTTACAACCACCTGACTGATTGCATACTCCATTTTCGAAAAAGCGTTTGTTCATTATCGTTATGATTCCTCCTACAGATGCGTCACATGCTTTCTTGTGTTTAGCTAAGCTGACTGATAAAAATAACGGTTCCTGATTAGGCGCCTGTTCACAAATGACGTTCTTAGTTGAAAATTTTTTTCACTTCCACTTTTTTATGCTGTTTGTTGTGGCTATACGCGACGACGTGTGGAGTAAAAGTATGTCAGGTCATATGTGCTAGATTAGGTAAATTATTCAGTAAAACCGAATTCTTCATTTTAATCGAGTCAATACAATAATTACATTTAACGCTGCAGAAGCGATCGTGATATTTCAATTTGTTCGTGCTTTGTTTAGCATTGCAGACACGCGTAATTTGAAAATATCGCTGAAGTTTCGCTCTACGAGGAGAACAAAAGGCATTGTGATTGACGTTTTATTTAAAGTAGTGGATGATATTGTGACCTGGTTTTCTTCGGTAGTCAGACAGTCTTTGACCTTTGCATAGCGATCCTACGGTGACGCGTATGTAAATAAAATTCCGACTGTTTATATTTACAACTTTCATGCGCAGTCTGAAACTTCTCTCGATAAAATTTACCTACGTTTCCTTCTGATTTCGTTAATTGTAAACATAAAAATGTTTATGTTTTGGTGCGGTTAAGTGTCTGTTGGACGAAAATAAAAAACATATTTACTTGATGTTGCACTACTATTGTTCTTGTTTATTATTAATATTTGAAAACAACATGCGTTATCTTTTTTTGTTCGTTGTCGGTGTTCGTGATTAACCGAAGAATATTCATTTGTCGGTTTAATAGGGCAATGCACCTACTTTTGTTTTGAATTTTCTTTATCTATCTCTATTTACGTGAATTCGGAGTTACAGGATTAACTATTTTCATTGCCTGCTTGAAACCGATCCGACTTCAGTCCCTCCTGTCTCCGTAACTTCTGGATATTACTGTATTCAATATTTTGTTTTTTTGTATGAAAGTAAATGAAGAAAAAATTTAATCTTTACAATATATAGGTGTCCCGTTAGTCAACGTCAACGTCATCCCTTGTAGGGATGATAGACCAGCTCATGACTGATCAGAATATCCAAATATGATCTTAGTAAAAAACCGTTAGTTTATTGGCATTTTTGCCAATTTAGTAAAAATCGATACTTAGATCAGTTTTTCTAGTGCCACAGCTACAAAATTCCATATTCTAAAATTCTAATTTTTGCTAGACAACCCTGATTAATTCTTCTATTGGTTACAATTCAGAAATTAAATCAAGAGGGGTATACCTTTGAAGAAAAAAAATATTTTAGCCCGATCCATGAGTTCATATTTTGTTATTAACTAACTTCAACGCTTCATACTGTAACAAAAATATATCCACCCTAAACTGACAAGTTGTTTTAAACAATTGCTCATTTAGTGTAGTTTTTAAAATGGTTATAGCATTTGCTGTTTTACTTCAGAAAAAAAAATCTATTTTACTGCAAAAGGAACTCATTGTGGAATTAATTCAATAATTAGAAATTCATTCGTATGAAAACACTTGTTAAATTAAAGTGACAGGTATTTACTGAAAACTAAACAAAACACAAATAACAATTAAAAAATGTGTTCAAATTGCCTGCCACAAAGTCGATTGCAAGTGCAGCATCTTTTTAGAAAAGACCTTTTTATCAGTCTTGCGCTTTTTACGATATTTATTTGTTGTGTGGCTTCAGTAATGCTCTGTCTCGATTCATTTACGCTATTTATCTGTTTTGCATAGACCTTCTCTTTTATGCAACCCCAGTAGCAAAAATCTAGAGGATTTAAATCCGGAGATCGGGTAGACCACAAAATGGGATCTAGTCAGCCGATCCATCTGTTGCCGCTGAAAATCCACACTGACTGCAAGAAGAACAGTCACTGTATCGTTTCAAAATAATTCGGTGGACCGGCATCTTGAACGACCAAATGTTATAACCATTTTAAAAACTACACTAAATGAGCAATTGTTTAAAAAAAACTTGCCAGTTTAGGTTGGATATATTTTTGTTACAGTATGAAGCGTTGAATTTAGCTAATAAAAAAATATGAACTCATGGATCGGGCTAAAATATTTTTTTTCTTCAAAGGCATACCCCTCTTCATTTTATTTTTGAACTAATCAATAGAAGAATTATTCAGGGTTTTGTAGCAAAAATTAGAATTTTATAATATGGAATTTTGTAGCTGTGGCATTCGAAAAACTGATCTAAGGTATCGATTTTAACAAAACTTTTTACTAAGATCATATTTTGATAGTCTGGCCAGTCATGATCTGGTCTATCATCCCTCCAAGGGATGACGTTGACTAACGGGACACCTATATATTATAAGAATTAAAAATTAATATATTTAGAAACCGCTAAAACTCGTTTTCAGCTGCGCATTCAACGGAAACGCTTTGAGTATTAATTCATTTTCATTCATCCCATGTCTGTTTCGGCCCAAAATTTTTCACTGTAATTTTGTTTGATTGCGTTGTTCGGTTTTCTAGTCCATTAACTTTCATTCAATTCTAAAGATTTTAGATAATCTGGCCATAAAATTTCACATATTTTTCAGTGATTAGTTCAATATTGCAGAACCCTAATTTCCCTTAAACAATGTGAGACCAGTCATAAATTACTTTGTAATTAAAATGCCTTTTAAAAAAAGAACATAATTATATGTACATTACAATTCACAAAGCAAGTGAAGGGCTTTACGAAAGAAGAACCTAAGTCACTTTTTCATATTTCATATTTTCAGATTTGATGTTTCAATGTGATCTGCAAATTACATTGTTTTGATTTTGAATGATTATCTACTTTAGTAAAAAAGATGATTCAAAATCAAAACAATGGGTTTCCTGATCAAACTGAAACATCAAATCTTAAATATCACAGAATATGAAAAGTAACTTAGCAGCCACTTCTTGCATAGAATTATGAAATTGATAGACAATGAAGAATATTTTACAAAATGTATTTTAATTTATCAAAATATCAGGTTACCTATGGGCGTAATGTCGAATAATGGCATTTCTTTAGTATATTCGATCGTCACTGAATTTCACACTTCATAGCGTGCAGCAATCTGCGCTAGCCCCTGAACTGACAGTCATATACTTGCTGCTTCTTTCGACCACTGCCCACAGTACCGATCCTATTTCGTAATGTATATGTACACATTATTTTCATTGTAATTGCATTCATATTACAAAACCTGCAGCGATTATTTAATGCCTACTTATTTTCCGCCCAACCCTGTAGACCTCGGTATTTCAAAGTTGCACCAAAAGTTGTCCTTCGTTTGTTGGCGAAGAATTTAATTTGAATTTCAACTTGATTCTTTTTAAATAGTCTAAAATATATTTAATGCGCTTTAAAATGATTATCTTTGGCGCCCGAACGTCACTCACTCACTATCAACATGAAAAGCGATTTCCCGGTTAAAGTTAATCTCGATACTTTGACCCTAATGTTTAGTACAGCGTTAGTATAACGATTTGAGACCACCATGAACTTTAGAAACGTTATCTTGTAGTTTCGGAAAACGCTGTTTGAATCTCATTATGAATTAATTATAGCCAAGGATTTTCATTTGAAACAAGCTTGAAAATATTGTATCGTCATCGTCACTACTTATGTGTGCAAAGTTTATCTTTTGAATCCAACTTACAAGTAAAAGTTAAGTAAAAGCTTGGAATTAGTCGGTTGCCGCTTGTTGGTACTTACAATGGTTTATGGGTCTTGCGGTAAAGACGTCATAAATTATATTTTAAGTAGGTATATTTCAAACTTGTAGAGGCTGATGGTCGGTGCTCAAAATTTTATAATAAGTTTTTATCTGCTTACCGAACCCATATTATAAGCTTCAACAGTTACTTGTACCTACTTTATTTATTGATTTTATTTTAACCACAAACAATACACAGTCAATTTAAAACGGGCTCGTTTAGATACACCTGTTATCAGTTAGCGTTTCCAAAACTATGATGCTTTTTTTTTGTTATGCACAATGTTAACTAACGAGAACCATAAATACAGCACGGACCCCATAGCTTAGTCACATGGCCCAGATGTGAAATGATTCAAAAGTTAGTGTGGAAAGTTCAATTTTGATGAATTGTTTATGTTTAACCGTTGTTTAAAGGAAACATTAATTGCAAGAAAAATCATGTTTATCAAAATGTTTTCCATGTTCGTTGCTAAAAAAAATATCTACTAAAACTGGGATAAAAATAGCTGTTGATATTTGTTTAAGAAGACACGTGTAAGGTTAACGTCGTATTATCAGTTTTATTGTGTCCCCGTGGCAAATCTTCGTACTTAGCATTAAAACCTTATCTTATCCTTACGTTAATTAAAAAAAGAGATCAGCCTTCAGGCGGTATGCGATAGTTTTACGGATACCGCACGTTAAGGCTATACGGTATGCGCTGCTAAATTTCACTCATTTCCTTTGTCTTTAAATTACAACAAACGGTCGGCAGTGTAGGAGTGTCGGTAATTAATAATAATGACCTCGAGAGTCGACCTTCCTTTAAACAGCTGATTGCGGATGCTATTTGGCATCGCGTTCGATATGAAAGATTCGACTCGCAGTTTGTTTTTATCCGTGACGTAGTCGGAAATTTCTAAAATGCTCGGAAAAGCTGGTTCTCCCATTCTGGGGGGTTATTGTTCCTGAGGAATCGAGTGAAAGTGCGTCGCGTTTTTTGGGTATTTTTACAACAAAGTAGCCGTGACTTTTAAAATGAAGCATCATTTGCGTGTTGAGCTTCGAAAAATGCTTTCCGTTTTGGCTGGCGTTCAAAGACCTTTTTCGCAGTTATTTTTGAAGTTCTAGGTTCCGACGTTTGGCAGACACATTAACAACGGCCGTTAATTACTGAATACATATTGAATGAAAAAAAATTAATCGCCCAATGTTCGCGATTCCCGGGCTAAAATTAACACAAAAAGTCGAATCCAGTTTGAAAGTGCTTCTGTAAAGAACGTACTGAAAGATCTTCAAGATGTCTTGAGCTGTTTATTTTCTTACGGGAGTTGTATCGATCCGAGTATCTTATTTGAAATTTTTTATTAAGATTTTTATATTTTTGCCATTAATAATTTGATGATTTGAATTATTTTGATAAATATCAACGTTACCACAAAACGCACATTTGCTTTTTTATTATTGTAAATTGAGATGGTAAAAACCAGAAGTGTTCAAATTAACGCACCATTAAAATAATGAAAATAAAATATAGTCACATCTCAATTTAACTGACTAATTGAGGGAGGAGTGCCCATTAAATGCAAATGTTGGCAATTAGCGTTGATACGAAACAAAATTGTTATCTCAATAATCAATTACAGCAAAATTTGGTTATAACGAGATCTCTGGAACCGCGAGGTTTTGTTCGTTATATTCGTTAACCGCAATATCAGAGAAAATCCGGATTTTGTTAGTTCTTGAATAAAAGTATATGCAGCTTAGGTTATATGGTTCGAACACAGTTGCCATTGTGGTGTAACGGTAACATCTCTAGTTAGTGTTCGGAGGGATGTGGGTTCCAACCCCATCGATGATGCAATATGTTTTGATTCGAATTAATTTTTTGGAAGTGATATCAAAGCAGACCAAGTTAAAACTTGTAGGGAGGGTATAAATTTGGAGATTGTGGGAAGAAAGCAATCAAGTAGATATACCAGCCATCAAAATCCCTTTACTCTATTTTAAAATTATTTATGACAGTTGACCGACAAGACTTGAAAAGATTTTTAGAATAAAACCTTTAAAGGAAAAAAATTAGAGGAATTTTTGTGTTAATTGAACCGTTAGTAACTGCAGACACTGAGACACGCTATATAAGTTGGTAACAACTTCAGTTTTGCGATAACTGTCTTAATTTTAATTTCGAAGAACCGTGATAAGTTCAAGTCGGTTCCGTTCTCGAAAATCGTGCTTATTCATAAAATTCGAGGGAATTACAATGCTATCTGTGGTGGTAGGGAACGCTGCGCCGTCGACTCCAATCCCACCGCCATGATTACGGTTCAATTTTCTGTGCGGCCATCTCGCTTTCTCAAGTGACGGGGCCGCAAGTGCCGTCTTTCTTTTTTTGAGCAAGCGTACAGCAATTTGTGTTCTCGTCAAGTCACCGCCAGTTCACCAACAGAGAATTCGGAATAGTGTCGATTCAGCCTTGCGTTCACGAAAATACGCTGGACAAACGCGGAGTTTTCTTGTTGTACTGTCTTTGTTCTAAATTTAGAAGAAATCGTGTTTTTTTACGTCTCGCACGCTTTCGGTATATAATCGACGGAGCGGACGGTTTTTCGAGTTCGTTTCCAATTCGCGTTACCTGTGGCTCGACTTTGACGAAGTTCGCGATTTTCAAATTCGGTTATATTAAACTTTTGTGACGAGAATAGCTGTGTTTGTGCGTCTGTGTTTGTCGCCAATGGTTAAAGTGATTGTGTAATTATGTGCGAATTTGCCGCCAGAACAGCGGAGGATATTTTCGAAAATTTTGTGTACAGCTGACATCTGTCTTGAATAGTAAGTGTCACAGTTTGACGTTTGAACTATTTATTAATCGCTCGAATTGAGAATTTCGAATTCTGCCAGTCGCTTTGTTTCTCACCCTCTTTTCGAACACGACATGTTGTACATGTGACGCATTTAATTAGTATCATTAACAGTAACATGGCGCCGCCTCAGCGGAAATACCTATGCTTAGTCATAGCTCTTTGTATGTTACGGCAGTTCATGTTGTACTGAATTTTTATTCAATTATTTCTTAATCGGGCGTATAAAGAGAAAATTTGCGAGAAGAAATGTACGGTTTTTAGCCAGACGGGGGTCTGTCTGGATGTGATTTCCGTCCACCGTCGCCTCGTTTATCAGCAGTGGCACCAAAACTGTAAAAAATCGAAGCTTATGACAGTCTTATCACGGCGCTACCATATGATCACATAGTCACTTTTGTGTGTGTGTGTGTAAAAATTAAATGTTTATCAAAGACAATGGAAAATAAATTGTTGTTGTAAGGAAGCGTATGTATGTTCAAGCTAAGTCACGAAATGTTTACATACCTGTCGAATTCTTAATTAACAATTTTCGGTGTGAAGTTGGTCGCATGACGCGAAATTTAAATGTTAACCACATTTAACAATATGAGAAACTGTTTCTTTATGACCTCAATTCACACCAGTTACATCAGATTGTAAACTGAAATTTGTCTAAAATTAGAATTTAATTAATACATAGAACGCTCGAGATTCAATTTTTTAACAGAAGCGACCTTCACGATTTGTACTTATAAACACTAATCTCAATAATTCAGCGGTTTCGGATTTTCAAGGGAACGATACAAATGGATGTTCATCCGATCAAAAGCCTGCGTTCTTGTCAAAATTTGTAAACTAACGAATTTACATCGAAATAAAAATTTGCTTTTGCCAATTTGTTTGGATCTGAATATTTCAGATTTTTGTGGGTTTTAGGGTCTTAGAATTTGAATTACCTATAATTAATTGTTTATGTATTGTCTTCACCGGGTTACTTTGTAATATAAAAGGTAGGAGCACCATAAACCAAATTGGCTGCAGTGGGCCGGAAACAATTCTTTTGTAGATGACTGACTGCTTGGGGGCAGGAAGAAAACAAAACAGGAAATATTGTACAAAATTATTGAATGACTAATGGTTGTCTCTTCAAAAACTTTTAAAAAGTAAAACTATTAAAATTCCAAAATTTTTGGACACTTGTAACTTTCTTGGGGTAAATTTAGTTTTTGCTTAACACTGCCCTCCTAAGAAAGCCCCCGTATCTACAGAAATTTTTTTTTTTTTAAATTTTAGTACTTATCGATTCTGCTCGATTTATATGACATATTTACTTAATAAAAAGACCGTAAATGCAATGCTTTCTTGCATTTACAGTCTTTTTATTAAGTAAATATGTCATATAAATCGAGCAGAATCGAATAAGTACTAAAATTTCAATGTTTTTTTTTTTTGTAGATACGGAGGTTTTTCTTAGGAGGGCAGAACAGTTGAACCAGCAACCCCGTTCCAAACGCCTTAACGCAGGGGTCCCCAACCTTTTTGCACCCAAGAGCACATTTTAGAATGCCGGTCGGGCGGCGGGCACCATTTTTTTTTTATATAGTTGGACATAGTCAATAATACATACAATTTTTTTATCGTGGTCGCACAGCGGCGGGCACACGTAAAACGGTCGGCGGGCGCCATGGTGCCCGCGGGCATAGGGTTGGGGACCACTGCCTTAACTCGTTGAAACGCGTTTGTAAAAATCTCGATATTAGTGCTCTTGAACAAAGTGAAGACGGTGTCGGCGATTCAAGTAGAAAAATTTTAAATTAAGAAATTGATAGAACTGTTTTGCATTAAGAATTTCTGTGTAGCGGATCTTCTTTATACAGAGTGATCTATTAGTTGCATGACAAATTTGTGGCATTTTGTAATATGGATATGTTCGACTGTAATTGTTTATTATATTTATACCGGGCATCGTAAGATGACGGCTTTAATGGTCTTCCTTTTTTACCTGCCTTTTGCCATTCAGTTTATAATTTGCCATTTTCCCAGATCTTCTCTTTACGGCCACAGCTTCCTGCTTACGTCCTTCTAAAAAAGTATTATTTTGTGCACTATGTTTGGGGAAATTTCAGAGTTGTTTTTGTTGATTTAAAAATTTTAAAAAAAGTTCAAGTAACATTTCGCAACTTATTGTCACAACAAAATACTGAAATAAAACATTTACGATTGGTAGGCGGGTGACTCATAAATTTTTGATCGTTAGGAAGTAGGTGGTTCATTGATGTATTCTGAATAATGTGTCTTTACGGTTAATGTGAGGAAAGATTACTAGTTAATTTTCCACGTGAAACGTTTTAATAAATCTAGTTTTTTTTTGTTCCACAATCACCTAATAGTTGGCGCACCACCTTTGTTGTAACTAATCATCTTGTGTCCTTCGCAAGGTTATTTACTTTTATAGAAAATACCCACGTGTTCGTTAATTTCGTGATTTAGCATTCCTGTCTATTATCTCAGTTGCTCAGTCGTCTATGGCAATTCGGAGAATATTGTAGGTGCTCCAAAAAAGTGTAGGTAAACGGGCGGAAATAGTATTGTTCACTTGAATGTTGATGGGGGGGCTGTCCCTCAAATGAGTCACGTTTCACTTCTTCAGCAAGTGGTTAAAAGCTTAAGGGTCCCATTAGTGTGGAGTAATTATCATAATTTCAATTATTATTATTATTGTTATTGGTATTAGCATTTTAGTATTTTTTAAACTCGTGATAACACAATGACGAATTTATCGAAAGTAAAATTACTTACACAAAAATCCGGGTCTACGAAACTTAACAAGATATGAAAAATTAATTAATAATTACCTTAATCGAGACTGTAACAAAAAAGGGGAATTGCGGACCGATAACTCTGAAGGGTCCAATTAGAGACCTTTTTTTCAAATCGTACAATGCGGCTTAACGGTTAGTTTAAATTAATATTTATTTCAAAAATAATAAAATTTTTGGTTGCAGTCGTTAGATGGTTTTTTGTCGGATGCGAATGTCGGTCTGAATAGTGTGTGTGTCTGCTAGAAAACGAATGAAAGGAAATGAGGTCATTACGTCATTCACCTAGGGTTTGCCGACGACCTTGCTTCCACAATTTTTTGCACCTCGTTGCCCTTTTCTCTTCCTTTCGAGTCTATTTGTCTGTGTGATGAACTTTTTTATTTCACGAAAAAGTTTTCAGATCGAAATCTCGCTCGTTTTGAAATGCCATTGACGCAATCGAACGAAAGTTCATTAATAGGTCCATTGACGCGTAAAAATTTGCGAACATTTGTAATATCGACTTTTTTGTTCAATTAAAACGTTACGATTCTTCGAGCATTCCGCCCTCATAAACTAAAGGAGTTGCTGCAGCATGTGGACTTTTATGTCGAGCATTTCACCTTCGCACTACAAGTGAGTATCAAGTTTTTTAATGTATCAGGATTGTGAAAGAGACGCTTATCGCAATGCTGAAACATTAGAAAATCTGGTATAAATCAAATTTACGTTTCGAAACTACATGCAATCGGATAACTTTCTTGTCGTGGCATTATTAACCTTAGAAAACTAACTTTAGTGGATTTAATAGTTTAGTGTCAAGCAAAATTCGACTGTAGTCGATAATGCTGATATTACGGTTTACAGATAAGAGCTGGGAGAATTCCTGCTGATTTTGCATTTATTTATCCGAAACAGTGGTAGCAAAAATTCGAAACGTTGCATTTAATTGTTAGAGTTAAGTTCGTCGATGCTGATACTTGACTTTGAACGTACAGATGTTTGATTTTGTCGAAATAAATATGGATTGAAACTTTTCCGACAAAAATTCAGACCACGTACTGAAGATAGATGACTTGAAGCAAGTAAAAAAAATTTTGATGGGTACTGGTTTACAGCGAGTTAACAGGTTCTTATCAGTTATAACCCAATACGATTCAAAATATTTCAACTAAAGTCGCTTGTTGTATGCAAGCAAGGCGTCAAATTGATGTTCTTTAGCTGTCTAGGGTTAAATCACCCTGGAACTGAATTTCAATAAATAGCAACATTTTACTGAGACTAATCGTCAGATTTCAACAACAAATTAAGCCCATTCTGTTACTTTTCTAATTGTAAGATAGATCCATTTTTTTATAACTGCGTGCAGAATTTGTTAATTTTGTTAAACGAAAACAGATGTTTATATTAATCACACCTGTACACCTGATCAAAAAACAGTTTTTTACAGCTGCATTGATGTATTCTTCTTGGTATGCAATTTTCTTCTGAAAAATCTAACGGCGCTCTCCCGTCATTTGCTCGACTTTACTTTCGTGGCTTAGTTTTTGGTTTTTACAATCTTGCGCACTTTGTACCATCTTGGCTCTTCTGTTCTTTTAATGGCGCAGCTCCGTCTCATCTCTGGCCTTCCTACATTCCATTACTCCATAGCCTCCATCTAATGACTTCTTTACTCCTCTTCTAGTGGCATCCTCCCTTCAATCTAATTTCCATTTGGATTTTTGATTTATCGATAGAATGGTCATTTCTGTGTACATATTGCAGGTAATATTTTAGATTGCTTATAAACAACGCGACCAATATTTTGTTATACTCAAGGTGGTTGATGTTATGGAGATGATTATTTTTGTGTGAAGAAAATTCCAACGTCCTAGACACAATAAGATTAAGATTGTAATTGTCTTTGTGATCGTTGTTGTGACATGCAGATTTTTATAACCTTTGAATGTAACTTATGGATTATCAATATCACTTAAATGTCCATTTTTAGTCGTTGTAGACGTCATTCGTTGCTGGTCGTGTTTTCATTATAATTATGTGTGCGATAAGTGAAGGTGTCCTTTCAAGGACGTTTATTTTTTCTATTGCAATGAATAAACCTGTGAGCGTGCGGCAGAATAGCTTATGTGGCAAGTCATAGAATTTCGATATAAAATTGCCTAGGCGCTTTCGTTTTTTTTTCAACAGTCTAGTAATTTCTCTCTACTTAACGCGTAGTTTAACTGTCGTTGATGGCATTGAAATCAGCTAAACGCACCGATAACTTTCACGACGTTATATCGTTCCCGTATAAAAATTACTGTATCGAGATTTGATATTAACACATTGTTAACAAACGTGAAGTTTCACTTCTGCTAATAAGTTATGCCTATTATTTTTTAATAAGTGGGTCAGCAGTTTGCAATAAACATTTGTAATGCAATTATGTGCAATATTGCCTATATTTCGATGTTACAACATTAAAAGAAAAGAATAGCTTTACACAAAGATACGTAGATTAACGTAATCGATTTCCAATTATTGACTAAATCGCAATCACGAAATTAAAAGGTGTGCGGACTTATTCATTTCTTAATTGGAACTTTGGAACTTTGTACCTGAATTAAAACAGTCCGATTTTCGTAAAGTTAAATATTATTTATTATATACAAACGTTGTGTCTCGGAAATATTGATTCGTAAAATTTTCTTGGAATTTGGCAGTAAATATTTGTCTTGTTATTGCGTCAAGTTCGTGAGTCAATTAATTCCTCCGTGCGCGCTTGTTTATCTGTTTACCGTTTTGTTTTCTCACCGATTAATTGCAAGAAACCCGGAACACCCCGAGCCAAACGAAAATGCCTCGCACTTCGAGTGGGTGAAACATTTTTTTCCACGTTGACTGTGCCGTGCCGCACAGCTGTTCGCTCCCGCCAGAACTGGGTCACAAGTTGTGTTTATTTTTATCGGCGTTGCATTAAACTTTTTTTTGCACAATATTGCATTTTTAAATTGGACTTTTTAGTGTGAACAATTGCGGGGGATTTTGTCTGATGTTGCCGATCGCGTTTCTTTTCCTTTCGAAAACTGGTTTGAACGTTTAGATTATTGTGAAGTCGATTGATTACATACATACTAGTTGCGACCTGATTGCATAGTTATTAAGCGTGTTAACTGCATTTAACAGTAAGTGAAATGCTCAAATACAAAACTGTGGAGTAGAAATTCGGATTTTCGGTGTTTAGAATATCGGATGAACTTATACTTGCCAACTCCACTTTTTTTTTCGTTGAGTCTACGCAAAGTTTCTAGAATAGTTTACAATTGAAAACCATAACGAAACAAATAAGATGCAAATACAATAGTACAAAGTGCAAGAAAGACACTGTAAATGGGAAATCTCCAGGGACAAACGACATTAAAACTGAAATGCTGAAACATCTATTAATAGACAGGATACACTGAAAGTCGATTCAAAACTGACTCGACACGCGAAATTTTCTAATGTCTTTTGTTTATTTAATATGTCTTTGTTTTATGTTATTGTTGTTTTAGTTTAAAATTTTACCTAACTATGATTGCATTCTATCTTTGTTGTGTTGCTCATTTTATTTGTATTCTTAGTTGCGTTCGGAATAATTTTAAGGCAATCTGCAAAGTGTGCGAATAAATTCTGGAAAATTAGTAAAACAGAAGCACTTATTATTAGGCTATTGTTGTTCATAAATGAAGTAATTAAAATGTGCAGTGAAAAAATCAAGGAACAATGAATAATATAGTAGACTATTTGAGTATTTGCAGATTATATTGTGGTAATGACAAACGATGAAATATGTAATTGTGTATCGCAAAGTTGATATTTGGACAAAACCAAAAGAAAAAGGAATAGCAATTACTAATGAAACCAAAATTGTGGTTGTGCCCAATGAAGAGAAGAAAGTCGCCCAACGGTGAACGAAAGAACTTAGGTTGATGACATAAAACACCCAGGAACAACAATAGGTAAGTTAGCAAAAGAGATTAACAATAGGATAACAACCGCAGCATGATTGTACCATTCCATAAGCACCAAAACCAAATTGACTGTTTATAAAAGAATATCTAGTCTAACCTAAGTTTGTTTTTTTTCCGGTTCCAAGCAGTTCCGTCTTATACAGGTTTGACTTAACTCCCTAAGTTGCTAGATGGAAGTTTCAGAAAAAAGATAGACATAAAAGTGTTGGCAGAGATCTCATTTGAAATGATGAGAACATTTGGATAAACTAAACATGAAACAAGTAAGCTAGAAAATACGAAAGATGAAGACCTTAAATATCGTAGAAAGAAGCTAAAGGAAATATTGACAGAAAAACCTAGAGAAAAATAGTGAACAATAAATAAGTCGATAGAAGTAAATCCTCCGCACCTTGTCATAAATAGAAGGAGAATGATTTAATTTTTCTTTTTAATTTATGTTTTTTCTTTGGGCGCGAGGAAAGTTTCAGTGATGGTTTTCACTTTGCGCAGCTTTGGAGACTTATCACCTGCGTTTTTCTTATAATGTGGCGTAGAAAGTGAGTAGAAGTGCATAAATCCGCTGTTAATCTGAAATAATGTAGAAAGTAAGTTTGCCAGAAATCGCAACGCCGCCGTATGAAACGATTTTTTTACGTTCACTTAACGGCACTAATGTGATGGACACGGAACCTAGTTTGAAGGAATCAGGTCTGGCAAATTAACAGAACGCGGCGTAATGAAATGTCGTCAGCTTTCTCCGGGGAGACCCGTCCGACAGGGCCTCCGCCTCAGCAATAATGCAATATCCGAAAGTGGAACAAGCAATGCTCCGTTATCCAACATAATAAAATTCTTCGCTAACTGGCAAGTGTATTGCGCGCGTGGAGTTTAAGGATATCGCTCGCTTGCTCGGTGTACTCGTTGAGATTGTAAAAAAGAACGGTGGGATGGGAACGCTTGATTCTTACCGTTATATAACAGCAGAGGCAGGCTCGAATGTAGGACGCAAGATGTAATCGCGTCCTCCTTCGCGCCGCATATACTTTCTACTTTTTTTCGTACCGGATCTTCGAATCGTTACTTTTCCAATAAGAGCGACTTATCGTTGACGAGGTAGTTATTTAAGTTACAAGTTCCGAAAGTGGGATCGGTGGATTTTGCGAAAACGAGCCGCAGCTTAACGTAGACGAGTAAACAAAATCTAGAGAAACTTTGATATAACACTTTAGAACGAGCTGTGAACACTATTTTTCTAGCGATTCAACAAAACATGTTATCCAGACCGCAAAAGGTATAGATAGATATACTAATTGTAATACCCATGAACACCACGTCATTATTATCTGTTTTCCAACGGCCAGTTCTTAATTCATAATTTTTTAAAAATATCTGTTCTTCACAAGCCCTTGGTTGAGATGACGACAAATTGTTGTACTAATTTAGAAAAGGCTGGAGATAATTCCGAACATGGGCGATCCGGTATGAAACCGAGCGGACGATATTATGAACTTTCTGATGTAGCGAACCGTTAGGAATATGACTAGCTTACATGTGATCGTCTAAAAAATATTTAATCGCTTAAAACGTGTCGCCGATGTTTCATATCCAGATACATATTTTACTTTCTAAAAGAAATTTGCTGTTTTTGCGCAAATTAGGTCGTGAGATGTGGTAAATCGGGATTTTCCAATAAGAACATTAGTTTCCGAATTTAAATTTTATCTAAATTTAGGAAGGTCTCTTCGTAACATTTATCTCTTTCAGTCGGTGCTCTTTAATTGGAATTGGAAAATTAATACATGAAAATGGATTCATTGAGATGCAGAAATCGATTGTGTTTGTTCCACATTTCGGAGACAAATGTTACGTTGTCCAACTTTTAATTTCGTTCACCAGCGACACGTCACGTATTTCTATGCAGTAATATGACATTGAATTGCTGCACAAGTGAGTGCAGTCGTAACCGCCATTTGTGCGCGATTGATTGCGAAAGTATTTTATTCGAAAAGTAAAAGGAGTGGATACTGCAAAGAAACAGGGGACTTTTCCTTAAACGTTGTCAGCGCTGTTCTGTTTTTTTTTATGTTCTTGTTTGCTAGGCCTGCTGGAAATCCTTGCCAATTTTTTTATTAAGAAACGTGACGTCATGCCAAACCTATACATAAAGTTTATGACGTCAACCGGTGCAAACGTAATAGCCGCTGCGTTTGATGTCATATTTTTAATGACGAGTAGGTGTTTTGAAGGAAAGCGACATTATGTTGGCGATAGAGGAATGTTGTTTAAATTGTTGTTTGTAATTGCTTATTTAAATGCGATAATTTCGTAGATAAAAAATTCACTTTTATGAAGTGGGTAAAGTATATTTGAGGGTCCATCCGAAAAAAGGGTCCACATCCAAAAAATGGTGTTTAGAGAAAAGCCAGTTTGAAAGTTTTGTTTGCTCATATCTATTTACCAAAAATAGTTTGAACTACACAGCAAAGAAAGTTTTGAAGAACGATATTTAAAAAAAAAGTTTCTTAAAAAAAGTTTATGAAATAACTGATTTTTGTAAGAAAATTATTGAAATTATGAAAGTATGTTATTGGCCCTTTTCCGCCTGATGTTTTTTTCCGAGAAATAGGTGTGTTAAAAATATGGGAAAATAAAATAAACAAACATTTTAGTTGCTAACAAATGATTTACTGTTTAAAAACATGTTTTTGAAGAAAAATTAAAAACATTATATTTTAGCAATAAAAATGTAAAAAAGTAAGAGTAAAAATAATATTAGTAAAATGATTTCTCATCTTTAAGTAAATGAATGAAAACCAACTAAAAAGTAATAAGAGGCAGAACATAAACTTCACAAAATCGCAAAACCTTCCAAAACAGGTGACAACGTACTACACTAAGACCTCGTTTAGCGCTCAGGATGTGTTCCTAGAAGTCAAAGCGCTAAACGAAACAGCGTTAAACGAGGTCATTTTAACACATAGTAAATAGAGAAAGGGGAATATGAGACCGAAAATAAACAAATCTTATTTCTAAAATGATTGGTATGGTAGAAACAGGCAGATTTAATCCACAAGAGCCAACGCTGGCGCCCGTCTCAGAGACCGAGAGTTTTTATAGTTTAATTATTGAAAAATATTATTTTATGTTAAATCTAAATTTATATATTGGAAACTGCGTCCCTTCTCTACAATAAAACACAAGTAGATTTAAAGAACATTATTTTTATTAAACTTGAACAGTGGGTATTCCATTAATATGAAAATTAAGTCACTTTTTTGTAACACCTCTAAAAAAAAACCATTAGACTTTCTCGCCAAAATAAATTTAGTGCTAAGTTTTAACATGATAAGCTATTAAATAAAGTGAAAAACAATAAATAAATAAAAAAAATTAAAGGAAAATTGCGTTCAGCTTATTTTACTTACATACCGACTGGCGTCGGGTCCCACAGCCGGTGACAAAGCAAAAAACACAAAAACAATATGTCTGCACACGCCGCTATCATATGAAAGACTGATAATAGCACTGAGCAAATGAGGCGGCTACCCGAAGAATCATCCAAATTTATTAAAAGATTAAATAGTTATTTAGCGTTTACAAAAAAAGTCGGTCTCCGAGACGTATGGCGCCAGCTCTTTCGGGTTAAAGCGGTTCCAATGTCGACTTCACATTCATCGTGTTCCAGTCGCCTCAGCACCTCTACATTTTAATATCGTTCGAAATGCTTTTTCGGGTCATTTTGGTTTGGTTTGGTTTTTAAGTGCGAATAGGTACACTTATTCATTCTGAATAATCTAAAAAATTATACGGATTTATTTTTAATGGGCATATATAATTTTTATTGATTTTCTTAACGAATGAACGAAATGCTGAGATAATTTGAATCAGGGTCATGCATACAGCATACAGCGTTATATCGAATTAGCGTTCAATGAGGAAGCGCTAAACGAGATCTTAGTGTACATAAGCAGCCATAATTCAGCGCAGTGTTGCCATTTTCACTTGAAAATTCTTGAGCATGTAGTTTAAAGTATGGTGGTTTATTTAAAACGAATTCCGCAAAAAGGGCCTATCGATTGATAGACCCTTTTCCGGATAGGCCCTCAATTAGTGACTGATAATGAAAATTAACTAGAACGTGAAACTAGTTTTGCTTTCATATAGAAAAAAAAACTGTTTGTTTTAGCTTTGTAATCATCATTTTACTATTGTTGCGTCAGATATTACAATTCAACTTAACCCCTTACCGCCCCCTGTGACAAATATGGGTCACCATGAAAATTTTTTTTTTTTCAAGTTATTGTGAAATTTTTGTTGTTAACACTATCTGTCCCGTATTTGGCACACTCAAATGTTTTATAAGATCATCATAAAAGGTATTACGTGGTCCTGACCGCAATATATGACATATTTGACGCCTAGTAATTTTTTGAACTTTTTATAAAAAATTGCGATAAAAATTTTTTTTTAGTATTTTTTCAAGTGTTCAATAACGATAATTAATAACATATATTTAATTGAACGGTATAAAAAAAATCGGGCGGTAAGGGGTTAACTGGACTTTTATATCGATGTACAGTCAAACTCGGTTATAACGAACGTCCAGCTAACAAACAATAATCTGCTATAACTAAAAGGAATCCAGTAAAGTTTAAAACGGGCATTAATTGATAATTATGTTTAATAATTTTGGACAAAGAGCTTTCGCGAAATTAAATTTTATATTAATTTGCTGTTTAAATGAACTTAAATTACCTTCAGATTTTACTTTACACAAATTAATCTGAAGGCAAGGCAGACTTCATCTAAATTTGAAAAATTCTAATAAAATTGCTGTAGATTTAGGTTTGCTTGTAGATTAAATTGAAAATGTTTATTAAAAATTGCTTTTTGCTGTTGTACTTTTTTAGTTTCCATTTTACTACTAATTTATTTGCACTTTGTATGAGTTATTATCAGGTGGCACTTAATAAAATCCATCTATAATTTTTTATAAAATGCGTATACTTATTGTAAGAGACCTACAATGATACACAGACAAAACAAAACAGCAGACATTGGCATACTCTGCAAAAACTGATGCACGCAAATTAAACTCTCAGGGATCATAGTGAGGTTACTATTCAATGATTAGTCATTTTAGCTTTTAGGTCACTATTTCTAAAAATTGATCACTAAAGTCATTATTTTGGCGCAAAATTTTTCGACCGTCTTCTTGAAATAAAAAACCTGCAATATTCACATTGTTCACAATTCCTTTTTAAAAGAATTACAAAAGTTTTCAAGTGAAGTAAGTAATTTTATCATTGCTCTGTACTTTGAGAAAATTTAGAGTGATCTAAAGTTATCTTCACACAAATTTATAAAACATGTTGGTGCCAGGTGGTTAACGTTGTGTCCAGCTATCAGCCGTGTTTTAGTTACAGTCAGTATTCAGCAATAAAGAAGTATTTTCTGAAGTTTATTCCAAAATACAGAAGTTCTTTAATCAAAACTAAATCTTATAAAGATATTATATTTAAAAAAAATACAACTTCTATAGTGGATTATAGAATATGTTTCGAACATTTTTACAATATTTACGGAATTTTTTCAAAAGGATGAACCGTTAATTCAAGTATTATATTCAGAATTAAAATAGTTAACTACGACTATATTACTCAAATCTTTGAAAAAAGAAGCAGCTGCTGATTTTGATAATGTGCTTGTGAATACTAAAGATGTTTGTATTGTCACAAATTCTTTTTGCCATTGAAGACATTAAATTGTGGAGTAAAAACTCAACAATTTTGTTGCAAAAAGAAACGTAAAAATGATTTAATTATCATAGTCATTTCATTTTGTTTTGCTTATGTTTGTTAAGAATATTTAATTTTATTTTGAAGTTTATTATAAATTATTTTTCAATGTAAATGTTTTTACTATTAAAAATGTGTTAAATTTATTTTCTACATTTCAAGATAATAAAGTTATTATTTAGTCACTTTTTTCTTCTGGTAAGTCACTAAAGTCACTATTTTTTGACATTACAAGTGCTATGATCCCTGCACTTTGGATATTCTAACAATTGCAACAATAAAACGAAGTTCCTTACAGATCATATTAGAACTCTCCATGTGTTTTTTATTGAAATACAGAATAAAAAATGTTGTGACCGACTAAGGGCCGGTATTTCAGTGCAGGGTAATCCTAAAAAAAGTTAACTGGTTGTGAAAGGTATGGTTACCCGGTTGTTGATAATCACGAAACCATGGTGACCATATAACTTTTGGTTTTACCCTCGTCTGAAATACCGGGCAGATTCAGCACTTACTGTGAAACAACATTTCTTAACAGAATTTAAATTTACAAGTACAGTCGACTCCCCATAACTCGGAACATTCACTTGCCAGAATTATATTTGTTCGAGTTAAAGAATAGTACTTTTTTAAATTGTTATGCCAAATTTTATTTCGAAAACGCGGTTTTACTGTACATGAATTTAATTTTTTATCTTATCATTTCAAGGCCTTCGAAATTCTTGAATTGACGCCATGCAAAAATTCCACGTTAAATAATAAATCACAATGCCTGTCTGGCTGCTATAAATTTAAATGAGAATGTTAGCCAAAAAATTGTACTTGTTGTTACAAAACAGAAGTGATGATGCGTCGAATTAAATTGAGCATCGTGTATGTCGGAGGTCGTTACGTCCTTCGCATTCTCACGAAGTTCTTCATTATGCTGGATAAACCGTTAAATGTTATCAGTCGCTTGCATCGTTTTGTTGCGTACATGCAGGAATCTTTAGAAGGTCGCGCTCCCATTGGTTTTTCTTTTTTGCAAACCTCAGTTTCTTTGGCGTCAGTGCTTCCCGCGTAATTACCGGCACCTGAGATGTGAACCTTATCGGCACCGTTAACAGGTGTCGGGGTCTTTCGCGAAATCACGTCAGTCCGCCATTAAATTGTAAGAGTCGATCGGAGAGGAAATCTCCAGTTACACCTTCGGTGGTCCCGGGTCATTGCCTGGACCTGTTTTAAACGGAAGGTATCCGATCGCAATTGCGACAACCATTAAGATTGAATTTTAATAACAGGTCGACGATCGTCGATGTGGTGAAGTTTGGCGCACCTTTTTTAATTTTTGAAAAATGTTGTTTTCAACTCGTTTAATTGTTTTCAATTAAATGCAGTCTTGTTATTGAAAGGTTTTCGATCATTAAAAGTGAATGACAAGTAGGTCACAGTCTGGTTAGAATGTAGCATTGATCAGCAAATTGTAAAAGCAGATTCCTATAAATATGATGCATTGTCCCTTTACTCTTGCACTTTTTTACTTTTCAGGTGCAAATTAACTGTCTGTGATTTCGTTTAACTTAAACTAAACTTAATTGCAACTATTACTGTAATATACCATCATATTTGAACTTTTATAGAAATTGAGCTTAAATACGAATTGTTGCAGTATAGTTCGTTTACCCAAAAGATATGGCAATAAAACACGTGATATTCATGTGCAACTTGGTTGAACAAAAACCGATTTACACCCCGAACAGTGTAAATCGGGCACGAATGTTTACGTGCACACTGAATGTTGAGCTCGTGTTTACTATATCTGTTGGGTAAACATAGTGTAGTAGTTTAAGTTGAAGCGCCCCCTTGTTTGAATTGATTGCGATTGTTATGTAATGGAATGTCTGGGTGAGATCAGAATGAGCGGTTAGAGCCAAAAGTGTGTTAAGAATAGCGTTGGCTTGCCGTCGACCAAACTATGTGCTTGTTATAGTGTCGCCACACTGCGCCGAGCGTGTGTTTAACTTGACATTCACTGCGAAAAGTGTGTCACTGCGAAATTATTCTAAATGCACCGGTATGAAAGAAATGTTTTTTTTTCCGCGCGAAAATGCAAATTGGTCAATTGAACAAACATCTGCTGCACTTGCATTTTTGAAACGGTGTGTACTTAATTTCGCAATTTTGTTTTTTTTCCTACCTTTTTTAATGACGCAAACGTTTTAGCATCTTCGTGATATTTTGTAATGAAGTGAGCGGAAATTGCGCCGTAAAATGCCGCGTTGCATCTAAAATTACCTTCGATTGTATGTGGAGGCGCATCGATTACTGAAACGAAGATTGACCGTTAACCTAGAATTTTATGCTTTTTCGACGCGATGCGCTGTCAGGTGCGTTTCTAACGTTAAATTAATCATTGTGAGTAAAGATTTTTGATGTTTCGAGTTGTTTTTGTCGAAGAAAAATGAAATATGCGATTTATTACTTACAAGGCTGATCCTGATGACCGTACTAAATGATTGAAACCATTTCAAAATAAGTAAGAAATCTAGGATCATTTCCTGGCGCAAACCTTCCAAACAGGGAGACACGGAAAATTGTTTTGAGTGAAGAAAGAGAAATTCAGGTTTTCACAAAATATTTAAAAAATACAAACCGTTTCCTTACTGCCCCCTTTCACAATGATGTTAATCGTAATGTTAATGTTAATGTGAGTGGTAATGTTAATGGTAATGTTAAGTCTCGGTGTTCACTATGATGTTAAAGGTGATACGCTCACTTCCGTCAAATTTAAATTTCCAGTGGGTGTTTTCGGTATAAAAGTTTAAGCTACTATGCTAAATTTGCCAATGTTAAAATAAGATCGACGATTCTAGGCTTGTCTGGATGTAACCAAAATGTCTAGATTTTGATTTTTAATTTGGTGACCTTAATTTTCTAGAAATTATTCAATCGTATTGTTGTTGAGTGTTGCGAAATTTTTAGGAAAGCCGTGTTTTTTTTTTAAATTTTTACCCAGTTAAAACATAGTGGTGATTCGCAATCTAATGTCATTATAACAATCTTTTTTGTAATGTCAATTGAAAATTTCAAAATAACGTATTTTCATTGGTGGATGTTAGAGACTTAACATCGCTCTTAAGTCAAAGTCTAACATTAACATTACGTTAATATTACCATCCTAGCATTAACATCCTTGTGAAAGGGCAGTTAAACAGTCAATTTAGTGCAACATTTATGGCCACAATATCCCAATGACACATTAACTATTGTTGTTGGTAATTAGCAATTACTGAGTTTGACAAAATAAATTGCGAAAATTTGAAAGGAACACAATAATTCAAAAATTACGTAAACCTCCCAACCAGAAGGTATTTTTACGTTTGGCTTGTATCCATTTTTGTTATGTTAATAATTCCATTGTTATTAATACGTGATGTTGTCACAAACTTTTCACTAATTTCACTTTCGACAACTTTTATTTTCATCCAAACTAATTTTGTTATCTGCACTTGAAATTTCAGATTGTTTTTCTATATCGTCGAGTGTTTGTTAAAGCAGATATTATTGTAATTAAATTACGGTGCACTCGAGAATTTTTTCATATCTGGAAAAAACTTGGAAGTCCCATGTGTAAGTTAAGGGGTTACACCACCTTGAGATTTTCAGAAAATCAATTTTTCTTTTTTGGCTAGATTTATTATTTATACTTTGAAGTATATTTTAAGCGTTTAACCAAATGAAAATTCACAACAATTCTAACAATTTGAAGGAGCGCAGCAGAGTACGCTCGCATCTTGGTACTTTCTTTCTTTTCAATTTTTTTCGAAACTACTTTTATCAAACTGGTGGGCAAGACATCTCGAGATTTACTCAACCGATTTTGATAAAACTTATACCAGATATTCTTTATAATAAAAAAATTGTAAAATGTAACATAGGATTTTTTTTGATTGGATGCCGCCTTCATTTTTTATAATTTTTTCAAACCCCAATGATTTTTTTTTCCAAAGAGCCGCAATTTCTACCAAAAATCTTTAAAAACTTTTTTCCTGTGCTACATTTTCTCAATAAACAAAAAAAATTAATTTTTTCAAACGATACCTGAACAGAGAAAAGAGGATCCCACCATCGGCAAGGATTTTCAAAGGAGGGTTCTACTTGACGGCTCATAATCTCCGCCATTCTTTTTTTTTTTAAATTGTTCATAAAATTATAATGTATTAATATCTTAGCTGCGTCAAAAAATATTGTATTTATACCCATTTTTCCGAGCGCCAAGGTGGTGTAACCCCTTAATGTGACACTTTCTGGATTGCCCAACGGAATGATTAAGACTCTGTTATCAAACAAAACCGAAAGGAAATGCGAAATTTTATTTCCTATTAACGATATTGTCATTTACCACCCAAACACCGCGTTGTGAGTATTTTTTTTTACAGTTTTAATCGTCTTAATTAATTGCTGTTTTTGTATTTAAATTGGCTTGTTATTTTTTAAAAATTCAGGCGCGATCGCGTTTCCTAGAAAGTAACGATTAAATTTGAATGTCAAATTTTCTTTTTGCGGTTTATGCACCGCCACGAATAGAAACGCACATTTCATAAATATCCAGGAACAATGTTCGAAATTTCTCCGTTGCAGAATGCAGGTATATTTTATTGAATTTCAAATTTCTACAGTTCCTCCTTTCGATTGCAACGTTTACATACACACCGACTCGAACATTCTTGAAGGAAGTGGGTAAATGTTGCGTTATTAGTCTAACCTCATTTGATTTTTTAGTGTCATTGTAAGATCGATAGTAATTGCCGCTTTCAAAATGTGTTGTTCTAACCTTGCAATCAGTATTACCGCCTGTTTTACTTTTATTGGATTTGCATACATATGTGCTCGTTGTGAAAAAGCGACCTAGAAAGCTTATCGTCGATATCTATTATTCGATTTTGCGGACAAAAAACTTGCGTGCAAACCGAGATGAGATGACGCGAAACCAAAAAAAAAGGTTAATTCAAACCAAAGAGAATGCGTGAATCATTGAAACATTGTAATTACATCATAAAGTAAACTTTATTCTTTTACGATGCCCTTTCATTATGTCTTTGCTGCATATTTTATTAGCGCATGTTACACAAGGGGGGTGTAGAAGTTTCCCAAGAAAAGTTAGGGTGTATTTTACAACTTCATTTATTATTATTATGCGAGAATACTGTTTAGTGGTTCATTTGCATGTTTTAGTTTTTGTAGGGTGTATTTTGGAATTGGAAAGTTATGACTGATAACTCCTATCATCGCGATCGTCATTTCCGTTTGTAACTCAGCGCTAGCTTTGGGAGTCTTGAATCTTCCGTTCAAAGCACCAATTTCCACAACTAGAAAATCTGTATGTTCTTCTCTGGAAATACCGCCCCACACTATAACCAAATCACCCTGCAACGATACCGCTTCGGAGATGTCGTATTCCGTATGTCGTTCTTTTCACCTTCGTGCCCTTTTTCGACCATCAGGTAACTCGCCACTTTAGATAATTTTACCTTGTTGTCGATAACGCGCTCTTCGATGTCTAGATAGCAAATGCAGATCTCCGAAAAGTAAAACAGTTTCTACAATCCTTAATTTGATCGTCGTCTCGCTTCGATCCTCAACAGCAGTTGTCGCTCTTTCTTCTAGATCTTAGTCGCTTCACAAATCTGCCAGTCTTCAGAAACCAACTCTAGGCATCCCGAATGGTCATAAAATATTACCAACGTACAATCTACGGCGATTCTCAATCAAACGTAAGCAAGTTTTGCCTCCTGTAGCAAAATAGCCCTTCAACATAGTTTGTCGATACTCATAAATTGCATGATTACATTTATATTACTAAGGAACATAGAAACAAAAAGATTTTAAAAAATCAGGTAAAATTTTGGCTTTCTCTCAATTTAATTTATTAGTTTTTTGACGTACAAACATTAGAGTATTTTCACACAATTCAGTGCAATTGATTCTTAAATAAAGGAATTTTCGTATTACAACAAATTTTTATGATTTACAATGAGATCAGTTAAGGGTACTTGACTTATTACTTATAGCAGTTGTCATAAACTAAAGAAGTTGAAGAACACAAGGTACAAGATACATCAGGTCATCTATATTTCTTCACAAATTTGGCAAGTAGGGTTCACGGCAATTTTCAAAAACTCGTCCGTACATGCATAGAACAAAAGGGGAAACATTTTGAGCATATTTTGTAAAATAATAAACTTAACGTTCAAAAGTTTTTAATTTTTTCTTTCAAAGTAATTCAAAAATACGGTTCTGGTGAAAGCCCAAATGGTGGTCCGCTTCAGTTTGTTAGGTAGACCATAAACCACTGTGCTGCCGGTAACTTAAAAAATGATAATAATAATTTGCCACATTCTGAAATAAAAAACTAAGCAAAGAAATTTTCACTAGTAATACCACTAGAAGTTAAATTATTTCCGGATTTTAATTTAACGTCGAGTGATATTCGGTAAGAAAATTTTGCACCTTTTTGCAATTTAATTTATGTATTGACATATTATCTATAAACGTCACTCAACGCTATAAATAATACGATATTTTGATTGCAAGTTTATGGGAAGCGTTGAATAGCATTTAATGTCAAATGGCATCATTTATTCTGGTTACGTGTACTTAATGTCAGTATTAGTGACAGTAATTATGACGTCAAAAAATGTCCACTAAAATTCACTCTAGGGTCTTACCCAATCGGAAAAAATTTCCGAAAAAATACTTGCGTTGCCTTGGCAGCGGTTCAAAAGAAAGGCTTCTGATTGGTTGAACAGGCTGGTGCAAAATTTTCCTCGAAACTTTTTTTACTTTGTGACTTCAAATAAAAATATTTGTTTTTTTTGCACTCATCGAAAGTGCACATTTCAACTGATGTAACATGTAAATTGCATACTTTCATCTAAATTAGTAATAGCTATTATGGCTCCTACGGTAAAACTTATAACACCCTGTATACCAGAGGTTCTTAACCTTCTTTAGCTACCGCGTACTACCTAAACAAAATGTGAACAAAACTAGTACACTCAACTCTTTTTTTTACTCGGTAGATATGTTCCTCAGACATTCGTGTAAAAGGAAATTTGTAAAAAAAGATTAGTTTCCTAAACAATTTTATGATGCAGTATGTAATGCACGCGTGATGTAATGTAAATGTCATACGAAATGTGTAGGTAAGAGTTATCGAATAAGGAGATTTCCCAGTTAACTACCACATTATAGCAGTGCACAGTGAATTTATTTGACACATTGGTACCAAAGACTGTAATTTGTACTACACCGCTCATGGTCATGTACATAATTATAAGGCAATGACTTTGAATTCGTGTAAAAAAGAGTTGGGTGTAAAGTACAACTCCTCTTATCAAACACCTCTAACAACAAATGTCCGTTGTTTAGAAGTTTTACTGTACCGACCAAACTCTTCCAAGCCTGTCTTGCTATAACTAAGATGAAAAAACTAAATCTACGCTGGAAGGTAGCCGAGGAGTGTGACTGCAATTTCGTATTGTGCTCAACGATTAGTAATCCGGATATTATTAGTTCTTCAATAAAAGTAAACAGTTCCCATTGTGGTGTGACAGTAACGTATTTGGCTAGTACCCGCAGCGATGTGGATTCGAATCCCACCGAATGGCGGGATATATTTTTATTGAAGAATTATTTTCGTAACTTCAAAATATCGCTCTTCTGTGATGATATAAGAATCGTTGGTGTATAACTGTGGCATTCGAAACACCATGCCCTGTTAAGCGAACTTCTACATTAATTTTTTTGCAGACATAAAAGGATTCAAAAGACGCCCAAAGCAGTTTGCCCAAGTTCGGAATGGATCTTGGTTTGCATGATACAGTGATGAAATCCCGTCATAAAAGTACTAAATATTAAATTGCATTTTAAACATTTTCAATGTGTAATTTAAAAAATTCTCGGATTTGAGCCTGAATTCGGACTTAGACAAGCTACTTTTTTTTAAATCTTTTCCAGTTTTCTTAACATCTGCAAGAATTTCACTAAAGTTTGCTTAACAGAGCGTGATGACTCTCTGATAATCGTCAAAATAAATTGTTAATGTTTTGTATTTATGTTATAGTTGTGAATGTTTATGAAATCGGATTCAATTTTGACATTAAATATTTGACAAAAGTATGAATGCGCCACATATTGCACAAGTGTGGTAAAGTGTTAATTATTGGTTGTGACAATTTTCAAGGACGCCAATGAAAAAATGTGTCTCACTAGAAATGACGACACATTAATAAATTATAAGTTGCCGTCTATATTTAGCCTCTAATTAATGTTTATTAACAATTAATCACCGAAAAATTATACACAACTTATCGTTTATTGATGTAACTTTCGAACCACTTTTTCGATGACATAATTTTTAAAATTAGGTTATTTTTTGGAATTTTTGCCGAACTGGTTACAACTAATCGGCAGCAATTTATTTCTGTAATTTCAGACGCAATAATTGTTATCACACAGTTGAAGTTTAAATGCATTGGTCTGTTCTAGTTGTAAATTCTTTACTTTTAAGGTTCTCGGATTGAATGCGTGTAGTCAATTAAACTGAAAAATTTCCCAGAGACGGTTGCAGCACAAAACAACCGGACCCGCATGTTTTGTACGCCGGGGGTTTGCAGTGCCCCCTTTTAAACGTTAATTTTCGTAAGAGCGTTGACCCATTCCGTGCAAACGTAAACAAGATGAGCTTTGTATTTTTTTAACTTGAGACGTGAAATTTTAATTAGACGTTGAAATTGGAAGAGTTGTTTGATGCAGTCGCAATTTAAATGCCGGTTCCCGATCTTGCGGTGCGAGCGGACTTTAAAAATACACACGTGCGTCTTGAACGACGGACATGAGTCAATAACCCAGGGAGCGACGCCCGAGTGACGTGACGTACTATGCAATCACCAGGATGCCGGTGACCACGCGCTCTCCCATTCGGTGCTTTCCCATTACCGATACTTCTCGGGATGATTTTAACCATTTTGCGCGCAAAACTTTTTTAACCAACATATTCGCCCCCCTAATGTAAAGAATTGTTTTATTATAACCTTTTTTTTTGTTCCAGGTGTGTCAGTCTCCTGTAAAAGTATTGTGACAGGGCGTCCACACAAACAAGTTTTTAATTGGGTTCGTGCAATATCATTTGTCCACATTAAAAGTTGAGGATGGAACGTGAATCTAATCCCATGCAAGCCCTTTGTCGGTCGGGATGTGGATTTTATGGTAGCCCAGCTACTGATGGTCTTTGCTCATTATGTTATAAGGTATGTAATTCATCTATTTGATTGTGCATCGTTTAACCCATCAAGTGCCGATATTAGAAATAATTGAAAATAGTGTTTACTAATTTTTGCCGTACATTAACGAAACCGTTTCGAAGAGTGAATTAGAGAGATTGTACCTACTATATTCTTCATCCAAATACAATCTCGCCCAAGTTTCTTAAGGTGCATACACAGTTGTCCCAGAATTGCCAATAAAGCTTCAATGAGTAGTGTTATTTAAATTAAGGAGACAACTGTTAAAGTTATCGTTTCGTGTTAAAAAAAATCGAAATAAAACGTTAACTAATTAATTATTGGACATTTAATATTAAAATTTTAAATGCAGTTTCTCACCTCACAGCGTTTTCAAGTTTGTTCTGTTTTTTTTTTCTTATGCAGAAACTGAAGATCGTAAAAAGTTTCTGTTGGCAAATCGGGCAAGAGTTTACTTGAAACTTTATTTATAATTATGGGACAGCCTGTGTATTTCAACTTCCCTATCAAGCTTCAGTCCTTTTGTATACAAAATACTGCTTTTTACCCAATGAATATTGGAATTGATCCCACATCAATTTGTTACGAACGCCATTTAACCATTTAAGTTGACGTATAGAGGATGAGGCACGAATAACGTCTGTCCTGACGATTTTTCTGATGCAGTCCAACGTACTTGTTCACATGAGACTTGGAGATTTTTTAAAAATAAATGATTTTTGTAATCTACATTCGCCAAAAATTGAAAATATATCAACTTTAACAAACATATTAATAATTTGAAACTAAATCAAATTAAATACTAAATAATACATTATTAAAAAATCGCCGAGTCGAACGTTATCCATGCCTGGTCCTGTATGTATAATCAAGAATTAACAAATTTTCTAATTGTCTTTTGTATTTTTAAATGTTTTTTTGGAAGTTTTTACTCATACTATCAGAGAATTATGAACTGAAACTCTTGATTTTGAAATTGAGGTTGCCATCTATCGGTCTGTTAGCAAGAATTGAATTAAACATAAGGATTTATTGCAAAATTTGTCAATTCAAAATGTTAGTCACTACAACAGTTTTCCCACTTGATAATGAAAAAATAATTTATTTTTAGTGATTTCATTTTAAATGTTCATGTTATCTTTGCTAAATTTTTCTTTCATGCGTTTGCATTTTTAACTTTCCTTCCGACCGTTGATTTATAAACATTATTTTTTTTTTTTTGAGATATTTACGGTAGTCGCAGTTGTATTTTTGGGCTTCCAATAACAACATTGTCTTCAATTACAGCCACATTGTCATTATCACGTTTGTTGTATGTAAAGTATGAATGTAAAATAGCAATTTTTGAATTCTTAAAGTTCTTATAGACTGTCATTGTCATTCTACAATATTACAATTTATTGTCAGAACTAAAGTAGTATAGGAAATCAAAATGATTTTAAAATATAACCTTATCTGTAACTAAGGACTTGAACAAAAAAAGTTGTGTAGTGCTTTTAAGATTTTTTTGTTAAAACTAACAAACAATCATAAAAAGCACATTAAAAACAACAAACAAATAATGTTAATCTTCATTTGCAAAAGTTTTATTGTTAAAATTGTGAAAACAAGCTTTAATGTGTTGAAGTTTCATTGAAGTGCGGTGAATAATTGGTGGTTATTAAATTTCAGGAAGCCCTTAAAAAGAAACAACAACCCCCAGTATCTGCACCCAGTCCTGCAGCATCAGTTAACAATGCACAGTCACTTGCTAGCCTTATGGAGACCGCCACTGCGCAACCTACGGTGCCCTGCCTTCCATCTACACCTGCCAATGATTCCACTTTAGATGTAAGATGCGAAATACAACGACATTACACACAGACACACAACTTTTAACGCTTCTTAGTAATCGAAGTGTTCGTTTATTTTATAACGTTGAAGCAGTAGGAACTGTACTTATTAATAGGAATGCTTTTAACAGCAACAGAAATAAAACAATGTTTGTTTAAGTTTTCCGGAAGGGAAGTATCACCTCCTGGAGGTGTAAATACTGCTTTAAACATAAAATAAATTGAACTTGACACTTTAAAATTCCCATTTTAATTGTTTTGAGCATATTGATGTGTTATTTTCGTAAAGTTTGTGTGCTCATTCATAACGGTAAAAATAAATTCTGGTTCATCAAATGTGACAAAAAGAAACGATTATAAAAGTACATGGTAGTAATTGATTTTATCTTTTCCCATTTAGTTTAATACTGGCAAGTAAGTATTGCTATCTTTGGCAGGTTTTATTTTTGCCATTGCAAAATGAATGAGCCCAATCGAAAGAAAGTATTGTTTCGAAAAGATTTTTAGTACTTTTATAATTATCAATGATATTAATTGAAGTAAGTTAAATCAAAAAAATATATTTTCCTTAAAGGCGAGATCAATCATTTAATGCAGGTGTATCGAAATTCTTTAATCCTATAGTAACGATTGGAATGTGTCAGTTTCGACAATTTCCAATCAAAATTTTCAGAGTATGTCAGAAAGTCGATTTCCAATAGACAATAAAGAGTGTGAGAATCAATCAAAAAATTTCGAAACTGTTGAAAATGATATCACCGAAGCTGCTGCTTGCAATAATGAAATAAATAATGAGAATGTATTTTTTAGTTTGAAGGGAAACTGTGAAATTGGTTATTAATTTAGTGATTTTTTATTGAAGGGTTTAGATGACAGTGGCAATGCCAGTTCGAATGGTGAAAACCTATCCGGATTAGACCCCGATAATAGCCTTGATAAAGACAGTGATAGAGATGGGAAGAAGAAAAAGAACCGTTGTGTTACCTGTCGCAAGAAGGTCGGACTAACAGGTTTGTAACTATTCCCATTTTTACGGGATCGTCTTTTCGTTTTCCGAAAAGGAGTAAATTGAATTGTTACGAAAATTTTATAGATTCATGGAAAAGAAGAGTTTGTTTAAAATTGGCGTGAGTGCGCGTGTGAATTTAATTTTTCAAATTTTGAAATTTTTTCCAATTGAATTGAACCGGTTATACATATTCATGCTTGTATATTGAAATTTTTTTTTATTTAAACGTTTTTATATTTGACATTAAAGGTTTTGAATGCCGCTGCGGAGGTCTGTTCTGTGCGGTGCATCGGTACAGCGACAAACACAACTGCACCTTCGACTATAAAGAGATGGGAGCACAAGAAATTAGACGTAATAATCCTGTAGTGGTAGGAGAAAAGATTCAAAAAATATGAATTCCACCGCGCCAGTGCCATCCTACAAGAAGCAGTGCAAACAAAAATTCAATCGGACGCTGCCAGTGTGGGTGTTCAATTAGTGAAAATGACGCTATATTTAATAGTTATCGCTCTGGGCTCCATGCTGTAACGTGTGATAACTTCAGTACTTTCTTATTAACAAGTTGCCACATTTTCTTAATTTTCAAAATCTGTAATTTAGTTTTACTTCAAAATGTAATAAATTAATAGGTATGAACATGTTATTTACTAGACATCTTCTTACTTGAATGCCTGCAGACCGAGAGAGTCGGGAAAATTGGCCCCATCTCCGTCTGAAAGCGTTCCATAGAGTTGCGGTTTTTGATTACTTTGTAATTACTGGTCATTTGAGTCACATAGTTAAATGAATTGCCCTGATGTACCAAATATTTTGTTTAAGCTGTCCATGCCTTCATGCCTTGATTTATTTATTGACAGTTGTTTATAAAAATGAAGTTATCAGAGTTATAATAGATAATTTGTTTTGTTTAACTGAACACTTTGTGTTTCGCGAGCAAGCTGAAGAAGCGTTTGCTGTCCTAAATAACTCCGTAGGTAATTTCTTTTTTTAAATATGTTTAGGCCTTATTTAAGCACCGTATGAAAAATGAACCCTTTCGAAACTCATACACACACCTGTTTATTATTATAATTTTGTGTGCTTTTCGACGGGGGGAACCTGCAAAAAATTGTAGCTCTCATGTAGTGCGAACATATTTAAATTTAAGTTTGTTTTTTTTCTCTTATCTCAAGTTTATTGTTTAGTTGTGAAATGAATATAGTGAAATGTGAACTTATCGGCTTGAAAGTACACTTTTGTTTTCTTTGAGTGTCGTCGTCGTTAGCGAGTGCATAAAACGAACACAACTCAGTGTTAAATTAGAATTGTTGTAACGGGAGTGTTGAGTACACCTGAAATTTGCAAATGCAAGCCTCGCAAGGGAAACCTTGCACTTGGAAAATGACCACATAATAAACTAATTTCGAATTTTTACTTTTGATTTTATTTGTTCAGTTTCGCAGTCGGTCGCATTTTCGAAGCTTGTCAATGTATTTAGAATTTGAGATTGCCTTTCTGTCTGTCTGCTGATGTGTACAAGCACAAGTTTAATATTTGATTAATATTCAAAAAGGGCGTTTATCTGAATTCAGTCGATCTTTTGTATGAGACCATTCAATGTTACTACGGACAGTTTGCTGTGCCAATACAGAGTGTTATTATTGTTAATTGCTGCTCAGTGTTGTTTAATTATAATTTTTTTTGTTAATTCTAGAATGCAGTTGTGCGGGGTGTATAAAAATTTAATGAACAAATTCTTGAAACAACGACTTTGTCGCGTATAGTCCGCTTAAAATCAACGTTACGTCTTCGCGCACACCCTGTATTCGGTTGTTTTCCTCCATAGGTTTTCAAAGAATTCAGATGGTACGTCAATATTATAAATGTATATATTTGACATTTTTCTCTTGTCTGCTATTTTAACATATATAGTGCAGCGTTACAAGTAACTGTTAGGCTTTGTATTTAATCATCAGATGGTTACTTTATGCGCATATTTTTGAATCGAAGGTGTCCGCGACTGATATGTTCAAAAATATGTTGAATCGACATCGGAATTAAATTTCAAATTACACTAATAAAATATTGCGCAATTGAATTTTCGTTTTATTTTGTGTTTGAAATGCTTATGATATATTTTTTTACACACTCGTTTCCAAACGAAAATCAGTTGATCAAATACAAGTCATTTACATATTATTATATTCATTAATGAGTAAGCCTTGTGGCAATATCTAATAAATATATTATAATATTGTTTTTTGTATTTTTTAACCCTTTCTTTGTTGAAAAGCGCAGGTAAATGTAATGTTACATCTTCATATCTTCACTATGGTAGTAAGTTTTAGTTATGAATAAATAAATTGAATTTTAAACTATTTGAATTATTTACCGTTCCTTGGCCTCTGAATATTTTCAAAAAGATATCATAATTTAAATTTGTAGAATGAATTTAATCAAAGTATCTTGTAACATTTTATTTTACACAATTTGTTTTGATAAAATAACTAAATATTATTAATTTAAAAATAAACTTAAGTTGATTTTTGTACACAAATTTCTGTGAAGGTGTAAAGTAACACATTAAAGCAAAGTATTGAAAAATCAAAACAATAAACTTTAAATCAAATAGTCACAACATTTATATTTCATTTAAATTTCTGCAGCAATCTGTGGCCAAACTTAAGATTTATTTAAAACAAATCTGTACCACCATTCCCTCTAATCCTTGTCGATTTAAAAAGTTCAAAACCGTTGATCTTTACATCAAATAAGGTAAGTCATTCATTTTTTTTTCAGTTGGCTTCACAATATTTTTTTTGTTTTATACAGAGTGATTTTTTAAATATCTTGTTTAGACAGCTGCGACTATTATGGCAGATTGCAAACTCACTCAATGGGTTGCATTAGATTGCGCTCTTCATATTTTACAAGTTTTAGAAATTTTGTAAAATGACTGAAATGGTGCTTTTAAATAGGTAACTTCTACCTAGAAGCTTGAAAGTAAGCCATGAAAATGGAATCACAGTTACACCCACACACAGTTTACATAAAATCAAAAGCCAAGAAAACCAAACCAAAAATTGCACAATTAGTTGACATTTTCCAGGTACTTTCTGAATGAGGTGGCACTGTAGATGGGAAATTAAAAAATCACACTATTCTATATCGCTTGAACATAATATTTTACTACCAAAACACAAGTTTCATAAAGTCTATCTAAATCAGTAATTGTTCTCTTTATGCGACAAATTAAAAACATTTGTTTCTTTTCGACATCCGAACCGTTCGAACATCAATACAAAAAGTACACCTAACATTATGTTGCAATATGTTTTTGGCCTATAAGATTTGGCAAGATTATGATAATCAGTTAATCTTCTACATACTGCAAAGTATAAGTCACAGCATTTATATAGGGTACAATCGGCACGGTGGCCATTGTTCTTATTCTTATACACAATGGTCGCTAGGTGTACCCTTTACAAATACTGCCACCTCTAATCCTTATAAATAAACTTTCAAAAATAAAATAACACTTTTCATAACGTAAACAAAACAATATAAATTAATGGACTACCGATATATTTTTTCATCAGGCGGAAAGGCTACGTAATATTGTTGGGCCCCGTTCTGGTAGTATGGCACCCTTCCCATCGTGGAATATGCGGGGCGCAATGAAGGAGGACCCGACATGTTGTGCACTTTGTGCGGCAACGTAGAGGCGTATCCGGGCCCATAACTAGGGGGCATTGCAAATATGGGGCCCGCTTTTACACTGCAGGCGCAGCTACTGCCGGCCCCCATCACAGGATTGGGCATCACTTGGTTGCCATTAGCCAAAGGCCCACCACGATATTGATTGCTTGTCATGCGTAGCCTGATTATGCAAATAACGATGATCAAAATTGTAATAAAAGCGACTACCCCTCCGACAATTCCAATAATTAAGGTATCGTCATTGTTAATAGCCGACTGTCCAGTGATGGGTGTTTTGGCCCCCACTTTTGGTTTCATTTTCTCCGTGGAAGCCACTGACCATATGATTTCAGGCTCCGTGGTTTTTGGGATATAACGTGTCGTTTTTGACATTGGTGGCATCGTAGAAAAAGTTGTGGGCACTTTTTTCGGATCACAAGTCAATTCATCATCTCCTATCTCTACTAATAGCTTTCCAGTCAAATAGTCAGGTCCTGAACATCTTATGGTGGTCATGTGCGCCGGCAACCACCGCCTTAAGGCCCTTGCACTGCAATCGCACATAACCGGATTAGTTTCCAAGCCTTCGATTTTTAAATCTCCTCGTCGATCTTCAAGAGCGGCCAACATTTGAGGACTCAAAGTAGTCAATTGACTTCCGGCCACATCCAGCGTTATAAGAGATGAACGTGGAACGGGGAAGAATAAAGCTGGTGGTAACAACGTTAAAGAAGTATTTCGCAACCTTATCGCAACATTGGAGCCTCTAAGTCCAGAAAGAGTCCCAGAAGATAAGCTGTGAAGACGAGGTCCCCACAAACCCAACTCTTGCAAACGTGGATGCATTATCGACTTGAGCTGGTCGCTGCCCACCGCAGGATCTTTCGTTTCGATGTTGAGACGCTCCAGCGAAAACAAATTTTGCAACAAACCTTGGATGTCCAAATAACCAACCTTGGGGTAATTATAAGCCTCCAAGACTGAGAGGTTAGGAACCGATTTGAATGTGTTCTTTTCGATCCGATTGCATTGATCCAAATCGTGTACACTGAAGTACCGCAAAGAATCCAGTCCTTCAAAATCCTTTTGGGATATCGTGGAGATGGGATTAGAAGACAAGTTTAGCGATTGTAAGTTTTTCAAAAGGGGCCATATTTTCGAAAATGAAGTAGTCGAGTCTGAAAGTTTGTTGTACGATAGATCGAGCGTTTCTAGTAATGTGGTTCGTTCGAAAACCTTTTCAGTTAGTTGCGAAATGTTGTTGTGAGATAAATTGAGATGGTGTAAGAAGGGTGTTTCCAGTTGGATGACTTTTGTGATTCCAGTTCCGGCTAGGTTTAAGTCACGGACCGTTTTTGGTTCACCCAAAATGTTTAAAATTGCATCCTCCGACAATGGATTAAAAGACAAATCTAGTTTTTTTATGTTCACCATTATGCTGTCGTCCGCGGGGATGTCTTTAAGGCGATTGTGGGACAAATCGACTGAAGATACGAAAAAGTATTGCCTTTGTAAAGATTTCAATGGGGCAATTTCGAACAAATTTTTCGCCAAATTGATGTTCTCCAGCATTTGCAGTCGTGCGCGCTCGAAAATCGTTTCCGGCAAGTCCACCAATAAGTTACCTTCCAAATTTAAATGCTCGATTCGCGCGAGTCCTTCGAACGTCCTTTCACCAAGCCGTTCCAGTTTGTTGTAACTCAAATCTACATCCTGGAGCTGCGTGGAGTTGTGAAAGGCCATCTCGCTAATCGTGTCGATCTCATTGTGAGCCAGCAATAAGGTGCGCAATTTGGGAAGTCGGGCGAAATCGAGTTCCTCGACGGTTTTCAACCCATTTGCCGATAAGTCGACGTATTCCAAAAACTGCAAATTTGCAATTAGCTCCGCTGGGAAAAAGTTGAATTTATTTCTTCCAGCGCGGATTTCGCGCAAGCGGGGATGGATCCTAAACGAAGACGGAAATAGGTAGCTCAATTGGTTGTCCGAAATGTCCAAGACTTCCAGGCTGGTCCCAGTGTTAAAAAATTCGCCCTTGAAGGAATTTAATTGATTTCCACGAAGCAATAACTTCTGGATGTTCATAACGTTAACAAAAGCTCCCGGCCTGATATTGTTGATGTTATTGTAAGAGAGATTTATGGTGCTCAAGTTTCGCATGTTGACAAAAGAGTTGTCTGGAATTTCCGTAATCCCATTGTGACTTAAATCGATGTGGACAGCGTCCACCGACTTAATAAAGAAATCCGAAGATAATACTCTCAATCCGGTGTAGCTCATATCGAAAGTCTCCAATTGCGGTAATTTGTGCAAAAGCGTCACTGGTATCGCAGATAAGTGTGAATTGTGACTCAGGTTCAAAAACGTTAAAGCTGGAAGCAAAGTGAAAGCATTCCGAGATAATTCCGTCAATTGATTGCTGCTCAAGTCGAGCCTTTGTAATCTTGTTAATGTCAAAGGCGACCCGGCCAAATTCGTGATTCGATTCTGAGAGACGTACAGACTTATGAGGGTGTTTTCGAGGCCGGCGAAAGCGTCGGAGTTGAGAGTCGTTATTAAATTCCTAGTTAGATCTAAATGGTGCAGCTGTTGGAAGTACTGGAAGGTCGCTGCTGGTAATTCGCGGACTACGTTTCTCGCGAGCACCAAATTCGTGACTCTTTCGGCGATCGACCGTAATATGTCACCAGAGAGGGCCGCCACTCGATTGTAATCTAAATATAACGATGTTAAGCGAGGAAGTCGACCCAGTGCTGAGGCTGGTATCAGTAAAATGTTGTTGTCTTTCAAGTGGAGGGTTTCTAGGTTGTCCAGGCCTTCAAAAGCATCGTCTTCGACCTAAAAAGTAATTTAAGAGTAAATGAAATGGGCCAGGCATGGATAGACAAATCGAAGAATTATTGAAGGACTAGGTATACAAGGCGGTTCATCGTATAGCATTTTCGCAAAAAAGCATCTTTCTAACCCCCTTAAAAATTGAAAACCAGTGGTTCAATGGCGCCAGGACGCTATAAGGCCGAATAAGTCAAAATATTAGTTTTTTGTTTTTCAAAATGTACAGAGAATACGTTGACGAAATTAAAATTTTGATAGAACCATTGATTTCAAGTTAATAAATGTTTAAAATTTTCCCCTTGAAAGATCGTATTTTAATCGAAAATGGTCGCTTAGGCGCTAGTTACTAATTGTAACCACAAACAGAAATCTACAAGGCAGGTATTTTTCACTACAAACTCGGCCTTAAAAATGTTGGTTCAGTAAATCGAATTCTTGTAAACATAATGAAAACCTTTGATATTTCTATTGCCCTGAATGAAGAAATAAATTGCAGAACGTACTCAGGCTAACATTACCTTGCCTAACGCAAAGAATTAAAAGTATTTGATTGTTTTCAATGGTATAAAATACTTACTATACAACTCTAGATATTGTGGTTTGGTAATGAGACCCAGTTTATGTCAGATGTTCTTCTGCCAATGTTTTTATTGCAAAGGCTTTTAAATCACCTTCACAAGTCTAACTATAATCTTTATGAGGGTATCATTCAAGACTCCTGTCACAAATAGTGCTATTATACAATAGACGATATTATAGTACGATTTATTCAGTTACTAAAAAATCTAATGTGTAGTTTGGTAATAAATCACTGTCAAATATAATTTTCACACTGATTTAATTTGAAAAGAAATATTTTGGCAATGTAGTTTAATTTATTCATAAATTTTTGCTTCTAATTTTCGGAATTTTTCAACTCAAAAATGCTATACGATAGACCATTCTGTATAACAAATTACAGATCAATACTAATTCACGGAAATTCAATGAAAGCCCCGAATTTAAAAAAATCTTACAGTTCTCAAAGAGTTGACGCTAATGTCCAAATGCCTCAATTGCTTCAACCCCAAGAACGTCCCTGGAACGATATTCGCAATATTATTTCTGCTCAAATCCAAATAGTAAAGATGAGTTAACGATGATAGGTCGTTATTATCTAAATTCTGCAATCACACAAATTAAAGCTCCATTCACCTAATTTTTTGTTTTTATTTACTTGAATTAAATTTGATGATAAATTTAAATAGCGCAATTGAAAAAATGTTTTAAGTGCGACTGTTGGGAACTCGGCGATGAAATTCTGCGCCACATCGAGATGTTGCAAGTTATCAGCTCCTTGGAAAACGTCGCTGTTAAATTTGGTCAGCCTGTTGTGAGCCAATTTCAATGACTTCAGCTTGTCCAAACCCCCAAGAGCACCTCCTTCAACGCTGGTGATTAAATTATTACTGAGATCGATTTTCTCCAACGTCTGTTGAGATGCGAAGGAATTGCTCTTCAAAATCGGTATTCTGTTGTCTCTCAGTGATAATATCCTCAAATTTTTGGGCCCGTTTAAGGAAGTGCTAGGGATGGCATTTAAGCTGTTCCTATTCAATTGCAGTTCTTGCAAATTTTCGCATCCTTCGAAGATTCCCTCCTCGACGGCTTTAATTCCGTTGCCACTGAGGTCCAATATTTGGAGATGCTTCAACCCATGAAATTCGTTGCTGGAAAAAATTGGATTTAAAGTGTCGCCGAGTAAGTTGTCGGCAAGCCTAAGTTCCACTAGGGTGGACTGCAATCCTTGCAACAACCGGTCGGTCATCCTTCTCAATGAATTTCCGGAAAAATCGACCACCCGTAATGGTAGCCCAGAAGAAGCGAATAGCTATCAGAAAGAGTGTCTGTTAATGCCAGGTGGGTTTCCTTGTAAGTACACACCTGCGTGGGCAAGGCTTGATAGCCTGCCCATTTCTGACTGAACGAGATGACAGGTGCTCCGAAAGGTAATGCGGGAAAATCGCTGTTGAACACCACCCGGTCGCAATCCATGTAAATGGCAGGGTTACCGTCCAGGGCTGCTTCGGTGGGCCCCAACGCGCACATGCACAGAAGCCTTAATTCCCGGGATATCTCCGAACATGGTTGGAACTTTTCGGTGGCCGTCGTGGATACCATCAACATAAATAAAATCCATGTAAACCGATCCATCTGCAAAAAAATTGCGGATTACAAAATGAATAATTTTTAAAGTTCGTTAGTGATGGGAAAGGTGAGCACATTTTGACCGGGAAATAACTTGGGTGCGGCTACGATTACGATGGCATTACAGTAAAGAGTAAGAGATGACCTTTCGCGAAAGGGAGCGTCTCAAAATTTCACGTTTAATTAAATATTATAACAAACATATAACCTCTTGTGTAATCGTGATTACCGTGGTTTTGATTGCAATTGCAATTCATGAAAATATTCGATTTGGGAAACACTGTTAAGTATTGTAAATTCCTTTTCGCTGGTAATTAGCATTTTTATTAAAGAATTGGACACAATACCTTGACATATTACCAAATATGTATTCAAGATCAATCAGCGTACCGTTATAATAATAATATGCAAATGCGATATTAGTTACACCGTATTCTTTCATTGTCAACAGTTGTTTTCTTATTATAAATTGGCCATTCAGTTTACTCACTTATTTCTTAATCAAAATTGGAAGCAGTAAAATTGATGCATCAAATTAACATGCTGCCATAAAATTCAAGAAAGTAGTAATGAAACATTATGCATTATAAATATGTATAACTTATGCCCAGTTCCTGAAAGCGATGTTAATTTATATCCCAGTTAAATGTCCCAGTTACTATAGTTACCAATTGTTGCAACAATCGTAACCATGGTAATAATTGAAGATATAAGTTAACATCGCTTTCAGAAACCGGGCATTAATCCACTAAACACAAAACATCGCAGCGATGTTGCAACATCGAGGCGACCATTTGAGAGACGTTGAAGATGCGTTGTAACATCGCTGGGACGTTTCCAACATCGCTGCGATGCTTTTACGTTTCATTGGAATTAGTATTAGAATTTATCGTAAAAATATTCATGTAAACTATGAAAACTTTAATTTCCTCTGCGGTAATTTCAAATTACATATTTTAATTTCCAACTTATATTCTAAATTTTCCCCCACATATTTATTTTCAACGTTGCAATTTTTAAAACATTTAAATTTAAAAAAAAACTGTTATCTAATTGTTTCTAATTTCATTTTGTTCGAATTATTACAGTTACAGTTGTTACAATTTCACACCTGTTAATTGTTAATTAAAATAAGCAATTTGTGATTGTTCTTTGGGAAGTAGTATTGACCATGACATGAATTGAACAATTAAAATTAACTTTAACACAATTAATGAAAATAAGGCTCGACCTGTGTGTATCTAATTGTCGATGCATGTAATTAATGGTGTAACGTGTTGGAAGAGAAAATGCAAGAACAATAAATTCAGCGCGTTTCGTTAACGTTATTTGTATTATAATTTAGACGCGAGAGGTCAAACTCCTGGTTGAAATGTCCACAGAACGCATTTGCAATATCAATAAAATGATTAAAATGTCAAGGGTACCATATCAACATCTAGCAGTCGTCACATATCAAACCCATCAAGTGTACCTAACAAACAGCTCACGTTTTCTGACATCTTACATATTCGTACTTTCATTACATTTTACTCAATCAGAATTCACGTTCAGAAGACAAAGTTTTAACTTTTGTATAAGGAAATGTTAAATGTTTGTCTTCTTGCATCACCTCGTCGAACTGGTATAAATGAGAAGCAGTTTTCAAGATAAACCGAATAAAGTCACTTTTGGAAAAAAAATGAGTAATACATCTTTTCTATACCATTTTTATGCCAGCTTTGCATTTCTGTACTTATTTTAAGGAAAAAAACGAATAAACCCTTAGGAAAATCGCGTCAAAGTTAACATTTTTAAGCAAAAACGAATAAAGCAAAACCGATAAAAAAAAAAAACACTTTACGAAAACTTATGGCTGGACAATTTGGACAGAACAAGGAATGACAAGAAAATTTGGAATGGTACGGGAGAACAGGATAAAAGTTTTCTTTTATCCTTCATTGTTTACCCTGTGCAACAAAATGCTCATTTACCGAAAACTAGTAAAGATGGATTTATTCGGTTCTGCTTGAAAGCTCCTCAAATAATAGCGTCGATAAAAATTTTCAAAAATAAGAATTTATGTAACTGATTTTTTTCGAATGTTATTAAATAAGAATGAAAGTAATGAATAGCAAGTAACCTTCAAGCATAAGAATGGCATTCAACATTTACATCCCGATTCTACATTTTAAAGATTAATGACTCACTACACTTTAATTTGGTTGTAACAGTTGTGCAATACCAATCCAAGTAAAAAAACTTATTTTTGTAATAAAGTCTATTGGTGGGTTAATCTCAATAGCTAACTACGCGTGCATTAGTTAATTAATGGATTTAATAGGCTATTGCATGTAGTGAAATGGCACGATTTAAGAAATGTTTTCAAATCTGCGGTTTCTTTATGGAAAACATTCATTTTCATTCCTGGAATTATTTGTTATCTTTTAATTAATTATTAAGTAAGTATTTTTCATTTGATAGTCGTCTATTTTCATTATTTATATTTCTAAAAACCATCTCAAAAAATCATTGGTTTCTTTTCTTTTTTTTTATTTTTTATTTTATTTCCTGAAATTACAAAGATTTTGCTGTTCTTTAAATACTCCTTGTGCTAACTACTTAGTACACATTTAAACACAGGTCGCTTTTAATTTTTTCTTTTACATCGTGACTCGGAATCGGCCAATGATCCGTTAAGCAAAAAAAGTTTTCATTTTTTTACCTGTTTAAATCAATGTAGGTACAATTTTTTAATTATACAGGCTATTCAGTTTACAAGCAATCGTCTTGCAGAGCTAGAATAGGCATTCCCAAAATCAATTTTCATGAATAATATTAAATTACATAGTAACATTAGTACCTAGTGACTTAGGCATTGCGCAATACGTTTAATTAAATTAATTGAATTTAGTGACCTTTGAAATACAAGTCATTGCTTTTTGAAATTAATTTTGTTAAAAGAAAATATTTTATTTGGAAAGCAATAATCAAATACAAAAGTACATTTTTAAACCAGGAGGAGCGTTAGAAGGCCATCAAATTATTGTTTTATTTAATTTTAGTTGGTAGCAATGAGTATTTAATAACATAATCTATGCACTTGAATATTACAGGACTGTTAGATGTAAAATTCTATACCACGTGTTTTTTTGCGTTATGTTGATAGTAATAGCATTTTATATCTATCAATTTGAGATTTTAGTAGCTGTAGCTTTAAAATTAGAAAGTACCACACAAGACGGTTCTATCGAAGGAAGCAATGTGACTACATTCAAAGAAACTTCCGATGAGGAAAACTTTATCTTCAATATTCTGTAACATTTAAGTGATTCTGCCAAAATTGTATAAGTTATGGTATTAGTACTGATTACTACCAAAAAAAATGATTTTTTCACAGCCTTCTAACCGTTTCTCAAATTAAATGACACACTAGTTCGTACTGCCAACATAAACTAAAATAAAAAATATTTCACAGCTCTCTAACGTTCTTCCTGGTTTAAAAATGGACTATAAATCTAGCAAATTCAGTAAAAAATAATCAGGTTTCATTAATGTTTTAGTTTAATGTCTAGTTTATGTCATCAAAAATAGAACACACTAACAACGACAATGTATCGTTAAAATTGCAATCGAAACTAGAAAACTATTTGACGTTAGAAATTCACAAAAAGAAAAATCCATTCATTATTAATCTTGAGGTGATTATTGCAAGTAACCAGCGGAACATCCTCAACCTGTAATTGTACTCCAAACAAAGAACTTTCAATACTTTGATGTCAAGAAATTTCTTGCCAATTTTTACAATAATTAAAATGGCGTTCGCACTGGAGGTGCATCATTTTAAAACACGACTGTGCAATTAAATAAGAATGGAGAGGTTAATTTAATCGAGGAATGTGGTATTATAAAACGTGACACACGATTTTTATAATGAACAAAATTGTGGTAAACTGTTTAAATCGTATTAACACAATACTTTCAGACAAACAGGTACACTCCTACTTTCTGTATCTATGAATACAATGGATTAGATTTCTGAACGGCTAATTCCTTTATTTTTACAAGCTCTGTGACTCGGTAAAAGCGAGCATTTCGAATTGGGCTTCGGAAGTTACAAAATCATTATCAATTAAATATTGTTGTTCTGAATTTTTAACTTGATTTTATTTATTGGGTAATTTCAAATAATAAATTTAACGTTTATTGTTAATTGAATGGATAGGTGAAGTCAAAATTTTAAATATAATTTTCCAAATGTTGACAAATTTTAGGCAACAAAATTGACATAAAATCTTCTATGTATTTCATAATAAGTGCAAAATAAATTTGAATAAAAAACAACTTGTGCGCATTAAAAGAAACCAGATTTGAAGAAAATCGATAAAAAATGTCCAGACCTTTAGTCATTATATCATTAACCTGAACAGTTATTGATATCCTTGGTAATAACAGTTATTTTTTATTCATCATTCGCCACTCCCTTTTTTAAAGTTTCCCATACAAATCCTCAAGATGAACTCACAGATGAATGTGCTGTATGTATTTAAAAATTAATGAGATGCTTTCTGTACTGGAATGTATCATCAAATAATAAGTGAAACAGAAAAAAATCAACGCCACAATCGACCCAGTTATCTCTTAAAGAACAGCCGAATCTAATTACAATACAAATTGTTGTAATTCAAATTAATGCAAAAAAAGTAATGTTTGAAGTTTTTTAATAGGGTAGAGACACCACTTTTAGCCACTTTAAGCAAATTTGCAATTGAAAAAATTAATAAATTACTAAGAATAGCCGTAAACCGCCTTACTCTACATTTTTAGTTATGCTACAGTTTTTAAGCTAAAATGCTGTAAACATTATTAAATGTATTTTATTAATTAAACCTCATTACTCCTATCTTGTTTCTTAACCAAATTACTAAGCACAGCATCAATTAGAGTTCAACGTCAAAAAAATAATTGTTACTTTAAATGCTGAAAGTGGTGTCTCTGTCCTACACATTTTCAATTAATGAAATAATATTTAATAAAAGGGAATGCAAACGGTTTTCTTTGAGTTTACGTCAGCTGGTGTAATCAAGTCAACAGTTTCTTTTGATAAATAAACAAGATTTTATTTCATCCTCTTTTTCGGTATTCGCTCCAACCCAATAATTTTGAACGTCAATAATAATTTTAAAAGCATTAAAATCGCGCGGACGAATTTTCCGTTAATTGAACTAAGACGTTACAAATAAATTATAGGATAATAACACTCCGGCGACTAATGACCACAAAAATTGTATCATAACGGTGAAATCCAATTATTATCACCGAAGAAATAAGCGATCAACTTTCATTTTTTTACAATCGTTCGCAAAAAATCGAGCAAAAACGTTCCGACATTTTTGCACTCTATATACCAAGAGTTACTAATTAAATTCGGCGAGGTCTGCGTTTAGAAATTATTCTCTTTTGAAAAGCTGAGCCGAAATTGACCCCATATACAAATAGGAACATTTCAGTTGAACGAAAAAAAAAATCCTTGATGCATCAACCTTCAATATTTTACAGTCCGCAAGAGTTGTAAAATTTAGCGCAATTTCACATTTCAACAAGATTTATCCGCTTGGCGTAATTTATCCAACTCAAAACTGAAAAATTGTGAATTTTACAAGTTTGACGAACAAGCTCGGAATCAATTACTGCCAGGGATAGTTAGTATCGCAGTTAGTTTTGCTGTTTAAGGTATCGGAGAATTTTATGTAAGAGTTGCTTTAGATCAGACTTGTAAAGGCGTTATTAAAGCATAAAGTGCACATTTCTTCTGAGATCGTGATCTTGTTTTTGATGTAATGCGTTTATAATGATGCAGCTACGCGAGTAAGGACTTAATTAAACGTGAAATAACTTTATGAAAATAAAAATGTAATTGTGGTTGTTTTAATTAAAAAGTGTGAATTAAGAAAATATTCAAATTGGTAATAATTGCTGATTTAAAAACTGCAATTCCTGGAGATTTAATTATTATTGTTTATTCGTTACAGCGAATACATTAAACAATTTATTATTTACATATATAATAAAAGTTTACCATAACGTGAAAAGTATAAAAATAAAGTTAAACAATTTATTTTAACGTATTTAATGAAAAATAAATTCAGCAAATATTTTAATTTGATTCCACCACAACAAACTGAAAGATTAATAATATTTAAAATTTTTTTTCTTGTGCAGATTCTAATTCATAATGCAATTAAAGGTAATAATTTCCAACTTGTTGCTACCGTTTAGAAAGTATTTATCATAGAGAAAACAAATGCCTCTTCGAAATCACTGCCAATGAACCCAATAAAACTAAACGCAATTAAAATTAAAATTGGACAGTTTTGTTCTTGACACTTCATTGAAACCACTTTTCAGTTTCATCTGCCTGAATAGGTTGTATAAAATGGCATACCGTATTTTTGCTTTCAAATGCGTCCGTTGTTTCCAATAACATTATATGTACAGGGTGTTGTAAGTTTTGCCGCCGGTTGCAAAATTGCCCTTCAAAATAGTTTGTCAATTTTAATAAATTGCACGAGTAACTTTATATTACTAAGGAACTTGGAAATAAGACAAAAAACTTTTAAAAAAATTAGCTAAAATTTTAATTTTCTCTCAATTACTAGTTACCTATACATTGAGGTATTTTCATACAATTTAGTGTAAAATAATTAATTTTACCAACTTATGTTTCTTAAGTAAAAGCATTTTCGTATTATATACAAGGACTTTTTATGATTTACGAAAGAAGGTGATCAATTTATCCAACAATGGGATCAGTTAAGGGTACTTGACTTATTCATAAACTAAAGAAGTTGAAGAGCACAAGATACATTTAATATGTACGGAGTAAGGGTCGTCAATATTTCTTCTCAAATAGGGTTCACGGCAATTTTTGAAAGCGCATCCATACATCCATAGGACAAGAGGAGCAGCATTTTAACCCTCTTTTGTAATATAAACTTAATATTAAAAACTTATTATACACTCAGGTGCAAGAACACTAGCCACCCACTTTTTGTTAAAGTTTTTGTAATACCATCCCTGTTGCAATACTTCGAATAAAACATTTGGTATTTTACGATAAAAAGGTCATTAGGGTGTAGAAAAAGGAGCGTATGGTGCTTATCAATAATTTGCCACATTCTGAAATAAAAAACTAAACGTCATTTTCATCAAAACTCCGTTTATACTTAGTTTTTTTTTTGCGGTCATCGAAAGTATACATTTCAACTGATATAATATGAAAATTGCATCCTTTGCCCACAATTTTTAACAGGATTATGGCACCGGTAGTAAAACTTATAACACCCTGTATAACAAGTGACTAGCGTCTTAAAACTCGTTAAATAGAGGCGGTCTCATTTTACACATCTTTTCTTAACCACCAAAGATGATGGCTGGCAATTTCAACTCTCTGAACTTGCAACCTAACTTGCATAATTCAAAACTGGGGGGTCCTTTAAGATCTAATCACAAATCATAAATTGTATAACAAATTCTTTCGATACATTTTGTCATAAATCACAAGATAGCATCAAGTGTTTACGTTTGAATTTATTAATCATTCAACATTACGTCGCCATCTACAGTTTTTTGAAAATACTTTAACTGTAAAGTTTCCTTTATTACGAAAGGCATTAACGTCAAGTAAAATGTACTGTAATCCTGAAAAATAAAAAAGTTAATGACGTAGTCAGATTTAATAAGATTAGAGCAGCGGCTTTAATTTTACTTACATTTTATTTCAGACTGGTCTCAGATGAATATGCAAAACCTAATTGATTTGTATCGCCATTATGGATCAGAATTTTTTTCTTGTGGAAGAAAAAATATACTTTGTAACGCTTTAAAACGTATATTAAGTAGTTAACTGGAACTTCTTTAAAACGTTACAAACTTTTAAATCCTTTATGGCCGAATACTGTTAGATGAATATCATTAATCAGCAGATCGCGTCTAAGAATCCTTGGAATTTGATTTTTTAATCATTTGATATAATTTTCTTTTGTAAATTTTAATGTATTCCGTTTCCGTTAATTTAATTAATGTATCAGCTTCTATTACTGTTAATGTGCAGAAAGTACGACATCCACTTGCTAAGACAAAATACCTTTCACATTTCTGATGACTTATCAAAACCTTAACCGAACCAAAAGAGAGCAAACGGTTGGAAACAGGTTGAATAATTTTCTGTATAAGGAATGTACCATTTTTTCCGAACGCGCATAAAACAATACCCGTTTGGTCCTCGGTATTTGTAACGGTAACGCCATTGACTTAACTCTTAGAACTGACCACGCACAAAAATTATAAAAAAGTGCGTAAAGCTCTAACGAATTTCCTGAAGAGCAAAAAACTAGCGAACAACAACACGAGCGGTTTCGTCAGGCTTTTAATTTCGGTGGTTCGTAAGTGGGCCAGTCGTTCCTCGATTTGAACGTCCTCCTCAAATATTCGAACCAGTACTTTTCGGCTGATAAGTAATAAACTCGGTGAAGTCGATCTCCGGCTAGCGGTACACAGGCCCTCGGGTATGACGTCCCGCAATCTGTTGCTCCCCCCGGGACCGTTTCACAATGACCGTACGACATTCTGATTGATCAGTTTCTTCATCTTCGGAATCTGGACGCGTATGGGCGCGGCATTTAAATTGGAAGCACGCGAAAACTCTTTATGGCTAAAGTTGCGTTTTTACGTTGGAGATAAAACGTTACATTTTTCGGATTCGTTACGTGCGGGTGTAGTACATTCCTAATCGACCATCGAGGAGTAGAAGGTCATAGACCGGTTTGGTTACTTAAAGATCTAATAAGAATCGATCGACGTTCTACAAGGGACTTGTAACCAGGGTTCGTAAATATCATGATATTTATATAAATATCAAAATATCAGATATTTTGCTGTCTGTTTATTTTTCTTAGGAGTCATTCGCAAAATTGCAGTCTGCGAGGTAAATCTTGTGGTTGTAAGAACTGCACTTTTCAAACATGATAAGGATACAATTGCTGTTCTTTTAGTATTTTCCAAATTGTAGCATGCGATACTCCATGTTGCAGTGCTAACCTTCTTGTGCTGAGCCCAGGTCGAACCTCGACACTATTCAGAACAGCCTCCTCAATGTTTGCAACTTGAGGTGGACGCTGCTGAACACGATCGTAAGCTGCAGGCTGAAAAGATCCGTGATGTCGAAGATGCTGCACCACATTTACACATTACACATTTACAATATGGGACTTGAAGGTTGAATGTAAGCGCCAGAAATATAGTCGAGACCGGGTCGGAGGCAATTTGCTACATTAGACTCCAAACATCTCCTTTAATTCTATAGAATGAGACGATTTTGACCTTGAATGTTAAAAAGAAATTAGATGCGATACTTGAGTTAGAAAGCATAAAACTATTGCAGCGGAGGCTACGTCTTCACCCCCACCCGAATACGTGGCCTGGTCAGTGCGTTTTGCCGGACAAAGATTCCAATTATTCCTTAGTACTGGGTGCGACAGGTCTACTGCACTTATTGAATTCAGGTATAACATTTTGAATTTGCGGGTTTCATTGTTTCAACATGAATGACGATATAGAAGTAGAACTTATAGTAATCAGCGAAAGAAACACCAATTCTTTGCTAATTTAACCGACTTTGTAGCTCCAATTATAACAAAATTACCAATGGTGGACACTTAATATAATACAACCTGTATATCGGATATGCAAGGTATAAACGAAATAAGTACATTAATTTTTACCTGCAGTAGAACTCGTCGAGATAAGTCCTTTTTTATGTACCATTTTTTCGAAATCGCATTTTTTTAAATCATTTCCCCCCACAAATTGACGAGCCTTCTATGAAATGCTCCAACAAAGAAAAATAATGACTTTTTATTATTGGAATCTGAGAAAATGCTTAGATTTACCAATAACGAATTTACTGATATTGTGTTAACCTATGGTGAGAGCCAAGGGAATTTGTAAATGTAAATTTTTTGCGTTCCGACCATACCCCCGGTCCCGAAGGTGACGGATTAGAGGGGTTCTACTGTAATTTTTAATGCAGTCAGCAAAAACTAATATTCACGATCACCGTCAGTGATTTATCAAATCAAGGCGGCTCGTCAATTTCAGGGAGGGTAAAATGCCAAAACAAAATTGCGATTTTTTTGTTTTGAGGGGTTCTACTACGGATTAAAATTAATGACGTTATTTCCGGGACACGTTGTATATCGAGTGATATATATATCGGCAAACCCTGCTTGTAACGTACGCTATTGAAGTATCATTGATGCAATGCAATGCGTCACAAAAAAATAAAGCAAATTAAAAATTTTGTTTTTCTGATTGTTTTGTTCATAGTTTCACGGTTTCATCATTTCAACTAACGATAGGCAGAATGAGTCTGGAAAACGTGTAGACCTCGTTTTGTCCAATGTTGCATTCGACAATTTTGTTGTAGGTATTGTGGTACGGGGTGACATTAGTTTTACCGAAAGTAGCGAGTCCTAATGGGATCGTGAATGCATTACAAATGTCCTCGAATCATTTGTAGCCTTTGCACACTTATTGCTAAAAATTGTATGCCTTTGCAGTACAATGTTCGTGCACTACAATGCGTGAATCGTAACTCATTGCCCGGAAATAGTCAATATTGGGGTGATGGATCCCCTGAAAGATAACCAAACTTAAATTGAACATACGATGTAAATATCCCTGTTCAATTTAAAAAAGAAAATAACAATTAGTCAGTATATGCAACCAATCGTACTCTTACGTCAACTTATTTTAGGTTACGGATTATTAAATTGTAGGTAATGGCAAGACGTTAGAACAGTAGAAGGATTTATTTAAAAGACAAATTACAACAAACAATCGAATTGTCTTTCTTCACATTCTAAATAATACGCTAAACGGCTGTAAAATCGCTGCACAGCATTTCTTAAATAAATGGGATTTAAGTAATCCATTATTGTTCCGACAGATGGTATTAATCTGTTGCGATAATTAATGGAACATAAACCTCTGACTAGTCGGAAGCTATTGTAATTTTTATACAAATTCACAATATTATTTTTTTTGTTTTGAATACATTTTAATAACTAAATTCCAAACTTAAACTTCAACAATCAATTTTTTTATTTCAAAATTGACGTAAATATCAAATCATTTTTATTATCAACGATTGCTGATTAACTTTATTTTTTTTATAGTTATATAATAATGTTCAATTTAAAAAGAGAGAGACGTGTGAAATGTACTTGGAAGACGAGCAAAAATTAGACCCAACCTCCACAAACGATTGCAACATTATCACAGGCTCTAATTGAAGAATGGGGCAACTTACCCCATAAATATATTCACGAGTCGAGTTTGACGCGAAGTCGTTAAAGGACTGTTCGATGGAATAGGGGAAGAAATACCTGACGTTGTAAGTGATTTATTCATTTTAATTTATAAGATCCCATTTTGCTTTCAATTTTTGTGGCAATTAAAAAGATTTTACTGTTGGTCCATTTCACTACTAATACTTGTAAATCTTGTGATTGACCATATCAAGAATTGAAAGCATGTTGTAACCGATCAGAAGAATATTTTGAAAATAGAAATAAAAGCAACTGGTTCGATAGGTTATAACAGTTATAAAAGCAAATTTGTCTCCAACATATTTGCATTGCAATAAAAAATGTAATCTTTCCACTTTTTTTGCTGAAAATTAAATGAAACGTGACAAGTTAATATTCTTGAGTTGTGGGCTTCCTGTTTTTGATGAAACAAAATTTTCTGATATAACAGTAAAACCATCTTTGAACTATTATTTTATTTTTTTCTATTTTTATTTAACGAAGTTTTGAATGATTTTTGATATTGCTAAATTTTAGGTTTTCTAATTTTCAATTATGCTTTGCTTAACAATTTGCTTATCATTTTAAGAATTGAAAGAGCCATAAAAATCATGAAAAATATGATAATTGCGAATTGATTTCAATTTCAATGAATGTAATCCACACTTTAGAAGCTCACTGTATAAAATTATATACTAGCGAATTTATGTTGTAAAAACATCATCGTTCATCTTTATGCAACTTTCTATTATCCCACATTTCACTTGTCTATAAAATAAAAAGTTTCTCGAAACGTAAACAATCAATTTTTTAATTTTTTTAGAAAATGAGCATTAATATGACCATTTTAAAAGTCAAAACCATTAATAATGAAGTTCCAGCGCGAGAAATTACGATGCCTTTTATTGACCAACAAATCACAGAATGCACTTAAATACTGTCTTTATGCAGATTTCAGGTTAATTGACGATTGTTTATAAAGAAAATCACAGAGCAATGAACTTTAAAATAACATTTTGTTCTAATTAAACAATTTCACAAAAGACCGAAGGTGGTTATGGTCGAACTGTTCGTTTACTTTCTGAACACATGATTATGTAAGTTACATTATTTCTGAAGACGTGGGTCGTGACCGTTCTTTGCGTATCCTACTTTAAAAACTCGACGATTTTACTCTTGTGTACTTACAAGAACGATTCGTAGAAGCTATGTTATACAGCTATGTAAACAATAACAAATACCTGCGGTATTGATTATCCAAATAGACATTGTCTGGGATTATAATCTCAAGTTGGTCGAGTGGGTAATAACCGCATTAAAGTAATTGCATCGCAAGTTGTCAGCTTAATTACTGATTAAATAATGCTTAATTAATTGCGTTTAGCTGAATGATTCTTTACTTGCTTCCTATAATTTTAAAGCAGAGATGTTTCACTGAGTATTTGCTCAACGAGACGTTAAATAACATCCAGTTATTTACAATGAACTTGCTGTTTTTTTTTTGTGGGCATGAATCTAAACGTAGAGATAATTAATTAATTAGGTAATTAAATATTTATTGTTGTTGAATTTAAATTGTGGTATGTTTCTGAACTTTGTAATACAAATGTAGAGTCGTTAAAAGAGAATATGGGTTTTAATAACGATTATACAAAAGGACGGAGGAAATAGTAGAGAAATATGCGGAAGATATTCAAAAATGTATGTACAATTGGCCCTTATTAAATTATTTTTTCTCCTAATTGAGTTGATTAACAATCATGATTGTGCAAATAAATAATAGAATATTTTATAAAATGTTGTAGTGTTGAATCAAGGATTAATTGGCATCGAGCCCAACACTCGTCATTTTTAAAGAAGTGTTTAAAATTTTACAATGAAAAGTCTCAAAGTCTATTAGTTCAGTTTAGGTCCATTTTGAATACTAAAAGTTTATAATATTTCACAGTTTCCAATATTGTACGTAGGTACTACTTCAAAATAGTATTTATAATCCAATGACCATTTAATGATAGCTATTAAGACACGAGTATGAGAATTACGACACGGGCCATAGGTGAGTGACATAATGAATATGAGTGCCTTAATGACCATTAAATGTGAGTTGCATACACTATTTTTTCTACGACTAATAATATTAAAAACCGAGCACTTCATTTTCAAAATTTATTAAACTTGTAATGAAATTATGAGCTACAACTAAGGAAATATTATGAAAACATTATTACTAAGCAAACAACAAACAATTAAGACATTTTCTGAAAAGTTTTGAGCCTCATTTTTTTGTCCTTTCAATTCATAAACTGAGAATGAAATTTTTTGTATACCACTGCTGATTTTATGGACATTAAATTGTTTTCGACTCTTGTAAACCGTTTCACAATTTCTGGTAGAGTTAAATTCACAATTTCAATATCACCATCGCACATTTTCACCGATTTTATTTGTAAAAAGCATAAATTTTAGGAATTTATTAGGTTAACGCTTAGAACAGAGAGTGGTAGGAAGGAGCATTATGCAAGGTTGCAGGGGAACGGGAAGGTTGATGCAAATGGCGGATCCTTGTCAGTGGCGTATCGAATAGGATTTCCATCGCATATTTTACGCCTGCGAGCAAAACTTTTTTCGTCGTCAATCATTCTAAACCGTAGTACGTTAATGCAAAAAAAAATAACAGTGACGGCCAAATTAAGTTAAAACTAGTTTATTTTCACTCATAAGACAAAAAAAAATCAATATTAAAACTTTGTAATTTTGTTCAAGAATTACCCACGCACGCCAATGAACCGGCTTGTTAATGTCAATGTCAACATAAACTCAAAATAATATTTTTGCCTGAATTTGAACCTAATTGAATTTTAAATAAAATAATAAACATTTACCGATGAAACGTGATCCCTTGAGAAGTAGTCTTGGGCGTTTTGGTGCAGCCACACGCAGCACAACTCACCATGTTACACAAATGTTTTAGTTCTAAGTTTCTTTCAACTATCAACTATTAACTATCACTAAGGTCTTAAAAACTATAAATACACTATACTCTACTCGATCCACCACAAAAATTACAAACTAAGGTCTTTAAATCACAAAAAAACACTCAAAAACCACTTGGCATAGAAAACATAACAAACGATGTGTCAAAACGAGGTTGATACAAATGGCCGACTTTGTTCCCCACCTGCCGTCCATAATCGGTAGCAAATGCTCCTTCCTCCCACTCTCTGTTCTAAGGGTTAACGGTAATTATGAAATGTCAAAATTGATAAATTTTAGATCCGACATGCTCATGACAACACTTGATATTGGCCGAATATTAGTGATTTGCATTTTCATTGGTTATAAATTTGTATCTTAATGAAAATTTTGTATCTTAATGGATATCAGTAAAGTACAAGTAGTAAATGTTTAATAAATCGCTTAAAGAAAGTATGGGCGTAGAAAAAATACAATATAGATACTTTCTGAAATACAATTGACGATTTCTGAAATACAATGAATGCTTTCTGAAACAAACAGTCGTTTTTTGAAATGCAATTGATGCTTTCTAAATTACAACACAATTAAAAAAGGTGTGATTAAGGGTTAAGCTCTTTTAATATCAGTATTTTAAAATAAATCAGTAAATCAGTATTTTTTTTAAAATTAAAACAAGTATTATGTAAGATATAAATAAGTTCGTGTTTTTAAGAATTTTTAAACATCGTTAGATAACTGGCAAGACGATTTAATATTATCTTATAATGATCGTATAATAATGGCGAAGTCAATAAGGCACTGGAACGCACGAACAAAACTTGGTGGGAAATGAGGCAATCGAACCGCTCGCTAGTTTCAAACATCTCGATGCCGCAACATCCGTCTGGATAAAAATAATAATTTCTCGGCGAGATCACGACACGTTCACTTCACATTATAATCGGGGACTTCATACAACATCGTCGGTACTATTCAATAATTATCTGGCATTTAACAATTTTATATCAATTACAACATAATTCAACTATTTTTCTGTAATTTACTATAAAACATAACAAAACGTATTTAAATAACAGGATGTGTGAGGTAACAACACATTAAAACAACTTCAAGAAAATTAATTTTCAGAACATCAACAAATTAAAAGGAAGAGAAAATATGAGGCTTAAATTTCATTTATTAAATATTTGAGATAAATAACAAACAGGCTGACTACCAGTCAGACAGATATACCAACATTTACACAAATACAGCCGAACTCCTCTATAGTGATGTTCGAAAAGCCATGAAAAAACATCACTATGGGGAAACTTCACAATATAGAATTTAAGTATAATTTTACAGTTTTGGCAGTCATTTTAAAAGCCAATCAATAATTCAAAATGAAACAAAAAAGTAAGATTTATTATGTTGCTAATGTAGGCAATATCCCACAAGAATTACTGATTGCCTGATGTATTATGGCAGATTGAAAATAAACTGTTAAATAAAAGAAAAAATTAGAAATACACAGTTATTTATAAACAATACAGATTTTTATCGTATGTAATTGAATACTTACATAATATGTACTTATTAATGAAAAAATCTGTCCAAAGTTAATTGCACAGCAATACTTTTAAAAATGGAAATTCTCATAAGTAAGGGATTTGCAAGAAATTCTTCTAAGGATTTTTCAGGTAGTCGAAATTTGGAAAAAAATCAGCTGCTCAATACATTTATTGTATTTTCTATTACCGAAAATTCCGTTCCCCGAGAATTTTGGTAAACCTTTCTTTAAGAATAATCACTATATAGAGGCTTAACATCATAATTTAGATGTATTTTTATAGACAAAAAGTGCAAAAATGTACGTTCTTGACAAAAACATCACTATAGAGAAAAAATCATTATAGAGGAGGTCACTATAGAGGCGTTCGACTGTAGGTAGACAGTCAATAAAATTGTACCAATTTTAAAGGTTCCAATTATTAATAGCACCCAAGGACAAATAGAAACATTTAACCCACAATTTGAATGAACTTTTCTGTTCTGACATCATTATAGTTCTATTTGTTCTGTTTCTGTTCTGAAACGATTTTGGCATGCCTTACAAAATATTCAAGTTTGTGATTCGTCACCGATGATTTAGGCACTTTGTTATTATTAAGACCCTACACCGAAAGGTATCAGGGAATGGATTATTATTTTTGTAATTATTTGTTGAAGGGTACAGGGAAAGGAGGAGGTATGTCCATATTTTTAAATTGTTCAGAAGAGCGCTTTTAGCGCTCAGACTTGCTATGCTTGCTGTGTAATACAAATATCAAAACTAACTACTTATATCTCCTGACTAACTGCTAGGGACATGAGATAGTACTCCATTTTTGCTACAAAATGGCATAGTTATCTCATTTTCGATCGGGAGTGGACATACCTCCTTCTTTCCCTGTATCTTCAATTACAATCAACTCGAGAAACTTTACAAATTACATACAAAAGTCAAATTTTCGTCAATTGTCAAACACAACTATTTCATTGAATTTGCCCGTGATTGAAATTATCAAATATTCCTATAGAAAAATTAACAGAAAAATATGGTATGAAACACTCGTTGCAAAAGGGCCCTCACTGTATTCAAATTTCAGACTTGTGCGAGAATACGTTGCCTTCTGAACCTTGTTTTTATGTATATTTTGGTGCATATTTAAAACCATTTAAAATTGAACAGACAATGTAAATATCCCTACGTTCAATTAAAAAAAATAATTCATATATCCCAGCAATCTTTGATAATACAAATGATTTGACATTTATATTAATTTTGAAATAAAAAATTTGATTGTTGAAGTGTTACGTTGAAATTTAGTCACTAAGAAGTATTCAAAAAAAGAAAAGATGAATGTTGTGAATTGGTATAAAAATAACAATAGCTTCAGATCAGTCAGAGATTTATTTTCCATCAATTATCCCGACAGATCGATACCATCTGTCGTAACAGTAATGAATTAAATCCCATTTATTTAATAAATGCTGTGCAGCAATTTCACAACCGTGTACAGTATTATTTAGAATGTGAAGGAGAACAATTCGAAAATTTGTTGTAATTTGACTTTTAAATAAATCGTTCTACTGTTATAACATCTTGCCATTACAATTTAATAATACGTAACCTAAAATAAGATAACGTGAGAGTACGATTGGTTTCATTCATTTACTGATTGACTTATTTTTTTAAATTGAATATGTATAAGAATATTTACATTTTATGTTCAACGTAAAAAAAGACCCGGTATATGCGATTTATGTAATTATACCTATCAAGAACCTTCGATAAACCTTCGAAAGTTTTCAAAGATCAACTGGACAAAATGAAAGTGTGAACACAATTGGTAATTTACCTGGGGATGTTCAGTTACTTATTAACGTTCTATAATTTACTTTCTAGTCGTTCAATTGTAACTGAATAATGAACACCAACGGATACTTATATTGTGTAAAATAATGAAGTTATTTTAGATCATCACGCATCGCAGCAACTTTTACTACAAATAATTATTTTCAGTGAAAATATTCACTCACATCGCCAGCTTCTAACATTTAATAAACAATCAAGAGAAATTAATAGAGTACATAAACATATGTAGAAAGTTTGTAAGAGAATTAATCCATCAATAGCATAATTGAATCGATTCAGCTGTAAATTGCAATTTTTTTTGCGACCGAATTTTTGAAGAAAACCAGGTTTTCAATTATTATCAGACCTCGAAATTAAACTTCAGTGCGTTACAATAAAAACGGTCCTTGCCGAATATATTGTTGAAACTGGTCCAGATTTTTTGTGTAAAAGCAAACTGTTACAATTTTCCAGCAGAAACACACGAACCGCAATTTATTAGATTAACAGCCATGCGAGCGAGTGTGCTGCTTTTTTAAATAACTGTTCTGCTGATTTATGAGAATTTCGAACCGCATGCTGGAAATTTTTCTTTCGAAATCTTATTACTACCATCTTCGACTCTCCGCGGATCGATCCGTAATTAAGAACCACTCGATAAATAGTGAAAGATGCTGATGGTGCTGCGATTCTTTTATTTTTATTGCTCGAAACTCATGTGTGAGAAAGTTGGAACGTTTAGGTGTTCTTATTTTTGCCGCCTCTTGCAACAATTCAATCGGTTCGCCTCCGACGATTAGATTATAATCGCGCTCAAAATAATAATAATAAACAATTATGTAAGGTTCTTTTAATGGCTTCGAGAGTTATTCACCATTTCATTTAAATGTGTGAAAAAATTAGCCTTATGCCCTACATTTTTGTTCGGCACCGTTATGCAATTGTATTATTATAAACATTACTTTCCTGTGAAATTTGAAAATTGCTCTAAATGAAGTATCGAATGCTCCTTTAGGTGTGTAATGCAATTAAGAATCAAATTGAATCGGAATCTTTTCATAAACTTTACTTCCTTAACTCAAAAAAGTGCACATTCATATAAAGTGTTAATTCCATACTTTTAATTAAAAATTTTAATTTTTACCGGAAAGTTTATGACCTGTATGCCCATATTTCGTCTACGTGTCTAATTTCGTCCCTCATCGTTTTTCAGCAGATATGGGAAGATTGTGTAAAATGCCATACTCTTTGAGATACGTTTGTACCCGAATACTTTTTTCTTTCGAAATAATTGATTATGATTTCAAAACAATTTAAAAAAAACAACTATGTCTGTGTGTAAAATGACATACCGTGTTTTTACCTTAACATTGTGTGCCATTTTTTAATCTTCAAAACGCGACTGGAGCTTTTACACAAAATACAGAATGAACGTAAATAAATGCAGGTCGAGTGAGCTATGAAGTTTACCACCACAGATAATATAACATGTTTACCGCCTCCTTGCCATTGTGGAAAAATTTAAAGGAACATCATTTTGACAATTCTCAGCTGTTAATTTTAAGTTGTTTTCCGTAATCTTAAACATCTCACAATTTTTAAAAAGCGGCAAATTAACAATTTCTCAAATTTCATAGTTAACATTCTTTTACGTCAACTCTGTATTATGTTCACGCTGTACATAAATTCCTAACTTAATATTTATTACTAAAAATGAATATTTCTATTAAGTCAAACCTGAATTACATTATTAAATGTTGTGGTGGTGTGGTGTTGCGGTATGTCATTTTACATACAACGACAGCAACGCAAAAAAAGCGGGGACGCTTATCAAATATTACTAAAGAGATAATAAATCATACACGACTCTGTTCCTAATAAATCATAATTGAATAAATAATAATAAATATAATATAATTGAATAAATTTGAAACTCAAGAAATATGGGGTATGCCATTTTACACACCTCTCCCATTTCCTTTTAGTTATGCATTCAGGAGTATCTATTTGAAGATACATATTTTGAGGGTAATGCGCTATTTTTATGGCTATTTGATGAAAAATAGTGGGAGAAACGGTTTTGATTTCACTTGGATTTCAGATCATTTTTGTGTCACTAGCGAGTTACAAACCACACTATTTATTTCAAATTATCATAGCTGTGTTGTTTTTATTAGAAGGTGTTATGTAATAACATTTTATTCAACGAACACATAATGTAGGCTTTATAATATGACGTTATCAGAGTATAATATAGGCATTACATGCTAGTAAAATACAATATTTTATCGACAACTTTTTAAATAAACCATTTAAAACTGGTGATATATTAAAAACAAGATCCAAAACTTTTTCTATTAGAATGAGTCAAGAAATCTCCCCTTGTTTAAAACCACCTGTATCTATAGGAAACTAATTTTTCTAACGCTCAGCCTGTTAACATATAGATTACATACAAATTTTAATTCCCAAATATTTAAGAATTAAATTGAATCGAATCTTTTGAATAAATTTTAAAAAGTTTACTAACAATCTTTCTAGTGCTTTCTATTTTCGTGCAAAGTAAAATCTTTTCTTCAACTTAAATTAAAAATTAAATTTGGAAATAGTTTTAAACATATTTTTACAAATTACGACAAGAATTGAACATATGTTCTAAAAATATCGCTTTTGCCATTTAACACACATTTAACTTTGGGGACATGAATTTTTCGAAATTTATTTTATGAACAAAAATGCTGCCTTCTTTTTAATTAATTATTATTCACCTTACATACATAGTTTTCGATTGACGTGTAAAACAACTTGTTTAAAACAAGTTTCGTTAAATAAATAACACGTAGGTTCTTTTATGAAAATTTAGAAAGTGCTGAACGATTTTTTAACAAAATGATTTTTAATTGTATATCCCAAGTTTTTAAACATTTAAATCATTGATTTTCTTACCTTAAAATTGCTCCTACAACCAACAACAAAATTCATTTAAATAAAACACTTCACTCACTGCTTAATTAATAAAACTTTGCGAACGTTCATAATTAAAAAAACAAAATGTTTTACAGCTAAATAAATAAAAACTTGTTGTTTAAACCATCGCGACTTGTTCGGTATTGACGCAGCGACAATAAATTGTTCAACCACGATTCTTCGGTTTCCAGTGCTTACTGATACCGGATCGCGAGAAACTAAGAATCAAACTTGAAGAACCGCAGGAGATCGGGTTTTCATTTGAACATGCGTTGTTTATAATTGCACCTTCGTTTTACACAAGTTAGAAAATGACAGATTATCAAAGATTTTCCTGAATTATTACCACGAAACAGCCTTTCTCTCGTCTAGATTTACGTTCCATTCTTTTGTAATTACCGCAGATTTAACAGACGCACGTATTGTGACTGAAATAAAATTAAGTAATCATTTTTAATCACCGAATAAGTATTTAAATATTTTTCATTTTGAGAATAATTTGAAGATTTCATAACAACCAATATGAATTAGATACGTTCAAAATTAATAGATTTTTTTATTTAAAAAAAGAATCGTAATAGCAACAATAATATTTAATAATTTAATAAGATTATATCAAACGAATAGACTTCTATTTGTTGGTAACATCCTCCCTCGTAGTAGGCAACCAATCGTACAGTTATATTTAGGGTTTTATTGAATTGTCAATTTGACAATCAGCTGTTATAAAGTACACAAAGTCGGAAAAGTGATTTAAATCGTTTTAAAATGTCTGCAGCAATGTTAACTGCAGATTGGTTTTTATTAGGGCGAGATCTCTACTTCAGGTAAATGTTTTGATGGTAATAACGCATTTCTAAAATAGTTTTTACAGAAAATTTGAAATTTATTCCATGGGCTGGCAACAAGATTTAAACATGGACAATGTAATTGCTTCTGCCGCCCCTTACGGTGGACCGATCGCAGTCAAACGTGATGATCAAAAATTGTTGAAAGTGCAAAGTTCCGGACAGCAAATCATCGCCATATTTTCTGGGTCCGGCAAGCAAATGGCGTCAATTAAAGTAATATTTGTATGTTGCAAATTGGACTTTATCATAGTCATTTGTAGTGGACACGAAGGCCTATCGTTAAAATGGGTTGGTCGAATGAAGAAAAATTTTTGTGCGTCCAAGACGATGGTTCTGTAATCTTGCACGATTTATTCGGGAATTTCTTGCATGCATTTAGTATCGGGCAGGAAGCCCATGACACGAAAGTAATTGATGCCAAGATCTTCACCAATCCACAGAACTTTACAGGAATTGCTGTTATGACTTCTTCTTTTAAGATATTTTTAGTGAATAACATGTTGGAACCAAAGAAAAGGCATTTACCAGATTTGCCGAGTAATTATTCAGTTTATTTCAAAAATGAATTGTTTTTAATTCTTGTAAATTTAGAATCATCTTCACAACCTACGAGTTGGGCGATTGTCTCGGAAGAAAGGCAGACTGAAGTCCTTGTGGCCAGGCAAAAAGAGTTATACAGACTGAAGCAAGATGATCACAATTTTGGAACTATGGCAAGTGCATCAAGATAAAATTTTTGGCAATAAAAGTTTATTTCGGCTTTACAGGTAGAATTTGATATGTCTCATAACTACACATCAATAATAGAAATGGCTGTTTCGATTAATGCGAGGCACATTGTATTTTTCACGGATGCTGGCTATCTGTGGCTTGGATCTGCTGATTTACGAACAAAGTATTGTGAAATTGACACAGGAATCGTGTACAAGCCTAAACAATTGGTTTGGTAGGTATCAGTACATTTTCTTATTGAACAGAATTTAATTTAACAAATTACCCAATAAACAGGCAACACAAAATTTAATTGATTAAAAAAAATATTAAATGGCAATACAAGGCTTTTTCATAATTTAATTTCATTAAATTTCGTATTCATTTTTAAATTGAAGACTTAACCCTCAATACAAATTTAGGTGTGGTACGGAAGCTGTAGTGGCATTTTGGGAGAAAGACAACACATTAATGATATTAGGACGACACGGAGAAAAAATCACGTACTCTTATGACGGCTCTGTATGTCTTGTGCCTGAAATTGATGGTGTCCGTGTTTTATCTACCGCACAACATGAATTAATACAGAAAGTGCCAGATGTTGTGCAAAAAATCTTTCGAATTAACAGCACAGATCCAGGAAGTTTTTTACTGGAAGCATCGAAACAATTTCAGAAACGCAGCCACAGAGCAGATGAATACATTTCTTTGGTCAAAGGAGAACTAACAAAAGCGGTTGAACAGTGCATTGAAGGTGCTGGGTACGAATTCGACACAGATGTGCAAAAAATGCTGATTAGAGTGAGTTCACTTATTTCGAATTGTTCAAATTTATGATATTACTTTTAAGGCGGCCCAATTTGGTAAATGTTTCGTAGCCAACATCGACTCTGACATTTATGTGAAAATGTGCCGGGTCTTGAGAGTTTTAAATGCAGTAAGAGACCGAAAAATTGGCATTCCTCTCACATTTACAGAGTAATTATCATTTAATAATATTCCCATTTCTAAGTTTCTCCTTAATAGATATCAGTATTTGACCCCGAAGGTCCTGTTGGATCGTCTGATTGCAAGGAGGCAATATTATTTAGCCATTCAAATAGCGAAATATCTGAAAATGCCTGATAAAGATGGAAGCAGTCACATTCTGGTTCATTGGGCAAAATATAAGGTATGAAAGTTGGGTAAGCAAGCACAATTCAAATTTAGTTTCCACAGGCCAGTCAGCCCCATCTGGATGAGGATACGGTGGCGAAACAAATCGGCGAAAAATTAGGCCACACACATGGAATTTCGTACAGTGAAATTGCAAACACGGCAGCATCATCAGGAAGGAAAAAATTGGCAATAAAAGTAAGGTATGGTTTTTGTGTATTGTTTTTTAATACATCTCACGTAGCTTTTAGATTATGAATCAGCTGCAAGTGAACAAGTTCAACTGTTATTGAAATTGGATGAAAATACTTCAGCCTTGAAGAAAGCTATCGAAAGTGGTGACACCGATTTAGTTTATATGGTTTTATTGAGGCTGAGAGACAGTATGCCTTTGGCCGATTTTAAAGTAAGCAGTCATTTTTCTTTTAAGTATATTTAAATGCATTTTGCAGATGACAATTCGAACCGCTCCTGTGGCACAAGCATTGTACATAAAATACTGCAAGGAACACAGTGCACAAGCCCTAAACGAAATATATATTCAGGAAGACGACTTTAATTCTCAAGCTCTTGGTTTTATTTTAGAAAGTTTGGATGAAAAAGTAAATTCAATTTTGTGATTCCACCGATTTCGTCATTTTGTTTTCAGAAAACCCACACCAAAGATGCATCACTCACGGCTGCTCTCGATGCCTACAAAAAAGCACGCAATGAGGTGTGTGTTACAATATGTGAAGAAACACTCCGACTGTTAAAACAGCAAAGACAGCTTGAAGATGCACTGAAAATTGATTGTGCTGGCTTATCTGTGCACGATACATGCAAAGAACTATATGAATATAATGATTTCAAGGCCGCTGAAAGGATAAGAACTGAATTTAAAATTCCAGATCGCAGGTGGGTTTCTTTCATTGTTTCATTTAATGGTTATTTTTGTTGATAAATTAGGTATTGGTGGTTGAGAATTCAACATTTAGCAAAAAAGGGGGAATGGTCGGAGCTGGAAAAGTTTTCAAAAGTTAAAAAATCCCCCATAGGGTACTCTCCATTCGTAGATGTCTGCTTGAAGGCCAAAAATTTATCTGAAGCATTAAAGTATTTGCCAAGAGTCGCAGATGATATCAAAGTTAAATATTACGTTAAGGCCAAGTAAGTAGAATAAATATCATTCCTATCTAATCTAAATTAACTAGTATCAATAATTCATTTCGACCATTTTGTTAGTTACGAGGTGTTATTTCTTAACTGCCGATATATTTATTATAAATATTGCTCAAAATGCCTCCCACCCTGCTGAATACAAACCTGACACCTTCTGGTTACCCCATATGTTGCATTTAAGATTAAAAGAGGATTAAAACAGGAGGTATCTCTCGACAAGTATGAATAATTTTCTCTCTTAAAACATGCTCATTCTCGGGGGGTGTTAAATAGAAACGGTCTTGAACATAACTCCATAGCTAAAAATCGAGCGGCGTAAGATTAGGTGAACGCGCAGGCCACCGAACTGGCCCGTATGTCTTCATCCATTTTTGGCCAAATTTAGCGTTCAACCAGTCAACATTATGTGGCGAAGCGCCATCCTGCTGGAAGAACACTCTATTTAACTTTGCGAGAGGTAATTCATCCAAGAAATTGTCCAAGGCACACGTAAACTATGTTTAAAAAATTAAATTATTTCCCAAGAATATTTTACAAAATAAAATTGAAACACATCATTGTTTCAGAAAAACAATCTCCACCAAATTGAATAAAAACAAATATGTGTTGCAATTTAAAAAAAATAGTTGACTATCGCTTGACAAAAATGATATTTAAAAAAAAATAATTATATTCTTTTGTAGTATTTATACACCTGTCTTATGCGGTTTTTGAATTTCTGAAATTGGATTATTACTAACAGAGTTTTAGCATGGTGCGTTTTTCGTAAGACAAAACAAAACAAAATAAAAAAGTAATCCATTAAAAACAAAAATAATATAATAAGGAAAAGTAGGTAAATTTGTGTGGTCATTGAAATAGAGCCAGTACATTTTACATATTTTATGTCTACAATTTTATCACATATTTCTGTTCCAATCACTTAATTTTAATCAAAACTTAGTAGCTTGCCCCTTACCTTTGATTATTACCCTGCAGCATCATGGCATTGATTCGACTAACTGTTGACATCGTTTGATGGAAATGGACGTCCATTCTTCTTGAACAACTTCTCATAATTGTGCTTTGTTGCTTATTTTATACTTTCCAACACCACAACAGGTCAATTTTTATTTTAAAATTGTTATTTAAAGATGTAATTATCAACTCTCCACCCCTCAATCCTTATTCACTAGCAACTCCAACTTTTAAAATTCAAATAGCAAGGTATAATAAATAAAATAAAATAAATAAACCAGGAAAAAAGAAAACAAAAAAAAAAACCGACAATAGATCATAACAAAATATTACGTGCCCATACCATCTCAATTTCTTGGATTTCACTACATCTACCAAATCAATATTTCATACTTGCATCCGATTTCTTATATCTTGGTTAGATATTTAATCAATCCCAGTTAACCCAGTATACCGTCTCCAATACTGCAAGTTATTAGAATAAATATCATTAAATTATGATCAATCAACTCTTTCTTTCATTTACAGTGAAGCTTGCCGCATTATTGACTAGTAAATATTTGAACAAGTTTGCAAATAATTTTCTATCTAATCAGTTTCATGTAACGATTTTTAACAATGAACCACATTTTTTTCTATTTGCAGTCGACTTGAAGAAGCTGCTCAAATTGCCTTTGAACAGAAAGATATTCAGGGTTTGCTGTATGTTCAAAGCAAATGTACACCACTGTCGCAGCTTGTTGAGAAAATCAATAGTTTTTTAACATTATTAGGAGCAAATAAATAATTATTATTTTCTAAATTTTCTTTTAATTTGTTAGAGCTGTTTACATAATTCATCAATAAATTACACATAAAGCAAACAAAACATTTTATAAGTTTCCAATCATTGTTGTTACAATAAAGTCGAACAATTCAGAAACCTAAAAAAGCTGATAAAATGAGTCACTTTTTAAATGCCTTTTTATTTATTATTCCCACCTTAATACGAATATCAGATAACAGTAGGCTTTTCGTATAAAATAGAGTTTTCTTTAAACCACATATGTACACAGGATTAAATCACTGCACATACAACTTATCCATTTGCAATGGCTGGTAAGTAATTTAAAAAATTTAAGTAATCAAATTAATTAAACCCTATTTCCAATTGATCTTTTTTAGATCAATACGGTTTTAGACCTGAACTTCTTTCTCAAAATCCTACAGATTTGCCCTACCCTCCTTCAGATTTATCTCACTTGTATCCATCTCTTCATCCACGACCACAAGATCTGAGTTATCCAAACGAGCCATATCCAAGTGTACCCTATCCGCCTGAAGTAGAACCAGATACCGTTTCTACTCCATCGCCTCCTTATAGTCCTCAACAAGGTTTCATGCCTGGTAAGCTAAATGTTGAACGTTTAGAAACAATTTTAACATTAGTAACTTATTTGTTATCTATTAACTCACATTGTGTAAAGTCTGAATTACTATCTGGTTAAAACAGTAGTGTGTACATTCAGTAGATGTATAATCATGATTTATGGACTTATTGTAAATAATTTTATCATTATAGCGTATTATTGGGTTGACACAACAAGTAGAGGACACATCCCAAGCACTGCAGTTCTCGGAGGAACCGATTCAGATGGCACTCAAATATACGTTGGTAGGGCCTTTCATGAGGGCGATTGGATTCCAGCAAAAGTAATTCCGGAAAAAGATGCAGCATACATTGCTTATGGCGGAGAAGAACATTCGAAGGACACTTTTCAAGTACATTTTTTCCCTTTGAAAACAATGTTTTAACTTAATTAATTCATTAGGTTCTATGCGAACAAAAATTTGATTGGGTGCAAAATAACGGTGGAAATGTTCCCCCAGATTCTGTGGAAGGTGGCCGTACGTCCGATGGAGAAATACTTTACGTTGGGCGTGTGAATTATGCTGATGCTTGGACCGTGGGGAAGGTAAATATGATTATATAATAACGACTGGGTGGTTCAGTGGTAAGAGAATCAGTCCTCCGAGTAAAATGCACGGAAGTCCCGAAGAGGTTGGAAATTTTTCCGTTCCATTCTTGAACCAGTCACCACTCATCATTAAGATTAATAATGCTTCCCCTACAATATCTGAATATTTGGGGGAAGTAACACAAATGCATTGGCATCAGCAAAGTTTACGTCAACTCTGTAACCAACAAGCGGGCCAAGTTGTGTATTTAAGGACCCACACCAGCTGCAACGTATAGCTCAATACCTAACAGTATTAAGAGGACAAGATTGACAGATAGTATTACATAATGCCTTGTGTAATTATATTCCATTTGTTTAGGTGCAACCGAGTCATGGTGTTTGCTACATCCCGTATGATGGAAAAGAGTTGTCATTTCCAGATTATGAAATTTTAGTGTTGCGTGGATAATCACATGTAGTTAAATTTATGGGGCAATTAAATTGTAAATGCAAATTTAAATTGTGATAAGAATCTGTTATCATTTGAAAACATATATTTAATAAACTTGCATTAATGAACAATAAAATATTATACCATACTTGTATCACATTCTTTGGCCATACTGTTGCTCATATCCGCATCCTCTTCATCATCTTCCTCTGCTTCCATTTCAAAAAGTCTTACTTTTCTTCGATTTTCTGACAACACGATTCCAACCCTTCTGCTTCCAGACACAGCAATTTGCAAGGGAACAATTCCATCTATAACCTTAGTTGTGACTACAGAAAAATCAAAACTGTTCAATTTAATTAAATTTTGTCTGGAAATTTTTGTGTTGTAATCGACTTCTTGCAACCTATCCTTTGCTTGTGCCGCTGGAAATTGCAGTAAAGTTCCTATTCGATTTATAGAGTTTTCTCTTAGCAATACCGTGAGAATATTATTGGAATAAAATTTGAGATCGATCAAATGATAATTTAATTCACTATTCGAAAGTTGAGGGAAATAAAAATATCCGGCTTTAAAAGGTTTCTTGTCATCTCTTGTAAAAATTTCAATGAAAAACAAACCTTCAGCCAGCTTCGCATCCACAAGTGCCACGAATATGGATTCATTGTTAAAATTATTCTGCGTGATTTTGAAATTAAGGTCATTTACAGCTAAGAGATCAATAATTTTATTCAATTTAATTTGATCTGTGATCATCAATTTCGGTTTAACAAATATTTCGTCTAAACTTTCTTTTAAAACTTTAAATTGTTGGAGCAAGGACATCTCCTTATTGTGCCTCATTATACTGGAATGATTTTGAACGCATTCATTCTGTTCTAAAAAATCGCTCCAAATGTTTCCACTCGCATTGATCGGCATAACTAAATAATCATCGGTTAAATACTGCCCCAACCTTTCCATGCTGAAGCCCTTTTTAATGCTGCCTTCGTCAGGACCGAAGTTATCAAAGTTTTGCAAAAATTCTGAAATGTGTGAGACATCTTGTTGGGTCATTTTAGGTAATTCGGACGGAATTTGTTCATCCAGCAAATGCTTGATTGCCGTGTAGAGCCAGCGGAAGAAGGCTTTGTAATTCAGCATCGAATGGTTTATTATTTGCTGCATTTCTCCGACTTTTATTAAGAAGGCGCCATTATCCGCTATGGATTTCGTTATCAAATCCTCAGACAAACCCACTACCTGTAAAAGAAAATAAAATATTAAAATTAGATAATACCAGTGGCGGTAAAACTTGGCGCACCCGGTATAAATGTGGGTCAAGTGAGCTTTGAAAGTTGGTCACTGCTCAACAACACAAAAAAAGTTGGCACAACCTTAAAAGTTTATGAGAAGTGGCAAATTAACAGCCCACTTGACCCACATTCATTTGTAAACACTCTGTATATAAAATATTAAATTTGAAAACGGAGCACACCTTATAGCGATGTTCCAAGCGACTCATACCCCTCAGTTCGGCCAAATGAAATGTGATATTTTGGCCTGCTTTGGTGACATGTTTAAGCAGCAACTTCTGAATATTCGCATAACACATTTCTATGTTCTCTCCAAATTTCTTCAATCCCTTTTCTGTTAAATCATGCAAGAGAAACTCCTGCATTTCATCAGATGTGATGCCGAAAAGCAACAAATCCAAAAAATCTGCCGTTAGGGTGCCTTCAGGAACTTTTGAGGCATATTTAGACAACTTTGAATCCATTTCCAACAAAATTGTTTCCCAAGTTTCTTTAATGGTCACAATAGTGTGAGACAGATAGTTGATGAGATTGATGATATGTCCATACTTCATGGCGATTGCAAACAGTTCCTTCTTGTGTGTTTTAAATATCTCAATGTTCAGACTGACGACTTTTAAGACATTTTCGTTATCCTTAACCGTTATAAATAATAAATCGAGATTATTCGACAAATGCATGTTTATAATGGAACAGTTATAACCCAGATAGTCACTCAAGTTTAACAATACACATGGGAAAAGTCCGAAAATACTAATATACAAAACACCTCCAGCAGTACCGACCAATAGAAGGTTAAGTTCTGTTTGGTTCTGGAGTAGACTTGTGTAAATATCTTCATCAAGAGGACTGCTTGTTGAATCATAAGTCGAACGTGATGGAAGATCAGGAAGATATGTAGAAGAGTAATCCTAAAAGTACAAAATTTTAAACAGTAGTTCATTATTTAATTTAATACTTACTAAATATTTAATGTAATCATTTTGCTGCTCCAAGTCGGCGAGTAAATTAGGAGCTTCTTTATTTTCTACTTTTTCTTCTACCCATAAAAGGCAACTGATCATATCTTCCAAGTGAATGGTATGAAGAGTATTTTTATTTTCTACGTTGATCAGGATGATCTCTCCTACAGAAAAACCAAATAGGACAATTTTATTTCAAAAAGTTAGGTTACCTGAGCTGTAAGCGATAGCCAAAACTTTTCCATCCGGCCTCCAGGCTAGGCCTTTAATGCTGTTTCCTTCTTTGTTGGGGCTTAAACTCCAAGCTCTGGCCCATGTGAGACGATGCAGTGCAACTTCCCCTGAAATTGCCGAATTTAAAATTGAATTTGTAGGCACTCAGATTCCATTACCCTTAACATTTGAAAACGCCACTAAATCCATTCTGTCGCTCCACAACAACATTTCAATTTCATTGGCGACGTTTCGTTCTTCTAATTGTTTGATTTGAGACATTTTCAAATTTCTTCAATTGAAAACAGTAAAATTAACCTAAAAGTCAGTTCGACAGTTATAAAGCAGGCTTTTAATGACAATTTGTTACAAATTAAGGGTCAAAGTTGATGCAAGTTAAAGGAAACGAAATATAAAAAATCGAGAAATATATTGTAGCATTTTTGTTTAAAAAAATCTCTAATGCTAAAAGCTTAATAATAATAGCGTTCATTGCGCATCTTCTCTTCGAAAACAGTCTAAATCTGGGGGAGTCAATTTAGCGTCTTGTAAATATGAATTCTTTAATGCTAAATTGGCGGTTACTCGTACTTCGGGATTGTAAACAAACACAGTCTGCAACATAATAACAATTTTGATTATGCAGATAATTTAACTGTTTTTTTAATTTTAAAACTTACGGCCAAAAATTCTTGAGCTTCTGAACTTGGAAACAGTATAACTTCTGACAGGTCTTTAGCATTCCACACTGGAAAAGTTCTACAATAATCGGGCAATTTTGTAACACCAGGCCACACTTTTTCAGTCGGTGTGCCAAGTACTTGAAATATCTTGTAGAGCTGATCTATTTCGGAATCTCCAGGAAATACGGCCCGCCGTTCTATCTGAATAAAATATAACTCACAAAACATAATAAATTGAATATTCAAAAAATAAAATAAAATTACGGATTAAATTACAAAATTATGCTTGCTTTCCAACAGAAGTGATTCGAATAGTACATTGGCAACACGCAAATTATAATGGCACTTATATGACAGTTTTCTAATTTTGAATGAATTTAATGAGCGTTGCCAACTTAAAATTGAACATTTATGGATTGAAGGCACAGTAGTTACTATCTGGATGGAAATAATGTAAACAAAAGCACACCATTTCTGCCATAATGCAGCCAACACTCCAAACATCCACTCCTGTACAATACATTTTTGAACCTAGCAATAATTCTGGGGCACGATACCACAAAGTGACCACTTCATGGGTGTAAGTTCTTGTCGGGAGCGAAAACGACCTCGACAAACCAAAGTCTGCCAATTTTATGTGTCCCTCTCTGTCCAATAAAAGATTTTGGGGTTTCAAGTCTCTGTGTAAAATTCTGTGTGAATGTAAATATGCTATCCCTTGCAACAGCTGCTTGATATAACTCTAACAACAAATACAATTAACATCTAACGGAGATTAGAACAAAAAAATACTTTTAATAAGTCTTCAGACATTTTTTGCTTCATTTTGTCAATGTATTTTTTGAGGTCTACATCTAGGTATTCAAAAACAAGGTATAATTTCTCGGCAAAGTATATTACATCAAGTAATTCTATAATGTTCGAATGACGTAGTCCTTTTAATAAACTTATTTCTCGAATGGCTGTTGATGGAACACCTTCGTACTCTCCTTGGTTTGAGTATCTGCGGAAAATACGAACAAGTGAAGTCAAAAACTAATTTATTCTTAAAACAATTACTAAAGTAAAACAAGAAGGTAGTAAACTACAAGGCAAGCTGAATCATGTGGTGCTACATTTTAAAATTACGTAAGACACACAAGATTCAACTCATCTTATAGTCTTACACTTAATATTAGAAAATGAATGATTCCAACATTAATTGCTTACTTATACATAGTGTTATTGATAGCAACTTTCCTCGTACTGACAACAAAATATTGCTTAAAATGGGCCATTTTGTCCCTTATGTTCCATATTTTGTATTAATGAAGACATATTGATTATTTTATGAATTTTCAGGAAGTTTAATCGAAATGTGTATCGGTAAACCAAAAAACCAGTTCCGCAAATCACACATACACCTTATTCATTAATCAAACGCAGCAAGTTATGTGCTATCGAATGTGTTTTCATTCAACTTACTTCTCCAATTTAATTTTTTTCAGAGCCACCAATTTCCCAGTTATTTTGTCTTTGGCTTTGTACACTATGCCGTAAGTGCCTTCGCCAGCTTTCTCCAATTTCAGAAATTGGTCCAATTTATCCATTTATAACAAATCTGCAATATAACCTCCGTAACGACCAAACTTCACTTTAGCGGGAAAACAAGTTCAACTCGTACTTTGTGCATAGGCGGCCATTTTTGTTTACGAATCATTCGAGTTCACATAAGTTTCCGAATGCGCAAGTCAGGTAAATGTAAATAAACTTTAATGATTTGCTAAAATTAAACGATTTTCGTCAACTGCATTTTTTAAATCCCATTTTTACATTACAGGCATTTCAATTTCTAATGTCAATTAATCAATTTTCTGTTGGTTGCTGATCAAAATTTCTGGTTGGGGGGTTGGTATGCTGCAAATTTTGTGTTAACCGCCACTTTGAAAAATAATTAAGATTCTATTATATTCAACTAGTAGAAAACCTCAGCCCTAGAACGGGCTGACAGTATTTATTGTGTATTTATGCATTTTATTTATTTATTTTATTTATTATTTAGGTAGAAGTCGAGTTTATGGTCTACGCACCGATTTTGCCAATTTTTTTTTTATGCATAAAACACACCGTAACAACACTCATTCCGCAAAAAATTTAGTGCGGAAACGAGTACTTTCCACAAAAAAAAAGTTTATATTGAGCCATGTAGTGAGGCAACGCCATCTTTATTTACAAGCCGTGAAGCCATGCTTGGCAACACCGCATTAATGCACAGAAGTAGGCCGGGTATCATTGCACGTCGGTTGCAATCGAAACTTATTAAAAAATAACTAACATGAAATGACCCATACTACATCATTATTCTGATAGTATTAAGAAATAAAACAAAAGTTAGTAAAGGCAGGAAATTTTATTTTGTGGTATTTATTAAACATTAAATAACATTATTTACAAATAACATATTTTTAACGTTTATTCTTCTCTTTTGTTAGCGTAGCTAATTTCCTTTTTTCTCTAAATTTTTAGTGCCATTTGTTTTTTTTGAATATTTTGTGTAGTTATTCAACAGAATATTTGCAAAAACAGAATACAATGTTTTAAACAATCTAGAAACATCGTTGCCACACAGACAATGTAATTCAAATTGTTGAAAAAAGTTATTGGAATTTAAGCTTAACTGTGTCAGTTGAATTAAAATGCCTTTTTGACAGGAAGATTGCAAAAATTTTGTTTCCCACACGCTATTAGCTACAATATATTCTAACAAAGCATACATATGAAAGAAAACACACTTAACATGGTAACTTGGTACACTTAAGCCACCTCGCTGTAAAAAGTCAAAATATTCGTTGCAAACATTACTACCGCGTCCTTCCTCAAATAAAAAAACACAGGCAGTACATTCCAGTTTTTTGCAAAAAGATCGTGCTCCATAGCCACAAACATATATGCAGCTTGATTCCTCGATTTCACATAATTCAAGATAATTTGAAGTTATAATGGGGCGAAATTGATCAATGTCAACATTATATAAATTTGATTCAGTACTTTCATTAGCAAAGTTGCTAAAGCATGCTTCTCTTTTATTGATCATTTTCAAAATATGTCTTATTCGTAATTTGTTTTCTGATTCAATTACTTGCCTAACTGATACATTATAGTTTGATCCAGATAGTCGTCTGTACATTCCAAACCTTTTCTCTAACTTGTCTGTTTGAAATTTCCCCAAGAGTACATACGAAACATTAAATTTTGTTAAAGCATCGTTAGCAATTTTACATAACACTTGAGATGCTCTTCTTATTGCTTCAAATGTGTCGGAGCTTAAGCCAGCTTTGTCCTTGAAAGACTGCCATGCTTCTATCCAAGACAAAAAACGTTTCAAAAACAATAACTTTTCATCCTCAATACTACAAACTGGTCCTGCCCATTCATTTCTTTTTATTTTTCCTACGATAGGGTTTTTAGAATTTACAATATCCCACCAGATGCGGAAAATTTGTAAAAAATTTGCAGTATCTGTACATTTTTCTTCCGTTTGTAAAGCAGCAATAGTTGACATATGAAAAACATTATCCACTAACAAAACGTTTTGTCTCTCTAAATTCGAGGGATACAAAGTTTTATAACTCAACTTATATGCTTTTTTAATTAACTTATTTTGCTCGTCCTTGAAAAATAGTCGCAAATGTTCGAAACATGCATACCGTTTTATTGTATAATTTTTAAAATCAGGATATATTAAAGTGTGAAAAGTATCTTTTTTGTTCAACCAGTTATTCCTAACATTTTTAAAAATGTGAACAGTGTCATACGATAGGTAAGTATTAATATCAGGGAAGCATGGATTTGGCATAGATTCGTTTGAAGAAATTAAAGTGAACATATTCTGATTTATTCTATTGTTATCAGTTAGTATCGCAACTATAGGAAAACCACATTTTTGAACAAATTCAATTACCTCATTAACGAGTATCTTTAACTGATCTCCTGTTGTGTTATTCACAGGAACTAGTCGAATAACTTCACTAAAATTACCAAAAGCAGAAGAGATCATAAAAGTTTGAATAGTTTTTGCCAGATCCTTAGCATTATTTTCTGAACTGCCAACAATTCCATTGGCTTTAAAATCTAACTTAGATTTCACATAAATTTCATCAATTTGTAATATTGTATATTTTTCTCGAACAGTCAAGTTTTTGGAAATTTGTTTCAAATAGTGACTTGTATTTGAAAGATTTTTGTCTGGTTTTACATTAAATCTAGAAGATATTTGTTGTAAATATCGTTTACTAGGCAGCAGCAAATGATCTTGTAAGAGCATGTAACAAGACGATGAATATGAATAAGCCATAAATGCAAACAAAATAGTTGCTGGGGAATATTTTCGTCTTTTTAACAATATCATGTTTAACTGATCAATTAAAAGTTCCAATTGTTTTTTATGTTGATAGTCTTCCATTTCTTCAGCTTTTTCGTTACACGTAACTAAATTTTCATACGACTTTTGCAAGAAAAATTCAAAAGATCGAGTCCTTAAATTGTGTTGACTTACGTTGGCATACCTAACTAATATATTTTCAAGTTGCGACCATCGAGATAATTTTAAATCACAAGGGAGAATCCAGTTCAAATCGTGAGCAGAAATTTCTTCTTTTCCAATAAAGAGTTTTAATGTTAAATCACTTTTCACAAGAACACTACATAAAATTTCGGCGGCACTTAACTCAGTTTCACTTTCAGAAGAACTATTAGAACACTCAATATTTAATAAATACAGCCAAACACCAAAGTTGCTCTTAATTTTAAAGTTCCACTTTGTTTCACTGTTTATACCTTTAGTTTTGTTTGAAAAGTGTCAAGAAAATTTGTAAAGTCATTTATAATATCAGATTTTACAAATTCTTCAATTTTTCCAGCTTCTTTTGATTGCAACGCTTTCCTTCTTACTTCAGGGTCTTTTCGTCTAACTACTGTTGAAGTTGAAGACAGATAAACTGGAAGATTTTGAAAAATTGTGGGTACAGCGTCTTCCTTTCATTTTGGGTGTGCTAATAGCAACGTAGTAACAGTTGACCCGTTTTTGTATATCTGATCTAATATAACATCATTTTCGTTAAAATGTTTTATACAAACAGATGAATACTTCGTAGGCTGCCAATTTTTCCTCGGGATAGCTCGAAGCCATTTCTTTTTCGTTTCTTCATCTTTTGGAAATGAAAACGTAGTAACTGCAGCTTGCCCCTTTACGGATACACTTTCGTAATTCGATTTGCAGCTTGGGACACAACATTTTCTAGTCATCTAAAAAGTTTTCATGTGAAAAGCATGAACCAAAGGTTAAATGTACTTACTTTCTATATTGTCGAATATCAAATTATTGAGTTAAATATTCTGATAAATACACACGGGTTTGGAAATACCACAACTATCTAACGTTAACTGCACTTTATAACAATATCAACAACAACTCAATGATGCAATGCTGAACTGAAGAACGCAAAATGTCCGCCTAGCAACACTGCTGCCAAATTTCTTAGTTCACGGCTTGTAAAATAAAGATGGCGTTGAGTGAGGTTATTTTGATTGACAACTACGTCAATGGTTTCTACTTTACCGACCAGCGTTCATGATTTCACTCAATCAAGATGGCTTCTCAGGACGCTCAGGTAAGGTTTTGTATATTGGGTTAGGTTAGACTATTCCACGCGTTCGAAAGGTTAGACTAGGGGTAAGGTTTTGTTATAGTAGGTTAGGTTACATATACATCGTGTCGACGGGATGGTACGTCGATGCCAAGGGTGATGCAGCCATATTTGTCCGAACAACGGTGCAGGTAGATGAGGTGGGGCAACGCCATCTTTATTTACAAGCCATGAAGCCATGCTTGGCAACACCGCATTAATGCACAGAAGTAGGCCGGGTATCATTGCACGTCGGTTGCAATCGAAACTTTTTAAAAAATAACTAACATGACTGACTTTCAATTAATGATCCATACTAACACCATTATTCTGATAGTATTAAGAAATAAAACAAAAGTTAGTAAGGGCAGGAAATTTTATTTTACAAATTTTGCACACAAATTTTATAAATAACATATTTTTAACGTTTCTTTTTCTCTTTTGTTAGCGTACCTAATTTCCTTTTTTTCTCTAAATTTTTAGTGCCATTTGTTTCTTTTGAATATTTTGTGTAGTTATTCAACAGAATATTTGCAAAAACAGAATACAATGTTTTAAACAATCTGGAAACATCCTTGCCACACAGACAATGTAATTCAAATTGTTGAAAAAAGTTATTGGAATTTAAGCTTAACTGTGTCAGTTGAATTAAAATGCCTTTTTGACAGGATGATTTCAAAAATTTTGTTTCCCACACGCTACTATCTACAATATATTCTAACAAAGCATACATATGAAAGAAAACACACTTAACATGGTAGGATAACTTGGTATACTTAAGCCACCTCGCTGTAAAAAGTCAAAATATTCGTTGCAAACATTGCTACCGTGCCCTTCCTCAAAAAAAAAAAACACAGGCAGTACATTCCAGTTTTTTGCAAACAGATCGTGAACCATAGCCACAAACATATATGCAGCTTGATTCCTCGATTTCACATAATTCAAGATAATTTGAAGTTATAATGGGGCGAAATTGATCAATGTCAACATCATATAAATTTGATTCAGTACTTTCATTAGCAAAGTTGCTAAAGCATGCTTCTTTTTTATTGATCATTTTCAAAATATGTCTTATTCGTAATTTGTTTTCTGATTCAATTACTTGCCTAACTGATACATTATAGTTTGATCCAGATAGTCGTCTGTACATTCCAAACCGTTTCTCTAACTTGTCTGTTTGAAATTTTCCCAAGAGTACATACCAAACATTAAATTTTGTTAAAGCATCGTTAGCAATTTTACATAACACTTGAGATGCTCTTCTAATTGCTTCAAATATGTCGGAGCTTAAGCCAGCTTTGTCCTTGAAAGACTGCCATGCTTCTATCCAAGACAAAAAACGTTTCAAAAACAATAATTTTTCATCCTCAATACTACAAACTGGTCGTGCCCATTCATTTCTTTTTATTTTTCCTACGACAGGGTTTTTAGAATTTATAATATCCCACCAGGTGCGTATAATTTGTAAAAAATTTGCAGTATCTGCACATTTTTCTTCCGTTTGTAAAGCAGCAATAGTTGACATATGAAAAACATTATCCACTAACAAAACGTTTTGTCTCTCTAAATTCGAGGGATACAAAGTTTTATAACTCAACTTATATGCTTTTTTAATTAACTTATTTTGCTCGTCCTTGAAAAATAGTCGCAAATGTTTGAAACATGCATACCGTTTTATTGTATAATTTTCAAAGTGTGAAAAGTATCTTTTTTGTTCAACCAGTTATTCCTAACATTTTTAAAAATGTGAACAGTGTCATATGATAGGTAAGTGTTAATATCAGGGAAGCATGGATTTTGCATAGATTCGCTTGAAGAAATTAAAGTGAACATATTCTGATTTATTCCATTGTTATCAGTTAGTATTGCAACTATAGGAAAACCACATTTTTGAACAAATTCAATTACCTCATGAACGAGTATCTTTAACTGATCTCCTGTTGTGTTATTCACAGGAACTAGTCGAATAACTTCACTAAAATTACCAAAAGCAGAAGAGATCATAAAAGTTAGAATAGTTTTTGCCAGATCCTTAGCATTATTTTCTGAACTGCCAACAATTCCATTGGCTTTAAAATCTAACTTAGATTTCACATAAATTTCATCAATTTGTAATATTGTATATTTTTCTCGAAGAGTCAAGTTCTTGGAAATTTGTTTCAAATAGTGACTTGTATTTGAAAGATTTTTGTCTGGTTTTACATTAAATCTAGAAGATATTTGTTGTAAATATCGTTTACTAGGCAGCAGCAAATGATCTTGTAAGAGCATGTAACAAGACGATGAATATGAATAAGCCATAAATGCAAACAAAATAGTTGCTGGGGAATATTTTCGTCTTTTTAACAATATCATGTTTAACTGATCAATTAAAAGTTCCAATTGTTTTTTATGTTGATAGTCTTCCATTTCTTCAGCTTTTTTGTTACACGTAACTAAATTTTCATACGACTTTTGCAAGAAAAATTGAAAAGATCGAGTCCTTAAATTGTGTTGACTTACGTTGGCATACCTAACTAATATATTTTCAAGTTGCGACCATCGAGATAATTTTAAATCACAAGGGAGAATCCAGTTCAAATCGTGAGCAGAAATTTCTTCTTTTCCCATAAAGAGTTTTAATGTTAAATCACTTTTCGCAAGAACACTACATAAAATTTCGGCAGCACTTAACTCAGTTTCACTTTCAGAAGAACTATTAGAACACTCAATATTTAATAAATACAGCCAAACAACCAAAGTTGCTCTTAATTTTAAAGTTCCACTTTGTTTCACTGTTTGTACCATTTACTTTTGTTTGAAAAGTGACAAGAAAATTTGTAAAGTCATTTATAATATCAGATTTTACAAATTCTTCAATTTTTCCAGCTTCTTTTGATTGCAACGCTTTCCTTCTTACTTCAGGGTCTTTTCGTCTAACTACTGTTGAAGTTGAAGACCGATAAACTGGAAGATTTTGAAAAATTGTGGGTACAGCGTCGTCTTCCTTTAATTTTGGGTGTGCTAATAGCAACTTAGTAACAGTTGACCCGTTTTTGTATATCTGATCTAATATAACATCATTTTCGTTAAAATGTTTTATACAAACAGATGAATACTTCGTAGGCTGCCAATTTTTCCTCGGGATAGCTCGAAGCCATTTCTTTTTCGTTTCTTCATCTTTTAGAAATGACAACGTAGTAACTGCAGCTTCCCCCTTTACGGATACACTTTCGTAATTCGATTTGCAGCTTGGGACACAACATTTTCTAGTCATCTAAAAAGTTTTCATGTGAAAAGCATCAACCAAAGGTTAAGTGTACTTACTTTCTATATTGTCGAATATCAAATTATTGAGTTAAATATTCTGATAAATACACACAGGTTTGGAAATACCACAACTATCTAACGTTAACTGCACTTTATAACAATATCAACAACAACTCAATGATGCAATGCTGAACTGAAGAACGCAAAATGTCCGCCTAGCAACACTGCTGCCAAATTTCTTAGTTCACGGCTTGTAAAATAAAGATGGCGTTGGGTGGGGCCACAGCACGACGGTTTCGTGTGGGTCAGGCTGGGGCAGGTTCGCCTGTACAGCTGCTACTCATCACCTAACATTGATGACATTGAATACATAGGATTTCTGGAAGAGCTCGAGGCGGACATACGACTATGGGGCCGGCAAGTTGTAGTGGCGGGCGACTTCAACGCCAAGTCGAGCAGCTGGGGCTCTGACAGAATTGACGGGAGAGGCGAGTTATTTTCCTTGTTGTCATTCTTGTTGTCATTCTTATTTTACGAACAGCAACTATAAGCAAACTCTTATTTACCTTGTTGTCATTCTTCTTGTCATTCTTATTTTCCGAACAGCAATTATAAGCAAACTCTTATTTACCTTGTTGTCATTCTTGTTGTCATTCTTATTTTCCGAACAGCAACTATAAGCAAACTCTTATTTACCTTGTTGTCATTGTTGTTGTCATTTTTATTTTCCGAACAGCAACTATAAGCAAACTCTTATTTACCTTGTTGTCATTCTTGTTGTCATTCTTATTTTCCGAACAGCAATTATAAGCAAACTCTTATTTACCTTGTTGTCATTCTTGTTGTCATTCTTATTTTCCGAACAGCAACTATAAGCAAACTCTTATTTACCTTGTTGTCATTGTTGTTGTCATTTTTATTTTCCGAACAGCAACTATAAGCAAACGCTTATTTACCTTGTTGTCATTCTTGTTGTCATTCTTATTTTCCGAACAGCAACTATAAGCAAACTCTTATTTACCTTGTTGTCATTCTTGTTGTCATTCTTATTTTCCGAACAGCAACTATAACAAACTCTTATTTACCTTGTTGTCATTCTTGTTGTCATTCTTATTTTCCGAACAGCAACTATAACAAACTCTTATTTACCTTGTTGTCATTCTTGTTGTCATTCTTATTTTCCGAACAGCAACTATAAGCAAACTCTTATTTACCGTTGTTGTCATTCTTGTTGTCATTCTAATTTTCCGAACAGCAACTATAACAAACTCTTATTTACCTTGTTGTCATTCTTGTTGTCATTCTTATTTTCCTAACAGCAACTATAACAAACTCTGATTTACCGTTGTTGTCATTCTTGTAGTCATTCTTATTTTCCGAACAGCAACTGTAACAAACTCTTATTTACCTTGTTGTCATTCTTGTTTTCATTCTTATTTTCCGAACAGCAAGTATAACAAACTCTTATTTACCTTGTTGTCATTTTTGTTGTCATTCTTATTTTCAGAACAGCAACTATAACAAACTCTCATTTACCTTGTTGTCATTCTTGTTGTCATTCTTATTTTCCGAACAGCAACTATAACAAACTCTTATTTACCTTGTTGTCATTCTTGTTGTCATTCTTATTTTCCGAACAGTAACTATAACAAACTCTTATTTACCTTGTTGTCATTCTTGTTGTCATTCTCATTTTCAGAACAGCAACTATAACAAACTCCTATTTACCTTGTTGTCATTCTTGTTGTCATTCTTATTTTCCGAACAGCAACTATAAGCAAACTCTTATTTACCTTGTTGTCATTCTTGTTGTCATTCTTATTTTCCGAACAGCAACTATAAGCAAACTCTTATTTACCTTGTTGTCATTCTTGTTGTCATTCTTATTTTCAACTATAGGCAACTATAGGCAACTATGACATGAACGTCTTCAAAATAATCTTCCCCTCGTTCAATATGAAACTCTTGGACAACAATTTCTTTTTCGAATACCTCACAGCGTATCACTTCCCCAGAGCTCCCGGAGCAGGAGAAAAATAGGTTTAAGGAGTTTCAGGAAAATGAAAAACGCCGTTACCAAGCAGAGCAACAACGATTTGAGCTTAAACATCAAAGACAGTTAGAAGAACTTCGAGCAATGAGTGATGCGACCATAAAGGAATTGGAACAACTTCAGAATGAAAAACGCACGCGGTTGAAGCACCTTTACTTGCTCCTCAAGTCTGAACTCGTCGACAATTTAGTCTGCGACGTAATAGTGCCTGTGTACTTGAGAAGGTTGCTGGCGAGCTACCTGTCGCAGAGAAAGCTCATGATAAAGGTCAATGACGAAGAGCGGAGCTGGTGGCTGTCGTGCGGAGTACCGCAGGGCTCGGTCCTCGGACCTACATTGTGGAACATGGTCTACGACGACTTGCTGCGACATACGACGCCCCCAGGGGTGACCATGGTGGCCTTTGCCGACGACTTCGTCGAGGTAGGTGCGGATAGGGATGCAACGCAGCTCGAGGCCAAAATAAACACAGCACTCGGGACGATTGCGGGCTGGTTGCAACAGCACAGCCTAGAGGTGGCACCGCAAAAGTGCGAGTGGATGGTGCTCTCGGGCAGGAGGGCACATCCTCCGACCACCATCAAAATTGGGGATGCCGACATAGTCAGGGCGGTCCAAACCAAATACTTGGGCGTCACATTGGATGCATCCCTCCGTATGATGCCGCACGTAAGAGACGCGTTGGCACGAGCGGCCAGGATGTCGAGCTCACTGACTAAATTGATGGCTCGAATAGGCGGCCCGAAGGGGAGAAGACGGAAGCTGCTGGCCAGCGTCGTCAATTCGATAGCACTGTATGCAGCTCCGTGCTGGGTGGAGGCGCTCAAGTGGGAGAAAGCCAGGGAGGCGTTGATCAAGGCCCAAAGGCCAACCAATTTGGCAATCATCCGGGCGTACAGGACGGTATCGAACACGGCAGCTGGAGTTCTAGCAGAAGTCATCCCGCTAGACCTGCTGGCGGAGGAAAGGGCCAGGGTGTGCACGGAAACAAGGGGGAAGGTCCCGTTAACGAGAAGGCGCATCAGGGCGGAGGAAAGGGAGGCCACGATCTGTAGCTGGCAGACGAGGTGGGACAGCGCAGCAACGGGCAGGTGGACGAAACTATTGATCCCGGAGTTAAGTCCGTGGCTGTCCAGGAAGCACGGCGAACTCACCTACCGACTCACTCAGCTCCTCACGGGACATGGGTGTTTCGGCAAGTATTTGCACGGGATCAAGAGGAGGGAATCGTCGGCATGTCAACACTGCGGGGAGGTGGAGGATGATGCTGAGCATACTTTGAGGTGGTGTGAGAGTTGGAGAGAAGGAAGGGAAGCGCTAGAGGCAATATTACAATGTGTTGTGGATGATACTGTGGTAACTGAAATGTTTAAGAGTCAGGAGAAGTGGGATGCCGGAGTGGAATTTGCGGAGGGAGTCATGAAAGGGAAGAAGGTGTTAGAGATGGAACTAGAAAGGGAGGAGTTGTGAACAGGAAACAGGAGAACGTTGCATAGCAACGGTTGTGGTGGGATGCACTTGGCATCGAAAGCAGCACAGCCTGAAGTAATACAGGTGCCGTTCCGGGCTGTGTGGAGCTATGAAGGGGTGCGTTTAGTGGGTAGCGACCCATTCAGGGGAACCCCACAGTACCGGGTAAATTAATTAATTAATTAGGCCTGGTCTTCCAATAAGGAATTTCAACACCTCTACAAAAAAAAAAGGTTACATGTACCACGCGCAAGTAAGGTTAGTTGTCAATCAAAATAACCTCACTACATGGCTCAACATAAACTTTTTTTTTTTGTGGAAAGTACGCGTTTCCGCACTAAATTTTTTGCGGAATGAGTGTTGTTACGGTGTGTTTTATGTATAAAAAAAAAATTGGCGAAATCGGTGCGTAGACCATAAACTCGAATTTTTCCATTATTTATCTACCATTTTATTTATATACATTTGCATTGCAATAAAATATATTTTGCTTTATTTACCTTTAAGCTCCGTAAATTGACGATATAAAAGATATAATTAGTCAATTGTTGACAGTCAGCTTCGTCGCCTACTCTGATCCGTTCAAAAAAAATTGCGAAACCATAGACCACCATCGGGAATTATATTTAGAGATTAAAACTGCAACATATTTATTTCAAAATGAAAATTCTTACAGAATAATGATTACAATGGCGACAACTGAATAACTGAAGAATTATTTTCGAATTAATTCTCACTCTCGAGTGGTATTCGGAAGATTATTTTTTAATGTTTAAATAAAAAGTACAGCATAAAAAATACAGTTTAACTCAACTAAAATAAAACTGGTGACAGATGTCAAATAATTCTCGCGGGAATAATGGACAGTAGATTATTCTCACTATAATAATGTTGTGATTGGACAGAATTAAACACGTGTGCCCAAATACTGCTAAACGATTGGTGAATGAAATCACTAAAAAATAATCACTAGTAATAGCTTAAGTGCATTTAAAATTGCCACTAACAAGTTTACACAATTTTGACAATGGGAAGGGGTATTTCTGTAAGAAACACGACTGACCTGTCAAAAGAGTGCAAACTTGCGCTAATTTCTAATGCACGAAAGTAATTTTGCAGACTATAAAACCAAAAAAATATTATACAAGGAACAATAATTATTTATTATAATGGTAATTATTATTAGTGCATCGATGTACATTTGATAACCGGCAGAAGATTATGCTGATAAATTAAAACTATTATTGTAAAACCAATCACATGCGGAAACATCATGTTCAATGTCCAATCATGAATCGAAGCTACTTTTTGAAAACAACCCCTGCTACCGTAGTAGCAAAGGTTGTTTTCAAAAAATTCTTGCAATTCTATTGGCTGTCTAGACTTTCACGGGATATAGTCATAAGAATATGAGTTCTGGCATGCATTCCATGCTGGAAAGTGACGACTTCCTGGACGTAACGTTAGCTGTTGAAGGGCAGTATTTAAAAACATACAAAATGGTGCTTCAGTGTGCAATCAGTATTTTCGTAAACTTTTTCATATCAATCCCTGCAGCAAGCATCCTATTGTTTTCATTAAAGACGTGAGTTACATGGCAATTAGTAATTAGCTATAGTTCACATATCAAGGTGAAATGCAAATAAACCAAAAAAAATTTTTGTCCTCTCATTTGTTAACTAAAATCTATAACAAACGTTACTTCTGTTTAGTTGTTCTGTTCATCGGAACTTATCCCAGCCTTAGATTTTTCACCCATGGTAAAATCTTTGTCTTGTGTTGCATTAAAGCCAAAATTGTCTGCATACAATTCCTCTGCTTCTTTTGCATTTTCACTATTAATATATTCAGAACTTGGTCCCATCTTTAATTCTACGAGTTCTATGACGTCAATAAAGTCTTATTTTCATTCTCTTGTTTCTTACTTAGGAAACTACTTGGGTAGCTGCTCTGCTTCATCGTTTGTTTGATTCTACAATAAAATTAAAATTTAAAAACATATTTAAGAATAAACTACAATAATTGCTTACATTTATATCACCGGCCAAAACCTTTTATCTTTAGATTTCATCCTGGTAAATTGATTCCTACCTTTTTGGAATATAACAAAATCCTTATCCCGTCTGTCCAAGACTAAAGTGATTCAATTGCAGAGTGTTGTAATGGTTTCTATCAATCGTCTGTTAAACCAATTGTTTTAAATAAAAGTTATACAAGACATGAAAAACTGACCTTATAATTAACTCTTATTCTTGTTTAGACGAACTGTTTGGCCAAAATCTACCCAGCTAAAAAAACTCATCTAAAAATTAAACATTCGATAAAAATTATTATGCTTTATAAAATTACTAGCTGAAATACCCGGCTTCGCTCGGTGTACAAAATTTGGTGGCTGTAGGACACTTCTTTCTATGCGAAAATCTGTTTGGGCGATACCCCCCCCCCAATAAGATTGACTTATGTTCAAAATTTGATAGCTGTAGGACACTTCTTTCTATGCGAAAATATGTTTGGGCGATAGCCCCCCCCGGACTAAGATGCACTTGTTGAAGGAATATGGGTTCAAAATTAAATTAAAATCTCAGATTCAGAAAACCAATTGATTTATTGAAAAGTTAATTTGAACGACAATCACTTCCAAAGGTTAACAGTGGAATGATGCAGTCATCTGTTTTTAAAAATCCTAATCATATTTACGGTCTGGGAATCCTCCCTGACCAGACCTATGTAATATGATGTCTGGCTAGGGGTTGCTATTAACATAAGTGTTAAAAATTATATACAGAGATTTCTTCAAGTGTTTTGCACTACAGTTGATTACAAATGTGAGATTTATTTTTGTTGAATTCCAACACTTGTGTACAAAATTTGGTGGCTGTAGGACACTTGTTTCTATGCGAAAATAAGTTTCAGTGATCCCCCTGTGTAATTTTTGTTTGCCCCCCCCCCACGATCGGCATCAAACTAAGTCCCCCTTACGAAGATGCACTTGTGTACAAAATTTGTTGGCTGTAGGACACTTCTTTCTATGCGAAAATAAGTTTCAGTGGTCCCCCCCCGTGCAATTTTTGTTTGGACCCCCCCCACGATTGTGATACATCGCCCGGTCTTGTGACCTAACACCTCTAGATTTTTTCTTTTGGGGATACATCCAAGATATTGTTTATGCAACGCGGCCGGAAACAGAGGAAATTTTGAGAGAGAGAATAGTCTACACCAGCAGAAATTTTAATTAATACTACACAAAGTGTAGGATCTAGATGTCGACAATGTCTGGAAAGAAACGGTGCCCAATTTGAACATTTTCGTTAATTTGCCATTTCTTTATTTAATTGTTTAGTTATTGAATGTTATTTCTTGTTGTTCGTAAATTAATCAATAGTAATATCACAAGTGCATCAAAATAGCCGATTAAATTTTGACGTTTCTGTCAAAATGTTTTGCCTAAAAATATGTCGAGCAAATTTGCCACGTAACAAAATTTTGGGTGGAAAATTTACGAGAAATATTTCTTTATGGCAAAACGTTGCGACAAAAACGTAAAAATTTAATCAGGCTATTTTCATGCACGCGGGGTATTCGGCATGATTATTTCCTGATTATTAATTTGAATAAATAGATTTTACAACAAATTATTTATTTACTTGTCAAGGAATCTTTGATAATGATTGCAAAAAAAATTCAGAAGCTATTAAACGTCAAAATTTAATCGGGTAAATTTTGACACGTTTGAGACGTCAAAATTTAATCGGGTAAATTTTGACACGTTTGAAACGTCAAAATTTAATCGCTATAAAACTGAGGAAAACCATGGTGACTGGGACTTTTTATGCGCATGAAGGAAATAATCATTTAAAATACGTTGTTTCCGTACTGACACATCGTTTCCATAGCCACCGCTACGTTTAAGTTATGTTTCAAAGCCTACTGCTAATAATATCTGTTATGTGGGTTCTGTTACAAATATGCAAAGAACGTTTTGAATAATAATTTCAATGGACTGTATATTTATAGGTTTATTTTTCAAGCCGACACTGAATGCAGTTTGTTCTAACAAGAATATATTTTGCACTCTAAAATAACAAATCATGTTACTTGATTAAAACAATAAAAAATGAACAAACAAAATAACTCAAGGCATAACTGAAAAGAAAGCTAAACATAGAATTAAATAATATCAGTTATTATTTTAATTTTTTTATTACCTTAAAATAAATCAGAAATATTGATTGTAATACATAGTTGAATTCAGAAAAAAATCTCTATCAAATTGTCAAAGAAAAATATAAGGTTGCAATTTGAAAAAATGAAGTTGACCTTTGGCCCTTGAATGGAGAAACAGGTAAAAATTATGTTTGAGCTACACTTTCTAGTACTTTTTAAACAATTTAATTTGACGTATCGTTTGTTACAATTGGACTCCTAATAATAGCGCTAGGAGCTGGGGCGTCTTTTCGTGAACAGCCAGTATATAGATTTGCCTTTTATTAATTTATTCGAAATTTTCTATTGCCACTGCAGCAGTAAGATTGAAAATGCATTCTTGTGGGAACTTCCTATATTTTTTATGTAAAATTAAAGACCCTTAAATGTTTTAAATAAGCAACTAATTTCAACTTGGGAGATGAAATCGTATTATTTCGCCCGATAGCAGCCAAAACAGCATTTGGTTTTTGGACACTTTGGATCTATCTAAAGTACTTTTTGCAGATGATTTTTTCCATATATTTTTTGAATTTATAGTTTTCTCTTTCTCCTCTGCAAAATCGAACTCTTCAATTTTTATCCAAATACTATTGGGTAGGTAGTCGTTTCCTCTTAAGTTTGTGCCACAAATTTCTTCGTCCTTCCATCTGCCAACCACTAAAATCTACATCAAACTTTACTTCTATTGTTTAGTTGATATATTTTCTGCATACATTGCCCGTTTGTGCTCATCCCAACCTTAGGTTTTTCATTAAGGCCAAAATTGACTTCATACAATTCTTCTGCTTCTTTTGCATATTCACTATTAATATGTTCAGAACTTTCACAGGATTCCATCTTTAATTCTACGAGTTCTGTGAGTCTTTGTTTATGAACTGGTCTGGAAGTCACCAAATTCCCGTTGTTTTGTTTAGTAAACTGCTTAGGCACCTGCTCTGCTTCATTATCTGTTTGATTCTATAATAAAATTAAATTTGAATAAAGTACAATGATTGTGTTGCGTCCCTAATTCCAAGAACATTAAAAGCCTGGTCAAAGGCAAGAAAACGCGGACGAGGGGGCGCACATATGAACCCTGAAGCAGTTTTTAAAATCAGTTCGTCTGTAACTCGCATACAGGGCGGTTCATCTGTAACTCGCATACATGACAGTTCATCTGTAACTGGCATACATAGCAGTTCATCTGTAACTGCACCATAACATGCATCACTCTCATTTTTTGTTAATTTTGTAAATACACTAATTTATCCGTTATCATTTTTTTATTTTTATCTTTAAATTATCCGTCCTCCGGTAAAACGCAGTGCGGAATTTACTACTGAGTAAACAGATTGCTTACATCAGGGGTGGCTAACCCGCGGCCCGCCTTGAAAATTTTTGCGGCTCGCGAGATTCATAACACTTTTACAAAATATATTTATTTTATAATGGCCAAAGTAGTGAAAACCAATGTATTAAAAAATATTAGGTCTAAATCTAATATGGGGAGATATAATTTTATATGTGGCCCGCGGAGTTATGATGCATTTCCAAAGTGGCCCGCAAGATCATTTGGGTTGGCCACTCCTGGCTTACATTTATATCACCTGTTAGAATAAGCCTTTTACTTGCACTTCTCCTTGATACATAAATTGTAGTAAATCGCTCAGTGCAGTGTAAGTGACATCTTTCATATAGACAATTGGATGCTTGTAGGGATTAACACGGAAAAGTTCTCGAAAATACGGGTTACACATTGAAAGTACTATTTTTAAATACCGTCCTTCAACAGCTAACGTTACGTCCACTAAATCTTCACTTTTCAACAACAAATGTATACCAGAACTCATATTTTTATGGAAATTGTCCCAACACAACGAAAATTGTTCCATTGGGAATTCAAATTAGTTTTACCGCGTATCGATAATATAGGTAACTGTCGAATTGTGAAGTCATATCCAGGATAGAAACTTTTAACGCCAGTGCACGTGGCCGGTTAAAGTGACTTTTTGTAAATATGTGGCATTATAAAAATTGGGAAAATTATGGGAAAATTATGTTACAAATTTGTCAACAATTTGTTAACAACAGCGCAATCCATCTGAAAAATGAGATCAATTTAGGAGACGATGCAAAACCTTTAAAGCTTCTCGACATAAAACTATTTAACAAAAATGTTGCATCATCTTTGCGTAAATGAAATAAAGTATTTTTTTTTACTAGAAGTAGTATTCGTTTTCATTCAATAAACTTATCATCTCTTCGGATTGGGTTTGAAAGGTTTACAAGTGTGCATACCATTACAAAAATATCATCTGTCATTGGTACCTACTAGATTGGCTGGCAAGCGATTTGCCAATATTTTACACTTACTTACAAATTTTTCCTTTTTTTCATAACATCATTGCAATGACTACGTTTATGTCGAGCGATTCGATCGGATGGAAACTCCATCCGATCGTGTCAATTCCATCCTTTACCGGGTTTATATCGGAGCGAGTAAGCGGATTAATAGGCTTTAATCGGCTTACAACATCTCGATATAAACAGATGCGGATTACAATAACTCGGCTTACATGATGAAATCTAACCTTAAAGATAAGTGCGATTGGACTTGACGAATGCGATTAGATAAATTTCGTCTTCGATATAAACGCGATTGGATTACACATGCGCAGTTACGGAACTGCAAATGACATGCGCAGTTCCGTAACAGGTCGTCTAATGCAAAAGACAAAGATGACGTTATATTCTAATCTTTGTTTATCGGTCAGTTTAATCTCGTTGCAATCCGAAACATAACCTAACAGGATTGAAATTTTCACCGATATAAACAGGCAGTTTAAAAGTTGGATTTATTTCATTAGGCCGCTTGCATGTAAGTGGATTACATGCGCACGATATAAACCCGGTACTTGTTTCAAGTCGCAGCGTATATATCGTGTTTTATGGTAAAGGATTGGATGAGCAGAAACTAGTCCGCTACAGTTGAACAAAGACGAAAGATATATTAGATAAAGGTAACTATATCGGTTAACCTTGGAAGATTTGATGTGAACGCATGCGTCTTGTTGTACTTTCTGGCGGCAAGTAGTAAAAGTATGCGAAGCGTTGAATCAGCTGACTTCCTCCATCTTGTTTTCAATCCAATCGCGTCTTTATCGTTAAAATGCAACGTTCGATCCGGATTCTTCGATTCAAGCTAGCAATTTTTAAGGATTGAGTTTACGCGTTGCATCCGATGGAGAGTTCGGGCCGGCCCGTTTACGTCGCAAAATTCAAGTGGATGGACACGATCGGATGGAGTTTCCATCCGATCGAAGCGCTCGACATAAACGTAGTCAATGTTTCAGTCTAATCATTGTAAATTGACTTTTTAAAACGTGTTTTAAAAAGTTTAATTAATGTGTAAATTGACAATGTTTTAAAATGTGTTTTTAAAATATTTGTGAAGTTGTTAAATATTTTGTAATATGTGAAAAGGTTTAAAAAATGGTGTTATGAAAAAAAGGAAAAATTTGTAAGTAACTATAACAATTAATTACATAACAAGGGAAACTCGTTTTAAATTAAATTAATATTTTAAACGTTTTTATTCTCTCATTAGACCTCTCAATATGGACCCTAGCCGAAGATATTTGAGCAATCTCAATAGATTTAGTGCGAGAAAATTTTTTAGGTTAGTTTCGGATGTATTCATGGTTAATGTTAACACTGATACTTTAAATCTGGCCTATAACTTGATATCAAACAATTACAAATTAGTTCATTTCTTCTTTAGAATTATCGAAAACTAATCAAATTATTACAAAACTAGAACAATAACAAACGCCACATGGCTCGACGTGACGTCACAACAAGGAATTTGCTTAGCTTGAATTGCCTATTGCTGCCATTATGATCACTAATCGCTAAGAATTTTCATTTTCAAATAAACATGCTGCAGTTTTAATTGAATAAATTGAATAAAAAATTGTACAAATTATTAATATTAATATTATTTTTTTTACAAGCTAACAGTTGACACTGAAAGCAAACCCATGCAATAAAGCGGCATCTGTAGCACATCACCATCAATTAAAAGTTTTATAATTTTGTTATCTTCGATTTGTAAAGTTACTTTTTCAGCATGGAAAATATGGCAAGACGATATAAAATTCAAATCCGTTTTTGGATTTTGATTGAATTTTTTCCACAGGCGCGATAAGGATCAAAGTAGGTTCCAATCAATTTACCAAGATGATTAATCAAAAAGAGCGCGAAAAATATGTGTAAGTGTTTAAATGAACGAATATGTGCTGTAGATGGCGCTTGTGTTGGTGATAGATTAGTCAGTTGTATGTGGTTGCGTGTCTCAAGGATAATTTTGTAGAAATAAGAAATTACTTCATATAGTCTTATTAGAGTAAGTGTATTTAAATTTAAAACCACCACGTTATGTTTATTTGAAACTGGCGGGGTAGAGATGCTCGATATGTTTAATAACAGTGGAAATTGTTGCAGGATATAACCAAAATGGCGGCAACTGAACAGTTTTCGTTGTGTTGGGACAATTTTCATAAGAATATGAGTTCTGGCATGCATTCCATGCTAGAAAGTGAAGACTTAGTTGATGTAACGTTAGCAGTTGAAGGGCGTTATTTAAAAGCACATAAAATGGTGCTTTCAGTGTGCAGCCCTTATTTTCGTGAACTTTTTCATATTAATCCCTGCAAGCATCCAATTGTTTTCATGAAAGACGTGAGTTACACGGCAATTAGTGATTTGCTGCAGTTCATGTATCAAGGTGAAGTGCAAGTAAACCAAGAAAATTTGGCAAGTTTCATTAAAACTGCGGAAGCTTTACAAATTAAAGGCCTAACTGGTGATACAAATGTAAGTAATTATTGTGTTTTATTGATATCAAATCAAATTTTGGTAAAAATGATAACCGGAACTATTAGCTAATGTAGAATATAACCTGTTGCTTTATTTTTGGCTAAAATACAACAACTTTTTTTGCTCATTCAGTTTGCTTATGCAAAAATTTTATTACAGAATCAAGAATCAAGCAGCGAATCGACTGAAGATGATAAAGCAGAGGAACCACCAAAGCAATCACCTAAACAAAAAAAAGTGACTGAAAATAAAACTGTAGTGACTTCGACACCTGTTCGTACAAAAAAACCTCCAGGGCCACCATTGAAACGCCCCAAGGTTTCTGAAACCGTTGAAGATTTGGTGTGCCTAAAAATGGAACCTCGTGAAAGTGCTGAACAATTTATTAGTGAAAATGTAAAGGACGCAGAGGAATCATACACAGACAATAATTTTATTTTGGATGACACCCAAGATGACAATGAAGATTACACAATGGAAGAAGAACCAAAAGCTGGAACCAGCACAGACACTGTTGGGGATAGCCAAGGTATGTAATCATTATTTTTAATATTTAAGTAGAATCAACAAATTATGTTGCACATAATACAAACTTGCCAAACAATATTGTCATAATTTTGATAAATTGATTAAATCACAAATCACAAATTTATAAATGATTTAATTTACGAATTGAAGCTAAATTATTATTTTATTTTAGCATTTGTTTTTATGTACCAATTTGATTGTAGCGTAACTTCAGAACTTATCAAGAATTGAATATTGGTGTATTGTACACCAACTTCAAATAAAAACAGTAAAATCATACCTCTTTTGTGTTAAGTTTATTTTGGAATTTTTTAAAATACCTAAGTGATTTTCTTATGAAGAAGACAATATAATTTGTTGATTCAATATTTTTCAAAAGCAGTGTAATCTGGTTATCACAAATTTAAATTTTGCTTCCTTATTATGATACATTTCACCAATCATTCTTTTACAACCAGATTAGATTGTGTTTTTCAACATTGATGATACTGTAAATGAAATATTACAATTGCTCTGCAATGCCTCATTATGTTGTTTATAATATCGGTTAGTAACTTCGTTTATTCACGCCTCTTCAGAAAAATTTATTAACGTCGGCTTACAATACTTATTTCAGTAATGTATATTATTTATACTTTGTATTGTGAAGTGTAATTGTTGTGAAAAATCATAGTTAAGTGTAATTCAAGGCTCAAGGTAAATATGGTTTTCTTTTATTTCATTAAAATTTGCTAAAGTTTCGAGAACTTCATGGTGTCCATTAAGTTATAAAGAATTACTTGACCCAGAGAGATTCGTCAAGTATGAATACTTTCCCAAGGTCCACTCAAAATTTTTAGAAATTATTAAATTTGATTTCTAGCACTTATTACACAAAATACCACAAATTTCATATTGAATTGGTAATAGTTGTTAGGCTGGTCACCAAAAAGGTGTACCAAATTTGGAGCTTTCAATTGGTTTGCAGTAAAAGACAAAAAATAATGGGTCACTAAGCATCATCTAACCTTAAGAATACCTGCGAATAGTAAATAGTTAAGTAAAATAACTTGTCATCAGTGCTACACAACACTGTGGAAGAAGCTTGGTTATGTCACAGCCGGAAAACGGGCAATACGAGTGTATACTTACTATAGGAAGTGTCCTGGCCAGCCTTATGTTTGAGCTGTTTTAATTTGCAGCATAATTGAGACATTATTATTTTCCTGAATTTAAATTATTTAGTTAGTTGGGCTAAATTTGTTTCTTCATAAAATACTGCTAGTTATAATTCGGAAAAGATATGGAAAAATTGTTGTTACTCGAAACTTTAAGAAGGTAGAAAATGGACGAAAATAGTTTATACATATTGTTATATATGTCCCGGGCGGAACTTTTTTGGAATGTTTTAATGTTAACCAGAAATAAATTGTATTTTATTTACGATTATTTGAGAATAAAATATTTGCATACATTAAAGAATAAACACTATTTTTTATTTTATAGCCTAAAATCGAACACTGTTGTTCATATAACAAATTGTGTTGTATTAAATTAACAAGTACCTATTATTTAATACCTAAGTGTTCTGTGAGTTTTGTGGTTTTATTACAAGGTATGTAACATGGATATTTTAGAAGTAAATATTTAGGCAAGAATTACTTTTCATTCCAGAAAAAAAAAGTAAGTTTATTTCATAATATTTTGTTAACATAATTACGCCAGGAATTTTTTTGGGGTTTTAAATATAAGATTCATTTTTTCTTACATTAATAACGGCTTCTTGTAAATAGTGGAATTGATAGAATTATGTAGAAAAGTTGTTCAGTGTATTATTAAAGTGCAGTCAAAGGAAACAGCTGTAAGGTCAGTATGTTGAAAATCCATATTTCTCGAAAGAAAATGGGGATTTGCTTTTTTTTAATGAAATAATGAAAATATTATTTTAGATATTTAATGTGTTGCATTGAATTTCCTTGCTCAGCAGATGAATCAAATGAAGATGTGGTAACAATATATTGACGTTTCTGAAAACTTCAATCAGTACAATTTCAAATAGTTTCTTAAAAAGTAAATATTTATTTTTGCATAATTTTGTAACTATTCTCGTACTTTAAATGTTACCGAGATTAAATATTTTCCTGTCTAAAATTGTGTTCTCTCATTAAATATTACCATGAAATTAATTTTGTCTGCATGATGTGTTAGACTTGATTACTTAGTTAAGACAGTCATGCATTTTTTAACATTAAATTATGACTTACTGAAATAAGCGTTGCAAGTAAATATTTTCAACTTAAAACTTAATTTTTTATTCAATTACTGACAAGTTTTTTGTTTACTTAATTATTTCAATAAAGTTTGATAATATTTAAACCTTTGTTGTCTTACATGAATACAGAAAATCAAATATCAGACAAATTGTGTTTTAATTTTTACTAATAATAGTGCGAAATTTCTCATCAGAATGCATATTTTATTTAATAGATATGAAGTTTTCAATTGGCGAACGTCGAAACAGATCTAACAGAAAAAGAGTAGCAACCCGCACAAAGTATATTATTGACGGATTTGTCTATCACAATAAATTAGTTTCGGGTCATCCTCCTCGAAGGTATGTGACAGTGTAAATTAAAAGAAAACTTATTTGTTATTTTATTTAATTTGTAGATATTTAAGTTGTGCAGAAATGAAAAGATCAGGTTGCCGAGCGAGAGCCATATTACCTGTTGATGGCACTATTGATCAGATCCGATTGACAGGCACTCACAATCATCCTCACGATGAATACGCACATGAGAAGGATGCATTCATAAAACATCTGAAACAAGCTGCTGCAACAATGCCAGGGCCATTAAGACAAGTGTACAATAACATTTCACCTTTGTAAGATATCATTTTAAGCATAAAATGGAAAGTGTGTGATGTAATTCTCTTCACAGATATCCATATGGTGCAATGGAAGTTTCATTTAAATCTATATGTTCTTCTTTGCATAGATGGAGGCGCAACCCAATATAATTTTTTTACAAAAACCTTTATTATTTTTTCCAGTGTCATTATAATCAATTCCACTTTACAATATTTGTTTGGATGAATTTTTTTTGTGCTAATTTGTATCATTATTTTTGCTAGGTCAGAAAAAAATTAGTAGAATGAATAGTAGTTTTCTTGTGCTGAAAGACAAGAGGCGTGTTTGTGAAGCATATGTTCTACTTCAAATTGTATGAATTTGTACATTTTTGTGAGAAGATGACATGCAAAATCATTTTAAACACAACGAAAAAATTGTTTGTAGTTTTTTTATGTTAATTAAAGATTAATATCACTTATTTAATTCTAATGCAGTAGGTATTTGATGATGGATTGAAATATGCAAAACGTTGCTTTGTGAGGTTTCTTTTAAAAAGGAGCTCTGAATAAAAATCCCAAATTTTTGTATTAAATCTTTTTTTCATTTACCCTATACAGTACTCATAATAGTACATTGTTTGTTGTTTTGTCAGATACAAAAGGCAAGAAACAAAAGCGACAACGGAAAAAACTGACTGAAAGAATGAGAATTGTAGTTAATGGATTTGTTTATCACAACAGTGTGGTTCGAACCCATCCTCCGATGAGGTATGTTAATGGATCTTTGTCTTTATATTAAGTAATATTGTATTTTTAGATACTTGATATGTTCAAAATATACAAAAGCTGGTTGTAGAGGAAGAGCCACTTTACCTTTAAATGGTACCCTTGATCAGTTAAAGGTAACGAGGGAACACAACCACCCACCAGACGATGCAGCCGAAGAGAAGCATATGTTTTTTAAAGAACTTAAAAAGGCAGTGAGATCCACGTCAAATTGCACTCTCAAAGGAATTTATGATACTTTATACGACATGTAAGATTAATGCATTGTTAAATGATTATGTTTCATGCTGCTTGTAGTTATCCTAAAGGTGCACAAATGGCTCCATTTGAATCAATTCGAACTTCAATGAGAAGATGGCGTTCAGAAGGGTATAATGCGTCGGCTGCAGATTCTCATTAAACTTTGACTAATTTTATTGTTAGGTTGAAACTTTTACGTGTAAATTAATGTTATTGAAATTTGTATCATAAGATAATAAATGTAAGAAAGATAGTTGTTTTTGTAATTTATATTGTAAAAACTTCATTTGTTTGTAGTTTAAATATTAAAATAATTAATTAAATTAATTGTGATTGGGCATTTCTTATTAATGGATAAATTTAATTGAACGTTGACGTAACAGGTGTAGCAATTTACAAATTATTTTCTTTTTTATGACAATGTAAAAATTTTATTAAATGATGTCGTTTTTTGGTTCAATGCAGATTATAAACTGGATTATAAAACGGGAATCATAAAGCGAAAACCGGATATGCCGAGATATATAGTCGATGGCTTTGTATTTCATGTGAATATTATGAAGGGTAACCCACCAATGACGTAAGTATTCCTTGAATGTACACAAATTGTCTCTATCTTGCAAATTTTTAGGTATTTGCGCTGTTTAGAATACAAACGTTTAGGATGTCATGCTAGAGCAGTAATACCTTGTGATGGGACTATTCATGACATCCAAATCAAAAAACCTCACAATCATCCTCCTGATTACACTGCAGAGGAAAAAATTGTATTTCTGAGGGAATTAAAAGAGTTCATGATAAAAAATCCAAATTTTACAACCAAACAAGTATACACAACACTCAGTGAAATGTACGTTTGCTTTCTGTTATTGATTAACAGTCTTATAATTGCTTTAAATCCAGATATCCAAATGCTGCAAGAGAAACTCCTTATCATGCGGTCAGACATAAAATGAACCGTTGGCGAAGAATAGTGTCTGCATAAAAGATCAATATTTCACTGGGCATCTGTAATTAAGATAGTAATAACTACTTGAATCATTTAAATTACTTTTATTGTTTGTTAAGGTGTACTTTTAGAAACTTGAATGTTAGATTAAGGCGTTTTTTTTTTGTGATAGTATGGAACAAAGCGCATTTTTTTTAAAGTTTTTTAAATTTTTAAAAATTAATCGCACCAGCTTATTCGCATATTTAAGTTATAAGGTTTGTTTTAAAATTGACGAAATAAAGTGTTTTGTATTTAAGTCGCCTTATTGCTGTAAACCTATATTTTTAAATATATAAAGGAGGTTTTTATGGCTAATTTTCACCAAAATTAAATAATTAATCCAATTGAATCGGTGAGAATTAAAAGGAACTAACTTACAGAAATGACTTACAACATATCAATTTCAATTTTCTTGTGTTAGTTTCTTTTAATTCTCACCGATTCAATTGTTAAAAATAAGACATTTCTTATCCGTGAAGCACATTAATAAATCCTTATAGTCCTTATTTTGTAAATTGGTTGTAACTTCTGAAATTCTGAGATCAAAAGAAGTTAAGTGCTTATTTTTCATAAATTATTTATTTTAATATTAAAGTCTTACTTCTTCATCAGGGACATGCAGCTTCATTGTCCATGATGATCGTGAATATCTAACTTTATATGGACACATTTATCGCTGTGAAGAGGAAACTGGTGCGAGGAAAATGTGGGTGTGCTCGTTTGATGCCACTTGCAAGGCAAAATGTTACACCCTAAAAAGAAAACTAGACAGAAAAATGGGAACACATAATCATCTCATACCATTTACTTTTACAGAAATTCTGCAAAAGCAACCAAAAAAATTGTGAAAATAAAATTTTCTAATTATAATAAGTAAATTATGTTTTTCATTGATTCCTTAATTGTTGTCATAATGTTATTGTAAAATTATTTTGAAAGCATGTAATTTTAATTGAATCTACTTTTTTTATTGCCATAATGTTGAACATTGTAAATGAGTTCATGTAAAATTATTTTGAAAGCATGTAATTTTAATTAAATATACTTTTAACTAAGAAATACACAATTGATTGAAGAACAAACCTAAAAACTATTAATATTCTGTTAATTTACAAAATGTAAAAGGATGGGTATAACTAAATAATGTTTGAGGTGGAAAATTTAATTGTTGCTATTTTTAGGAGCTGAATACCATTTTGCAACAGGGCCGCGAGGAAATGAATTGCTTGTTTATAATGGTTACAAATTCATATGTGACAAAAAAAGATTCAATAATAAAAATTGGAGATGTGTAAGGTACAACGATTGCAAATGCAAGGCACGATTATCCACATCAGATAACATAGTCAGACTTATCAAAAATAATCACAATCATTTGATCGATAATCATGTTAAAAAAGGTGTTTATCGTTAAGAATAATTTTTGTGAATTTAGATGTTTTTAGTTTGATTATTTCCTTTATGCACATAAAAAGTCCCAGTCGCCATGGTTTTCCTCAGTTTTATAGCGATTATTTTATTCATGACTAATATAGCCAATCACAGTTCGTTATTTGAGGAAGGAACACGGTTTTACAGCGATAATATTCTGATAAAACTTCGAGTTCCTTTATCTTGACGTTGCCTAGTTTCCACCAACAAAAAATTCTCAAACAATTTTATTTGTGTCAAATTTTATACATTTATAAAATAATCTAATCAAATACCATTCAAGCTTTGAATTTCTTCGATTAATTAACTCAAACTTCCTGCGTAGCAACTTTCAAATCGTGCAAATTTGATGATAAAAACACTCCAACTGCGTTGTCGTGTTTTTAATACTCATCAAATTTACACTCTTTTAAGTTACTACGCAACAAGTTATCGTAAATTAATCAATAAATTCAAAGCTCTTATGGTATTACTAGTGATTAAATTTTGACGTTTCAAACGTGTCAAAATTTACCCGATTAAATTTTGACGTTTAATCGCTTCTGAATTTTTTTTGCAATCATTATCAAAGATTCCTCGACAAGTAAATAAATAATTCGTTGTAAAATCTATTTTTCAAATTAATAATCAGGAAATAATCACGCCGAATACCCCGGGTGCATGAAAATAGCCTGATTAAATTTTTACGTTTTTGTCGCAACGTTTTGCCATAAAGAAATATTTCTCGTAAATTTTCCACCCAAAATCCTTCGTGCTGCGCACTCGAGATTTTGTTACGTGGCAAATTTGCTCGACATATTTTTAAGCAAAACATTTTGACAGAAACGTCAAAATTTAATCGGCTATTTTGATGCACTTGTGATATTACTGTTGATTATTTTTTAGTGATTTCATTCACCAATCATTTAGCAGTATTTGGGCACACGTGTTTAATTCTGTCCAATCACAACATTATTATAGTGAGAATTTTCTACTGCAGAAAATTCCCGCGAGAATTATCTGACATCTGTCACCAGTTTTATTTTAAACTATTAAACTGTATTTTTTATGCTGCATTTTTGATTCAAACACTAAAAAATAATCTTCCGAATACCATTCGAGAGTGCGAATTAATTAGAAAATAATTCTCCAGTTATTTTTTCAAACTTGAATAGACACAAGAGCCCGTAGGGCTCGAGTGGCTATTCCCTGGCAACAAGTTTTCGAAAATCTGTCGAATTATTTTCAATTTATTCTCACTCTCTTGTGATATTACTTATGAAAATTCTTAATTGCATCTTCCTTTAATAATTACTGTAAAAGTTTAATTGTTGTTTGAATTTTGTTGTTAACCAAATAGGTATTGAGTACAATATTATGTTGTAACAAAATTAATTCTGTAATGAAACACAAAAAGCGTAAATAAATTTTTGCAGAAATTGCTGTTTGATATTTCCTCGACACTTAATTTTGCTTATCGAATTAAAATGATAAAATGTCTCTTTTCTCGCAAGAATTTTGAAAATTTGTATTCATTGACTAGCTGACCCAACAGACGTTGTCTTGTCCAAATTTCAATAAATTTGTTTGTGATTGTTCTAATCGTGAGGGGAAAAAAGCACTTTCATTTTTTCCCCAATTTTCCGGGCAACTTTTCCAATTTTTCTTTCCCTAAAAACCTTATTCGGACTATTACAAACATTTTTTTAAAACAATTAGCCAAATCGGTCCAGCCGTTCTCAAGTGATGCGCTTACCAATGAACAGCTTTTAATTTTTATTTATACAGTGAGCGCCAGCCAAATGGAATAAATTCATTATCTCAATTATTGTGCATATTGAGAAAGAAAACCGAAGCACGTCATTTTTAGTCTTATCACATGATATCCTGTAAAGTAAAAATTTCATCCCTAACCACAACCCCCTTCGAGTGACAGTTGCAACCCCGAAATTTTTAAATGGGAAGGGGGGGCTTGTGATACCTCATTTGAAAGGTCTCTTCATCTTCTATTCAAAAATGCTATGGTTTAAAAATTTATTGCAAAAATGAAGAGTAAAAAGAATTAATCTATTTAACGAAATTCGCCGCAACATATTAAAAAATCAAAAATTCATAGTGTTTCGTTCTCAGTAATGTAATACAATAAAAAAATCAATTAGTGCTTTAAACTACACTAACACTATCAACTAACGAAAAATGTTGATAAGTTTTTATGTCACTTTCTGAATATTTCAATTGTGTTTGCTTGCCTTCTTAGTATCAAGAACCAAACGCTATTAGTTTTTGATTTTTTTAGTGTGTCGTAATGAATTTCGTTAAACAGATTAATTTTTTTTACTCTTCATTTTTACAATAAATTTTTAAACCATATCATTTTAGTATAGAGCATGAAGAGACCTTTCAAATGAGGTATCACAAGCCCCACTTCTTATTTAAAAATTTGGGGGTTGCAACTGTCACTCGAAGGGGGTTGAGGTTAGGAATGAAATTTTCACTTTACAGGATATTTTTTTTCAATATGCACAATAATTGAGATAATGAATTTATTCCAGTTGGCTGGCGCCCATAAAAAATTGTGTCATTAAATACGTAAAATTTAATGTTTGTTGTAGTATAAGTTGACGCGTTTTAGAATTAATTCTAATAATTTTAAAGAATTAATTTTTCGCAGAAATCGTGACGTATATTCAAGGCCCCAGGCAATTTCCACAACTAGTTATAAAGAAATATAAATACGTAAAACATCGAAGTGCTCAAAAAGTTACCTATTGGAAATGTCATCTGTATGATGGAGGTTTTTGCAAAGCCAGGTGTACCATCGGCGTAAATCAGACAATTATACTGAATGGACTGCACACGCATGAACCTGATCTTCCCTCACTCAAGAATTGTGTTGTGCTAAATCACGAAAGATTTATGGTCGCAAGAAGAAGTAATTATAGCAGTAAACGCAGATTTTTAATTCCAAAAAGACAAACAATGTAATTTGTTGTTAGTTGATTATGTAATTTAATTATTTTGTATCAAATTAGTCTGATTATTTTTTAATGATTTCATTCACCAATCGTTTAGCAGTATTTGGGCACACGTGTTTAATTCTGTCCAATCACAACATTATTATAGTGAGAATTTTCTACTGTAGAAAATTCCCGCGAGCATAATTTCTAGTATTTTGTTTACATATGTAACTTGACAGCACATTTTCTAGTTTTGACATCTGTCGCCAGTTTGATTTTAGTTTATAATGAATTAAACTGTATTTTTATGCTGTATTTTTTATTTAAACGTTAAAAAATAATCTTCCGAATACCACTCGAGAGTGCGAATTAATTAGAAAATAATTCTCCAGTTATTTTTTCAAACTTGTTGCCATTTGGGAATAGCCACTCGAGCCCTACGGGCTCTCGTGTCTATTCCCTGGCAACAAGTTTTCGAAAATCTGTCGAATTATTTTCAATTTATTCTCACTCTCTTGTGATATTACTTATGAAAATAAAATAATTTAAGTAAACAATTTTACATTTAGTATGCTTCAATGATAGTTAATTAATGTGAAATTTGGGTGTTTGATACGTAATTGCCTAAAAGTACTGATTTTATTTATTAACTCATAATTTGTTTCGATTGTCCAATTAATACAATAAGAATGCATAATAAATCACTATTTGTAGTAAATTACTTAATTTTTAAAAGAAGTTAAAGTTGTAGGTAGCCGAATTCACAATTTTCTACAAAAAGCAACAAACAATTTTGACGATGTTTGAAAATAGTTTATTGTTTCAGAAGAATTAACGTTTATGGTTAATCAGCGGGGACAAATGGCTCTTATTTATGAGGATAACATATTTCATGTAAACAGACGTTACGATAACACCACTTTTTGGCAATGCATGGAGTACAGAAAACATCGTTGTAAATGTCGTTGTATCACTACCGCTCAAGGAACAGTAAAAAGATCTAAAACAGAACACAATCATCCACCAAATACCCAAAAAATCAGGAGTAAAAGTCTAAAAATGAAATGTGTTACAAATTCACCAATCTTATACAATTAATTAAGAAGGTAAACAATTTTGTATGTGCATAATAAATAAAGCAGTGCAAACTAAACTTCACTTTATCATTTACAAAAATTCATGAAACCACTTTCTTATTTTTTAAATGTTGATCAAATTATTACAAACTGTGGTGTTAATTTTAAAGTCGACTGAAGAAAATTTGTGAAAAATTGGTTTGTTTTAGGATCTTTAACATACATGGTAAATCAAAAACATCAAATGGTTTTGATTTATGATGATCACGTGTTTCACGTGAATAGGAGGTACGAGGGAAAGACATTCTGGAAATGCATGGAATATAGAAAATTTCATTGCAAATGTCGACTGACTACAGAAGATGCAGGCGGCGTAAAGCGTTCACAAGTCGATCACAACCACCCATCCAACAGCGAAAAAATTAAAGAGAAAATTTCAAAAATGCTTTATATGACCACTTCTAATTTTTAACTGTCAGTATAGTCATAGCTAATTTTAAGATGGACTGATAATTTTAATTGTTATTTAAAAAATGTATATAAATATATTATATCACAAAGAGTTTTTATTTTATAGTGAATTATTTCTTTGGAGTAAAATGCAAATTATTTTACTTTTTTTATAAAACATGTATAAATTGGTGACTTGAGTATTTCTTTTTTATTGCAGAAGTAGCAATATTTTCTGTAACGAGAAGAGGACGAAAGTGCTTAATTTATGAAAACAACATTTATTACGCAAACCTGCATAAGAGAGATCGAATATTTTGGGTGTGTTCTGATTATTACAAAACCAAATGCCGAGGAAGATGCGTATCGTCACTTGACGGCTTCATAAAAAGGATGAATTCGGAACATAACCATCCTCCTCATACCATTATGAAGAATGATTTTGTATAAAATTACTCCATTTAACTTACTGAACTTAAATTAGACATTAATTTTAAATTTCAAATAAATTTTAACATAAGTTGTATTTTATTATTCTTTTCCACTGATATTGAAATAAATAAATAAAGTGGCTGATTAATTGTATTTTAAATAAATTTACTTTCTAAAAAGTTCTGAGCATTATGATAATCGTTCCAATTACTAATTTAACCCACAAATGCCTGAATTACTAACATTAAATTAAATTCATCGGCAAATCTGTTGTACTAGATTTGGCTGGACTTAATTGCATACTTTTTTCAGGTCATTATTTTCTCAAAGGTTCAAGAGGCAAAGATTACTTAGTGGAAAATTACAACATATTTCATGTGAACAGAAAAGTAAATAAAAAATGCTTCTGGTTGTGCTCAGAGTATCTTAAATCTAAATGCAAATCGAGATGTGTTACAGAACATAACAGGATGTTGAAAAAACCGACTATTGAACACAACCATCTGCCACATTTTGAGAAAATAAGAAAGCTTCAATTGCGCAATAGCAAACCAGAAATGATGAATTATAACGGATTTACCATGGGATTTAGCACCCAATTTTGCTCATAGTTGGAGTTGTTAAATTATATTGAAAATAAGTAAAAATTGTTAAAATAAAAAAATATTAATTCATTCAGTTATATCTGACAAATTTAATATTTTAACATGGAAATGACAGAAGTAATTAAAATTTTCTAAGATATATGTGAAATAAAACTAATACGTTAATTGAGAATTATAAGTAATTTATTTAATTGTTGTAATATGAATAATTTTTTGAACTAATAAATGACTTAAAATAATTAAAAGTGCAAATAACACATATTTAAATATTTATTACAAAATCTTACTTTAATATGTTCAAATTATTGTAATTGTACTGACAATGAGCTAAAAATGTTATCAATTTAAGAATAAAATTATATTTACTTATTTATGCTATTATAATATTCTTCCTCGAGATCATATAAATCTGCAGCAATATCGTCCCTTAACGACATCAACTTTTGGTCGCATTCCCCTTGTTTCGTTCTAAAACATTATTATTTATTACATTATCACTTACATTATTACATTCTCTCACCTGTATAGCTTCGAATTTTGCGAAATGGCTTCATTAACTGAGGGAAAATCGTTTAATATCAGATATTGTTTAATGTCCGAGACGAGTTTCATTAAAGATTCGCCGGCTCGCACAATATTGGAAGCCCGCACGTGCATTTCGTAAGTGTCCTGTTCACAGTGAGTCATTTTGGATAACTGAGTTTCGTGCTCGCCTTTAGCGAGTTTAACTATTTCTAATAAGGTGAATTAAATTATTGTGGACAATATAACCTCAACTTACCCTCAAAATTTTCTAGCATACTTTTAACGTCATCTTTCAATCTTGTACGGTACGATTTTAGCAAAGCCTCTTTACTTTGTGGCAACGCAGTTCTCGTGGTGGTCATAACGTATTAATAAATAAATTGTACTCGATTTTTAAAGCAACAATTTGACAGGTCACAACACTGCGCACAGCGCCATCTGCCCGGATTAAAGTTGGCTATAAGAATTTCCCGGATTTTGAAAAATGCTGTAAATTAATTGAAAAAAGTTCAATTACGATTGAGAAAAATTGTTTTGGTTGAAAGTTGATGTTTCTGAAATAAATTATAACAGCTTGGAATCGATTTGGGCCTGAATATTGTTAGCGGTTTAATGCGGTAGCAGCTCCGGGTTCCGGGTAGCTAGGGAAATTGAAATCCATTGTTGCCGTTCGCGCAAACTGAAAAATAAGATTCCCTAAAAGCTCGAGCTGTCCTCAAGCCGTACAGGTAAAATAGTGGGAAAGAGATCAATATACAGAATGGAGTGTTGTTGAGTGTGTGCCGCTTAAAAGAGAAAAGAGACGCGTTAATGGGACATTCGACGATGATGCATGGGTAATAACGATGGGTTCGATGGAAACACGATGTCGATAGTGTTTGTGAAAACTGACGACGTACTCGTGGGTTGTTTGTGATTCGCACCATGCCCGTTTCCAGGGAGGTGTGCCCGATTCTAGCTGTTATTCCTGTGTAGCTCCGTGGCTCCCCGTGCTAAGCTCGCTAGTAATTTTTCTCGTGGTTCCAGTACATTATAATAGAGTAATGACATGAATGGATGCAATTTCAACGGACATTTTCGATTAATTTACCTGTCCTTCGATTGGAATTTATTTAAAATATGAAATAATGGTAAGTGACTTGGTTTAATTAAATTTTTAAGGGCTCGAGATTTAATTAAAAACGAGTTACAACCTAATCCAATTTAAAAGATCATTTAATTACTCCGCATTATAATGTAATTTACATGAAATTCGCCGCAACGACGAATATTTAAATGCGGTTTAATTAGAAATTAGTCACAATCGGAGGTATCGGCGCCCGATGCGTCGCATTTAAATTCAGCACCTTTTTTATTTCGCTCCTTTCCATTCACTTTTGGGACCCTCGAATATGGAAATGTTTTTAATTCGACCTCAGTGCAAAAAAAAATGCAAATTATATTTTCAATTTCGTCGGATCAAAAGCTTCTGCGTACAGTTCCTGTTCAAATGGAGGCTTTCATTAATCTCGTTTCTTCATTATCTTCTCATTACGCATTTAGCACTTTATGAGGCAATTTTATACAAAATGAATGAAAAGAACAACTTTTTCGACAAGATTTTCTTTTCACAGCGGCTCTAACCTCCGCTAACGTTTCTTATTTTTACAAGATTGCGCGCTATGCGCCAGAAATTGGTTTTCAAGACCGCACATAATTCTCAAAAGGAATAATCGACGATATGAAAAAATGAACAATGAACTATGAATTTAGATCGGACGGGTTTTGTTATTTTTTTGTAGTTTCGCGGATTTCTGATCCGGAAACGTTTATCGCTTTTTGAGAACTTCGGAAAATAAAAACTTGCGTTGTTTTCGCCGGCAAAATTGTTTCTCGGAAATAAAATCCGTACCAATCGATACGAACGTTGTAATAGAAACTTATTTCACTTTATTAATTGGCGGAGGAGTTTTTATTAGACTTCACATAACTGCTTATGATTGTGTACCTTATCTTAAAAAAAATCTAAGGCTAAACATATCAACTAAAAAACCATTATTGTGCAAATACCGTGTCCTCAAAAAAACTTAATTATGTTAGGATGTGATTTTAATATTAAGTTGGTAACATGCAATTTACAGGCAGTTGTTCCAAAATTTTTAAACTTTTGATTGAAATTAATGGGCGTTGCCAACGTAAATTGAGTTTTTTATTGAGCTCACGGTAAAACAATTTTTACCAACAGGCCCCCATAAAATTTGCATGAACTTCACTAACTACCTGATAATATTGTGACTAAACTACGGCCCAATGGGATGAAACTAATCCGATTGTAAATTGAATCGGTTGGTTAAGTTAATTTAAAGGTAATTTCGTATCCGGTTTTATTATTATTGCGACAAAATAAACTAATTATCGACCGTTACACGTTCCATATAGTATTCAACGTTGTAATTTTGCACTTCGAGTGCCAATAAGTATTTTTTTCTTTTTTTGAAATTTATGTTTGATAGAGAATTTTGCAAATCCGTTTAGTTGCCAACGAGCCAAAAAACATTCGGACAATTAGAAGGTAGTTTTAAACATTGTTTTAGAAATGAATCTTTGAGCTGTTGCACTTATTGGACTCTGATAGAGAATTTTAAAAATCCATATTGTTGCAAACGTGCCAAATTTTTTTCAGACATTTAGGAGATTGGTTAATTAAATTAATTTAAAGATAATTTCATATTCGGTTTTATTATTGTTGCCACAAAATAAACTAACTATCGACCGTTATACATTCCATATAGTATTTGTTGTCGCAAGTTTGTGCTTCCAATGCCATTAAGTAAGTTTTCATTTTCCACCCCGGTTGAAATACATCAGGGCATTTAATTTTAATTGCATACGAGATGGCTGTTAAAATTCTATATCTCGAGTAGGTATACTATTTCCCGGGTAAAAGGTTTCAGGTTCTAATTTATGTCAGATGACAGGTCTAAAGGGAAGTCTTCCAGAAGATGCCCCACTCGTTTAATATTCAAGCGCGGCGCTTTTAGAAACGATGGCGATTTTCAAACGAATTTTTTTTAATTTCAACGATGTACACGAAGCGGAAAACTTGTTGCATGTTTAGGCAACGCAATTAGCAATATTACAACTTTTTAATTAAATAATTACTTGTGAACTTAATTAATTCCATTAAAGATTCATGGTTATTAAACGCCGTTATTGCAAGTGGTTTCGCTATTTTTGTACTTTACGACTGCGACTATATTTGTTTGGACGCAAATTAAAGTATAGAATGTGACAGAAAAAAACGGTCGGGCGCTTCGAAGCCGGCTTTGCAAGCGCGTTCGTGGAGTTGCCTGTCAATATTAAGGCCTGTGTTTAAAATTCCATGTCGGGCGGTGCATCGAACAAAATCAAGAACTGAATACACAATTTTGCACAAATTTTTATTATTCATTGTTTAACTTCTTGTTTATTTACAACACATGAGGTTATGCAGCCAACGCCATCGATTCCGTTTTTTTATGTCGCATTGTGTGCCTATTTGTTAATTTTGTTGAAGCGCGAAAATTTCATTAGCTGCAAAATTGACTACATTTTCTTATTTTAAATGATGTGGAAAGAAAGTAACTTCGGCGGGAGATAAAGTTTTTCTGTTACGGCAGAAACATGTTATCTGTAAAGTGGTGTAACAAATCAAGAAAAAATGCGAGATCAATAGAAAGTTTCCTATTTGTTGTCTTCTTGCACCCGAAGCGACCGAAGTTGTCAACGCCGCTCGAAATGATATTTCTGAAGGTAGGTGGAAAGTCGGCGGTATTTCTTGAAAACGCGATAAGATCTCGAAGAATCAATACTACCAAAAGGGAAATGTTTATTTTAAATAAGCTCTCGGCGAAAATTGTATTTATTCTATTTTGGAAATTGCTGCATACACTTGAATAACTTCAGGGGTATGATGTATTGCGAAAGTTACGGCCGAACCCGAAATTTAAAACTTTTGCAACAATGTGATTAATTTCACAAAGTCCGCAGAATAGCACAATTTAAATATTTTCGATTTACGAGATTGCATTTATGTGGAAGAATTCAATTTATGGCGTTATTTCAATTTACCAGTTGTCTTTTTGGTGCAATGCACAATAGTAGCGAGAGAGTGCCATATGCGGAATACTAAACATTCGAATGAAAATTGTTCAGGTGGCAAACAAGATAAAAACACGAAAATGCCATCAAATTATTCTTTTAACATAAAACACCCACATTTTACTATTTTTAGACATTTATTTAAATAGAATTAATTAATTCATTTGATCCACTCTTGTTTTGAATTTCTAATGAGATACCTCTACCATGCGTTCAATAAAAACTCAATTAGGGTAGGTTGTGATTTTAATTTTAAGTTGGTAAGGCGTAAATGGGCGTTGCGGATTTAAAATTAAATTCACAACTTACATAAATTGGGCTTTTTATTGAACGCACGGTATTGTGTTTCAAATTACTGATTATTTTGGTGTGTTGAGATAGTTGCAACTAAAGTAGCGAAGAGAATCCTTTAAAGTTTCGTTAAAAGCATTAGCAATTTACGGTCAGGACAACTGAAGTTTTTGAACGTATACAGCCGTAAATCTTTCCTCCTAATTTAACATTTGTCCACTGCAAATTTCGCAATGAACCGACTTGCAATTAATAGCTGCAACAGTTTTACATTTTTATGCATGTAATGAATAAAAAACGTATAAAACATCCCTTCGACAATCTAAACTTTTCAAAAACGGTTTGCTATATTTTTATTCTCTATTTTCTTGCGTTAAATTGTCAGCAAGCTGTTTCTAGTGTTGTAATAGCCTCACCCAACTTCAAAAACTTTCCGCTTTTCCAATCTCCGGTTTGTAAATTTCACTATCCATCGGTTCTCTTACTTCATTTCTTTCAGATATTTTCCGCCTGCCTCGTTCACTTTCAGGAGGCGACCTCTTCTTTCATAATTGTTTGGGTCGGAATCCTTTGGGTATTCTATCTAAACGGCCTCACGAACATTTCATTTTAACTGTTGTATTTGTTAAAAACTCGTTTGAGATCTTTCTCGGTGTCAGTGCCGGAAAATCGACAAATTTCTCGAAAAAGAAAATCCTCCGGAGAGTTTAAGTTGTACTTTTTTGCATACAATTGAAGGCCTGCCCCTGATGGGAATAGCGCGAATGGTTTTTAATTTTTTTAATTTGGTTTAAACGAACTTATTCAAACAGTCATGGGACAGTTAAAAGAAAACAATGCGGTAAATTAAAGATATTTGCACAAAATAAAGAATTGCTTTTAAAAACAAGCTTGAAAGTATTGTAAGTATGAAAAGGTTCAAGTCAATCGGATATATAGAAGTGGGTCAGATCAGTTGTAAGATTTCATCCTCACAGACTAACACACAAGTTAAATAAAACCTTGCAAATAAGAAAATAGTTGAACTTTAATGTCAAGTTTTGATTGTATACATATGTCCAGACGGCCCAAAAGAAACTACCCCTTGCAGGATGCCCCAAAGGAGGGAAGGAAGTCGTTGCGTAACGTTGTCTAGTGTACAACAATAGTGGAGAGTGTCCAGTAGCTTAAAATAACTTATCGCCTTGTTTTGTTGACTTTAGTTGATTGTTTGAGTTGTTATATTAAATTTGTCAAAGTGAAAGGTGTCTCATTTGGGGAACCCACATAAACCACGAGACATTCCGTCTCAACACTGTCATAACAAGCCCCAAACTCTGATGTAAGTTTGCTAATGAGCAACACTGGTTTGTACATAGAGCCTCAATGGTCCCCTTAAAATATAATATTGATTTAACTTTTGTAATTTAAATGTTTCAATTGTATATGACATAATGAGACTAAATGTTAATTAAGTAACACTTACTTTAATTTGTACCTTAAGACGAGACGAATTGTAAATTAAGTAAGGTTGGTAATACTACTCTTAATGGCTGACTGTCCGTTTTGGAGGTTGTAACACTGAAAATAAATATTAGGGGGAAATTAAAAAATATAACTTGGAATTGTTTCAAAGAACAAATTTAACTGAATATTTTCTTGATTTTTTTAATGATTAATAAGAATATAATTTCAAATAATATTTCTATAAGTTGCAAAATAGCATTATCACGAAGAACAATGTAAACTAACGTTTAAAAATACGTTTAATGTATATTCATATTAACTTTAAAAATCGGTACACTCTTACATCTGTCGCTTAATGGAGTTAAGTGACACTTAACTTTAAGGAGTGCTTTTAAAATGTGAAAAGATTAGTTGGATTAAATAAAAAATATGAAGGTCGAACTTGTTTAAATCAAACTTACATGTTCAACATTTAACCTTTGTAAAAGGATAGGCCCTTGATGTAACCTGCTTTTTTGTAAGCAAACTAATGTCACAATAAAATGATATCTATTTTTTTGCGAGTCAAGAGGGAACATTATATTCGAAACCCATTAATCATCGGACAAAGTGCTTAAAATTTTCTTTTTGTTTGATCGAACCCTCGAGTAAATTGTATCGATCGTTGTAAAAATGATTTCAGGCCAAGGGTACGTCTTTATTAAATTAAAATCACACGTTTTACACAGAAATGTTTAAATTAACTTACGGATGTCTAAATATAGTTTGTTTACCTGCGTCGACGAAATTGATTTAAGAGGTTCCGATTTAAAATAAATTTCTTTGGACGATTTACTTTGCGGCCTGATTATTCTCATAAAAAAGCACTAAATTTTTTGCTGAACACCTTTTTCGTTTTAGGCCAAATTCGGTAATTGTAAAATTGTCGTCTGGTGCGTCGTAAAGGCGAAAAAATTTGTAAAAGCTTTCTAGGAATTTATTTTGGACGTTCCACTGGCAATTTTTTAATTGAAGGGATCTTCAAACTGATGGTGTTCTCAAAATTAAAGGCTATTCCGAGAGGAAGAACGCAAAATTTCAAGTAACTTGTTGGCAGTGCTAAATAATCGTCAAGCACGAACAGAATACAAATTTGTATGGATCTGTCCACATTGTCGAGGTAAAATAGATTGGTCGGCGCAGATGGATGTAGTAACATGCAAATGTATTAGATAAGTGCCCATTGCTTGCGATTTCCCTATAATTTAAACGTTAAGTAGGTGGTGCGCCAGAAATCAATAAAATTTAAAATGGGCTGATCTATTTTAGTTGCCGTTAATAGTTATTTACGTGTCAAGCTTTGTAAATTAATCTTCACGGGCGAGCTGGAAGTTTGTGGTAGGAGCGCGCCCAGTGAGCCTAGTAAAGATTAATTGCAAAGCGTGTCGCGTACAAACTTTTATTTTCACCTTCACATGATCATTTTTAATTAACTTACTTTAATTTTTTTATCGAAGGCGTTATTTCTAACTAGACGTAGTCATGGTGATGTAAACAGACAACAACCCTGTAAAATTTTACAGGTCTTTTATACCAGTCCGTAAAATATTACAGGTCTGTTCACGTAATTTATCGTTTACTTGGTTATCATAAACAACAAAATTAACCCATAAAATGTCATTTACTAAGAAGGTGAAATAGTATATTCTGTAACAAGTTTGGAATGAGACATATTCCACACGAATGGAAGTTTAACACCCGAGCCGAAGGCGAGGGTGGCGGTCCACGAGCGTGGAATAGCCATTCCAAACGTGTTACAGACTATACTGTCTCTACGACTGTATGTGAAAATAAAAAGTAATAATAATAATAATAAAAAAATAATAACAATACAATAATACAATACAATACAATAATTCTCTATTTATATATTTTCTTTTTTACTTACTAAATTGATAGTAATATTTTGGCAACGGTTAAATAGGATATTTGGTAAGTTACAAACATTTGATGATGTGGTATTTGTCACATAAGAATGTGATGGCAACATTGTAGAATTCTGTTTGGAACTTCCTGGTGTAGGTTCGATATCTAAATATTCTAATATTTTATTGGCAACATTTAAGCGATTTTGAATGGAATTGTCGATATAGCCTTCGGCCACTTCAATAGATTTCCATCCACCATGTCTTTAAAATTTCTATAGTGGCCCCAGCATCTATCAACATGGTGGCAGATGTCCGTCTAAAGCAGTGGCCGGTGTAAGACTCTGGATTTAGTAGTTGCAATAAGATAACCACTTGTTTAGCCATATTACCTAGTTTATTTATACCCATGACTTGTTTGGTGCAGCGACCTTTTTGAAAATTTAGAAAAAAATTGTCTGTTGTAATGTTTGGGGGCCTTATATCTGCATATTTTTTAAATATTATAAAATTCTGCATTGCTGGTGAATTTTCTAGAAACCTTTATTTTGGCATCAGGTACACTAATTAATACTGAATTTTCTAAGTATTTTATATCTTGAATGTTCCTCAAATATAACTAATTTTTTCTGCATGCGCCCATAATGCCGACAATTAAAACAACCTAAATAATAAAAAACAATTAATAGCAACTCTTCATTTTCTGTATTTATTTAGTTAACTTTGTTGAAAGATATTGTTTTTAAACTTAAATCATTAATTTATTAAATTATATTACACTTACACTTTGCACAAAAAGTATATTTAAACAGAGATAATCAACAAAAAGGTACAGGACAGTTCAAATTGCTTAAATCGTGTGACGCGATTTTTTAAATCGAGTTTTGACAAATTGAAAAAAAAAACAAATCTCATAATAATAATTTTTATCTACAATCATGACGTAATACGTTCATTTCATATGCTAGCCATGGATACATAACAAGGCTCCTTATCCACAGGTCACGCCCCTTCAGTTTCATTTTCATTATTAAACGGTGCGTATTGTTGGTTGCCTATTTATTTTCATTATTAAACGGAGCGTAATGTTGGTTGCCTATGCGCGCGGTAGAATGATTAGTTTTTACGAGGCTACCTAAGCAAATGTCCCGGGTTCAATTCTGGGCGACAGTAACACCGTATTAAAATCAGAACCGTGTCTCCTCGCGAGGCAATGGTAAAACACCGAGGTATTCTGCCTAATCTCTTCTTCTTCTTCCTTCTTCTGAGGGAATATTTGCACTTAATTGTTACGGGACGGAACAATTATCGGACGGTGCCAATGCACGACGCCTTTGCGAGAAAAAGAAAATTAGGAACGAATAAAAAACTATTATCCATTAGGGAGACCTCGGCTACCGCGAGAATCGGAGAAGCGTCACAACTTGAGGGTGGTTAAGTCGTCACTTTAAAAATATAATATAAGCAAAAGAAAAACACGTTCGTATTTTTCGTGCTAACTGACAAATCCTTGTTATTTTTTTCGCGCCCATGACAACTGGAAGCAAAGGTTTCTCGATGAAAATCACGTTTTGGTTTCGGTTTAATTTCGGTGTCAATTTTGCTTCGGAACTTTTCAGCATTTTAAAGTTTTATCGAATGAAATTTTGATTGTAGATAAACAGCTGTATTTTTCTCGCACATAATGGCTATTATGAACTCAGATGTTTGTAAATACTCGTCTTCGACTCGTATTTACAAACTTTTATCTTCGTTAATAATAGCCTACATTATGTGCTCGTTAAATAATATACTATTATCTACAATCATGACGTAATACGTTCATTTCATATGCTAGCCATGGATACATAACAAGGCACCTTATCCACAGGTCACGCCCCTTCAGTTTCATTTTCATTAATAGACGGAGCGTATTGTTGGTTGCCTATTTATTTTCATTAATGAACGGAGAGTAATGTTGGTTGCCTATGCGCACGGTAGAATGATTAGTTTTGGTACCTTAGTTTTTACGAGGCTACCTAAACAAATGTCTCGGGTTCAATTCTGGGCGACAGTAACACCGTATTAAAATCAGAACCATGTCTCCTCGCGAGGGAATGGTAAAACACCGAGGTATTCTGCCTAATCTCTTCTTCTTCCTTCTTCTATTACTGAGGGAATATTTGCACTTAACTGTTACGGGACGGAACAATTATCGGACGGTGCCAATGCACGACGCCCTTGCGGGAAAAAGAAAATTAGGAACGAGTAAAACACTATTATCCATTAGGGAGACCTCGGCTATCGCGAGAATCGGAGAAGTGTCTCAACTTGAGGCTGGTTAAGTCGTCACTTTCAAAATATAATATAAGGAAAAGAAAAACACGTTCGTATTTTTCTTGCTAACTGACAAATCCTTGTTATTTTTTTCGCGCCCATGACAACTGGAAGCAAAGGCTTCTCGATGAAAATCACGTTTTGGTTTCGGTTTAATTTCGGTGTCAATTTTGCTTCGGAACTTATCAGCATTTCAAAGTTTTATCGAATAAAATTTTGATTGTAGATAAACAGCTGTATTTTTCTCGCACATAATGGCTATTATGAACTCAGATGTTTGTAAAATAATATACTATTATCTACAATCATGACGTAATACGTTCATTTCATATGCTAGCCATGGCTACATAACAAGGCACCTTATCCACGCCCCTTCAGTTTCATTTTCATTATTAGACGGAGCGTATTGTTGGTTGCCTATTTATTTTCATTAATGAACGGAGCGTAATGTTGGTTGCCTACGCGCACGGTAGAATGATTAGTTTTTACGAGGCTACCTAAGCAAATGTCTTGGGTTCAATTCTGGGCGACAGTAACACCGTATTAAAATCAGAACCGTGTCTCCTCGCGAGGCAATGGTAAAACACCGAGGTATTCTGCCTAATCTCTTCTTCTTCTTCTTTCTTCTATTACTGAGGGAATATTTGCACTTAACTGTTACGGGACGGAACAATTATCGGACGGTGCCAATGCACGACGCCCTTGCGGGAAAAAGAAAATTAAGAACGAATAAAACACTATTATCCATTAGGGAGACCTCGGCTACCGCGAGAATCGGAGAAGCGTCACAACTTGAGGTTGGTTAAGTCGTCACTTTCAAAATATAATATAAGGAAAAGAAAAACACGTTCGTATTTTTCTTGCTAACTGACATATCCTTGTTATTTTTTTCGCGCCCATGACAACTGGAAGCAAAGGTTTCTCGGTGAAAATCACGTTTTGGTTTCGGTTTAATTTCGGTGTCAATTTTGCTTCGGAACTTATCAGCATTTTAAAGTTTTATCGAATGAAATTTTGATTGTAGATAAACAGCTGTATTTTTCTCGCACATAATGGCTATTATGAACTCAGATGTTTGTAAATACTCGTCTTCGACCCGTATTTACAAACTTTCATCTTCGTTAATAATAGCCTACATTATGTGCTCGTTAAATAATATACTAATTTTCCACCTCATTCGATTAAAAAAAAAATAGTTACAATCGAGGGCGCTGGTGGTAGTCATTTCATAACAAGTAATGAATATTGCGTAACAGGTGTAAAGAATAGCCTATTCAATGTTCAAAAATGATCGCAGAATGCATGTATTCTAAAACAGTCGTAGAGAAATAAAATATTAATTCAGAACATTTGACGAGTGACTGTGGAAATCTTTTCGGAAATTAAGATTCTTTTTATTGTTTCATCAAATAATTTTTTCGATTACAGTTAAACTCGCTCGCATAAAATGTCTGACCAATCAATCGTTCATCAATAAAAACGCCACAATTTATTGCTGGGGTCGGAAATTAATGTGCTTGGCACGTTCGGCTAACAAAAAAAAAATGAAGCAATCTTCGACAAATAAGATCGGCCAGTAAAGTCGCTGTTCATACATGCATGAGATCCTTCCACTAGGCCTTATTAAAAACAAATACTGCAAAACCACTTTTACAACACAACGTAACGAATTTCGTGTCCCGAAATAGAATACAATATTTACCCCTGAAAATACTGCGAAAAAGTTATTGACATTTTCATAATATTCTTTACATGTTTCCAATGCAAATATTTTCGTACCTGTCGATATCTTTGGGAACGGCGGAAGTTATATTCCCAGTTGTGCCATTCGATGAGAAGCACAATTTTCTGGAATGCGCTGCTATTCGGTCGTCATTGTTTTTTTGCTAATTGATGTGGCAATTTCTGACGTTTTTAGATTTTCGCAATTCCTACAATAACTTTTTCCTTCTTATTTATATTTCTTTTCATTTCTTTTTGTTTACTTTTGCTTTTGGACTTACTGTGTTTCCTTTATCAGATTTTAAATTTGGCCAACGTCCATAAAGACTTGCACATTAAATTGAAACATAAAAACTGACCGAAAATAGTTTTATCAACACAAATGGGTTTTTTAAATGTTAAATAAGGTTTTCGATTAAAACGAACGCCCTCCAGTGGTATTTGAGACTCAACAAGGCGTTTGTACAGGGTGTCCCATCACTTGTGGCCACCCCCAAAATTGAGCTTTAATTGAAAGCTATGAATTTGAAATTTGGTGCACGTATGACTCTGGTATAAGGCTAGAAATTTCCGGTTTTAAATGTTAATTGTCGGCGTTAGTTTTCGAGAAAAAAAATAAAAACTGATTTTTTATAAAAATACTATCTCCCAATTTCATCAAATTTCACTTTTCAGGATCAGTATTATTGAGACAAAGATGTCCAAAGTAAAAAAAAAAATCCAAAAGCTGTAATTAGCCTAAAATTCCCTTATATTCGAATCTTAACAGTAAATGTAATGATTTATGGCCCTAATAATCCTCAAAAACTGTCCGCAAAGTCGAGTACAATTTAAATTTATGGCATTGTAAAAATTTGTCAGTGTCTAGTGGAAACCAGGGCAAGAGAACGTCAGTAGCGTACCTAAATCGAACCTTTTTACATTCTTGTAAATTTCTAAAATTTTTGTAAGTCCTCTAATAAATTATGATTATGAGAACGAACATGATTTAAAGTATGGATGTTGAATTATATTTCTTCGAAGGTAAAGGTAACCGGCATTATAAACGAAAACTAATTAAAACACACAGAAATAAAACACAGATAAAAACTTTTTGGACAAAGTTACTCTTCAAAAGCTGAAGTTGAACTGATAACAATAGTAATACACTCACCCTACATTTATAACTGACAGTCGATATTTACGACTAGATGAATACGTTTACTATTGAAAAATGCAATTCCGAAGCAATTTTAGCAATAAAGTCATTAAATATTTATGGATGAAACGTGCGTTTGAACACTCAACCAGTACGACCACAATAATCCGTGAAACTAATTTCCAAATTTACGGGGACGACAAAGTTAGTCTCGAACGAGTTCCGAAATCATTCAGTTCAAAATCTTTCGTATTCATCTTTGCACTCAAACATTAATTCAAAATGTAATAAGTCCTCTTCGACTTAAAAAATATAATTCAACATCCATACTTTAAATCATGTTCGTTCTCATAATCATAATTTATTAGAGGACTTACAAAAATTTTAGAAATTTACAAGAATGTAAAAAGGTTCGATTTAGGTACGCTACTGACGTTCTCTTGCCCTGGTTTCCACTAGACACTGACAAATTTTTACAATGCCATAAATTTAAATTGTACTCGACTTTGCGGACAGTTTTTGAGGATTATTAGGGCCATAAATCATTACATTTACTGTTAAGATTCGAATATAAGGGAATTTTAGGCTAATTACAGCTTTTGGATTTTTTTTTTTACTTTGGACATCTTTGTCTCAATAATACTGATCCTGAAAAGTGAAATTTGATGAAATTGGGAGATAGTATTTTTATAAAAAATCAGTTTTTATTTTTTTTCTCGAAAACTAACGCCGACAATTAACATTTAAAACCGGAAATTTCTAGCCTTATACCAGAGTCATACGTGCACCAAATTTCAAATTCATAGCTTTCAATTAAAGCTCAATTTTGGGGGTGGCCACAAGTGATGGGACACCCTGTATATGTATTGAAAATTTTTGAAATCTGAAACTGGGTAAAGAAAGGACCTGCTGTAATTTTAGAATTTCATTAATTAAACACTTGCACTCAAATATTCAAATGTCATGTACTAATATAAGTGCAGTACAAGTAGTTTTAAACTAATTGGAGGAAAGTTTCCGAAGTATTTTCTCAACAAATTGTTCTCTAATTATTATCGAAACCTTTTATCATTGGAATTTGAAAATACAATATCAAAATGCGGGGGTTTTCAAAGAGCCCCGTATCCAATCTACTGTCCGACGATTATTTTTTGTGGGGGTATTCAAATAAATCCTGTGAGGGTACACAGTTGGTGGATGCAAAAAGAAACATAAAATTATGTAAAATTGACAAAATTGTTAAAGAGCTAGCAGGTTGGTCAATAAAAAATTTATCCTTCGCAGGATAAGAAGCTATTTTTGTAAATTTTTTTCTGTTTGTATTTTATTAGACAAATTATCAATTTCAATCCAGTGAAATCATTATATCGAATAAGACATTAGGGTCAATTTATAGAAACATTAAGTTCAATCGGATCAATGTTTTTCGCCATAATTATGATACTTGAGAGAGCGAGAGATATTAAGTAGCCAAAGTTTATTTGTGTTCATTTTTAGAAGTGTGATTAAATATGTTAACTATGCTACTTAAAAAGAATCGAACTATCAATTAGTATCAAAACTTACTAATTGATATTCAACTTTTCGCCAGAAGAAACAAAAATTAAGTTCTGATACAACTTTGTTATCGCATGTCCAGATTACTGTTGAGAGAATAAGTAATTAATAATAATGACGATGCCACTTATATTTGATTGTATAATCAATATCTACTAACAAAATCAATTTAATCATTTATTGTAAAATTTGATAGAGGTTGAAAAATTTACAGTAACTAGGGATTCGAAAAGATACAATAATTATACTACATGACTTGGAAATTACACCAAGAAGGGGTGCGAATTTTTTGACCAAACTTGGTAGAAACGTATAACTATTTAAAGGTAGTACCTAATTTATTATAATTTTAAAGAAAAACAACAAGATTAAGATTAACACAATTTAATTTAATTTTTATTAATAAAGTGTTAGGTCGCCCCTATTAGTTTCCCACTCCCTCACTCTTTGTGGCACTGGCCGCAGAAGGTGGTCAATTTTCTCTTGGGGTATGGTGTCCCATGCAACGTACAATTCATGCCGGAGAGCTTCTAATGTTTGATTCGCTAAGTTCAACAGTTTTGTTCCCATAATGTCCCACACGTATTCAATTGACGACAGCAACGTTTAGAGTGGTGTAGGTTGCGAATGCACTGGAATGTGGAGTGGCATAGAGTGGGGCTCGGGTGGCGTTCAGTGATGAATCTCGATTTTGTTTAGGGATACATGATGGCCCCATGAGGGTCAGACGAAGACGTAGGGAACGTTGCGATATTCAATTTTCTGTTGAAGGTAGTGTGTACTGAGCCGCGGGTGTTACGGTATGGGGTGCTATGGCGTATGGGAGTAGGTCTCAGTTGATGTTTATTCGAGGCACCCTGAACTCTCAATGCTAGCATTTCTATGTCATGTAGTATACTTAGTTAATTGTGTATTAAAAACGTCTTGTAACTTAGAATAGTGAATTTGTATTTCAGATTAGTTAATGGTATTTCCGAAAACGTCAATTGTAAGATTTGTCAATTGTATTCTAAGAAACGTACTTCAGAAAGTATCAATTATAATTCAAATTAGTCAGTTACGTTTCAGAAAACGCCATTGTAATTCAGAATAGTCAATTGTATTTCAAGCATCGTCAATGGGATTCAGAAAGCATCAATTGTAATGTAAATTAGTAAATTGACTATTCTGAATTCCAATGGACGTTTTCTGAAACACAATTGACTAATCTGAAGTACAAATTGACTATGCTAAATTGCAACTGACGTTTCTTGATATACAATTAACTATTCTGAAAAACAATTTGATGTCTTCTGAATTGAAATTACCTTGTCACTTTTTGAATTGTAATTGACGCTTTTTGATATAAAATGTATTAATCTATAATACAAGTTGACTATCCTAAATTGCAACTGACATTTCTTGATATAAAATTAACTAATTTACATTACAATTCATTAATCTGTATTGCAAATTGCAATTGACGTCTTCTGAGATTCAATTGACTAATCTGAATCACTACTGGCTAATCTGAAAAACAATTAACTACACACACCGGCAAAGGGAATAGATTGTACATTTAGTTTATTTCTTAATTTTATTATTTCATTGTCTATATTTAGGTAGCTTTCAATGATCCACTAATCAGTTGAAGTTTTTAACGTCAAAACTTCAAACGTGTGTGTTGTGTCGTACATTTGAAACACGTATTATACATAGATAATAATTAAGTTGTTGTTAAGCAATCAGTTTAATTTGTTGGGGTTTGTTTGAATTGTTTTTTTTTTGAATTATTGTTGTCAGTTTGTTCTTATTGTAAAAACCAGGTAGTAATGGGTGACTTAGTACCGGCTGGAAGATGTTCATGGTACCACCATAAGTGAGCACACAGTACGAAGAAGATTTAAAGAAGTTGGTCTAAAGTCATGTGTCAATAAAAGCCCCCAAACTCCAGAGGCGTCATCGTGTAGCGCGAATAGATTTTGATTGACAACATCAAAATTGAAATTGTATCGACGCCAAAGAGAATAAAATGCACCATTTGATTTTACTACTACTGTAGCTTTTGGTGGCGGCTCAATTATGGTGTGGGGCGAAATATGTTTGGAGGCACGCAGAGAATTAGTAGTGATTGATGGCGGAGCGTTAACTGCAGATAGGTATATCAGAGACATTTTCCAAGACTATGTGGTACTTTTTGCCCCATATATCGGAGAAAATTTCACCCTAATGTAGGATAATCCACGCCCACACGTCGACCGCTGTGTAACTGATCTTTTAAACCTAGTGGGTATAACAATAATGAATCCCCCCCCCCCCCCGACCTGAACCCGATCGAACACGTGTGGGACATACTAGGTAGAAGACTTAGGTCAAGAATTCCTGTCGTTCAAAACAGAGGAGAAGCAAGAGTTGCACTGATTGAGGAATGGGACAGATATGCTCAAGAACTGATCAATGACTTCAACAGAAGTATGGGAAGACGAATAACTATACTTGTAAGGGGGAACACACGCTATTGAAGCAAAAGAAGAAACATTAAATGATTAACTAAATTCAAAATATGCAATAACCATATTTTGTTCGATTCTGACATCTTCAAGTTCTTTTCTTCTTCAACAGGTTTCACATGGTACAACCTTTGTAAAGCACATACCAATAACTCCATCTAACTTCGTATTGGGAGATAACCTGAGAAATGTTTCAGTAATCATTGCAATAATTACTGAAACATTTACTTTTTTCAGTTTCGTGCGTCAGTTTAATCATTGTGTTGACTCTTTTTTTAAATGTGTTTTTTAAATTGTAATATGTGTAATTGACGATGTTTTAAAGAATGTTTTTTTTAAATGTTTGTGATTTGTAGTAAGTGAATTTAAAAAAAAAAATTGTTATGAAGAAGGAAAGCAATTGTAAGTAAAATAAGTGGTATTTGTCAGAAAATTATGAATTGGACATTTTTTAATATTAGTTTTAAATTCTAATTCATGCTAATTCCACCAGTAAACATTCAAGTCCAAGTGAAAAATATGCGACCATATAAATGTCCCAGATGCGCCCGTTTTTCATTTATTTTTGAGAAAACTCCTCTATTTGCCGTGATTTACGTCGTCAAAGCGACGATTTAACAGAAAAATGAATACATTACGTGACTGCCTTATGTCTTTACGTAACAATTTGTTCAAATACATTTTTCTGAGTATGTTTTCTGAGATAGTCGGTGTTCACACGCGCGATCAGTCGATGCAAACATCCATTATAGATTTGATTCCCGTGTACGTAACAAAGTGTTTATCGGAAATTCTTTCAAATTAAACGGTTCGGTTCCGGGTACCGCAACATTTATTTGTAACGTTTGCGAAACGCGTTAGTGGATGTTGAGTTGTTTACATTAATTATTGTCGCGTTTTGCGCGCTGTTTGCGATCGCTTGCGTAATGAAGTAATGCAAAAACTGTGTTCTTGTTTCCATCGGTTTACCAAATATTGAGTACGATGCTCTACTTACTTACATACATAACATTACGGTTTACAAAGGGGTTTCCTGCAAAATCTATTTTTTCCAGGTTAATAAAAAATTTATTTTGAACGATCACGTTTTAGGAATAGAACTGTTAGAATTCCTAATGTTGCATTTAGAATTTTCCTTTCAGCCTGTGCTGCTCGATTTTTAACCAGTTCTTTTACATAATTTATTGTATTTTTATGGTATCGAGTTCAGAACAGAAATAACATAATAATGAGTTTATGGCATTTGAACATAAAAATCGGTCTTTTGAAACATCGTTTCAAATCTTTGTTCGGCAAGCTCGTGACTGCGGTGAAATATTTCATTATGACCAACTTACCTCGAACATTCTCATAGAGATAAGGCAATATTCTATTGTGGAAAAAGGTGCACGAAAGCGTTCCGAAAAACTTTTCCGAGCTAACCAGACGTTGAATGGGTTTTCATTAACTTTTTAAGACTTAAAACAATCCACTTGACGACCTTTCAATTTTAGCTGAATCAAATCAAACGTTTTAAATCAGTTATTTTCGTTCCAAGTTCAGAAAGTGACACATATCGTGCAAAGAGTGAATTTTGAGGTGCAAGGCACCGCGTGACGAAGGCGAGTAAGCAAAATTCACAACGAGCTTCAATATAACATTTTCCAACAAGTTATGAATGCTATTCTCGCGTCCGAAGAGTACATTAGGGACGGCCGCTTATCCACGGCGTCCGGTCTCCAACGCCTAACACGCAAATAGGAAGGCGAATGTGACGTGACGTTGGCGGGATGACAAATAAAGATCAACATAACATATAACAGGCAAATTTATTAATTTTTCAAAATATTTGTTTATCACAAGTCCTTGCTTGAACCGAAATAAATATGTTTACCTGTTTTTTAAAATGTTTTGTTTTTGTTCTTAACATTTGATAACCCCGACAAAACAAGTTTTCGTAAGGCTGGGATATTTTCTTCGAAAGGGGATCAGGCGTACTCTGTCGCTCACGTGCGTCAATATAGGGAAAACATACGATTACTTTGTCGCAATTTTTTTGATAATTAATGAATATTTTGGACAAATTTGCAATTATTCTCAATCTACATACTTGACTAGACGTCGCAAGTTGTTCTCAATACGATATGAAAATGATTTACGTAGATATACCTTGTTAAATGTCAAATCAATTGTGAGCGTTAATATTAACTCTTGTTTTAAGTCAATACTAATTTATTTCGTAACAAATTCGATCCAGAATAACTCATCCCGGAGAATAGAAAATTTGCTTTGTGATAAAAAAAACCGCGTTCAAAAATATTTTATACTTTTTGAGAAATTGACAATGTAAAAAATAAAATCTTCTGTTGTCTGAAATAAAATCAAAGCAATGCCAGTAAATTGTGCATTTGTTTAACTATTTTTAAACAGATGTCACTGTTCAAACACCGTGCAAATTAACAAAGCAGGAACATTCTTTAGAGAGAGAAAACAAGAGAGCGAAATAAGCGTGGATCCTCATGTTATGACTGTGGCCGAGCTTTATATCAATCAAGTCTTTTGTAATTATTGCCGCCTAACGTAAATAACGTAAGTAATCTCAAGTTTTCACCAATCAGTTCCTGTGTCATAAAAGATTAGAGAGTGGAAGTAAGTCATATTTACATGGTCTGTATCTAGCAAATTAAATTAAATTTGTCAAAAAATTCTAAGTGCCTATTCAAAAGGAAGGAAAAATTTAAAAAATACTGGATCTTATTACAGAATGTAAAGCATTACGATATCCGACAATTATAAAACTGGTATAAAAAATGTACTTTTATTTTGAAACTAATATATTATTAAAAAATTTGAGTAATTTTACAGATGTAAATTATTAAAATTCAAAGGCGCCCAGGATTGATATTGGAACAATGCTTTCTGTAGAAGAATTTAATGTAATTAAACAATAATACATAACAAACAGGTAATTGAAGAGCTGTATGCATGTTTTTCAACGAAACTCCAGTTGTCTAGGAACTTATCTCAATTCTTTTTGAATTCTTTAAATCAACAATAATGACGGTGTTTATTGCTGTTTCAACAGTAAGTCACCCTATAGTTTGTTTGGAAATAATAATAAAATAAAAACAAAATGTAATAATTTTTTGTTTATTGTTACGTTAGTGTTTCATTGCGTTAACATTTTTATACATAAAAATTGATCATAAATTACATATTTTTTTCAAGTATAAGTTAGAAATTACATATTTTCAAGTACACCCAGGTCTTTTTTTATGCGGTAGATACGTTCCACAGAAAACCGATAAAAAATACAAACTTTCCTAAAACCGCATAAAACCAAAGCAACAAATTAAAAAATAAACGAAAATCGCATAAAAACAAACCACATAAAAAAGACCTGGTTGTGTAAGTATAAATTAACATATACAGGGTGAGTTAAGTTTTACCGCCCAGGCCATAATACCTATTAAAGATTGAGGGGAAAGTATGCAATTTACATGTTACATCAGTTGAAGTTTACGCTTTCGATTAGTGCTACGAATTTTCCTAAATATTTTTATTTGAAGCCAAAAAAGTAAAACAAAGAGTTTTGGGTAAAATTTCCATGTTTGGTTTTTTATTTCAAAATTTGTCAAATTATTCGTAGCACAAATATCTGCAATTTGATTCGTAAAAAATGATTACTTTTTGAGTTAAATCAAATTTAAGATATAGCACAAAAAAATGCTTCTATTTATGACTTTCTAACAATAGATAATGCGGTTTACCATCCTAACAATAGTTTATGATCGACCCATCAAACTGGACAAGACAGCTTTTCAGTTGCCGATACACCTGCTTTCTTAAGTTTAGTTTAGTGACCGCCATAAATAATCTTTCAAGCACCCCTATATCAATACCATTGTCTGGTAAATTAATCTACTTATGTCGTAAATCATTTAAAAAATACCTTCTAATACGGAAATAGCGTTATTTAATAAACGCAAATTACTAAAATTATTTCAATTACACTAAATTGTGTGAAAATATTTTATCGTTCGTACATCAAAGAAACTAATAAATTGAACAATTAGTAATTGAAAAAAAGCCAAAATTTTACTTGATTAAAAAAAAAGATTTTTTTTTGATTTCTATGTACCTTAATAATATAAAATTACTCATGCAATTTATGAGAATTAACAAATTATTTTAAAGGCCTATTTAGCCACGGGCGGTAAAACTTAACTCACCCTGTACAGTGAGCGTCAGCCAAATGGAATAAATTCATTATCTCAATTATTGTGCATACAGTACAATCCCGATTATCCGAGTCTCGGTTATCCGAGTCTCCGCGTTATCCGAGCGACCCCTGTTTTTTAATTGTTCCGTGTTATTCGAGCTGATCCTGAATTTTATCCGAGTTATTCGAGAAAATTCGGAGAAATTTAATAAAAAAGTTGCACGAGGTAAAAAATCGTCTGACGTTGTGATTATTTTCATTACTTAGAATTCCACTTCCGTTTATTTGATTCAGGGCACTATATGAAGTTAGTTACATATACACTACTATCATAGGTACATGTCCGTAGAAATGTTAGCTTCGAGGTGTAATTGTGCAAAACAATCCAAAATAACATTGTATCTGTCAAATTAATAAACTTACGTATACTTATGTACATATGTATGTATGTAGTTGTATGAATAATGTCGACTTATGTATGTATTCGTGTAACATTTATTTTTTCCGTAAGTATCCGTATTATCCGAGTTGTTTCTTATCCGAGCAGGGGCTGGTCCACATTAGCTCGGATAATCGGGATCCTACTGTATTTAGAAAAAATCCCGAAACACATCATTTTTAGTCTATTTATTTCTTTTACGACTACTTCTGAGCGTTTCTCTTCCCATTTTCTACACGTATACACGAATACACGTAAAACATTTAAAAGACGCACGTACACGTAAAAATTGTGTTTTTGTCTTGAACAAGACAGATTTGTCGCAGAAAACGGTTTCACAAGATTCAGCACGAAAATATGAAACACTGGTCAAAATTTGATTCGATACTCTTGATCGTGGAACAAAATATGCGACGATTGGAAACGGAGTATCTCTTCAAGACCTCTTATCTTTTCCGAGAAAGGATATCGTAATTTAATAAACAAGTATAAGTTTCCGTATTGCACGTGTGTGATTTGTTTATTTGCAGAAATAATTTTTCCCCACGTATGTCTCGTACAGACAAATATAAATGATACGATGTTATTGGCGGCAAAACCGATTTTATATTAGTGTAGCTAGCTGGACATAGTTGGCCAATAAAAAAATACTCACGTAGGCAACACCTATACGTTAAAAAAAGAAAGATATACAAGATCATTTTCTGTCTCAATTATCGCAGCTTAAGGGGACCACTTGAGAAGCAAGATTCACAAGATGGCGCCACCGTAGTAAAAGTGTCAATTTTGTAAAAGCTCTTTTCATTAACAAGCTTTTTCATATAAAAAACTAGTGGTGGATATAAAAGATAAAAAATTGATCTAGGTATAGACATAAATTTGCCATGGAAAAACTTGAAAAAAGTATTTATTCAAAAATGTCATACTTTCCGATGCTTTTTGACTTAAATACTGACAAATGTGATTAGATAATGTACGATGCTTCCAGGGTGTGATCAGCAAGATTTTCTTTACTTTTAACAAAAAATTCAAATATTATTGAAAGTTTGACATTTTTGAATAAATACTTTTCTCAACTTTTTCCATGGCAAATTTATGTCTATACCTAGATCATTTTTTTAATCTTTTATATCCGCCACTAGTTTTTTATATAAAAAAGGTTGTTAATGAAAAAAGCATTTTACAAAATTGACAATTTTTTTTACGGTGGTGCCATCTTGTGAATCTTGCTTCTCAAGAGGCCCCCTTAAAATTTTCTTTATTCCTACAAACAGCACATAATATTTTGTATTCGAACGGCGTGAAAGGGAGCGTGAATTCAAGCAGACGGTAATTCATTATTTCTGAAGTAGCATGCTATTCGAATAACAGTAGCTTGAGTGTATGATGGTCGGAAAATAAAATAGAACCATGTTCGGTGACTGTTATTAATTCACAAATTAATTTCAAATTGTAGACACCAATATTTACAAGCGAAAAACTCACGGTAATTAAAATTCCAACAAACGATGATAGGCAAATTTTACAACAGTGTTATATGCATGTTCATATTTTTAATTTGCTAAAACCTCCTGCAGCATCAGCTCGTTTCAACTTCCCACGAGTACAACATAACGATTTTATTTGTTTAATTTAAATTAAAATCAATTAACCTAATTTAACGGTCGACTCTTCGGCATAAAATGAGACAATAATTGATAAACGTATTTGTAAACGGTATTTTAACTCCCGTTGCAATCGGACGGAGAACAAAGGTTTTAAAAAGGTTACAGGTTCAGATTAGTCGTTTTAAGATATAACGGTTGGTAATTTAAATTTAATTTATGTATGGTACCCGCACTAGATAAGATTAACAAAAATAATCACACGTTCAGACCATTTGAATTGCTTTATTCTCACCCCGTTAATTTAAAACTGCTCGCTCAATACTCGCACTGCATTTTTAATTACGGCGTGCAGATTATTTAGCTGGAATTTCTAAAAATAATACTATTATTATATTTTGAAACGCAAACTCTTAACATATGTATGGTAATGAATAAATTTCATTGCCAGCAGTTGCGAATTCAGGTTCTTCTACCCTGTTTCTTTACACTTCAAATTCAGCAAGAGAATATGTTAATGATTTTAGGATTTAATAATCGCATATATGAAATAGTAGCGCATTAAAATTTTTATTACAAGAATTGTGCGTTAATATTAAGAGTAAAGCTTAGTGGATTTTAATGGCTCATAACTTTTTTACAGCCGCACATAAAAAAATCGATTTTAAAAATCGTGGAAATGATATTTTGTCTGTTAATAATTTTCCTGCTTTTCACGATAGCTAAATACTGATTATAAACATGACAATCATTGAAGTTAATTCGATAATTGAATACAATCAAAAATTGACGAAATTTTAAATTGGATTCCTTTGTGCTGAAATTTGATTTAAACGGCAGCAGAGAGAGTGTGCTTTTCCTATAAATTCGTAGGTCGGTTTATTTAGCTTAGTTTATTTAGGGATTTCTTATTTTTCTTTGAAAGAGGTGTTGAATATTGCATATTTTGGTTGAATAAATAAAGCTTTCTGTTGTGGATGATATTAAATTTTTACATAGCGTTGCTACCTTAATATTTAAAGTAATTGATTATGATAATGTGTGTAAACTGTTTTCATTTTTATTGTAGCACTAAAATTGTATCTGAGATGGCATATTTAAGTTGATTTTTTATTATTAATCTTTCAGTCAACGAAGTGAAATATCAAAAATGTTTGTATAACTTTCCAGGGCTTAGAAAAGACCAGTAGTAAAACGATTTATTTAACTAATGCATTGCAAAAATAATATCCGATGATTTTTATTTAGTATTCAACATCGAATTGATGTCAAAACCCATCCTTTCATAAATTTAGCGAAAGGAGACAGTAATAAAGTTATATAATAAAATAGTAAAATTTCAGCTACCTAATAATTTGAATCGATTGCAAAAACGCTACTTGTCGTTTGTTCTACAACCTTCAATGTAATTTAAAAACAATTTCAGTAAATGTTTGCTGTTGAAGCTATCATTTGAATAATATCCTGTCATATGTCCTCAACAACTGGGTCAATACCAGTTAATAATTTCGAATCGATAATAAAAATCAGATGTAAATTAATTCCGAGAGACAATTTACCTTTTGCTAGTTATATGGCAAAAATTAAGTAAAATGAAGTAGTGATAAAGTACTTTCAAGAGAGCAGGCCGCCACCAACAGATATCCAACAGCATATCGCGAATAATTTAGTGAAACATTTAAATATCAAAATCAAGCTGCCGCGATTCAAAAGTGTTAAAAGTTAATTGAAATAAATGTGTTAATGAGCTTTCCTGGCATTTTTGTTAAAAGCATAATTATCCAAATGTAAGCCCGTCATAATGAATAACTGTTGCTAACTTATTACCGTGCTGATGTGTCTGTCTTTTCGCACGTACACACCTGATAAATTAATTAATTCGCAGCCATTTGTAGTTCCCTGTAATTTGAAAACTTCTGAATTAAAACGTTACCATTCTTTTCCACAGTTAATTGTAGGTTAAATAAAAATCGATGTAAATATTGAAACGGACCGATGCAGTGGCGGCTCGTGGTAGTGACGAGTGAGGAGGCTAATATTTATGAAGAATAGGTCAATAGTCAACAAATTATTATGTTTTATTTTTGTATCACAATTTACCATCGGGGAGGTGTAGAGTTATTTCTTGCCAGGACTGAATTAGGAGTTGAAGGAAATGCATACGGAGGAATGATGAGATATGAGCTTACAAAATATATTTTCTCTTACTTAATAATGAAAATAATATAATGTGTGATTCAATAAATTACCATTTTAGGTTAATGGTAGCAAAAAGTAGTGCCTTAATTTGCACAATATTATTGATAATGACTGTTAAAAATCGGCAAATAAATTAGTAAATAACAGAATGGGATTAAGCTTGTAACAATTGCAAACGGAAATTCATTCAATCGCATATTATAAGCCTAGGAACAAAAACAAAAGTTCTAAAAAATAAACTAAAGTGAGAACAGAAAAGCTCTCAGAAAAAAAGTAACAAAACGAAAATTCTTTAAAAGGAAACAATATCCTCACAAGTTTTAGAAAATACATTTTGTAGTTCTACTTCTATATCGTCATTCATGTTGAAACAATGAAACCCGCAAATTCAAAATGTTATACCTGAATTCAATAAGTGCAGTAGACCTGTCGCACCCAGTACTAAGGAATAATTGGGATCTTTGTCCGGCAAAACGCACTGACCAGGTCACGTATTCGGGTGGGGGTGAAGACGTAGCCTCCGCTGCAATAGTTTTATGCTTTCTAACTCAAGTATCGCATCTAATTTCTTTTTAACATTCAAGGTCAAAATCGTCTCATTCTATAGAATTAAAGGAGATGTTTGGAGTCCAATGTAGCAAATTGCCTCCGACCCGGTCTCGACCATATTTCTGGCGCTTACATTCAACCTTCAAATCCCATATTGTAAATAGAAGATCCCCTTTAATAAGGCCGTTCTGGTATGGTGAAAGAAAATTATCTACCAAATAACTATTACGATTTATTTAATTGTGTACCTAATAATTGATGATTTCATACTGAAACTTTAATGAAAATCAAATTTGATTATGTAATTATTTATTTATTTCAATTTTCTAATGAGGAGGCTCAGCCTCCCTTGCCTCCTCTGACAAGCCGCCACTGGACCGATGCATATTTAAATGGGCTGAATTTCGCAAGGCTGTGTGTCCCGCGAATATTTGATCGATCACTGATTCAATTGTGTTGAAGCCTTTTGTTCGATGGCCACCCTTTTACGGAATTGTACCCGAATTGCATTTAATTAACTGAGTTAATAAGACGGAAATTAAATCATCGGCTGTTTTCCTTTAATCAAAAAATTAACCTTACGTGGAAAATTGTTGCACTGAAGCGAAATAAATAATTTCATTATGCTTTCTACAAACGAGCATTAAGCTTCCGGCGACAGCCCGATAAAAGGTTGTTTCTTCTAATGGTGTGGGTTCCACTCCTGGGATTATTTTTATTACATTTCGACTTTCAAATGAAAATCAATTTCGTTCAAAACCCCCGGAAAATTGTTCAGTCAAGTTGTCAAGCCGAAAGTAGAAAATCGTCTTGTTTAAATTAAAGTCGCAAATTGTTTTCAGACGATTTTTGTCGATTAAATCTGATAACGCTAAATGCTGGCGAGTCGGCTATAATTTTGCGTTAAAATAATCCGCTGCCAAATTTAATTTTAGTTAAGCGGACTGTATTAGTCACATTTGGTTGCGCCCCAATTCAATTAAATTTTCTCTTATATCATCGATTCGTGCGATAAATGAAACGGATGTTACAGCATTAATCTTGATGGGCATTTAACCGAATCAAAATAAAAAATAACGTGTTTTCGACTGGGAATTCCACGGGTGAAACTTTAAAATACGATTTATTACATACTTAGGAGTTTTAATTGTGTTACCGAGTACTTTTTTATTTGTTCGAGGCGAGCACGAAGACGTAAAGAATGAAACTAAACTTGCGGTGTAACTTAACTGAGATGTGAAGCTGACTGCGTATGATGGCATTGTGCATTATTTATTGCCAATGTAGCAACTTGATGGAACAAGCTCCAGAGAAATCTAGCGTTCAATTAAATATTTAGCTCGCTATTATCGATGCCAAAACGAGTGAATTGCCTTTTTTTTCTCTCACCGAGCCACCTCCCTCTAATATGCTTCAACATGTTCCAACTCATGTTTGTGTCTAGAAACTTTGGGTTATTTAGTAAAGTGGTCCTTATGCTCAATTTATATTCACCAAAATTTGAACAAGGCTAGACAGTCTAATTAAACTGTTAAATACTGAATCTCAAACTGTTAATAGCGAACGTATTGAAACTATAGTGTTGAAAGGCTCTTCAGTAAAGTGGTTCCTATACGCGGGGCACAACAAAATTATTCAGAAGCAAGAAATAAATATAATATTTCAGAAAGTAAGACCAGTAAATTGTATTTCACAAAGTATCCATTGTAGTAATTTGTATTTCAGGAAACGTAAATTATTTTAATTTCATTCGATGTATTTGACTATTCCGAATTACAATGAACGTTTCCTGATATACAATTAATTATTCTAAATTACAATAATTACGGTTTTCTGAAATACAATTGACAGATTGGAACTACAATTGACTATTTCGAATTTGACAATTGACGTTTTCTGAATTACAATTAATTAATCTTATTTATAATTGACATTTTTTGAATTGCAATTGACTAATTTGAATTATAATTAGCATTTTCAGAAATACAATTGGATTCGTTAATTGTATATTAATGCAAATTAACTATTCTAAATTGCAAGTTGACGTTCCCTGATGTACAGTTGACTGCTTTGTGTTTATTAAAGTACACTTAACTTTTGAATTACAACTGACGTATATTAAAAGACAATTGACTGTTCTGTCACACAATTCATTGCTTTGAACTACTACTGACGTTTCTCAAGAGATGATTGACTAAACTGAATTACAATTGACGTCCTCTAAGATATAATTGACTGTTATGAATTACAACTGCCACTTTCTAAAAAAAATTGACTATAGCATGACTTACAATTGACGTTTTCTAAAATACAATTCACTGTTATGAAATACATATGGCTTTTTCTGAAAAACAACTGACTAATCTGAATTACAATTGGCGTTTCCTGAAATACATGACTAATCTGAATTATTGTAATTATAAAAAGTTGTAGATCAACGAATTGAGAGCTCTTCTTAACAGAGAATTACCGGAACAACATTTCAGTTTACCCCAAGAAAGATATTCAAACCTGCAATAGATCAGGAAAGTGAAAAGAAAAGAAGTTTTGGTTCCACACGAATTTACAAAATCGATACCAATGCAACCTTTCGCCGAACAGAAAATCACAGTTTGGAACTGAAAAATTGCACTCCACTTCCATTATTCAGATTGCTGGTTCATTTCTTAAGTGGCAAAACTTTTCGAAATCGATCAAATCTGAAATATTGAAATTCGCTGTATGCAATCACAAAGTTACTTTCATATTTTGAGTTGAACTTTTTCAGCGCCGGAATATCATTTGTAACTCTTACGAACGGTTGTTTAAACCGAAGACAAAGAGATTCAGTCTGTGAATGAGGAACATAAAAGGGGAATTACCGCAGCAGGAACAGTTTATCTTAGACATGGTACACAGGAGTGCTCCAGGATAAAACTAGTTATAAATAAACAAATCAAGGCACTGAATTGATGGCGGCATTAAAACAAAAAGTTTAATGCGGCTCTCCAAACAAACGACGACAAAGGCTGAAAATGATCTTACAAAATAAAAGAGAATCAGAAAGTTAAGTTGCAATTTCGTTCGCCAAAAATTGAATTCAGCTCAGCACATTTCATTGTTTCGCCCAATAAAACATGAAAGGAAGTAATTTCTGTGAAACGTAAAATATTTCATCTTTTTAATTATTTTAATGTATTTTGTGATTGTAATTCCGCTCGGGTTTTATTAAATTATAAAGCAATTATATTTTTGCTGAAAAAAGGATTCGGGAATAATTCGGCGAGATAAGGATTGCTCCTAATTGTATGTACTTAAATATTTAAACAGTCTCCTGCGTAGAAACCGAATTTTGCGTATTTCGAAATTTTCCGAATGAGAACGTTATTAAAAAGCGATTAACTTCATTTTAATGACTGGTTTGTGTTATCTTACTTTGTTTTATTTTTTTTACCTTACAAGCTTTTTTACAATTTTATGAAAATAGTTATTTATATTATTAGGAGTATAAGCAAAGCTTTATGTGCTGTGGCTGATAGGTTGACTGCCGATCGTAGTGAGGCAGCCAAATCAGCCGAAGCACATAAAGCGCTTATACTCCGAATAATATATGTTATTTTTTCTCCAAACGTAAAATTATAATACAAAAATAAGCATCTAATTAACAAGGTTATTTCGGGAAACATTACACTTGTACAAAAATAGCATTGCCTGATAGACACTTTCTAGATATTACCGTAGCAACCCACCAAACAACAAATTATTGTTTGAGAAAAGTCAGTCAATTTTGTGGCAATGTCTAATTCAGACGAAATTCAATTAACTCCACCTGAAATAGCCGAAATAGCAAGAGCCGAGATTGAAAATCTTCTTCCTACAAAGTCAAGCGGTGTTTATGAAGCAGCGTTCAAGAAATTCATTACATGGTGTTTGGAAAAAAATGTATTCGTTTATTCAATCAAGTAACATGGACTTTATATGCTTAAGCATATAAAGTACTTTATCTGCTTAAGCATATAAATGAAACTTCTACTAGCAACATTCTGTCATTTAAATGCCACTTTTATGACGTTTGGAGAAAAAAATTTTTACGTTAATGAATTATTTTCGTTATTGCATGACTGTAATTCACGAAACGAATTATGTAAGCGACGGGGGGATTTATTACTACCCGGCAAATTTTTAAATAGAAGGGTAAGCTAAATTTACCCCACTTTTTGAACCTCGTTAATTGCGCTTGGCGGAAAAGATTGAACATACTTTCACGTCGAATCGATCAACTTCACAACTGTATTAGCCGAGTTTAATTTTCTCCATCGATTAAACGCACTTAATTGAATTACAGCGATGTGTTAATAAAACTGCTGAGACTGCTGATAAATGGAACTTCGTATTTAATTTTTGCTTGGTGTTTTGAGCAAATAATTACACACAATTTCAGTTAAAATGCGACCCAAGTGACACCGCCCCGCTCAATACGATCCGCGTTTCATTCCGTGAACATTTAAAAAACACAAAGCAGTCGCTTTTGGTCTTGCTCTATCAAAGCGCTAAAATAAAGCAGATCTGTCTCACCAACTACTTTCAATAATTATTTTGCTGCGGCAGGGATAGATGGATTACTTCAGGAACTTGAGTGTGAAACTTTTTTGTAGAGAATCGTTAAGTTATTTGAAACAATGTCTTTAGGAAATTGCGTTACCTTCAAACTAATTTTAATAAATCTTGTTTTAAATGAAAAATTTCTGAAAGCAGGGCAGAAAATTTTTAATCAAGATTTGAAATTAATAGAGTGGAGGATTAAACAGGCGGAAGGTGTGCCGGTATGTGTGCTTGGGGTTCCTGTTTTACATTGCTGTTTCTCGTACGTGGACACAATCAATGCAGCAATTAGGGTAATCTTGAAGCGGAACTTTAAAAGTCGGTATTTTCTAAATTGAATCAATTTCTTTCTGGACATTTAGGGGACATTGGTGCAGCTAAATTTAACAGGTAGTTAATAACAATCGTTGCTATAACTACAACAATAGTTGCTAAACACTTTAGCTGGGAGATCGTATTAGTTTATTTTTACTCCGCCATTGTTTTTGGATACCTAATTTCACTCATAATCTTAGATGTCATTTTTGGAAATTTAAAAATGAGTGTCTTGAATTGGATAATATTGTTATTTCTTCTTTGGAAAAAATTTTGAATGTTAAATTTACAATAAGATCTTGGACTCAAGCCAAATTACCAATCCGTTTTGGATGATTAGGTATAAGGTCTATAATTGATATTTCCTCGCCTGCCTTTTTGTCTTCTATATTTTCTAATTCTGAACTTATTATGTCCATTCTACCTTCCAGTTTTTCTAATTTTGAAATTACATCCCTTAACGAAGCTGTTGATTATTGGAAGGAAATTTCTAATTCGTCTTTACTTCCAAAAGAGCTTTCTATTCAAAGAAATTGGACCTTACCTATCTGTGAGAAAATATTTCAAAATTTATTATCTTCCTCAAATATCACACAAAAAGCTATCTTGTTAGCTGGGTCTGAACTTGAATCTGGAGCTTGGCTTGAAGCTCTTCCATCTTGTAAATTAAGTACTCTTTTAGAAAATTTTTTTTTACAAATTGCAATTTCACTTATTGTTAGATTGGGCATCAATTTCTGTCATCCTCATATCTGCTCGTGCGGTTCTTCTGTAGACTCGTTGGGTCATCATTAAAAGTGCTGGTAGACTCTTTCATCACAGCTATATTAATGACATTATTAAACGTGCTTTCTCTTCTGCCAACATCCCTTGTATCCTTGAACCGAATGGTATTCTGAGGGATGATGGCAAACGTCCAGATGGTATTACAGTTATTCCATGGAAAGTAGGTAAATCTTTAGTTTGGGATTTTACTTGTACGGATACACTTGCCCCTTCTCATTTGACTGATCCTTAATTTTCTGCAAGATCTGCTACCCACGTGGCAGAAAATCTTAAGAAAAAAAATATAAGTCAATTTCTGATGATTATTTTTTCGTCGCCTTCGCTGTGGAAACTTTGGGTCCTTGGAGTGCTGATGCCCTTTCTCTCCTTGAAGATTTCGGGAGGCGTATTGTGCAAACAACGGGAATTCCTCAAACCAAAAGATATTTGAAGCAACGAATAAGTTTGGCTATACAGAGAGGCAACGTTGCTAGTGTTCTTGGTACAGCCCCGCTTTCTTCTTCTCTTAATGAGTTATTTTTTTATTCTAGTTATTACTTATGTTATGTTATTTTACTTTGTTGTTATATACATCCCAGCTAGCAGACGTACGTCATTTTTTGGTCAGGCACTACGTCAATATGACCAAGAAAATGACGTCAAATTTACGTCTTCAGTACGTCCTTATGTCACAGCCTCACGACGTCATCTTAGGACGTAAATATGACGTCATTTTAGGACGTAAATATGACGTTAATATGACGTCATTTTAGGACGTAAATATGACCAAAAAGTGACGTCATATTTACGTCATTTTAGGACCATTAAGGGACGTATTGATATTGGGGAATAATGAAAGGAAATCTATTTATTACAAAACGATTTTATTGTATTTTGCGATTTGGTTCAAATCAGGAAGTGTGCAACAACGGAAATGACACACACTCCCTCAAGTTTGAATAAAATGTATTTGCATTTTACATCACTAAGACTATAACATTTATTTACATTACTTAAATTATTTACAATATAAATATCCAGCGCAGTGGATTCAATTGGGTAACTATACATATAAGGATTTATATTTAAATTCTTTGCCTATAATTGCAGTAGTACCATTACTTTGTAACACAAAATTGAATATTCGAATCAATTTAGCATTAATAAGGCAATGGCTGTCCGATTTGGAATAATTATATGACATTAAAACAAAATTTTGATATAGAATTTTTCTGAATTGAGCAGTATTATTTGAAACGCATTCTACGAGTGGTCCTAAGCTATGATTTAAATGATGTGAAACAATATTTTGATTACACGTAGTTATTGATATAGTATTTTCCATTTCACAAACTCTACGATAAATTTGTGGTAGTGGCTTAGTACTTGATTTTAATAAACGTTTTCAGAATGTAACGAGGCAGACGAGTGATACTGCTACTGCTGCTGGGATACTGCTAGCTGCAACTGGAGTAATTAATTTTATCATTTGTAATTCCATATTCTCTATAACTATTCATATTTAAATAATTAACGCTAACCCTATCTGATGAATCTAGAGATGGTGGCCTAAGGAGAGTTTCTTTCTGTTTACGTTTTTTTTTTAGGAATGTCTGATGAGTCTGAATCCACTTCGTCACTGGAATATTGAAGTACTTTTCTTACTGTCTTTCGAGGTAAAGGACACTTGTTTAAATCATCGGTGTCTAAATTGGAGGTGTCCTCAGCCCTTTTAATTTTCTTGTTGCCCTTTTCATAATCATCTTTAAATAATACACAAAAATATGATTTTATTATTCCTTGCAATATTGAAATAGACAAAAATTATGTCCCAAGTTGTATAAAAAAACCGTGAAACAATTTTTCTGTTGAATAATACAACTACAAACCTGTTGTAAATAATATGCGATGCACTTTATATATTTGCCAGCTTCCGTCTTCAGGAGGCTCTTCACCAGATCGTAGCAATTTGTTGAAATTCGTTTTATTTTTAATCGGGGCCCAATAAACTTCTTTTCTTAAAGGTGTAAGCCACGTGTTGTGGACTAAGGAAATGCCTTGGTCGTTCTCAAATTCAATACCAAAATAAGTCATCTGAAAATTATTTATTTGAATATCGAGCAGTGCATTTTCTACCAAAGCAATGAAGTTGGTCAATTTTAACTTATCTTCGCAATTATAATCACACTACCTCTGAATTACATGAAGGTTTGTTGGTTTTAACGGATAGGTTAGGTTAGGTTTCGTGATAGTTCGGGACAGAGGTTCGGGAACGATTTCAATACCTCGTTGCGAGGCGCCTAATTCAAATTGTGTGTGTGAATTGTTGCACTTATTATTGTCTATTTTGTTAAAATCACGAATTTAAATAAATCAAACTACCAAAAATGAATCAACACAAAATTTTATAAAGCTATAGTAGTGTGTACACAATATTCGGTTCCTCATGTAAATAATAAAATATTTTAAATTGTAATAAGGATCTGTTAAAAATACCGGAATAATTAGAGTACTCCACGATTATTTATAAATTAGGAATATATAACGTCATTATGACGTCATATTGACGAACTGTCTGACGTCATTATATGACGTCATAATTAGGACAAAAAATCACGTCATTATGACGTCCTTTTTGGACGTAAAGACGTCAATGACCAAAGATGACCAAAAAATGACGTCAAAATGACGTACGTCTGCTAGCTGGGATGTTAATGTAGTATTTATATTTATATCTTTAAGTTAAAATAATAAAAAATTTATTTCATTATTAAGAAACTGATAGATAAGTGACTTAACTATTGCTAAACCGGCCCATAGAAAACCTTATTTTGTTGTAGTTTTAAATTTCAAATCGATGTCTTGATGGGAACTTTTTTTAGAAATTGATGTCTGAGTTGCTGCACTGATTAGACTGTTTTGTGACATTGGGTAACTTTGATGTGGAATTTTGAAAATTCGTTTAGTTACAAACGAGCCAAAATTTATTCGGACACTTAGAAGGCCATCCTTTGTTGTAGCTTTAAGTTTCATTTCGGGAAAATTTTTTTCGAAATTTATCTTTGAAGTGCTACACTCTTATTAGATTGTTTTATGATATTGGGTAACTTTGTTGGGGAATCCCGGTTGTTGCAAACAAACCAAAATTTTTCCAGACACTTAGGAGGCCATCATTTATTATAGTTTTAAAGTTGCAGGAGATATCTTGATGGCAACAGTTTTTTTTTTGAGGTGTTGCACTTACAGTTAGCGAAAAAATAATAAATCAATGCAATAGTGTTGGTAATGCCGAATATTTAAAATATTATCATAAGTAATATCACAAGCGAGTGAGAATAAATTGAAAATAATTCGACAGATTTTCGAAAACTTGTTGCCAGGGAATAGCCACTCGAGCCCTAGTTTGAAAAAATAACTGGAGAATTATTTTGTAATTAATTCACACTCTCGAGTGGTATTCAGAAGATTATTTTTTAATGTTTAAATAAAAAGTACAGCATAAAAAATACAGTTTAACTCATTATAAACTAAAATAAAACTGGTGACAGATGTCAAATTATTCTTGCGGGAATAATGTACAGTAAAAAATTCTCATTATAATAATGTTGTGATTGGACAGAATTAAACACGTGTGCCCAAATACTGCTAAACGATTGGTGAATGAAATCACTAAAAAATAATCAAATCAATTTCATAACCCCACTTGTCATGTGTCAATTTAGAACCTAAAAAATAATACATACTTTGACATACAAACACATGGAATTATGAAATAAAGTTGACAATATTTTAAATTTTCAGCATTTCTAACACAATTGCATTGAAATTTTTTTTTCGTTACGTTTATATTATATTCAGAAACTTAAACGGTCTCTGAACAATAGACCTTTAGACTATTTTTGACATTTTATAACTTTTATGGGGAATTTTGAAAATTTGTATTTATAGAAATGAACCAAATTTTTTTCTGACACTTAGGAGATCATTGGTTACTGTAGTTTTAAATTCCAAGTCGATACCTTGATGGCAACATTTTTGTAGAAATGCATCTTTGAGGTGTTGCACTTATCAGATTGTTTTATGACGTTGGGTAACTTTAATGGAGAATTGTAAAAATCCGTGTTTTCACAGCGAACCAATTTTTTCCAGATATTTACAGTGTAGCAATTTACATGTCGCGGAGTATATAAACAAATTAGTTTACATCATAGCACTTAATAAGATATTTTGTTAATACTATTAATATTGACACAAAGGTAAACAAAATTCGTCTCATGAAATAAGTTCATTAAATCGTTATTATCGAAACGTTAGCAAACATCTTAAAAAACTTTCAAGCTTTTGTGTGTTTAATGGTTACTAACGATAAGTAAGCTTATAAATCATCGATTTAAATCAGTTGAAGAGTGAAGCTTTCAAATTTGTGGTATGAACTGCTGGAAATGTGTTATTGATTTGTAGTACATGGCTAATCAACTTGTATGTCAACAAACGTTGATTCGGTTTGACTCGTTTTTAATTAAAACAAAATTAATTTTACAAAATGTAACGTTTGGTGAAAAATTAGATCAAACTTGCCTTTCCATTGGCCGACCCTTATTGCGCGAACCGTCTTGAAAGACGTTTATACATTAGCTCTAAATGTCTAAAGTTTAAACTTTGTAACAAAGACTTTACGGGTAATGTGCACTTGATTAGCACGTGATCTCTCCTTAGAACGGGTAATTGAAGTATAGTAAGTTTCATCTCACGCAGAACAGTAAATACATTTTAGCACAAATTACTTCCGTTCTGTATTTCCATACAGGCACCGAGATGTGTGTAATTACTAAATGAATAAATAAATAAATTACCCCTTTGTATTCTTTACACCCAAAATACTTTAATGAAACTTGACTAACGGAATGTTACAAACGCAACTTGAAAAGTGTTTGAATTTAATAAACCGTTAAACTTAATTAGTTCTTATTGTTTAGAAATTTATAAACTGTTTTTGTGTGGTATCGGTTTTCCATTTATCTGCAAGTTTTCATGACTAAATTAAACCTTTTTTTGAACGAATTCTAAGTGGGTAATACGCTTTTTATGTGAACTTTTTTCCACCATAAACCTGAAAAGCCCGGCCGATGTTTGTAAATGTAATACGGTCAACTGATTTTTTCGAGCTGCTCTGACCTTTTCCCGGACGTCTTTCGTTATAAACGAGTAAGTAAATACATTTCGGCAAGATTTGTTTCTTCCAAAGATACTTAAAGAAAGCGTTCTTTTCGCCCGAGTTTAATTGGTGCGTATTTTTAATTTATTGACGAAGGGTTAATATTTCAGCGACTTGCAGAAGTTCAGCTCGATCAGGGCTCGTTTCATTATTTATGCGACAAAAAAATCTCGACAGATCGTCGGATAAGTTTGCATTGCCAGGGCAAAAATAACGAGCTCTTGTAAAAACGGTTTCGTGTTATGAGAGAAAACCAATCAATCGAAATTTATTTTCGTAGATTATGTTCGATACTTGTTTGGCGTGCAATAGGTACAAATAGATGTTGACATTTAATACCAGAGACAGGGAAAACATTTGTTCTCATATTCACACCATCTGAGGCGGATCGTAATCAATTTGACTGCAACACTTGTCATTCTGCGAGGCTGTCACTCTCCTCTTTTTATTTAAGTGTAAGAAGAAAAATTAATTCTGTTCCGCGACGCTTCATAATTGAAAATAGACCAACGTTATTTATATTTTAATTGTTTACTTCAAATATTCGTTCCTTCTTGCACTTTACAGAACCACTAATGTATTTTACTTTACATAGAACAATGGATTTCAATGTTCTAAAAAATATTTATTACCTATATAGTGAGGCAATGGTTTAGTTGGGCTTGCTTCTATGCGAACTTTCACATCTTCTAAAACCCTCCCCTTAAAACAGAAGGTCTATCAGGCCATTTTCTTTTGCATATGCTATCAGTCTCATGTAAGTAACTAGTTTTTGAATAAATTTGAATTTGGATGAAATGTAAGTATACCGGGAGGGGACGCAACGTCAGTGCAGCGAAGGTGGAGCTAAAAGTAAGCCTTAGAGTCGCAAATGAAACCTAATTATGTTGAATTTTTATTTTTAAATTACTTATTCGTCATCTACTGCCTTTTATCCAAAACTGCACAGTAAAGATTTCCTTCCAATAAGTTTCAATTTATCGAAAATAAGATCTTGACAAATGGTTATTGATTTAATGGAACGAAAAATAACTAAAAGAAATTGATGAAATGTAATCGAATCAAGTTCAACGACTGTTTTATCTCATCTCATCTTAAAGTCTGGCAAAATATTACGATCAAAATTCAGGTTTAGGTAAGAGGAGAGAAACGCCAATTACCACATCCTTTCAGAAGCTGACGAAATATTAAACGCAGATATCCTGTGCAAATTTAACGTAAGACTGAAGGAACGCTCTAATCTAAATAAACACTTTCGCGTTCGGGATTTACACAGAATTAAATTTGTAGCATAATAAAAAACAGTTTTAATTCATTTATGTAATAACAGGAGAGAAAAGGAGCCCAATTTTATCGTCCATAAATTTACCTACGGATTCAGCCCCGGGAGATGCTTCAATCGATCTGTTTTCGCGTCAAAAATGTGTAATTGGGTTCACCTTATCGTTCCGGTACCTTTCGATTAATTGAAATTCTTTTAAATTTAATAAAATAATTTGGTTTCAGTACTGGTCACTATGGATAACTGCAGTGTTTCTTCATTGTTGTTTGAACGTCTCGTCAGTACCAAGTGATAGTAATGTCTTGCATATCGGAGGTATTTTTCCAATCAAGGGGAAAGGGGGTTGGCAGGGAGGCCAAGCGTGCATGCCGGCTGCGGAATTGGCACTCGAGGATGTCAACAACAGGAAGGATGTCTTGCCCGGCTACATTCTTAAGCTGCACAGCAACGATAGCGAGGTAAGACTTACTATATCCAACAACCACAAGCAACTGTTCAAAACTTCTTATCTTACCACCATAAGAAACCCGCTACTATTTTTGAAAGTAGAGGTTACTAACAAGTTTGATGGTTCCTATTTGGGGAAGTTTCATTTAATTAACTATTAGTTTATGCTTTCTTCCCCGCTCTTCTTCTGCAAGATTTCAGGTTGGGAAACCCAGAAAAATAAATTCACCAGTACAAAATGTGTCAAACTACTCTACCGGGTCTTTTTGTAACATTGAATATGTTTAATTTAAATAACAAGCAGATGAACAGTTTAAAAAACTGTAACCCAACTACGGAAAAAAAAGAAAAAGTTTAAAAAACTGTAACCCCACTATTGTCACTCGGACCATAATAACGAATCGTTTGACACCTCATTTATCAAAATCGGATGAGTAGTTTAGGCGCTACGGTGGAACATACGTAAATACAAACATACTACATATGGCTATTAAAAATGTAGCCCTTCCTTTTTGGCTTAGCCGCATTCGGGTAAAAAAGTAAGTCAATCCTATTCTTACGTCAACTTATTTTAGGTTACGTATTATTAGAACAGTAATGCCCGATTTCTGAAAGCGATGTAAATTTATATCTCCAATTATTACCATGGTCACGATTATTGCGACAATAGGTAACCGGGACATTTAACTGGAGATATAAATTAGCATCGCTTTCAGAAACCGCACATAAGATGATTTATTGAAAAGAAAAATTGCAATAAACATTCACATTCTAAACAATACACTAAACTATTATAAAATTCCTGCACAGCACGTCTTAAATAAATAGGAGTTAACCCTAAAATACTAATGGTAGTCAATTTGACAACTTGCCTTTATTTCAATAAGCGACTCTATAGCTGAAATTGCTGATATTACGGTTTACAGATAAAAACTGATAGTTCATGCATATTCTGCATTTCTTTATTTATAATATCCGAAACAGTGGTACCAAAATTTTCAAACGTCGCATTTAATCGTTAGTGTTAAATTTGAACGTAGTACAGATGTTTAATTTTGTCGAAATAAATATGGTCCTGTTTTTATCATTTATGTAAATGTAATTTTCGAAAATTAGTTACTATAACACGCAAATCTAATCAGCTATTTCGACAAAAATCTCGAGTTTGAAAAGTAAAAAACTGTTTAATGAGCGAATTAACAGCTTTTGATCTGTAACTTATTGTACAAAAGCAAGTCGTAAAATTGACAACCATTAATATTCTAGCGTTAATTGATTGCTGTTCCGAAAGATGGCATCGATCTGTCAGGATAATTAATGGGTAATATATCTCTGACTTGTCTGAAGCTCGTATTTTTATACTAGTTCACAATATTAATTTTTTCTTCTTTTGAATACATTTTAATAACTAAATTCCAAACATAAACTTCAACAAAAAAAAATTATTTCTAAATTGACATACATGTCAAATCATTTGTAATATCAAAAACTGCTGGGATTGATTTTGTTTTTTTTTTAAATTGAACGTAGGGGTGTTTATATTGTATGTTCAAAGTTAATAAAAGACGGTATAATTATATAGATCACAATTTTTCGAAATGTGTACTATATTTGCAAAACCGTGTAAAACACAGAGGATTATTAAAATTGTGAAATAACAAATTAATCAAATCCTACATTGGGTTATTATGTGACAACGGTGCTTAATGGGTAAAGATTTTAATCTAAAAAGCAATCATTAATCGAGGACTAATCTTTCGGAGATAATTGAAACTTGGATAATATCCAGTGATATAGACGTTAATACTTTAATGCAATTTTAGCTCGTTAATTCGCAGGTATTTACTTTGGTGTTTGTAAACAAAACACGTGTAACTGGAAACATGCAGAGTTGATTTAATTGAAATCTTACCCTTTATAATTATGTTACAGTGCGAACCAGGACTGGGGGCTAGCGTCATGTACAATCTTCTCTATAATCAGCCACAAAAGCTGATGTTACTGGCTGGATGCAGCACAGTATGCACCACGGTAGCAGAAGCTGCAAAAATGTGGAATCTAGTCGTAGTAAGTTTGCCATCCCTAAATTTCCGCAACCCATATAACAGTTCTGTATTTTGAAACATCCGACGGCATATACTAGTTTACTAGAATGTAATTCTGTTCCCTTTTTCTTAGAGCGCTAATGATTATAACTTTGGAAGATAAGAATTTGACGCAGTTATTACATGACTTTGACAAGGGTAACGTACTAAATAGCGTATCTGTAGAGCGCCGAGGAAACTTTCTCAACAACTAGTTTCATTACTTTTTTTTACTAAACGATGCAAAGTCAAATTATGTTTTACAAAGTGAGCTTTAGCTGTATGATTTAAAGAAAATAATTTAAAAAATTAGAAGAATTGGGTCTGAAGTGACATATTTAAGTTAATTTTTATTAAATTTAAGTGATCCGAAATTGTATAACTCAGACTTTTCGTTTGGTAATTTTATAAAAATATACCGTATGTTCACCGAAAGTGGTATTAGATACAAAAGAAAATTTTAATATTAAACTCGAAATTTATTATTGGAACCTGCTTGGCTATATTTTTCTGTACTTCTTACTTAACTGGATACTTTTAATTCAACGAAGTGTAGTAATAAATTTTTTTGTATCTTTCAGCCGCTTGAAAAAGACTACTGTATGTACTATCTTGCCCTAAGGTGCCACCTCAGACACAATTCCCCTAATGTTAGCAAATTTTGAGACACGTTATTGAACTAAAATTAAGTATTGCGTTACTTTACATTGCAACAAACACAACCGGCGATTAAGAAGTCACGAATAGGTCACGGTAATAACGTATCGCAATTCTGGCACATTATTTAGCGGTTCTTCGTCCCCAAACGCCCATTTAAACAGTTGCTCCACACCACCACGAATAAGCTCTCACTGAATTGTTCTTTGAGTTATCTATCACATTTGAGTGCGAAACATTGAATGCATAACCACGAAACAGGGGTTGATTATTCAGAATTGTAAAATTGAGACAAAATAAAAATATTTCCCCAATTTTAAAATATTGGGTCGTGAAATACAGCCATTTGTTGTTTTGTTTTTGTCGACACATAAATATTAGCATAGTCAGAGTCAACAGTAATACGGTAATCGCGAAATTTTATTCGTTTTGTTTACGTTCATGGTTTTATTTTTATGTTTCGTAAATGTATTCATCCACTGTATTTTTGAAAAAGTGGTAATCTGATAAACTTTAATGCGGTCATATGTCTGCTATGTACAGTTTATTTTGCCGATAGCCGAAATCTCATGTTTGCAAATTGGGCATCTCAGTTGTTTTCAAGTTACAAATAGTGAGGGAAAGGAAGGTTCGCAAGATTAAAGATCAAATTTCGATAAGAAAACTTCACCCCGTATGATCAAAAAGTTCTATCTGTTGAAGGTTATAAAATCGGTGTTTTTTAAATTCATGCTGGCAATAATGACAGTTTAAGGTTATATTATACCGTATTTTTTAATTTGAGAAGAAGATTCAAACAGATCGCGCCAAAATGTATATCTATGATTGGCTGCCAGCAATTTGCATTTCGCTGGCAGCCCGTCATTGATCTACCTTTTGGCGCGATCTGTTTGAATCTTCTTCTCAAATTAAAAAACGGTATAGTTAGAAAAACGTTGTGCGATTCTGTCAAAATTGTATAGGTTATGTTATCAACATAAATTAAGGAAAAAATGAGAATGGAACTTTTGGATCATGCGGTATTTATAAAAATTATAATTTTTTTGTAAATACATTGAGTTACTTTCAAACACTTGCATATTTGTTCAAAAAGTTTCGATTCTTTTTCCATTTTTAAGAATTATGCAAAGCGCTGATTATCTCGAAAACAGTTGTAAACGATTTTTAATAGGAAATCTTGTTTCGTGCACTTGGCCGCTTAAATCAGATTAAGCTAAGAGCTCCTTTAAAATATTCGAGTCTCTTGCCAGTCATTTAAAGCAATACGTTCTTTTCTCGTCGTTATAAAACAGTAAATAAAGAAACGATATAATGAAATAAGAAACCGACTTTCGTCCCGGAGTATCTGTCGAGGCCTGTTGTGTTTGATCCCCAAGGTAATAGAAACGGTCGAGTGAAATGTAAAAGTTGGGTGTATTTCAATTTGTTATCTCCGAGGCGGGCCATACTTCCAATCATTTAAATGGAATGTTAAAGGAATCAAACAAACTCTGATATTTCTCTTAATATTTCGGAAATTTTTAAACCGACGGCCATACGATAAAACTAATAAACTAAGATAAATTCGGAAGTTTGTTGTTATTGAACTTTTCGGTGTCCCTCGGCGAAAAAATAGGGAACTTTCAGAATGAAGCGAGTACATCAGTCTTGGAACACGTTTAATTTCGATCAATAAATTGATAGAGATTTATTTCGCCCCTTCGGAATGACATAAACGTAGTTGGGACGTTTTATTTTAATAATTCAGTTTCAAACTTATGAAATTTATAGTTTAGGAAATTTTATCGTCGGTGCGTTCTAATCCGCTGAATTTAGTGTTGGTTCACATTCGCTAAATGGGGACGATAAATATTTTTCAGATTTCCTTTATCTCTCTGAACCGTCGCCTCGTTCGGAACTCCTCAGTCGGGCTCGTAAGAAGGTTAATGAAATTAGTTAAAACCTCCTTAAAGTAATTAAACAACAATTATTCCTAATATGATGAGGAGCTCTCCGTATGCAAATTACCAGTAATAAAACGTTTTACGTTAAGTAGGAGTTAAAAGAGCTTATACCGGATGATTTTTTAAATTTCTCGTTGGTCAAAACTGCCATAGAGAGCTTCTGGCTGGTGAAACTCAAAAATCACCCGGTATAAATAAAATTAATGCAGAAATTTGTAGCTTGAACGTTTACAAAACGATGGTGTTAATTGAATGATAGGAAGTTTAAGCTTTTCGACTGTTAGTTACGGATTGATCGCAAGCGATTTTCGGGTTTCGCCCTCGCTTCGTAGATAACTCGGATTTAACTTCTCAAATTCATTTCCAAAGAAAGCCGCACCATTGTGGCGGAAATGTTAAATCTAAGTTATCACGAGGCCAATTAAACTTCTTACAACAGCGGTTTAGTTTAAAATCAATGATTTGAAGTAGTAACTTCTGCGAACGTTTCAAACTATAGTTTTAGTTAGTTTTTTGAGTTGAAATATAATTTAAGATGCGAATTTATAGAACGTATAACACACCAAAATAAGAAAGATAATAAACAGAATAAATACAGGATGCTATTAATATCTCAGTCAATGAAGTGAAGTATTAAAAATGTTTGTATAACTCTCAGGATTTTGGAAAAGACTACTGAACCATCTTAACTTAAGTCACCATTTCAGATACAATTCACTTAGTTATCGCTAACACGAGTTTTACACGAAAAACATGTAATTTAATGGTTTTATGTATATATTTAGTTTTCAGGTCTTATTAATAGCGTCTATCAATACTTTGTGAATGCATAATTTGTGTGTATTCTATTCTCGATTGAGTAATATCAAATTTTAAAGATCATTAATTGTGCAGATTTATACTGCCTACTCACAATGGTATTAATAAAATTATGGATTTGTACTAATACAATCGATTTTACTAACATCGTCAATTTATTAACGAAATTGCACGCAGGGGCGTGGTACGTATGCTATTTTTTCAACTGCTGACGGACGGTGAATAAATGTCCCGCTATCGCTTAGATTTACTGATAATCCGACAAAATAGTCAAGGTGTTCCCTTAAAATTTTGGGTTTATTAGGTCTTCCATAACAATTTTCTTAAAAGCTTTGTAAATCGTGTTAGGAATTGACCTTTTATAGGGTAGTTAAATGAATGGTATGTGCAAAGTTAATAGTTAGGAAGGTGAGATGGGAGGCTCAGTAACTAGCAATAAAGTTGAAGTAATTGGTTTATATGGCTTAACTAGAAAATAGTGCACTTGAATTGAATTACGATAAGTTTTTAATTTTAGCTATGCTATGGAGCCAGTTCCCCTGCTTTGTCAGATCGCAATCGTTTTCCCACGCTTTTTCGCACTCATCCCTCTGCAACTGTACATAATCCGACCCGCATTAAATTAATGAAGAAATTCGGTTGGTCGCGAGTGGCGATCTTACAGCAAGCCGAGGAGGTGTTTATTTCCACCGTCGAGGATTTGGAGGCGCGTTGCATGGAAGCTGGAATTGAAATAGTGACTCGTCAGTCGTTTTTATCTGATCCAACGGATGCAGTTCGGAATTTGAGGAGACAGGATGCTAGGGTCATCGTTGGACTCTTTTATGTTGTAGCTGCCAGGAAAGTTCTATGCGAACTTTATAAACAACAACTCTACGGGAGGTCTTACGTTTGGTATTTTATCGGTAAGTTTTGCATAAAAATAATAAGACGTTTAATTAAAAAATCGTAGGTTGGTATGAAGATGATTGGTTTGTGAATAATCTTAGCAAGGAGAATATTGAATGTACGGTGGAGCAAATGAGGAAGGCGGCGGAAGGTCATCTCACAACGGAAGCACTAATGTGGAACCAAAATTTAAATGAACGTACGATATCAGGGATGACGGCCGAAGATTTTAGAGTGCGACTGAACAACGTTCTGAGGGCAAAATATGACATCGAAAATAAGCGTTATCCAGAGGGTTATCAAGAAGCTCCTCTGGCTTATGACGCCGTGTGGTCAGTTGCTTTAGGTAAGAAATGCAAGGAACCATAACATAAAATCTGATTTTTGTACTTTCAGCGTTTAACAAGACAATGGACCGTCTCAAGAAATACGGAAAAGATTTAAAAAATTTTAATTACAACAACTATGAAATCGCTAACGAAATCTACGCATCTATAAATTCCACTCAATTTTTAGGCATATCCGTAAGTATCTTTTTTAAACCTACGCTGATTAATTACTTTCTTCCATTAAAAACTAAATCAATACCGACCACAAACAAAAAATTGTTTTTGATGTTTTAATTGAAAGCCAAGTTCTAATGTCAATCCTTGTGTAAAAGCTAATTAATGTTGGAAAAGGTAATATTGGGAAACGCCACAATTAAAGTGCGTCCAGATTTACCGAACGCAGTACAAATCAATCTTGAAGCATTCGGAAATTTTTTTTTATAGCAAATCGGTTTCAAAACATCTTTCATCATTATCCAATGCCTTACTTTCACGAATTTCTGTTGTTTTACTGGCCTTCTCTCAAAACTCTATAACTCATGGTTTTGGTTATGACCTCTTTATATGTCTTCTTGGGTCTTTCTCGCTTTCTACGACTTGAAGGTATCAACTGCATGTTCATTTTTGGCAGTGTGGTTTTTTTCAATCTTTAGGCAAGTCTGTCTGTTATTATCCAACCACCTACTCCCATCTGTTGTCTAATTTCGTCATTCTGGACTCTATTTCTTCTGGATATACTCAGCGATCTTCCAAACGCACCCATTTCTGTAATTCTGTGTTCAAGATTTTAAAGAATTTAATTGTTGAATTAATAAATGTTTATTAGAGATAGATATTATTTACAGAACAATTACACAAGTGCAAATGTAATTTGCGCTTTGCGCTTACACCTTATTCTGTTACAAAAAATATATTGAAATGTGCTTGCAGGGCTTTGTGGCGTTCAGTTCTCAGGGTGATAGAATCGCATTAACACAAATTGAACAAGTTGTCAATGGGAATTATGTGGTACTAGGATATTACGACACACATGCAGACAATCTAACTTGGTTCAACAGGGAAGTTTGGATTGGTACGTTAATACCTTCCGATTGGAATAGAATTAATAATGATTTTTTAGGTGGTAAAGTGCCTCAAGATAGAACGATAATAAGGAAGGTATTACGGACAGTTTCCCTACCTTTATTCGTTTGTATGTGCATTATTTCCAGCATAGGTATTATTGTTGCTGTCGCGCTTATAGTATTTAATATATGGAACGGACACAGAAGGTACATGTTGTTCTTTTACCTCACAAAATTAATTAAATTAAATTCAGAGTAATTCAATCATCGCATCCAGTGTGCAACACTATCATGCTTGTTGGAGTAATCGTATGTTTGGCTAGTGTTTTCCTTTTGGGGCTAGATGGTCGATTTGTACACGCTGATACTTATCCAAGTGTATGCCAAGCTAAATCGTGGCTTCTGGTCATCGGTTTTACTTTAGGATATGGTGCTATGTTTAGTAAAGTCTGGAGAGTTCATCGATTAACAACCAAAGCAAAGAGCGATCCTAAAGTACGTATGGTAAGTTTACTACCAATCTTTTTCTTTACGATTTAACCGATTCATTGCAGAAAAAGGTGGAACCGTGGAAACTGTATTCGATGGTCACTGGACTGTTAATAGTGGATTGTATAATAATGTTCACGTGGCAAATTTACGATCCGTTACAACGCAGCGTTGAGCTGTTTCCGTTAGAAGATCCAGAATCTGAATCTGATGACTCAAAAATTAGACCAGAATTGGAGCACTGCAAGAGCTATAACAATATGGTCTGGCTGGGGGTTGTTTATGGATACAAGGGTCTCGTCCTGGTAATTATCTTCTTCTTCATATGTTCATACCCTTTAATGTGTCCATTAAACAAATAAATAAAATTTTGCAGGTTTTTGGTTTGTTTTTGGCTTATGAGACACGCTCCGTAAAAGTGAAACAGATAAACGATTCAAGATACGTTGGAATGAGTATCTACAACGTGGTTATTTTATGCCTAATTACTGCTCCAGTGACTCTAGTTATTGCTAGTCAACAGGATGCCAGCTATGCGTTTGTGGCACTCGCCATTATTTTTTGTTCATTTCTCAGTATGGCACTAATTTTCGTGCCTAAAGTATGCATCACATAATCGATAGATCCATTTTTTTGAGCCTTTGTTGTAGGTGATCGAAGTAATACGACATCCAAGGGATAAAGCTGAGAGTAAATACAACCCTGACGCAGGCGTTTCTAAAGAAGATGAAGAACGTTATCAAAAACTAGTGAAAGAAAACGAAGATTTGCAAAGACTTATTGCACAGGTTCATCCTTATTATATTAAATTATCTTCTAATGAACTCTGTATAATTGGTTTTTAATTTGTTAATCGTGTTGTAGAAAGAAGAAAAAATCAAACTGCTGAAAGAACGATTGGCGGAAAAGGACAGCACCAAAAGTAGCTTCCCCTCTCCACCGGCCATATTGGAAGGTAAAGACACTTTAATAGTTGGCGATTTTGTAACCGATGCTGGCACATCGGATTCCGCATTTTGCGGGGGCGCATCCATTTACACTCGGTCTTCAAGGGCCAGTCAGTCCGATTTCGAGTTCAGTGAAAGCTACCTATAAATAATCGCAACTAAATCAAAAATGGATTGTTAATACTGCACTGCTCAAAATAAATTAGGGTTAATTTTTTATTTGCAATTACTTTACCAGCAATTCCTTTGTGGTAACTAAACAACTTCAACCAGTTCCTGGCCGTTTTCTTAATTTGTCGTGGTTTTTAATTTTGTAAGTTACGCGTTAATTTTAATTTAAGACCGTTAAACCCTAAAGTAAAGTAATTGCAACTATGAAACTAATTCATAATAATATAATATTTAAACTATAAATCACCACATACGATGGTATGACTTAAAACAAGCGCTAAAAAATAGAATGGGAAAGAATTGGTATTTTTTCAGATCCATATTTTTATTAACGAGAGAATTTGTAGGACAGGGTAAAATTAAAATGAGAATCCAAACTTAACTTGTACCAATAATGACAATCCACATAAAGTACTTATAAGAAAATTATTCTAGCTTCTACGCACACATCTCCCTTTTTATATACTGTCAATTAATTTACCTCATAAATGTCTTATAAAAATTGCACTTCCTCCTAAAAACCGATTACCCTTTAATTGCATTATTATGTAATAAGAAGTTCACTTGATGCTTCTTTGTATGTCGTTCACCAATTTAATAATTACTGTTTTTCAAATAAAATTGAATCAGGTTAATTTAGGTGCTATTTAAATACGGCGCACATTTTTTTTTAAATCGAACCGATTGGCTGGCCCCAAACTTTCTTATTAGTTAGACATTAATTAGGTTTGTGTTTAGTAATTACCAAATCTCGTTATAACATAAACATTCATTTCCAAAAGAAAAATGTCTCAAGCTCCCAAAATTTTAAACAATTTTGCTGATGTTATGTTGTAACGAGATGCATTAGTGCCGTTAGAATTTTGGGAGTGCTAAAGAATTTTTCTTTTTGGCAGATCTTCATGACGAGCGCATTTAGTCCGCATTACCGAGGATTCTGTCGTGAATTGATATTATTGTTTGATAAGAGTAGTATGTTCGGTAGGTATTACATTGTTTTTGTATTTTTAAACTTGTGTGTATTTTTTAGTCTAATTTTTTATGAATAGAACTTTCAGTCAAAAATAATCACAAATTTAGAAATTGAGAGACTTATTTCGAACGTGGCTGTTAATACTCATAAGGGAAATCAAATTGACGAATGGACAGAATAATAAACAGGTTTAGACACTTAACAGTCGGGAATATTATAATAATAATCTGATAACTGCCGCCATCGGGGGCAGGCATTAAATGTCAATTCAAAGTTGATATTTAGTCAGGGATTTTTTTGATGTTGTTATGAAATTAGCTTTTTGTTATACATATGATAGAAGTTTATTTTCAAAATAGTTGACGAATATGAAATGATAATAATTATTAATAATTAATAAATTGGTATATTGAAATAGAAAATAATAGACATCAATTATGGTTAGTGCAAACAATTTAAGGCACTTTGTGATAGTTCTTTATATTTGTCGCCTCAATGTATAATCGAATTAGAACAAACAAAAATCTTTTTTATTCATTTCATTGAATAAATTCGGCCATTATTGATTACATACTGCGGGATGCAACCTTTTTTTAAATTAATTTCGATCAATGTATGTGATCAACGATAAATCATGCTTTAAAACTAAAATTAATTAAGAGGATTTTATGTAATTGTGTGGTACCTACTGTGAGCTAAGCTAACTTAGCACGATTCCTTATAGTGAGAAATAAACGCTCAATATGTGTATTATAAGGTACATCAAATTATGATGATTGTGTAGTCAAATAATTCAGTTAATACTTTAATTTTCACAAAATTACTAGGTAATTGTCTTGATCACATTTACCTACACTTTGGTTTGTGTACATACACAATACGATTGAAGACTTGATTTTAATTTCAGTAGGTACTGATTAATACACACTCATCATCCAGTTGTACTTATACGGCACTGCTAATCATAATTTAATTTATCCTTGCTCACTCGTTCGTTTCCAAGATGCTGCATTTTCATAGCTCAACGACTTTGTTCTGGAAACCATCCGATCGAATTAGTAACGAAACTTTTTATAATTTTAATGTCCATTAATAGTGAATAACACAATTCTAAATGTTGTGATAGAGATTTAGTGATAAAACTTAAGCAGCGCTTGGAAAATTGCAGTTGTGTCTGTGTTTACCTTCGTAGATATTCTAAATTTTCCCGAAAATCAATTGCGCTAACTTGCAAAGTTAGTGGCGACTGTAATTAAAATCTGGTTAGTGATTTCAAATTATGTGAGTACTGATTGATGCATTATTCAATCTCGATAATAAATACATAGACATATTGTTAGGAGATAATTTTGGCATTATTATTATTATTAAATGAAATGAACGTTTATGTGTTACGAGATTTAACCACAGAAGAATGTGTTTAGAAGATCACACATTGATGAAATTACGAATTATTTCAGTGATACGGCTCGTCAATGTGTGATAGATTAGGTTGTTTTGCACAATAGGATATTCTAAATTTAAATGTTCTATCATAAATATACAATAACGTATGCTCGTACTGATGAAGAAAACAAGGAATACATGTTGCACCTACCTTAAATGTGAAATTTAACATTGTGATCGATCACTTTTTTTAATGTTTAAAGATTATTTACACAAACCAACAAAATAATTTTTATGCGGGCCTGTTTACTGTTTGACATATCAGTCAAACCTTGCAGGCCTTGAATTGTCCTTGGTTTGTGTATGTAAGGATTTTTTGAAAAATGTCAATAATAAGCTGCACACCGATTCAAATGATTTCTTGTAGAATTATGTATAGAATTTACACATAGATTTATTGATTGTTAAGCCATAGTTGTGACCGGTTCATGTTTCTAGCAATATTATGTACCCATGTGTTAGTTGTTATAAAGTACTCTAATATATGTTACCGTTAAATGGTTTACCCTTCGTTTGGTTTGTTAAATAATTGTAATTTTGGCTGCCGAACTCACATCCATTAGTAGTTAGACGACACATTTACTTCACGGATACAATAACGTTTCCAATCACCTTTGGCAACCACTTTTATGATTATGTTATTGCTGTTATATTGCAAGTATGTGGCAAGTAAGCATTGCATTTGCCATATCACATTACGGCTCAAAATGTGGTATGACTCGCAGCGGTAGCTTCTTTGAATACACCTTATGTTAGATAAATATAATAATGTTTATAATTATGTAAGTATGATAAATAAGTATTGAATAGTACCTATACATTGCAGTTTTACTGTCAAAATATGTGTTCAGAACCCAATCAGCTACCTAATCTTATGTAAAATAAATTTTAAATGTAATTTTTAGACCATTTACTTTACCCCATTCATCTTCCACTGAAAACGATTTGGATATTTCTCAGTCGTTTTGCTAACGTGAATAATTCGAATCGGTAAACTACCAAAACTTTAATGGCAATTTATTACGTTTATAAATGTATCGTTTTTGACTATAACATTATCTGAAGAGCTTTTGAAGTTGTTGGGGTGCTGTGAAAAGCTCAAAATTGTTAGAACACCAAAGCGTTAATGATATAGGTTATAGTAACACATTGAATCATTGTTTTTGAGTATCTCAATATTTGAAAAGCTTTTGAAGTTGTTCGGTTAATTTTGAGTAATATAGGAAGCTCAATATCGTCAAAATACCAAAGCGACATTGGTAACCACTATTTATAAATATTACAAAATGTTATAGTAAGACATTACACAATGCTGTTGTTGACTATAACATTATTTGAAGAGCTTTTGTAGTTGTTAGGATAACGTGAAAAGCTCAAAGCGTTAATGTGATAAATACCAGTTACAAAATTTCAAAATAGGCTATAGTAACATTTTTAATCATTGTTTTAGGCTATCCCAATGTTTGAAGAGCTGTTGTTCGGTTAATTTGAGGTAACATAAAAAGCTCGAAATCATCAGAATATCAAAGCGAGATTGGTAATCACCATTTATAAATATCAGACCAGGCTTTAGTAATACACTCGGCGGTTGTTTTTAACTATAACATTATTTCAAGAGCTTTTGAAGGTGCTGAGGGTAACATGAAAAGTTCGAAATTTTCAGAACACCAAAGCGTTAATGATAAATGCCGTTTACAAATATCAAAATAGGCTACAGTAACGTATTTAATCATTGTTTTCGACTATCTCAATATATGAAGAGTTTTAAAGTTTTTTGGTTAATTTGAGATAACATAAAAAGCTCAAAATTGTCAGAATACTAAAGCGACAATGGTAATCATCGTTTATAAATATCAGAAGAGGAAGACATTAGACAATTTATTATTTTAGACTATAACATTTTTTGAAGAGCTTTTGCAGTTTTAGGGTAACGTCAAGAGCAAAAATTGCCAGAATACCAACGTGTCATCACATGGTACGAAGCGCAGATTAATTCTCAAATTCGATAAGTGTACTTTCAGTTCTTTATAAAGTCCTGTTTGAAATAAAGCAAATCAAAATCAATCTGATAATAAAAAACAAGATAAAATTCATGTAATCTAAAACAGACAAATTGCTAATAAAAGTGTCCTCCATAACGCTATATCGAGAGTAGATTGGGGGATATTACGTCGCCCTTGCCGTTTGCGACCCCAATCTCATGGGGTGCGCTAATACACAGCTAATAACGTAGTGTTAACACTTCCGGTCCACTGGGTCCAAGATCGAGCGGGGGAGTACTGGGAAAATAAACGCAATATAAACTCACTGCACTAAGAATTATTCGTTTAGTTGGCCATCATTGTCTGCTAACGATTTCATTGTCGACGATTTTACGACCGTAATTTAAATAATAAAGACCTCACCATCGATTTATTGAATCAGATCGACGGTGGAAATGTTATACTAGCGATCATTTATCTGAGTATTAATATTATGCAGATAAGGGTGCAATTTAAAATTTATTTAAATTCAGGGATACGCGATCGGATGCACACAGATGGCTATGATAGGTTCTCTGATAAGATGATTTGAACTCGCCGTGTTTGTATTGTTATTCATGGGCTGGGACTCTGAGTTTCTGGTAAACATATCCGGTTACAGTACGTCCACTCAAACCCTCTCCATTCGTATGATTTAATATGAACTGAGGGCACTTCTCCGTTAGGATTTCGCTCCAAATCTAACTTCTGTTTCGTCTTTGATTCCGTATGCAATATCAACGTTTCTAGTTTCTTTTGATGAAACCGTCTTGTAAAATTACCTTTTTCAAACTGTCCATGGATACGACTTTTCTATAATTTGTACCCAACAACTGAAATATTTAAAATAATAAATTTCCATTTGTTAACATTGAATACGACATGTGGCCTGCACATATCAATGAGGATCAAGTTATGCAAGTCACCAGAGTTAACTAACTGAAGTAGCGGGTTTCAATTACGCTACTGTACAGGGTGTTATAAGTTTTACCGTCTGTGGCAAAATAGCCGTTCAAAATGATTTATCAATTCTCATAAATTGCTTGAGTAATTTTATATTACTAAGGAAAAACGAAACATTTTTTTTTTCGAAAGCTGATAACAAATGTTGACATTTACATGACATAAATCGCTTGTCAAAGTGACTGTTTTTTGTTTACTGGATGTAAAAGTCTTTTACAATCTAGAACAAAAAAGACTTTTACGTTCAGCAATTTTTGATTAAAGAAGAAGTCACAATTTGGGGGAATCTTTATTATTTATTGAGCAATATTTAACTGCAAAGTTGTAATAGTACAATTATTGAAAGTGATACCGCTTGAAGACGCCAGCTGGTTTAATGAAATACTTTGGTCTTGAAGACCCATTTCCATAGAAGACGTTGGCTGATTTACTGCAAGACTCTTGTCTTGATAAAAACCGTCAGTCCCTGTTGTGGAAGAAGTTTCAGATTCCGGAACAGCTAAGATGTTTTTTGAAACTTTAATTTTCCTTTCAATTGATTCTTCAATATATCCCTCCGCAACTGTTGACGAGCGCCAGCCTCCATGTCTCTTCACACTGACAAAATCAGCTCCAGAATCTGCAAGGAAAGTTGTGGAAGATCGTCGGAAACAATGGCCTGTGTAGCGTTCCGTCTCCGGTAATTTTAAGTATGTGGCTATTTCCTTTGGAGTGTTTCTGATTTTATTTATACCAATAACTTGGTTTGCACATTTCCCATTGGCGTATTTAATAAAAAATCTTAGATTAGTACTGTACGCTGGACGTAAGCCATTATATTTTCGATATAATTCAATATGAGATGGATTTGAAATGACGAATGTTCTTTGACTGTGTCTTTTCGAATCTTCAATTTTTAAAATAACAATTGAACCCTTATCTTCAATATCATTAATTGTTAAATTCAACAGCTCGATTCTTCTACATGCACCATATATTCCCATTATTAAAATAGTCCGAAACAATATTTTATTATATAAATGCCAAAAATTTAAATTAATGTAGAACGTACCTTCAGTAATAAAAAGCTTTGGTCTGGGGCCTCTTCTATAAATTTTTCAATTTCTGTTTTGGTCAAGACTTTTGATTTTTTTGGTCGATAGCCTGCATTTTTATTTTTCAAATATGGTATTAATTTTGAAAATTTTGCTATATCTACATTTTGTTTGACGTTCAATGTTTTCTTCAACATCGAATAAATGGACCATAGGGTTGGTGGCCGCAATTTCTTAGCTTTATATTCCAAATAAGCCAGTATCACACTTTCAGACACGTTTTTCAATTTCTTAGAACCACACCACTTCATGAAATCGTTATAAGCTGATTCATATTGTCTAGAGGACTTTTCCGGGATAAGACTAGAAATTGCGCTTTGTGCCGCTTCTAATACATCAAAAGGCAGATCATCGTCATCGCTTTCGGAACTCATTTTTGATTATTATTACTTTCCGCTTCAAATACAGGAGTTATTCTCACCAAATCACCATAAACGGTACAAAATTATAAATTATAATGTTTGTTTGACGGTTGCTATCATAAATTAGTTAGTCAAAGCATACTAGATTTAGCACCAAAGTAATTGTAGACATTGATCTGGATGAAATGTCAGTAGTTTTTCTTTGAGTTTCCATTGATATGGAGCTGCAGTTTTCGAAAAAATGTTGTTTGATACTCGAATTGCGAAATTCTTTTGCATTCTCGAATGTTTTTTTTGCTCGCGATGCTCGCAAAAAAAACTCATTCTCGAATGCAAAAGTAGCATTTCGCAATCTAGAATCAAAAATAACTATTTTAACTCAGGTAAAATTTTGGCCTTCTCTCAATTACTAGTTATTCAAGTTATTAGTTTTTTTTAACATACGAACGTTAGGGTATTTTCAGACAATTTAATGACATTTAATTAATTTTACCAACTTACATTTCTTAAATAAATCAATTTATTTATGGAAGTTGTCGTAAACTAAAGAAGTTGAACAGCACAAGATACATTTTACAGGTAGGGATTAAGGGTCGTCAATATTTCTTCACAAATTTGGAAAATAGGGTTTACCGCAGTTTTTGAACACGTATCGGTACATTCATAGAACAAGAGGAGCAACATTTTGAGCATCTTTTGTAAAATAATAAATTTAATATTAAAAATTTCTTTTGTTGCTTCTTTCAAAGATAATTCAAGAAGACAGTTTTGGTGAAAACCGAAATGCTGTCGCGCTCTAATTTGATGGGTCGACTTTAAACTATTGTGCTGGCGATTAACCGTATTTATAAATCGCAAATAATAGAAGTTTTCGTGTTTTCACCTTAAAATTGATCTAACTCAAGAAGTATTAATTTTATTGCGAATCAACTGCAAATGTTAATGCCATGAAAAATTTGCCACATTATGGAATAAAAAACAAAACAGCGATAAAACTTATAACACCCTGTATATATAAAATTTACCAGTCATTACAAAACTCGACGTAAAAAGCCCCTGATGTAGCAACTTACTTGTTCCGATATTAAAACTTGGAAAAAGCCATTTTCCCCGCACTGATGTGTCATTTTAACTTTTAAGCTGATGGAAATAAAATTTGTTTTGATTTATTCCTAACCGCATCAATTGGACAAATGCGAACGAATGAGATGGGGAGTTAAAAGCAATCGAATAAACCGCGATATTTGAGAACGATGCGATTTGGTATGACATATCGCGCTGGTCACCAATTTATTCCGTATTAGAGTCTCGGCGTGGCCAATGAAGCGTCGCGGCGCCCTCGGGACGCAACCCCCGGCTCATCTAATTGACAAGTATTACTCGGGTTATTTTTTAAGATTGTCGCGTTTTTTGCCTGATCAGAAAAATGCACTTTATTTTCACGAAAATCCTTTATATGCAGAAGCTTTTGTCCACTGATAAAAATTTCAAAAAGCTTTTATGGCGTTGTAAAAGAGTTTTAGTAGTAAGTTGATAGGTTGGGAGGGCAAAAGCCACAAGAGGATACAAGTTCCGATCGAGATACGTCACTGATAGAGCTTTTAGTGGCCGAGCAAATCGCTTTGACATTATTCATGTGAACAAATTGCTTTTCACATGGGTATTCGGTAGATATATCACGGCTAATATTTAAAGATGTTTGCTTCTGTTTATTTTCAGATCGTCGACATGTCATTTAAAAAAAAGAACAATTGGTCCAAAAGAAAATTTAAAATTCGACCCTGGACCGTAATTTCTATAGAAAAACGCAAAAAATTCAAGGTTTTCTATTTGCCCTACGCCACCTTAACCATACTGTGCCGTCTCACTTAAAGGTGTTAGGATAAGATTGCTAATTTTCATAGCTTTATTAACTATTACTCCAAATTATAACTGAAAGTGAAATGATTACCTATCATTTTATTAACTTAATGTTTGCATTAACTTTCAAGGGTTTAAAAAAGACGTATGTGCCATCTTATTCTAAGGTGCCATCTCCAACATAAGTCTCCTATTTACTAAAAATATCACTTTTGAAACTTAGAAATAAGGCCTTCCAATGGGAGAGATATTTTAAATATTGAGAGAAGAAGTATCGACGAGCTGCTTGAGCCATTGAAACCGTTCGGTTAAAAGCGAATTTCCCCAAGAAAATCAAATCTTCGGAATTCTTAAAGTTTTTCCTGGGGAACAGTTTGTATACATTTACATATGTTTACTTTCATTTGTGCCGAACGTTTCGGGAGAAATGGTTCCTTTTTTGGAATATATTATATCGAACCATTAGTGCTTAACAAATGCGATCCGGGAAAAAAATAAAACAGTGTAAGTGATGAATGGGACAGTGTGCCATTCAGAGATCCATTTACTGCAGATTTGAGCCGCGACAAACCGCATTGTAACCATGTTCACAGACCGCTACTTCGCGCAGTCGTTAGCTTAAGTAACAAGGGGAATTACGAGGGTTTCTTTCTCTGTGTCCGGAAACAATACATATACTCATCCATCTTCTAAACAGAGCCGCCCCTCGCTCTTTTTACCGCCATATATCACAGCACACGCTGCCTTTTATCTTGCCTCAGAAGAAGTTAATCCTCAAACCTACAAAAAAAAACTTAACAACCCCTTTAACATTGCATAATTAAAAATAAATTAGTTTGAACTTTTTACGAAGATTCTCAGCGATTTTGTTTGACTTTTAATTTAAAAAATGAACACATAACAGTAATTTATACCACCCTCGACTGACAAGATATTTACTTAACTTTCAAGACCCTTTATCTGCTAAATAAAAGGTTTCTGTAGGGTTTAACCCCTACATCCTTTTCGGAAGTTAAGAAATATATGAATATGTATTGCACGTTAGATACACCGCATTTGCGTATCTTTTCACACAAAGCGATTCATTTCGGGCCGTTCAGAAAATTTTGCTTAATTTGTTTCTGGAAAAATATTAAATCCAGTTATTTCCGTAGAGTGTTGTTAGTATAATTCTGACGGATGGGATTTTAACTCATTGGGGTAAGATGGTTTAGTAGTCTTTTTCAAGCGAGTGGTAATTAAAAATTAAAAGATGTTAATGTATATACAGTGAGGACGCGTGGGTGGGAATAAATTCATTTAAAATTCATGGGTTTGGTTTTTGGAAAAACGCTCGGACACGTCGATTTTTGTTTTTAAAACTGCATCTTTTTGATATTTATACTTTTACGATCGTCTTTTGTTTTCGCACTATGACGTCATCAATAATTTTTTTAAATTGCACTCCATATTTTTGTTCACGAATTTGGATGTAGAGCATTTTTCTGAATACAGAAATGTCAAATTCGTATGACCTTGAAGAGGAAAGTTTTCGAAATAATCAGTCCTAAAGTTTCAAAAATTTATGATAAAATTGTAAAGAGTAGACCACCAATAATATTATCAAGGAAGCGCTGGAAATCGAGCAAAACATTCAATTGTGTTTATTTTGTTTTTTTGATTGTTGACACTTGTTAAGTACAACAACAACAACAACAACAAAAGGCGCCCAACAGCGCATATATTCCACAGACCAGCGTTAAATTGAACGCAATATTACAGAAATAAAAAATTAATTACAGTACAATAGCGAAAATATGTTAAATATGTTAAAATTAAGGAAAAACTGTTTAAAACAATAGGGGCAGAATTGCCTAGGACGAGGACGCATTAGGGAACCAGTAAAGTGCAGGAAAGGTAACAGCACCATGGCGTCAAAGCCTAGGGAAGGCATAGGAGCAGGTGGCAAGTGGGTCATTCTATTGCCACCGTAAAAGGAATGATCCACGCAGGATCCCAAAAAAGCGCAGACTCTAGAGGCGGGGGCCAGACTAGCAACTGGGCCTGCAAGGCAGTCCGAGCTTTATTAAAAAGTGGACAGGCAAGAAGGCAAAGTTTGAAGAATGGCGCGTTTAACTGAGAAACAACGAATAGAAATGTTGATGATGGTAGGATATGACGATAATACTCGAACACAAGCTGAAGTTTGCGAATTGTTCAATGATAAGTACCCGGAGAAGCCTATTACACAATCAGTAGTTAGTAAGATGGAGAAAAAGTTTAGAGACTTTCGCCACGTAAGAGACAATTACAAAACCAACCATGTTACATTTCCAGAAAGCACACAATTGAATGTTTTGCTCGATTTACAAGAAAATCCTCACAAATCAAGTCGACAAGTAGCTGCAGAACAGTCACTAAGTAAATCTTCTGTTCTAAAATATTTACACAAGAACAAATGGCACCCATACAAAGTATATTTTGTTGAGGAACTTATTGAAGACGATCTCGACCGCAGAATTTTGCGAAATAATGATGGATAGATGCAATGCCAACCCGGAATTTTTACGTAAGATAGTTTTTTCCGACGAGGCAACATTTTGTTTGAATGGTTCGGTATACAGGCAATATTTTCGATATTGGGCACCAGAAAACCCACATTGGAGAATGGAAAGTCATACACAATTCCCTCAGAAAGTAAACGTTTGGACCGGAATTGTGGGTACCTCAATTTTGGTCCCTTTTTTATTGAGGGAACACTTAATTCTGAAAAATATTTAGACTTACTACAAAATGACATAATACCCAGTGTAAGTGCACTCTACCTGAATAATGAAAACCCAAATATACCGGCAGATTCAATATGGTTCCAACAGGATGGAGCGCCCCGACACTATTCGAGAACATTACGAGAATACCTTCATAATATTTTCCTAAATAGATGGATCGGAAGGAGAGATTTTATCGAATGGCCAGCTAGGTCTTCAGATTTAACCTCATTAGATTTTTATCTATGGGGTTATCTGAAATCTAAAGTCTACTTCAATAAACCGGAAAAATAAACACGCAATTGAATGTTTTGCTCGATTTCCAGCGCTTCCTTGATGATATTATTAGTGGTCTACTCTAATAATTTTATCATAAATTTTTGAAACTTTAGGACTGATTATTTCGAAAACTTTCCTTTTCAAGGTCATACGAATTTGACATTTCTGTACTCAGAAAAATGCGCTGCATCCAAATTCGTGAACAAAAATATGGGGTGCAATTTAAAAAAATTATTGATGACGCCATAGTGCGAAAACAAAAGACGATCGTAAAATTATAAATATCAAAAAAGATGCAGTTTTAAAAACAAAAATCGAGGTGTCCGAGAGTTTTTCCAAAAACCAAACCCATGAATTTTAAATGAATTTATTCCAACCCACGCGTCCTCACTGTATTTATATTTGTTAATTAGCATTTCAATTTTATAAATGTCAATATGAGAAAAAAAAGATGCGGCCAACAAGAACCGAACCAGCGACTCCGCGCTTACGAGACTAGAGCGGCTCTGAAAATGTGTCAAAATTATCCGAACTTATAGAACTCGGAAATCTTCAAAGTCAATTTTCTCGAGTGTTTTTGAGAAACGCATCGTACTGCTTTAAGAAATTAATGTCCAGATACCCACCTTCAAATCCTATGAGTATAAAAAAAATCGGTGGCCCACTAGCCGTAGAGTCCCAATAACTGTATTGTAGCGTCTTAGTTTTGCATTTGTAGATATGAACTTCTTATTATATTATATTTTTCGTCAACTGGAATGCCAGTTTTACTTTTCTTGCTCTTTCCAGGACTGCTTTTTTGTCAAGGGCGTTTGGTTGAATTAATTCTCTCAAGTATTTGAACTTGTTAACATTCTTAATTTTCTCATACTTTGTTGTGATCTGTTTTGGTGCATCTTTTGTATTGGAGATGTATTCTGTCTTTTCGTATAATATTTGTAGTCCAGCCGTTTCTACTGTATCTTTCACTATATTTATTTGTCTCCTTGCGTCTTCCCTGTTTTCCGCTAGTGTTGCTAGATCGTCTGCAAAGGCCAAATAGTCAATTTCCAGCACTGGGGGTCTTTTTTAATATTGAACGTACGATGTAAGTATTCCAATCTGCAATTAAATAAACTCAATTAGTGAATGAATGTATGCAGCCAATTGTATCTACTCTCACGTCAGTTATTTTAGGGTGCGCATTACTAAATTGTAGTGACAAGAGTAGAACAATTTATTTAAAAGAAGAACTACAATACATTTTCGAATTAACCTCCTTCGCATTCTAAACAATACGCTAAGCGATTATAAAATCTCTGCACAGGATTTCTTAAATGAATGAGATTTAATTAATTACCGTTCCGACAGATGGTATTGATCTGTCGGGATAATTGATAGAAAATAAATTTCTGACTTCTCTGAAGCTATCGTTACTTTTGTACTAAAATCACAATACTAATTTTTTTTTCTTTTGAATAAATTTTAATAACTAATTTCCAAATCTAAATTTCAACAATCATATTTTTTCTTCCTAAATTGTCATAAATGTATTTTTTTTAAATTGAACATAAGGCTATTTATCACGGCATTCCTCATCGTTTTTTGTTGATTACTGAAAAAACATGAAAATTATGTTTATTTGAAATAAGTGATTCGTCTGTTAACGGTGGTCACATCAGTTACAGAAAACGCAATTTCGTATACATGCGGAGTTAAGTGCGTTTATCAAGCAGTGGCACACGTCGTATGTATAACCACTTTAGCAGCGTAGAAACGACACGTGTCGGTGCGTGAACTGTGCGTACATAATTGCTACAATAAGCGTTAGGGTAGTAGAGTGCGGTATTGTGCGTGCATAATGATTGTCGACTTGATAAGTGGTGAGAAGTGGTTGTGAATTTGATTGGATACTATTTAATCCACTCCTCGCGTGACTGCTCTTATTCCTGTTCCTTTTCATTACAGTTGTACAGTGTTAGCATAAATTAATGCCCTGATAACGTGGAATGCATAATGTATGTTAAACGCTTTTAATTGCTTTCCACCGAGGGGATCTCACTCCTTTCACAACGTTTCTTCTGCGACCTTTTCATGTTCTCGTTAAATTTTAAACAATTTTATAAGAAAAAAATAAATTGGACGTAGGTATGGCTGGTTCATTATTTCTTTGCGGAACATGTGCACGAAATTAAATAGCACACCAAGTCGAGTGTTCGTATTGTGTTACCGAATGTATGGAGTCAGATGTGGAATTAATCGTTACAAGTTTTCAAGTTTTGTATTAAATTAATTATATATAAACGCAACACTTTATGTTGAACTGTTCGGTTGGTTGCTATTTTTCCTTTAAATTGTAATTTTTTAAAATGATTTAATTAAGTTGTAACAACCTTTTTACAAGATTTATTTCGGTTTTATTGACATTAATATCGTGAATTGGTTAGGGGAGAGAAGTGGTGCTTGACTTTTGAGGCAAATAGCATTAAATGTTGCGATTAAGTTCCATTTCAATGCATTTTATGCTTTTTGTTCCGACAAACAAAAGTAATATTTCTATTCATTTTATAACTGTTGGTTTCCATTCTGAACTTTTTCAAATCAATCGTTGCGTTATTCGAGCGAACAGATGAAAAAATAATAACAATATTAATGAATTAGGCAACTATAGAAATAATTTGTATTGAAAAATGATTTTACTGAAACAACTTATTATTAATCTTCTTTAATTCAACATCCATTCGTGATGGCAAAGCAATTATAAGGAATTACATGGAGGCGAATGTACATACATACTCACTGCAGGAAATACGAAGTGTGGATTGGTAGAAAATTGTCAATTGCCAGACAATCAAGCGAGCACAGGCAGTCAACTGTCAACTGATTGCTATTCATGGTCTGGGACCGATCAGCCTCCTTGCGACATCAATTTACATACTAAAATGAGTATCTCAACATATCTACAATCCAAGAGCCAATTTCACCGTACTTTCTCGAAATCTGACAAATGTTAGTATTCTGTTTGGTTCGGTGAAACCACCGCCACTTACGCGACTTTCCCTATGCTCAGTTTTGAAGATTCGCGACTTGTCTAACTGAGCTCAATATTTTACAAATTTGTCCCAATATTTATTTGCAAAATCGAAACATTGAAATTATTAAGAAAATTGAGATTTTGAAATTAAATTGGCAACACGAGAATTTTAATGACAAATGAAACATTTAATGGGCGCTGCCAACTCAAAATTAAAAACTCTAATTGAGTTTTTTGTTGATCGCACCGTAAATGTTATGTGACCTTCTTTAATGGTAAATTACAAGATTTGTTATCGGTTTTTGGTAACAGAAAAAATAACTGTGTTTGTTGATATATGGTTTATAAAAATACACAATTAACTGATGAAAATCTATTACGAAATTATTTGAAACATACAGCAAACATATTTTTTTAAATTCAGCAGTACATTATGTTAATTCCTACTTCACAAATGTTTCGCTACAGAGTCCTATTATTAATAGCATTCTTTTTTGGAATACTCACTAATTCCTGCAGAGGTTCGCAGAGCCGGAAAAAGGTAACATTTGATCAATTCCTCGATTTTTTACATATTTTTTTATTATTTTTCAAGATTAAGAAATATTTGCGCATCGTTAGATTTGAAGGTACCTGTCCCGGTTTGGAGAACGTCGACATGGAGTACGAAAATATCACACTTATAAATCGAGAAGCCGAATCCACTATTATCAATTACGACGGGTCGATAAAAAGAGATATTCGTGGAAATTTGCAGGTATGATGTTGCGACAGGTTGCCGTTTTTGTTGATTTTAGTACTAATTTTAAGATAAATTTGAGAATTGTATTACTTTCTAACTAGTCATTCTCCTGCAATACTCAATAACTGTCAAAGGTTACTTTAATTGCAGTCTATCACAATCCTTTGCAAACACAATAAATCAAAGCTTCCAAATTTTAACCCACCACTTGTTAAAATAATCACTCTCTTGACGCTCATTTTCCTGGCTTCTGCTAAATATTTACATCAATATAATATTTTATATTTGGGTAAACTATGCGTTCAGTGTTACAAAAGACCTGGAATAGTACAATTGGAACATTCAAGAATATTATTTAACTTTTCTGATATTAGTTCATATGCAGACTGTCCCATCACTTGTGGCCACCCCCAAAATTGAGCTTTAATTGAAAGCTATGTATTTGAAATTTGGTGCACGTATGACTCTGGTATAAGGCTAGAAATTTCCGGTTTTAAATGTTAATTGTCGGCGTTAGTTTTCGAGAAAAAACATAAAAACTGATGTTTTATGAAAATATTATCTCCCAATTTTGTCAAATTTCACTTTTCAGGATCAGTATTATTGAGACAAAGATGTTCAAAGTAAAAAAAAAAAATCCAAATCTGTAATTAGCCTAAAATTCCCTTATATTCGAATCTTAACAATAAATGTAATGATTTATGGCTGTAACAATCGTCAGGCTGTATTCGCAAAGGTAAGTACGATTTAAATTTATGGCATTGTAAAAATTTGTCAGTGTCGCGTGGAAGCTGAGCGAAGTGAACGTCAGTAGCGTACCTAAATCGAACCCTTTTACATTCTTGTAGATATCTAAAATTTTTGTAAGTCCTCTAATAAATTACGATTATGAGAACGAACATGATTTAAAGTATGGATGTTGAATTATTTTTTTAAGTCGAAGAGGACTTATTATATTTTGAATTAATGTTTGAGTTAAAAGATGAATGCGAAAGATTTTGAATAACGGGCTGATAATGAGTATCGAACTGAATGATTTCGGAACTCGTTCGAGACTAACTTTGTCATCCCCGTAAATTTGAAAATTAGTTTCACGAACTATTGTCGTCGTACTGGTTGAATCTTTCGTGAGAACCTGTTCGAAAGCACGTTTCATTCATAAATACTTAATGACTTTATTGCTAAAGTTGCTTCGGAATTACATTTTTCAATAGTAAACGTAGATAGTCGTAAAAATCGACTGTCAGTTATAAACGTAGGATGGGTATATTACTATTGTTATCAGTTCTACTTCAGCTTTTGAAGAGTAACTTTGTCCAAAAAGTTTTTATCTGTGTGTTTTATTTGTGTGTGATTTAATTAGTTTTCGTTTATAATGCCGGTTACCTTTAAGTTCAAAGAAAAGACTGATATGATATTAATTTATGGAGAAATACGGCAAAATTCTGTTCAAGCTGTTCAAATTTACGCCCAACGTTTTCCGCGAAGAATTCCGCCAAAAAGAAAAATATTTCAAAGACTTGTTGATTCCTTGAAACAAAACGGAAATTTAAAGGGCAAAGAAAAAACGATAGTGAATCCCACGGTCATCCATGAAGTTAATCAAGCTGCAGTTTTAAATCTCGCCGATAATAATCCCCAATTGAGCATTAGGGAAATCAGTTAAAACCTGGAATTAGTCGATCTTCAATAGGGAGGATATTAAAAAAGCACAAATATCATCCTTACCACATAGAATTACATCAGCAACTGCATGATCGAGATTTCGAAAGCCGCGTAAATTTTTGTCAATGGGAATGGAAAGCTCCGCGAAGATCTAAAATAACTCAACATCCATATTTTAAATCATGTTTATTCTCATAATCGTAATTTATTTTAGAAATCTACAAGAATGTAAAAAGGTTCGATTTAGGTACGCTACTGATGTTCATTTCGACCAGCTTCCACGCGACACTGACAAATTTTTACAATGCCATAAATTTAAATTGTACTTACTTTTGCGGACACATCCTGACGATTGTTACAGCCTGACGATTGTTACAGCCATAAATCATTACATTTACTGTTAAGATTCGAATATAAGGGAATTTTAAGCTAATTACACCTTTTGGATTTTTTTTTACTTTAGACATCTTTGTCTCAATAATACTGATCCTGAAAAGTGAAATTTGACAAAATTGGGAGATAATATTTTCATAAAACATCAGTTTCTATGTTTTTTCTCGAAAACTAACGCCGACAATTAACATTTAAAACCGGAAATTTCTAGTCTTATACCAGAGTCATACGTGCACCAAATTTCAAATACATAGCTTTCAATTAAAGCTCAATTTTGTAGGTGACCACAAGTGATGGGACACCCTGTACAGGGTGCCCCAGATGGACCGAAAAAGAGGAATAACTATTTTATTTTCACTTTACAGAAAAATATTATTATTAATGCAAGTTTTTTTTTATTCCAATATTAATGATTTTCTAAACGAAGTTCAGATATTGTTGTCTTTAGGTAAAATAAAGAAGAATTGTTTTATAGACTCAAGAGTTTTTGTTTTTCACGTTTAGTTGATGGCAATTGTTGAGAGATGTCAAAGCAGAGAAACTTTAGACACCTGCAGCCACTTTTACACATTTAAAACAAAGCAATTTTGCAAACTGGTGAGATCAAAAATGGACGCTTGGACCCCGTTCCTGGATTGCACAACTCCGCGCTGGGAATGTCCCTTCAAACAAGTGAATTACCCCCCAAACAGTTTCGTTCACTACTAAAAGCAACATTGCAGGGCATTTACAGAGGTCGAAACTGCACATTCGATTCAAGTAAATTCAATTTATTTAACCTGGACCAAGGTTACTGGAAAGTCCGGTCCGAAGTGGTCGACTTGGACGACAACACCACGAAATTGTGCTGCATTTTCGAAGGAAGTTCACAGTAGAAATTGAGTTAACAAAATAATGGATCTTCAGAGAAATAAAATTTTCGTTGATTGTCGTGTTGTGGGAAAGGTATCGAAACGGCAAAACACTTTAAAACGAAACGCAGGCACTTCCATTTAGGTATCTCATTTAAAAAACAGGTACTCTACAAAATGCATGTAGCGATAAGTTACATCGATCGATCATGTTCGCCCGTTTAAAAAGGAAACGATTATGTTTCTACATTGGAGCGAGTGAAAAAGAGAGGGCTCGAAATCGTGGGATGGCAAATTAAGGTATCCAGAACACGTACGGTCCGATGATAAGCGTGTGCGCCAACAAGACACTCGAGCTGACTTGTCGGCGACAATTAGGAGTCTTTAACACGAAGGGTGCGTTCTCGATTAGTATACGGCTTTGTTTATCTGTTGCTTCGAAAACCTCCGCACATATTAATCTGAAACCCGAGGAACACACCGGCCTGACAGGCGACCACAAACTTTTATTGCGAAGACATCAACGTTTCATTAATTATGCGTTTGACCAGTCCTTTAAGGAGACCGGTCAGGCGAAAATAATGCTACTAAATATTGCTCTTATAATATTCTAAAGTAGGTTCTTTAATTTGTCGTTAAGAAATTTCCACTCTTCAGGTTTGTGTACCACTTTTAAAAAGTCAGATTAAGATTATTCACGTATAATGTCATTAATTTGGGATTTGTGGTAGCTGCTACCGTGGATCGCTCATGGCCTTGAGGATGATGAATCTTTGACGTTGAATCTTATGTCAGTGTATTGTAAAGGTTTAATTTGGTGTAAACGCACGCAGGGCCGGCATAACGCTACCTTTTCAATGAACATTGTACGGTTTCCCTCTTGATAAGTGGCTCCAGATACTTTTTGAAAATTGTGCAGGCGATCTTCTAGCAGATACTCTGCGCTACAAGAAATCCCCCAAAAAATTTATTTTAAGGTGGCCGATTACAGTGGCGTAACACGGTTAAGGAGGACCATTCAGTTACCCTTTACAGCTAAACTACATGAGATATTTCAATTTTCGTCACGGGGTTAAGAAGGTCTTATCATTGCCTATAACTTGTGATAAAATGAAGTTAATACCTTTAATATTTATTTATATTTATTTCAACCACTTTCGGGTCACGGCCTAGGATAATCTTTACATCGGAATATGCACCGCGTATGAGACTAGTTACTCACAAAATTTCAAAAAGATCGGTATCGCGGAAATAACTTTTTTTCTACAAAATATTAAAATCGAGTAAACAGCTCATGGATTAAATAATTTCGGTTTAACATCATTAAATATCACCTAGTTGGGAAGATACATTTGGAATGTTGTTATTTTGATACCACCTAATCGGTTTAACATAGTTTACCATAATGAGTATAAATGCTAAGGTAAGCCATCCTATCAATCTTGAGTACGTAGTTTCCAACCATGTATATTAATTGTTGATAAATATTTACATCAAATCTAACAAATACAAATGATAATTTTCAATTAAGAATGGATTTTTTTATACAGGTAGAATATTTACTGCTTGTGAATATCGAAAGTTACATCTAACTTAACTAATATAATAATAATAATAAAAACATGTAACAAAATGTTTGCTTCGTAACAGCAAAACCATTGCAGTATAGTTAAATAAGACAATGATTAATTTTAGGCAAAAACAACAAAACTTTGCAGAACATGTAACAAAAAACATCAGCAAACTAAATCTACAAAAATCGTTAAGAAAAAATGCAATCCAAATGTAGGTACTAGTTTTGAGATTCAAATACCTAGAACCAAAATAGTAACCAGAAAATACATTCTATGAAATAATCTCAGCAATGAGCAAATAAAGACTGAGTCTCGCTACAATACATTTGACATCACTGCATATGGACACCCAATAAAACCTGAATACATATCTGTACCACAGAAGCAGAATGATGTATGTCCAAAAGTGACAATGTTCAGGAAATTCAAATTAATGATTTTATATCTTTGGTGTTGTCTTAAAGTAATGCTTGGAGATACATCATAGTGCAACACAAATTCTAAGTTTGGACATAATTCCAACTGCAATGTGTAGATGGGACATATTTTAATCAATATACATCAAAATTTTATGGTTGAAAAAAGTAGACATACATCGTTCTGCTTCTCTGGTACAGATATGTACGATACATTTAGCAGGAAAGACTTACAAAGTAAAAAAACAATGATAACGGCAATCGAAATCTCCGATAGTTTAAAATATTTTACTCAAATCCGAGAAGTTGTGTTACATGGATTCAAGACAGTGAAAGTACATCGCAAAAAGTGTTGGGATATTCGAAGCATTCATTTTTTCGTATTTTAAATTCGGTTAATTGCACCAAAACTTCTAAAAACCGAACGAAAAATCAAGCTTTAACTGTTTATCCTGACAAAATGAGATTCAATTCAACCGATGAAGCAATTGCTGCAACTTCTAATTTTCATTTAAGACAGAATCTGACGAGAATTATTCAATCGATTCGATGCGATTTAAACAGACATTAATTCTTAGTAATGACTAATAGCTAAAGCATCCACAAACTGCATCGGTTCAAGACAATTCAACGATGGACTATGCAAAATTGTTCGTTTTGATGCCAAAGCTTGAACAGTACCCCAACTGTTCATTTCTGTCTGTGAAGATTGTGACGATATATCTTTCTTGTAACAGGAAGAATGAACAGTATAATCTTTTTGAGAACATTCTAAGTTCTTTTGACTTCAACATAATTCTGATAATAATATGGTTATGTGTGAACAACAACCTAGTCTAAAGACCAACCTTACAAGTACATTTACGGCCACCGAAATGTGCATGATTTTTTTTAGCAACTTGATTTTTGTTTCATATCATAGGCGTCCTAAAAAACATCAGCCAAATGTCAATATTAATTTGTTTATGACAATATTATTTCACGAAAGTCACTGGATAAAGCCAGCTTTAATCTATGGAAAAATAGAGAAATTTGTGTCAGGTATTGCACATTTTGGTGGTCGTAAAAGTATAACGTCAGCTTGACTTTTCGTTCGATTTTTAGAAGTTTTAGTGCTATTCATCGAATTTAAAATACGAAAAAATTAAAGCTTCAAATATCTCAACAATTTTTGCGATGCACTCGGATCGATAGTTTTAACTATTTTGAATCCATTTAAGACAGGTTTTCGGTGAAAAATATTTTAAATTTTCGGAGATTTCGGTCACGCTCATCGTTGTTATATTTTTATACTTTGTTAGTCTTTTCCGCGACTCGCAATTAGTGTTACCATTTTCTATTATGTATCTTACATATTCGCATTTTATTGGGTATCCATAATCCAGTGATTGCAATTAGATTACAGCGAGACTTTAGTGACATTATTGCATAATTATGCATTTTCAGGTTACTACTTTAGTTCTAGGTAGGTATTTGAATTTCAATGCTAGTACGTAATATTTGCATTGTATTTTTTTTTATTAGTTAGTTAGTTTTTGTTAAATGTTTTGCAAATCTTTGTTTTTTTACCAAAAATTAATAATTGTCTCATTCAACTATAGTGAAATGGTTTTGCTGTTACGAAGCAAACATTTTGTTACATGTTTTTATTGATAGATGTAACTTTCGATATTCACAAGCAGTAAATATTGTCGTATTACTTATCTACCTGTATAACATTCACAGCTTAAAGTATCTTCGTACTCATAATCCTAATTTATTAGAAGACTTACAATTTACGTAAATTTTAGAAATCTACAAGAATGTAAAAATACTCGACTTAGGTACCCTCCTGTTGTTCACGTCGACCGGCTTCCACTTCGACATTGACAAATTTTTACAATGCCATAAATTTAAATCGTACTTACCTCTGTGGATAAGTACTAATGACTATTTACACTCAAAAATCAATACTTTTACTCTTGAGATTCCAATACAAGGGAATTTTAGACTAATTACAGCTTTTGGAATTTTTTTTTACTTTGGATATCTTTGCCTCAATCATACTGTTCCTAAAAAGTGAAATTTGACGAAATTGGGCGATAGCATTTTTATAAAAAATTAGTTTTTATTTTTTTTTCTCGAAAACTAACGCCGACAATTAACATGTAAAACTGGAAATTTCTAGCCTTATACCAGAGTCATACGTGCACCAAATTTTAAATAAATAACTTTCAATTGAAGCTCAATTTTGGGGGTGGCCACAAGTGATGGGGCACCCTGTAGAGGAATTGGAAGAGCCAATTTCGTTCACTGAGCAAAATTCTTTGCTTCTTCACGTGTACTGTAATATGTTAATTTTATGATCGCGGATAAATATAAATTATATTAAAAAATGAACGAAAATTTAGTCCAGATTGCGGGCAGGCTGAATTCCACAATGCCGATCCTGCGTTCATGCTAATGACCAAAGAATATGTCCGTCAGACCAGACTGGCGCCTCGGTCTTGTATCGGAGTCAAATCTACACAGATTCGTCTTCGAGTTACGGTACGACGTACAAACACAACCGATTGATGGTATAATTAGCGTTTTTTACGCCAATTTTTTTCAAGTCGAAGAAATCGAGGTAAGTAGGTCCTTGCATCGATTCGAATATGAATGGAGGAACAAAGGCTGTTGATTTTTCATATTTCTCACGCGATTTTAAGGGAAACAATTACGCCATAATTACCATTATACATATGCATAAGCAATCAATTTGCTTTTTCAAAATAAGATATTGGCAATTTCCATAATTGGAAATTTTATCATAAATCTCATGGTTGGTTTTTTCGAGGGTCTGGATAGCTCCCGTACAGACCGCAGCGGAACGTGGTGAATCTCAGAACGTTTATTACCAATTACTGATAAAGCTGATCAGACATTTACGAAATAAAAACCCGGTTTTTCTAAATTAGACAATCACGGCGGTGATTATGATGCATTATGTTTGTTTAGTGATATAAAACGCAAAGGAACGTGAACAAATTTTGTGGTCAAAAGACGATGTCGGTTGCGAATGAAATAATAGCCCGCCACCCACAAATAAACACAAGGCTCGCTTTATTTGTATTAGTTTTCCGGTTATTGGATTTTAAATTGATAAATGTAAAACATTGAAGTTGAAATACACAGTCCCCCGCATCAATTGTTCAACCACCTGAAGGGAACTTACAAGCAAGGTCGTCTTTTCATTCCTTAAAAAATTGCCACGCATGTTCAATAAATTCATTGAAAATAACATCATACTATTTTCCATCGGAAATGAATGTGAATATTAACGGTACTTTAATAAATAAAATTACTTACAATCGATAATAAAAGGTCCAATTTGAATTACACATAATGGTTATTATGAACGTTTAACCCAAAAGTTTGATTTTAATTAATAGGCATTAAATAAATGCGTGGGATAAAGCGTTGTATTGTCACGCGGATGTTACTAAGCCTAACAGGCTTGTTATGCAAACGGTGTGCAATATAAATAAGTATTACCCCACTACATACTTTATTGCTTTGTTCTGTTGAAAATGCACGTAATCGTCCAGCAGTTAAAAAGCCGACATAAAATGAATGGCACTTGCATCTATTTCGTGAAATAGGTACACCTATTGTAACATTTTTTAATCGCTTAATAATATCTCTCGGCGTTGAAAAATTGCCTCAAATTACATCCTTTGTTTAACTAGTTTACCATTGAACTAATAAAATAGAGTCGCGAGAACAATGGGAAGCAATTAAACGCGAAAATACTGAGCGCTAATGAATTTTGTATTTCGAATTAATCGCTCACATAAACTGCACTTCTTTCTACTTGGTGCTCTCATATATGCCAACCAACACACGAGAGTTAAACACAAGCTCTTAGCACTATTTCATGCTGAATGACTACGAAAACTGTAAGAAAATATACAACAGTTATATAATTAATGCAACGAAACAACTTCAAGCACATGTTAGCTACATTTACTGAAAATAAAATCGAAATTATTTAATAGTACGCTATTTTACGCCCTCTAAAATCAGATTTAGAAAGTCATACAGGGATTCAATTTATTATATCCCTATAAACAGAGATTAAATTTATTTTATCCCAAGGAAAAGGGGGAATAAAATCACAATTTAATCCCGACATTGCCTCGCATTTATTAATTTTCTCTAATACCTAAGGGATTAAATTTATTATATCACTCTAATCAGGGATTAAGTAGGGAAACGGGAATAAAATCACACTTTAATCCCGGGAGGGCACAAAATATTATGTGAAAGCTCGAATTGTTTGAGTTTGTATTCAATATAAATTGTATCAAGAGCCAGTGAGCTCATTAAGTTTAATAATAATTCCTGATTAAGATCCCTCCGACGATTAGCAGTAAATTGTTCTCATTATAGCAATTTTGTATTTTTAACTGTTGCATACATTACCTGTTCAGTGAACGCACTTTAGATAAATGAGCAGTCTTATTCAACGGAAATTCTTTTTTAAATACTGCTCATTACACTTACAATACGTTGTTAGCTGTTATAAAAATAATTTAAAACAGACAAAATGTACTAAAACGTTACGCAATTAATTGTAATTTGAATAATTTTATTTTTAAACTTAATAATGAGACCGTTAATTTTTTTAATTAACAACTAAATCACATTTATTTTATTTATTTTAATTAATGGGATAAATGGGATAAAATTGTATCCGGCGCCTGTTCGCAAGAGATAGTTTTAATTGAGCTAAACAACCGAGCATTATAAAGCACCGGAAATGATTTAAAATTCGCCTTTCATTATTGTTACCACAACTAATTTGCCAACACATCTACCTTGAGGACATGAAATAGTTCCACTTACCTGTGATTATTGTTTTTAAAATTGTTTAACTATCGGGTGTTGCACGACCCCCGGACCATAATTTCCAGTTTTATCAATGAATTTAGTTTTAAAAAGAGGAGACAGAAAAATATAATAACAGCAACTTTGTTGCCTTAAAAAAATAGTTTTGCCATTTGAACGATTAATAAACGGTTAATAAAAGCGATTTTAGAGGCCGAATCGCAGGTAGACGAAAATAATGAATGAACTTTCTTCCAAACGGACCCTTGTGGTCTCGGACACGACACCAATTTAATCTAAATTTTTGAGGGCGGTTTAATGAATCTCCTAACTGGCGACAGTTGATAACATTAACAAACAACTCTCGGAGTTTGAATTCCGAAACGAGAAAAAGTCTATAGAAAGACCAATAATTTAATGCGATTTTAATGAATTCACATTCGTTCGGAAGGAAATGCATTAAAACACTTGAAAAACTTGTCGTTGACGGAAAATAAAACACTTAAAAAACCCTAATCGCCTGGTACTTACATAAGTTGATAAAAGATTGCAAAATTTTTTAAAACAAAATGTTGTGAGTGCTTTAACTTCTAAATGGGCATTTACTTGCGATGTTTTTGTACGGTCTTGAATTTTTATTGTTGTGTTTCATGCAAAAAGTCGCTTCAAATTACAATGCGGTGCTTTACTTTTTTATTTGTTTGTAAATTCGTGAAATGGCCCAATGTAAATGCTAAAACAGAAAGTTGCATTAGAAATTTAACTTCTTTCTTCCTTGCAAATACTCCAAATGAAATTTGAATAAAAACTACATATATTATTACAAGACATTTTCCATACCATAATAATTCAAATAACCATTTTAGGGAAATTGTTTTTAAAATGGTGCCTTACGATAGGGTGGTAATAAAATCTTGAATTTTTTAAGAAACTTTCGGGCTAAATCAAACATGCGTATTATATTCAAGATAAATGGGTTGTAAAGGTTTATTACTTTGTGTCAATATAGAATCGTGAAAGATTATCAAACAACAAAATGATGCTTCTTAGTTGAGACTATATTAAACAAGCTGATCTTAAAAAATGAATAAGGACTTCGGAATTTAAGTTTTTATATACAATCATAAATTATAAAGATTGTTGTGATGTGAATTTCCCCCAGCGGTTAATGTTATTCATGTATTCAACTTATTGAATGTTGTGCTTGTATGTAACCGCAACCGAGCTGTTTTAAAACCAACATTCTGTCATTTTCGAGAAACAGGTGTACGAATTTTAAAATATCTGCGCCGTCGTTCACAAAGTACGGGTCCGAAATAATGTGTTTAATAATTTTATTAAATTTGTAGAATGCTCAATAAAAACGCCATTAAATAAATGAGTTCGGCGTCGGTTAATACATCAAAAGTGGCCGTAATTCGTAAAAAAAAATATAATAAGAATAGGAAATTACCGGCGAAAAAACGGTCTTCAATAAAAACCGAAAAATCCTCGAACAAAAAGGCCATCTCAGAAAATTACACTCCTTCGCACGAATCCGAAAGGTAAAAGAGTATAATTTGAGAAAATTGTAAATGACACACGAGTTTTCTGTGCGATAATGTCATTTAATTCGAGGCATATGTTTAGTCTGCCTTCGGTTCCATTCAGTTCTATTCAATAATAACCGCCTTCTCCTACGGCCGAATGATACTTATTCGGCAATCAGTACAAACTAAGTGACTATTAAGAACTGTTCCAAATGATATAAAATTATTCCACTTAAGAAAGGTAACCACAAAAAATGTCTCCGATCTAATCTAAAATTATATACCTGAGCCATCTTCTCAGTATTTTACCTTAACCGATTTCCATTTAACCGATTTTTTCACAAGGATATCATGAATTCGTCTACAAGTTTTAATTGTTTTATAAAAATATGTTTCATAAATCTGCTCAATAATTAATTTGCTTTCATAGTGAAAAAGTGTGAAGCATATGCAGAATATGATATTATTCAAATAAACTATGTGCTTGTATAAGTAATTTCCGCATTCTCCATGGGAACAAATCCATAACATAAATTACCAGCTTGCAATAATGCTTTATAATTTAATAATATTGAATGGCGTGAAACTTTTTCCGATGTGCAATTCCGATGGCGTGCATATTGACTATTATGAAATCACCTGCGTTCGTGACCAACAAATATTTATTTTTTTATTCAAATCTCAACAGTTCACAATAATCAAAACACTGAAAAAATCATTCAATTCAATTGAACCTGTTATTTGAGAAACCCCATAAGTCAACTGACCTTAACTTTTGGCAAATTAGAAAAAACTGTTTTAGCAATCCCAATCGCTTACTTCCTAATTTTAAAAAAATGGAATATGTCCCTCTGAACTGTATAAGTATTAAATAGTTGTTAGTAAACCTTCCCGGCCTTTAATTTTTTTTGGATCGATTTTCGAAGTGCCATGACTTATGAGGTTTCTCAAATATATACATTGGTTAATTTGTTTCTGATGCCAAGGTTTATCAATCAATGAGTGTAAAAAACAAAGGCATTATAAAAACAATACATTTATCTTGCATTAAAATATTAAAAATATTAGATATTAACCCTTTGGTTGACTGATTTTTTTAATTTTGCTAAGTAGGTAGTGTATAAGGTAAGTGAGGGGAAGTTCCATAACATTTTGAAATAAATTTAAAAAAAATGATATTGCAATATTTCGATTAATTAAAAAATATGTATTTGTATAATAAGGAATATATTTTTAAAAAATACTACAAAAGTAACCAAAAGAAGTAGTTACACAATTGTTACATCAATTTTCAAATGGTGTGCAAATTTCATGGAGCCACTTTTTACAGATAATGCATTGGAGCCAATCTACTTTTGGTCCATTTTTATCCTGATAGTACACAATGCAAATTACATCGCCATCACTGTTGTTCTACTATCTGAGCTGTGATCCGAAACTAGTTTGGGGGGAATCATTTTCATCATCACTACTGCTGTTGCTTTCTTCATATTTTTTTTCTGTTTTAGCTTGTTTTTCTTTTGTTATTGATTTCTTTTTTAGCGCTTTCAATTTTCTTCCGCTTTCTTTTCTCCTTTTCTTCCTGTTTCCTAAGTTTGTCTTCTAACTATTGACGTTTCTTTTGCCACACTTCAGGTGATGTGATAAGTTCCGCATGCTGCTTGCGGAGATTCGGCTTGCTACAACAGGAGCAGGTAGAAGTTTTTGAAAGGAGATTAATTGTTGTTCATGTTCATGATCAGAATTTTCGTTGTCAGGTTCAGGATCAGATTGTGCATTTTTAACATCATTGCTGGAGTGGTTTTCATTTTCTGCAGCTACATGGCTACATGGTAGGCATAATCTGGAATCTTGTAGGGGTTGTAGGGAAATATCCCATAAGCTTCAAACCCTGACACACCATTCTGGTTGGTTACAGTTTGCTTTCAGGCTTCTTTTAAGATTTCTCCAAATTGATATCTCGTAATTCTGCGTCGTGGATGAGATCGAATCCAATGCCCACAAGGTGTGTTCCAGTAGTTTTTAAGCGGTTTAAAGAAGGATCTGTCGAGAGGTTGCAGCCAGTGTGTAGTATGGCTTGGTAAACAGATTACGTGAATGTCGTTTTCTGATAAGAAATCTAAAATATTTACATCGCTACAATGGGAGTCATGGCCGTCAAGAATCAAAAGAACTGGTCTAGGTTCCTTTCTGGGTAGAAAATGATCCTTTATCCAAGATAAGAAAATTCCAGTTTTAACTTAAGCTGAATCAGGAGATATCACAACAACCGATCATGGGGGCATGCTGCCCTCAAACTCTTTCTTTTTGGTTTTACCACGGAAGATCATGTATGGTGGATGAAAATTACCTTCCACTTTGCAGCAAACGACAATACTAATGGTTTCACCTTTTTCTGCACTGGTGAGAGTCTGAACATTTTTGGCTCCCTTTGTTGCAATGACTTTACCGGCCTTTCGTCCATATTAAAAATTCTCCTTGGTTTGTCCATTAAATCATATTTTTCCAATGTGTCTACAAGTATCTTAAAATATCGAACACCTCATCATGGCACATTTCCAATGAACGAGCTATAGATCTACCTTGCGCAACACGCATTCGTGAAGTAGGATGCCTCTTCATAAAAAGCCCAAACCAATCGTATGCTGCTAGCTCTTGTTCGCAATTAAATTTGTGTTTTATTTTGTTTTTTTCAGCAAATGTGAACAATAGATGCCTAATATCCTTACATGTCGGAGCATAGCCAACTTCCCCCAACTATTGAATGTATCTCACCAGCTCTTCTTTATTTTCTTTCCCAAGACAGCCATAAGGGCCTAAATAGCCTTTATCCAAGCGATTCTTACTAACTCCCTAAGAAGAATTTGCAGGAGGATTCCAAATTCTTTTGCAATGGAATTGGCACTGCTGGTTTCATCAGTTAATGCTGAAGCAGCAAATCGAAGATCATTCTCTGTCCACTGTCCTCTATTTGTCTTTTTCACATAGGTTCGCGGCATTGTTCACCATAAAATACACATGAAATATGTAATTTGCACAATTTATACTAACGGCATCTTACCCCAACAATAATTTGGCACCTAGCCCCAATATGTTGGGGAAGATGCCTAACGAGTTAAGTAAATCAAATTTGGCGCCGAATATTTCTCTTAATAAAATTAAATAAAAATTGCGGGTCCAAGCATAAATTGAATTTTTATTATTTCCTTACCACAAGGACATAAAATACAGTATGACCACGGATGGGATTAACAAAAGGGAAAAAAAATATTTTCAACTTTACGCCAAAAAATTATCTTTATAGAAAGCTTTGCTTACCTTCGATAGTCGTAAACAATTGCCAAACTTTTATTAAAATATATAGGCTGTTTAAAAAATTACAAAACATGAAATTGACCATAAACAAAGTAGCTTTATTTTGTATTTTTGTAAAAAATGTTATTTCAGAAAGTTGTTTCAAAAATTAACAAAAGCTGAAATACAAAGTTTGGTAGAGGTAGTAACAAAGTTTTGTAAGTACAATGAGGTATTCTCCTGCTTTTTTTACTGTTTATAAATTTTCTCCTAAAAGTAATGATTAAATGATACGCTTTAGTTAAGTTAGCACATTCTAAGTAAATTTTGTTAATGCATTATTACATGTAAATATTTAAATTTTTAAATACGTGACGTCACTACATATTTTAAATCTGATTGGCTCATTTGTCAGCGTCGGGAAAGTAAGAAACTGTAAAACCGACATTCTTATTAGAGTTGAGTTGCACGTGCTTATGATGTGAGCATGGAGCGAGGTCACCTGGCTGTCACCGTCAAGTCATTCATTTGTTCCATGTTCGATTCGTTCAAGCACGAATTTACACGATTTTTAGTTCGACAACTACCTCAAATATAGTGAAAACGACGTCATCTGTACCTATTGTCAGATACCAGGAGCATGATGTCAATGTCCCCTTCACAACTTTTTAATATTAAATTATTTAAATAATGTATGAAAATGAGCTAAATGAACCTGTGAACATAGTCTACTTGAGGGTAAGATATCTATTTTAGGTATTAGTGAACATACATGAGAATACTCCATTGCGGCCGTGGAATAGTTACTAATTTCTACGAGTTTTTTATTATGGGTTTAAACTCTGTTCATGGGTGAACTTAGTTCAGAGAAAATTGGAAGATGAACCGAGTTTAAGCGACTGAATAGTTGATAACTGTCGTCGGTTCATGCCCATTGTCACATTATTGAGGTTAGCTGAATACTTCGAATGCAGTGCAATGTGCTGTTATGGATTTGATAGAAATTGTACACTGAAAAAAAAGCCAGTGAATCCGTTCATAATATTAATGAATGCCGTTCATTGACCGCAAATACATTGGCACAATGAATATATTCATAATATCAATGAACAGTTCATTGTGCCAATGTATTTGCGGTCAATGAACGGCATTCATTAATATTATGAACGGATTCACTGGCTATTTTTTTCAGTGTAGGCGACGATGAAGACATTATTGAGTATATTGATTACGTTGATCGACCACGGTGCTCTTATATAGTGGGAGATAAAAGGGATTATTTGACTAAGTGGGATGAATATGATTTCTTCACTCGTTTTCGTCTCCAAAAAAGAACTATTCAAGTTATTGTGAATCGAATTGAAGCTAAGAAAAAGATGCCAAATCAGATTTAAAAAATCATCTACAGCATAAGAATTTTAGATTCAATTGGGCCTCCAACAATTCGAAATCATGCCCTCACTCCAGAACAAATGACAAAATAACATAATAGTTGGAGATAGTGGTTATCCCATCAAGAATTATTTAATAACACCATAGACAAATCCTGGCTTACCTGCCGAGCAGCTATTCAGCAAATCAGAAATTCGAACCAGAAATCCAGTTGAAAGAACTTACGGTGTCTGGAAACGCAGATACCACTGTATTGTCTTTGGGGATAAGATTAAAATTAAATAGACTTCAAGCTATTATCGTTGCGACAGCAGTTCTTTGTAATATTGCTTGTCATAGCAATGAGCCAGGCCCACCCATCAATGAAGAAATTGTGAGAGCAGTTAATTTTGCTAATGATATCCATTTCTGTACTATGTTCCAGCAAGTGGTGATAGTGGAATTAATAATTCAACAAGATATTCATTAGTTTACGATTATTTTCAAAATGCACAGTAATTAAATGCTTGGTGCTCATCGTAACCACAAATAGCCACACAAACGAATCACACACGATAAAAAGAAAAACAGGAATATGACAGCCAAAGAAAATTACCTTGATCGCGAATTAACTGAACGGTTGTCAACCTCGATTTAAAAAACGCCGCATTCCTATGAACTTGGTTCAGTACCAGAACTCCGATCAGTAAGGCCCGGTATTTCAGACGATGGTTATGGTAACCATGGTTTCGTGATTACCAACAAACGGTTAACTCTCCGATTAACTTTTTTTAAAAGTTACCCTACATTGAAATACTGAGTTTTAGGATCCGTTGTTCAGTTATGGTTTAAAGTATAGGTATAACTATACCTGGGGGAACAAATACAAATCTGTAAAATTGTGTTGGCAATGCTAAAAATTTGAATTATTATCAACTTCACTTCATAACCCCACTTGTTGTTGTGTCAATTTAAAAGATAAAAAAACAATACATACTTTGACGCATGAACACGTGGAATTATGAAGTGAAGTTGACAGTAATTAAAATTTCCAGCATTACCAACACAATTTTATATATTTTCATTTTTTCCCCCTAGATATTTATACTTATACGTATACTTAATCCGTAAAACTGAGCAACTACCCCTTAAAAGTTAGGGATAACTTTATCTGCTGTCAAAGTGACAAAACTATCTTCGGTAATGGGATTTTAATTTACTTTACCCAGTTTTAATGACACCGATGAATGAAATTTACGCTAATTTGCAATTGAAGGGATTAGAATAAGAAGGGTATAAGAGATTTTTTGTAAATTGTGGAGTAAGTGCGTTTTGTTAAAGGTTAGGTACCTATTTATTACACCAAACAACCTTATAAGGTAGGTGTCCCAAATTCAGACATGCGTCTAGTTATTTGATTAAAATAAGAACACTACAATATTAAAAAAATTGTTGAGACAATTTTTGACCCAAGGTAACATCATATTTTTCATTTCAAAATTATTTCCTGTTTTACATTTAGTGGTGTAGGTTTGGTATAACTTAAAAGTGAGCCATATCTTGTGAATGGTATATTGTGTTTAAATGCAATAGTTTTTTTATAAGGTAAGCAAATTTAGACTACTTTTTGCTTTACTGTAAGATTCAAGTAATTAAAAACATACGAATACTTTTTATTTAGGCCCAATGAAAAAACTTTAAATTTTCATTTTAACATACTGTATTGTCATTTTTACCACCAAATTATTAAAATTTATATGATGTCGGAATTGGGTACATTATAAAAATCAACAAATATGGTTCCTTCCTCTTTTTTTCCACCTAATATAACATCATTTACCTATATCTGTATACTTAACTAAAATTCTACCCTTTTTTAATATAAAATGAGATTTTATTAAAAAAAAGTCTGGACTTTTTAATAGTTAGGTACATAACTTCAAACTCAAATATAACCAATCCATGTAAATGTTACTTATATCCTTTTTATTCTAACTCCTTCAATTTCAGTGACAGTTTTGTGATGTAAGTATCACTATCGGACCCTATTTTCGCGCATGCCTTATTTGGCACAGGTAGCTCACTTTTCGCAGGATTCGAATGTTAATGGCTGGTCAATTGTTGAGAACGAAAGTGTACATTTAATCCTAGCTTACACTTATTATTACGTGCAGTAATTAAAGAAGCGAAACATAAAAAATAATTAAAAAATACCGAGAAATTTATTAGGCGGCAATTTTCTCGGAATAGCGTTGCTACATTGCGATAATTGAAAACAGATACACACACTCTTATTGTTTAGCTAATTATATACATAGTGAGATGGATTATTAGTACATACATTTGATGGCGCGAGTTCGTTGCTCAAAATTATAGGTAATAATCTGACGGCGATTATTGGTGTAATTATTTGAAGCAGGCCACAAAAATACAAAACTACTTTTCGTTTCTTCACAAGTAAATATTTTATTTGAATCAATCTATTTAATGGGCACGAATTTAAAAAATTTCCTGTAATTTATCGACGGGAAAGGGCCCGGGCGAAAGCATTATTTATTCGAAAGGATTCCTCCAACCCGACATTAAGAGAAATAATTCCGGAAAATTACACGTTGGAAATTAAAATGTCATTTATATAATTGTTATTCCCACAATGGTTTTAAACTGAAGCCGAGACTAACAAAATGATATTTTCGGAATATGATATTAGCGCTAAATATACGGCAACCCACGTCCACGTTTTATACAGTAATTGGCTCAGGACACAACCGGCAATCAGGACTCGGCAGGACCAATCACAAACTCAATTCGCCATGTTGAGAGCTTTAGAAACACGGATAATCATACTGAATGTATAATACCAGTCATAGACGGTTTTTAATGACAAAATGACAGAGTCGATTCAGAATGTCGCAGTGGACGAATCGATTTCGATTCGTGATATGATCTGAAATCTGACCGGAATTCGTTGGGCCAACTGGAAGAGTTGGATATTAAAGGTATGTTTAAAATAAGATAAGTAAAAGGATAGATGAATGCCGTATTTAATTCTTTTACGTGATATTTCCAGCCGATTGATTATATTCAAAGATGGGACTGATATCGCCAAGAAGTGCAGATGTTGGGAATGGTTTTTGGTTCGTGCGCTACTCTATCATTAAGGTTATAGCCTTGTTGCCACATAAAGATGTCCATACAAACGTCACTGCAGGAAACTCATTAAGCCGATTCGATAACGGTTTTATTTATAACTGAAAATTAATAACCACTGAAAACGTTCAACACGTTCAACTTTCCCATTTCTTCGAGTGATTATGATATTTTTAATTAAAAAACTGAAATAAATCGCCAGAAAAAATAACTCGTCCTGCAAGACTCGGGGGCAATTTATTTCATCCACAGTTACCTAACAACTAAATTTTCTTCGGAAATTGCAAATTTATCATGATAAAAGAAATCTCTCATGCAATTAGCATTTCAGTATTCAGGATTAGTGATAATAAAAGAAACATTAATAGTTGTAAAGTACTTACATAATTAGTTTCTTAATTAGCTAATTAATAAATAATTAAACACCTACTTGTCTTAAACATGTGTTCGTGCCATTATTAAAAACCTGGAACTGCATCCAATCAATAAGTTAGGACCCAGCTGAAGTAGTTGTTTACTCGTTCGAATCTGTCTTCCTAATAAAGAATACAATATGTAAAAATTAGTGTAATTAATTAGTACAAATGTTTTGTAAGCTTTAGTTATAAGATCATTTAAACTGATTTTTAAACAAAGCAATTCCACAGTGGAAAATAGTGGGAAATGTGTTGAAAGCTTTAAATTGAACGCACATTTCAAAAATTTAATTTTGCAGTCTTCTAAACTTTTTAAAAGCTTTTGTTCAAAAACATTTAATCAAAATTCTGAAAATAACTATGGTTCATTTTTTTAATTCAGATGAATTTTTCGAAAATATCGCGCCAAAAGGTAGATCTATGATTGGCTGCAGGCAGGCCGGTTTTACACTGATTATATTATGAAAAATAGCCAGTCGCTATATTGATTAGATTTGCGTGCCATATTAGCTAATTTTTGTAAATTACATTTATATACATTATAAAAACAGTTTTTATCAAAACTTCGTGATTTCAATTGTATGTTCCGTTCTATTACATTTATATAAGTAATAAAAACAGTTCTTATCATAATTTTTGTGCGTACCTTTTTTTGGTTCCATTATGTACAGGCACTTTTTATCAGCTCGTGCTTTCTCCATTTTACAAACGTTAAAAATACTAAAATTCAAATTTGCCGCCGAAAACTACTTGCTATACCACGTTTTTTAATTCCAGAAAAAATATTTATTTATGCTGATAGTAATGGCGTTTTGCATCTGTCAGTTAAGGTTATATTAGTAATGTAGCTGTAAAATTAGAAAATATATCACAAAACGGTTCTATCGAAAGAAGCAATGTGACTATATTCCAAGAAACTTCCGTTGAGGAAAACTTTATCTTCAATATTCTCTAACATTTAAGTGATTCTGTCAAAATTGTATAGGTGATAGTATTTAGTACTAATTACAGCTTGACAGAAATAGCTTGGCGGATGACCCTGCGCAGAAAAGGAAGCGAGAGGTGGTATTTTGGTCTACGGCGCATCCATGAGTTATCCGCCAAGCTGTTTTTGTCAAGCTGTACTACCAACATAAAGTAGCAAATAATATTTTTTCACAGCCTTCTAACTGTTTCTGGAATTAAAAAACACACTATAGAAATGTTACAGTGTAATTTATTTCTTCAATTTTATTGCTCCTAATTAAAAAATGAACTGTACCTAAAAAGTTTTATGTCCAAATGTACATTTTTATAAAGTAAATATTGAATGTTGTTCTCACAGAAATTGATGGCGTTTTTCTTCCAAGAGGTCTTCGTATTTTCTTTCTCTCTCTCCCTTCGCTCTCTCGCACTGAGCTACTTTTCTCTTTTTTTTTCCATTTTTTCCTGTCCATAGCTTCTTTTCTCCATAATTTTCCAGCTGCTATCCTCAAATAATCCTGCCATTTCATTTTTGGTCTTCCGGTTTCTTTTTCCTATCATTTGTAATGCTTCCCAAATTTCCCAAATAATTAAGACGTTTTTAATAGAAGAAGAAAAACAGTTATAGCCGCGTATGCGAAAATTACCACAAAATTCACAAATTAAAACCACCAGGAAGTAAAATCTTAGGTAACAATGAAAAAATTACAGTTATAATTGTTCATAATGGAAACAATTTACGTTCATAAAGTTTTTCGGTGCCGTATTTCAATACTATCTACCTAATTATCTTAAGAACAATCCGCACGGTTCACATAACTTCAGATTAAGGAAAAGCACTCGTCCAAACTTGCTGCGCATTAAAGCTCCGGGTCGGCGGGAATTATTAATGTCTCCAATTAATTTACTTAATGAAAATATTTTATAATTATAATGGATGGCACGCATAAGTTGGCCACTAATTACGTTTGACCGGTGCGAGTGTGGTTATCCGTAATGATCTGACCGGAAGTCCACGAACCGGAAGTGGTGAGAAAAACGCCATTTTGTACGGTAGTTGACTTTGCTTTCGTGCGAGCTGCTTAAACCATTATTGTAAATAAACTACACGCTACAATTGTTCAAATGAATAGTTAGTTACCTTTAAAAGTTTTAATTTAGTTGTACTCAGAAACGCATTACCAGCCCTCGCTAATTCGTTTAGAAATCGATTTCGTAATGTGGCAAGAAACTTTGCCACGTACAAAACAATAGTTTAAAAGTGATTAATTAATATTAATTATGTATAACTTTCTAATTGTTTCATATTGAAATGAAACCGTGATGAGATTAAATGCATATTTTTGGGGAAAATTTATTCAGGGTGCGCACTTGAGCAAAAATAATTTTTGTTAGTAAAAGTTTAGATCTGTGTTGAAGATTGCGTTTATAATAATTTGCTTTTGAAATGTAAATTCAATACTAAAAATACTTCTCGTCACGAAAACGATAATATCCGTGACCTGTCATTGGTTAATTTTAACACCAAATTCAGTTTGCTATAAAAGTACCACCTAACCCAGTATTCTTTTATGAGGGTTTGAACTGTACACAATGTTCCAAAAGAATCGAGACATCCCATTAATGTTAATGTTAATTTTAAATTGCACAATACGGGAAAGTGTGCGAAGAATCATTTTAAAATTTTCTGTAGAACAGATCACACACACAAAATCAAAGCGGTTATTATCACTGTAATTTAAAATTAACATTAACCTTAATGGGATGTCTCGATTCTTTTGGAGCATTGTGTACGATAAAATCCAGTTTCTGAAGGAAATTGCACTGCAACTGCAAGCTGTTGAAAGGTACCGCACTGAAAATCAGCCAAAAAGGCGTACCTCAACGTCTTTGTTGTAAAAAAAAAACGTACTACCGGGTCCTTTTTTTAACATTGAACATAGGAAGTAAATATTCAATTAAACAAAAAAAAAAACTCTTTCAGTCAATGTGTGCAACCTCACACGTCAATTTAATTTATATCTATGTATATAAAATTGGATGTATGTATGTATGTATGTTTGTATGTATGTATGTATGTATGTATGTATGTATGTATGTATGTATGTATGTATGTATGTATGTATGTATGTATGTATGTATGTATGTATGTATGTATGTATGTATGTATGTATGTATGTATGTATGTATGTATGTATGTATGTATGTATGTATGTATGTATGTATGTATGTATGTATGTATGTATGTATGTATGTTCCCTATAGACTCGGAAACCGCTGAACCGATTTTGTTGAAATTTTCAGGAATACTGCAACATAATGGAGAGAGTGTTCCTGTGAAGTTTGGTGCCGATCAGGGTGGAGGGAGATAGAAGTGTCTAAAGTCACCAAATGTTGTACACAAGTGTATCTTAGTCGGGGGGAGGCTTATTGCCTAAACATATTTTCGCATAGAAAAAAGTGTTCTACAACGACCAAATTTTGTACGCAAGTGCATCTTAGTGGGGGCGGGGGGATCACCGAACCACATTCTCGCTTAGAAAGAAGTGTCCTAAAGCCACCAAATTTTGTTCACAAGTGCATCTTAGTCGGGGGGAGGACCATATTTTCGCATAGAAAATATCCTACAACCAACAAATTTTGTACACAAGTGCACCTTAGTGAGGGGACTTCCCGCCCAAACATATTTTCGCATAGAAAGAAGTGCCCGACAGCCACCAAATATTGTACACAAGTGCATCTTAGTCGGGGGGTGGGGTATTGTTCAAATATATTTTCGCATAGAAAGAAGTGTCCTACAGCCATCAAATTTTGTGCACAAGTGCATCTTAGTGGGAAGAGGCTTATTGCCCAAACATATTTTCGCATAGAAAGAAGTGTCCTACAGCCATTAAATTTTGTACACAAGTGCATCTTAGTGGGAGTGGGCTTATTCGCATAAAAAGAAGTATTCTACAGTCACCAAATTTTGTACACCGAGCGAAGCCGTGTACTTCAGCTAGTTATGTATTATTTATTAAATTGTAATTGCAAGACTTTAGAACAGTAGAACAATTTATTTAAAAGAAAAATGACAATAAATTTTTAAATTGCTCTCCTTCACATCTAAACAATATGCTAAACGATTGAAAAATCTCTGCACAGCATTTCTTAAATTAATGGGATTTAATTTGTTATTATTCGGACAGATGGTATCGATCTGTCGGATGGACAATAAATATCTGATTTGTCAGAAGCTATTATTATTTTTATGCCGATTCACAATATTAATTTTTTCTTCTTTTGAATACATGTTAATATTTAAAATCTTATTTGAAATTTGATGCACGTATGACTCTGGTATAGGCCTAGAAATTAGTTTACGAGAAAAAAAATAAAAACTGATTTTGTATAAAAATAATACTTTTTTCAAATCATACCGATCCTAGAAAGTGAAATTTGACGAAATTATGAAATATTATTTTCATAAAATATCAGTTTTTATTTTTTTCTCTCGAAAACTAATGCCGACAATTCACATTTAAAATTGGAAATTTCTAGCCTTATACCAGAGTCATACGTGCACCAAATATCAATAAAAAAAATTTCAGTTAAACCTCAATTTTGGGGGTGCCCACAAGTGATGGGTCACCCTCTACATCAGGGGTGGCCAACCCAAATGATCTTGCGGGCCACTTTGGAAATGCATCATAACTCCGCGGGCCACATATAAAATTATATATCCCCATATTAGATTTAGACCCACTATAGACATTTTTTTGGAGTGAAAAATTGAAACATAATGAGTTATTATTATTGTGTATTATTTGTGTTTGTAAAAGTGTGATGAATCTCGCGGGCCAGAAAAATGGTCAAGGCGGGCCACATGCGGCCCGCGGGCCGCGGGTTGGCCACCACTGCTCTACATGGTCAATTCCATAACAGACCTATCCAAATTGAAAGAAATGGACAGCATTCGCAGTGACACTGGACATAGTGAGGATAGCAACGTCAGGCGTGGGAGAGAGACGTTCAATTTTAGATGAGTCTATTAGTCTCAAATATTAAATTATTAAGTTTCTTCAAATTTTGTTTTTTCATGAAGTGATGTACGACTACCAACTGTGAAATTGACCGAAACTAAAACAACTAAATAGTAAGCAACTATTGAGTAAATTTAAGTTTAGTTGTGGACTAACTTAACCAAAATAAATCAACCGTTGGTGAAGACTTAGTTCGTAAGGCTGTCGAAACTTTCAGTTATCAAATCAGGAAATAACAAAACGTCCTCAATTTAAAAATTCGCATTTAATGCTAAACAATTAATTCGAAACAATTACCAACTAAAACCGAAGATTAAAGAGGTTGCTGGAGATGAAAATGATCAGGAAGAGCACTTATGAACATTATGCACACGCGTGAGGAAGATGTAGTGAAAGTGTTAGAGCTGATATAGAAATTGAAATTGTTTTTATCAGAGCATGAACTAAATAATTGGTAAAAATGTTTCATAACAATGGTTTAATAACAACGAAATTAATTAGACATATTTTTAGCAACACGGAAACATTAAATACAGATTAAAAAGTATAATTTTTAATAGCGACTCGTAATCGCAGTCCACTGTTCGTTCTGTACTAAACTTGAATTGTTTCGCTGTGGTAACCCACACACAAATCTCAAAGCTTTGAATTACACCATTCCTGTCTTCTTAAACTATTGTCTTTATACGGATTATAGTTGCGACTATTTATGCGGACACTGTTACTGCAGGTTCCTAATTTAGTTATTAATACTTTAAAATATTTTCTTTCAGTAATATCCGGTCTGAGATGGCATCTTAGGATAAGATGGTACTGTAATCTTTTCTTTTTTTAATGCTTCACTTCGTTGACTGAGAGATTACTAGTATTTTGTGTTTATTCTGCTTAGTATCTCGTTAAGGAAAGCATTCTAATTCTTGCACAAATTAAATTTGTAATGTAATGCAAAGGGATATTGTGAAATACATGAGTTATACGCCAAGATTTCGAATGGATGTGCCATCTAATGTAAGCCAAACACTGGTGAGATGGTATAGTAACTTTTATACAATTTTACATTATTTAAATATGAAAATTAAAAACTAGAATATGCCATCTCACAGTCAGCACAATTTTGAACTTTTGCAAACGTTAAAAAACCTAGGAAACTAATTGACGGTTATCTTTTGAAATTTGTTTAGTTAAGCAGATTATGGATGAAATAGTTAAAGAATGGATGAAGCAAATATGGCTAAGTCGCATAAAAATGATCTCATGCATGACGCGGAAAAGTAAAAGATTTTACAATTAGAAACTCATGTAGCTTATAAATGTGGGCACAGTTTAATGGGTTTACATCTCTCCTTAAACCATCATCAGAGATATCTGGTTTTACAGTGTATGCATAACGTCTTGTGCACCAGAGTGTAAAATGTCTGTATTTAACGTAGCCTGACTGCTATTGTCTTAGAAACTAAACTCTTGAGAAGTTCTCGTTCGCACTAAATTAACATCTAAATACCCGAGCGTGCTCATTCAGTGTTGCTCAGAGGATAGACTGACATGGCTCCGGCAAACGCCTTCCTGCCATCTCATTATCTATGAGTTACTCACTTCTCGTTCTTGAATGAAACTCATTTACAGCTGTTATGTCGCGTACCGGGTTTCCTAGTTTCTCATACATTTATCTGCGACCGTCTTATTCAATGGATGTGAACCTCGTCGTAATTAACCGATTATAAAACTGCCGGATTGGCAATTAAAAATCTTTTAATGTTTCTTATGTTAAACCGAAAATATTACCAGGAGTTACCCCTTATAAATAAGTTTGCGTGCTGGGAAAATAGGAGATAGGATCTGGTAGCGACCAACTGTCGTGTTCATTTAGTTCATATCCTCATAGTTCTAATTGTTTTACATGTTTTATAACTGTACCGTAACTGGTGCTTAAGAGTTACACTTTGCCAAACAGTCAGATTTGCATTTTTTTCCGATTAGTAGTTCGGTTATTCAGATTACTGTAAATTTGGTTAGGGTGACTTATAAGAAGTAAAATGTAACTGTAAAGTAGGGTAGAGACACCATTTTCTGCCACTACACCACTTTTAGCCACTTTACTCATAAATACTTATTTCTAAGGTCTCTATTTCTCATTTAAAGTAACAATTATTTTATTTGACGTTGAATTGGAAGTGATGCTGTTCATTGTAATTTGGTTAAGAAACAAGGTAGGTTAATATTTAATTAATAAAGTTTCGTTAGTTGTTATAATAATAATGGATCATATTTCTGTTCTTAAATTAATAGTTTCCCTTAAATTTATTTTTTTAAGTAGTTAAACAAGGTTCCTTGAATAAAAAAATTGCCGAAAGTGATAAAATTGCTCATTTCTCCGAAATAATTCAATTACCAAGATTTACAGCATTTTAGCTTAAAAGCTAAAGTAAAGGCGAAAAAAATTTAAAGACTTGGTTCAATAGGCTAATCTATCGTATAGTATCTTTTAGATAAAACCTATTTCCAGTAGTTGAAAAATGGTGAAAATTGGAAGCAATATTCTTCAATTAACAAACTACAGAATGATCGATTTTTTTTTTTAATTAAATCACTGCAAAAATTGACTTTGATAGGGATTTATTATCAAACTATTTTAATAGTAACTGAATAAATCGGATTTTAATATCGTCTAGTGTATTATTGCATTATTTATGGCAGGAGCCCTAAATGGCATCCTGGTATAGACTGTGGTTAGACTTGTAAAGGTGTTTTTAAAGTGTCTGCAATAAAAGTAATTGCAGAAGAACACAGATGCCAGAGCACAAATTGATAAAAACTCTTCGGATATTCGGACGAACAACTTAACTCTTTATTTAAAAAGAAGCTACATCGTAACTACCTAATAGTTAACGTTTCGGCGATGAGATTATCTCCTTCTTGGGAGCTAGCAACGAAGACAAAAAAGCAAAAAATTACAATCGGTAATACAATTTTTTGCTAATTCTTCGCTCCTACTAAGTAAAATTAAAAAGATGTCAAATGTAAAGTTGTACAAATAAAAAGTGTGTTCTTGTTCGAAAAATTCGGCTAATAATTAATTTTTTTGACCTCCGTCCAAAATGACTGATTTTGAAGTCCTCTAAATAGGCCAGAAAATCAGTTTTTCAGGACTAGGCCTGAAAATGAAAACTGGTGTAATTTTAATTTTGTAGGTTAGTAGCACCGAATCTGCAAACCAAATCGAAAATTAAATGTCAATTACACTTTATTAATATTTATACTACCTATTAGTTATAAAAATAAAAGATGCTTTTAATTTAACAATATTGCAGGTATGAGAGTACTCGCAGTTGAGGGTCTCGGCCTTCGGCCTCTCCCCTCAAACCTTACTCGCACGCGCAAAAAATACAGTTTCTGGCCTAATGATACAAATAACTATTAAACAAACGAGCTGAAGGCCATGGTCAAAAACAAATTCTGACACAAACTGGACCTCATCGACAAGTAAGAATATCCAGAGCCATATGGCAAGTATTTGATGGAATTTAAAATCAGTTGAAAATTTAAATTTTTTGCGTTTGGCAAGGTTATATTGGCCAGAGCACGTTCTGCAATTTATTTCATCATTGAGGACAATAAAAACATCAAAGGCTTTCAGTGTGTTTCGAAGAATTCAATTTGTAAATTCGGGTCTGAAGTGAAAAGTATTTGTGTTGTACGGTTTCTGTTTGTGGTTACGGTTAGTAAGTGGCGCTAAGCGACCATTGTGCAGTAAGATTTACGATCTTCCAATAGAACAGTTTTAAATACTTATTAATTTGAAATCGACGGCTCCTTTAAAATTTTAAATTTCGACAACATGTTCCCTGTAATGTTTTAACCTGAAAAACAATAAAAACTATTTTTATTGATTTGGTTTTACAACGTTCCCTGGTGCCATTAGAATAATTAATTTAATATAATAAAATATTTTATAGTGTGGTAATTGTAGATTATTGACCACTGGTTTTCAATTTTTTAGGAGGATTAGAAAGGATCTTTTTTGGAACGATGGACCCACGCTGTATAAGTAGAGTAATTTGGTTTACGGCTATTCTTAGTAATTTTTTAATTTTTACAATAACAAATTTGCTTAAAGTGGCTAAAAGTGGCGTCTCTACCCTACGTTGTCTTGCAACCGCGTCAGCGCGTGGCAATAAAATTGGAATTGACACTTACCTAATAGAATTAGTTTTATCAAATAATTAATTAATATTTATGGTAATGAAAAGTTCATCCAAATAGTTTTTTAGTCAATCTTTAATTTAAATTTTGTGGTTTAGAAGATTTTGAACAGAAATTGAATTAGTAACTAAGTAAGAATGGGTCGGAGATTCTAAAAAGAAGCAATTACAACTGGAAAAGTATAATGATAGAACAACGAACTAGGACCGGCCTTGGTTTTTTAGTTATGGCTAAAAGTATTTAAACAGACTGGTTATTAGCGCAAGTGCTGTTTTTGTCATTTCAGGTTCGGTTTTTAGTTAGCCCAATACAATTATAATCCCATTAGTACTAATGGATTTAATGTATTTTATTTTTGATTAATGTGAGGTCGATTATATTATCCGCTGCTTCTGTTCTCATATAAATTATTTATAAAAATAAATTAATTGTTTGTTATTGCTTTTGTTATAAACAGGATATATAAAATACATGTTTATGAAACATTACACTGCGGGTGTTTTTACTAAAATACTTCCGTCCATTTAGTTACAGTTCATGCTACCTATAATTCATAAATTACAATCGTATTCCGTCATTTCGTACATCTCTCTGCATAACATTAAATTTAACGAGGAACCTTTTTGTTCTAACCATAATAATACGCTGTTCACTCACTTATCTGTTTGCAATTATTATTGAAGGCACTTATGAAACTGACCTACAAAAACATTTGTTAATGTTTCGTTTACAACCAAATTTACTAACAATTCGAAGAATAAGACAATTATTGTTTGGAAGCATTTTTAACATTTAATAAAAACTTTAATTAATCCCAGCGGAAAAAAGTAATTATCTTAATACCAAAATCATAAATTTTTACCATTTATGGAACAACTTCAAATTAAAATTCCAGTTACATAGATTTAAATACTTTAACAATTTTTAAACTTATTTTTTCTTTCGAATTAGGGGATGATTGGAACTTTAAAATTTACCTTAAAATGTTCTTTATCAGTAAACGAATTTTGAAAAATCTATCTACTTTCAATTTCTATATATGAATTTTTGAATTTAAGAATCTTTAACAATTTATTTTGAACTTCAGGTAATATTTTGACAATTTCGTAACTTATTAGACGTTTCGAATTAAAGGATAATTGAAAACTTTAAATTATATTTAATGTATTCTTTTTCATAAAGTGAATTCTATCTATTTTTAATTTCAAGATAAGAATTTTTAAATATAAGAATCTTTAATAATTTATTTTGATCTTCCAGTAGGTAATATTTTAACAATCTTGTAATTTAGTAACCCTTTTAAATTAAGGGATTATTAATGACTGACATTTTTTTAATGAATTCTTTATCAGAAAGTAAATTTTGAAAATTCTTTCTACCTAATTTTCAATCTTTAGCAATTTCTAGTAATGAGAGCTTCAATTCAAAATAATTGTTATGATAACGTTAATCAGTTACATGAACATGCAGTCAAATTAGTTGCAAAACAAATTTGATGCTTGTTAGTGTAAAAAATAATTATTTTATCGACAACAACATGAGGAAGGAAGTACTTAAAACGTTACAGTGTTGTTTTAAAATTTAAGTAACCGAGAGTAATTTTAAGTGTAGCCAGTATATCACTGACATAAATTCAGTTTTAAACAATGTAACTGTTAGATTTCTTGAGCTGTAGCACACTAAAGTTCAGAATGAGCAAAGTAAACATCAACATTTAATTTTTATCTTGCCTTATCGCATAGCGTCAAGGATATGTGAAACGGTAATTTCAAGCTTTTTACCTTTATTTGTATTCACTGGGTATTTTCCTGTTGTTATATAATTTCAAGATTGATTACCAGATAAGTTTCGTAATTAACGCGAAGGTAATCGGTTAAATATAATCTACTAGATCCTGACCTTGTTGGGATATCATTACCTTTGCCAATCCTGTACTTAAAAGACAAAATCCTTTCATTAGCAAGCGAGTCTAATTAATTAGCATTAATTAGTCAATAAATATTGAGAATTTGTCAACAAAAAAATGATTTGCTGATTTATTGCAGTTTAATTAGAAAATAAAATTTCAGTTTTAATTACAGGATTTACTTTTTTACTTTTTAATTGAAAGTGTTCAACAATTTTTTATCTCTGCATTTATTTTTGTTTTTTATTTAGAAACTAAAGAAATTAATTGAGAATACAAGCGCTTTACATAACTTAACGTATTCATATGTGTTTAATTGGAGATGGTCAGATAAGTTTAGTATCAGGAAACAACTCACACTTGAGTATGCTGAAAGTACTCTCCCGTAACTTTAACTTTCTTTTCAATTAAGCGTTTAAGTTGCACGGCATGAAAACCAAGAGTCAGCACCACACCCCGCACCACAATTCCTGCGTAAAAGCAGCTTTGAACTGCGTCGCAGTAACGTCAAATCTCTGTGCAAAGAAGTTTGTTTTTAATAACCACATTACAGACTTAATACAAAAATTAACGCGTTACGACTTGTAACTGCACGAGAACTTTTTTTTGTTCTGATAAATTTACAGGTTTTAACGAAAATTTAGTTGCTACGATGATATAAATTGCCCCCGATAAAACAGCGAGTCCTGCAGGACGAGTAGTTTTTTCTATACCAAAAGTATATACAAATTTTGTTCAATTTAGGAGTTAGGGACTACTTTATCCGCTATCAAAGTGACGAAGCACTTCTGACTAAAGGGATTTTAATATACGAATTAAATTATCAATAATATTGCCACGAGCTGAAAAATTAATGTTAACAAAGTGTAATTTTAGACATGGTTTCAAAAAGAACTCAATAACGAATGTTCTTAAGAAGCCACTCTCTTGAAAGTGAAAAAATTGTAACAAAAAATAATTTAATTAATGCATGAAGTAAGTGTAATTTAATTACGGCGATATGTAATTTAATTTCTAAACAGAGTCAAAATATTAGTAATGATAGCGATCCTTTCTTCAGGAAATGATTTAAATGCGGAAAATTATACAATTCGGCCACGTACGTTAACGAACGATGAAAGGAGCGCAGGCAATTTCTAAACCGAAGCTGGAAATACAAAAGTAATGTATACAATAATTATAATCATTATAAGGAACAACAATTAAACGGGTTACATCATTAAAAATTTATAGCGATAAAGTTAAAAGATACCCACATTGTTTAAAGCGTGAAGACTGGAATTGTCTAATTGCGTTATTATTTTAGAGTGAAAGTCCGTTATGAGAGTGTTCAAATTACAAACGAGCCAGTTAACAAATAACACGGCAGCGCTGATACATATTTATAAGTTGAGAAACCATCATTAAAACAGCCATCAGCGCGCTTTGGTTTGTTAATTACGCGCATTGTTATGAACGCTCACTTATTTTAATTACTGAATATTATCGCAATTATGTACAACAAATACAAAGTTTTAAAAAGTGAAAATTCACTACAAATTTTTATCATAAACATGGAACGATCCAACACTAGAAATCTCCAATTAGTATCATTTCAAAAAATGTTCAATTTCTAATGCTTTCTCGAAAAAGTGTGTTACTTTAAAAAACAATTATTTCTTTTATACGATTTTAATGTCTGAGATGGCACTTTAAAATAACATGCCACATTAGTCTTTTCTAAGCTCCTAAAAGTTTATCGTGCGAGGCGTGAATTTTAAGATATGAGACCCAGCAAAGCGAGGGCGAGTACGCAGAATTTCGATGTGACGACAGTTAAAGCTAATAACAAGCGTCAATAGCCAAAGGTTTGTAGTTATGAAAAATAATTTTATTATTAAAAGAAAGTGATATGTGTTTTCTTTTCTTCAAGCTTACTTCTTCTCAATTTTAATACTTCTTGTATCACCAACGTATTTTCTGTATTTATTTTTTTTTAAGTCTAGAATTGAAATTTAAGTTTAGAAACATAGCTGTTGGATGCATATTTCAGTGTACACTATTCAAAGTAATATGGTAAGTTATATAATTTAAAAAGAGCTTTGGCTCTGAAGGAGCTTGAGGAGATTATTGAAAATTTGGAGTTAGATGAAGATGACGGTGCGATAGGCATAGCATATATTCCTCCAGTCGTAGATTTTGCCGACAACGAAGTTTGTGATCAGGAGAGTTTACGAGAAATAACTGGAACATTCGAAATTTTTGACAAAGAAATCAATGATATTGAAGTTGTAGAAGGGATTTGGAAAAACAAAGAAATCATTGATAAAGAAATTGCAGACATTGAAAAATCTAATGAGAAAAATTCGGACAATGGAAAGGCAAAAGTAAGAAGTGTGGAAAAACAAACAGACATCACATCGTGTAAGACATCTATTGATTATGAAGAATATAATTCAGTTCTGCAATCGCATGAGGATGTCGATATAAAACGTAGGTACATACCGCAGAGTTACCTACATGGCAAAAGTCCTTTTAATCTTTTCCAACCTTTTTTTACGACAATGTAATGCAAGAAATTATTCGGTTATGAAACATTTATGCTGCAGATAATAATAGACCAGAATTTAAGCTCACTTTAGAGGATTTGGAAAAATTCTTATGCATTTTGCTTCTAAGCGGATAGCACACTCTTCCTCAAACTAGTATTCACAGATGAAGATACAGGCTTGAAATAGTTAAAAGATGTATGGCAAGGAACCGTTTCCTCAGTATAACAGAAAATTTGGATCTTGCGGACAATAATAAAATTAACAAAGACGACAAGTTTGCAATGCATGGAAGTTGGGCAGATTGACACACTGTGAAAAACCAAAATTTCAAATTGAATTTGGATCACAATTGGTACGTGAAGTACTACTAAAAAAATAAGTGAGGCAGGTCAAATTACTATCAAAGGGATGCATCTGGAGAATCAATGGATTGAGTTCGATTTGGAGAACTTTGAACACTTGGTAGAAAACACCCACAAAACTTTAGAAGAAGTTGCAAAGTTTGCAAAAGCACCACATGCTATCATTGCACAAAATGTGACCTATTTTTGCATTTCAAATGTTTGTTCACATATCACAAGAAACTCTAAATGCTACCAGATTTTTTTGTATTTTATCTATAAAAAAATACATTTTCATCCAATTTTAGCAATACTTGTATGTTAATAAACTAGTTTTAATAAAAAAATGTTTTTTTGCCTGCATTTGGTAGTGGCATTTAATGGGTTAATGCAGTTATAAAGCAATAAGTGAAAAACTTGAAAAAGATGTTTTTATTAAATTCGTTTGTAAGTAGGTAAAATGTAGAGGCAATAAAGAATCTATTTTTTCATCACAATGTTTGAAAGTGAACTTAATTTGTAATTTGTAACTACTGCAACTATTTTGCAACTAAAGTGAGTGATCGACTTATCAGTATTAGCAATGTAATTAAGTTTATTAACCTTTGCCATGTAAATTTATTTTGACAAGAATGTACGAACGTTGAACCTCTGAACAGCTGACCAGCAGGATTAATGTTTAAAGAATCAAGTTCAGAGTTCTAACATAACGCTGGTAATGTAACCAATCAGCAAATAGTTTAGTATAAATAGCCACTGTATTTTAAAATAAACCATTACTATGAATAGGTGGTAGTCATGCTAACTAGGTCAATGTGGGAATAAAAGTAGGTATATTTTTTTAACAAGTTCTTAATTGTTCACCACCCCAACATCAACCAGTTCACTGATCTCCGCTGAACACTCAACTTTCCTCAACATGTTGCAAAGTTGAAATATTAAAATTGATATTTAATAATGATAATGACATTTTCTTACGTTCTTCTACCTACATTTAGAGGTATCAACATCTGTCTAATAAAAACAGATTTTTAATGTTGTGGCAACATTTCTTGTTTCGCATTGTTATTCAGTGGTTTTTCAAAGAACGCTCAAACGACCATAACGCTCTAATTTATTGCGTGTCAGATATTACAGTTTTTACCGTATTGCTTGTATCTTGGCAAAAACGTCGATCAAAACAATAAATAAACTTCAAACACTTTTTTGTGATGTTAATGAGTTGGGCAGCAGCAAGTGCATAATCGTTTCACACAACGCTTGGAAAAGCATTGCAAGGAACATTTATTAATTGGAAGATAAGTTTTACATAGTTTTACAGTTTGCTTTTTAATTTTTCGGTGCTTTGTACACAAATTACCTTAATTTCGCCTTAAAATTGTTGTTGTATTCAAATTTTTAATTAATGGCTCTTCGCGAAAATTCAAATGAGAGAAGGTCGATTTTACTGGACCGTTTCTTCGGAATTAATTCTCGTGGAAAATCCAACGATTAGTTTTGTGATAACGAAAAAAAATATTTTAATATAAAATACCGCTGGGCCTTTCTCCAGTTTTTGCTGAAGCGAGAAATTTACATAAAGACTTCCTTTGGTTTTAATATTTTTATTAATTTAAACCTAAATTTGATTCATTGATTTGATTTGATTTCATTGGTAGAGTGTGATTTTTTATTGACGCTGAGGAATAACCTGGGCGCAAGTTGTAAAGTCATTAGTATTTATTTGACACATTGGGAACTTAAGTGGCCAGTTTGTGATCGTGGGTACTCGAACAGCCCACCGCCCACCCCACTAACACGCAAACGGCTATTAAGCAGTATGTAGGCAACCTAATCTGATTGTTACCGCTCTAGTCCGAAAGGAAACAGATGGTGTCATAGTAACAATTAAGCTGAAATTAAGCCCTCTTTTATAGGAGTCAAGCATGACTGCTCACCGTTATTGTAGAATGTGCACCGACCGCCCGAACATTTTCTTCTGTACCGTTAGATTTAGGCCCAAGTTGCAGTGACGGCCGCCCCATTGTTCCCGACTATGAATTGTTCGGTAGATAATTATTTATTTAGTGCAGGGTGAATTTAGATAAAATTCAGATTATGCGATTAGGCTTTTAATGTGTGTCTGATAATCAAAATTATTTTAAAACTCAAATTATTTTATTCTAATTTGGGATTATACCATTAGGAAAATAAAACTGCTGAATTAACAAAAAAATCATTGAGATTTCCAAATCGTTACAACAATCAAATAGTCTATTAAATTTGTCAATACAATTGGGAAAAAAACACTTTTACGCGCGACAGATTATTACGTTACTTAAAAACATAAGTACAAATAGTAATTAAAATTTAACAGTGGTTTTTACACTTATTTGCTGTTAAATTTGCGTATTGTTGGGTATTTGTCTATCAGTTTAATCCATCCAATTCAGAAGTTTCTATAATAGATAAATTGTAATACAGGGTGGTCCATCGTATAGCATTTTTAGCATAAACTACAATTACCATTCTATAATATAGTCGTTTTATTTTTTTAGTTTAATTATTTCAACCTAAATTTAAAATTATGAAGGAATCGTTGATTTCATATTAATAAGTGTTTAATACTTTTTCCTTGAAATATCGTAAATCTTAGTTGACAATGGTCGCTAGAGGGACTCGGATACGAAAAAATTGAAAAAAACGTTTTGTTTTTTGTACTTGCACATTTAATAACTGTATTATTTTCTGAGCAAAACTATTCTTTTCCGACAGTTCTACGATAACTAAAAGTGTCCCAAATTTGAGGACAAAAACAGCAAAGTCGTGCGATTTACACAGAACCATCAGTTCGTTTTTCGTTTCTCCTGAAAAGTAGACTTTCTTAGGTACATTTTTCTACAATACGGATAAATATAGAAAATATAGAAAATATTGAAATTTTTTGTGTTGTAAAGCATTGTATACCTATCTCAAGGGATTGAATAACTACAGAAATTTAAAAAATAATCTCTGGAATTTGCTTAAAAAGAATTTACAGTGTGATTTTTCTTTTTTTTTGTATAACGTCTTTTGAATATAAGAAATAAAAAAATTGGAGAATTCTTTATTCAGTAGCTCAGAAAGGCTTAAAATTAAATGTGTGCAAAATCTGGTTGAAATTCGTACCCGACCCCCTTGGGAGCTAGTTACAACCTAACAAGGTAGGTATTTTTCACTTCAAAGCCGAATTTTAATTTGGTTTAACAAATTTAATTCTTGTAAACACAACAAAGAAATAAATGGCAGAACGTGCTCCAGTCAACATAACCTTACCCAACGCACAAAATTAAAAGTATTGAATGGTTTAAAATTCCATAAAATACTTGCCATGCGGCTCTGGATTGACGATGAAACCCAGTTTGAGCCAGATGCCTTTCTGCAAATGTTTTTATTGCAGACGCTTTTAAATCACCTTATCAACTCTAACCATAATCTTGCGAGGGTGTCATTTAAGGCTCCTGTCATAAATAATGTTATTATAGGTATAATAGACGATATTAGAATACGATTTATTCAGTTATAATTAAAATCTAATCAATTTGCCTGTTACTAAAATCTACACTGCAACGTGGGAGAAATTGCGAAAACAAATTCCCAATAGCGTTAATAGTTTGATAATAAATCGCAATCAAAGTCATTGTCATAGTGATTTAATTTTGTAGTTTGTTAATTAAAGAATATTGTTTCAAATTTTCAAAATTTTTCGACTATCGCAAATAGATTTTATCTCAAAAATGCTATTCTATAGACCACACTGTATATTGTTTCTTCTGTGCTTATTTGTTATTTTATAAATATCAGTATATTAAAGTATTGTTCGATTTAGATACATTTGCTTAACGATAACATAAAATAACATAACATAAGTAATAACTAGAATAAATAAAATAACTCATTAAGAGAAGAAGAAAGCGGGGCTGTACCAAGAACACTAGCAACGTTGCCTCTCTTTATAGCCAAACTTATTCGTTGCTTCAAATATGTTTTGGCTTGAGGAATTCCTGTTGTTTGAACAATACGCCTCCCCAAATCTTCAAGGAGAGAAAGGGCATCAGCACTCCAAGGACCCAAAGTTTTCACAGCGAAGGCGACGAAAAAATAATCATCAGAAATTGCCTTATATTTTTTTTTCTTAAGTTTTCTGCCAAGTGTGCAACAGATCTTGCAGAAAATGAAGAATCAGTCAAATGAGAAGGGGCAAGTGTATTCGTGCAAGTAAAATCCCAAACTAAAGATTTACCTACTTTCCATGGAATAACTGTAATACCATCTGGACGTTTGCCATCATCCCTCAGAATACCATTAGGTTCAAGGATGCAAGGGATGTTGACAGAAGAGAAAGCACGTTTAATAATGTGACGAGAGAGTCTACCAGCACTTTTAATGATGACCCAACGAGTCTACAGAAGAACCGCACGAGCAGATATGAGGATGACTGAAATTGATGCCCAATCTAAGTGAAATTGCAATTTGTAAAAAGTTTTTTTCTAAAAGAGTACCTAATTTACAAGATGGAAGAGCTTCAAGCCAAGCTCCAGATTCAAGTTCAGATCCAGCTAATAAAATAGCTTTTTCTGTGATATTTGAGGAAGATAATAAATTTTGAAATATTTTCTCACAGATAGGTAAGTCCCAATTTCTTTGAATAGAAAGCTCTTTTGGAAGGAAAGACGAATTAGAAATTTCCTTCCAATAATCAACAGCCTCGTTAAGGGATGTAATTTCAAAATTAGAAAAACTAGAAGGTAGAATGGACATAATAAGTTCAGAATTAGAAAATATAGAAGACAAAAAGGCAGGCGAGGAAATATCAATTATAGACCTTATACCTAATCCACCAAAACGGATTGGTAATTTGGCTTCGAGTCCAAGATAATTATTATAATTATAATTATTATAATTGCGTAAGCACTATTGTTTTGTTTTCTATTTATTTCTAATAAAACAAAAGAATTATGTATTTATAGTTACCACTTTTGGTGAACACGCTGTATAATCTTTAATGGCTTTTACAACTTTACCAATTTTTGTGCCAAGAACGAAAAATTTTATCCATAGACTATTAACTTACATTTGCAACAGAGTCATTCTACTTTGAGAAAAAAGCATTAATAATTATTTAACCAACATAATAATTGATACATTTGAGAGAATTGTAGATATTATTAATCGGTGATTAACACATTAGTTGATTACAATATTTTTCTGTCGATTCATGAGATTGAAAAACATCTAAATTTATCATTTATCAAATATTGTTAAAACTAATGGTAAGACTTCAGGTGGTAAATGTCTGATTATGGACATCGACGATAAAAAAAGCAAAATACCTGTTTTCACAAGTTTGTAAATAAAAGCCGCTGTTGCACTGGGTACCTCGAATAATTTGAACTCACCGTGACTAATAAATTAAAGTTGCTATTCCCTAAAATTACATTTAGCCTCACCGGATCATTACTACTTTATTTAATTCCAGAAATCGGACACAATGGCCACAAAAGGATGTTTGATGAAATGTAACCGCATAATGAAAAGTTATTATAAACTTTGAAACCCTTATTATCGGTTATTTATTATTATTATTATTATCGTTTAACAAAGTGATCGAAAATTCCGAACGTTTCTCCTTCGTCCCGAGGTTGTTAACATTAAATACGAACGCCCGACGATTTACATTATTAGTTTCGTATCATAAACAAGAATAACGAATTCGTTCCCAAACGTTCAAAACTGTTTTCTAAACAGTCAATCTAATAAAATCTCGACTCAAGTCCTGCCCATAAAATAAATATTTCTCGAGACGACTTCAACGCCTCTGTGTTTAATCTTAGCCTCGATTGGCGAGGCTTTTATTAAAGAAGATATTCCATTGGGCGCAACTTTTCGAAGAGGGGAGCCATTCGGGGAGGGATACTCAACATGGCTGATTTACTGCCGGCTATCTAAAGTGGATAGTTCAGGTTTAGTTTCGTTTCACTCGTCACAGCGTCAAACAGTCCTATCCGTGAACTTGTCAACAGCTCTTCTTCGTGCTCTTGTGATTTCTTCGCGTGTGCGACTCGAACGCTTGTGCCGAGCGGTGAAGATTTTTTTGAGTTTCGTGTGTTGGGGCTTGTTGGAAGGAGTGTGCGGACATAGCCGGAGGGCATCAAAGTGCTTGGTTTGGGCGGCAATCTCACACCTGGTGCAGCGGGTAGTGGCATGACCGTGCAGGACGAAGCTCGGGCCATGCCGCAAACCGCCGCTACTCGGTCGCGGTTCATGATCACTGACATCTTAAACGGCCCCGGAGACGGCTCAGTGATCCGTGGACGGTCGCCCAGCCCGGGCCCGCGAGACCTCTCTCTGCATTCCGCACCCCTGCACCCCGACAGCGACACGGACAGCTCAGGACATCCTGACAATTCCAGCGTCTGTTCAAACGGTGAGTACAAATGATTTATTTCGGTGATTAAGGCGTTGCAATGTAGGTCGCACTACCGTCAAAACATTCTGCAGCTGGATACTGTGGATGGCACAAGAAAAAAAAACGTTTAATTTCTAAAAGGGCTGACATTTCAAAATTAGTTATGCCTAGCTGTTCAGCACCTTGAAGCTTAATTTATCATTTTCGTTCTTAGAAATTTGCTTAAGATGTAAATGCCAAAAATGTTATAAGTGACATTGCGATTCGATTTGCATTCCTCAATTTTTCAATGATAAGAATAAACGTTGATGATGTTTGGTAGTTTGGCTATTAATTTGTCAAAAATGACAAAAAAAAATTGAGGGAAATTAAATTTGAAAATACCGCTATTTTATTATAAACGAACCAAAAATTGTTATTGCAGATTGTTAATATAAACAGACAATTTTATCTTTAATCGTTGTAATTTGATTTATCTGTCAGTGGTGTCGAATTAAATTTTTTAAGTGTTGATTATAACGCTGTTCACTGATCTAATTAAACTACAAACTTTTTGAACCTAAATTTGATTAATTAACTTCGATTATGGTGTAATTGTTTAGTTACAATGTAATCGTCATTTAATAAAAAATAAATAAGAAACATTTCCAATAAAACTTAGTTTAATAAAATTCAAATTCTTTCATTTTCAACAGAAATAGCTTACATTAAAACATTCATACTGATTCTCACACGAACAATTAACACATCCACAAATTATTTATGTATTTAGAAAAATTACGCAATAACCTGCGTTTAAAAAAAAAACTATAGTCAACTGAACTTAATTCTTCTTGTAACTCACAATTTAAAGTAGACAATTCTCTTTCTGATTATTATTAAAGTTTTGTAATTAAGCTATTCTTTTTCTGCAATACTGCAACAAAGTATGGTTAAGTATAATACCTACAGAATGTGACTTTTGCACTCGGTGCAACAAAATGTTCACTAAATTGTAGTTACATAACACTGAATTTCAATTTGGGAAGACGAGCATTTTTTATCATCGTTGCACTATTGTTGAGATGATGTTTGTATAAAACACGTGCAAAAGTGTTTTGACAGTTGACGTACAACAATCATCAACGATTTACACTTGTTGCATAAATCTATATTTTTCATATTTAAAATCACCTTAAAAAAGGTGGTAGGGAAATTAATGAAAATTCTGAACCACCAATGTACATTAACCACTTTCTTGAATACAGATTTTTTGAACACACGTTATGTAACTTGTAATCAACATGTTAGAACCTCTTTTGGTGTCGAAACCAATGTAAAACTTCCCATAAAAAAATCATAATGAAACAGATATCTAACTATACAATATTGGGGAATATAAAGCTAGAGAGTCGGTTAAATTAGCATGTGTAAAAAGCTTAATACTTTAAATTACAAGTTTCGAAATTAATTTAAAAAATCAAGTAGGCAATGAAACAACGAAAGAGCGACAACTGTTATTTGTGTGCCTAGACACCGAAATTAAATTTATTATCACAAATTTGCAATTCAGTGGTCACATCAGTGATAAAGATGAACTTTTATGTGTTTTTTTTGGAAATCATGAAATTAAGCAATTTGTAATGACTACCCAAAGATTTTCTAGGTTACATGACGCTTATTTGCCATTCTTTCCACATTTTACAAACTCTTAGATGAATGGATTTCTTCACTCTGTATTCCTCGTGTCTAATGACGATTTCGACGTTTTTGGACGTCAATGTCAGATTTATTCAACTATTTGGATGTTTTAGAAATTATACTTTTCAACTGTTTCATTGCCTACTTAATTTTTGCGGTTAATTGTAATAAAAATTTAAACTGCTTGTTACTTTTAGACGTTTATGTTAGTATCATGGTATGTTTTTTAATTCCAGAAACGGTCAGAGGGTTGTGAAAAAATATTTTTTTTACTTTATGTTGTTGGTAATCAGTACATAATACCATAACCTATACAATTTTGACAGAATCACTTAATTGTTACAGAATATTGAAGATAAAGTTTTCTTAATCGGAAGTTTTTTTTAAAAATAGTCATATTGCTTTCTTCGGTAGAACCGTTTTACGCTATATTTTCTAATTTTAAAGCTACATTACTAATATAACCTTAAACTGACAGATGTAAAATGGCATTACTATCAACATAAAGTAAAAAAGAATATTTTTTCACAGCCTTCTAACCGCTTCTATAGTTCATTTATTAATTCGAGAATTAAAATAAAAAGAACAAATTACACTGGAACATTTCTGGTAAATATTTTTTGGCGGTAAATGTAAATTTTAGTATTTTTAATTCACAAAATTATATTACATTGTAGATTATAATAAAACAACATTTGTATTTCAATATAACACATGTTGGTAAAAAGTTAGGAAAATTATATACAAATAATTTATATTCATTGTATTGTTAGTTTTTGCGATTTTTTTGAAAAACAATAAAGGAGAAGTAATACAAAAAGGGTGTGGCACACAATATTCAGTAATTTTACACTTTACACCACTGCATTTATTAATCAAATAATTCAAATTCATTGTCGTCACAGTCACTTTCTGTTGTACTTGTGTCGTCATCTGGCCCGATTGCAATGACAGCACAAACTTTCGTAAAGTGCACACAACACGTGCGAATAATAATATGTTTGTAATAGAACCAAAAATAATATAAATGAAGCCAAACGAAATAAAAGCACACAACTGAAGCCACTCAGTTCTGATAAGAACTTCTTTAATTTAATGAAACACACAGCTACAATCAGCTGTTTCGGCAATATGGCGACTGCCCATTTTCCATAATTTCATCAGTGTAAAAAGAGCTTTCCAAGAGCCAATCACACATCTACCTTTTGGCGGGATCTATTTGAATCTGCTTCTCTAATTAATAAATGAACTATAGAATTAATACACACACGTGTATTAAGACTTTTTTATTCAGATTTGAATTGTCCCTCGGCATTTGTAAAAATGCCAGAAGTGCCATTTAAGAAAATGCCACTTGTGTCAATATCTCAAAAAATGATTGTTTGATATTGTCGATGACACAAATTTCATTTAACGCCTATAAATAAATTTACAGACATGCTTCAGTCTGTGTAGTTAGATAAAATTGAATGCCAAATTACATTATGATCAATAAATAAAATCTCACAAAACGCAATTGCTTTGCTTGACATTACAACATTTGGCATTTGCAATTTATTGCAGCTAAACTGTAGGCAAAAGTTTGTTAAATGGCCAGAAGATTGTTTATGTCCGAAGTATAAATTCAATAAAAAGTTTCTATTAACTTCACATCTGTAATTAATTTAACCGAAACTCGTAGTTTTCCTAATTACTTGTAATTAACCCCACAAAAAATTGTTATCGTTTTTATATTAATTGCTCAACCTTGATAAGCCAAATCGAGTATTCCCCGCTCAAGTGTTAAATTAAAACTGGCCTGCTTTACCTTATTTAATTCGAAAATTAAATGTAGATGAAATCGGAGGTTACCTGTTAATTTTAGCAATTGAGCCGATGCAATCGGTGCCATTCCCAATTTATACACCAAACTAATGACATTTACCTTCACCGTTAATGGCAGGCTAATATTCTGTACTTATAAATTTATTTGCAATGATATGTGGTTGAAATCGATTGAAAGGCCACTTTAGCAGGTAATTTGCTTAATTAAAATCGATTAGCTAACCGCCGCAATTTTTTTTAATGTATTTCCAATAAACTATTAATTGCTTTTCATTCGAAAATGAACCATCTGTCCAATATAAGATGTCTTTATCAAATCAAAAGAATAATTTCATCAAGTCTCAACTAAAATTTAAAGTAACTTTATTTTTAGTGCGGTATCTTTCGAGATATCAAGATTGCCTAATTTAAGTTCGTGATGTAGAATAGTTTTTATTCAAATAAGTTGGGTACCGGCAGTTTACAGTTGTTTCTCATTAACGTGCCGATAAAAATGTTTAAAAAATGTTCGAAGGTGTTCTTTCGTTGAGCGGAAGTTGTGCAACAAATGGAATTTTTGTTACAGAAGTTAAATAGGTTGCATGCTTTATGTAATCTGCCAAGATTTGCAAATTAATTATAACTTTTACCTATGACAAACTTTTAGTTAGTTAATCGACCGAATGTGTAATGAATTCGGAGCATTTAACCGATTCTCAACCGACGAGTTAAAAAACGCATTTTCCTGCCATCAATCAATTTTTTAAATCACTTTATTAAGAATCTCTGGAATATTGTAAATACCTCTCTACTATTATACACAGAATTAATGTTGTAATAAAGTTTGACGCTGTTAACATTCTTACTAGAATTCTTGGTAAGTGTAATAAAATTCTTGTAGGAATGTCAAGATGCTGTTCTGTCTTCATCTTAAGTGAAGTTAACAAATCTGAAAGTATTTTTAATTTGCTGAAATAATATTATCAAAACCGTTTATATGCACTTTTGTGTGCAAAATAACATCTTCTTCCAAAATAATTTTTCTATTCGAAAAACCTAAACCTTTTCCTCTCAAAATATAGAATTATAATTTCAAACCCAGTTACAATTTTTGCAGGAAAGTAAATATTTCTGCCGATTAAATATTGGGGAAATAAATCTGAAAACAATTAAATGGGGTTGCACGGTACGCAAATATTTTAATAATCTCATAAATCATATCATTGTTTTACTTTGATAAATTTGATAATATCAATCTTACTACGGCTGAGTGAAATAAATGTTACGGAGCTAGAAATATTTTATTACTTACTAGCATACAGTTCAGAGTTACAAATCGCTTGTGCCGAGAATTTTTAAGCAATGCAAGGACATAAAATGCACGCTGGGGCGTGGGACGTATGCCATTTTTTCAACTAAGCGAAGTCCAATTTCGGTAAAAAGATTGTTCGAAATGAATGTGTCCGTTTAGCACTTAGATTTACTAAATTAGTTTATTTACTTGTAGTATTAATATTTACAAAATACAAAATAATCAAGGTGTTCAAGTTTCGAATTTGTGAAGTGTTCCATAGTAAAAAGGTTTGAAAAAAGCTGGTACATGTTAAGTCTAAAAATAGCAATGTTGCAGTAAGAAACATTTACTGTTTAATCCCAGGAAAAAAAACTGCGACTTTTCGTAGCTGTTTATGTTAATGTGATTAAAAGTATCACTTTCGCTTATCTTGTTTATACGATGAATGTTCTCTATCCGATACCTACACGTAGTTGAAATAGTATTTTTTTTGTAACAAGTTCGGGCGAGGGATGAATTTTGAGATACGAGGCATAGCAAAACGAAGGCGAGTAAGGAAAATTCGCAACCAGCTGTGAACACTATTTTTCTAGATTAAGAAAGGTTTGTTACTCTACTATGAGCGCCTAGAATGTGTAGATTTACCAAGACCCATAAAAACCATGTTGTCATCATTAAAATAAATATAGTGGAGCAAGAAAAATATTTTTTTATAAAATTTTTGAAAATATTTGATAAAACCAAATCGTTTGAATTCACACTCAAGCCGCTTTGTTTCCATGCAGGGTTGCCAATTAGTCAGATAATGTTTCTTGATTGTGTCATTTCACGCACCTTTCCCCTAGGCATGAAAAATGGTAAAATGAATAATAAATAACCGACCACATAATAAAGCCAGTCATCATCAAACGTAAATCTTTTGAAAATTCAATCTCGAGGCGAAAATGTAAAATTAATTGCGGCATTAAAGTAAGAACAGTTTCGATCGATGCATTCTGAATTTATGAAATTGTTCAATTTGCGCTTCGCACATTGTTCAATTTGTTTGTTTCTAATAATTTACTTAATAAAATCAGTCATATAAACCCCGGCCGTTATTATTTATAATTGAGGATAACTTTCATTTTTTCGAATAAATGATTTCTAAAATTAGTAAACATAAATTGTGTATTTCCTATATTTATATAATGCTTGCGTGCCCATACAATGTAACGGAAGCGCGCAATAACAATAAATAGCTTTTTAATTCTTCCAGAACATTAAAGTTAATAAATGTATGATATGTAATAAAATAACGATTACAATACGTTCATGAGCACTAAAATGAGCACTTACTCCGTACGCTGGCTTTCTAGACGGCACCTTCCTGCTCAACTCCTGAAACCATGACCGCTGCACAAAACGCATCGACGTCGCACTAAAAATCCCGGATTAATCGCAATTTAATCACGAATTGGGCGACCTATGAAGCGAATGGGTGGCTCCCGGTGCGATTTCGTCCTCCCACCGCACGATTCACTGCAGAACAATTTCATTTCGAGGCCATCATTGAAAAATTTCTAGAAAATTTTATGATAATTTTCCGATTAATTTAATGCCTCAAACTGTCGTGATTCACGATTCTCATGCTTCGCCTAAACTTCAATTTAAGGTAAATACTGTGCGATTCACTTGAAATTCTTGCATCGTTTTCAAAAATACAGTAATTTGCTTGTGATGGTGATTGTTTACGGACCTGCAAAGTACAGGTGAGCCTCGCTCGCAAGTAAAACATGTCATTGCCAATTCGCAAGAAATCATTTGAATCGGATATGAAAATATTCACTTAAGTCGGGATAAAAATGAAGTTAATTAACCTGCAGCGGTGTTAATTGAGTGCATGGGTACGGTGAGTATTTATACTCGCGAAAGCGCAATTAGTTTTTATTGTAAATTGTGTGAAGTACTCCACAAGAGAGTTAATTGCACTCAATAACTCTTACAGTTATAATTATTATCAAGTTATCTGTTCGCAATTAATTGCAGATTTTCCTTTAAGTTTCTCGTTTATTGTGCGAATGTTTCTCATTCAGGAAGAGCGATGAAGTGGTAAGGATTGTGGAACAATTAGCTCTTGTATTATAATGAAAGAGGTGAATTATTTATTGTTATAAAATGTTGCAGTCATTTCTAATAATGTAAAATCCATTCTAGACGCGTTTAGTGTGCCCACCGCTTTATGTAATCACACAAAAGTGATTACATTAATCAGTTGTTACAAGATCAATGTTTTTGATTAGTTCCTGACGATTTAGCAGTTTATTCCACGTCTGAAAAATTCAAGGGTTCCGATAAGAAGTGCGTCGTTATTGATGCAGATTTTTCGTAGATGGAAAGCCAGAAAGGTAAAAATATCATGGAATAAGATCAGGAGAATAGGGCAGAGGGGGAATAATTTTATAACCGAACTATCGAATAGTCATAATCACTTGATGCCATCTTCCCGGTCTTGAATTGTGAATTCAAAGAAGCAGAATTGTTGAAAATAAGTGTAAGCATCAACACAATCAAAATTTCTTGCTTTAACTTTATAAACGGCTTAATTACAATAACTAGTTATAATATAAGGCAGTTGATATATGGATTAAACAACGACCACAACTAAATAATTTTTTATAATGAATTAATAAATTAAATGAAGTCAATTAAAAATGCACTGGTTTTTGAATTGTAAAAACGTATTGTATCTGAAGCCTCAATTTCATTAGTCAAGTTACTTAGCTTCAATTATTTGAAGTCAGGTAACTTGAAAAGGCACCGCCAATGGGTATCATTCAATTATGTTATTAATTTCAAAGTTTTACTTGTATTGGAAAACTAATATTCAAGCCCTTAACTTCAAGTGTTTGAAGTCGACTAATTTGAAGCGGCTATTTTTTCAAGTTAGTTTCAAAGTTCTGTCAAGTTTTACTTATATTGAAAACTCAACGTTCAAGCACGTAACTTCAAGTGATTGAAGTCAAGTAACTTAACTTAAGTTAGTTTCAAAGTTCTTACAAGTTTTACTTGTATTGAAAAACCAATATTCAAGCACTTAACTTTAAGTGCTTGAAGCGACTATTTTTTAAAGTTAATTTTAAAGTTCTTACATGTTTACTTGTATGGAAAAACCAATGTTCAAGTGCTGGCAGTCAAGTAATTTGAAGCATCTATTTTTGCAAGTTAGTTTCACGGTTTTTTCAAGTTTATATAAATAACCAATATTCGAGCACTTAATTTGAAATCAAGTGACTTAACTTAAGTTAGTTTCAAGGTTCTCGCAAGTTTTACTTGTAATGATAAACCAATATTCAAGTCTTTGCAGTTAAGTAAATTGAAGCGGCTATTTTTTCAAGTTAGTTTCATTTCAAATTTATCTAAATTGATAATTCAAGCATTTAACTTGAAGTCAAGTAATGTGAAATAGCTTGACCAATGTAAATCACATTAATCACTGTTGATTTTAAATATGTGTTCAAGTTAGTTTGTCAAGTTACAGTTACTTTTAATTACTAGGATTTCAAGTACTTGAAGTGGAGTAACTTGAAACAGCTGGACCAATATGAATCAGTTATATTATATTCATTTGAGTATTAAGTTAATTTCATATTTGAAGTAAAATAGACATTGTTTTATTTACTTTTGATTCATTAACTTCATGTATTTGATGCAACTTGAAACCGATTGAGCAATATGAATCAGTTATTTTTGACTTGACCAAAAATTGATGCCAAACTGGTTTAAATAGAGCATAATGTTCGAAGGAAAACATGATTCCAATTTATGGTGTAAATCGATAGAGTACGTTTACTTTTATTTGGTCTTTAATGTTGCACAATAACAACCGTTTTAATCCAAATTGATAGTTGCGTCAAGAGTAAAATAAATTACACAAATCGACCGTACAGGGCTAATGTGTTTGTAGGTGGTCGAGTAAAAAGTATGAATAATTTCAACTATTCATTTTCAAATATTTAGTGTCCAACCCACACGCGTTTATGGGCAATAATACAAACCTCGATATATAAATCAGTTCGTTTCATTATTTATTCATCTTTCGATTACGGTTGTTCACGTTCAAACACAATAATTTAGATCAACATGAGCAAAAGACTACGATTACATCGGTAAATATTTGATCGAGTTATAATGGGATGTCATATCACGCAAAAGTAACCTTAAACGCAATATAAATATAAAGGACGTGGCATTTTTATTCCGGAGAATACCGAGCTAATTATACTTAATTATTAATAAATAAATGAGCTCTTTTCAGAGCTCCTTAAATTTCTAATGTTTTTAGAGTTGCACGGCTCAAAAAATAATTAAAAAATAACACAATGGCACACAATAAATAACGAGGAATGTAGAAATTGCTTTATTAGACGTCATTTTACAGTTACTGAACAAAAGTAAAAAATTAATGACAGAAAATTAACGATAGGTCTGTTTCTTTTGTAATTGGACAAGAAATAAAATCAGGCAACATTAAGACGCACCTAATTCGATGGAGGCACGGAGTTAAACGAACAAAAAGTAATGGTCCCCGCACCCGGAAGCCAAACAACTTAAACTCTGCAACAACACACTCGAATTATGTGTATTATCCCCCAAATATTTTTGTAACGAGCCTCCAAATTAACAGCGATTTCTATTGTCTGCTCTTTCAGAACTAACGGCAATTTCACTTGTCTTCGGTTCGCGCAAAAATTCAAATCCAGGCAATTTACTCTATAAAATAAAATTCGTGACAATTAAGTAACCATATGGATACTTGTACATACAAGTTTTTTGTATGCTTTTCACTATTTATAAAAATATTTATACCTATAGTTCATTTTTTAATTCAAAGGAGTGATTCAAAAATATCGCGCTAGCAGCCCGGTTTTACACAGATTAAATTACGGAAAATAGGCAGTCGCCATATTGTCGAAACAGCTGATTGGATTTGCGTGTCATAGTAGCTAATTTTCGCAAATTACATTTATATAAGTAATAAAAACAGTCTTTAACAGAATTTTTGTGTTGTATTGTGCATCAGCTCGTGTTTTTCCCACTACACTAACGTTAAAATTACGAAAATTCAAATTTTCCGCCAAAAATTACTTGCTAGAAATATTTCAGTGTAACTTGTTCGTTCAATTTCATTCCCCCGTAATTAAAAAATGAAATATAGTATGCAACGTATCCCAGAAATAATGTCATTAATTTTAGCCAGTGATAGAACTCGTCAAATCCAAGAACTTTTTTAAATAACTTTTTGGTGTAAACGTTTTGATTAACAAGTTAAAATTGTTGACAGATTTGACTCTTATTTCGTTACCCCCCTATGGATAATAATGCTGAATGTTAAACACCGATAAGCGTAGAACAAAAAACCAATGCAAGAAAACATTCGCTGCTTTTTAGTTCTGTCGACGCAGCAACTCATAAATTTGACCGTTGTTGTTATTGTAAAGTTCTGGAATGCAAATTGAAAAATGCTATGGTAATATATAAATAAAATAATTTGAGTCCTTGTCAAAGTTTTACTACCAAAAATGGTATGTTCAAAATAATTGTTACAAGCATTTACAAGTCACAATAACATAACATAACATAACTAGATGTGCGGCGGGTGGTTTAAGTAAGTGAGTAAAAAAATTATTTATTATAAAACGCACATACCTTCAATATCCAAGGAAAGAAAGAACAATACGAAGCAGGACAAGAAACATACTAACAAAACGTAGATAATTTTTTATGCAGTCGGCAAAAACTACTATTCACGATCACCGTCAATGATTTATCAAATCAAGACGGCTCAGTCAATTTCAGGGAGGGTAAAATGCCAGAACAAAATTGCGATTTCGAAAAAATTGTACATAGAAAAAATGTTTGTTTTAAAGAGTTCTACTACGGGTTAAAATTAATGACATTATTTCCGGGACACGTTGTATATGAGTCAGATACTGCAGTTACCAAATTAACGGAGCAATAAAAGAGCGTGATCTGCCTTTCCATTGGCAACAGGTTATCTAAAACGTTTCAAAAGGTGGTTACACACTACTTTGACTCAACTCATTTAAAGAAGCACGATACATAAAAAAATCTTATTAAGTTATTATTTAATGTTAAATTATTGTAGTCAGAACTATTAAAAACTATTTGGTAAATATACAATGTAAAAAAAATTGTTTTAGAAGATATTAAGACATTTAGAATTGCCGTGTGACGTCAGTGGTCCCGACGCAAGTGATCGGCATATCTTTTACGTGTAAAAGCTACTCGCTTCGCATAATGATTTATCTACCTAAAAATTATATTGTTAATACTTAATTTAAGACTGTGTGAATGGTTGTGCCAAAGACGATAAAAGAATCAGAATTTCAATACGGTGTCTAGTTATTTTTTTAAATATTAAACAAGAACAGCGCCGACTGAGCGTTCCGTCCCTATGTTACTTAAGTGTGCGCATAAACGGTCGTAGCTCACAGAATATAATAATTTTAAAAAAAAACTAGACACTATATTAAAATTTTGGTTGCACTATCGTTTTCAGTACAAAAAAACAGTCTTAATACTCGTAACAAAATGTCGAAAATATAGTTTAAAGGTAGGTAAATTATCGTGTGAAGGGAGCATTTTTTACACGTGTAAGATAAGCCGCTGCGATGAGCACGGACCACTGACGTCACGCTCCTATTTTAAATTTATTATAACTCATCAAATAACCTGAGTAGAAACATAACACATATACTATTTGTCTTAGAATTAAACGTACTTTTAAATTAAACCAACTTATTTTTTGTGTATTGTGCTCTTTTAATGTTTTAATCGTAGTATCTTGTAGCAACGGCTTCGCAGGTATTGTGCACGTGAATAGACCGTGATTACTCCGCAGAATCGGTGTACTAGAGTATAGATGTTGACTTAAGTGTTGATGGGCTTGTTTGAAACACGAAAACAAATTGGCGCAATAACTGTTCAGTTGGTCGCAGGAATTTTGAAATATAGTAACGTTCAGAGTTAAAAGCAAATTCATTTCATTGAAAAGATTTGGTAAAAATGATTTCTTATTAAAGTGTCTGTCACGCTAATGGTTTCGTTAACTTATAATAAAAGTAGCAAAGTCTTTTAGAGAAGCCACATACAATAGGCGTGAAATCAATCCATCAACAAAGGTTCGAGTTTAACCCCTTTGTACGATATTGACGTTAATCTCGACTCCCAATACAAATTCTATCAAACTTATTTCTTTTGAAATTTTCACACCTTTCCGTTTCATGTGCAACCCCTAAATTATTGCTGTACAAACATCAAATAATATATTTGTGTGTGCGGCCGCCTTTGTTCTCATCGTCGCTAAACAAACATGAAAGCACGCGACACGAAACCACTTCGACGATCAATTTTAATTAGTTTCGGACGAAAAATAAATGTAAACCGAACTTTGGAGCGTTTACGTGAAAAAAATTTGTTGGTTTGCCTATCGCACGTCCGATCTCGCCGGATCCGGTTCTTGCCGTACGAATTAATCCGGATAGGAAATCAGTTTCGTTGCAAGGGACGAAATTGGAAATACACATTACAAAAATGTACCTCTGAAGGTGTCCGTTTAATTTTTCGGATCGAGGCCAGAGTTAGGAAAGCCAGGACGTGTAGAGAACGTTAAGTAGATTAACTATAAAGTGGTTCACAGACGGCAGGATAATCCGATCACTTCTGACACTTGAGCGTCGCCTTCTTTGTATTGTGTCCTTCTAGAAATCACTACCGGTTTTTAAGACACATCAGTTTATTCTACCGGTACATTTTATTTCGTACGTGACATATTCATTCGCCCTATTAATATTAAAAGCACATTCAGAAAACAAGATTAGCTCGCAGGTCGGCCACTAAATTTTTGCTTTCGACCGCTCTTATTCCAACTGGATGGTCATAAATCGTTAAACTTTGCCCAAACGTTTTTGCTAGTATTGATTCGAATTTTCCAAATTTAACGACATAAAATGAGCTTTTTATTTTATTACAATACGTTTGAATTCCTTATTGATCTTGCGAATAAATAGTTCAAACAGTTAAAGAGTAAACTCTATACTATAGAAAAAAACATAATCTACCGGCTCTTTTTTTCAACATTGAACATACGCTGTAAATATTCTCATGTTAAATTTTAAATAAAATAAAGTCAATCAATCAACTTATTTTAGGTTACGTATTATTGTAATGTCAAGACGTTAGAGCAGTAGAATTATTTATTTAAAAGAAAAATTACAATACATTTTTGCATTGTTCTCCTTCACATTCTAAACAATTCGCTAAACAATTGTAAAATAAATGGGAATAATTAATTTATCGATTCCATCTGTCGGAACAGTAATGAAAAAAAATCTCTGGCTTGCCTGAAGCTATTGTTATTTTTATACTAAATCTCAATATTATTTTTTTCTTCTATTGAACACTTTTTAATAACTAAGTTCCAAACTTAAACTTCCGCAATTAATTTTTTATTTTTAAATTGACATAAATATCAAATAATTTGTGTTTTCAAAAATTGATGGGGTATACACTACTGATTGACATTATAATTTTTTTAATTAATGATAGGGATATTTAAATTGTATGTTCAATTTGTAATCCACCCAGCTGCGACGCATGTTATAATTAATATCATTAAACCGTAATATCAGAGACAAAAGTTAAATCGGTACCTACAAACTGAACATTGTACCAAATTAATGCTAAATTATAAGTTTGGGATGAATAATTATAAAATACGATCCTGGCTTCGCTACCTAACGCCACATAACAATCATATTGTTCGAAATGAATAAACATAATAGCCGATGGCGATTTTGATTACCGTTTCGGAACGTTAAAGAACTGTCAGGTACGTACATCAACATGTGTTGAAATATCCGAGCCTCATTAATATTGCGTTTACTGCTGATGCTTATCTCCACAGTGGAGAATGGATTTGTTTCGTCACTTAAAGAATATAATATCGATAGGAATATCGCTGGCTTAGCGCGAGATGATGATGCCAGACGCGCTATTAATAGCGGAGTGTTTCATTTTTGAATTCGCATTTAGCAAACATTTTCGCAATTTATAAAGAGGCATTGCCCATTCACTTATTGGCTTTTGTTGGTTAACAGGATGATGATAAGGTGATTACGTAGCTTGTCGAAATTCGTGAAAGCTTAACAATGATCGGCGCAATTTAAGCACATTTATTTCCGAAAGCGCAAAAATTACCCACAATTACCAAATACAGGGTCCCCCAAAATTAACGACAACCTTCATTATGTGTAGAAAGCATTCATTTTTAGTCTTGACCAGATAACCTCAGGTTACAGTGGGGTCTGATTTACAACCTCCCATATACCGTCTCTTTTTGACATTGAACATACATTGTAAATATCGCTGTTCAATTTAAAAAAATAAAAAATTAAGTGAATCAGTAGTGTAAATCTTTAATAATAAAAATGATGTGACATTTATGTCAATTTAGAAATAAGAAATTTGATTGTTGAAGTTTAAGTTTCGAATTTGCTTTGCTTTTTTATTTCAAAATTTGGCAGTTGCAATTTGATTCGTAAAAGAATTATTACCTACTTTTTAAGTTAAAGTAAATTTAAGATAAAGCACTAACAATTGTTTTATTTATGGCTTTCCAACAATGGGTAATGTGGTTTACCACCCTAACAATAGTTTATAATCGACCCATCATACTGGAGGAGACAACATTTCGGTTGTTACCAGACCCGTATTCTGGAATTTGTAAGAGTATTGTACGTACTAGTAGGTACTAAACAAAAATGTTCACTTGCACAAAACAAAGTTTTAATTTTTACTTTGGAAGATTTGTTGCGAATGTGAATGTTTCCTTGTTCACAAAGTGACCTGAGGGTTGCAACCGCGGTTTTTGAACTGTGGATGGGTTAAGTAATTTATTTTATTTCCACCTTCTTAGTAAATGGCATTTTATAGGTTAATTTTGTTGTTTATGGTAATCAAGTAAACGATAAATTACGGGAACAGACCTGTACTATTTTACGAACTGGTATAAAAGAACTGTAAAATTTTGCAGGTCTTTTTTTGGTTGTCTGTTTACATCACCATGACTACGTCTAGCTAGAAATAACGCCTTCGATAAAAAAAAACGTTTATGGGAAGTTTTATTAATCGATAGATATATTGACTCTGCAGACGGCAACATTAAAACACAAAATTGGTGACCTACCTACTTAGACAATTAGAAGCAGGTAGACGATTTTCCCGTCAAATTTAAAATCAAATATTGCAAAGATTATTATCTATTATGATTATTATAATTACCGTTTAGTTACGATGTTATGAACTGTTAAAGAAATAGTGAAGACCCTTACTCCGAACCAGTAAAATGTAACGTTGTACTTTTAACTTAAGTTTATGACGGTCATAAAAAATAATTACTCAAGTACGTTAACCAATATTATTGTTCGGTAAATTGGTGTGCTTATCTCGTAAATCATTTAAAAAAATACCTTCTAACATGGAAATGACTATATTTAATAAACGAAAATTAGTAAAATTATTTTAAGTACACTAAATTGCGTGAGAATATTTTACTGTTTGTACATCCAAAAAAACTAATAAATTGAACAAATAGTAATTGAGAGAAAGCAAAAATTTTACCTGATTTAAAAAAATAATTTTTCTACAACATCGAAATATGTTATTTCACGAGCGTAAATTCAATCATAAACAACTACATTTTGTACAGAATTTCATTTCGCATCGGTTGCTAGGCAACAAATGCGAAATGAAATATTTCGTGTTCGGTTCACTGTTTTTGGTCACAAATATTAAGGCGGCCTAGAAAATCGAATGTCATCAGTTTGCTTCTGTCAACATTTTTGTACGTTGCAGATAATAATTTCGTAGTTATTTTCGATAACTCTTACAATTAATATGGAAAGTGATAGTGATAATGACTTGGAATTAACACCTCCAAACATAACTGAAGTTGCAAAGTTCACAACATTAAATTTATTACCGGAAACGTCTAAGAAAATGTATCAACGCGCTTATAACCTCTTTTTGGAGTGGAAAAGAGATCAAAACGCAAAGTATGTTAAACGCGTTAGCAGAGGTTATCGTAGAAAAAGTGCAGTATGCAACGCGCACAAAATGGCAATTTTACACTCGTATGAATTGCTGCAGTACCAGTCTTCGACCCGTACTGCAATTCATACTCGTGCAAAATGAGCATCATTTTGTGCTTGTTGCAAATATACTATTATTTTCTCTGCGGTATAACTTAATTTACCCTGTACAATAATCGAAATTTTCATTGAAACGTTTAAAAATAAAAATTTCGTCGCGAATAAAGGGTGTTTCAACTTGTTTTTTCATATTAATCAAGTGATTTGACGTTCAGTGGTTAATTAATTAATCTTCGTATAAAACTCTTTCTTTTGACAAACTAAAATTTATGTCACTCGACGAAAACTTTTCGAAACTATACAATGAAATTAATTTAAAATCTAATCAAAACGTTGACCCGAAAAAATTGAACTGGGAAGAAAATAATTCTGTGTTGAATGTGTCTTTTAAAAATTAACGAATAATTTAAAATAAAACGTTTTGTCAGTATAAATTGAAATAAAAAAGTTGTCATTCAATAGATTTTACAAATCGAAACGGTAATTTAAAACGTGAAGACATTGTCGTTAGGAATGCCACTGCCATTTAACCGTCGCCAAATCAAAGAATTAATTTCAATTAACGGCCGAGCAGGAAAAACACTCTTTCGCACATTCCACTGCTTCCTGTCAAAACAAATGATACGCTCCAACGGCGATCAAAGAAAATTCGCCTGAATTTAAAAATAATAAATTTAACCCAACAGTTTAATATCGTAATCGCTTGCATACAAACGCCCAATTAAGATTAGGTTCTGGTTTTAATTTGCAAATCAAATTGATGTGTTCCTTGACACCGGCGAACGTTATTATGTCCGAGAAAAAAACCTGCAGAATATTTATGAGTGGTTTTAAGGTCTTAATAATGATTGGTCGCTAATTTCGAAAAGTCGACAGTGAAATTTTCCAAATATAAAAGTTTAATCTGACCAGGATCAGTATTCAAGAAAGTTGTATTAAAAGCGGTGCGCTAAAATCTGAGATCGTTTCACGATTGTAACTTACAAAACGCCCGTTCTATTTATGTTGATATACTTGATATTCAAATGATTCGGTTTAACACGCGAACAAACTGTTAGCTGCTATGCTGTTCAATTCAAATACCAGAATTTATTAAATGTTTTTGTAATTCGCTAAAGGCTAAATTAGTAAAAAATAATCTCGAAGCGCGTTTCATCTGTCCGGATTTTTTACCTTTCGGTTAAATTTTTTAAGCACTGTCTCCGATTTTTGCCAAAAATAAATTTGTGCGCAATCTTTGTTCGAGTCTAATTACACTTCGGTGTGACAAATGGCACAGTGTGAAAGAAATTGCGGTGCACATAACCCATATTTACTTCTTTATTATTGCTCCTGATTGTGAGATTTCATGTTCTTTTTAAATTATACGGCCAATAAAATTATTTATGAATGTAAAATGCTACAGAACGTGATATTATGTTGTACGATTTCAACATAGATAGATAAGATATGCTAAGTGCGAATGAATGTTAATCTTTTCGTTTTTTTGCATTATTTTAGTTGTCGGTTTTTGCTGGCAACAACGGAATGCGTTGCTTAATATTAAGTGATAAATTGAAAAAGAGGAATAATAAAAAACTCGTTCTCTCTACGAACAGGAATAACGTTCGAATCAATTTTTACGACAATGTACGAACAGATTAAAGGTACAACAAAAAAATCGTTTCGATAAGTGTCGGTTTTATTATCGATACAGTGAAACCACTCCATAATTAACACTCATGGGGCCTGAGAAAGTGTACATTATGCGGGACTATTCGCACTGAAAGAAACTTCATCGATTTTTTTGTTTGTTTTTATAATAATTAATAGAATTTGTTCATATTAATACAGCATGCTTATCAAGACTTGTTATTTGATGGAGAATTGTCAAACTGACATTTTTGTCAAGGTGAAGTGAAATAAATTTATAAACGGGGCAAGTTCGTAAACAGGTTGTATTTATTCTACTATAAGTAAAATTGTAATAACTAATCGCTAGAAACCTACATTGGGTTTATATGAAGCGATCGACATTGATGCTGCACTATTAATAGGAGGATTACCCTCTTTATATCAATTGGTAAATGAACATCACATGTGATTAGCACATCTAACTTGAGGTCTCCATCAAAGTGCCATAGTTTTTAATGCGTTCTATGCGATTATTTCTGGTAAGTATGAAAAACATTGATGAAAGTTTACATTAAATTAATAAATTTCAGCGGAGTAAGAACGTATTAGTCTGCTCATGCTTAAGAAAAAATCCGCACAGCAAACACTTCTACCAAAAATAATAATTTATACTAAATCTACAAGTGTAATTTCTAGTATTACATTGACAAAAAACGATGGATTCAATGCGTAAGTTGTAAGGAGTGTGTAATTTTTAAGCAACGAAACATATTTCAACGCAGTAAAATGCATTTTGTAGATAGTTCGTGCATAATTTCGATCTTGTCCATTAATATGAGAAGTAAGACTTCAACGCGTTTTAAACAGCTATGCACGTACTTACCCCATTTTTGAGGAAAGTGTAGAGTAGTAAACATTTTTTATAATTTGCTATAAATTTTTTTTTTTTTAAATATTAAGTAATTAAAGAGCAAAAACTCCACAGTTCCTTGAAATCTCCATTTCAGCTGAACCCTTTTTCATGATGTAGAGGAGGCTCTCTTAAGCTTAATTCGTTTATCAACACACTGTATATTTACTTGACATTATTACACCTTATATAGTTTTATAATGGGAAAACAGTAGCGTTTACAGATTTCCAAGAATTAATGATTATTATTGACAGGGATGTACAAATATTTTAGAGTTTTTAAGACGTGTGAATAGGGTTATATTTGCTTCTAAGAATGATTGATTGTTTTGTTGATTATGTATCTTTACTAGAGGGGTGTCCAGTAAAAGAGGTTTCACTGCACAAACAAGGTACCTTATAACATAACTTACTAAATTGTTAAATTAACGATCTTAACATTCTTGTGAATTGAAATAGTGTAAATAAAATTAAAAAGACACGAAAATTTTACTGGGTTGTTTATTCCAGAACTAGAAGAAAGAGCTAAAGTTGACTATAAGAGCAGTTATAATGGCTATTGGTGTTAGATTTAATCGACTGTAAAGCAATAAGATATAAAAGTTGAAATGAAACTTATAACTTATAAAACTTATAAAAAAGTAAATTCAACACTGATCTATAAAGCTCTAATAAGTTTTTTGTTCAATGTAAACAAATGTACAGAGTGTTCATGTTCAAAACGAACTCCTTACTGCTTTGGAATGAGCAACTCATATTGCACTCCAAAGCACATTTCAGCATAAGTAATTTTAATAATATTAAATTAGAGGTAATCTTAGTAGTGGTTTATGTATTGTACGGACTGTCCCATCACTTGCGGACACCCCCAAAATGGGGCTTTAATTGAAAGTTATTTATTTGAAATTTGGTACACGTATGACTCTGACATAAGGCTAGAAATTTTCGATTATAAATGTTAATTGTCGGCGTTAGTTTTCGAGAAAATAAAATAAAAACTGTTTTTTTATAAAAAATAAGAGTTGACGTGGCACGGACCTGTTGTTCAAATCAAGCGACTTCCATTAGACAGTGACAAATTTCTCCAATGTCATAAATTTAAATCGTACTTACCTTTGCGGCTAGGTAGTAACGACTGTATGTGTACATAAATATTAATTAATTACTAATGTATTTTTGTTTTAGTAAATAACGGCGATGTTCGTTATAAGTCAGTTTGACTGTATATTAAAAGCGATATTTAATTGATCGAAATTTCGTATCGGGCGACATTTAACCTTCATTAGCCGATCTTTAGCGGAATGACGTAAAATAAATAGAACATTAACATTTTAAGTAGTAATCAGGCGTAGCGGTGTAACGGCAAGTGACGGTTGTTATACGAACTCGCACCCCACGTATTGTAATAGGGCAATTACATTATGAGAGCTTCGCGTGTCGCACGACCAACTTAAAGTGTTAGTTTTTGATTATTATGTATTTTTTATACAATTGCATAGATTGTGTGCAAAGCCACAAAGATCAACATTAGATAACGGTTTCCGTGCGGCGCTTTTTATTGCCGCTTTCAATGACGCATTTTATGAACAGCCGTAAATGTGCAATTACAAACTGCGTAAATCTAACGATCCAGTTTGATTAGAGATACTCGTTCCGGCAGTTGGATACAAGTTTCATACTTTGTTGAGTAAAGACCGCTTTAGTTGTCGACTCTTTAATAGCTGCACATTATGCCAAGAATTACGATCTTTATATTTATGAATGCCTATGACGTAATTTGTTAAATTTTTAAAAGTGCATTTCTAAGCAAATCAAACGTTTACACTAAAATTTATCCTATCGACTGCGCCAAATAGGCGTCATAAAATTATGGAATAATAAAAAAAAATGTTATCCAACCACACACAAAGTATCTTTAAGTCGCTGCAGGCAGCCTCTACTGTAATGTCTCTGTATAATTTTGCTATTAACGAGTAAAAAAGTGGACCTCCCGCTGCATTAACAAATTGGTGGATTTTGTCAAATTGAATAAAAAGTTTCGAACCGTTGGTTACGTGAGTGGAAGGCGCACATATTCGCGAATCTATCAACTTCCACAGATAATGCAGCGGTCACCATGACGCCTACACATTGCGCTTGAAAAGCGTCTCTCCTGTAGCTTTTGCTGATTGGTTCGTATTTCCGGTGTCTCGTTTATGTCCCATCTTCTATCCCACCCTACCCTTTGTGCGCCGCCGTCGGGGCGCCTGAAACAATGGTCGGGATCAATGCGTCCAAAATACAAAGCCTTTTATATTTATTTCCTCCATTCCGCATTTAAATGAACGTTTATGCTGGCGTTTTGGAATTCAAGCCGAGGAAAATCAATAGCGCCAATTAAATACCTATCCACTGCTATCTGATTGCAAGGGCCCTTTAAAACAAATGTTAAGTTTTTTCACTCCCGTTTTTAAATTGGCAACGGTTCCAACAAATTGCAATTTAAATGCCATTAACTCGCATAAGTTGAAAATCGCATGCGACCACGAGACAACTCTAAGTCGATTTCGTTTCACCGACTGATGCAGAAATAAAAGCTAAGACGAAATAAAAAAATCTCGGATATGAAAAATATATCTTGCGGCGAAATGTTTTATATGGCGGAAACGTGAGACGCATTGGGTTTCGTAAAGTGGCTAAGTTTGTTGGGTTTAGGCGACCTTATGTTCCGTGAACTCCTGTATCCCCTTGGGGATGTCAAGTTGAGAACAGCTTTTACAACTGAACTTACCTACTCTGTCGTGTACCGCTAAACATTTTCTGACTTTTCCCTTGAATTCCAGCCCTACTGATTTACTTTTATTTTTTGGCTTTTATCTATCCGGAGCGAAATTCAAACCGAGTACCGCAACGATTTATTATACAGTGAGCGGCCAAAGTAAAGCAACAATTCGATAAATCTTAAACTGACATGTTTTCAACGAAATTCAAAAATATGTCAATTTTTCATACATTCTTATATACAAGGTGTTTATCGGCAAATTAAGTTAAGTAGCAGCCAAAATTTTTTACTTTGAGCGATCCAATTTAAAACTGACCTGTTTTTGGCTTTTTCCCAAAATTCGACAATTTCAGATTTATGGAATTGTTGCTTTATTTTTGCCGCTCACTTTTCAATAATATTTTTCTTATGTAAGGACTTAGTATTTTTATACCGCCATATTAACAGTTCAGTGTCAAAATCAAGAAATAAAATTCATGGGACTATTTAAAAAAATTGACGATGACGTCGTTACTTTAACAAGAAAGATAAACGAAGATAAATTATGATTGGAATAAAAAATTCAATAAGAAATTCATCTTCGGGTGTAAGCGTGATGTCCGTTGCAATTTTAAGTAAGAGCAAATCAGCCTTTATCATGATTTGTGCCGTGTGAAATATGTCACGTTCAATTAAAGTAATGTGCCAATGATAGACAATTTATCAAATTGTATCGGCAACAACCAAATAAAAGCATTGTGAAATTCGCTTATTTATTCATTTAGTGTGAAGCAATCAATAATTTTCATTTCCGAACAGAATTACAGCAAAAATGTTGATTTTTGCAGATGCCATCGTAAAAACATGTGCAAACGAGTTCTTAAACATTTTATATTACATAACATCGTTTTAAAAACATAATAAAAGAACAATAAAAACTAAAAGCAAAACAAATTTGAAATCAAATTTATGTTTCAGAAATAATAGCTGCCATAACTTGCATTTTTTAAAAAGCCATTAAACAGATTCGGTCAGGGAATCCAAATAAATATTTATAAATTGGGAATGAGACTAATTTGCATTTTCCCCCAACTGTACTAATAAGCAAACAGGAGAAAACATTAATTAGAATTGAATGAACACTTTATCGTTAAGCTTTTGTGAGAAAGATGGCGCGACCATTCAGAAACAAGTAGCTGACAAATTTGCAACGCTGTAAAGGGGCATACAAATAACATTACTAAATGGTTCAATTGAACTAATTCAGGTATTTTGTAGCATGGAACGTATATTTTACCCAAATATATTTACTATATTTAGTATAAACCGGGAGAATGTGCGCCAGTGATTATTTTTTGTTATGGCGGTTTGTCTTATTCAAATTTTGAGGTTTTCATTTAGTATGCTTATACAGGGCCGTGAAAATTAAGCTAACCTATGAATCTATATTTGTTTATAAGAATTATTAAGAAGGCCAGAGAATGAGTAGCTAAAAAATGCGACGTGTAATATTCAAACTTACCTTCAAATCAAAAATCACGACACTCTCAGTTTTGTTAAAATGCGCAGACTAACTGCTAGAATCATTTTTCTTTTGTCTGTATCAGCTGGCACCATTGTCGACGCATCAAATATTGCCTCAAGGTGTAGTGCCATGTTGCGTTTGCGGTTTTATAATGGATCGACCAAAAGCAAAAGCAAATTGTTAAAATGACATATGCGCATTTTATAATCAGAAATGAAATGTTTTGCATTACCAAATAAAACCCCTTTATCAGAGTAAAATAACTATGCCACTGGTTAGTAAGTCGCCGGAATAGCTTTCGAGGTCATAGAAACATACCAATAAAAGTCAATAGAGTGTTGCCTCTATATTAATGAATACTCTTTGATCATCGTTCACTAGAGCCATATTAGTGTCCATCCTAGATGGGTGTTCACTAAAAAAGGTTTCACTGTAATTGATAATAGACCGAACATTTAAATAATAAACTGAATTTTCGAAACATAATTTCATTATCGTTAAGCTGTTTGCAGCCGTCCAGACTTGAGCATCGGTTCAGAATTAATTGGTTTAAACGTATTTAGTGTCAGATCGCCGAGAGCACAATTTTTACGTCGAGGAGATTCATTAAATATATCGAAAGATATAAGATGCCACATGAGTGGGTGAGACGTGGGCGAAACAACGCAAAATACTTAATTTGAATAAACACTTTGATAAGAGGGCATTAAGATAGGTACAGTTGGAATTAACCATAATCGTATAATGCTCTCGCATTCGCGTTATCTCGAACATAGATTTAATTTTAAATCGATTTCAAAATGTTACATGTCCGCCGGTTAGGTTGGGCGAGATAAAGGCACGAAGGTGTGAACATGTGCTATCGCGGACCACCGGCTGCACGGATCCGTCTCGCGTGGGCGCTTTTTATAAAATGTTGACCTCACCGAATCTCTTAAACTCAAAATTTAATTTTGTTTGCAGGTCAAGGAGGAGACGAGTCGCTCAATTCGTCGGGCAAAAATTCTTCCGGTGCTATCAGTAAAAAGCAAAGAAAAGCGCGGACAGCTTTCACGGATCTGCAGCTCCAAACGTTAGAGAAAAGTTTCGAAAGACAGAAATACCTCAGCGTGCAGGACCGAATGGAACTGGCCGCGAAACTGAGCCTGACAGACACACAAGTCAAAACGTGGTATCAAAACAGGAGGTAAGCATTTTACTAGTATATTAATTAAGTAACAAGTAACACAATACTTACACACAACACCACTAGCATCAGCAAGGTTAGCACCAACTCTGGAACCCTTATGCAGGTCTAGTTGTGCATATAATGACTAACACTGAATGCAACACAGCTCGTCACCTAAAGAGGGCACAATAAATATAGTGGACCAGTAGACCAGTATACACGTTGTATTATATTAAGTGTCCATCATTGGTAACTCTGTTATTATTGGAGTTACAAAGCCGGTTAAATGAGCAAAGAGTTGTTTTTTCCGCTGATTACCATAGTGTAAGCAAAAACAAAAACAATTGAAGGTCAACTGTTCGGGATATTTACAAAAATAACACTTTTTAAATGGAATGACTTATACATTTTACATATTTCGAAGGGATGTTTAATGTCAATAAATTAACTACCTACCTAGAAATCAAGTAATTGAAGTTTTCTTTCCAGTTTACAAAAATCACGTAGGCAATGAAACAGTTGAAAATTGTAATTATTAGAATGTCAAAAACAATTGAATAAATCTGCCAGATAATATTTTTATCGAACATTAACGTGATATATTTACTTTTCATAGCGTTGCCAGACCTCCTCTTTTCAAGAGGAGACTCCTCTATTTGGAAGTCGGCTCCTCACTCCTCTTTAACACTAGAAAAAGGAGCAAAATTTCCTATATTTCGGTTTTCTAGAAAAATTCAAATTTTCTCATATCATATTCATTTTCATTCATTTAAAAGAAGTATTATTATTACAGAGGTACGTTATGACTTATGTTACCCCAAAATTTTGTTTTTTAGATGTTAACTACTTATTAAGAATATAGTTTTGGGTTTAATAATAATGATAAAATTGATTTAGAAAAATTCTCCTCTTTTTTTGTGAATCTCCTCTAATTGTTGACAGAGTTGCCTCTATACGAAAATTAATATTCTGGCAACCCTAGTTTCATTACTTTTGGTGTTATTTAGTAACCTGCGTTCAATTTTGGTTTCTAACATGGCATGTTCTCATTTAGACAAATGTGAGATGTTAGAAGCATCCCTACCTTGTGTGTGGCAGGAACTCGATTAGAACTTGAGTTTATTAACAGCAGCAGTACCCCCTTCGTTTGCAACCAATTCAACGATATTTATTAAGACTGTATAGAAAATTTAGGAGTAACGAAACATATACAGATAATAATAGATAATTGAGTTTTTACTACTGGTATTTAAGTTACTGCCAATAGTGAGTTTCATTTTCTCAAGACTGATGAATCGAACTTCTTAAATTCTGCAATATACAACAAAAAAACAAACCATTTTTGAGTCTGTGAATATCAATTGCAAGTACATCCCAGAAATCCACAACTACGGCTCAGTCTAAATGTCTGGTGTGGAATTATAGGTTCAAAAATTATTGGACCATTCTTTTACCGTGGTAATTTGACTGCAGTGAGATATGTAGAATTTATGAACACTATCCCGTATAACTGTTTGGATGAAATAAATTTAATTTCAATGCAACACATCCATTTCCAACAGCATGGATCATCGGCCCATAATTATCAAGGAAGAACCAATTTGTTAAACAGATTATTCATTAATAAATGGATAGAAAGTTATGGTCCCGTGCGTTGACCACCACGTTCGCCAGATTTAATCCAGATGGATTTTTATCTGTTGGGGTATGTGAAAAATTTAGTTTAGAAGGAGAGATAAATGCAGCAATTAATGAATGGAAGAATACAATTTTAACAATAATGAATGCATTGGATGGTAGAAACATTTTGAAAGAAGCGCTCAGTGTTCAAAAAAGAGCCCAAAAATGTGTTGAACAAGAGGGTAGTATTTTCGAATATCTATTATAATGTCTTGGTCATAAAATATGTTTCATTGCCTACGTGATTTTTGTAGTTAATTGAAATAAAAACTTCAATTACAACTGAACTCATCTATAGCGATGTTTGAAAAGCCTTGAGAAAACATCACTATACACTGAAAAAAATCGTATGTTACAAATTACTACAATAATGTAGCACATATTTTGTAACAATTTTTGCTACAAAGAGAGCATTTGTTACTTAAAATTGTAATACAATTTTTAAAGCATTTGTAGTGAAAACTTTGTAGCAATCTTATCTACAAAGTGTATTACTTTTTCAAAACAATTATGGTATTACTTTTGTTTTAATATTTGCTATAAGATTGTTGCAACTTACATTATATTTTGAGTGAGTTTTACTATAAAATAAATGGATTAACGTCACTACAATTGTTGCATATTTTTCGAAAATTTCTGGCCAATACAAATTCATAATTGTTGGCACGTGCTTGCCGAATGTATTTTATTGAAAGTGATCGAGAGGGAAGGAACAGATTTGCGGACGCGGCCCGTTGCCGAAAAATTGCCGACAATAAAATAATTTACACTGATCGCACCCCGCTAGGAAATAGGATACCAGGGAAAAATATCGTAACAAAATTATTTTTTGAGATTTTGCTCTCATTGTCTGTTTTACAAGCCGTGTATAACGTATATTTGGACTTCTGACCCAAACAGTATTAAGTCACACAAAATACGCCTTTAACACTAGAACGCTACCGTCATTGGAGTTAATAGGTTAATGCCACGGAAAATTGGGCTTTAATCAATATTGATTATATTGCGGTTTACAGATAAGAGTTGTGAATTTCTGCTGATTTTGCATTTATTTATTTATATTATACATCCGAAACAGTGTGTAGTCGATATGCGTGAAGGAGGATGTTGTGGCTGGTCGGTGGAGCCGGTGAAGAGCGCCTTCCAGCAATTGGAGTGATAAACAACCTCGCAATATAAACAAACTGATTAAAAACGGTCATTCATTCTTTCGAGAGCTTACGAACAACTTCTTTTTAATACGCATAATTTTGTATCAATCTTTTTAATTATAATTAGTTAGTAAAGTGAAATTAATAAAGTCTTAACTTACTGACTATAAGTGCGATAAGTTTATTAATAATTATTAGTTTTGCGTTGTGATTTTTGTGAGTTAGGTATGGATGACTTCGTTAAGACAACCTTAGAAAGCTGGGGCTTGTTAGACCGGTTGAGGGTGAGCTTTGACGGTAAGTACTATCGAAACAGTTTTTACTATTCATTAATAAAGTATTCATAAAGTCCATCGTTGCAACATACCTCTATTGTTTTATATATATATATAAGGCGCCAAACAGCGCATGTATTTTTAGAAAGTTATAGCGCCAAATAGGACGCACAGTTACAGTCGGTTACAGCGGCAGTATCTCAACTTAAATTATTTAATTATTATTTAATTATTAAATTATTTAAAGTATTTAAATTATTATTTAATTATTCGCGGGAAGGCGGTGGCTAGCGTTGCAGACAAGAACATCTATTGTTTTACCGCGTTTTATTTGACAGTAACTATTAATTATGAAATTTGTTTTACAGTAAACGAAGTCGACAAACAGACCTTACTCAATCTTGATCGAGAAGATCTCAAGGAATTAATTCCAATTTTGAGCACGCGGAAACTGTTTGGCCAAAAATTAGAGAAATTAAAAATTGAGCATCAAGTAAAAATAGTTTTGTTCAGAATTAATTTATAAAATCTGTACCAGAGAAGCAGAATGATGTATGTCCACTTTTTCCAATCATGAAAATTTGATGTATATTGATTACATTTTAAAAAATATGTGTTTAAAAAATATGTTTTTAAAATGTAATTTGTGTATTTGACAATGTTTTAAAGAATGTGTTTTTTAAAATGTTTGTGATTTGTAATAAGTGTTAAAAAATTTTAAAAATTGTTATGAACAAGGAACATAATTTGTAAGTAAAAGCTCTTTTTGTATTTACTTGTATTATTACTGTAGATGTTGTTTAAAATATATAAGAAACAATCCTGTTATAATTAATTCTTGCGTTTCATTTTACCTGGTTCATTTTACCACTAATTCCATTCCAAAAAAAAGTAGTAAATTGTGATTCATAAAAAATGTAGTATTTTGCAACGAATATACATATTACTTTTTACTACATTAATTAGGCGCAGAAGTCTGTTAATTGTTGCAAAATATGCTGCAAAACCTGTAGTAAAAATAACGGCAATAATAATAGAAAAAGATATGTGTATATGGTAACTGTTTCTCTTTTTTGTCGCAAAATTTAATCTCTAAAATAGTAATTTTTAGTATAAAATCTTATACTTTTTACTGTAAAGATTTGGAACACATTAGTCTTTATTTTAGTAAATTTTGCAATGACTGTGTAGTACACTTTACTATTATATTTGTCGAAAATCTCGCTATACACGTTAGTACTATATGCCACAAATTATTGTAAATGTAGCTACAACCAAGTTACTACAATTGTTTAGAAAAAAATGATACAATTTGTAACTAGTCGTATTTTTAATACAATTTGTGGTAAAAATTTGTACAATTGTAGTTTTATTTACTACTTTTTTTTTCAGTGTAGAGAAACTTCATTATATAGAATTTACGTATAATTTTACAGTTTTGGCAAGTCACCTTAAAAACCAATCGATATTCAAAATGAAACAAATAATTAAGATTTATTATGTTTGAAAAAATATTAGTTTATTTAGAAATACACACAGTTATTAATAAACAATACAGATTTTCGTTATAAATGTACATAACATGTATACATTGATGAAAAAATCTGTCCAAAGTTGATTGCACAGCAATACTTTTAAAAATGGAAATTCTCATAAGTAAGGAATTTGCAAGAAATTCTTCTAAGAATTTTTCAAGTAGTCGAAATTTGGGAAACAAACCAGTTGTTCAATACATCCATTGTCGAAAATTCCGTTCCCCGATAATTTTGGTAAACCTTTCTTCAAGAATAATCACTTAACATCATAATATAGAGGTATTTTTATATGCAAAACGTGCAAAAATGCACCTTCCTGACAAAAACATCACTATAGAGAAAAAATCATTATAGAGGAGTTCGACTGTACTCGTAACTTCTAGGTAGTTAAAGCAATGGCACTAGTGCACTAAGATTTTTTATTATAAAATTAAATATCAACTGAAAAAACATCAATTCTTTGCTACTTTAACCGACTTTGTAGCTCCAAGAATAACAAAGCTACCAATGGTGGACACTTAATATAATACAACCTGTACGAGAATTAATTTTACGTTCCCGGCCCATCTGGGAAGAGTCGTAATACGTTTATTCGGAAGAATTAATAATCATTATTAATCAACAACGGTAAAACACATGGTGGCGTTAAAATAGAATTTATTTTCTCTTTCAAACTGGGTTTAGTTTTATTTAAAAAAAAAAAATGCAAAGCAATAAAATGTAACCGGCATCTATAAACCTGAGGCTGGGTGACTTAAGCAACCGACAAACTAAAATTACGGTAACTTAATGTCGGGAATTATTGCATAATTAGTGATAATAAACTAATTGTTTCTTGGAATTATTATTTATTAAGCCATTTAATTTGGACAGTTAGATTTTATTTGTTTAAATTTCAACGGAAAACGCTTTTTTATGGAGTTTCATCTGCATAACTATCTTCTTTTTCGTTCGCACTTCCATTTATCATAATATATCACGAGCAGGGTAATTTAAAAAAGAAATTAGTAGAGGCCTCTTAATTACAGTATCGTAGGTGCAAAATTCACTAAAACGGAGCGTTCCAAGATACAATCGTTTTCATTTCGTGATCCATGTTCAGGCCGACTCGTTGAATAAATGCATGATTTACTCCTGCCGCACGCACTCGACTCATATCCTTAAATCGTACTCTCGATAAGGTGCAGATTCGATTTAGGTTCGTTTTTGCGATTTTTGGGTAATTGAACTCGATTTTGTTAATTGCACCTTTGCCGTTTTAAATTAAATAATATTAGATGGTGTGTAAATTTCCATACTTTCCCAAAATATTTTTTTGTTCAAAATAGGCAATTGTGATTTTTAAAAAATTTCAAAGTTTTAGCGGGAAAGTGAATTCCGCGCAGTGTTGTAGTGTAACACTTTACCAACTACAGTCGAACTCCTCTATAGTGATGTTCGAAAAGCAATGAAAAAACATCACTATAGAGAAACTTCACTATATAGAATTCAAGTATAATTTTACAATTTTGGAAGTCACTTTAAAAACCAATTGATATTCAAAACAAAAAATAAAAATTTATTATATTTGAAAAAATATTTCTTTAAGTATATAGAAATACACACAGTTATTAATAAACAATACAAATTTTCATCTGAATACTTACATAGCATGTACTTATTGATGAAAAAATCTGTCCAAAATTGATTGCATAAGTAAGAATTTTGCAAGAAATTCTTTTAAGGATTTTTCAGGTTTTCTATTACCGAAAATTCCGTTCCTCGAGAATTTTGGTAAACCTTTCGTAAAGAATAATCACTTAACATCATAATATAGAGGTATTTTTATATGCAAAACGTGCAAAAATGCACCTTCCTGACAAAAACATCACTATAGAGAAAAAATCATTATAGAGGAGGTCACTATAGAGGAGTTCGACTGTATGTGTGTGTAAAATGCCGAAAATTTGTAAGGACATAAATTGCATGCAGGAGCGTGGTACGTATCCTATTTTGTCAATTAAATGAAAACCAAATTTCGACAAAAAGAATGACATTATGCAACTAAACAAATACTGGCATTTTGCACATCGTGACCCAAATTGTACATAAATTATTTATGATTAATAAAAACTGTAAGCACTAAAGAACGTGCCGTAAAACAATAAAAGATTACTGCGCGCAAATTACTGTAACGTTATAAAATGAGTGAAAAGTACTTAAACTAATTTGCCAGCACTTAAGGGTAGTTTAGCATATATTACGTTACACAGATAAGGCTTCTCTAAACATTTCCGACGGCCGCTTTCCAATGCACTGCGGTAGAATGGCGCAGCGATTCAGACGATAGTCCAACACGCAAACCTTTCCTACTCAACATTAATAGATTTTCGTTTTAATCGCTCGGATATTAATCAGGTGTTTTAAGTCTATCACTACACACGGATTAAAAATTCACAGATCGCAGGTTCAATGACGCGCATTAAATACTCGATAACGATTTCCAATCGGTTCCTGTCTTTCAGGCTGACTTTTTAGGAATCACTTTACAGTTGTATTCGTAAAAATCGTTTACAACCAGCTAAACATTTCGACAATGAGATTGTGATTAAGTGCCATTTAGGACTTTCATTAGATTGTCAGAAAGTCTCGCAACTGCGAAGGTAGGTAATAAAAATATCAAAACATTAAATTCGACTATTCATCTCGTTTTTTTCTCATTTAAATTACATTGTGGCGTGCTAAAGCTCCATATTATTAAACAAAAAATTTGCGATTGTGATTACATAACGGCCGGAAATGTGAAGATATAAACATCAAGTGTGAACCAATTTACAGGGCTTTATGAAACTTTTGGATCAAAAACTAGCGCATCCAGGCTTGGTAAATGGCTGTGCACGATTTAAATGTCGTAAAATACCTTGATTCCCGGATGTGTGTTTGAAAAGAATATTTTCACTCCTGTGATCTTTAATGATCGCTCTTAAATACCTAACATATCGGCAATAAAAATATTGTGATATATAGTAAACTCGAGTATTTTTATTAACTTACCGTATGATCGAAAAATTATATCCTGTTGGGTATAAAATTATTTGTTTTTTTCAATTTAGGTTGGTAGTAAAATTGAGCAATGACAGTTTGAGGTTGTATTAGTAATGTAATCATCAATGAGCGCTGCCAACTTTAATTTAAGATATTAAATTTCCTAGTCTTCTGAAGGATAGAACTTTTTGGCCAAACGGTATTATCAATTTGTAGATGAAATATGCAAGTGGAATGAACTGTAATTAACGACACATAACTAATTGATTTGGAAACTATGAAAAGACAGAGAAAATATATTTTTAATTGAACATTATTTTTGTTCAACTTGTAATGAATGGAAGCTGTACATCATTATATGGTGTTCAGTGAAAAGCATTGTTCGGTTACACAATTCCATTCTTGATTATTTTATCTTTTCTTATTGGCGTATTAATAAATGTTTGATTTCTTTAGCAACGAGTAAATGACGCAAGATCTGTTTCTACAAACGAAATCCTGTATGTACAAACATAAAGTAACAATTAACACTTAATGAACCATCATACCTGCGTTTAGAGATGTTTGAGATCTAATCTCGTTTCTTCTGCTTTACGGCATAACTGTAAAAGCTTTAATCCAACAGATTTTATTGACTATTAAACGTTTTATCGCCGTACGAATAAAACGCAGCTGTAATTTTAAACGAATTTCAATCGGCCAGAAAACTTCCTGGAAACGTCCTTTTTATGTAATGTGGATGTTTACCGATTTGCATTTTGCACCTTCGTAGCATGGTAATTCATTTTCGTGCATCAGGGTAATTTGAGCGGAAAATAAATTTATTTCCACATTTGCAAGTGTAATTTATCGACATAATTACCGATGATTAGCGAATAATTGAATGCAACTGCAAGGGAATGGAATTTAAATAACTTGTGTTGCATTCTTGATCCTTGCACCATTTAGGTGATATGATTTATGCTGCCTTGAAAACGATTCGTCTCTGACAGTTTGATATCATTTTATATTGCTCACATTTGCATACGCTGGTTTTTGTTACAGAACATTTATTTATTAATTTCGATTTTATTTACATTTTATCGTTTCGTCACAACTGGTTTATTTTCTGTGTTGAGTAAAGTTGAAGCCTGTAAAGTAGTCCTTAAAATTTTGCTTCGTAACTGGCTGCTTATATTCTCTGAAAGAATATGCTCGAAACTTGCCAATGATGTTATTGTACTCATCAAAATTAAAATAATTCTGTCTTATAGATGTGTAAAATGACATAAAGCTGTTTATTTTGGCAACATTTAATAATTTGACTCAATTAGTATTACATTAAAATTTCGCTGTGAATTTGTTTACTCGTATAAGCTTCGCTTCGGCTCGTATCTGAAAATTCACTTCTCACTCGATAAGTGCCACTTTCTGAATTTGTAACGAACATAACTATTTTAACTACCTGTATCGGAAATATAACACTTACCGTCTAAAGAAAATAAGCAAAAGTGATACTTTTAATCACATTAACATGTGTGCAAAATGACATATCGTCTAATGGTCCCATTGGATTTAGTAAACTACCCAGTTCAATTATTGTATGCCAAACGCCAACAATTTCACACAACAACTTTTTGAACGCAATTAGAAAATCGAACGAGCCACTGCAGGTAGCGATCTGAACAACAAAAACTATAATTATCCAAATCAGGGCAAGATGCAGTCACCACAGACCAATTTTACATTATTTCGAATCGAATGGAGATTCTTTTCATTGGGAAAGTTTCCTTCCCCTATTTAATTACCCCAACAGAACCGCAATGTGAACAGCTTGTAAATATACACACAATTCGGGAGTTACCGCATCCAAACACGCTATCATTAACAACCACTTTACGATCCAAGCGGCAACCGTTTCTACCACTGCACCCTATTGTGCACCCTTTCGTCCCTCCACTTCAAATAAATTATACTCTAAATACGATCTCATAAATCAAACTAAACTTTAATGATTTTATAGCTGCCTTTGGAAATGGAAATGTGCGATATCTGGGAGCGCGGAAAAAACTGTCCCAAACATTCATTACCTTACAAACACGTTTAGGCTTGCAGTCGGTTTTTGCGTTCACGTTTACATCAACATGACTTTTATGAAACGTTTTCTGGGTGTAGTAATAGTGTGTTAACATTTCTAAGCATTGCAAGTAGATAAATTGCACCCAGGGGCGTGGGACGTATGCTATTTTTTTAACTTTTTGGTAAAAAATGTAATAATTTTTGTCTTTGATAATTAAGTACTCCCTTCTTTCTGTTGTTAAGGCTGTTACTCCAGATATATATCCTTATCTCTGGCAATGTTATGCTTATCAATCAAATTTATTATTTAATGGAAATGTTATTGAATCCTCGGTAGGTTGTCAACAAGGCGACCCTCTCGGTTCTGCAATTTTTAGTTTATCTATTCATCAAATTATTAAGAATTTGAATTCAGAATTAAATGTTTGGTACTTAGATGATGGTTCTTTGGGTGGTAAGGCTTTTGATGTCTTACAATACTTAGAAACGATAATTTCCGAATTTAAGAAAATTGGTTTGGTTCTTAATTTCAATAAACGCGAACTTTTCTTCCTTAATAATGTTTCGAAATTAGACAAGTGTTCAATTTTGGAGAGATTCAAATTATTAGCTCATTGTATTCACGTTTGTAATGTTGAACACCTTTTTATTCTTGGTTGTCCTATTTTCGATGCAGCAATTCCTCCATTCATTTCTAAAAAAATTGATTCATTCTCTTTACTTTCTTCAAATCTGTGTGAAATTAATCCTCATATTAGTTTATTTTTACTCCGCCATTGTTTTTGGATACCTAATTTTACTTATAATCTTAGATGTTGTCCTTTTTGGAAATTTAAAAATGAGTGTCTTGAATTGGATAATATTGTTATTTCTTCTTTGGAAAAAGTTTTTAATATTAAATTTACAATAAGCTCTTGGACTCGAAGCCAAATTACCAATCCGTTTTGGTGGATTAGGTATAAGGTCTATAATTAATATTTCCTCGCCTGCCTTTTTGTCTTCTATATTTTCTAATTCTGAACTTATTATGTCCATTCTACCTTCTAGTTTTTCTAATTTTGAAATTACATCCCTTAATGAAGCTGTTGATTATTGGAAGGAAATTTCTAATTTGTCTTTACTTCCAAAAGAGCTTTCTATTCAAAGAAATTGGGACTTAATTATCTATGAGAAAATATTTCAAAATTTATTATTTTCCTCCAATATCACACAAAAAGCTATCTTATTAGCTGGATCTGAACTTAAATCTGGAGCTTGGCTTGAAGCTCTTCCGTCTTGTAAATTAGGTACTCTTTTAGAAAAAAACCTTTTACAAATTGCAATTTCACTTAGATTGGGCATCAATTTTTGTCATCCTCATATCTGCTCGTGCGGTTCTTCTTATCGTGCATTAAAAGTGCTGGTAGACTCTCTTGTCACAGCTGTATTAATGACATTATTAAACGTGCTTTCTCTTCTGCCAACATCCTTTGTATTCTTGAACCTAATGGTATTCTGAGGGATGATGGCAAACGTCCAGATGGTATTACAGTTATTCCATGGAAAGTAGGTAAATCTTTAGTTTGGGATTTTACTTGTTCTCATTTGACTGATTCTTCATTTTCTGCAAGATCTGCTGCACACTTGGCAGAAAATGTTAAGAAAAAGAAATATAAGGCAATTTCTGATGATTATTTTTCGTCACTTTCGCTGTGGAAACTTTGGGTCCTTGGAGTGCTGATGCCCTATCTCTCTTTGAAGATTTGGGGAGGCGTATTGTTCAAACAACGGAAATTCCTCAAGCCAAAACATATTTGAAGCAACGAATAAGTTTGGCTATACAGAGAGGCAACGTTGCTAGTGTTCTTGGTACAGCCCCGCTTTCTTCTTCTCTTAATGAGTTATTTTATTTATTCTAGTTATTACTTATGTTATGTTATTTTGTGTTATCGTTAAGCAAATGTACCTAAATCGAACAATACTTAACTATATATTTGTTATCTTATAAGAAATGTAAATCTGATTTGATGATGTTATTATAAAATTATCAAACGCGAACGCTGAATGTACCTGTTGGTGATTAGTAATAATCGTCTTGTCAGTTTAAGTAGAAATGGAGATTATGAAAGAAGAAAAATGTGTCTGGTTGAAATGGTTTAAAAATCGGAACGAATGGAACGGAATGAAAAGTAACTGTAACATTAGAATCATCGAATCTGGTCACTTCTCGATAAGTGGCTTATAAATATCAGAAATATCATAAACAGGTAGTTAACAATGATCCTCGTATCGAAATGGGCATTATGCCGAAGTAGCATAATCAGTGGCGATCATCAGCATGAAATAGCGATTCTGGGAATTCTAAATGGTATAAATTATAATGTAAAAAATGAGAAACTACCGCGAACCACTTACACAACATTCGTGAAGGATTTTATGCAAACGTCGGTAATGTCTAGGTCTCAGCTGTCTTAATTACGGAAGTAATCATGAAACAATAGCTATATTTAGAGGTGGCTATTTGGTGAGCGCTTTAATAACCGAAAACGCAAAAACAATATTTGCATCTTATTATTTTTTTCAGTATAATAAATCGTGAGTAATTGGATTATAAATATGCAAACGAAAACTTTCCGCGGAACGACAGCAAATTATTGGATAAAAATGTGACTGGAAAATCAAAGAAAAAGTCGTTTGATCCGGCCACAGGAACGCTTTTAATTGTGCGCATTTTCTAGATAATAAAAATAGGCACGCACAACGATAGTTATGATAAACTCGCTGGGAATAATTAAGTTATTTACCTAACTGTAACTAATTTAACATTACGTAAATGAGTGAATTACTATTTATCATTGTATGGAAGTATAATACAACAATTACACAATTTTATTGTTTAATAGCTATTATTAGTATTCAGCGGCAGGTTTTCTAATTTGCATCGGCTAAACGTGTAACCGAAAAACACGATGTCGGCCCATGCATATGTAATTTCATTCGGGATGTGATGTCACACTTTCGGATTTTTAACTATTAAAATCACTTCCGCCAAAAGTGTGCTAAAATGGTCTTGCTCACAGAAAATGTTCAACGTTTAGTAATGTACAATTCATTGTTACATTTAAAACTGCAAATTGTTTTAGTAAAATTGTATCATTATTGTATCAATTTTTCAACAACTCAATAGGTACTTGTGCACCATCTACAGCATCTGAAAGTATTCTGAATAAATATACCATGTCTTTTTTATACATACAATGTAAATATTCCTTATTTAAGAAAATATTGTCAATCAGTAGTGGAGATCTCCTCAATCCTTGATAGATAATACAAATGATTTGACATTTATGTCAATTTAAAAATAAAAGAAGTTAACGTTTCAAATTTTTGGAATTTAACATGTATTCGAAAGAAGAAAAGAAGAATATTGTGAATTGGTCCGAAAATAGCAATAGCTTTAGACAATTTAATAATACATAACCTAAAATAAGTCGACGTGAGAGTATACTGGGTTGCATGGATTGACTGAGTGACAATTTTTTTTTAAATTGATGTATAGGGATATTATTTTACATCGTATTTTACAACCTCCTTCTCTGTTTGTCGCATCTGTCGGTAACCGTCGCGCTTTCATAGCTCATCATAGCACGCCTTTTTTCTTTTCCTCTTTAGAAAGAGTTGTAAAGCCCATCTCTTGTATTTCTTCATTTTTTTTGTTTAAACAAATTATTTGTTTTGTTATTTATTTTGGGGCATGCAAATCCATCTGCAGTTATAGTGATGTCAAGGCATTTGTATTTATCGATCAGTTTAATTTCGGTATCTTCATTGGCTAATATTGTCAATTTTGCTTCAGAATTTGCCACCAACTTCTCAGTTTTATTGATGTTTATTTTTATGCTCCGTTTTTGATCGGTATGGTTGTATATGCGTCGTGGGCCATTAACACCTCGTTTTCTGCAAAACTTAGTATACAGGGTGATCTATCGTATCGCATTTTTGAAATAAAACATATTTTCGGTAGTCGAAAAATTCTGAAAATGGGAAACAATATTCTTCAATTGACAAAGTACAAAATGACTGCATTTTTTAAATCAACAGCTCTTTCACAATTTTAAATTTCTGCAACAGTTTCTCTGAAAGTAATGAAAGAATAAAATTGAACTAATCATGCTATTGAGGCACATTTCTCGTATAAATCAAAATCATTTTTCATTTCTTAAGCAACCAAAACAAGTTGATTATCACATTTTCCTCATAAGTTACCCGCAATGATGTGTTTAAAATAAAGTACAGAAAAAGGTAATTACGCGATTTGTTTTTCTACATTGAAGTCATGTGGATAGCCACGTCCTTGTTGTGATCGTAAATTATTGCATGCAACATATTAAATTAGAAATTAGATTTGCCATTCCGTTATAATGTAACTGTAATTTGTATCTGAATTGTTATCAATAGTTGGCAGTAAATGTGTAAGTAATTGATTACAATTCTCTCTTTAGCGTACCTACTTAACCATTTTTGATTGTGTTGCGGATGAATGAAAAAATGAGCGTTAGCAAAGCGTAATGTATTCATCGAGCACAATGGAGAATATGAAGAAGTACCGGCGTGTAATAAATTTTCCGCCGCAAGTGCAGTTCCCTTGCCGATCTGGAATTTTAACAATACACTAATATGCAATAATAGATGTAATTTCACATGACATTACACATTACAACATATGTCGACAGCACATGTATTATAATCACATTAGAGCGCTGCGCTGCTTTTTGTGTCGGCCTCAAACGCTAATGTCCGCTTGGAATGTGCCACTCGAATACTCTATTTGCAGGGTTCACTGATTTTACGATCATTTACAACGATATTCTTCGATCGTTCCTTTATTGCGAAACGATATTAAAAATTTCCCATTAACAACGGCACTTTCGGATGGGAAATCAAAACCGCTCGTTTGCATCGACAAATCAAACGAATATTAATAACGTGCAATCGGTCCAGATCGCTTCCAAGAATCGCTAAAAGCGACCAAAATTAAAATTCCGAAGCGTTTAATTTTTTGGTGGTCACTCGTGCTCCCCGTGTTTGTTTTTAATAAAATGTGTTTACACAACCGATTCCTGAACAAAGCGTACAAAAAGCAAAAACAATTAAGTGCACGTCTTCTTTAGGCGTTTTTTTCACATAACGCGCCGTTAAATGTTGGCATGACAGCACGTATTGTGTGACCGGCGAATGTTTACTTGGCGTCTGCAAGAACTGGCGTAGCCAATGTGGCCAATAGCCTGTAAGCAGGCATGAGAATTCGTGCTTTGTGTGACGGCGCTCAGATCGTATTCAGGATGCTTCGTCATCCGCGATCAAATTGTTCCACACTTGGAATATTTTGCATTGTCGAACTGTTTATCTCTTTGCGCAATTTACTCCGTCTGTTGCGAACCCAGGAATGACATTGTAACGACCAACGTTTTATTAAGCCTAAACCAGTTGTACCTACTCCTGCGATCCGTGTCATTAATACCTATGAAAATCACAAATACCAACTGCCAATATCGAAAAATAAGTCTTAGCGATATGGTGGAGTACCACCGGCGCATGGTTATGCAATGCCCGAAACTCGGGTTCCATCCCCGCCTCGGGTAGAAAATTTCTTCCTGGACTTTTTATGATTGGCACCGGTCACCCTAATATTATTTCAAGTTAACTGTCTATACTTTTCTGTTTAGTTTTATTATTTTTTTTATATAACCTGTATGAATAATTCTTTTATCTTAAAAGAAAGAAAAAGAAAAATATCAATAGTTTTATATTAAAGGAGCATGATACACAAAAAAAAATTTAAATTATTATTTAATGTTAAATGATTGCAGTCAGAACTATTAAAAATTATTTGGTAAAAATCCAATGTAAAAAAAAAATGTTTTAGAAGATATTAAGACATTTAGAATTGCCGTGTGACGTCACTGGTCCCCACGCAAGCAACCGGCCTATCTTTTACATGTAAAAGCTATTCGCTTCGCATAACGATTTATCTACCTAAAAATAATACTGTGTGAATGTTTGCGCTTAAGACGATAAAAGAATCAGAATTTCGATACAGTGTTTAGTTTTTTTTGTAAATATTGAACAAGGACAGCGCCGACTGTCCGTTCCGTTCCTATTATTTATCTAATTGTGCGTAAAGTTTGGCCAAAGATATTCTGCCTTTTACAATACTATAAGTGATCCGTCCATAAAAGTAGGTAAGCCGTAATAATCAACATGGGCAAAAATGGCCCGGGCTGTATTTGGTAAATTTTTATCTTGATGCTTAGATATAAATATGATATAAACGATTAAACATTAAACCTCTTCTAATAATTAAGTAGGTATGTGGAGTTATTGATTAACTTAAGTACCTACTTGATGAATTCTGTATAAGTGCATTTTCTATGACTTTTATTCGCGTCGTACGGTCCTGAAGTATCTACGAAAATATTTTTTAAAGCAACGACGTTTGTGGCACCCTGAAGTGAACCCTCATTATCATCAGTAAAAGTTGATTGCGATTTAAAGTCGTAAACGCAAAATATCTTTAGTCAAACTTTATAAAACGTCGTAGCTCAGAGTTATTTGCAACAGTAGCAACAAGAACATTGCCGACCAGTGTCGAAAATGCCGAAGTGCAGTGTTTTGGGTGCAGTGAACCAACGGCGCATCGTTTTACTAATAGAGAAAAATCGTCGAAACGATTTGCATCTTGATCAGGATTTTGTAAAAAGAAATCATTTCAACCAGCACAAAGTGCAAGAATTTGCAATAAACATTTTTTAGAATGTGATTTCAACAAATCGCTTGTTCTAAAAAAAAAATTAAATTAAACTAACTTATTTTTGTGTATTGTGCTCCCTTAAACTCGAAATTTACTATTGGAAACTGTCTATCTATATTTTTTTGTACTTCAGGCTTAGTTTAGTGCACAAGATGTTTTTTTTTTTCAAATAGCATCTTAATGTTTTTTTTTAACAGTTTCCCAATCTTCATTTCTTTTTTCTCTAATACTTATAAAATTTTCGTAAGGTTCCATAAGAAAAAATTTGATAAAAATGTTATCGTTTCATAAGATACCAATTAAACAAACAGTAATTAATCTTCTCACAAAATATGAATGCATGGAAAACAAAATAATAATTGTTCATTCAAAGTTTGACAACAGTTTAACAATACAATTTATACACTTGGTCTTTCAACATGGAAAATACTGATAAAGTTGGTACGTTATAATAGTATGTCAACTTATTATGTTAACCAGCTCATATTATTTTTTACGAATTGTGGAATCGCTAAGAAATCAAGAATAATTCTCGGAGTAAACCTTCCAAACTAGGAACCACGGGAAATTGTTTTGAATGAAGAAAGAGAAATTCTGGTTTTGCGCTATTTTAGAGTTAATCCTCGGTCTTCTATTATCAGTTGAATTAGCTGACAAGATATTAAAAAAATACAAAATGTTTTCTTACAAAAATCATTTAGTGCAACACTTATACTTTTATTATTTGTTTAACCAAATCAACTTTTTTCAACTAGGTGTTTCGAAACGACAACAATTCCCAACCGCCTAAACAAGATAAGCAAAGGTGATAGGTACTTTATTCGCAATAATATAAATAACTACAAAAAGTTACCACTTTATTTCCTGGGATTAAACAGTAAACCTTTCTTATGCCTGTATTACACCATAAATTGATACAAGAAGTTTGTCACGAATATTTGTTACGAAAAATTATTATCGTGTAATACACAAAAAAATGTTACAGAAAAAAAGCACGCGTCGTATTTCCATCACAAATATTTGTTAAGGATGCGCGAAGCGATGCGCGCCTGAAATTTTCAAGGAGTTGTGTTCTTGCATGAGCAGCACGTGAGCAACAGTGGATATAGCTCGTGGTGATAAGTTTTACAGTTAATATTAGCAGTAATTTCTTTTTGTATCAAGTTTTTTTTAATAATAAAAGTAAGTAGCTTTTAAAGGTTATGTTTACTTTTTGTCAGCGGTTTGTTCAAGTAGTAGGTAAACTACGCAGAATCTTGTACAAATTATACGCATTAAATTAAACCCCTCACAAAATATTACTGAATGCTGCATCACAAATATTTGTTACCAAAATCGCGTAACATGTACTTGAGACAATTTATGATCGTGTAATACAGGCATTACGATAGAACACTTTACAAATCCAAAAATTTTAACGGAACACTTTAGTTATTTTTGTAGGATTTTTTAATACGAATAATGTCAAATAAAATAAATCAGTAAATCTAAACGTTCACGAGGACACTTATTCATTCTTTACATTTTCATTGGTTTTACTAAAGTTTAGTTTTCACTTGCATAGTTGAAAAAATAGCATACGTAGCTAGGCACTACGTGCAATTTATGTTCTTGCAATGCTTAGAAGTTTCAACTGTATACTCGAACATAAATATTTCACTTTCGGATATTTTATTACCTTCAAATAGCCCTTCGGGAGTATTAAAAAAGCAGGTTATTTACGGAATATAATTTAAAGTTTTTGGTGTGGGACGAGACTTTCACTAAAAATCAATAACGGGCAGGTCCTAAAAGTGCCATTTCATCGGGCCAAACTATTTTCGGTCGCTGCACGAAATTAAACGCTTTTAAATTAGTTGTTTTTAAAAATTTGCCGAAATATCAACGTGGTCATTTAGTAAATTGGTGGCTTTACGTTCGGCGCCTGGATAAGTTTTGCAAACACTCCCCGAGTGCTGTTGTTACAAGTTATTATAAATAGATTAGTGTTGAAAGTGACAGTCATGTCGTAATAGGGTGGGCGTTGCTCGGTTGTATTTAATCAACTTTGCCGCGTAGGGCCAGTCGCTGCGATATTAGATTTCCGATATAGCATTCCGAATTTTTTAAATGCACACATTTTACATTCATTATTTTTCTCCATTGCCTGTGGGTTTACCAAAAAAAAATATATTATTTTCCGATGTACAGTGCAACTTCGCCGATCGGACACAATTCGTTCCAAGAATCTGCTCGAATGAATTCGAATCAATTATTCCGTTACAAATGAATCTAGATTGGATTAACCCGTTTCAGATCACAAAAATGTACAAAATCATACACAGAAATTACGATTTGAGTCGAATTTGTTAGAAAAAGTTGTACGAATAGCGGGGTTCCACTGTACTTTGTAAAAAAATCACTTTACTAAAAATGATTAAATAAAGAAGGCAGAAGAAAAAACAAACAGCGATGCAACTGAAATGAATTGTAAAAAGCGTTGATTGAATGATAAAAAAGGTGCAAGTTTTTTTGGGAAACTATTTAAACCGGTACACCGGTACAATTTGCGCAAATTAAAAAATATTTATAAGCATTATAAAACATCTGTTAAATTAGTTATGAATCGAGAAGAGGAGCCGCCATCCGAGTCGATATAATTGTTTGTCGGCGCCTATACGCAACGTCAGCACTTTTCGAACTTGAGGTCCGACAATTAGGTGACTAAATGCTTTCAAACAATAGCGGTTCGAGCGGCCGAACGGCGCGGCGGCGGGTAGCCCTCCGACCACTGAGGATGAAAGAAGTGGTAAAGAGTAGCTACCGTGGGATTATATCCAATCATGATGAATTTTTCCATTAATAGCTCATTTTACTGGAATTATCTATAAGTATAACAGGTTCTGGAGGATTTAACTTTTTATGAGAATAAAAGTTGATTGCTACCTTACAATGCAGATTTCGGGTAAAACGTGAAATAGCTTAGGAATATAACTTTTATCGTTTGTTTATTTATTAGGTTTTGAACAAATTGCCGGTCGTACGTTTAGGTTTTTTGCCTGTTTTGGGAATTAATTTCGTTTGTCTGCTCGATAAATTACCAACCTAATTTATCTTTCTATTATTTTTCTAAAACAGCTAGGGGAAAGGCGTGTAAAATGGCACAGTCAATAAAATGGCACACCTCGTATTTATTAAGTTGGTTGTATGATCTCATTATCTGACTAATTAAAGACAAAAAGGTCAAAATGATTTTTTAAAAAAAAAGGATGAGAAAATATTTTTTCTGTTCTGCGATACTTATTTCAAGTACGATTGATATTGGCAAATTTATCCAATTAAGATTTATTAGTAACAGATATTTTTTAGTAATATTTGATAAGTATTCAACATTAATATTTTATGTTGCTACCGTTGTGTGTGAAATGACATACCTACCATGTAAATGTTTCATGAAAAAACGTAAAGCCATTTATTAACTCAGGTCTGACTTAACTCAGTAGAAATGTTCTACTTGTAATAAATATTAATACCAGTGGTGTAAGAGAAGTCCCGAGAGGTCGAAAATTGTTTCCGTTCCATTCGGGGTTGATATTTTGATCCACTAATCATATTGGGAATGCAATTAATGACATTTCCTCTAAATTATCTGAACGATTGGGGAAGTAACAAGTTCAGTACATAACACTTACACACAATATCACTAACGTCATCAAGGTCTGCACCAACTCTGTAACCCGCGTGCAGGCCAAGTTTTACATTTAATTACCAACACACACTTTGCCACCTAAATAGGACAAAGATAGATAGATGTGGAAGCCCTGGGCCTCTAGGCTTGTATATCCATAATATTCTATAATTTGTCTCGTTTTCTAGTAAAAAATGTATTTCGGAAAGTATATTATTTTACATAACATTGTAATATTATTACAATACTTTTGTTTGATTTTGAATTATAAAATAATTACATTCTGTAACACTGTGTTAGAATCTGTATTCTCACTCTTGTGTTACAATGACCACTGGTAATGACATCTCAAAGCAGTTAAGGGCACTTTACGGTTTAAGGTCTGGATTTAAAAAATATCCTATTAGACTAAAAAAAAGAACCTCTACTGCTAATTTTCAAAAAAAAATACAAAAAAAATACTAACAAAAATTCATAAACAACAATAAATTCATAATCTTATATCTTTATTCAAAGATTTTATTTGATAAATTTGAATTGTTTATAATTTGTAGTCGTAGAAAAAGTATAGTCTGTTGAACCGTCACACTCGCTTTCGGACGCGTAACAAAATTTCTGTTCATATTACAAAATTTGTTACAAAATGTACTATTTTCTTTGCAACAAGTATTGATTTTACCAATTGAAAATTAAAAAAACTTTTTTTTTGTTGAAGGACGAAGTGGAAGCGTCAGACTGCCGTAGGTTTAGAACTTCTAGCCGAAGCTGGTAATTATGCAGCGTTTCAGCGACTGTACGGCGCACCTGCTTACGGATGCTGGTATCCTCCTCAATCCGGTCCCAGTGCGGCACCGAGTGCGGCAGACATTTACTACAGACAAGCCGCAGCGGCCGCGGCAGCCACGCTGCAAAAGCCCCTTCCGTACCGCCTCTACCCTCCAACGATGGGTCTCGGTTTACCGGGCCCAAGCGCACATTTGGGAAATTTAGCAGCGAGCAGCTCCTTAAGCACGCTTTCCAGTTATTACAGCAATCAATCGGAACCGTCGGCGCAAAGATCTCCCAGTCCCGACACACCGCTCGACCCCGGATCGCCGGGCAACGCGGACAGGCGGTCACCCAGTGACGACGAGGACACCATCCAAGTGTAATTTCCAGTAGAGTGCAGACTTATTTTAAATTTGTGATAATATGTATAAAAGCGGGACTTGTTAATTTATTTCTTGCTTATGAATGTTGTGCAGACAATATTTTATCGACGGTTTTTTAACATTAACCCTCAGCGCTTGTTCTAGTGCATGTTGAACTAAATTGTAAATGTTGTTTTCGTTAGATTGCACGACAGTGCACTTGTAAATAATTTTGTTGTTGCTGTACCTAAATTCTCGCAGTGAATTCGTATTTGAACTGAGGCGATTATTTGTGATCATATTATTTGTTGTTTCACAGAATCAAAGAATGTGTGTACAAACCCCAATTAGCAACTGAAACGTGAGAACAGCTTCCAAGTAGTCATCTCATTGTAAACAGTCTCGACTGAGATTTAGCGTTAACTAGAAGGCATTACTTTTGGTAATGACTTCCATTCATGGTCCGGGAATAACTATGATATCTCGAGGTGATTGGAATCAGATGCGGCCAATTAGAATCCGATAGCGACAGAAACTTTTGTGTTTCCATCAATAATATTTATTTGTCCGGAATTCTTTGTCGGTATTTATCGGATTTGCTAATGCAAATCAATTTTTGACGCGTTCTTTTCACTCAAGTCTATACTTTCGATACTACCGTAATTAACAAATCAATACGTTGGTTTTAAACACTTTTTTTACTGTCCAAACAAATTATACACATTAATCTTCTTTACTTCGTTAGTTGCATTTTATTTGATCGAATAATCGCCTCAGTTCTGCTGTTCCGTTATTAATAATTCCCTGTAACCGATTGCGTTGAAAATGACACAACCGTTCGGTCAGAATTACCAGCTGTAAGCGCCAGTTTCATTTTTTTATAGTAATGAAATTAAATCCAAATATTACAAACGACACAATAATTAAAACTTTGGTAAAAATCGTGCAATCGTGCTTAATGTACATATGTCTATATTACATACGTTATGTTAACGTTATAATTTTACAAAACCCTTAAGTAGTAAATCGAATTTCAGGTGAATTACTTGACTCAGTATTAAATGAATTGTCAATAATACAAATTAGGTGGTAATTTTGTTAAACGGCCGAATACTGTCTGTGTACTAAATTGGGCGAAATTGACAATTTTCGTTACGCAATGAGAGTAGTGGCTTCTTACCTTTTCCGTCATGGTTTCCAACAAATGTATCTATAAATATAGAAATACTGTACTATACGATAGAAATAGTGATTCATTAAAATATTCAATAAAACTGTCTTGCTTTCTTGAGTTCCTTTGCAACATTATCAATTGATGCCGTCCCACAAAACATTTTCAATTAATTTTAATCACTGCAGATACAAAAAGTTGATTTGCGCAACGTGGCCGCACGATGAAAAGAAATCAAAAAATTAATTAATCAGAGGTACGAAATAATGTAACATCCATTAATTGTCGAAGGATAAAACAAAGGATGCCCATCTACAGGACGTTTAACTTCAAAAGGTAAGCAATAATTTATTATTAGACATATAGGGGAGTTGTGTCTGAAAGTTATACGAACATATTTAATACTTCACTCTAATCAGGAATTGAATTTATTATATAATGTTACTGTCCAAGAACAGAACCGCAGACACAGCCGGATGTCAAGAGGATAAAAAACATTCAAGTGTAGAAATGTCAACTGTCAATTATCTCATCGCTGAGATTCCGAGAAGTTATTAAAGTTTATCTAATACAGTGTTGGTTTTGGTAATAATAACTCTAATCAAAGAATAAATTTATTTCATCCCTTGGGATAAAATATGCCACTTCGAAAAACAAGAATGAAATCACAAAATAATCCCGAGTGGGCATACAATTTATAGAACGGGTGTTTCAGTAATTTTAGTATTCAGTAATTCAGAATTCAGTAATATTATTATTATTATTATAACATATAATTTGTACAAGATTCCGCATAGTTTACCTACTACTTGAACAAACCGCTGACAAAGAGTAAGCATAACTCTTAAAGCTACTTACTTTTATTATTAAAAAAACTTGTTAGAAAAAGAAATTACTGCTAATATTAACTGTAAAACTTATCACCACGAGCTATATCCACTGTTGCTCACGTGCTGCTCATGCAAGAACACAACTCCTTGAAAACTCCAGACGCGCATCGCTTTGCGCATCCTTAGCAAATATTTGTGATGAAAATAGGACGCGTTCTATTTTCTTGGTAACATTTTTCTGTAACATTTTTTTCGTGTATTAAACAACAACAATGTTTCGTAACAAATATATGTGACAAATTTCTTGTATCAATTTCTGAAAGTGTAATATAGGCATTAGATGGACCAGTAACAAACCTAAAATATACCGGATGTCCACTGTTCAATGTGAATAAGGGCAATTAACATTGTACATTCCATTTACCTACAAGTATTTATCCACTATTTCTATTCTACATCAAGTAAAATTAAAATTATTACTAGTTTAGATAGTTTTTGGGAAAATAATAATAAAGAAAGAGAAATTCAAATAATGCTCCGTTTTGATACAGGCAATCTGTTATAAAAGCATTTCTTATATTAGCCAACTGCCTGTTAATAATCAATGCGCTCAGCGACGATAATTATCGCAAAGAATTAAATCTGGGTGTCTTTTATAAATTCAACTTTTAAGGTGGCCCCACAAAAAAATCGCATGGTGCCAAATCAGGTCAATGTATAGCATCATCTATGTCAATACAACGATTTGGAAATGTACCTATCATTTAAAAGGACTCCCAATACCACGATTTGGAATTTAATCATTTAAGAAACTTCTAACATCTAACAATAAGCCAAAATGCGCGGGAGAGCCGTATGGTTGGAACCAGATTTGCAGATTTTCTCTTGCAACTTATTCCAATCCGGGTCCTACCTTAGTTATTCATAGTTATAAATGCATTGGTGAATTTAAATTTTCGTCAATTTCAAGTGGCTCGATAATATTGTTATTAAAAATTCCAAATTTTTTCTACTTTGGCATCATAAGCGAATTTTTGTGAAACTGAAAGTAGTGTCACAAAGGAACTTTTTGTGAAACGACTTTTGGTTTTTTTATACTTATTACGTTGGTATTGCTGTAATAGCACTCTGGCCGGCGTCGGGCATCTCTACCGAGCTCATGTCAAGGTCAAGCCAAGTGTACAGCTTAATTCTTCCATGACTTATTCACAAAAATATCAAACTCGAGATTTTAAATTTGAAGTTTTAGTTGACATATGACACATGACAAATACCAACACAACCAGTACCTAATCCTAAATATCTCTAGAATATTTAGAAAGCACAATTTTCAAATTTTCTTGAAACTAAGAGCACCAAAGTATAAAAAATAATATATTACACTCGTTTTATAAGACACTCATGACATTAGAGCACTCCTCGCTTCGCTCGTCGTGCCCCAAACTTATTTGTGCGACAATAGATCGTCTTATAAAACTTGTATAATAATATACTATTTTGTGTTGGTAGAAATATTAATTTAATTAAACTGAGGACGGGAAGTTGTGATCACGGTTAGCATGCTCTTAAATTTTATAACAAAAATCTCTTGAATTGGCAAGCAGAAATCAGCAAGAACGTTAAGACACACGGTATATTTTCATAAGATTAAAGAAAGGACTTCATTTATACAATTTTGCATAACTGAAATATGAGTTGTAAATTTAATAAAAATTAATTGAAATATGCTATCCCAAACGCAATTCCCCTATGTCAAAAAATAACAACGTCCAAAGTGTTTCAGTGAAAGAATTAAATTATCGTTAGAAAAGTTAACCAGGCAAAACCACAAACTGGGTTGTTTAAAGGGCTTCAATAAATCCAAACCACATCCTCCTGTTAGTTTATAATATTTTACTCATGTTACAATTCCGTTAACGTAATTGCTTCGTAACAATGCAAATTAATAAACGTGTTGAGGACCACAATGGGTGCAGCCAGCCGTGCACAGTCTGCACCTGCCCCAGATATTAATTAGTGAATTACCACCCGGCGAATACCAGTCAACACTTTTTAATTTGTGCCTGACTACTTGTAATTTAAATGTTTCCATGTTTTGTTTCGCCAGCACAGTTCCAATTCGCGCTATTAAGACAATATTCACCTGTTTCATAAATTTCAAGTTTTATGGCGCAATCTTATCTTTTTAACGGTCACCAAACTGTGTTTTTCTTCGGAAAGTTAACAACTTCATTAATAACGATTTGCTAAATGCTTCCACAAAGTATTTAATTTATTAAAAAATGCATGTAAATGATACGGATGACTTAGCAAGCAATAATAATTACTAAAAGTTCCAGATAGACCAGTTTTCACAAACAAGTCTGTACGAACATTTAATTAACTTTAATTTACAGTTTAATGAAAAGGCAAATCCCATAGAAAATTAAGGCTTGCTTCTTTGCAGCAACTAAATTTTAAATATTCGATTATCAATCGTTTTGTGTAAAATAAAGGAGCTAATAAACTATTCACGTTATTTCGGTCCACTTTTATTATCTAAGCATCGCTGACTTATTAATTACATCAACAACTCGTTCGCTTATGTAAATGCGCGCATATTAATCTTCGGATTAGCATTCGTTTCCGCCAGAAGCCACAGGGGCTAATGAGAACCGAATTGCCACCAAATTATACGCAACAATGAGCAATAAAAAGTATTTCAAGCTCTCACAACGAACAAATTTTGTGGAAAAAAATTAATCGGTAAGTTAAGAAAGGTGTTGGGGCATGTGTGTGCAACAGCAATATGTCAAGCCCGCCTGTCGAGTTCCAATTTATCATTTACATTGCTTCGCATTCAAGTATTATTTCCGTGCTGTGTGTTTTGTAAGAACGATGGTAACCGCTGTAGAGGCAAGGGAGCCGCTATTTAAGAGCTCTTTTATGAGAGGAATACGTGGTATCACCCGTGTTTCTTTAGACCGGAGCAATTTTAACAAGTTCTTTTTGTATCGCTCTTCCAGTTCCGAATGAGTGGAAAGGTATGCTTAAATGATATTTAATGGCAACATAATTAATGGCAATATGATTTTTTCAAAACCAATATTAAAGCTGCTTAAAGTGACGGTTATGATTAGGTTGGGTTCAATCTGTTTAATCAAAAAATTATGAAAGACAACACGACCTTTACAACACTATGCTTTAGATGCACACTAACGAGAAAAAGAAAAAAGAAATCTAAATCCAGTCGGTATATGGAAGTACGGCAGTTACCAACAGATGCAACAAACAAAGAAGTGAATTATTGTTTTATCTTACAAAACAATACTTAATTGTATTAATTAGTTTATAACATATCAAATAGGCACACAAGAGACAACAGTTATTATTTGATAAATTGTTGGATTTTTATCGATCCATTAACAGTTTGCTGTGTTTATTAATAAGTCCATTAGGTACTAGTGAATTTTGATTTATCCGTCCATAAAATAGTGTCCAAAAAGGATGCGTTGTCACGAAACTCTTCCAATAACCAAGCAATAAATGTTAAACTGCGATCGGGATCTTGTGGACGTAAGTGTTGCACTAAATCAACTTTGCAAGGAAATATTTTGTATCTTGTGAACTATCTAAGTGATACTCACATTTCTAGAGCGACATGCTTAACAGAAGACCGTGAATTAAGTCTAAAATAGCCCAAAACCGGAATTTCTCTTTCTCCAATCAAAACAATTTCCCGTTGCTCCCTGTTTGGAAAGTTCCACAATTCAAAAATAATTATTATGAGCAGATTGGTATCTTTTGAGATACTGAGCCCGTACATATAAGTACCTGTACAGAGTGATGAAAAAAAGGTGCCCATGATTAGCTACATGTTATGGACGGTTTCTAACGAAACACGAATTTGTAAGCCAAAATGGAATTTGTTGTCTCTTCACCAAGTTATAAGCTTTCCTATTCAGACAATAAAAATCTATACGATTAACAATTTTGTAATAATTTCATCGTTAAAGTCTAAATTTGATGGAGTTGATTGTGCTTTTTTTTAAAAAAAGTGTAAAAAATCTATTGAAACCAATTTTATTACCGATGTTAAAGTACGGTTTCTTGGCTCAAAGGAAAATTTATCAATGTCGCAACATCGCAGATCTCCTAGAAAACGGTGGCAACAATAATTCACTTTTCAATGTCAGTTCTCTTGTTAAATATGAACGATACAAGTCAGATGTCCTAAAAAGTCTTAAAATGGAATACAATTTCAGTGAATATCTATACATGTTACTCCGCTTGGGTGAGACAGATAATAACGAATCGGAAGCTGCTAGAGAATATGCTAGACTGTATCCACATAGACGTCATCCAGATGCTAACGTAATTAGAAGAGTGAAGCAAGATTAAGAGAATATGCCCAAGTAATGCCGATTTCTGTAAATGGTGGACGACCTCGTGACGTTCGCACACCAGCGTTGAAGGAAGCAGTTGTGGAAGCGATTGAAACTGCACCAGGATGAAGCATACACTTTTTCATATTCTGAGATATTTGAGATTTTATGTTTCAATTTGATCTGAAAATCACATTGTTTCGTTTTTGATTGATTTGTTTTTAATAAATAACATGGTTAGGGGCCTTTTAAACGGGAATCAGTAAGTGCGACCAAAAGTTCATCCCTTCTTATCAGAAATAGCGCAAATAGTAGAAAATCTCTACGTCACTTAGGGACTTTTTGCATAGAGCCCTTCAATTACCTGTTTGTTGTGTATTGTTGTTTAATTACATTAAATTCTTTTGAAATACAAAGTTATGTCAACGTGATAGTTGTTTGTCTTATGCAAGTGACAGTATCTGTCAGTGTTAGTTGATTAGATACAAGAAGTACCCTACCTAAAAGTAATTTTTTAGAAAAAGAAATATGTGCAGTATTGCCACGTTGTGCTTTTAGACAAACTGTTTAAATTTTAAACAGAATCTACTTGGACCACTTTTGTTGCAATTTCCACAATGTTTCAACAGAAAGCATTGTCCCAATATTAATCATGGGCAGCTTTTTTTCATCACCCTGTATGTATAGGTATATGCTGTGAGAAATTTACTTTCCTGTAAAAATTTAAACTGGTTTTTAAATCATAATTTTATATTTTGAAAGGAAAGGAATTAGGTTGTTAGTTGAATATATCAATTTGCCTTATAGTATTTTAAAGGGTCATTTTACACAATCTTCCCATGAACGGAACATTAAGCGAATTTTAGTAAAGGATTAAATGCTAGAAGAAGTAATAATTTAGAAGTGTATTTTTATTTTTGCATATCAATTAAAAAAGCGTGTTCACATGCAAATACGAAGTGAGCAATTATTAAAATAAGAAGTCGTAAATTAATTCACTTCCTTATCTTGGTATAATTTTAAGCATAATATTCTTAATTAGTACCTATTGGTTCGGGCACAAGAAATTAATTTCCATTTTATCTGCGATCTTCAAAATATCAAATTAATTAGGCAGAGCAATCTAAATTTACATCTAAAAATTGCTCACTTTAGTTAATGTAATTTCCTTTATTTATGCAGTAAATGAACACAAAAAGTACACAAAACAGACAACAGTTGCGGTTAAATTTATGCTTTGATGGTCAATTATCACAGTCGTTCATAAACATACAGTAAAAAATGAGTAGATGAGTCCTTTGCATATGCGTTTGTAACGGCGACACGTTTGTTGATAAAAACCACAAATTAGGGGCAACTAATTGCCGTTTCCGGCGGAAGAGCGGACATCCTCGCACCTCTGCTACCGGTGCGAATTATATTGTATTTAGCCAGACACCTTTATATTGTTATCTAATTTGTCCAGTCATTGTAGGCTAAAGTGGTCGTCCTTATGCTGTTAAACTTGTTACACACTTCACGTTACGGGGCTGTTCCTCACTTTTATTCAAAACTTCCGCTTTATTCGTGACCGATACCATAAAATTTAATCGACGAAACATCAAACTCCAATCGTCATACATCTGTTTTCTCAATTTTAACTTTTATTAATTGCCTTTTAATAAAAATAAAGCGTCCACCAGTTTAAATGTAACATCTGTTGCATAATTTACAAAATCAACAATTTTTTTCAAAACGTTTTGATTTTTGATGAGTATTACATTGAATGAATAATGCGTCAGAATTTCAAATGAAAGTAACCTGCAATTATTAATTTCTGTATTCAAACAAAAACTTCCATGTCAACAGTAAAAAGCACAAATTATTTTTTTAGCATGTAGATAACGGCAAACCCTACAATTACTTCTGTTATCATATTTTGCATTTTCTTAACTGTTTTAAAATTACGGTTTAACCTCCATATTCATCAGGCACTAGGTATATTCATAATAACCATTCACAAACATTTAGTATAAATAATTAAGTATAATAACAAATTTCTAACTGACTAAGGTGACAAATAAAATTACTTATTTAGTTTTTACTGATGGCATTATAATATACCATCTTATTCTTATACAAGCGATGCCTATTTTTAAAAAAACCCGCCAAATTGGCGTGTAACGCATGAATTTCGAAAATTAAATGTCAATTACACTATTTGTTGGCATCGACAAAAACATTATTAATCGTTAAACTACTTATTAGTTATAAAAATAAAAGAGGATTTTAATTTAACAATATTGGAGGTAACTCAATCCATGTCATAATTGCAGCTTGTTTTGTCATAAACGTCAAAAAGCAATACATACTAGATACTTGATTATCAAGTTCAAATTAATCTTTCCGGGTAAGTATTTCCAACAGAAGAAAAAATAAATTCTCTAGCCGAGATATTTGAACAACAAATTTATATTTCTTTATTTAAATATTTTTGTCGGACTAAAAAATGTTGTGTCCAGAACTGTTTTGCGCCATCTCGCACACAACTGAAGAACTTGTAACAACAAACTTAGATTTTTCATAACTCTTTTTCGATAACATCTACTTTTTAAAATTTTGTGAGATTATAAAGAAAATGCATTCAAGTTATTACTGGATAATATAAAATTTAAAAAAGTTTTCGGATGTAAATGTTATTACAAATTTCTCCTTGTTGCTACAAATGATCAAAATAACATGGGACAATAGTTTATGACAGTATTTTTTCTTTAAATCCTGAGAAGGTTTTCAACAAAATTTCCCATACATTTTTCAAAAATAAGCATAAAATCGATTTGGACGGCAATATTCGTCATCCGGTGTCTTGATGTATCTACTCCTACAGCAGGAATGCACTCTTATTGTACCAAACAAAAAAATTCACCCGCTCACAGAAAGATATGACCTACAGAAACACCTGTGTTGCATTAACTTATTTGTATAGAGTACCGGTAATGCAAATTCTTTTATTCCCAAATGATGCTCTTTCTCGGTGTAATCAATTGCTGCGGCAATAAAATCGGGGTTGACACATTGTACACTTAATAGGCTTCTTTCATAAACAGGTTGATTTATAGTAAATGGGCACCATTGGTAACTTTGTTAGTATTGGTGAATTGTTGTTTTCTGCTGATTACCATGGTCAAAGCAAACAAACAATTGAACTTATTGAGATATTTCCGAAAATAACTTTCTTTAAATGGAAAGCCCTGTAGGTCCCCACACTTTTACATTATTTCAAGGTAGTTCAGTCAAACTGTGCATCCATAATTGCAAAACGTCGGGTAGTTCTGATTTTTTGTTATATTGTATGTATAGGGGCACTATTAGAAAGGCCAAGTTTTCGACCTCGCCAGTGCGCTGACGCCGACGCCGACGCCGACGCCGACGCCGGCGTCGAAAGACGGTGAGATTTTTGACCTTGTTCTAGTGTTCTGGAAATTTTTGTATGATGAGTGGTTGAACAAAGAAAAAAATCATTTAATTCTTTTTTAAAGTGCAGTAAATTTACCACAATTTCAAACAAAAATCATCTTCCTGAGAATATTACTTTTTGAGTTGCAGCCATTCAAATTTCGAGCGAATAGCTCCTCATGAGTTCAGCAGCAGTTTTTATTACCCGCGTTTTTTCCTCTTCAGGGTCTCATTTTTCATACCAAGCAGAAGTTAGTATTTTGTACCCAACATTTTTTAAACATACGATAGTACTCTTGGTGGCTCTTTCAGCAATGGCTCTCTTGTTTAAATATTAAAGGAATCTATTAACTTAATTTTACCACAAGTTATAGGCAAAGCTAAGGTCTTCTTAACCCCGTCACGAAAATCATCTCATTTAGTTTAGCTTTAAAGGGTAGCAGAATGATCATCCTTTAACGTGTTACGCCGCTATAATAGGCTATCCTAAAATAAAATTTTTGTAGCACAGGGTATCAACTAGAAGATAGCTTAGACAATTTTCAAAAAATATCTTGTGCCACTTATTAAGAGAGAAAATGTTCTTTTGAAAATTTGCTTGAAATTTGAATAGCTGTAACTCCAAAAGTATTTTTCTTAGGAATATGATTTTTATTTTGGATTATGAAAAATTTACTGTACAGTAAAACCTCGATATAACGGACCAATTGGGGGGAAGCGGTGTCCGTTATAGCCGAAAGTCCGTTATATAAAAATAGGTTTAAAATAAATCAAAAAACTTTTTTTTGAAATATACTGTATTTAGATATAAATAAAAAATACAAAACACAAACAAAATTCTATTTAATTGTCTTCGGACACTCGTCGTGAAGTGACGTTGCTGCAGTCTATGAGATTATGTCTCAAATTCTAGTCCTAGACGTATGACGTGATTATCAGGGCCGCTAAAAATTGTTTACCTGTGGCGACACTTGAATTTAAGCATGTATAATATTAATAGGACATTTTAAATTTTTTTACATTTGACCTGATTTTTTGTCCGTTATATCCGAAGTCCGTTAAATAGAGGTCCGTTATATCGAGGTTTTACTGCACTTCAAAAAAGAACTGAATATATTTTTTTTAAACTACTTCTTCATGCAAAAAATTCGAGAAAACTTGAACAAGGTGAAAAATTTCGCCGTTTTTCGACGCCGACGTTGCCGCCGGCGCACTGGCGAGATCGAAAACTTGGCCTTTTTAACATTGCCCCTATACATACAATATACCAAAAAGTCAGAACTACCCAACCTTTTGCATCTATAGGTACCCCCCTTATAAATCATATATTGACTGTACTAATGTAAAGGAATATTACACAAATACAGTAGAATCCGGTTATAGCGAACCTTAAGGGACCGTCAAAATCGGTTCGTTATATCCGAAGTTCGTTATAAGCGTTAATGAAAGAATAAATGCAAGAGTGTTTTATGAGACCGTTATTGTTTAATATAAATATGCATATGTATAAAACCATTATAAATATAAGTGAAACAAAGCAAAATGGAATAAGTAATTTTATTTGAAAAAAATTGTTATTTTTCACTGAACTGTCGCATTTTTAAATTATAAATTGTCCACACATTTTCAATAATTGGCGCACCATAATTCTGTAAAAATTTACGAATGTTGTTAATACTTCTCACTGCTTCCTGTGTAGATAAAATCTGTAATGCTGGTGCTTCCGGCTCATCTTTATTGGCTTTTTCATGGTCACTTTTGTCTACCACAAATACCCAAATATTCTAGTTATAAGTTTTCGAAAAAAATTTAATTTTCCAATTGCTGAAATTCACGTTCCCTTTGTTTCCCTTTTTGTAACCACTCATTTAATGACAAGTCATCATCAGATTCAAAGGTTATTACGCGTTATATACAATGCAAAGTTCGTTATAGCCGATTAAAATTTTATTAATTTCGGCTTTTCAGGTTCGCTATATCCGATAGTTCGTTATATCCGAGTTCGTTATAACCGATTGTTTTTTACATTGTTACATAGAGGAAAATGTCGGGACTTAGAATAAAGTTCGTTATAACCGGTGGTTTGCTATAACCGGAGCCGTTATAACCGGATTCTACTGTACTATTACAAGCAATTTAAGTTTTTATTATAGTTAATTAAAAAAAATCTACTAGACACTGAAATGAAAACAATTGAATAAATGTGATAGTTAATACCCCTATTTGACATTAACGTGAAAAAAGCTCGAAATCGCTATTAAAGTACTAGAAATACTCACTGAAGGAATTCGTTCATCTAGCGTTCAGCTGTCACTGACAGTTTGTAAAGTGAAGCTGGAGGTCAAATAAACCTCAGAGACCTAGAGAAACTTTACGCAGTTGCTTCAAATTTTTTAGTTTCATAATCTCCCAATTTCAAAAAAACCGTAAAAGTTCCTTTTCATCATTGATTCGTTATAATAAGTTTAACTTCGCTGCCTAGGCACATAAATAGCAGTTGTTCATTTTTTGTTGTTTCATTGTCTACTTGATTGTTTTAGTTAAATGCATTAAAAACTTACTAAAATTGCTTGTAACTTTTTGATATTTCATTTAGTAGTATAAATGTGTTAAGACTTTTTCATTTAGAATTAAATTTTCCTTCGAAAAAAATGTACATTGCGTCCAATTTAAAAAAATGTTATTTTGGTGAATATCTCAAACAGTTAACGTTCGATAGTTTGCATTGTAATTTTTTAGTTAAAAATCAGAAAATCATGCCATGCAAATTGTAAATTATTTAGGAGCTCCACGATTTCTCTTGGCGCCTTAAACAACCTCTAGTTTACTTATGCGTAACGCCGATGCGGCTTATTAATTTAGAAATTAACCGCCCGTACATTGAATACCGTAAGAATAAAATTTAGAAGAGTCATTTCGTACGAAATGAACGCGAGCTGAAACGATTTATTCAGAAAATTCGCCGTTAAAATTCCCACTCGAACATTTAAATAAATAAGCTTTGCACAATTTACAATGGAAATTTGATGTACTTAATTCCGTCCATTGTGCGCGAGTCAAAATAAAAAACGAAAGAGTTCCTGGCGCTCTTTTGACAAATCAAAGTTTCGGCGAGGGAGACCGAAGAATTCGTTATTAATTGGCGGTAGCCATTGGTGTGAAGGTAATGAACTAACTCGAGCACAGGTAGCCTAATTGAGCCTCCGCACCCATCTCAACCCCGTCGAGAGCTTAATCAACTCATTCTGGTGGAGTCACGCCTCGCTCGCTTCAGATTCCAATTTTTAAATGCCCAAGAATAAGAATTAATTTCATTTCGAGCTATTCATTTCAGCTCGATATTTAAATGACGAAATCTATTAGTTTTTTTGTTAATTAAAAGTGGGTTTGTTCGGGATTTTCGGCAAAATTCGCGTTTTTGTTTGTATCATTAATTTTTTTCAATCAATATACAGGCTGATTTATAGTAACTGTTCATCATTCATAAGTCTATGAATATTGAAGCTACCGAGTCGGTTAAATTAGCAAAGAATTGTTGTTTTTTCCGCTGATTTTGGAGGAAATTTTGAATCAATTCAGAATTACACTAATACTATTAAATTAAATATCTAAAAGTTACAAGCATTTTAATTTTTTATTGCAGTTAACTAGAAAAATCCAGTAGGCAATGAAACAATGAAAGATTAACAACAGTTATTTGTGTGCCTAGGCACCAAAATTAAACTTTTGGCACGAATAAACAATTTAGTGACCACATCAGTGATAAAAAGGAACTTTTACATTTTTTGATAATCGAGTAATTATGAAATTAAAAAATTTGAAGCAACTGCGCAAAGCTTTTCTAGGCTTACTTTCAATTGTTTCATTGCCTACTTGTATTTCGTAGTTAGCTGTAATAAAAACAAATTGCTGGTAACTTTTGGAGAAATAATTGAATAATATTTCAAAATGTGTTTAAGGTTAATAAAATGTTATTTTTGTGAATAGCTCAAAAAGTTCACATTCTATTGCTTTCACGGCAATCAGTGGAAAAACCAACAATTCTATGCTAATTTAACCAACTTTGTAGCTCCAGTACTATCTAAGTTACACCAATGGTAAACGCTTAATAAAAATCAACCTGTATATTTGGTAATTTCGTTCGATAAAAAGAAGTGAAGCAGTTCATTGAAGCGTCACAATGGTCAGTCGCAGCGAGGGCTAATGAACATCTGTAACTGCTTTAAAATTCCCAAATAAATGAATTGATGCGTGTGAATTCTAAGGGACCATTAATCAATGAACGCGCTCTATTTCGGGCAAAAAAACGCACGATCCGTTAGCCACAGAATTGTTTTATCACGAAACGGAAGCACATGTGGCCTTTTTTTAAAGTTTAAACAAAGGACCAGATTTTGTTTGCACTTTTCCATTTTAAATTTCTGTTTGTCAATCCTTAGGCGATTTTACGCTTTAGAATATCCTTCGGCGGCAAAAACATGTAAAACTGGAATTTGTAAAGTTTGCCAGTTCATTGTAATAATTTCGTTTGCTCGTGCTTCAGATTCGATGAGTGGTTGCCAATGTTACAGATGGTTAGGTGCCAATAATTAAAAACGGTTTCTTACCTCTAGCTTCGATTCAGGAATTCCTGAATGCGTAAACGCCACTTTTTAAAGAGAATAAACAGCATCTTATCAGGAATATCTGGTTATAATCCCGACCGTAGAGGGATTATGTCTTAGTATGTCGCATTATGAACTGTCATTGCAGAACATTCGCCTTGTTCCTAATGAGCCAATTAAACAGTTTTTATGACACGACAAAACCTAAATGGCTTCGCCATTTTCAATTAGACACTTTGCACACATAAACACATACATAAACATTTATTATAATTATTAAGCCCAAGCCAGTTAATTGCCTTTAATGTTTTTGCCTCATTCTGTAGTAATAGCTGATATTACTCTTTGTAATTCGAAACCGCTTTAATTATTCCTTATTAACGTGCAATTATTTTTAAAAATATCTGGAAATCATTAAGTAACTTCCAACAATAAAACGGCCTTTCTGTGTTATTGAGTAAATTATTTAAAACATTTCTGCAAACACCAAAATTAGCTTTTATTGCCTTCAATGCTATTTTACTATTTTGGAAATACAGTGGAGCAAAGAACTTAAACAATGTTACTTGTTTATGTAGTCAATCACATTATCATTGAATGGTTTAAATTTCGTCCACTTTCGAATTCCTGGTTATTATGAAAGTACAACAGTTTTCTATAGTGAGTTCCACTATTTCCTCTATCAACTTCAAACTTCATGGACCTACTGGAGGCACAGTTTAACCAATAAAAGTTTCAAAAAGGGTCTGCACTCACACTGTTACCATTAGGCAGTCAATTTTTGAATAGAATTTCTATGGATTTAAATATGCTTTTAAAATTTAAAGTTATTTGTGGAACATTTAGTTTTCTCTACGTTGAAAATTATCAAAAGTATTTAATACAAAAAGCTAGACAATTAGTGAAAATGGACCTACTTCATACTGTGTCAAGGTTCCCATAATGACACTAAATGTCTCGAACGAATTATCTTGACGTTGAGAATTGGTTATGCTTTACAACTATATTTACTTTGAAATTTGTAAAAATATTTTAAAACGAATCCAAATTATGTATACAGCACATTATTTACTTTCGGTCAATTTCCCAATAATTTTCAGATAATTTCAGAGATATTTTGGAAATAAAATCTTCCAAAGAACTCAACATCTTGTATATTTTCGATTGAGCTTGAAGTACAAGAAAATATAGCTAAGCAGTTTCTAACAGTAAATTTCGAATTTATTATAAAACTATTGAAATCTTTTTTTATGACTAGTAAAATGAAAGAATTATCCACTCTTATCACTTTCAGTGAACATACTGTAGATATACGGAAAGTGTGGTGCAGAATAATGTTGGTACAAGTGACCTACATATCAATTGGACTTTGTAGTAAAATTGATTTACAATGACATATTTTTACAGAGTATGCAAGCAAGGAAATTTATAGTAAGTATCGTATGTTACATTCCAATAGTCACCAGAAAAAAACAAATTGTTTTTTTCAAACGCGTAAACGCATAAGCTCAGGAATAGTTACATACATTTCAAATATTTAAGAAAAATGAAACAAAAGTAAGTCAATTTCTAATTATTATAGTTCATTTTTGTATTAAGGAGGAGTGAAATTTAAAGAACAGATTACACTGAAATTATTGTTCCCATACCTAACCACACTTTTCGACTATTTGCATCGTCAAACAACTTTCATTCTACAACTGATTATGAGCACAAATGATCGAAAATACAGTAAAACTTATCCATAGCTGGCACTCACGGGAAACGTAAAACTGTCCGTCGTGACGAGGTGTCTATTCTTGAGAATATATATAAAATAAAATGTTTTATGTATCCTTAGTATACAGCCAAAATGTATGTTATTCTCACCTTGTTTTTATATGTTTGGTTTCTCTACTAAAAAAAAGATAAAAACGTTGAATAATTATTGTGAGTTAACAAATTCGAAGAAGCCTCTAACTAAAGTAATATTCTTGTGTATGTTTTCAGAAGTGATCGGTAATTGAATAAAAATACACATCCGATTTAACGATTATTCAAGGAAAGTGGATGTCCGTTAAATTCGATTGTCTGTAAAATATAAAACCACATGTTTTAAGACATAGCATGTAGCAGCTATGTGAAGAATAACAAATTTTTCAAACTTTTCTTTCTTTTAGATAGTATCCGATACTAAATTAACTTCTTTTCAAACTAGGGTACGCGAAGCAATAAAATATTGGTGGTAATCATAGTATCTACGGTTGCCCATTGTACCCATTGCACGTTTCGTTCGTTCGTGTCATAAAACCCCGATCACAACAGGTTTTGTTGGCGAATTTACCCTCTATTATTTTAACATTCCCTAAATGTGTTTACATAACAGTGAATTACAGTAAATAAGATTTTTTATTGGTACGGTGTAGAGAAGTAACAATCTTAGTAACAATATGGATACGATATAAAAATTACTGCCCGCGTCCGTTGTAGCGGTGTCCGTTGTGTAGAGCTTTCTTTACTACATATTCTCTATAGACAGAGATTTTGATGTATACCTATAAATATTATCAACTTGTTTAACCTCCATATTTTTTTTTGTAAATAAACTCGATGCTCTTTTCTTACCATATCAAGTTATTTTCCCAAAAACGTTATTAGTGCCAGATAATGAGGTAAAATAATTGGTTGTTGATATTTGAAAGTTGCTCTTTATACACTGGTGTCGAATTTAATTTATCGGTGTAGCTAGTGAAGTCTGTGAAAAAAACTGCCAGAAAGCAGAAGATGAAGATGCTACACCGCTAGATGAAACTAAAAATGTTGTAAAGGATGAAGATGCAGCACCGCTAGGTGAAACTAAAAATGGTGCAGAGAAAGAGAAGAAAAAAACCGGTCAAGAGCGAGTCAAGCTCGCATAATTAGGGTTCCGTACTAAAACAACAAAACCTGCAGTTTTCCTGTAATATCTACTAACCCGATTAAAATCAAAATTTTAGCTTTAGAAACTTAGGAGAACAGGGAGGAACGGTCATTCTTTTAGCTATATCATTAAGACCACTGAACTTAAAACTGTAAAAAAAAATATTTTTAGAATTCTCACAGTTAGCTCTTTCAAATGATGCCCTACACGATCTGTTAATTTGAATCTTTTTTTTTATTAGTACCAAACTGACCCCCCATATTAATCTAAAAATAAATTTTTATGCAGTTATTGACTAGCGATATATGTAGACGTCATCAAGTCTACAAATTTCAAGTTTCACGTTACTTAGTTTTTGAAAAAAACCTCTGTGACAGATGAACGTATACGGGAGTGATCTTATAAGGGTTCCGTTTTTCCTTTTAAGGTACGGAAAACATATTTTTAAACAGTAAATCCTTTTGTTAGTAACCAAAATGTTTATTTTATTTTCCCTTATTTTTAATCCACCTATTTCTTGAAAAAAAAAACTATCAGCCGGAAAAAGGGCCCATAACATACTGTCATAATTTCAATAATATTATTACAAAAATAAGTTCTGTACCAGAGAAGCACAATGATATATGTCCAAAAGTGACAATGTTCAAGAAATTCAAATTAATGATTTAATATCTTTGGTGTTGCACACTGAGAGAAATAGATGGTCAAAATTAATATAATTATGATTAACTTAAATATAATTTATATTTCATATATGGACAGCAATCTGAAATGCTAAAGGTGCAATATTTATATATTAGGAAATATATTGTCGTTTTAAATATATTGATATTGTAATAATCATATATTTAATTTAGCAATCTCAAGAATGTTAACTGAATAATGAAATTTTACTGAGCGTAATATATCACATTTTAAGCAGTAGTATGCAGAACTGCTGAACCATATAGCATAGATTGTTAATTTAAATATCTTGCAAGGTCGACTTAACAATAGATTATAGCTGGTTGTAACAGAACATATTTTAATGTTTATTATCTAACATTGCTGAACCAAATACTACAGGTTGTTAAAAATATATTTGAGATGTAATTTTTAAATATCTTTATTTTGTTAAGATTAGTTACAAATTACAGTTGCATAATATAATTTATATCGTATAAATTTCCTTAAATATAAAAACACAAATTTTAAAAATAACAAGATCATTAAACTAAAATAACATTTATAAAATACAAACTAAAACGAAACACGGAAGTCTTAAAAATTTGAACTTTATACTATAATAACATTAAATAAAAAATTATACATACTTTTTTGGGAGGTTTCAAAAATACATCATTTAAAACTTCATCTACTTCACTGTCTTCGTAGGTCACCGTAGAAGCTGTTGATGTGAAACTACTCCCTGATGAAGTATTACACTGCGTTTGTGACAAAAAATCAAAATTAGATAATTATAGGTAATAGATTATAGCAACAATATAATTATTTTAGTACGAAACAAATAGCTACACATACATAGAAAAGTTGTTTTTTAAGTATGAATGAAATTTCGAAATAAATTTAACAACAATTGGGAAACCCGTCAATTGGAGATCAAGGCACCTTAAAACGTGTATCTAATAATTAAGTAATTTAAAATGGAAGCACTGGGCTCTGATATAGTTTTTAATTTTAAATTTTTTAATTGTAATCAATAGTAATAACAAAAATGTACAACCTACCTGAGCTGCGTTATAAGCGTTGAACTTGTTCACAAATTTTAACCGATCTCCAATTTTAGGAATTAGCTCTTTCAGAGCGTCGTTGTTCAACAGTGTAAAGGCTTCGTCATCTATTCCATTATCTAGAATTTGTAAATGTAACTAAGAAATATACGTGGGTGGTGGAGGGAAATTAATAACGAACCGTTAAAATATGATAACCATCTTACCTTCAAATGTTTGCACGTAATGTGCAAATCCCCATTCTTCTAGCAAGTCCTTTACCACCGCCATTTCACTTTAAGCACCCTTAACAGAATCACTGATTTTTCCCTAATTTCGGCGCTATACACAAAACGAACCGCGTGTACAAATGGTATCAAGCGTGGGCTAATATGAGTCACGAACTCACTTATGAGTTCATAAAATGCCGATAAAATTTTGTTTAGTTGCAAAAAACCCACACATCTTGAATATTTCCAAGAACAATCTTGAATTGTTGCGTTTCATTATGAAGTTTTTGTTGACAGACGAAAATGCAAGCGCTAATATAACAGATATTTTGTACAGCCAACCTGTCGGAACAAATATTCGTAATAGCGAATACGTGTTATTTTAAAACTAATCATTTTTAAGACAGCAATCTTCCATGTTTAAATTCACAATAATATCTAAATAAAATAATATATTAATGCTAGCAAAGCACGGTTGATTAAGATAAATGTATTTATATTAGTGATTGCAATAATAATCACTAATATCTATTTGTAGCAATCTATTTCTCTCAGTGCATTACAGTAATACTTGGAGATACATCATAATGCAGGACAAATTCTAAGTTCTGACATAATTCCCCCTGTAATGTGTAAATGGGACATATTTTAATCAATATGCATCAACATTTTACGGTTACAAAAAGTGGACATACATCGTTCTGCTTCTCAGGTACAGAGTTATTTCATCAACTTTTTTTAATAAACTGTTTCTTTAAATATCATTCCTCAAAACGTTCTTTGCTGTATAGAGTATAGTTCAAATCATTTTTGTTAAATAGATATGAGTAAAAAACTGTTAAATTGGTTTGTCTCGAAACACCATTTTTTGTTATGTATGTACTCTTTTTCCGGATGGTCCCTCAATTATTCGAATTGAAAATCATCTGTTTGCGAACTTAACTTGTGGTAACGTTTGCATTATTCGATCCAGTCTTTCCGGCGTAATTTCGGATAATGTCGCGTTAATTGTTTTTTTTTTTTTAAGTGGTGCAGGCGTAGCATAAACTTTTTCTTTCATAAAACTCCAAACAAAAAAGTCTAGTGGATTGAGATCGGGGAATCTGACGGGCCATAAAATGGGATCGCCGCGCCCAATCTATATCTGATTAGAGAATTTTCCTACGACTACTCTCTTACATTACGGGCAAAATTCGCAGGAGACCTGTAATGCATGTGTAGTATATTAAGTACAATGTTCAGCAGAATATCATCAATAGCATGTTCCAAAACATTGGGGTATTCATCGGTATTAAAGCAATTCGGTAGGTAAATTGATCCAACAACTACGGCTTAGTAGGCCAGCCAAATATTAATAAAAAAACCTTTTTTGGTAACCATTGGGAATTCAAATTAGTTTTACCGCGTATCGATAATATAGATAACTGTCGCGTTGTGACGTCATATTCAGGAAAGAAATTTTTAACGCCAGTGCACGTCGCCTGTTAAAGTGACTTTTTCTCTAAATATGTGACATTATAAAAATTGGGAAAATTATATTAGAAATTTGTCATCTGGCAAAATTGGATTTGAAAGATTAACAGTAGCGCAAACAATCTGAAAAATGGGATCACTTTAGGAGACAATCCAAAACCTTCTCGACAAAAAACTATTTAACAAAAATGTTACATCATCTCTGTGTAAATGAAATGAAGTAATTTTTTTTTACTAGAAGTAGTATTCGTTTTCATTCAATAAACTTATCTGTTCGGATTGGGTTTGAAAGGTTTACAAATGCACGTACCATTACAAAAATATCATCTACAATTGGTATTAGATTGGCTGGCAAGCAATTTGCCAATATTTTAAACGCTTTTATTTTCTGATTAGACCTCTCAATATGGACCCCAGCCAAAGCTATTTGAGCAGTCTCAATAACTTCAGTGTGAGAAAATTTTTTAGGTTAGTTTCGGATGTATTCATGGTTAAACTGACACTTAAAATCTGGCCTTCAACTTGATATCAAACAAACAAATTACAAATTCTTCTTTAGAATTATCGAAAACTAATCAAATTATTACAAAACTCGAACAATAACACACGCACGTGACACGACCGGGAGTTCGCTTAGTTGAATTTATTTACGCTAGAGTCGCATTCTTAGCTTGAATTGCCTATATCCACGGAATTTGTACGAATTTTCCTCAGACCAACAATGACCATTATGGATGTTATACGCACCATCACTGGTAAACATGGACTCTGATCGTCGCAACTTGTATTTAAAATCGTGTTGCAAAAATTCAGTCGGGGTTTATTATCATTTTTATAGAAGCGCTGAACTTTGGAGACATGATACGAATGAAGAAGATTTTCTTATAGAAACAAATGAACTGCTTGTTATTGAAGATATTCAACATTGCAGCTAATTTCCGGGTAGTGATGGAGGGATCTTCTCGTGTTACATTTAAGATTTTCTCTTCCAATTGTACCGCACGCCTTTCCCTTGGTTGTCTGGCGTTCACATTTATTGTGACAAATGAACCAGTTTCACGAAATCGTGAATATCGCAAACGGTATTTTCGCTCTGCCATGGTGGCGTTTCTATTACAGACTCCGTATACTATGTGCATATCGGCATATTTATTTAACGCAAATTCCATTAAGAATAAAAGAAACAAGATAACGATAAAAAATAAATTCAAATTTGCAGACATGTATTTTTTTATTTCACTTTTATTTTTATTTCCATATCCACGGTGTGGTAACATAGTTGACACGTATTTTTATACAAAATAAGTTAAAAAATAAATATAAAAAACAAACTTTATGGACCACAAAGGCAACATTTACGTAAAAATAAAGTTCACAATGCATCTTTATTCTAAATTGCAGTTTCTTCTATCGACAGATATCGACTAATAACATTTTTCAATGAATATCCCAACTTTAAGGACCTCGTGCAGATTCAAGAAGCATATTGGCTACATTTTTCTATTAAGGCGCGTCCAGACTTAGTAATAAGTTATTGAAACCTTGTTTCCCTGTAACACTGAAAACTTTTTGACGTGTATAGGATTCCTCGTTGACCCAAGAAAGACAGAAAAAAGATTATTCCGAATATTTTCGAGATTTCGCCGAAAAGCACCAATTTATATACTTTTTCAACCAATTTTTGTTACCGGCCAGTTGTCGGTAAATATCAAACAATATTTGAAACATCTGGAATACAACTGTCGCAGGTAGGTAGGTTCGAATACATTTGTAAAAACGGACCTCTATTTAACGGACTTCGGATATAACGGACAAAAAATCCGGTCAAATGTAAAAAAATTAAAAACGTCCTGTTAATATTATTCATGCTTAAATTCAAGTGTCGCCGCATGTAAACAATTTTTAGCGGCCATGATAATCACGTCATACGTGTAGCACTAATATTTGAGACATAATGCTCGTGGACTGCAGCAACGTCACTTCACGACGAGTGTCCGAAGACAATTAAATAGAATTTTGTTTGTGTTTTGTCTTTTTTATTTATATCTAAATACAGCGTATTTATAAAAAAAAGATTTTTGATTTATTTTAAACCTGTTTTTATATAACGGACTTTTGGCTTTAACGGACACCCTCTCCCCCCAATTAGTCCGTTATATCGAGGTTTTACTGTACTTAAATCATGAAGCTTCTGGGAGAACTGTATTTTACATAATCGGTTGATACAAAAAAAAAGTTATTCAAAGTATCAATGGTAAATCAGAAAGACTTTCTTCTCGCGGCTGCAGCATATGTAATTTTAAGTGGTGCACAGAAAAAGGAAAAGAAAAGATTTTGGATTTGCCCATTGTTAAGGTCTCGAAAGCGATACAGTGGTAGTGGGCAGTGACATTATCAACGATTTAAAAGCCGACGACATTGTTCCGTTTACAATTAACCCTTTGAGTGCCAAAATGATTTTTAGAGAATTAGCTAAAATTGCCAATTCCAAAGACAATAAACAATAAACAAACAAAAGCGCGATCGCGCTCCTGGCATTTTCGCGCTCCTTGGCACCCAAAGGGTTAATGATGAATTGCGATGCGACGGAAATTTTAAAAATTTTGCCAGAATTCCAAGCGCCGGTTTTGAATTTTAAATCAACGAAGTGGAACAAAATATATAAAATGATTTCCAAACTAACCTGTCAAATAGGTAGTTCCTACAGACGCAGTTAAAAGCTTTTAAAATAAGAAATTTATAACCATCAAAAAATTTGTCACAGCACAAAAGAATTAGAAAATTTGCGATATTCAATGCTGGAGCCCTTCGCTCTAGGGACGATTTGCATGTTGCTGGGGACACTGACCTGCTTAAATAATGACAATCTTAAAATTTTCTGTTCTGTTGATTTTCAATTATCTTAAATTTCAGCCTTTTATAATGTCGAGCTTGTGTTTGTTTTTTAACCCTTTAAGGACGTATGTCGTCCATACACGTCACACTAGAAAAGAAGCAGTTTTCCCGAATCCCGCACATTCGCGGCACAAATCGAGCTACATATATATATATAATAAATTCCGTCCCATGGGATCTGTAACCGAAAATAAATTCCGTTCTTAAAGGGTTAAAATGTTTAATTTGTGTGTCTAAATTGGTGTCTTCGGACGTATTTAATAAAATAATAATAAAGGAATTAACAATCACAATAAAATATTTTTGACCTTCTGGTAGTCTAATTAGGGACGGTTTATCGATTCTAAGTTTATAAGGTCAGTAAAATTTGCCAGTCGAATAATATCATTTTTATATAAAAATAATATTAATATAATATTTAACAAACACTCCGATTCGCTGTCTATAAAAAAAAGGTTATCATAAGGAAACCTATCATTTTGATCTTACAAATGTGATTAGAAACGTTTACAAAAGTGAACTTATTGTTAAACTAGTAAAGCTGTTGCGAGATGCACTAAAAGGATGAAAAAAATAACTTGTTGCTCTTCGTTGAAATTTTGATAACATGTAAAATAACTTTGTTAATAACAATGTTTCCGACAAGTCTGGACGGGCCTTTGGGATTTTCGTCTAAGAATTTAAAGAAGAAGATGGATAGTCGCGAGCGATTTTTCACCGATTTATACACACACTGTACTTTACGAAAATTAGCTACTATGGCACGCAAATATAATCAGCTGCTTCAGCGATATTTTTAAATCACTCCTCTATGCTGTCTTAGCCAATTTTCAAAATCCCCCTATTTAAAAAATGATTAGTTGTAATATTGTATAATGAAAAAAATACATCCCTGGTTAACTACGTTTATGACTGGAATGTTAAGCAATTATAACTTTAGCTACCAAACACGATTAAAAATAAAACTAATTATGCGCAGGTACTTATTGGTGGCTTTGTATTTTAACGGTTGTAAAAGGACATAATAGAATGTGAAACTCATAGTGCCATTATTATGTAAACAACTGTCATGATTCAGAATGTTATAAACATTGTTAATTACCTGGCTACCATCGGACAATCGAGATTTGGACACTGACAATGCATTCAAATTAGTCGTGCGGATATTATTAATTTACAATAATAAAATGTGCTTCAATTATGTTTGGAACTCACTTCGTATAAACCACTCCAATACTAACTGAAGAGTTCATTAGTTGCAAAGTGTTTCTTGTAAACCTTTCGCCGTTTTTGAAACAGAAAATTCATTAATCGTCCATTTATTAATTAAAAACTTTTCTCCCATTTGATTAATCACCGTCGATGCCTAAGCAGCGCTTAAAAAACGATGAAATTAATAACCGTAAATAAATTAAATTTTTGTGTTCCATTAAAAAGGCCACAATTATTGCAATTAGAAGCATCTGTTTCAATCAAAGTTCGGTTTGGAACGTGATGTGAAACCGTAACATTTAGTCAAATAATCTTCGTACGAATATGAACCTTAGGCGAGTCGAGCTTAAAGCTTAATCGGCGGAAATAAATTGAGGACGACCATTCAGTCCCTTGCAGCAAATTACCGTTATCATCCTACAATTTGTGTTTCTGGTTAGCTTTGTTTCTCATTTCTATGCTGTGTTTACTGCACGATCTTCTTTCATAGCTCGAATTTGCTAGATTGCCTCGTTTCATTGTAATTTCATATCGCAACTTCCCAATGAAAAATTATTTTTTACTTAAATTAATAAATTACGGTAAAGTGTTTCGGGATGAAATGATAAATAATGCCCGAGCACGTAATGGAACGACGTCAACGGGTTATTCGAGTTAGGAAAGTTTGGAATAATGTGGATTTGCCGTTTACGGCAACACTTCAAAAGGACCGCTAATTGTTCCAACGCCGACTTTTAACCACAGGTCAACTGTGATCACTATAAAGTCATTTATCTACTTCAGTCAAAAATGACCGTTTCCGTAACAATGTATTCCCTCCGTTTTGCCACATAAATTGTTGTTTTGCCAGCCCGGAATACCTAGCAATCGAACTATCGCCTACTGTCGTTTGTGCTTACGTGACAAAGGGGTGGAAATTAAAAATAATATTTAAGGCAGAAATTTATCAAGTAACGCATCTTCTAATACAATAATCAAAACACTACATAAACATAATGTGCAAGCCATTTTTGTTTATTTTACTTCAAAGTTATCTTTTCTACGCCCATACTTTAATCGATTTATTAGACATTTACTACTTGTACCTTAATGATATCCATTAAGATACAAAATTTTCATTAAGTTACAAATTTATAACCGATGGAAATGCAACATCACTAATATTCGGTCAATATCAATGTTGCCATGACCATGGCGGATCAAAAATTTGTCAATTTTGACAGTTCATAGTTACTCTTAACGGCTCTCGGCACAGAAACTTGTTTACTTCAATACTACAATTTTACGAGATCGTTCTTCTACTAAATGATAGGCAACCACGGTACCACCTTGGTCATAAATAATTATGCACAATAGAGCGCCGTCAAGTAGCTATAAATCACTCTCTTGAAACGACTTATATCTCAACATTTACAGAATTTACAACGCCCGAGACGTGTTTGGGTCGCCTCTTTTATTCTTACAAAAATTCGTCTTTAAAATCGTAGGGTGACCTTGCCAGTGAATGAACACTTTGCATTTAGGCTGTTACATTTGCGTTCAGAGAATTATTTTCTCCGTCCCCAATATCACTTTTGCTGCTAATCACTTGCTGTATCGACAGATATTTTGTTAGAGCACAAGATTATTGCATCATTTGGAAGACTCAGTACAAATCAATTTATATAATAATAATATAATATAATAATGATAATAACGATAATAATCACTGTACTGATAGGCAAATGTTCGAATTATGTGGGCGTCGTATTTATATTTCCCGTCAATTTCCGAATGTGTATCCTATATCGTTTAATTGATACAAATTAATAACAAACCATTTTTCACTTCCATTCACTGTACGTACTTGAAGTTTTATGTGAGCAGGATATTTTTTTATTACATAATTGACTAACGGTAACAATTTTCCCGCTCCGATAAAAATTAATGTACCGAAAATATGTGATTATTGTTAATCTGGCGCGCGGTTGGAGCGGCGTCGTCAAAACGGGGCAACGTCAAAATCGCATCGAGGGCCCGATGGCGGTGCATGTGACGCACAGGACCGAATGTGACAGTCGACTATTAAGTTTGTAAATGCGTTAGTGTGGAGGTAATTATCGTCATTCGATGCGTCAATATAATCGGAAACTCTATTCGATTTTTGAAATTGAGATTTAGAGGTGCGTTTAATGCGATCATCGATTTTACACGTTGGCTAATAACCGGGCAACTGTCAGAGTGACACTGATTGTTTTCAAAATGCGAAAATGCCGTTGCTTGGTAACTGACAATTTTCAAAAAGAATTTGAAACATTGGTAACCAATCATTTTGAAAAACATTGTCACTTGATTATTTTGAAAAACAATCGAAAAATTTGTTGCCCTGGTTACTAATTATTGCTTACGAAAACAGCCAGAGTAAGGTTTATAATTCTAACATTTCCACAACATTAAAAAAAAAACACTTTGAAACATTAATAGGGAGCTAATAGTTTTGCAAAAAAAAATGTTATTTAGTAACATTGACAGTGACAATTTTGACAAACAGTTTGTGACACAGTCGCCTCGGTAACTAATAATTTTGGAAACAAAAACCGTTCGTTTGCTTAAACATTGTTACCCAGTAACAGCCAGAGTGAGACTTGAAATTTCAACACTTTTGAAAATGACTCTTTGAAACATAGGTAAGTAGCTAATAATTTTGAAAAAAAAAAACTACTGTAACCTTAGCTATGAAAACAGTTTTATTTAGTGACATTGCTAATTTTGACAAACAATTGGTAAGTAATAATTTTAAAAACAAAAACCGTTTTCTATGATTTCAGGTAGAACCGCTTTTTTAAACCAAAATTTCAAATTTGGAAACAATGTATAGTTCCAAAAGTGGGTGTTCATACAATCAAGTCATTTTAAATGAAGAAAATAAATCGTTGAAACATTATCTAGCCATAAATGTAACAAGAAAAGAAGCTAGGTTCGTTTCTTTCGGTTAGTTTTTATTACAGGCGGTAAGGTAGTACATAAGTTTCCTGGAATTGCAAATTCCACAGTGCATTGTGTTTTGTTTGTGTCAAATAAAAATTGCTTAAATATTGGGAAATATAGCTTAAACGCAACCGTTAACTACTTTTTAATTTTTCTTTGTAATTAAAAACAAATGAAAGAGAAAAAATACGATAAAGTAAAATGTTGCCAAAGGTTTGATTATTGTTTTCAATACGATACATTGAAATAATCAAAATGTTGAAGATTTGGACATTTTAATTAATAACAAGTTTAATTGACATAATATCAAACTGTAAGTAAGCGAAAACCGCCCGGATAGCGACCTTCTTTTAAAATTTGAAAATGCAGTCAAAGGCGCCGAGGGAGGGTCTTACGACGTTTACTGTTAAAGCAACCGTAGTGGTTCATTTTATTTAGTTTTTTTCGCCTATTTCGTTTTGTTGACTTAAATTGTTTTTGAAACGAACGGATTCAATTGCATGTTATTAGTAAAAGAAAAGAAAAAAACGAAAATTTGTTGTGATGTAATTAGCGTTATTTAAATATTGTCATTAGATTGAATAAAACTTAAGTTATACCCTCACATGTATTTATTATTATCCTTTAAAGTTTATCGAAATAAAAAACGAGAGAATATTGACGTTTAAAATAAACTTTCATTTTTCGCCAAGATATTTCTTTTCCACATAAAAGGTCGAAAACAGGTAGTTAGAAATACCGAAAATGTGTGCAGCTTTGTCATTGAATGTTTCATATACCAAAATTAGAATTCTCTTGCTGTGTTAAGCCACACCGCATGCCATTAATACTCTGAAGTACGGTTGTAAATTAAACTGACGGATGACTTCAGGCGATCTTTTTCTTGAACATTTCTCGGCACTTTTTTTACATCAATTTACAAACATTGAAATAATTAAAAAACGGTAGTATATGAAGAAAAACGATATAGTGAGGGCCGCCGATAAATGAGTAAGCTACAAGACCATTACAATTTTAAAGCAAAATGTTGAAAATTGGAGCCGTACAGGAAGTTGTAAGATTAGGTGAATTTTGACATTTTAATTAATAACAAGCTTAATTGACATAATATCAAACTGTAATTAAATGGAAGTCGTCTGGCTAGCGTGTACTCGTCGTATAAGATAGCGACCTTCTTTTCAAATTTGAAAATGCGACTGTACGGACAACGTACAAAACCATTGAATTTAGTCTCGTGGCGCCGAGCCACCTTAACCTAGTAAATTCCTAAAATTTGTGCCTTTTACAAATAAAATCGGTGAAAATGTGCGATGGTGATAGTGAAATTGTGAATTTAACTCCACAATTTGTTGTCGGTAAAATCAGCAATGACATACGAAAAATTTCACTCTCAGTTTATGAATTGGAAGAGCAAAAATAAAGTTTACAACGTTTTAGAAAATGTCTTAATTGTTTTCTGTGTTTTCTTGGTAATAAAGTTTTCATAACATTTCCTTAGTTATCACTTATAATTTCATTTCAAGTTTAATACATTTTGAAAATAAAGTGGTTCGTTTCTAATATTATGACTGGTCGTAGAAAAAATAGTATATGTAACTCACATTTAATGGCTATTAAGACACGAGTATGAGAATTACGACACAAACCGTAGGTGAGTGTCGTAATTCTCATACTCGTGTCTTAATAACTATCATTAAATGCTCATTGCATAATACACTAATCTATAACAGTCTATTCTGTCATTTTCTTAATATAATTTCTTTCGTTTGTTTGTGTCTGATGAATTCTAATTTTTCACTTTATCCTAAAACTTAAAAGTTACTCTAAATTACACCAACGTTAAAAATGCCGCAGTTCCCGAAACTATAAAATAGAGAACCGTATTAATAATTTGCATTTTGCGCCCTTATTTATATTGAGGCAGTGAAGCTTTCTCATATATCTACCGGGTGTTTTTTTTTTAACACTGAACATAAAAACAATATAGTCAATCGGTCAATGTATGCAACGAATCGTACGTCAACTTATTTTAGGTTACGTATTATTAAATTGGAACGGCAAGACATTAGAACAGGCTAAAGTCGTGTTCTTCAACCAGTGTTCTTCAACCCATGTTCTTCAACCCGTGGTCCGCGAAAAATTTCTTGATGTATTCTGTGTTTTAGTTTTCAGCCCGTCCGCAGGTGTAACATAGTAGTTGAAGAATGCACTAAACGATTATAAAATGCCTAAACAGCATTTCTTAAATAAATGAGTTTTAATTCATTACTGTTCCGACGGATAGCATCGATCTGTCAGGATAATTGATGGAAAATCAATCTCTGACTTGTCTGAACCTATTGTAATTTTGATACTAATAGACAATATTAATTTTTTCTTCTTTTGAATACATTTTAATAAATAAATTTCAAACTTATTCAACAATTAAATTTCTTCTTTCTAAATTGACATAAATGTCAAATAATTTGTAAGTATTATCAAGGATTGCTGGGATATATGTCGCAGATGGATTGTATAAAGCAGACTTGTTCTGTAAAGCGGCTGGTTAACGTTTAGGAAGATTGTAATACAGCTAAACGTTGGTCGGCCATATTGTAATGGACCTGTCGCGTTCTCCAATGCGGCTAAATGACGCGTCGTCGTTTTGTAAAACGTTGAACCGCCTGCGTTGCATAATTAGTTCCAAATTTTATCACTCGCAGCTCTACCCTACCATAACAACAACAACGGCGTCGAACACCGAAACTGTGTCAATGAAAAGTGAACATAATAAGTGTGTTTCAAGTGTAAATGGCCAAAACATGAATAAGAACAGAAATTTTAAAGGCAAAAAATTTGAACAGCAATTAAAAGATTTCTATGATTCTCAACGCGGAAAGTTAAAAATGACGTGGACAAATAAACGTGTTTTGGAGGTTATTTCTCATTTCAAAATTGTTAAGACATCCATTCCAATGTAGATTACAGTAATACCCCGATTTACGCGCGTTAAGCGAATCAAACGTAAAACGGGGTTAATTACGTTTTTAAAATTGTCATATAAAGTATTTTAAATACAAAACGAATACAAAAGGTTGATAGCAATATTTAACAGGGAAATACTGTTTTAATTTTGTATCATGTCAAAATATTTAAAAAAAATTAAATTAAATTGTAACCGCGCAAAAGCGACTGAAAGCGATTACCGCGCAAGCGCACAATACAGTGCGCCTGCGTTAAAAAGGCGTTATAGCGTATCAACGTAAACCGGGGTAAGGTAAACCGACGTATTAGTGTACTTGATTGTGAAGAAAACATCTCCTGATAATCCAGCCAAAAACCAGTGCCAACAAATGTGCCTGCTTCAAGAAAAAAGTTCTTTGCGGATCTAAATGCCATTCTAGCTTAACGCGTGTCAACAAAAAAAATATAAAAGGTTTATTTTATAAAATGTCTAAAAATTCTTCAGTCTCTTTACAAAACGAACTGAGAGTTATTCAGTGATTCATAAAACACCTAAAAGTTTCAGTTAAATTGTAAGACCTATTGTCGCCCTACGTTACATATAGTCACCATTCCGGCTAAATGTGTGCCGCCGTATTATTGAACGTGCTGCTACAACAATCTGCTTAAACGTTAAATAGCCGTTTTATATAACAGATCTGCTTTGTAAAGCGGCTAGCCGTTTTGTGTTGCAGCAAATTCTGCAATATGGCTGCGACATATTATACACTACTGAACATTGGGATAAGATAAGAAAAGAGACGGTACGGTAGTGGTTTAATACCACATGAAATATTAAGTAGCTTGCTGAGCAACAGTGTTCAAGTAAACAGTCCTTTCAGTAGAACAGATAAATCAGATATCATTTCCATCAGCGATTATGTTAGCAAAACACATTCTGTGTCTGGTCTACTAGGTAATCTCTTAAAATCCATGTGGGAGGTCTTAAAAATCAGAAATTTAATATAATTTTAATCTAATTTCACGGCAAATAGATATGAGGCATGCATGATCACGCAGAAGATTAAAATTTCATTCATTACACACACGATTTTTTCTTATCCGAACTTATTGAATTTTTAACGATCCGGTTTAAACATTTTTTCTAAATCAATTTAATTTCCAAGGATCGATTCTAATTAACTTAAATGCTCACGTTTTTAAATATTTACTTAATTTATTTATAGATGCTACTTTAGTAATGATTATCGTCGAGGACAGCTACTGCGTTCGTTTATTGGCTGCAGTCAATCTCAACCGCTAATTAATAATTTTAATTGAAAAATAAATAAAATGATTTATAAATCGCATCAGAGGCATTTGCATTGATTTGAATACCTTTAATTGCGTTTAAATGGCATAATCAGATTAGTAATTACGCGTTTCCACGTTTTATTAAAAATGCTTTTAATTATCAAAAGAAAACAATTTTAAGCGACGACGCATATTTGGCGTTTGCATCCGTTGAAGGGTATCGCGCAAAATGCATCCAGGTGAATGACTGGACCTCCCTGTGATTCACGTCGAACCGTCGGATCGAGTGTCTGTTCCAGTTTGCTTGCCGCGGATTAAATCCTGTCAGACCCGAATTTTTTTTAATCGTTTTCTAACGCGTATACGTGGGTCACGCCAAAATTAATGAGTAACAAACTCTTCATTAATCTGTAAATTCTTTAGTTTCAATTTTTTACTGAAGCAAAATTGAGAAAAATGTCTGATATAAGTGAATTGCCTGATATTGAAGAATATCAGGCAATTAGTTGTTCAATCTTTATTACCAGTGATATGACAACAAAAACATTTAAATACTTATCAGCAATTTGAAAATTGGTATAAAAAATTGAGTGAAATAATCAAATAATGATTTTTATTGCCATGTTTCAAACAAAAATTCAGAGTTTACACGACCCCTAGATTGTGAAACATTTATTCAATGCTGAAGACATTATCGATGAAGGAAAATATTGACATAAAGAAGTTTGTAAGTTTGGCAGCTTTTATTAAACAAGTCAGTGTGGCCAACAACTGCATCAACTTAGGTTATATTACTATGGTAATTGTTAGTAGTATTTATTTTTATGTTCAACAATTTATATGGGAACGGGTGGGTTAAAGTAGTGAGCAAAACGTTTCGTTCACTGCTTTTGCTCACACGTTGTCATAGAAGAAACAATTTCAGTAAAAAAACAGAAAGTTTCAAAGACTGTAACAATGTATTTCAAGAGCAGGATTGAACTCAGAACTCAGTAAATTGGACACAAATATACTTATGCGACTTTAAAGTGTTAGATGGTTTATGGTTTTGTATTTTTTCTTCGATACTTTTTAAGGAAGAATTACCGAAACGCGCCATTTTTTTCATTCGACAGCACGATACACTAGATTTGCGGAGCAGCACGCGGGATTATCATTTATTAATCATTCTCCAGTGCTGATTATCATTTATTAAGCGGTCGTTAGGATAGGGAAAAATAGCACTATGAGTGGTATAATCTAAATAATGCACCACCCACTGGACGAGCTTGGAACCTCACAAGCATCAGTTACTAAAGAAGTTTCCCCATTATTTGTAAATACAAAATCATCTCCTGTTACTTCAAAATTTTCGGGACAATTGCAACTGTCAAATTTATCCAAACAGGGAACTTCTATTGTGTAATCAACAATCCTATTTTTAACATTAACATTAGCAATAGTTAAATGTTCTTTATAAATTGTATCTGCTATTAATATCTAAAATAAACTCTATTAGTTCTATAATATTGTTGGATATTGTAATAAATTGTGTGGTAATATTGTGTAGCATAAAAAATATTGTGTGAACCATGGCGGTAAAGTGGTTTTCCGGGCTTCAAAAAGTGGCCAGGCGAGGCGCAGCCGAGGCTGGCCATATCTTTCTTCGCCTCGAAAAACACTCACTTTATCGCCTTGGTACACAAAATAAGTACTATTGTTTGACTATAATTTTAAAATAATCAAATGCTTGTAAAAGTATTAAAATAACTTAGTATGGGAATCCGAATCATGCAACTAATTGCACTAAAAAAAGTAAAGTTAAACCAAAATCACTCACAGTCGAAATCGACACCTTATTTACAAATCTAAACATAAATTTAAAACGCCACTGAAAATTGGTAATAAACAGATTATCTTTTAAAATATTACTCTACGTAAAAATTTTACCTGATTTTTTTTTAAATTTTTGTCTCGTTTTTGTGTTCCTCAGTAATATAAAATTACTCACGCAATTTATGAGAATTGACAACTTATTTTGAAAGACTATTTTGCCATCGGCGGTAAAACTTATAACACCCTGTATAAATTGAAAGTATACGTAGCAAAATTGAAGAATTTTTAAAGTTTCCGAATCCTTCCATCTATGTATGTGTGTAAAATGAGATACCGTATTTTTGGATTAAAATGTGCTCATATTATGTGTATGATTTTATCAAGAAACGGCGTATCGTATTTATCCAGCTGTGTATTGGCCTCATTGTTTTCAAGTCTTTAATCTTCAAAACACTTCCACTCAAAATAAGCATCAAACCAGTGTGATTAAAAGCTATTACCTATGTAATGTCTTCCTGCAATCTGTTATGAAAACCTCCAATGGTAGATACTTTGAATTTTTCAGGTTAACCCAAACTTAAAAATTTCCTCTAAATTGCACTACAATTTTGATTTCTTGGGTTAAAACAAAATTATTATATTTTTCACCTTCTGACAATTGTACTTCTGATGAAAAAGTTTTTAACCGAAACCTTAATCGATGTAATTTTAAAATAAACACAACCTGTATTGTGAGAACAAAAAATTAAATTACGTATGAGTCGCGCGTACCTACATCTTAAAATAAGAAACTGGTACTGAGAAAATATGCAATTAACTGTTAAATTATAAATATCTGAATGTTAAACGTTAATATTCCATATGTGTACACTTATCAGCCTTTTTTCATCCTCATACCTCTTCGAGCCTGATGGCTCATTAAACTTGTAAAATGTAGCATATAATTCACTTGAATTAGTGTTAATAGCCTAGTTTAATACAAATTTTATTCCCATCGATAAGGGGCATTGATTGGCGACAAATATCCTGTTTACCAGTTCCACTAATGCAACCGGTCTGAACAAGAACCTTCGACCATTTAACCAGGTACCTCAAGTAACATTTACTGCCTACAACTCATTACGATTAGCTGCAATTAATTCACAGATTTCCACAAGATTTATGGGCGATAAATTTGTTAAGTCGAAAAGAAGAAATTTGTAGAGACCAAGGAAATTATTTTACAAAAGGCATTCGCAGTCGGGCAGTTACGGGTTTCTTCATACTTAATCAACACTGATGCTTCGACAGGTGCAATTACGGCGATATCAGAAAAACAAATCGCTTTATTTAAGAATAAATGCGAGTGCAGCGTTGAGAAGGAATGTCGAGTTAATGATGTCAATATCGCAGCTTCATCTTTTTGTTTAAGTAACTTACTGCAGGTTTAATGAATTGTGCGACCTTAAGGCTGCTTTCTCATACTTGATCGCATCCTTCGGAAGCATCGCGTCGGAAAAAAATAAATATTCAAATAAGCTTATCCGTTAAATAAATTAATTTTAATTAATTAACAGAATTTACGCCATAAGTGGAGTTATGGAAATGCTATTCATTAAGTCATAAGAAATTGTATTTGCAGTTATTAAAAAAATTATTTAACAAAGTCAATTTATGTAATAAGAAGCACAAAATTTATTAAATAGCAACGTAGTAGACTCGTTGAATTGAATTAATATTGTGCTTTAGAGTAGACAGTAAAGGGCAATATTTCACTGCACGTAATTGATAGTTAATAAATTAAATAAATTATTAGATTTTTATTGCCTCCGAATAATAAATTACAGAGTTGAAGTTAATGTTGCAACAACCTATCTATATATTTAATAATTCGATTCACCAAATAAATGGTAGCCATAAATTGGTTCCGGATTACTATCTCTTTGAAGCAGTATGTAGTTTGGCTTTATAACATGTGAATAATTTGATTGATTTTATAACCGTTAAAAACCTATCATACCCGTTGTGTGCATGAAATGATGAATAATTTCAATAAAAATTATTGCACAAAGAAATTGATTCTAACTGTTATTTTTTAATCGAAATTATTTAATTTGCAAATAGCCTTATAATAAATAACCTGATAATAAAACCTGTCGTTTACGGCAGGTCTTAGTCACCACCTTCCTGACAAAGTCGAAAATCTAATGGCACAGTTCCACGTGCAGAACCATTTATCATGGCACTTAATTTTGTTGCATTCATAATCGGTCGATTTTGGAATTTTTCAAGTAACCCAAATTTTAAAATTTCTAGCACACCACGCGTTAAGGGATCATTTATCATTCAATTATGCCTTCAACATTATTTACAAAGGCGGATTTGCTTTTGACAAAACCGATGTTAAATTTTATTTATGACCACTTTGCACAAACAAAACTTTCGTTGGAAGAATTCTAAAGGGGTGGTAAGTCGCGTGACAAAAAAAATTCCGGGCAAGTTAAATTTCTTAAATTGCTCGTGAGAGAGTTACCTCGCGCATACGTGCACATGCTATCGCTGGTAGATCCTTCAGTAGATAACATCAACGGGTAACACATGATATTTAATGAATCACCTAAAGGAATCAATGAGTCGGACAACACACGTCAATGAATGTAACGACCGGTTGTGGGACCTAATTTGTTACCAATTTCCCATATCATATCGTTTGTTTGCTCAATGAATTTTTAAACAACTTTTTCCAGTGACAACGTGCACGTCTTCGAAAGGTCTACTATAAACGCAAACATATCGAATATCGTGCGGTTACGCCGTGTAAGTCTTCACATTAATGTCATTATGTAGGGTGTTAAACATATCAGCAGCAACTAATTTCTAAAGATTTAATTATTTAATGTGTACGCCTGACAATGAGCCTTCCTTCAACGAGGGATGAATAAACTGTCGGTAATAAGCAATACATTTCGACTGTGACGAATCGTGCATTTTCTATTTCTCAAAGAAATTTAATTAAAAGACTCGATTATTAATACGGGGGTCGGACCAAAAGTTATGCAAACATTTTTAATACTTCATTTCGTTGACTGATTGTGAGAGATTAATAGTATCCTGCGCTTATTTTACTTAGTATTTTGGTCGTTAAAAGCATTTTTTCGCAGAATTTATATTATTATGAAACCAAACGAGCATGCTGCAATGGAAGTTAGCATTGGTTGATTAATCTTTAACCAATAATACAGAGTGGCACATCATACAGCATTTTCGCGAATAATCATTTTTCTAATCTCCCTAAAAAAATTGAAACCCTGCAGTCAATAATATACAATTACCGCACTATAAAATAGGCTTTTTATGCTTTTGAATTGAATTATTATAACGGCGTCAGGACGTTATAAAGCTGTTGTCGATGAGGCTCAGTTTATGCCAAATGTAAATGAAAATGTTTTTCTTGCAGGTGCTATTAAAGCACCTTACAATTATAACCGTAATCTTTACGAGGGTGTCATTTAAGGATCGTGCCATAAATAATGCAATAACGCAATAGAAGATATTAGAATACGATTTGTTCAATATTATCGTTGAAATCTAAATGCTAATTTGTCTGTTATTAAAATCTACACGGCAAAGTGAGTGATATTGCAACAACAAATTACCGATAGCTTAAATAGTATGACAATAAATCGCTATCAAAGTCAATTTTTACACAGATTTAATTTCAACAAAAATAAATCGGCTATTTTGTCAATTGAAGAATATTGCTTCCAATTTGTAGAATTTTCGACTACCGGAAATAGGTTTAATCTCAAAAATGATATACGATAGACCACCTTGTTTGAATACTTCATTACAAAAACATACTGTGGAATGCATGAGCTAAGACGGCATCGATCCTATGACGATAAGATGGTACACTATGATGTCATCAGCAGTGTGGTGGGGTTTCCCAAAAAACTAAGTAGCCATGTTTTCTACTGATGTTTGGAAAGTGCTATGCTTCGAAACTAATTTGAGTTAGGAAACGTGTGACTTTCCTAACAAGTGCAGAAATATTTTTTCCGCATTGAAACTTGTAAATCCATATTAATTGGAATATGATTCTTGTACTTACATTTATTATTTTTTATCGTCATTTAATCTTAAGAGTAACCTTTTATTAGTGAATGAAATCTCACAACAGATTTTTGAGGAAGTAGAACCTCTTCCTTTTGGCCGAATATTTTGTATTCTATTTGAAGTTTATATTGAACAGAACTCTCAATACATAACTGATAAATGATATACCACAACACTGTGGCGAATTCACTTTTCTGCTGAAACTTTGATATTGTTTTTAAATTACAATTCTATATTTTGAAGGGAAAAATTTCGTAAAATTTAACAGTTCTCGAATAAAGAATTTATTTAATTTACAAACAAAATTTTTCTGACTGCTGTAACAAATCGATAAGAAATGATACTTTTCATAAAGCTATGCTTTTTCTAATTAATTCCGCTTGTTCATTGTACAATTTGAGTGCACACATTTAAACGCATTAAGACGTTTATTATATCCGCTCATGAAAATTTAACATATCTGTTAACGTATTTCATCCAAGGACGGCGACTATGAAAATAATAATTAATAATTTTACATGATATCGGCATAAACACGCAATTAGTCTAGCATAAAGCAACAACATTTTTTTACAATAAGTAGTAATAAGAGCCGTATGAGAACCGACCGCTGCTGTGGTCTGCGACACAACTCGTTTAAAAACGATACCGCTTAATTGCAATAATATTATAATTAATATGTTAATTTATACCAGCAGCTGAGGTGTGTAAACAGAACCAGATCCATGCGTTACACAACTACGAGACTACTGATTACAAATTACTAATCGGATCGTTTCGAATTTCACACAACGCCTAATCTGCACGGTCTAGGACGGCACGTGGTTTTTGACTTTTGCAGCAAAGAGTAAATAATTTCGCTTTAAACAGCATTGAAATGTTAACGCGTACAGTACATTAAATTACAGTCTATAGACAAATTAAGACATAAAGCCGCCACTAACTCGGCTCTTTACAACCCGAACCGTGTCTTTGTCCCTAAATTGACAATGTATTCATAGCTTCAAATAGCTCGGTTCAGTGATGTGTGCTTATCAAAGCGCGGCTTTATAACTCGGATACGGGAGTTCGGAAGAGCAATTACGCCGTAAAGTGAACGCTACAGTGCTGTCGTTTTATGGACTGAGCTCAGCGAATCGCCGCCTTACGGCGCTGTTAGCAGGAACTTCGTCCAACCACCCTTTTAAGCGAGTATTTATTAGCATTGATTGTCCTTATTCGCGTTAACAGTGGCGTGCTTTCTCTCGCTCATTTCCGACAAACATACGTACGGTTATCAGCCGAATTAATTATCGATGCGCACCACTGTATACAAAATTAGCATGCTTTATACGGTTTAAAGCGTTTGTGAACATTTAAAATTGTTTTACAATTTTAAAATGACAGCATTAATGCGTTACGCATGCGCAATGACGTAATAAATTGTTTACTTTCTTCACTAGTGATGAAAAGGGTTGAAATAGATCAATAACGGTGTATCGCTGTAAAAATCGCAGCTTGACAAGTGTACGCCTATGTGATAGGATAATTTCGTCTTAGCAACCCTTGTAATATAATAGCAAGCCGCATGGATTAACGTGTTTATGGTAGGGGAGTGCCCTCCTCTATTAAGTTAAACCTATATATGTATTAGGGTTGTTATGTTAATTAGGCGTGCAAGAATGAAGAGAACGGAATAATATGGCCGAATTATACATCAATGTAAGAATATCAGGGACATTACCCTTAATTCAATTGCTTTCGCCGTTCTAGTAATTTATTAGATCTTCGCCGCTACCCAACTTTTATCTTCACAAATGAGATTGTAACAGACGCATTATTGTTTATTAAATTTTTCTTGAGACGATGAGAGTCGGCTTTGAATTATGTAAAAGTGCCTCTTTTAGTTGGCATTACTTGTATAATACCTTTTCTTTTGACTGCGCTATATTTATCACCTCTTTTGTGCGCCTTTATGTAGCTCTCATCTACTCTATCAAATTTTGAAAACAACACAATTCAGTAAGCGCCGGTCCTTTGTGTCGTCGGAGCCAATAACACATTATCTCACTTTTGTGAGAGGATAAAAGCTGAGATTGAGAAATGTGCGCATCCCCTGCAGATCCAAGACGATCGTTGCGTTGCTAAGCGGCTTATAAAACCACAATAGCGGCTCATGCGCTCACTTAACGCCTTTTTATATAGAAAACTTTGCTTTCACACTTTATAATTTGGAAAATTGATGTCTTTTTCTTCACTTTACGTTTTAATGCCTTCATTACATTTTAAAACACAGCTTCATAACGCTGAAAAGTTATTTCGAAATGAGGAACGATGATTGTGTCATTAAATAATTAATTGTTATAGCTATGAGATGGCATATTTGAGATTTTTTACTTTTATTAAATTAACCACTAAGTGATGCAAAATTGTGCAAGTCCATTCGTTTGTTAATTTTATAAAATACCTATAGGTATAGTTAGGTAAATGGTATATTTTTTACTGCGCCCTCTAAGTTTTCCTGTACCGTCTCATCTAAAGGTGATGCCACTCTTACATTACTTTTTTAATTTTAATTATTTTATTGATCATAATAAAGATGAAATAGTTACCAATCATTTTATTAAGATTAGGTAATTCAGTTTCTTTCTACACTGAGAGAAATAGATAATCGAAATTAATATAATTAAGATTAAATTAAATATAATTTAGACAGCAACTAATAATTTGGAATGTTAAAGATGCAATATTTATATACCTATTAGGGAAAACATAAATACATATTAGGTAAATATAAATATATAGGTAAGGTACTAATTATTTGCGTCACAAAGAAATTGTTTAGCTTTTCTGGAAGCCATTGATGACATCATAGTAGATATGCCATCTTATCCTTAGCAGTAAGGTGAAGTGGGATTTTGCTAACTTCGACTTTGAACCCATTTATTTTTAAATTATTATAGGAATACCTATTTATCATACTTACATCGATTTCAATGAACTGTGGAGTTTTTGCTCTTTAATTAATATTGAAAAAAAGTTCAATCTCATTTGAATATTTTAATTTTTATAACAAATTGTAAAAAATGCCTACTACTCTACACATTCCCAGAAAATAGGGCAAGAACGTATTTCGGAATTATGCACAAACCACCTGTAAAATGCTTTTTACTGCATTAAAATATGTTGTGTTGCTTAAAAGTTGCACACTCCATACAACTTATGCATTGAATCTATTGTTTTTTGTCAATGTAATACCAGATTAAGCATAAGTTATTATTTTCGGTAGAAGTACTTGCTGTGCTTGATACGGTGCACACTTTTTTTTAAGCATGAGCAGACTAATACGCTCTTACCCCGCTGTATAGCCTGCACTTACCCCATGTAAAAATATTTTCGAGGCAAAACCAGACTAGTGTTTTTTCAATAAATTTACAGAAACTAATGAAATTTATTAACTTAACATAAACTTTTACCAATGTTTTTCATACTTTCTAAAAATAAACGCACAGAACACAAAATTTTATTAAAAACTATGGTACCTACTTTGATGAAAAACTCAAGTTAGGTGTGCTAATCACATGTGATGTTCATTTATCGTTTGATATAAAAAGGGCCATCCTCTTATTAATAGGGCAACATCTACGTCCATCGCTTCATATGAACCCAATGTAGGTTTCTACCGATTAGTTACTACAATTTTATTTATATTAGAAAAATACAAGCCATTTACAAACTTACCATACTTCACGTTAATTGATTTTTTTTAATGAACACGCTTGCGATATATTAACCACAATAAATATAGGACATTATCAATCTTACCCTAAGGTAAACACAATTCCCCCTATTTAATTAAGAAATCCAAGTTTTAATTATGTGAAATTTAATTTTACTTTATTTTTTTGCTGGTTTATAGGGTTTATAGTTAATAGGGAGCTCGGGTATAGTTGTCACACATGTAGGTTGTCAGATGCACTATAACATGAAAACTACCACGTGGACTCATTTATTTATGGAGTTGCGCGAAATAGGAAGTATCATCGTTTTACTTTTGGGCGTTTCAAGTAAATTATCGCGGTTTATTTTCTACCAAATAAGTACCTACTTGGAGTTCCTTCTAACTTATTTTAATAACTCCTTAAATTAGATAGGTAAGAATGTATGTAACTGTTTAAGTCAAGTTGTCACAGAACATTTGGGGTCATTTGTCACATGTGATTTTAATGATAATTTAGAGTAAATCAGAAATGAGGTTCCTAATTTTGTTATAAACCTTTTGTTATTATGTTTTGTTCATATTATGAATTATAAATATGAAATTTTTAACAGTTTTGCAATAATATTATCAACAAAGATCTGTTACATTCATAATTGAAAAGGAATTTTATGAATAAACTCAATTTGTGTGACAATCAACCCAGGCATAGGGTAAGTTGTCACAAAATAATGGCGTCAGATAAATTTAAATATGATCCAATTTTATCCAATCAGATGTTGGTTATTTATATTTAAAAAAAAAATAGAAAATTTAAATAAACATAGCCTCCAAATTTGCTAAATTTTAAACGGTTTGTTCCCTCTTTTAATTATTCTTGCTAACGCAGAATAGCCATGTTCAAAATAAAGTTCTTAATTATTTCTTAAGAAGCTTGTTTGTTCAAGTTGAATACTGCAGCACGACAATCGGCATCAACAATTTCTGTGACTTTCCGTACTTTATAAACCATTTTCGGCGAAGATTTTAATCATGAATAATCTGAGAACACTTTAAAAGCTTACATTTACACATACATATTTATAAACATTATCTTCTATTACACAGAACCGAGGAGTGTAAAGTATAGCACAGCTTCCGCTCAGAGGAGCTTTTGAGAGCTTTTATAGCTCAGTTTTACTGTATAAGTAATATAAAAGCTCCCGATTTGCAGCGCCCCATGAATATTTAGCTCTAATTCTAAAAGCGTTTCCGAGAGACACTTTATATATTCATACTTTATGCTGTCCCGGATTTCAGCTCCTCAGTGGGAGACTACGAATGAGCTTCATACAATAAATTTTATCCCTCACCTACCTGCACGCCACAATAAAAAACAGCCACTTAAACGTGGCGCACAACGTTTAAAAGCGCGTCACCGAACAAATTGGATTGTTTTTGATAGCGATCGACAGCGTTCAAGTCGGCGACCGCTAAGGAAGAAGATAATCAAGTGGAATACAACTATATTTCGTCGAATTGCAAGTCACTGGCAGCAATGCAACTTCTTTTACAATGAATAAACAAAGTGAACGAGTAATTCAGACATATGTATTAAAGTAATAATTCGATGTGATAACTAGATGGCAGAAGGAGAGAAAATAATATTCCACGCAGGCCTGCTTGCACGTCCGCCACGGTTCAACATCCAAGAACTGGTGGAGCATAAAACGGTTGCAAACAACCAATAGATGTTCTTAGGGCGGAGGCGCGCTTGTTTTACAAACCAATCACTGTAAGGCCGCCGTTGCCGTTCATGTCCATATGCATATTAAATATCACTTGTGATTACTTAACGACCGCACCTCTACGTAACCACTCGACTTCAATCTGAGTTCGTACCAAATAAGTATGCGATCGGGTTGATTTATGAAAACTGTGTAAATCCAAACTTGATTGTACAGCTGTACTGTAACAGCGGGGTTTGAGCTGAATTAAGCAAACTAACTTGATAATTTGGTGGACGGATGATGAATAAAACATGATGAGTTGGAGTGCGCGCCAGAGCGGTGCTAATGTTAGCACGGGAGCGACCACCCCCGTTCCTTTATATTTACGGACCCCTTAATTTGTCAACCAGATATACATATCAAGTGGTTCGTTGTGCCCACCGCCTCAGAAATATGGAATGATCGCAACAATAATCATAAAAATGTGTGCAAATAAAAAACTTTAATGAATCACTGAACAAAAAATTTCGTTATAGCAATGCATTTTACATCAAAGATCGAACGTCGACAATATATACAGTCTGTTCACTGCAAGTGGTAATAGTAAATAATACCTACTTTTATTTTAGTACCTAGATACAAAAAAAAATTCAATAGTTTTATGTTAAACTCAAAATTTTTACTTAGAGACATTTTTTGAACTCAGGTTAACTGAATATTATGAATTCTTCAAAGTTACCACGTATTTGTGCAAAACATATTTGATGCGTTTATGCTAAACTCAATGCACATTAACAAAACTGTTTTTATAGGAGCCCAGCCAATTTATACATCGACCTTCTGCAAGATGGGCCCTTTTTTGTGTATAAATTGACTGGGCTACTATAAAACCAAGGATAAGCTGAATTATCGAATAGGTACGTATTGGAAATGTATAAACGCAGTTCATTATTAGTTGCTTTTTTTATTTGATTTAATGATAACTGATTCCAAGTTTGTATAATTTCGTTCGTTAAATCTTTCAAATTTAAAGTTCGTAAATGACCTCATAAAAAAAGTATAACATTGTGAGATCTGGCGATCTTGGAGGTCCTATCCATCGTTTGTTAAATGATCCGTTCAGATAATTTTTAACTAAATAGCATTATGGACAGGTTCACCATCTTGTTGAAAGTATAAACTTTACCGAGGTGTAGTGAAAGATTCTTTATGATTTCTAGTTAGTGCCTCAACGGTTTGGTTATTTCTCTCCATTGCCCAATATGTATTTGATCGGAACAATAACGGTTGTTTTGTTTAATAACAAATCCATTGTTAGTGAATTTGCATCGTTCATTGTTATGAAGCTCTTTCAATAACCAAATAATAAAAGTTAATTTCCGATTGGGATCTTATGAAAATAAGTGCACTAAATCGACTTTGTACGGAAACTATGTACTTTTTACTCTCATTTCTCGAGCTACATGCTTAATGGAAGATCGTGGATTAACTCTAGAATAGCCCAAAAGCTGTTTTTTCTTTTTTTCACCCAAATCAATTTCCCATGGCTCTCTGCTTGGGAGGTTTAATCCAGGAAATGATCCTACAATTTCTTAGCGATCCCAGAATTTTTCAAAAATAATAACGAACTTGTTGGTTTCTTGCAGGAAAACGTTACGCGGACAGTTCAGCAGTTTGTCACCAAAAATTAATAACATATCGAATTTATCACTATTATCCGTTGAATCATGTGAATAAACATTGAATATTTTGTGCATAGCATTCTAAATATACATACAGTACTTTTTTTTTAAATTGAATATACATCGTATGTTTAATATTAAAGAAACGATTCAGTATTTTCTAGGTATTAATTACTATTCTCTTAATTGATCTTATAAATCGATAATGGTTTTCTCAAATTTTTTCTTATGTAATCTTATGAAAATTTAAAAAAAACAGCATGGTGCCATTTAAAGAAAAAATCGTACACTTCCGGTTAAGCCTGAAGTAGAAACAAATATAGATAAGCAGTTTCCAATAGCAAATTTCAAGTTTAATATAAAACTATTGAAATCTTTTTTTTCTATCTAGTAAGATAAAAGAATTGTTCCCTCTTACCATTTTCAATGAACACACTGTATTCATCAGCTCTCCTGTTAATCGAAATAAACAGACTCATACGTTGAATAAATATAAAATACATACGTAGGTACATTTGCGGTCACCCAAATGTGCACGATACCTGTCACAAATTTCTCTATCTTTCCATAGATTAAATCTGGCTTTATCCAGTGACTTTCGTGAAATAATATTTGTCATAAACAAAATAATATTGACATTTGATTGATGTTTTTAGGACCCCTGTGACCTATAGCAAAAATAAAATTGTTAAAAAAAATCGTGCACATTTGGGTGGCCGCAAATTTACATACGATGTATTTTTACATCGAATATTATTTATTATTTTATGTATAAGCTGCATACAATTAATGTATTTTATTTGAGTATAAAGCAATTGATGTAGCTTTCGCAAAAGCATTATATTTGCAGTTGATGAACTGCGTATACTTATTAATATTTTGTAGAATTTTTTAACAGTAAAAGTGCCAAAAAGGATGAGGAGCTGGTGGCACGTTTCGCTTTTGAGATAATTTTCGTCGCAGCCAGATTTCATCGGTATGCTGATAATGTAGCGTTTTTGTATCTACACGTCAACGAAAAAAGTCTTCATAAATATGCATACGTATTAAATATTAAAATAGCTTACTTAGCGCTCTCGACTTCAAACGGCACTAAGTGAAGAGGTACAGGAAGCGCATACTTTCCATCGCTCTAAATTGGATCGCGATAAAATTTGCACTTTATATAAATTAGCGACACTTCGCCCGACAACCACAGCCGGGAGGGAGCAACAAGCGGCGGCGACAGAGACCACCACCGCTTTATCTCCGGCATCGCAAATACCTACCTTTACACAATTAAAATTAGTCAACACCACCACAAGTTACCTAACTTCGACATGTTTTGCATTTAACAAAAGGAACAATACTAGGTTTACAATTTTTTTAGACTCATTCTCGGCAGGTAATTTGTTGCGGTTGGTGATTACTTCATCCAAAATTCACTCTATCTAAATCGTGTCTGAGATGGCATATTTACGTTAATTTTTATTCAATTAACCATTCAGGTGTAAGTGATGCAAAATTGTGCAACTCAAATTCTTTCAATTGTTAATTTTATGAAAATACATTTATGTATACTGGTTGTATTATATTAAGTGTCCACCATTGGTAACTTTGTTATAATTGGAGCCACGAAGTCAGTTAAATTACTAAAGAATTGGTGCTTTTCTGCTGATTACCACAATGGAAGCAAAAAAACAATCGACCAATGGCTGTTCGAGATATTCACGAAAATAACATTTTTTTATATTTTCTTACATATTTCGAAGGAATATTGAATTTTGTAGTAAAAAGTTTTAATGCACTAGTACCTCCTATTAAATTAACTATGTACCTAGAAGTTACAAGCAATAAATTAAAGTTTTATTTCAATTAACTACCAAAATCACGTAGACAATGAAACAGTTGAAAATTGTATTTATTGAAACATTTTTCCACGGAAAACTGCGAATGAAAGTTTAAAGAAGCATATTTTTCTTCGAACGTTAAAAAAACATGACATTGTGTGCTTGGATACACAAAGTGAACTTTGTCTGCCGCCGAATAATTGTTCACATTTTTCTCAATGAACCACGGGTCCGCACAGTCGAATTTTTCACGTTCATCTTCTGCTTCAGTTCGGAAAAGTATGCTTACAAAACATTTTCCGAATAATTATTAACAATTTCCGCTGGGCGCCACTTAACAAATCTCCTATAAGCAACCTCATAGACTCTCGCTGACTGTTGATAACAATTCTTCGATAGCAGTTTGCGCTATTTCAATCATTTCAGGCTGTGTCCATTCTAATTGGGCCATAATAGCACTCGTTTTAACTAAACAATTGACAATTCCTAATTGTTTTGTGTATAACAAAACAACCCGTGTCACTGAATTAAATTGAATTCCTCGAAGAAAAAATAAAATGTGCTATTCGGAGAAAAACTGGTTGTGTGTGCGTTGTATGGAATTGTCCGACTCGCTTCGCTCGTCGTTCCAAACTTCATACTCAACACACGAAATGGGGCACTTTTTCTTCTAATAACACAATATACTATTATGACCAAAGCATTATAATAGATTTTCTAAGATGCCACCCCACTTGTTCAACACATTTTTGAACTCTTTTTTTTCTACCATCCAATGCATTAATTATTGTTAAACTTTTATTTTACAATTCATTAACTGTTGCATATCTCTCCTTATAAACTAAATTTTTCACATACCCCCACAGATAAAAATCCATAAAAATTAAATCTGACGAACGTGGTGGTGAACGCACAGGTCCATTAGTTCCTATCCATTTATTAATGAATTGTCTGTTCAACAAATTGGTTGTTTCTTGATAATTATGGGCCGGTGCTCCATCCTATTGGAAATGGATGTGTTGCCTTGAAATTAAATTCATTTCATCCAAACAGTTATGTAGGACAGTGTTCATAAATTCTACATATCTCACTCCAATCAAATTACCACGGTAAAAAAATGGTCCAATAATTTTTGAACCTACAATTCCATACCATACATTTAGACTGAACCATATTTGTGGATTTCTGGGATGTATGTACTATTACGGCCACCGAAATGTGCACGATACCTGACACAAATTTCCCTATTTTTACAAAGATTAAAGCTGGCTTTATCCAGTGACTTTTGTGAAGTAATATTTGTCATAAACAAAGTGATAGGGGAATTTGACTGATTTTTTTAGGACGCCTATAATATGAAGCAAAAATCAAGTTGCTAAAAAGAATCTTGCACATTTCCGTGGCCGTAATAGTACTTGCAATGAATTTTTGCGAGCCCAAAAATGGTTTGTTTTTACCAATAGCAAAAAGTTAGTCATCGATTTAAAACGCCTGGAAGTAATATTTGTACCGGCCAATAATCATATTTCTTTAAAATTCTTTCAATGTTGTTCAAACTTTTTAACTTCCTTAAAATATCTCCTATTGAATTTCTAAGATGTTCCTCAAAATACGCAATTACATTAATTTCGACTTCTTCAGTATTTACAATTTTTTTCTTCTCTCTTCCTTTTTGAAAAACTGTTTCGTTACTCCTAAACTTCTATACAGTCTCAGAAAATACCGTTGAATTGGTGGCAAACGAAGGGGGTACTGATGCTGGTAATAATCTAGAGCTCCCGCCAAATTCTTGCCGCACACAAGATATGTTATGCTGAATGAGAAAGTGCCATACTAAAAACCAAAATTGAACACAGGTGTTACAAAATCACACCAAAAGTAATGAAAGGTAAATATACCACATTAATGTTCGATAATACTATACCTATTATTATACAAGTTTTATAAGACGATCTATTGTCGTAAGAGCACGACAATACGTCTTTTAAAACGAGTGTAATATACTATTTTTTCTACTTTGGTGCTCTTAGTTTTATGAAAATTAGAAAATTCTGCTTTTTAAATATTCCAGAGATTTTAGGATTAGGTTTTGGTTGTGTTGGTATTTGTCATGTGACATATGCCAACTAAAATCTAAAATTTATAATCTCGAGTTTGATATTTTTCTGAAACAGTCATGGAAGGTAAGTTGTACACTTGGTTTGACCTTGACAGGAGCTCGCTACAGATGTCGGACGCCGCCCAGCGCGATATTACAGCAATACCAACGTAATATTTATTTTAAAAAACCCAAAAACAATTTCACAAAAAGTTCCTTTATGACACTACTTTTAGTTTCACAACGACTCACTTATGATACCAAAGTAGAAAAAAATATTAACTGGTAGATTAATTCAATTGTTTTTGACGTTTTAATAATATTTAATTTCAACTGCTTCATTGCCTATGTGATTTTTGTAGTTAATTGAAATAAAGTTTTAATTGCTTGTAACTTCTAGGCAGTTAATTTAATAGTACTAGTGCATTATAACTTTTTCACTTAGAATTAAACATCCCTTCGAAATATGTAAAAAAGTATAGGGCATTCCATTTAAAATAATATTATTTTCGTGAATAACTCGAATAGTTGACGTTCGATTATTTTTTTGCTTCCATTATGGTAATCAGCGGAAAAACACAAATTGTTTGCTAATTTAACCGAATTTGTAGCTCCAATAATAACAAAGTTACCAATAGTGGACACATAATAGGGATACTCACGATCTTGAGTTGAGCATACTAAACCCTCGTATTGGTGTTATTGTCGTAAAATACACAACACCCCAATGGTGTATTTTACGACAACAACACAAATATGAGGGTTTGGCATGCTAAACTTAAGATCGTGAGTACCCCTAATATAATACAGGGTGGGACAGAGCAACTTGCTTATTTAGAAATTCAATTAATCAATTTAATTTCTTGAACAAGATAAAGTACAATATTTAAAGTTTATGTTTTAAAGACGACATCCGGTAGATGGCGTCCATTCCTCTCAATACACTGCCTCAATCGAACTTGGAAGTTCCGTTCAACTCTTTCCAGAATATCGATGGGTATGTTAGCGACAGCTTGACGGATGTTGTTCTTCAGGTGAACCAGGGTCCTAGGACGATCGTTGCAACCAAGTGCTTTTAGATAGCCCCATAAAAAATTGTCGCAGGGAGTTAAATCAGGCGACCGTGCTGACCACTGCAGAACGCCACTCAAGGAGATGAGGCGTCCGGAGAAGTGTTGCCGCAAAACAGTCATTGACACTCGCGCTGTGTGTCCCATAGCACCATCCTGCTGGAACTATACATCTCCCACATCCAGCAGAAAAACTCCTGAATTATGTGGACATAATGGTCAGAAGTCACCGAAACTGCCCGTTTGTTTTCTTCAAAAAAACCATGGACCAATTATTCCAACCCGCGATAGTGCACAGTACTTTCGTCCACTCCATGATGCTGATTGAGGGCCAGTTGCAGAAACAAAAGTTAACAGCGTGTCAGCTAACAAAGCTTAATGCTGGCAGCCAATCATAGACGCTAATCTGGACGCCATCTGTCGGATATCATCTTTAAAACTGTGCAAACAAAAACTTTAAATGTTGTACTTCATCTTGTTCAAGAAATTAAATACATATATATCTACATTACTTTTTTTTTAAATTGAATTTCTAAATAAGCATGTTGCTCTGCCCCACCCTGTACAACCTGTACAGCTTGTTTCATGGTAAGTGTGCACTATTGGTAACGTTATTAGTATTAAAGTTACAAAGTCGGTTAAATTAACAAGGAATTGTCATTTTTTCCGCTGTTTACCAAGATGAAAAAGTAAAAACAATTGATAGTCAACTTTTTGAGATATTCGCGAAAATAACATTTTTTAATTTTTTGTATATTTCAAAAAAATTATTAATTCCGGGCTAAAAAGTCGTAAAATACGATTAAATTAAATATACCTATAACAATTCCAAACAATTTAAGATTTTCTTCCAGTTAATTATAAAAATGGGGTAGGCGACAAAACAGTCGAAAATTGTAATTATAACGGTTAATATCTCCATCTAATTTAATATCAATATTGAACGTTTTGTTACAAAAATAGAAAAATTCTAAATGTTAACTAATAGAAAAGTTGCGTACGAGTTAGATATTTTAATTAACAGTGTCTAACTTTACAAAATGTACACATGAGTGAACAAACGGGACATTTTAAAATTACAGGTTCCTTATGCGCATATGTTGTGTGTAGGGTAACATTATCTTGATGTAAGCGTAATAGTTTCTGATATCTGTAATTTACGAATTTCATGACTTCATGCGCTCAGTGTTTTCAGGCTGTTTTAGTAACGAACTAAATTTGGTCTAATAAGTAAATTATTATGGACGAAGTCAACTGTGTGACCATAAGTTTTTCTTAAATTATGCATTATTACACAATTTTAAACTGGAACGATAAAATACTTTTTTCATCAGTATCAGTTATTATTTCTTTGCTAAAGTTTAATCAAAAACTTCCCCTTTGTTTGATTTTAAAAACTGCTTCAGTTAAAAACAATTATGCTAAGAGGCACATTAGATAAATTTATTAGAGGGTCTTTCTATATACAGTAGAACCTGTCTATGGTGATCGGCCTTGGAACATAAGTATCAAATTTTAGCAATCAAAAGATGTTATGAATTTAGAAATATAAATCTTTGACAGGTAAATAAATAAGCAAACAATTTTTAGGGGTGTTGTGTCGGAGATGGCACTTTAGTGTAAGATGGCAGAGTTACTTCTAAGCCCCTGAAAGTTATGCAAACATTTTTGATATGTCATTTCGATAACTAAAGGAGTAATAGTATTCTGTGTTTATTGTGCTTAATATCACATCAATTACTGTTGATGCGTTCTAATTATTGCACAGTATGTTTTAATGAAAATTAGTATTAGTATTAACAAATAAACTGAAAGCTTTATTGCAAAAAAATACTCTGCAATTCAGGTAAATGGGCTAAGACGACTTCCCTCGTATAAAGATAAGATGGCATGCTATAATGTATCGCAAAAAGCTAAATATTTTGTTTGAGCAAATTACACAAAAACACAAAGTGGGTGCAGAACGCGAGAAATTATGTGCTCCCTCAGGAGACCCACACAAATAAACGAAAAACACAAAATACGTTAGATGCTTATCAGTTTCTGAGCTGAAGAACACGTAATTACAGGATAACATCAATAAATGTACTTGTAAATTATCGGAAACGGAAAATTAGACATGCACAGTCAATTATTAGATAACCACTAATAGAAAAATTAAAGAGATCCTAATGCTCTAAATTATAATGAACCTAAACAGTAATTACAAGGGTTGAATATTAATGAATAATAAATAGTAATTCCCGAAACGACTGCAGCTAATGTCGTAGGTCCGCACATGTGATATACATCCGTTCTGCGGTGTAGGTATTTAGGTAATTTAATCATACGTCATGATCGGCACTTCCGGTAATTACCCTCCGGTAAACATGCCATTACACGTACACGTTATTAAATATTAAATGGAAATCATGACAAATACGTTATAAACGACAATGCAGTGCCGGCAGACCGTGCATAAGTGAAACATTTCATGCGATCACCGTTCGGTTGAGCCAGTTGCAATTTCCAGATGCCCCAAAACGCCACTCGAGAAACGCATGTGTCACTCATCTAACAAAACATTTTAGTGCTTTCTCCAAACAGTGGGTAGAAAGTGTGGCAATCATAAGAGAAAAAAACAATTTTCAGATTAAATAATCGCAAGACTGCAACGAATATTATAAATTAATTTCAATTTAATATTTGCCACTTGTAGGAACGGTTCATCGAGGTTCCACTGTACTCTATTCTTAATATTAAAGATTGTTTAAATTTCGGTAAAAATTAATCTTTTATTTTAAAAAAATGATATAATTTTACTATCATTAGGGTTCAATTACGGTACTGTCAGTTTATTTGTTAAGTATAATATTCAGGATGTTTCATATTAGGTGTCAACCATTAATAACTTTGTTAGTATTAGAGCTGCAAGATCAGTCAAATTAGTGAAGAATTGTTGTTTTTTCCGCTGATTACAAAGCTGAAAGCAAAAAAATAATCCAACCTCAACTTTTTTAGATATTCACAAGAATAACATCTATTAAATGGAATTGTTTGTCCATTTTTACGTAGTTCGAATTTTAATTATGAATTTAAGTCTTAGTAAATTAAACATTTAAAGTTACAAGAAATTCAAGGTTTTTATAGTTAACTGCAGAAATCAAGCGGGTAATGAAATACTTGAAAATTATAATTATTAAAAATCGAAAACAGTTAAATAAGTCTGACAGTTATTTTAAAAAACTATTCAGAAGATTAAATCGTTGCATTAAATTGACTTTGCAAAAGCATCTTTAATTACATAAGACATGAAAAAAGACAATTACAGAAAATAATGAAAATTGTAACAAATAGAGTGTACATTGTTTAATTCGTAATAATTTCCTACTTGACTAATAAGCGGTAGTTACGAAATAGGCATCTACAAATTAATTAAAAAATGACAAAGGAAAAAGAAACCAAAGCAGGCATTTCCTCTATTTAATTGACTATTTGTGGAACATCCCGAGTAATTAAAATCTACTCCCATTATACGCACGAGTTGCAAGAAATTCCTGTAATTTGCTTCTCCTCCACGTCAATCACTGGGAAAGCCTTTAAAAAGGAATTATTCTTGGTCTCAGAAATAACATGTCGTGCCAGTCAAAAACGCAACATAAATATGACATTTTAATTCTTAAATTGATTTAGTTTCGTAAACCAAACATCCAATTATCCTTTTCATTATTCTTCAGTTTGTAATACGTTTCGAAATTGATTAAAATTTTGACCTTCGAGGTTCATACAATGATAAAAGTACCGGAAGAAACAAAAAAAAAGAGCTAGTCGGAAAATGGAAACACAATTTGCAGTAATTGATTTTCTTTTTGCAAAGTTGGTCCTTCATTTTGTATAATTGTAATAACTTAAAAGGACATCTGGATTTTAAAAAATCTAAACTTTTACGGTCCGTGTACGCGCTTAATCTATCTTCTTGAGTGAGCTTTTAAAAGGAAATGAAAAGAAACGAAAGCATAATTTGTTAAAACGCCACTCGCTAACTTTTAAAACACTAGTTAGAGACTTTTTAAATTTGTCCCGGAGCACCCTCCGCGGTTTTTATACAAGTCGAGCCGTAATCGAATTGCCTGCATTTGTTAAAAATAAAAGTTCTCCCTACAAATGGATCTCTTACCTCCGGACGGCCCATTTCGAGCGATTTACCAAATCTTGTGTCAACGACTACGCAGTTTCAAGTTGGACTGCGCTTTGCATGTAGTAAGCAAGGATATGTAAATGCGCAAAAATCTAAATTTATAGCCGGTTATATGATGATCCAAGAAATTTGCAGCATCACTCCAGTCAATGAATGGTAAAGTTAAATATGATGTTCTTAGTTCAAACAACTGTATGAATTTATCATCAGGGGTTCATTGTGGGGCGCATAAAAGCTCCGAGTTAAGTGTTACCCACGGATAGAGGAAGTGTTATTTAGGACGGTGCTTCATGATCAAGGACCATGAAAAATAATTAATCGCGCTTCAAAAATGTACCTTTTATTTATTAACCACTTTCATTGACGATATTTCGACAGTCACCATGACAATTTTTTCCATGTGTTCAATGCATGTTAAATTGCAGTTACTTGTCGGTAGGCGAACGCATATTCTATGTAGTTCATCTATCAGCGAAATTTGTATAATATCTAAAGCGCGCAAAGTCAACCCTAAACATCGCCGGCGTTGGCCTTTGTTCGGCGATGAAACTGCACAATCTCCAAACTGCTCGCTTTAAACTTTAAATGGACGTGTAAACACATATAAATCATTCTTCTATTCATCCCGACTTTCGATGGGGAACTATCGAGAAAAGGGGAAATTTTGAATCAATTAATTTATAAATTTGAATTTCTGGAATGAAAAATTGTGGCCGTTCATCAGGCGTTTACATAAAAACCAGTGGAACTATTCAGAATTCTGTGTAAAAACTCACGTTGAACATTTTGCTTAATTTAATCCTTATTGTTATTGTTAAAACCAACGAGAAATTCAACTTCATTTCACATTCAGTTGTTATGCAGTCGAGTTCCACTTAATCATAAACACTTTGTGAACACTGAGAAAAATGGTAAATAAATAGACACAAAACATTTGGTTACCATTAACAAAAAAATTGTAAAATTGTAACTGGTAAACTAGTAGCTACCACAACTAAAGTTTAGTTACATATTACCAAACTGTTTTGAAGCCAGGTTTTTCTTTGCCCGATCTGTTTGGTTATTATTTACTAAACTGCTTTATTGCGTTGCTGAAAGATTTAGTTAATTTTTACCAAATGATTTAAGTATTTTTTACTCAATTGTTTTATTTGATTACGTTTTACCAACTTATAAACTATTTGATTAAGTCTCCAAAATATTTACAACAAAAAAGTTTTAAAATACAAAAATGTTGACTTGATGAATACAATTTTTATTTACATTTTCTAATAAACACATTATATAATGTTCTTAAGATAACAATTTGAAACTAACAATATACAGTGCGGTCTCGCTAATCCGGACCTTTGTTATGCCCGATTTTTCATTTAAATTGCATTGTGTACTTTATCATCATGATAGTGACAATGAAAGTCCAGAGTTAAATAATACAATACAGACTGTTAAGAATGACGAGTTTTTTAATTTTAGGGCCTTTTATGAACAATCTTAAAAACCAATATGCATTCGATACTTATACTTATACGTGTGCTGTATAAGTTTTGTTTTTTTCCTATAATATTTAAGACCAAAAAGTGGGGTGGAAGCAAAATTCGGCACACCCTGTATAGTAAAGCACATTAAAAAATAACCTCCAAAGAAAAATATCTTTGACAAAGAAAAATTAACTACTCATATTCAATAGATTTCTCTGTCATGTCACACACAAACACGTAAAAAAACGTTAAAAACCTATTTGTAGCTACTCGGAAAACGATTCTAATACTACAATGTAAAATGTGATTAAATAATAGAATCGTTTGTCTTTACGTTGACTCGACTTGAACAAACCCGAGGAAACTGCAGGTGTTTTTTATTAGTTTGGTAACTGATAACCGAAGTTTGCATACATATAACCAAAAAGGTTGTTAACAGTAGACAAACCTCTTTGTAAAGGACCGCAAAACGGTTCAGTAAGTAATAACAAATAATTTTAGTAATATCAACTAAAAACTTGAATTAAAAAAATTGAATTAACAAAAATGTAAATGATTGTTTTTGTGAGAATCAATTATTTTCTGATTATGCAAATCTCTAAAAAATATCTCGTTGTATCTTGAATTGCTTTCATTTTCAAAATTGAACTTTGACAAATTTCCTGATTCCAACAATAGAATGTTAAAAATAAAATGCGTTCCATCCACGTAATCAGCAAAGAATCCACATTCAATTTTACCATAGAAATGTTCGAACAATAAGTTTGATCAAAAGGCCACCGCCGTTATTTAATATTATTTAATTGTGAGCGTTATAATCGAATCCAAATTAATTCCCTTATTAAAGCAAATAGAATTACAACGGAGCGTATATTTACAAAACTGTCATTTATTCATCGCGTTAGCAATTTCGTGAGTTGTTACTGGCGGCGAACTGTATTCTCACAAATAGTCAAACCGAAACGTGTTTGTGCACCTTTTAATTAACTTAGCGGGAAGCGGCGCCTTCAATCGTAATTAACAAACTTGCCATTGAGTTAATCAAGGCGATACCCGTCGAATTCAGTTATTAAAGGCATATCTGTCCCCTTTATGTATTAATTACCATCCACTCGGATATTGTTCAATTGAATTACGCCAACTTTCAGGTTTCAATAGCTTCTATGATTAGGTACTTCGGTGCGGGTTTCAATAATTGATGAATCGAGACACGAGTCCTTTAAGTTATACTTACTCGAAAATCACGGCGACTTTTATAAACTATCCGCGGATTTATCTTTGAAATTTTAACGAATTTTTCTTTCATTTATTAATCACATTTTCCTATCCCGGTCTTTCTTAACAAATTAATTAGTCTCTTGCACAACTAAACAATTTAATATAGAGACATTGTATCTGAGGTGGCAGCTTAGGGTAAGATGGTGCAGTGTACTTTTATTAGCCCATGAAAGTTATACAAATAGTGTGCTATAAATATTGTCAAAACACACGGACAAAAAATATGCCTAATAATATTTTGACCACTGTATATTCAATAATTAATTTTGTATAGCGAACTATATACCTAGCTGCGCAGTTTACGTAAGCTTAATCCTATATACGGATGGGCGTGTACCACTCTTCGCACTATATCTCCAGAACAGTTGATCATACGGAAAAATTCATGAAATAAAAATTATAGATAATTGTATGATCTACAAGTTATATAATCACCTTAAATGACACGTGACGCATAGAAAATGAGATAATTGCCAGAAAAACGATTTTCGTGCCCTTTAACCTTCAATATTTTCCGACGCGAACACGAAATTATATGAGACTTTTCAACTAGTCTTCAGAACGTCAAAGCAAAGGTTTATGCAAAAATACAGCTGCCTCACTTTCATTCTAAAGTTGAATCCTTATTTTACTGGACTACAGTAGGCGCTCGGTTATGTGAACTAATAGAAATCGAGGGTGTTCATAAAATCGAATTGTTCATATAATCGGAAATAAAATTAAACATACATATTACATATTTTATTGATATTGAACGGTCGCCACATTATATTAAAATATTGTGTTATTTGTTTTTGAACTTTTTTGGCAATCAAAAATTTCTGCAATGCTTTCTCTCTACATTTTCGCAATACTAATAAGTCATCAATATTAAAAATATTTTTTCTACGACAACATCGAAATATGTTATTTCACGAGCGTAAATTCAATCATAAACAACTACATTTTGTACAGAATTTCATTTCACATCGGTTGCTAGGCAACAAATGCGAAATGAAATATTTCGTGTTTGATTCACTGTTTTTGGTCACAAATATTAAGGCGGCCTAGAAAATCGAATGTCATCAGTTTGCTTCTGTCAACATTTTTGTACGTTGCAGATAATAATTTCGTAGTTATTTTCGATAACTCTTACAATTAATATGGAAAGTGATAGTGATAATGACTTGGAATTAACACCTCCAAACATAACTGAAGTTGCAAAGTTCACAACATTAAATTTATTACCGGAAACGTCTAAGAAAATGTATCAACGCGCTTATAACCTCTTTTTGGAGTGGAAAGGAGATCAAAACGCAAAGTATGTTAAACGCGTTAGCAGAGGTTATCGTAGAAAAAGTGCAGTATGCAACGCGCACAAAATGGCAATTTTACACTCGTATGAATTGCTGCAGTACGAGTCTTCGACTCGTACTGCAATTCATACTCGCGCAAAATGAGCATCATTTTGTGCTTGTTGCATAATATACTATAATCGCTCTAGATAATAACTTTATTAACGGTATTTACAGCCTCCGATGAATTTATTTCAGTGTTTGGATCAACATTTTCATCTTCACTTATAATATCAACGTCATCACTAACTGTTTGTTTATTTGTTTATTTTCCAATATCCTCTTTTTAATATTCAGACTGACTATCCACTTCTTTTAATAAGTTTGTGACTTCGTTTAGATTTTCTGTTTCACTTCTGCATATTTCCTGCACAACGCTAAGAAGAATATCGTCTTCCGGATTAGAATCATGCGTTTCATCATTTTGTGTGAAGTTCAAAATATTTTGCCAACGCTTCTTTATTGTTTCAACTTGAAGCTTATTACATGCCAAAGAAAGGTTTATAACTGTATCTTTTATAGTTAACTCTTGTAAAAGTTTTGCCAGAGTTCAGATTTGGGAGATACAATTGATGACAACAAGCTTAACCCTAGAGTGGGCGCGTGGCTTACATATGTAATCCAGTGTTCTTATTTTCAATCCTATTTTTGTTTTGCTTATGGTAGGAGAAGGTGGGGTAAGACGGGGTGGCGAGGCAAAATGGGGACGTGGAATAATCGAAACTTCTAATTAAAATTCGCGGTTTCTTTTCACGCCATCTAGCAATACCCTCTTACATCTATTAGTGTGTTTTGTGGCATGACCCTGAACCCACGCATAGCAATACGGTAAGTAAAAATCGATTTTTCGATGATTTGATTTAACTTTTTATGTTTTATTTGAGCGTGATATTCAGTAAATACAAGTTTCTTTGGGAAATGTTTGAATGTATCACTTAGCTACCTTCATTTACTATCTTGTAAGCTCTATTTCTTTGCAAACACGTGTGCGTTTATAACCACAAATCTGATTTCTTTAAGAAGTGCGTTTGGGGCAAGATGGGGTACTATATTTTTATTGAACCCCATCTTACCCCCATCTTTTTTAAATTATTTACGTGACGAAATATCTTTCATTTGTATTTAGAAAATGGTTCGTAATTACATAAGGAAAACTGGTAAAGGAGAATGGGCCAAGGAAAGTATGGAAAAAGCGATTCAGGATGTTTTGGATGGAAAAAGAGGGTATAGATTGGCAAGTAATTTCTATGGGGTTCCTCAAACTACCTTAGAACGCAAAGTACAGATAGCGTGAAAAAACGGTGGTGTTATCACCAATATCAAAGTTCCGTTGGGCCCTATATCAACTGTATTTACAAAAGAAGAAGAAGGGGAACTAGTTAATTATTTAAAAGAAATGGAGTGTCGGTTGTTTGGTCTGACCAGTATTGAGTTCAAAAAGCTTGCGTATCAATTAGCAGTTCGCAACAACAAACAACACAAATTTAATTCAGAAAATGAGAAAGCTGGTAAAGACTAGCACAAAGGTTTTTTGGCACGTCACCCGGATCTGAGTTTGAGAAAACCAGAAAGTACGTCAGCAGCTCGTGCAGCTGGTTTCAATAAAGTCTCTGTGGGTAAGTTCTATGAGCTGTTGGGACACATCCTAGACGAATACAAATTGAAACCAGAAGATATATATAACTGCGATGAGACAGGAGTGAGTGTTGTGCCAAAGACTAGAACTAAGGTTTTTGCTCAAACTGGAAGGAAACAAGTAGGTGCGATGACTTCGGCTGAACGAGGTAAAGCAATTACGGTTGAAATCTGCTTCAACGCTGTAGGAATCTACATGTCTCTTATGTTTGTATTCCCAAGAAAAAGAATGAAAAATGAATTGTTACAAGGATCCCCACCAAATTCTTGGGCCGAGTGTTCCGATTCTGGATGGATGACAACAAAAATATTTTTTAATTGGTTCAGGAAATTTGTACAATTTTCAAGAGCTTCCAAAGATCACCCAGTACTCCTTCTTTTAGATGGTCATTCCACGCATGTCAAGAATTTGGAAGTAATAGATGAAGCTCGAAAACACGGTGTGGTGATTCTTTGTTTCCCACCACACACCACCCACAGGTTACAACCATTAGATGTGGGATTCATGAAACCGGTCCGTCGTCTACTCCTGATAATGTATATTGCAGAACTCCGTCTCCCAAACCACAATCGTGTCCATCGTCAGAAATAAATACATCTTTTGAGCTGGTCAGCCCAAAAGAACTGATGCCATACCCATGCATGGGACAAAAAAGTCGATGGCAAGTTCGGAAAAGAGGAAAGACAGCTATTATTACTTCGTCTCCATATAAAAAAGACTTAATAGAAATAAACGACAAGAAGAACACAGTTGTTAATAGAAAAGGCAAACGGGCTGCTAAAAAAGCAAAGAAACAGTCACCATCAGAAAGTGAAAGTGAAGATGCAGGATGTCTGTATTGTTACGGATTGTATTCTCAAGCTACCGAAGGTTGGAGTACCTGCCAGCAATGTCTGAAATGAACGCACTGTGGCTGTGAAGGTGTGGATGATAACGACGAAGGTTCAATCCATGTCTGCCCACGGTGTGAAGATGAATAGGTCAATACATACCTGTACCCCATTTTGTCTCCTACGGCACCCCATGTTTCCCCCCATGTGGGGCAAGACAGAGCAAATTAACTGTTTTGTAAATTTTTTTTTTTTGTAAAATGTAAATATATTTTTTGATTGTTTTTAGTATATTCTAGGTTAGTGAGGTTTGTAGCATTTAATACAAAAATTTATAGTCTCTACTAATAAAACTAGTTGTATTATGTTGCGACCCCGTCTTACCCCACCTTCCCCTGCATCAACAATCTTCTCAGTACCTTCCTAAAAAAGATTATTCTACAGGATTATTTCCTCAAGCATTTTTTTTCTTACCACCTAGGTGGTGAAAAAAATATTTTATCCAACTGGATTACAATATGTAATCTACGAACCTAACCACTTGATTATTTAATTAAAGTCGAAGAGGACTTATTACATTTTAAATTAATGTTTGAGTTCAAAGATGAATGCGAAAGATTTTGAATAACGGAAATTTAAAGGGGAAAGAAAAAGCGACAGTGAATCCCACGGTCACGCATGAAGTCAATCAAGCTGCAGTTTTAAATCTCGCCGATAATAATCCCCATTTGAGCATTAATAATAAGTCCTCTGTGACTTAAGAAAAATAATTCAACATCCATACTTTAAATCATGTTCGTTCTCATAATCGTAATTTATTAGAGGACTTACAAATTTTTTAGAAATCTACAAGAATGTAAAAAGGTTCGATTTAGGTACGCTATTGATGTTCACTTCGCTCGGCTTTCACGCGACACTGACAAATTTTTACAATGCCATAAATTTAAATCGTACTTGACTTTGCGGACAGTTCTTGATGATCGTGACGGTCATAAATCATTACATTTACTGTTAAGATTCGAATATAAGGGAATTTTAGGCTAATTACAGCTTTTAGATTATTTTTTTTACTTTGGACATCTTTGTCTCAATAATACTGATCCTGAAAAGTGAAATTTGACGAAATTGGGAGATAGTATTTTTATAAAAAATCAAATTTTAATTTTTTTCTCAAAAACTAACACCAACAATTAACATTTAAAACCGGAAATTTCTAGCCTTATACCAGAATCATACGTGCACCAAATTTCAAATACATAGCTTTCAATTAAAGCTCAATTTTGGGGGTGGCCACAAGTGATGGGACACCCTGTACAATAAGATTTGAAATCGAAATACTAGGAACTGAAAATACAGTGTTTGTATTTTAAGGCTTTCTAAATATTTTATGGCCCGAATCAAAGGAATGTCGCTTCAAATAACAAGAAATAAGTCCCACAAAGAAGTCAATTATAATGTAAAAATTATTGTTACTATCGATGGATGTTAGTTATAAGTGCTGCTATATTATTAGTTTTAAATTATTATATTAAAAATATTCCCTTATTTATGTTGTCTTAATCATCAAACCAACATTTTTGTATTTTGGAACTTTTTTGTTGTAAATCATAAACAGTATAAGAAATGTATAAGAAATAAACAAACATTTTGAAGATAGAGCGAAATAGTTTACAAACAAATAGCTAACCACTTTGATAAAACGTAACCAAATTATAAAATTATTATAGTATCCAAAAGAAACCAGTCAACGAAAAATTTGGCTTCAAAACAGTTTGGTAACATCTAAACTTCAGTTGAATTGTATAATAAATGTAAAGTGACAAAACTGGCTTTGTTGTAGTGGCTACAAGTTTAACAGTCGCTATTTTTTTGTAACCTGTTTCATAAAAGTCGTAGTTTTTACTACAGTACAGACTATTTTTTATTATTGTAAATAATCGCGTGTCATAAAGAGATCACTTTTAGCGCTTGGACATTCCTCATTCTTGCTCTGTAGTGCAAATATCAAAACTAACTGGTATATCTCCTGACTAACTGCTTTCTTTAATTTAATTTTCAATTTTTGCTACAAAATGGCATAGTTGTCTTATTTTCGACCAGGACATTTACTTCCTTCTCTCCCTGTATTGTTCAAATGTTTTGTTACGATTTACTAACTACTCCAATTATTCGTCAGAGCTTCAGATCTGACAAATCCTTTTCCCGGGTAAAACAAATAGGTTTATAATCTTTTTTTATCATAAGTGTTTATGTGTTATATGACAGAGAAATATTTTGTTTACGATTGCAAATGTAGAGTTACAATTTGACTTAGTTTTGTTTTATTTCGATCAAAATAAAGTAACGTTTGTTTTCTGCCTTAAAATTGGCAAATGGTTGATTTTTATTTCAGGGAGCTTAAATAAAGTTGGCAAGCGATCGTTGCAGTAAGTGAGCGTTTTGGAAAATACATTTTTATAATTGAAATGGTATTAGTGTTACACAGCGGAATGCTATTACTGCGCTAATAAAGCAAGCACTATACAGATTTCCCAGTCTACGGAAACTTTTATGCATGGACCATAAACTCACTGAATGCTAATAGCATTATCTATACCCTACTTCCTACAATAATAAAATCCTTGCCCGCCTGCAGTGATTCACCGATTCGTATTTATATTTGGTACACTCACGACTGAAAATATGATTTTGATCCCCAAGACGAGAACTTAATCTGCTCATTGAAAATTGAGATTACAAAAAATTAACTTCCTCGTTCCGAAGGAAAAGAGAATTTCTGCACCGAGTATCTCAAGAATTTTAAAAGATAAATATCCTTGCATCAATTTAAACCCATTCCTCCAAGTCAACAAAGTTATTGTAATATAAAACATGGAAATAGGGTAAAAGGTTTCATCGAACTCCATTGATCGAACTACTTATAAGAAAGTTTCACTTTACATTTCAAACAGTAATTATTGATTTACAAAAAATTGCATTTAATCTGAAATATTAATTTTTCTACTTCCACACAACTAAACTGGCTGTTATAAACAGTAGGTATACTTTGTACTTTGCATTAAGTACTACGTAATGAACAAAAAAGAGGTAACTGCAACGTAATGAATATTACCAAACGTAATAAATATTACGTTTCAGTAAGTGGGTGAATTTGCATTCATTACTAACATTGTACTACCATATTGTTAGTTAACATGTCAATGATGTGTCAAAAAAAATAATTTGTAAATAGTCAAAAAAAAGTGTAGTGCAAGATTCGTGAGATAAAATCATTTCTTGTGATTATTCTTTTTATCAATCAATGTAAAAAAGCTGAAACCTGCAGGTATTGAAACGTTTTCAGTATCAAAGGAATTTTTCAGTGCCACTACAAATGCCATAAATTATGTTTTATAAATCTACGCTGCATTACGGTTACTTATGAAAGTTAATTCAATTCCGGTCTAGAGTTTTGTAACAATTTGGTTGGCACCCGAGCGTTGCTTGTAATAAATTAGCATCGAGTCAAACCATTTTCTCGTATTTTCGGTGAATTTATATCCAAGACTCGCCTATAAATCTCCGCATTTGAATAATGGTCGGATAAAAATTGGATTTAGTCCAAATGGAAAACGTACAGTTGGGAACTTTTACTGTGTTCGGGAACTACGTAACGTATTTTAGTTGCATCTTTACTTTGACAATGGAGCACTGTTGCGATTGCCGTCAACAAAGTTACACAAATGTGCTGGAAAACAGATTATTTTTAAGTAAAACCTTTTAATGTCTCATCATTTCTGTATTTGCGATTTGCCACTTGGATTTAATATTTTACAGTTACCATATTTAATATTCAACACTTAAATTCAATATTTGACAGTTGCCATATTTAAAATTTGGCACTTAGATTTAATATTTAACAGTTACCATATTTAATGAATTTAATTACCTTTTCCGGTGTTCGTTGATTTACGGGCCGATTTAATGAATACAAAATCGTGCATTAATGACCCCTATTAATGAATGATTTCTTATAAATGCAACGAAATATACCATTAAATTGAAATGTCACTTTATTTAAATGTAATATGACAAAATGAATACAAAATATACCAATAAGAACTACAAATTTAATTAATTACATACGTTATGTTTATAGTAATACTATTTATATAGAAGTTAGCAACAGTACAGTGGCTAAAATTGCTAAAAAGTGCAGATGGATTGTCAAACTTTTGACATTATTTGTAATTCATGGCACCATTAGTTTGAGTATCTATTGATTTAAAATGCATGGCATGCTTGATTCAAATATCTATTGGAATTTTTGTCACGGAAAAAAATTACGGAAAAATATTGTAAACAACTTTTGCGTTAATCAGCGATTAACAATCTCAACAATATTAACGCTCACGCGTTAAACTGTCTCCATTATTAATCGCTCTCATTAACGCACATGTTGGTTAAATAACTATAAAAATGTTCGTTTATTCTCATGGTAGGTATATCTTTTAGTCATAATTTAAAATGTAAATATTTTAAAAATTACACATACACATAATTTTAATTTGTACAGGGTGTCCCATCACTTGTGGCCACTTTCAGAATTGAGCTTTAATTGAAAGTTATTTACCTATTTGAAATTTGGTGCACGCATGCCTCTGGTATAAGGCTAGAAATTTCTAGTTTTAAATGTTTATTGTCGGCGTTAGCTTTCGACAAAAAAAAACTAAAAACTAATTTTTTATAAAAATAATATCTCCCAATTTTGTCAAATTTCACTTTTCAAGATCAATGTTATTAAGGCAAAGATATCCAAAGTAAAAAAAAAATTCTAAAAGCTGTAATTAGTCTAAAATTCCCTTTTATTGGAATCTTAAGAGTAGAAGTAATAATTTATAACTATAAATAGTCGTTAGTCCGCAAAGTTAAATACAATTTAAATGTATGGCATTGTAAAATTTTCTCCGAAACTGGAAGTAGGTAACTGGTACCTCGAATGGTCTGTCCCTTTTCCATAACAGCACCGAAAATATTTCAAACGAAAAATGTAATAAGTTGTCTTCGAGTTAAAAAAAATAATTCAACATTCACACTTTAAAGTATCTTCGTACTCATAATCGTAATTTATTAGAGGACTTACAAGTTACGTAAATTTTAGAAATCTACAAGAATGTAAAAAGGCTCGACTTAGGTACGCTTCCACTCGACAATGACAAATTTTTACAATGTCATAAATTTAAATCGCACTTATCACTGCGTGAAGTACTAACGACTATTTACAGTCATAAATTATTACTTTTACTCTTGAGATTCCAATATAAGGGAATTTTAGACTAATTACAGCTTTTGAATTATTTTTTTTACTTTGGATATCTTCGTCTTAATCGTGGTGATCTTGAAAAGTGAAATTTGAAGAAATTGGGAAATAGTATTTTTATAAAAAATCAGTTTTTATTTTTTTTGTCGAAAACTAACGCCGACAATTAACATGTAAAACTGGAAATTTCTAGCCTTATACCAGAGTCATACGTTGTTACCTAAACGGTCTTATGCAGCCACGGCGGCTGCTTGACTGAGCACGGACGTTGTAGCTGGCCATGTTTTACTGTTGCCACGGGCAAATAAAATAAATAGAAACGTCACCTTTTTTTACAAAGGGAATGACCAGACGTGTTTTACATTTTATTCCGTATTTTATTTGTGTTTACATGTGAGTTATTATTTAATGTTTCAATGAGTTTGTAACATTGTGCACCAATTTTCAAATAAATAACTTTCAATTGAAGCTCAGTTTTGGGGGGGCACAAGTGATGGGACACCCTGTACTTATAAAAATGTTTACTCACATACACAGAACAAATTAAAATTTAAAGAAATAAAATATCTCCACACATACACAAAGATTTTTAATTTGTTTAGTACAAATTGAAATTATGTTGTGTAATTTTTAAAATTTTTACGTTTTAAATCATGACTAAAAGATATACCTACCATGAGAATAAACAGGACATTTATGTAATTAAATTCATAGTTATCTCATGTGTAGACAATTATAAATAATGCCATATTTAATGTTTGACACTTGGATTTAATATTTTTGTTATTGGGATATTCACCATTCGATTTTATCAAAAGCATAATTGAGGAGTCTGCTGCAAGAAGGATACAGCTCCATTCAGTACATTTGGTGCAAGAACGGCGCTGCTGCAGGAGCTGCGTCGTTATTGCAACAAATGCTGTGTGACGCAACTCCATTTAGACAGAGTAAAAGCATACCCAGCTGTCTAATCTGCGTCAATCTTGCACGAAATGATATAGTTAATATTTCAAATTAAATCGGGCTGCATCGTTATTGCAACAAACTCCTCAATTGTAAAAGCTAATGATTAAAAAGTTTCTATTCCAAAGTTTAAACTTTTAAAATTTGCATTTAGGTAATTTGATAATCAACAAACAAACGTGAATTTGAAATTGTATGTGTTATGTCCACTGGGTTGATCTCATTTGTTTAATAATGTATCCTTCGCTACAAGCTAACATCACTTGTCAATTAGATTTTTAATAAAAATACTTAATCAGTTCTTATTCTTTAGCATGCTCTATACCAAAAAACGTGTTAGATAACAAATAATTGAGCAAGAAGAAAATAATTTTTATTTCATTTAACGTACTTTCTCCGTAGAAAATAATAAATTATACAATATTTTCGACAATGATCGTCTAATAAATCGTAAATAATCGGGCACATAAATTAATCATACTTGCGACGATGGCCTAAATGTATCAATTGACACCCCCTAAGAGACATTCAATGTTCGGATGTTAAATCTTATTCGCTATGGTTTCAACGTTAATCGAGATCCTAGCTTTTAGCCCCCTTAACTATGACCATTAATGCACCACAAATTGATCCCATGGCATTCGTTATTTTATCCTTAACAACAGAAATTAAAGCTAATCTATTAAACATCCTCTAAATTTAAAAAGAAAATTATAAAAACTAACATTGATTTGATAATAATTTGGTGTGATGAGAAAGTTTTAGATTAAATGGCAATACGCTTCAACGGAACGACACGTGTTCTGTCAGTACATAACCTATTTTATTGTCAATAGTGAATTGTAAAACGTGGTGGTGAACTTTTGAGTGTTTTAAAGTAATATAATAGAAGATTATAGTATTTATGTATTTTATTTTAGCAAATTAAAATGGCGCAAAGTGCTTCGTTCAGTTTCAATTGGGACAAATCTGCTAAGACGCCTCCAGGAAAAGTTTTCAGAAGAAAACAGAAACCACAACCGACAGTCAGTAGTAATAGCCACACTGTCGAAATTAAAAAACTAGTTAATACCCCTGCTGTTGAAACTAAGAAGTTAGTTAGCAATGTTGTCCCTACGATCGAAACTAACATTAAACGAAAAGTTAAAAGTTTTGTTAAACCAATTGCCGCATCTGAAAAGCCGTACATAAAGCGAAAACGTAATAAGGATAAAAATTTAAATGTCGAAACCGAAAGTAGTGCAGGTGGTCAACCAATATCTTTTTCACTGTTCAATCAACATCACAAGGACATTGATGTGAAAGGAAGCAAGGGTCTTGCAGTGAACGAAAACGTCTTCGCCAGTTCAGGAAGTAAATTTGATGGCCTGCAAATTCATAAATATTTAATATCAAATTTGGAGAAACATAATTTCACCAGTTTAACAAACGTGCAAGAGAAAGCGATTCCAACCATTCTCTCAGGGAAAAATACATTGGTAAGCCCACGTCATAAATTTGTTTTTGAAGTTTTCTTGGTATAGAAGTGCGCTTATGTATTAGTTTCATTCTCACAATTATTTATTATTTATTTATTTATTTCCCAAAAACAAATAATTTGAAGGTGCTTATTTTGTTGGTTGCAACTTATCATTTTACTTAAATTTACTACCATTAACTTTAATATTATGATATTAGCGTGATTAGTGGCAACGACTATTAAATACATTCAAAATTCCACAACTGTTGTGATAACTGTGCATTGCCAACTTAATATTAAAATGGCAGCCTGCACTAATTGACTTTTTTATTGAAGGCAAGGTGCTATTACGGCCACCGAAATGTGCACGATTTTTTTAGCAACTTGATTTTTGCTTCATATCATAGGCGTCCTAAAAAAATCAGCTAAATGTCAATATTATTTTGTTTATGACAAATATTATTTCAAGAAAGGCACTGGATAAAGCCAGCTTTAATCTATGGAAAAATAGGGAAATTTGTGTCAGGTAGTAAGTAGTACATACTACGAGGGACATGTTGTAGAGTGATACCGAGTATGTTTTACTGTGACACGTCAATCACCGACACACTATTTTCATGTCAATAATTTATTTTCCTTAAAAACACAACTATTAACAAAACAAGATTAAAAGTATATGCATTTAATAATTAATACAATTATGGGGTAATTATTGTCATAACAATTATAATAATTAGGCAATGAACGTACATTTTGGTAACATTTAAATTAACCAAGATCAAATATTTTTGCGCTAGCATCTGCTGATGTCGTTAATATTGTATTAGTGTTTTTAATTTGTGTAATAGTCCAAATATAAGACAAATGACCTGTTAAAGATTTAATATAATCTCCGCTCATTCCGTTAAAAACATGAATACTGTTGCCATGACTAACGAAAAAACGGCCATCATGACCCCAATTTACCGTACTGGTACAAGTGTGTTCAAGATTTAAAGTGCGTAGTAAAGTGTTATCACTCATTTGCCAAAGACGCAGCCGCTCACCTAAGATTCCAATTGTAAATGCCCCTACTGCAGCATCTATAGCGAGTGAGTTAATTGTACCATTAATTTCTGGAGTAAAGGTCTTCAATAGTTGACCATTCCTGACTCTGTACAAATTCAATGACGGGGCCACGATAAATATTGAGCCACTTCTTGCTACTTCCATGATGGTTACAGGTGAAGTAATGTGCCACTTCTTCGCAAATCGTTCAAGATTCCACAAATTGATTGTATCAGCATTAGAAACTGTGATTAGCTGTTCTCCTGGTAATATTTTACCCATTGTTGTAACTTCGACTGTGTCAAACATTTGACAACTATTTGTAAAACTTTCTATTTTCCAAGAATAAATACCACCTGCCGCAGAACCGGCAATAAGACCATTGGAAACAGAACGCCAACCCATCCATTCTAAACCACCGATTTTAAAACACCACACTAATTTTTTATGATTCAGATCCCATACTTGTATCAAACCATTATAATCACCCGAAGCTGCATATTCACTATTCTTACTAAACTCCACGTGTTTCACTGGACCTGTGAGTCGCGTACATTCAAGATATACGCCACCATCTGCAATGTTCCAGATAAAAACACAATTACCTTTATCGCCAGTTATTGCTAATTTACAATCATGGCTTATATCGACACAAGTTATTGCAGTTTCATGTAAGTGAAACGACAGATGAGACATGTCTACTACGCCTGGTGGCAAAGGTCCCCAAGCGTCTGGCATCTCAATGTTTAGCTCTTCTTCTTTAACTATAACGTCTTATGAAGCTGAATTTTTAGTCGGCTTGTAAGATTCTTGTTGGCGATCTGATTCGTATTATAATTGTCGCACCACTAAACCAAAAAGCGCTGCTAGTTTATCTTCCAGCACCTTTTTCTCTATTATTTTTTACGAGCATTATCACACTCCCAACAGATAGCATTGAAACGAAAATGTTTCAATATCTCGAATTTATTTAGACAGAAAAATTAAAGATAACAATTAAAATTAAAGCAATTTCATTCGAAAGTTCTTATTCGTCAATCGTATTCTCTTCAAAATTATTTTATTTTATTCTTTTAATTGCAAGACCTCAAAAATCAGCGCGTTAATTAAGATTCATTATTCATATATACAGAGTGTTTCATTTTCTACAACTTTTTAAATTAGTTTTCGATATATTTGCATCAAGAGTGCTACTTTATTCTTGTCGTTTTTTGTTCTTTTAGGAATATCTCAGAAATAATGTAATAAATAAAAATCATTAATCACATCTACGTTGATACGAATTAAGCGACAAAAAATTAAGATTGAGCTAAATGCACCTCTGGAAAGAGGAGAGTGACAAATCTATTCGTGTAGTTGAATGGAGTGGCACGCATACTTTAAGCGAGATTTTTGCTGATTTCTGCAATTAAATTTGCTTACGCGCTCTCATTTTATAATCGGTACTGATCGGTTGATCACTCCACGACTTTGTTTAGAAATTTTTTCAAAAACCTGCTAATGAAATCCCATAAAAATCATATTTACATTTAGATTGAAAAGCCTGGTGCACTAATTTAATAATTAAAACACGAATTTTTCTTTACGTTTTTTGCGTATTTCTCAAAACTTTACAATTGTCGTTTCAATATGACAACGTCGACGTATAAGTACAGCAGCTTTGTTCCAACACAGGTTCTCTGAACGTTTAGCGTAGTTTCATGAATAGCTTTGAGCGCATGCGCGAAGAATGTACTGGCTACTGCCTGTTCGCAAACGAGTTCCCGAACACGTGCAGCGGATTTTTTTTTTTGACGAAATATTTCTACGTTTTTCAAAAAGTTTCATTATTCAATTATTCTAATATTGGCAAATTATTATTATGTAAATAGTTTTCATTTCTTGTTCCTGGGATACCTAGGATAAATTCTAAATCTTCTTCGTCACTTGACTCACTGGCCAATCACAAAACAGCTGTGCTTATATCACAGCTGTACAACTGTGGTCTTCATTAATTCATTTGTGATATCGAATGCTCATGTCTGGACTATTCGTACCTGGCTTGCACCATGCACCAATTTGACAGTTCAAAAACTGGTTTACGTACTGACCAGAAATATGTTGGAACAGCCGGTCACCGGTTTAGGTTCAGGTTCAAGAGTGTGTTGAAACGCTTATTTCTTGTTGCGCATGCTTCGGACAATACATGAACTGGTTATTTACTGTGTTGGAACAAAACTAGTATGTTCCATTTTCCACAGCTTTTCTAATTACATTTTACTTTATATTTCCGTCAAGAGTTCCACTTTACTCTTTTTTTTTTGTTCTAAGGAATAATGTTACAAACCAAAATCATGAATTGCATATTCTTCAGCGTGTTACATTTCGTACAACTTTTCCAGTTACATTTTACTATATATTTCTATCACGAGTGCCACTTTACTGTTGTCGATTGATGTTTCTTTTAATTTGAAGATCCGTTCACAAACGGGTTCAGGGAAAACGTTGACCTACGCCGTTCCCATAATCGACGCTTTACAAAGCATCACGCCTAAACTAAGAAGAACCGACGGCGTCCAAGCAATCGTGGTGGTACCCACCAGAGAACTAGCACTACAAACCCACGAGCTATTCAACAAAATCAACGTAAGTTGTCTCCTTCGAAAAGCGACTAATTTTCAAACTGAATTTTTTCAGACCTTTCAGTGGATAGTCGTGAGTTGCATCTGCGGAGGGGAGAATCGCAAATCGGAAAAGGATCGCATCAGGAAGGGCATAAATGTCCTTATAGGAACCCCGGGACGTTTATTAGATCACGTGCGTCACACGGCCATGCTAAAAGTCAACAGAGTACGCTGTTTGGTTCTCGATGAGGCCGATCGGTTGCTGGACATGGGTTTTCGTAAAGACATCGTGAGGTAAGTCGAGTGAAATTTGTTGCAATACATATCAATGCGTGCTTCACAGTCTCGTGCAGGAATTAAAATCGGATTACGACCCGCTTGGAATGCTTAAAATCACCCAGGACACACCGAACGAAGAGCGAACACAAGACAACGAATTTCCTTTAAGAAATATTCACAGCAAGCAATTGCAAACAATTTTGCTGTCGGCGACTTTGACTAAGGGCGTGAGCGAACTGGCGGAGTTTGTCATGAAGGAACACGTTTACGTGGACGCTTTAGATAAGACCGACGAAACGGTGGTAAATGATGAAAACTTGGTAATTCCTTCTGCAGTTAAGCAAGAGTTTATCATCACTTACGTCAAGCACAAACTGTTTACCCTCTGCGCGTACTTGGTGTCGAAGTCGAAAAGTAATTCAAAAATATTCGTTTTTATGGCAAGTCGCGACATGGTCGAATTTCATTATGACCTCTTCACAAACTACCTCGTTAACATGCCCAAAAATCGGGGGAAGGACAAGACCGGAGACGTGGTAATCTTCAACGATTCCGACAGCGACGACGAAGAGGAAGTCGCGCTGGACATCCAGTTCTTCAAGCTGCACGGCTCGATGGACCAGAAATATAGGAAAGGAGTGTTTGAGGACTTCAGAAGCGCCAAGAGAGGAGTGCTACTTTGTACGGTAAGTCAAATTGGATGCCTCTATTGTCCAAAAATTGCCCCAATTTCCTAAAAATGATCCGAACGTTGGTTCCGGGAAGATTTAATTCTTAACGAGTCGAAGAATGGTTCTGTTCAAGGACTCGACGTGCATATGCGGTCTCACAATTACACTCGTTTATCCATTCAACGGCCGAATTTAATTCCAGTCAGTGTCGATTTAAATTAAACGAAATGTATGTTAAAAGAACACACTTAACATTTTTTCGTGGGACACAAAACACACATTCTTATCTCTGCAGGGGACATCTTAACAAATGGACCACATGTTTTAGAATTAAAGTACTTCTTATTGTTGGACGAAATAGCTACCAAATAATAGTAGTTGACCTGATAATTTTTGTGTTTGCCTAAGGTCTTCGGCTCTTATGCAAATCCCATTGTGGCAACTTGAAATTATTAAAAGCGGTTTACTAAAGCGTCAAGATTGATGACTTAAAAATAAATAAATTTTATTAAAAAAAAATATCATTATCGATACCTATTATTCTTGTTTGGATATCTCAGATTAGGATCTAATTAGGAAACATTTATGAACTTATTACTTTTGCGTATTGTCACGAACCGCTGCAATTACGGTAATTAAATGGTGCAGTTGAAATTTTTATAAAACAGGCAGGAAAGTCAGGTGCATCCGTCTGTTAAATGTTTCTTTCGGGTAATTTTAAACTATAATAACATTACGGCCTGATGCACGCACGATCCTGTTGGAAGCATAAATTTTGTCGAAGTAGTAGATGTTGTATGATTTCTAGTAACACATTACAATGCTACCATCTGGGAAACAACTCTTGTACAGGGTGTCCCATCACTTGTGGCCACCCCCAAAATTGAGCTTTAATTGAAAGCTATGAATTTGAAATTTGGTGCACGTATGACTCTGGTATAAGGCTAGAAATTTCCGGTTTTAAATGTTAATTGTCGGCGTTAGTTTTCGAGAAAAAAAATAAAAACTGATTTTTTATAAAAATACTATCTCCCAATTTCATCAAATTTCACTTTTCAGGATCAGTATTATTGAGACAAAGATGTCCAAAGTAAAAAAAAAAATCCAAAAGCTGTAATTAGCCTAAAATTCCCTTATATTCGAATCTTAACAGTAAATGTAATGATTTATGGGCCTAATAATCCTCAAGATCTGTCCGCAAAGTCGAGTACAATTTAAATTTATGGCATTGTAAAAATTTGTCAGTTTCTAGTGGAAACCAGGGCAAGAGAACGTCAGTAGCGTACCTAAATCGAACCTTTTTACATTCTTGTAAATTTCTAAAATTTTTGTAAGTCCTCTAATAAATTATGATTATGAGAACGAACATGATTTAATGTCTGGATGTTGAATTATATTTTTTAAGTCGAAGAGGACTTATTACATTTTGAATTAATGTTTGAGTGCAAAGATGAATACGAAAGATTTTGAACTGAATGATTTCGGAACTCGTTCGAGACTCACTTTGTCGTCCCCGTAAATTTGGAAATTAGTTTCACGGATTATTGTCGTCGTACTGGGCTTTCCATTAGCCCATTGGCAAAAATTTACGCGGCTTTCGAAATCTCGATGATGCAGTTGCTGATGTAATTCTATGTGGTAAGGATGATATTTGTGCTTTTTTAATATCCTCCCTACTGAAGACCGACTAATTCCCGTGTCTTGACTGATTTTCCTAATGCTCAATTGGGGATTATTATCGGCGAGATTTAAAACTGCAGCTTGATTGACTTCATGCGTTACCGTGGGATTCACTGTCGTTTTTTCTTTTCCCTTTAAATTTCCGTTTTGTTTCAAGGAATCAACAAGTCTTTGAAATATTTTTCTTTCTGGCGGAGTTCTTTGTGGAAAACGTTGAGCGTAAATTTGAGCAGCTTGAACATAATTTTGCCGTGCTTCTCCATAAATTAATATCATATCAGTCTTTTCTTCGAAGGTAACCGGCATTATAAACGAAAACTAATTAAAACACACAGAAATAAAACACAGATAAAAACTTTTTGGACAAAGTTACTCTTCAAAAGCTGAAGTTGAACTGATAACAATAGTAATACACCCACCCTACATTTATAACTGACAGTCGATATTTACGACTAGATGAATACGTTTACTATTGAAAAATGCAATTCCGAAGCAATTTTAGCAATAAAGGCATTAAATATTTATGGATGAAACGTGCGTTTGAACAGGTTCTCACGAAAGACTCAACCAGTACGACCACAATAATCCGTGAAACTAATTTCCAAATTTACGGGGACGACAAAGTTAGTCTCGAACGAGTTCCGAAATCATTCAGTTCAAAATCTTTCGTATTCATCTTTGCACTCAAACATTAATTCAAAATGTAATAAGTCCTCGTCGACTTAAAAAATATAATTCAACATCCATACTTTAAATCATGTTCGTTCTCATAATCATAATTTATTAGAGGACTTACAAAAATTTTAGAAATTTACAAGAATGTAAAAAGGTTCGATTTAGGTACGCTACTGACGTTCTCTTGCCCTGGTTTCCACTAGACACTGACAAATTTTTACAATGCCATAAATTTAAATTGTACTCGACTTTGCGGACAGCGTCTTGAGAATTATTAGGGCCATAAATCATTACATTTACTGTTAAGATTCGAATATAAGGGAATTTTAGGCTAATTACAGCTTTTGGATTTTTTTTTACTTTGGACATCTTTGTCTCAATAATACTGATCCTGAAAAGTGAAATTTGACGAAATTGGGAGATAGTATTTTTATAAAAAATCAGTTTTTATTTTTTTTCTCGAAAACTAACGCCGACAATTAACATTTAAAACCGGAAATTTCTTGCCTTATATCAGAGTCATACGTGCACCAAATTTCAAATTCATAGCTTTCAATTAAAGCTCAATTTTGGGGGTGGCCACAAGTGATGGGACACCCTGTACATCTCCGGTTAAGTTTAAAGTACAATAAATATAGCAAACCAGTTTCCAATAGTAAGTTTCAAGTTTAAAATAAAACTATCGAAACTTTTTTTTATATCTAGTGAGATAAAAGAATTATTTACTGTTACCACTTTCGGTGGACACAATATACAGGGTGTTATAACTTTTACCATCGGGGCCATAATACATATGAAAAATTGAGGCGAATATATGAGTCCTATATTTGCAAAACTCGCCAAATGCTTTCAACTTAATTTTCGGTAATCAGCGAAAGACTGTTAGTTATCAAACGCATTAAGTGTTTGTAATGACCATTTAAACATTGATAGCCACATTCAGATAGTAAGGAGCCACTCTCGCACAAAACAAACATATTAAATTAAGTGGGTTATTAAGTTCACTATTTTTTTAATGTCTGAGTTGATTTTAAGTTATTTTGTCGAATAGCGAGTTTTACAAATATAGGACTCATATGCAATTTACATGTTACCTCACTGTTCAAATGTACACTTTCAGTGAGTGCAAAAAAAAAATTTTTTTTTTTTTTTAAACCATAAAGTAAAACAAAGAGTTTTGAGGAAAATTTCGTTGTTCGTTGCTGATTCGCGAAAAAATTATTTGTTTTTGAGTTAGATAAATTTTAAGGTAAAAATACGAAAAATTCTATTATTGACGACTTGAAAGTACGGTTAACCGGCAGCACAGTAGTTTATGGTCGACCCGTCAAACTGAAGCGGGACAGCATTTCGGTTTTTACCGGAACCGTATCCTTGAATTACCTTTGAAAGAAAAAATAAAAGAAGTTTATAATATTAAGTTTATTATTTTACAAAAGATGCTCAAATTGTTACCCCTCTTTTTATATGCACGCACGGATGCGTCTTCAAAAACCGCCGTGAACACCATTTGTTAAATTTGTAAAAAAATGTTGACGACCCTTACTCCGTACCTGTACAATACATCTTGTGCTCTTGAACTTCTTCAGTTTACAACAACTGCAATAAATAATAAGTCAAGTGCCCTTAACTGATCCCATTGTTGAATAAATTGGTCACTTTCTCTCGTAAATGATATAAAAAATACATTGTAATACAAAAACGTCTTTATTTAAGAAAGGTAAGTTGGTAATATTAATTCAATTACACTAAATTGTGTGAAAATACCTTAATCAAAAAAACTAATAAATTGAATAATTAGTAAATTGAGGGAAAGCAAAGATTTTCCTGATTTTTTAATTTTTTTTTCTTTTTGCTGTTGCCACCGGCGGTAAAACTTATAACACTCTGTACAGGGTGTCCCATCACTTGTGGCCACCCCCAGAATTGAGCTTTAATTGGAAGTTATTTATTTGAAATTTGGTACACGCATGACTCTGGTATAAGACTAGAAATTTCCAGTTTTAAATATTAATTGTTGGCGTTAGTTTTCGAGAAGAAAAATAAATATTGTCAAATTTCACTTTTCAGGATCAGTATGATTGAAACAAAGATATCCAAAGTAAGAAAAAAATTCAAAAAGCTCTAATTAGTCTATAATTCCTTTATATTGAAATCTTAAGAATAAAAGTAATGATTTATGACTGTAAACAGTCGCTATAACTGCCCGAAAAGTTAAGTACGATTTAAATTTATGGCTTTGTAAAAATTTCTCCGAAACTGGAAGTAGGTAACTGGTACCTCGAATGGTCTATCGCTTTTCCATAACCGCACCGAAAGTATTTCAAACGAAAAATGTAATAAGTCATCTTCGAGTTTAAAGAAAAATTTAACATCCACAGTTTAAAGTATCTTCGTACCTACTTATAATCGTAATTTATTAGAGGACTTACAATTTACGTAAATTTTAGAAATCTACAAGAATGTAAAACGGCTCGACTTAGGTACGCTCCTGTTGTTTACATCGACCAACTTCCACTCGACATTGATACATTTTTACAATGCCTTAAATTTAAATTGTATTTACCTTTGTGGGTAGACACTAACGACTGATTACAGTCATAAATCATTACTTTTACTCTTAAGATTCCAATATACGGGAATTTTGGACTAATTGCAGCTTTTGGAATTTTTTCTTACTTTGAATATCATTGTCGCAATCATATTGATCCTGAAAAGTGAAATTTGAAGAAATTGGGATATATTATTTTTATAAAAAATCAGTTTTTATTTTTTTTCATGCGAGCACCAAATTTCAAATAAATAACTTTCAATTAAAGCTCAATTTTGGGGGTGGTCACAAGTGATGGGATAGCCTGTACATAAAAATGCTTAGATCTCTGTACCAAATAGAGTTTGCCACAATATGAGTAATATTTTGAACTTCTTCAGGATGTTGCAGCTCGCGGTTTGGATGTGCCAACGGCCGATTGCATCGTCCAATACACGGGTCCTCAAACGGACGAAGATTACGTCCATCGAGTCGGAAGGACCGGCCGCGTAGGACATGCCGGAAACGCGTTGATTTTCCTCACGCACGAAGAACAAGAATACGTAACCCACCTCCAAAAGCACAAAGCATTGTAGGTAAGATCAAAAATCATAAACAAGCCTAATTAAAAAATGTCTTCAGCTTGAAACAACGCGATCCGGACGAGTTTTTGAAATATTTGTGCGACTTGATGGAGGAGCCGAGCCACGAACGTGCAGCCGAGGCTCTGCAGAAGCGATTCGAGACAATGATTTCTAAAAATAAGGACCTTCACAAATCCGCCTGTTTCGGTGAGAGTTCGCTCAAAATTTTCTTTCTTAGGGGTAATTTATTAATCTATCAAATGGTCAACGAATGACCGGTAAACTGATGATGTGGTTGGCATTTACGAGCTTTTCAGTGTGCAATTAGAGGGCGGAAAGTGAAACTGTGAACCTGTACACAGAAAGCCACTCGGGATTGTCAGGTCGGCGTCGGCCGTCCGTTACGCCTTTCGCTTACCAGCTTTCACACACGCACATTACCCTCACGTATCTGACACGCCATTATGCGTCTAAACTGAGTTTTGTATTTACTTTCGACGTTTCAGTCTTTTTTCCCGATTTATTGCAGAAAATCGAATCAATAAGTGCCATATTTTGTCCTCTGTTAGGTTAATATAAGCTTTTCTCTCCGCAGCTTATTCTTCTTGGTCACGTTTCTACAACACCTACCCGTCGAAGCTGAGGCCAATTTTTGATTTTAAAAAGGTCAATCTTGGACATTACGCTACAAGCTTCGGCCTACGTGACACGCCATCGCAAATAGCTCGGACGGTCCGAGGAGAGGTCGTCAATGCAGAAACTCCACGGCTCAACCGCAAACTGACCAATCACAAGTAAGTCGCAATTTATTTCGCAACAAGAATCAGCATAAATATGTAAACACCATGCCAGGAGAATAACATGTATATATTATAAATTAAAGAGCACAGCATTAATGGTTCACATACATGAAAAGCGTACTTTTTTAAATGCCAGGCTAAGATGGTATACCCATTAAACTAAAGCAATTATTTATGTAATTGCTTAAAGATTACTTAACAGCACACTAATACTAATTTTCATGACAACATACTTGTTTGGTTTCATAGTATATACTGTGGAAAAGTTGAGAGTGCATTGCTAAGCTTTACAGTAATTTTTTTTTGTGAGATACTAACCACAATAAACACATGATACTATTAATCTCTCAGTCCATTTACCTACCATGCCAGCTCAGAGACAATTCCCCTAGTTTTTATTTAGTTTGATCGAGACAGTAGTTGATCTTGTGTAGAATAATTGTGGTGGAGTTTGAATGTTGTCTTTAATTCCGTGCAGTTTTGCTTAAACTTTGTCTGAACTTGGTTAATTGAATTTTGTGAAGTTTTCCTGCGACGAAGGGAGAAAAATAAGTTTCTGGCCGTTGAATTTCCAACGTTGATGTCTTCACTGTTGGAAGCGAGTATCAAGTTAATAAATAGGCGAGACGAACAATAGTTTTCTCAGTCTTTGTGTGTATAATAGAATCTATAAGAGAAGACAAAGCATTTTTTGTGGTGTGAATGCAGAAAACCCAGAATAGTGATCGCAAATTGCCCATGAAAAATGAGCTTAACAAAAGTTTACGAGTAAAAAACTCGATCCAACTACGAGCATTATTTATGTATTTAAACCGCTTTGTGTTAATGCCGTGTGGCGGCTGAACGTATTAACCGAACCGATTCACGGCCGATCCGGTTTAATGCGATAATGACTAAAACATTAATCAAACTTTATTCTTCCAATCTCAATGGACAAACACTGATCTTTGTGCTTTTTATGAAAAATATTTTTGATTTCGTGCGCCCAATCCGTCCGCAAATAGAACAAACAGGATTTAATTATTATTTCAGCGAAAAATGATGAAGTCAAGTGTAACAGTGAATTTTTTCTTATCACTTCAATTCCAACAGGTCTGAATTTGAATGAAGCCGGCGCAAAAAATGCAGTCATTTCGAGCTACCTTTGTGGATGTGACCAAATTATTCTTTAGTGCTGCACAATAAATATTTTCAATCGCTTAAATTGAAGCTGTAACACGTATATAATGACAGTATTATGCCAGATAATAAGGAATGCTCGAAACCGTATTTTAAATTAAACTCTCGAAAACACCATTTGTTATTACACAAAAACTAATAGAAGACACAATTTTCTTTTTACAATTGGACAACTTACTAATTTGCTCCGGATTATTACCGATTTGTTAAAGCACCGTAAAAATAATAATAATAGAAGCGGTCAGAGCTACGCGGATACACATTTAACGTTATTTGTAATAATTCGCAAATAATTTCATTTATTCCATCTCAACTAATTATACTCACTGACATGGAAATCGCAACGCCGTGTTCCTTTGTTATCTATGTATAACACTTTGTGACACTGGAACAACTCATCAAGTGAATACTTTTACCACATGTACATTAATTGAAAGTGTTTTTATAAATAAACACTTTATTATAATATACAGAGTGTTACAAGTTTAATGCCTATTAGAAATTAAGGAGAAAGTTGGCAATTTACATGTTACATCAGTTGAAAAGTACATTTTCGATGAGTGCAAAAAAATTCCAAAATATTTTTATTTGAAGCCACATAGTAAAAAATACTATATGATGTACTTAGGTGGAGAAGCGTATTTCTATAACCTGAGGACTGCGTTTAGATCCTGAGGCGCAAAGGATGTAGCGCGAGAAGGTTATGATAATACTTCTCCACCGTGATGTATATACAATTAGTGATATTTAAATTTAAAATATTTTTTAATGCAAATTATCAACAGTAATATCCCAAGTGCATCAAAACAGACGAATAAATTTTGACGTTTCTGTTAAAATGTTTTGTCTAGAAATATGTCGAGTAAATTTGCCACGTAACAAAATCTCGAGTGCAAATCACGAGAGATTTTGGGTGGAAAAATTACGAGAAATATTTCTTTATGGCAAAACGTTGCGACAAAAACGTAAAAATTTAATCAGGCTATTTTCATGCACGCGGGGTATTCGGCATGATTATTTCCTGATTATTAATCTGAATAAATAGATTTTAGAACAAATTATTTATTTGCTTGTCGAAGAATCTTCGACAATGATTGCAAAAAAAAATCAGAAGCGATTAAACGTCAAAATTTAATCGCTATAAAACTGAGAAAAACCATGGTGACTGCGACTTTTTATGTGCATGAAGGAAATAATTTTAAAAAATATAATTTTTGTTCCCACGGCACGGCAGTTATTTGCAAATATGTCATTTCTTGACAAAAGTTAAATCTATTTTTTTGACCCTTTGCACAAATTTTTTGAAGGTGCTTTGCAAAAATGATGAGTGAAGGTATAAATTGTATTTACACCGCCAAAAATGTAAAAAGTTGTAGATCATTTACTTAAAAGTAATGAGACGTTAACTAAAATAAGATTTTTCGCGATGAAGAAATACTTGCATATGGTGTATCGTATGATTATACATGTTAAATTCCACTTTGTGTCCTTTTGGCATTTAAGGGAACGTTTACGGAATAACTGTTATAACACTTTTGACAAAATTGACATTTAAATGTAGGTCAGTTTTAAAATTAATTAATGTATTTAAACAACGATTTTAATGCATATAATTCCATTAAATTATATCTCTTAATAGAAAATCGTTCTAAAAGTATTTTCTTTCTAAAATTGTAACAGGATCACCCAAAAATGTAAATTTGTTCGTTATTGACCAGTGGTCAATAATAAAAAAAAAATTTACTTGTCACTCAACAAACGGTAGTGAAATTAAACTTTACAGCATTGTAATGCACATCAAAATGATATGGTTAGTAGTAGAAAAAACAGTTTTGAGGAAAATTTCGTGTTGTTTAGTTTTTTATTTCAAAATTTGGCAAATTATTCATAATATAAATACAGTAAAACCCCTCCATAGTGGACACTCAAGGAACTGGGCAAAACTGTCCACTATAGAGAGGTGTCCGGATTCGAGGGGGTCCTAATTATTTTTGTCGAAAATTTACAAAACTACAAATTTTAAGCAGTTTATTAAACATTATACGTAAACATGTATTATGTTTATACATATTATTACCAGACGAAAATAACACTCACTCAATATTACCAGATGGTAATATAATCGCAATGGTTCACGAAATATTGGCAAATGAAGTCAAATTGCTTTTGCCTTTTCGCGAATGTCAGACTTGTTTATTATCGTCGTCTTGACCCCCGTATCCCAATCTCACGGCCACGCGTGACTGGCGTCTTTTAATCCGTTGGTAACAATATTAGAACATTTTTTTCATAAGTAATATCACAAGAGAGTGAGAATTGAGAAGTGGTATTCGGAAGATTATTTTTTAATGTTTGAATCAAAAATGCAGCATAAAAGATACAGTTTAACAGTTTAAAATAAAATTGGTGACAGATGTCAGATAATTCTCCCGGGAATTTTCTACAGTAGAAAATTCTCACTATAATAATGTTATGATTGGACAGAATTAAACACGTGTGCCCAAATACTGCTAAACGATTGGTGAATGAAATCACTAAAAAATAATCCTCAAAATGTATTTTCAAATTTGATAATTAATACAGAGCAGGTTCATTGCCTTTATTTAAAATAAACGTTTTTAATGTGTGTCTAATTCACCACAAGTTACAACAGTATTTTTTTGAAAATTCTCCAAAATGCTTATCAAGTGTCCACAATACAGGGGGAAATTCCAAGTTCGGGAAAACAACTAGTGTCCAATGTCCGTAATAGAAGGGTGTCCACATTAGAGGGGTGTTTGTATAATGTAATCTTATGGAGGAATGCCGGGACTGATAAAAAAGTGTCCATTAAGGGGGGTGTCCGTATTAGAGGGTTGTCCACTATGAGGGGTTTTACTGTATTTAGAATTTGATTCGCAAAATTATTATTTTTGAATTAGTTCAATTTTAAGGCCAAAATACGAAAATTTTTATTATTTACAACTTGAAAGTACGATTAACCGGCAAGACAATAATTTATGGTCGACCCATGAAACTTGAGCGAGATAGCGTTTATATTTTCACCAGAACCGTATTCTTGAATTACCTTTGAAAGAATAAAATAAAAAAAGTTTTTAGTATGAAATGTTTATTATTTTATAAAAGAAGCTCAAAACATTGCCCCTCTTGTTCTATACATGCGTCCTCAAAAACTGCCGTGAACCGTAGTTGCTAAATGTGTGATGAAATATTGACGACCCTTACTCTGACCTGTAAAATTCAATTGATCCCATTGTTAGATAAATTGGTTACATTCTCTTGTAAACCACATAAAAATACCTTGTAATACGAAAATAACTTTATTTAAGAAACGTAAGTTGATAAAATTAAAGATGTGGCTATTTATGTACATACAGTATGTATACGCAATTGGCTATTTACACATACTGACTGTATATGTGTTACTGTGAATGATCGAAAACGCGTGAATGTCGACAATCACCGGTGGATATCAACATAGACCTAGTCATTCGGTGGATGTTCGAAAAAATGCCAAAAATGGTATTATTTTAAGGGCGACTATAGTATCCTCAGAACGTTGATATGTTTAAATCCAAAATTTTGCTTTTTAGCAATAAATGAAAGAAAGAGATGCATGGAATGTTATAAGAATCTATTTCGCTTAATTGTAGATAAAAAAAAAATTATTACTAATAGTTTACAAGTTAGATTTATTTATTTTCTCGCATAATTTACCCTTTTATCATTAAAAACAATATATTTAATTTTCACCATTCTATTAGGAAACATGTTCTCTACGAATTGACCCAATATTAATGCGTATTTTTTTATCAATTAAGAGATATGAATTATTTTGTAATCCCGTGCGTAGTCGTTATGTAACCGACTACAAAATAATTCATATTTCTTAATTGATAAAAAAATACGCATTAATATTGGGTCAATTCGTAGAGAACGTGTTTCCTAATGGAATGGTGAAAACTATTTTTTTTTGTGTTAACAATAAAAGCGTAAATCTAACTTCTAAATTATTAGTAATATTATTTTTTTTATCTACAATTACGCGAAATAGATTCTTATAACATATTCCATGCATTTCTTTTTTTCATTTATTGCTAAAAAGATAAATTTTAGATTTAGACATATCAACGTTCTGAGGGTACGACTCGCCCTTAACTTACACCGGTGATTGTCGACCTTTGTGAAGCACGAGTGGTGAATGTTGAAAAAATAAAATAGTTCTTTATTACATATGTATTATATATGTTATCGTCAAAGTATACAGTGAGGACGCGTGGGTTGGAATAAATTCATTTAAAATTCATGGGTTTGGTTTTTGGAAAAACGCTCGGACACGTCGATTTTTGTTTTTAAAACTGCATCTTTTTTGATATTTATATTTTTACGATCGTCTTTTGTTTTCGCACTATGACGTCATCAATAATTTTTTTAAATTGCATCCTATATTTTTGTTCACGAATTTGGATGCAGCGCATTTTTCTGAGTACGGGAATGTCAAATTCGTATGACCTTGAAGAGGAAAGTTTTCGAAATAATCAGTCCTACAGTTTCAAAAATTTATGATAAAATTGTTAGAGTAGACCACTAATAATATCATCAAGGAAGCGCTGGAAATCGAGAAAAACATTGAATTGTGTGTTTATTTTGTTTTTTTGATTGTTGACACTTGTCAAGTACAGTTTCAAAGCTTGAAGAATGGCGCGTTTAACTGAGAAACAACCAATAGAAATGTTGATGATGGTAGGATATGACGATAATACTCGAACACAAGCTGAAATTTGCGAATTGTTCAATGATAAGTACCCGGAGAAGCCTATTACACAATCAGTAGTTAGTAAAATGGAGAAAAAGTTTAGAGACTTTGGCCACGTAAGAGACAATTACAAAACCAACCATGTTACATTTCCAGAAAGCACACAATTGAATGTTTTGCTCGATTTACAAGAAAATCCTCACAAATCAAGTCGACAAGTAGCTGCAGAACAGTCAGTAAGTAAATCTTCTGTTCTAAAATATTTACACAAGAACAAATGGCACCCATACAAAGTACATTTTGTTGAGGAACTTATTGAAGACGATCTCGACCGCAGATTAGAATTTTGCGAAATAATGATGGATAGATGCAATGCCAACCCGGAATTTTTACGTAAGATAGTTTTTTCCGACGAGGCAACATTTTGTTTGAATGGTTCGGTAAACAGGCAAAATTTTCGATATTGAGCACCAGAAAACCCACATTGGAGAATGGAAAGTCATACACAATTCCCTAAGAAAGTAAACGTTTGGGTCGGAATTGTGAATACCTCAATTGTGGGTCCTTTTTTATTGAGGGAACACTTAATTCTGAAAAATATTTAGACTTACTACAAAATGACATAATACCCACTGTAAGTGTACCTGAATAATGAAAACCCAAATATACCGGCATATTCAATATAGTTCCAACAGGATGGAGCGCCCCAACACTATTCGAGAACAGTACGAGAATACCTTCATAATATTTTCCCAAATAGATGGATCGGAAGGAGAGGTTTTATCGAATGGCCAGCTAGGTCTTCAGATTTAACCCCATTAGACTTTATCTATGGGGTAATCTGAAATCTAAAGTCTACTTCAATAAACCGGAAAAATAAACACGCAATTGAATGTTTTGCTCGATTTCCAGCGCTTCCTTGATGATATTATTAGTGGTCTACTCTAACAATTTTATCATAAATTTTTGAAACTTTAGGACTGATTATTTCGAAAACTTTCCTCTTCAAGGTCATACAAATTTTACATTTCCGTAATCAGAAAAATGCGCTGCATCCAAATTCGTGAACAAAAATGTAGAATGCAATTTAAAAAAATTATTGATGACGTCATGGTGCGAAAACAAAAGACGATCTTAAAATTATAAATATCAAAAATGATGCAGTTTTAAAAACAAAAATCGACGTGTCCGAGCGTTTTTCCAAAAATCAAACCCATGAATTTTAAATGAATTTATTCCAACCCACGCGTCCTCACTGTATAATAGAGTTAATCTATGAAATACCGAGGCAAAAGGACTGAAGCAGGTACAATGGATGGGCGAGGATTTTTGTGCGTTTGGTGGTCAGGTCAGGTTTTATAAGGTTTGACTCGAGTGAGATAGGAAGTCCATTTTTAATGCAATACTATAGGGGCAGTGGCGGCTCGTCAGAGGAGGCAAGGGAGGCTAAGCCTCCTCATGATAAAATTGAAATAAATAAATAATTACATAATCAAATTTGATTTTCATTAAAATTTCAGTATGAAATCATCAATTATTAGGTACTCAATTAAATAAATAGTAATAGTTATTTGGTAGATAATTTTCTTTCACCATACCAGAACAGCCTTATTAAAGGGGATCTTCTATTTACAATATGGGACTTGAAGGTTGAATGTAAGCGGCAGAAATATGGTCGAGACCGGACCGGAGACAATTTGCTACATTTGACTCCAAGCATCTGCTTTAATACTATAGAATGAAGCGATTTTGACCTTAAACGTTAAAAAGAAATGAGATGCAATACTTGAGTTAGAAAGAATAAAACTATTGTAGCAGAGGCTACGGCTCCATCCCCCACCCAAACACGCGCCCTGGCCAGTGCGTTTTGTCGGACAAAGATCCCATTTATTCCTTAGCACTGGGTGCGACAGGTCTACTGAAATCATTGAATTCAGGTATAATATTTTGAATTTGCGGGTTTTATTGTTTCAACATGACTGACGATATAAAAGTAGAACTAAAAAATGTATTTTGTTGGCCATGCTTACTTTTTTCATCGGTGTCACAAACCGAATATACTCATTGTCAGTGGAAAACAACGGGATATCACGATTTGAAAAATTTACCGCGTTCCATTGAAAGGTCACATATCATCATTTATAGGGATACCAATCCCGCAAACGCTGGATCCCGCAAATGCGGGATCGCGCATGATTTTTGCGAGATCAGTAATGCGGGATCCGCGGGACTTCCGGGACTGAATAAAAATATCCGAATTTGAAAAAATATGTATGCCGAGCGCGCTTTTTCTGTCGCCCAGCAATAAAATCAAGTCAAATTTACAAGATCAAACTTTGAATACTTTATCATTTCTCTGAAAGTATTTCCAAAAGAAATTTCAATAATTTTTCTTAATTTTGTTTTTTACTAATAAATGCTACTTTTATTTTGAACTTAGTTGTCTTTTATTGCATAACTAACTTCTGGTACTTAATTTTCTTAGCAACTAAAAAATATATTGTGATAGTTTGTATTCCCTCAAATCCTGCGGATTCGCGGGATTGATGATGTCAGTCCCGCAAGCTTGCGGGACTGAAGTTTTGATGCGGGATTGGTACCCCTAAATTCATCAACATGTAAATTTACGTTATTTGGTAAAGGAAATCAAAATATATCGAGGGTTTTGGATACTGCTCGGACTCGCGAGATGGAGGAATTTAATATCAAAGTTAGTTATTTTCATTATTAAGTAAGAGAAAATACAATTTGTAAGCCCGTATCTCATCATCCCACCCTATGCATTTCCTTCAACTCCTAATCCAGTCCTGGCAAGAAATAACTTTACACCTCCTTGATGGTTCTTGCTGGACGGTAATTTGTGGTACAAAATAAAACATCATAATTTGTTGACTAAGTAGAGTACCTATTCTTCATAAATATTAGCCTCCTCACTCGTCACTACCACGAGCCGCCACTGTATAGGGGTGTCAGGTTTAGCTGAATGGGTGGTTTTGGCGTTGCTAACTTGTACACATACTATTCCTGGAGCGCCAGCCAACTGGAATAAATTCATTATCTCAATTATTGTGCATATTGAAAAAAAAATCCCGAAATACGTCATTTTTAGTCTATCGCGTGATATCCTGTAAAGTGAAAATTTCATCCCTAACCTCAACCCCCATCGAGTGACAGTTGCAACCCCCAAATTTTTAAATAGGAAGAGGAGCTTATGATACCTCATTTGAAAGGTCTCTTCATGCTCTATACAAAAATGATATGGTTTAAAAATTTATTGCAAAAATGAAGAGTAAAAAAAAATTAATCTGTTTAACGAAATTCGTTACGACTCACTAAAAAAATCAAAAATTAATAGCGTTTGGTTCTTGATACTGAGAAGACAAGCAAAAACGATTGAAATGTTCATAAAGTAACAAATTTTATCAATATTTTTCGTTAGTTGATAGTGTTAACTTAGTTTAAAGTGCTGATTGATATATTTTTTATTGTATTACATTACTAAGAACAAAGCGCTATTAATTTTTGACTTTTTAATGTGTTGTAGCGAATTTCCTTAAACAGATTAATTTTTTTTTACTCTTTATTTTTGCAATAAATTTTTAAACCATAGCATTTTTTAATAGAGCATGAGGAGACCTTTGAAATGGGGTATCACAAGCCCCCCATTCCCATTTAAACTTTTGGGGGTTGTAACTGTCACTCAAAGGGGGTTGAGGTTAGGGATGAAATTTTCACTTTACAGGATATCATGTGATAGACTAAAAATGACGTGTTTCGGGATTTTTTCTCAATATGCACAATAATTGAGATAATGGATTTATTCCATTTGGCTGGCGCTCACTGTATGTATAAATAGCCAATTGCGTACACGTACTGTATGTATAAATAGCCACATCCTAAAATTAATTCAATTGCATTAAGTCAATAAACCCTAATATTCTTACGTCAAGAAAACTACATTTTATCTAATTTTTAAAAATGTTTTTCTCGTTTCTATGTTTCTCGGGCTCGAAATCGTTTTTTAAATTTTCTAAGCTTATTTTTTATCAATATCTGATCAAATTTGTATAAAAATTTCTAAAAAAGATATCTTTCAATAGGTAAAGCGCCTTTTTTCGAAATTGTTTGGAGGACCATAAGGCTAGACATCCGGACTCGAAATGGTTTTTTCAATTTCCGAAGCTTATTTTTTATCAAAATCTAACCAAATTTGTACGAAAATTCCTAAAAAAAAAATACCTTTTAATAGGTACATTTACGGCCACCCAAATGTGCACTTGATTTTTGCTTTATATCGTACACGTCCTGAAAAACATCAGTCAAATGTCAATACGATTTTATTCACAACAAATATTATTCACGAAAGTCACTTGATAAAGCCATATTTAATCTATGGAAAAATACTGAAATTTGTGTCAGGTATCGTGTACGTTTGGGTGACCGCAAATGTACATCGCCTTCTTTTGAAATTGTCTGAAGGGTCTTCAATAAAAAAATTAATTTAAAAAATCAAAAAAACACGGATTTACTAGAAATTTCATAACACTTAACAACAATACACAACGATTTGTTTTTTGGAAAATTTCTAAAAATAAGGTCACGAAATTGAAATGAAGATCTAAATTGGTTATGTCCAGACAATAGTAAAATCGTCGATCTTCTTTTAACATTGGCGAATTTAGCATAACGTTTGTCGTAGCTTAAATTTTTATACCGAAAACGCCCACTTGAAATATATGGTAAATTTGACGGAACTGAGCGTATCACTTTAATAAACTATTTCAAGGGGTATTTTGCCACCGGCGGTAAAACTTGCAACATCCATAACCTCCTTTTCTGTTTATCGCACCTGTCGGTACAGTCATTTTTTCTGTCAGTAAACATAAATACGTTAAAGCAATTCGGTGTTGCAATTAACATGCCACGGAGTGTATTTTTAATAAGCCCGGACTAAATTTAATTTGCACGCTTTATTTTGCGCCGCTAAACAAGACAATTTCGAACGGATCATGCAAAAAATACAGACTTTTTTGAGTCTAGTTATGAAAAATTTTGTAATTTATTTCGATAGTAAATAATTGATTGCTTTCCCATATGAGTGGATTTTAAAATTGGATACGTCCGTAATAAAGTATAAAAATGTAAAAACTCATAAATCTAATAAGAGAAGAATGGTTTTTATTCCCGCGGAACAGTGATTAATCATGGACATCCATTAATTACATTTATACGTGATTACGTTTCACTACTGGCGGCGCTACGCAATGCCGAGTGAGCCCGAGTGAGTAGGTTAACAAAAATATTCTTCTTGACGCCCACTTTTCCCATAACGAACTTGTTAGGAAATACATCCAATTTGGCATTTAAAAGACCCCAAACTGGTGCGGTCCCGAAGCTTACATTGCGCCTTCAGAAACATTTTTTTCATCGATCGTAAATGGCCTCTCAAGTGAACTTAATTCGAGGCGGGCTTGGAGTTAGATAAATGAACATAAATTGCAAAAGCAGAGGAAGTCGTAGAGCAAACCACACCTCTTTAAATAGTACGTTTGAAATAAATTTAATTGTGGATTGCCCTTAATTACTTTTTTATTGCCGTTCAAGGAAATCTTGGATTGAATGAATTATTGGCTCGCGCAAAACAATTTAATTTATGTTGGTAGAAAAGCGACATCTGACAGTTTGTGTCTGAGATAGCACTTTAGGATAAAATGGTACATACAGCAGTATTTTCTAAGCTTCTGAAAATTATTAAAATATTTTTAACACTTTTCTTCGTTGCCTGAAAGGTTAATAGTCTCCTATGTTGATTCTGATTAGTAATTATTTTTAAGGTATGTAATGCGTTGTAACTTTTGCACAGTATTTATATTATTATGAAACCAAACCAGCGTGCTATAATCAAAATTAGTATTGATGTGCTTTTACTAATATGATTCATTTCTTATTGCAAAACAACGAGAGTTTGAAAATAGGATAAAATGACTCGAATAAGGATAAGATGGTATACTATGATCTCATCAGTAGTTTGTTGGGGTCTCCCGACGAACTAAATATGGTACAGATGTCGCAAACGGATTGTGGAATCCGCCGCTTAACAAAACAGATCTGTTCTATAAAACGACTAGTTAATGTTTAGGCGGATTGTAATACAGCTAAACGTTGGTCAGCCATATTGTAATGAACGTTTCGCGTTCTCCAATGCGACTAGATGACGCGTCACCGTTTTGTAAAACGTCGAACCGCCTGCATTGGATAATTTTTATTGATTTTTACTAAAATAAGTTAAAAACATTTAATAGTAATTATGACGTGTCATATTACATTATGTATAATACCGCATTTACACATTCGCACGAATAGCGAGTCGAATCTCAAAGCGAGTGGCGAGGCGAATGTGTAGTCGGTTCGCTCGTCATTCGCCTTGCCGCTCGTGGCGCTCGCTCCTGATGCGGTTTTTTGGGACGAGTCAAAGGCTTGTGTCGGCGACTTAGTGAACTGAGAATACTCGACGCGTGTGTAAACTGTCATTCACGTTGTGGGGACAAACGTGCGAATGCCACTTGCGAATGTCTGCGAATCACGAACGCGAATGTGTAAATGCGGCATAAGGAGTTCACCATGGAAATTGAAAATACATTTTACGGTTTCCCTCTTGATAAGTGCCTTCATATATTTTTTTGAAAATTGTGCAGGCTACCTTCTAGCAGATACCCTGTGCTACAAAAATCACCCAAAAATTTCATTCTAGGGGGGCGGATTACAGTGGCGTAACACGCTAAAGGAGGGCCATTCTGTTACGCTTTACAGCTAAACTAAATGAGATATTTCAATTTTCGTTACGGGGTTAAGAAGGCCTTAGCTTTGCCTATAATTTGAAGTAAAATGACGTTATTACCTTTAATATTTAATCAAGGAAGCCATGAAGAAGAAAAGTATAAAACGAAAAATATTTATTTCAACCACTTCCGGGTCGCGCCTCAGGGTAATATTTACATCGGAATATGTACTGAGTATGGTACTAGTTACCCGCAAAATTTCAAAAAGATCGGTCAAAGTTTAAGTACACCGTGGAAATTGAAAGTACATTTTACGGTTTCGCACTTGATAAGTGACTCCAGATATTTTTTGGAAAATTGTGCTGATTCTAGCAGATACCCTGTGCTACAAAAATCACCCAAAAATGTTATTCTAGGGGGGCGGATTACAGTGTCGTAACACGCTAAAGGAGCGCCATTCTGTTATGCTTTACAGCTAAACTAAAGTGAGATATTTCAATTTTCGTTACAGGATTAAGAAAGCCTTAACTTTGCCTATAATTTGAAGTCATAACTATGACAAATATAAAAATCATAACTATAAAGAAAAGGTTTAACTCAATATAAATGTTTTTTTTTTATATAAAATGTGTAATAATTCTTCACTCCTTAACAAACTGAACCGAGAGTTATTTAGCGATTCATAAAACACCTAAAATTTTCAGTCAAATTGTAAGACATATTGTCGCACTACATTACATTATAGTAGTCAACTTTCCAGCTAAACGTGGGCCATCGTTTGAACATGCTCAACATTCCGGTTAAACGTGGACCGCCGTATTATTGAACGTGTTGCTACAACAATCTGCCTAAACATTAATCAGCCATTTTACAAAACAGATCTGCTATGTAAAGCGGATAGCCGCTTTTTATTGCGCCGGATTCTGCAATATGGCTGCGACAGAGATAACACTTTTAGTCATTTGTAATTGAAAAAAATACACATGACTAAGAATAGCCGTAAACCGCATTACTCTACTTATATTTTGACCTGAGTCTTTATATTTTTTAGTTATGCCGCGCTGTAAATTATGGTAATTTAATTATTTAGGCGAGATGTGCAATTTTACTACTTTGGGCCACTTTGCTCTTCAAGGAGCCTTGTTTAAAAAAAAAAGAATTTATGGCGAAACAATTAACTTAAACACAGAAGTATCATCCGTCATTATTATAATAACTAACGAAACTTATATCGAAACAGCGTATTTTATTAATTATACCTTAATTAGTCCTACCTTGTTTCGTAACCAAATCACTAAGCAAAGCATCACTTTTAATTCAGCGTCAAATCAAATAATTGCTACTTTAAATGAGAATTAGAGATAGGTGCGTGGATTAAAAAAAGTTTTGTACAGTAGATTCTGCTTAATCGGACCACACCGGGACCAGCACGTTTTGGTCCGATTAAGCGGCTGGCTGGTTCAAATAAAATAGAGCCTTTGAAGGCCAAGACAAAAATTTTTAAGTAACTAAAAATGAAAGGATGGTCCTTTTACAATACTGACCCTCTAGAGTCTTGTTAGTAACGGGCAATAAAATCAAAGAAGAATAAAATTAAAAGGTTTCTGGGTCGTCTTGCAGATCACCCGTGCAACAAGGGCGATTTAACGCTAACAATTTATGTTTTTTTTATATTATCTCTATGCAATAATTTGCGAACATATTATCAGCCGGGATTCTAAGAGTTTATACTATTTGAGCACAATTTTTATATATTTATCTGGCCCAATTAAGCGACATGTTGGTTGGTCCAAATAAGCGAACTAAATTCGTGTTATTTTCTCTATTGGTTTCTGTTCTTTAAGATTTGATCCAATTAATCGGCTGGTTCCATTAACCGGTGGTCCGATTAAGCGGATTGTGCCGTATTTATAAACGGTCAAACTTCCCTATAACGAACTTCTATTTGACGAATTTGTCTATACAGCGAATTTTTTTGAGGAACCCTGGAGACGTTTTCAATGCATTTTATATCCCTTATAACGAAGTAAAAAAATTCGTATAACAAATTTTTCCCCCCAACTTTACAAATTTTCCAGATTTAAAACGGTTTCTTTATGATGTTTCACTGTAACTTAAAAAAAACACTCGGTTGTAGTAATATTCCTAGATGTATCCCGGGTTCAACATTTTATGAGTAATTAGCCGACGAAGTAAGTGGCACTAATTTAAGCGTGCAAAAATTTTACAATATTAAATGGAATGGACAAAGTTTTAGTGCGTCAAAAAAAAATTATTTTATTACCATACTTTGTCTTTTTTAAAAATTGTTTCATAACACGAGTGGTTTTAACTGCATTTTAATCCTTTTGTGACCTTGCGACATATTGCGTCCCCACGCAAATTTTGAAAATCGTTGTTTTATGTTAAATAGATACCTAGCCATTTTAAAAATTCTTGTGGACCTGAAAGGGTTAAACTGAAATTTTTTTCCAACGTGAATTTCTATATAACGATGTTTCTCTATAACGAATCTTTGTAAGGTCACCGTGACGTTTCGTTATATGGAAGTTTGACTGTACCTATTTAAAGGCAAAGCGACTAAAAGATGTTGTCTCTACCCTACTTTGTTTGTGGTTACAAATAAACTTTTCCTTCAAACAGCAGCCTAAAAATAAAGTTGCATTGTATAATCCTGCGTTTATCAGGTTACTATTAATAAAACTACGTTATTCTACAAATAATTTTATGTTGTGTAATCCCGAATTTATTTACGATTTTTAAAATTTATATGAAATTATTCAATAAAGATAATCTTTGGTAAAATTTAATTCATTAAACAATTTGGTGTACAGTTGAAATGATTAATATTTTTATTGCAAAAAGTCATTCCGGTACCGGGAATCGAACCCGAGCCTCCTGGGTGAAAGCCAGGTATCCTAGCCACTAGACCATACCGGATCTGTCTTCTCTTACAAACCGAAAATTATAAGTCCTAACGAGACGTTATATTTAGAAATTACGTTTAATCTTTTCAAATCAAAAACAAAACGTTCTTTAAACTTGTTTGTGGTCGCTCGACGTTGGCGTAGTATTTAATAAAAACTTCGTTTAATCAATGGATCGGCACTGCTTAATTGACCTTTTTCTATTTCAGAGAAGATGACGAAACAAGAAAACCGAAAAGTGGAGGGAAAAAACGCAAATCTGTGAGTTTAATTACGTCCGAATACTCGAGCGGCCTGGAGCCAGCCAACAAGAAAAAGCAGAAGAAAACACCTAATTAGTTATTTAAGTTTGTTATTTTAATAAACGCAATAAATACGTCCCCAGTTTGAGTTTTCTAGCTCTTTTAAAAATAAATTAACAGTTTTACACCTTGGAGAACAAGCATGTGAAATCGGAATCACATTAAATTTCTGGTTAGTTTGGCTGCTGTTAAACCGTCGTCCAGTTACGAAAATAAAGGATAACGCAATTTAAGTGTTATTCGCTTTGTTACTAATTACTTGGAAGCAAACTTAATAGTATAGTCCAGTCGCATAAAAAGTCGAGTACCTAATCAAAGTGTCAATTACGCATTCCATCATCGTGGCTCGTCGAAGACTTGATATAAGAAACACTCGGTTTTAATATGCAATTAAGTCTACAATGGGCGGGCGGCTGTAGCATTGTGGCTTTTACAATGAACACAGGTAGTTGTATGGGCGCTAATGAAAGCTATTACTGTAATTGGAGTGGACTCGGTGCCCCCTGTAGAGACAAATTCTGATGAAGGACCTTATTCAACTTGTAAAGAACTGATCAGATACCGTGATAGATTTTTACACCTGTAGGTTCGTTACATTAGCTCTGCCCTAGGTTCTATTCAAAACTGCATTTAACATCGTCTTGATAGCAAAAAGAATAATCGCCACGTATCTTCCATCTTCATCAGGTACCATTTTTTTTTTCAGCAATGATATGGGTCATTCCGTGTCAATTAAGTCTAAAAAGGAGGATATGTCAACTACCATCTTAATAACAAATTTTTTAATCAACTTCCCATACAAAGTTCATTAAATGCACAAAATTTAATGGAACAAGTTTTACAATACATGTTTTGTGTACAGGGTCATTATTTTTCCTTGACTTTGCCGCTGTACATTGAGCGGCAACCCTGATTCTCTAGATCCTGTCAAGCAAGATGACACAAAATATTAAAGAGGACCATGAGAATAAATAGGAACAATTTCAAGGTAAATTTATTAAAATTAATATTTTATAACAATAAAAACTGAAGAAATGTCATGATGACGTAAACCTTCGACTAAATTAATGTGTAAAGGGCGGCAAAGCCAATAAAGAATAATGGCCCGGTACATTCAAAATTTGTTATTATTAATTCAGAAAAATACTGAATAACTTCTATTTTAAAATTTAAGACTTGATTTCTAGGTATTTTGAATTGCAATAATTTTAGATATGTCGAACTGGCGTAGAGTTTTTTGTGAAGGTAAATGTTATTAAAACATATGTTGACGGATACCTGATTTACAAACTACCATTGAGATAAAATCAGCCGTCCAAGTCAGTAGCCCCGGTACAAAGCGGTTCAAACAACAAAGAGTTACAGCATAACGCCGCATTATTAATCGAACCTTTCATAAGAAGTAACAAATTAATATTTTTAGACTACAAAAGCCTCGCCCAAAAACTTACTAATGATTGGATGTAAGCATTTAAAAAATTCCTCGCTTAGCCGATTCACAAAGCTGGGCTTAGTGAGCTATTGTGCGGGCCAAGGATTAGCGGTATTGTGATGGCAATCATCGTTAATTACTTTACTTGTGAAGCGGCGCAAAGGGTCACTCGGGTCGATCTGTTTCAGTAGCGGTGCAACACTAAAACAGAAGTAATTGCATTTCTTTCCGATTTAATTCACCAGGCAAGCGAATATGAGCATTTTTATTGCCAGTTCAACCATCACCTCAGATTTTCATCACAACCAGCAAACTAATTAAGCTTAATAAAATTAGAAATATTTATAATAAAATTAGAAACTAGAAATTCTTTGATGTACCCAATGGAATTGTGTATGAGATGGCAGCTTAGGATAATATTGTCTTTCTAAGAGTTATACATTTTTAATAATTTACTTATTGTTAGTTGAAAAAATAGCGTACGCACCACGCCCCTGCGTGCAATTAATGTTCTTGCAACACTTTCGGAGTATATAATTAATTGATTTAATAATTTAGTTAGTGGTGTTGTAAAATTGTAGATGATTGCGCTCACAATAAATATAAGACCAGTCACGATAAACACATTTCGGTGATGATCTCGTACAGAAGTTCACTGTAACCCGCCTACAAATTCGTCTCTGAAGATTGCTTCGGACACACATCACCATAATGTTTTAATTCTGGAAGATCACATCAGCTAATAGCTGCTAGTTACCGCCTGTTCATTTGCTTTGAAAGTGAAATATTTACCACAATTTGTATTAATGTTGAGGTGTTGTTATTGATGTCTTCATTTCTTTAACCGTAACCCTGTCTCGACAGCAACAAATCGCCGCTGGAATTAAACCAAAAAACTCAAAAGGCTTCTTTCTGGAAATTTTAAGAAAAGGATTAAGTCGCCGATTAAGTTGCGCTTAATCTAACATTCGCACAAAGTTGATAAGCGTTTCTTGGAAAACGTTTTATCGTAAATTGTACATTAAATAAACAATTATGGCAGTTATAACTGAGTTTGACTGTACAGGATGTTAGAAGTTTTACCGCCGGTGGCAAAATAGTTTGTCAATTCTCATAAATTGCATGAGTAATTTTATAAGACTAGTGAATATAGAAACAAGAAACAAAATTTTAAAAAAATCACCTAAACTTTTAGCTTTCTCTCAATTAGTAGTTATTCAATTTATTAGTTTTTTTGACTTACGGACGTTAGGATATTAGAGAGTTACAGCAAGACGTGTTTTTCTTTGTCGTAACACGACTTTTCTCCCCTGAAATTAGAACTCATGCTCACGTAAACGTTTGTCGTATTTCTCAAAGTCGTATTACTTCATTTGATGCCGGTTGTCATGCAAGTCTTTTTCACTTAACAACCCTAACATATAATATTCTGTAAATGTTCCAAATTCACCTTACATTTTCATAACATAACCTGTAACTTGTAAATCTCGTTGTTAACAGCTGTTGTCAACCATCAATTTTAACGTTTACCAGTATAACTCTGTTTTGACCGTACACGTTATTTTTCAATGACGTAAAAAAAAATACGACAATGAAAAACACGTCTTGCTATAACTTTCTATTTTCACACAATACTGTAATTGAATTAATATTACCAACTTAAGTTTCTTAAATAAAGGCATTTTCGTATTACAAAGTATTTTTTATATGATTTACGAAGGAAGCTGATCAATTTATCCACAATGGGATCATTTACGGGTAGTACTTGACTTATTATTTATGGTAGTTGTAAACTAAAAAAGTTGAAGAGCACAACATATAATTTGCAAGTACGGAGTAAGGGTCGGCAATATTTCTTCACAAATTTGACAATTAGGGTTTACGGCAATTTTCGAAGATGCATACAGGGCTGCACAATTGATCTGTAACAATAGCAACTATTTTGAGAACACATAATTTTAGTCGGCACCTTTAATGTAGGTGCGTTAAAATGATTGTAGTCACAACTTTACCTCTGTTTTGACCGCTGTGTTCGGTATTGTCACATCCAAAAAAATAACATCACAATGTTGTCTGTGCACAACCACGATGAAAAAAACTTGAAGGTTATGATGGCCCGTAGGTTGGGGCGTAAACATGCCACTATCGGTATTCAACGGTATTACACGAACAGTAACGAGAACGAAAAAGATAAAACTTGGCAAACATTTCTACCCCCGTTCCCGTTACTGCTTCGGTTTTTGTCGAATGACAATTATTGTTATGCATCATTTTGGGCATCTTTTGTAAAATAATAAACTTAATATTAAGAACTTTTTTAAATTTTTCTTTCTGATGAAAACCGAAATACTGTCCTGCTCCAATTTGATGGATCGATTATAAACTATTGTGCTGCCGGTTAACCGTACTTTCAAGTCGTAAATGAATAGAATTTTTCGTATTTTCACAATCTGAAATAAAGAACTAAAAAGGAAATCTTTTTTTTTTACTTTGTTGCTTCAAATAAAAATATTTTGGTAATTTTTTATACACTCATCGAAAGTGCGGATTTCAACTGATGTAACATGTAAATTGTATACTTTCCCCTTAATTTTTAATAGGTATTATGGTCCCGGCGGTAAAACTTATAACACTCTGTAAATAAATTTGTTCAAAATTACTTACTCTTTGTTTAATTTGATGTGAAATACATGAATTATGATTGACGCACTTCATCGTGACTGTAATTACATTTTGCAAGAAGTTAAAAGTGAGAGTGTTATTATTCTCTTTTGCTTTCAAAGAGCTTTTATTTAACCACAATGCAATGAATGTACGTACCAAGAAAGGCAACCAGATTATTAATACATATTGTCACAAAAGGTGTGATATCTGATTGGCAAATAAAAAGTGAACCAGTAGCTCAGGTAACAACCATCATATTAGATGACTTATCTAATGAATGAGACTAGCAGACCTTAATCTGCAGAGTCTTTTAATATCTGTAAAAGCGTTCGGGTACTTTACAATTAAATTCTTAATTAGACGTTTTTTAGAGAACAGGTGTGTTAACTTAATTTTCCCCACAAATCATTTTTACGAGAGAAACCGATTTATCTCTTCTATGGAAGCAATTTGGGCACAGGTGGTGCCAAACTTGTCGATTAAGAACGATATCAATGATAGGAGAAAAATATGGTTGAATTGAGGTGAATAGTGCGAAAGATGAAGGGTGGGCCGGAGGGCGCGGTGGCTTCAGTTTAGTTTAGACAATATGTAACTAATGATGTTTGGAGTGGCGGCTACTTTGCGAGGCCGCTTTGTGCTGCCGCGCGGGAGCCGCGGACTATTAGGCCCCCATCAAGCCACAATGGCCAGTCAGAGTCGACTGTAATTAATTAATGTCGACACACAAAACACTCGGCGCGATAGAGACTAAATTAAACTCATTTTCGTCCGAGTCGGAATGCACTGCCAGCAGGGCATTCACAATTGAAGGAATTATCCGGCCCAACCGTGAGTCGCTTAATTGAACAACTCTGTAGTTTTAAATGAATCGCGTTGTTAGCCATCCGCCTATTTACTCCTCGTCTTGTAAAAACGCTCGGCTTTTTTAAATTCATAAACAATAAGCAATTAATTTTAAACTGGATTATCTCCGTCTTTGCGGTACTTTTTAAGGTAGCACCACGTTAAACGCAATATCAATTTAGAATAATTACCAGCAATAAAAAGAAAAACTTATCTCGTGAGACTATTCATTCTCATTATTTCCCTATGGCGGTCTTCAACAAAGGTTGAATTGTAAAATATAGGCAGTCAATATTTCTCGTCGGTACTGATTCTATAAAAAACCTCTAAAAAAAACATTTTCCTATACAGTATAATCCGCTTTTAACAAATACCGGATATAACGAGACACCGCTTATAACGCGCAATACACATGGAGAAATTTGGTTTACTATGCAAATGCGGTTAAAAATGTCCGCATATTACGAGATCGCTTATAACGAGACTCCGGTTATAACGTCGGTTGTATTGAAGTTTTATATCGAAAAATCCTGATATAGCGAGATCTAAATACTTATATACCTTTGACTAATAGTGATAATGGTTTATTTAGAAATGTGCTGATTCCAACTAATCAGGTTTCAGGGTTTTAGGTCACCGAAGAATAATCATGTCAACCTCCAGTAAATTAAACGTAAAAAAATATGAAGTTGGCATTTTTACTTCCCAACACGACTTCAATACTGCAGGGTATTATAACTCCCTTAAATTTCATTTTCAAAAAGTTCTTGTGTTGTATTTGGTAGATGGCATTGAAATGGAAAAAGAGGATGGGGTAACACTTCTAGACGCCATTCGATTTGTAGACCGAGCTTGGAAAAGTATTACACAAACCACAATAAAAAAAATTTTTAAGCATGCTGGATTTATAGGAGAGGTTAGCCCAGCTGAAAATTAGCAATGGGATGACGAAGTGTCTTTAAGTGAACTTTGTATCGCATTAAAGGCTGAAAAAGTCAACTTTCAGAAGTATGTGACGGTTGATAATTTTGTATGCACTAGCGAAATTCCAACCGAGGATGACATCGTTAAGAATGCGTACCAAAAATACAATCAATCTGAACCTGAAACTGTTAAATCGGATGATGATTAACCGGCCCTTTTACAAGACAAGATTTCGCGATCGGAAGCTAGAAAGTGCCTGGCAAAATTGCAGAGTTTTCTTGAAACCGCAACTACTCTAAATGGTGCGGAACATTTTTTTTCATTTTTTGGCAAATTTGGAAAATTTGATTGACGAAACAGACTATTACAGACTATTTCGGTTAATAAGTATGCCTAAATTTATATATGTAACATCTGTAACGTACACGCATTTTACTAATTTATGTTAACAATTAAAATGTCTTTACATAATAATCCGCTTTTAACGAAATCCTCTTATAACGAGCTAATTTCAAATTTCCGTGCGCCCTCGCTATAAGCGGATTCTACTGTATAACATTTTGCAGAAGTTCTTTTTTTTATTCATTAGATAAAATCGTAAAACTTAATGCAGTGAAATCTTGATCGGGCACTTTCGGACTATAAAAAATTGTCCGCTTAAAGGAGGTGTCCGTTTATGGGAGAACATTGAAACCAAACGTCACATTTGTTGAATATGTAATTTGTAGGTATACAAGACAATACCACCATTGCTTTAGAATCGTCTAGATTTTTAAAGAATTTTTGTAAATCTTTTACCATGCCATGTTGATAATTTGTTACATTAAATCGTTAAATCGTTAAATCCTTTAAATCGTTAGGTATTACTAATACCTAAGACTTGATAGTTTCTCAACATATTAGATAAAACAGATAAGGGTTGGTCATCTTCTACTGAAAAATCATCTTTTACAATTTTTAATTATCTCTCCCATTACATTCTGCCATGCATTCTTTATAAAATAAACAGCATTTAGAACATTAATACTTTTGGTAAGATCTTGAACAGTATCAGATTCTATTTTTGACAGTAAATTTTTAAAGTAAAAAGACTAGTTGAATATTTCTTAATGTCTTTGGAGTGCAAACACGCGTTATCTAAAAATAATAAAACTTTTCTCTTTTGATTCCCCATCCCTCTATAAAATTCTCTTAACCATTCTTCCATTACAGCAGAAGTCATCCAATCCTTCGAATTACTTTTCCAAATAACAGGCAGATTATTCACATTGATCGCTTGTGTCTATGTTGAAATGTTTAGACAACTCTCTTGTACAAGTTTTTCCTTATTACAAAACTTCCACTATCTCAATTTTTTGTTTTAAAATTATTACGTTACGTTTGTTAGACTTATTTGCTGAGAATGCAAAACTGCTATGATGAACTGGCCTTTTACAAACATTTTATTCAAGATTGACAGTCGGGGTATTAGCTATTTCGCCGAAGTTTACATAACGTTAAAATCGTCACGCTTACGCGATATAGCGTCACATCCAACACCGTCTTTAACCTATTGGAGGTCCTGGGCACTTTATGATAATGGGGCCCCTATAGCTATGAGAGTCCGTTTAAGAGAGGTTAACTTATATGAGATTTCCTATTCCTGAGTTCGGGACTATCAAAAAGTGTCCGTACAATAGAGGTGTCCGTTTATTGGAGGTGCCCGTTACAGAGATTTCACTGTATTTGTAACGAGTATTACCATTTTGCATTCGGTTGAAGAGCATCAATACCATACTGAGCTTTTAAAATGAAGCTCTCTTACTGTTGGAATAATTATTGTTTAAACAATTCCTAAAAAACAGTCCTTGATGTGTTTAATAAGCGTACTTGCGAGATACTAAATACGATACACTGTTGATCTCTCAGTCAACAAAATGAAGTACCTACCTACCTACTAAAAATGTTTGTATAATTTTCAGAGCGTAGAAAAGAATACCTTACCATCTTACATTAAGGTGTCATCTCAGACACAAGTCTTTTATAGCATTTGCCAGCAGCATAATATTTTTCAAATAAATTAAATTGAGCCACGTGTTAATGAGGTAATAATATTCTTTCATATTATAGCAGTCGTGTACAAAAACTGTTAATTTAAAAAGAGGCAACTTTTACAGGATTATAAATGCTTATAAAAGTGTATTAGCAGCACATTTTTTGTCAGTGTGATTTAAACACCAAAGATACGCTAACAAGATGTAATTTGAATTTTTTTCCAGTTCAGCGATATCTGATTACTTTTTGATGGAGATTCTTTGATTTTAAATAACCTATCAGACGCAGGATCCATTACAAAAAAGCCTCACGACTCCTATCAAATATTCATTTATGTAGATACATATTTTATGAAATATTTTTTGCCCGTTCACATAATCACTTCACCAAATCACTATAATACACTTCGATTTTAATTTGCCAATCCTAATTACACTAATTACACTAATTACTAATGAAATAATTGAATTGAAATTTTTTATCGTTTTCTTCGGTCGACTGAAAAATATTTTCAGTTTTTTCATTTGTGTTTAGTTTGTGATACGGAAACATTCCCAGAAGAGGTTCACAACCTCTGTTTGGAATGAATCGCAATTTAATTACACCGATTTTAAATAGCTAAGCAGCTCCAATTGTTAAATTAAACTTCGGAAGTCTTTCGTGTAAACCAACTCGAAACGGCTCGGTGGAATTGAAAGGCCCAAGATGCTGACCAGTCACACGCACACGATGTGCATTATCTTGGCGGGATTGGACATTAATAGTTAATAATGTGAATGTAATTACTAGCCGCTTCATCAATCAGGTGGTTGTCACTCGATCATAACTTGAAACCCATTACACGCCTGCGGCCAGAGGCGATGGCCAGAGATGGACTGTGATCATTTGCTATCCTATCAATTAAATTAGAAGGACTAAGTTAATAATCACTCACTAAAAAATGTGTTGATCGCAAATAACGTTCGTTTACTTTAAGAAGATCATGTCACATGACCAATGACGTACTGCGCATCCCGAAAAGTTGAAGGAGGCTCCGCGTCCATATGTCATTAATGCCCGCCAATTTTTTTTTCATCGATGGTGGGTAACAATAATGAAGTTTGCTTTATTTCTTCTTGAGAAGAATGGTTGCCCCAAATCGCTCAGCTTTTATAGAAACGTGCAGAGGGGAAGTGATAACTTATTGGGAAGCCCCATTGTGCCGTCACTTTTACACAATCAAAACTTCTTACTATAACTGCGACATGCATCGCTTTGATGTGATATCGTGGTTAGTTAGCTCCCATCTGAGCCGCCTGCCGCTCTAATGTTATTACAATTCTATACGCGGTTATGGTAGTCATGTCTATCTGATAGAGTAAAATAGAACGCCCAAATTAAATTAATTAGCTAGCTGAAGATAATAACAAATAAACTCAAATTTGTTTATATTAAAGCAAAACGTACGTGCGTCTGTTCCATTATGTCGTACCTATTCGCTTATGGATAACTTATTAATATCTATTTTATGATTTATACCGTACCTTCAATAAAAATTTAATTAGGGGAGGCTGCGATTTTGATTTTAAGTTGGCAACGCTCATTAAATGCATTCAAAAATTGCCAACTTAATATTAACACCACTAATTGAGATTTTTATTGAAGGCACGGTATGAAACTAACTGAGTAAAAAGCGTAGTACTAAATTGTTTTAATATTATTGTAACATTATTAACAATTATTAACAATAATTCTAAAAAGTTTATTGCTTAAATTTTGTTCTGAAAGCTTATGCCCTCTAATGGTAATATCTGAAAGTTAAAAGTTCTGCCGTAAAAGTCTAGAAAACCAACCAACAATGACGTGTTTGACATGACGTGTAAATAACCTATACAATTCCAAAGTTGTAGTATGTTAAACAAGTTGTGAAATTAGAAGTATTATTTCGGAAAAATGGTGTTAATGACAATGATAGCTCGCGTTGCCGATGGCTTACCATTAGCAGCGGCAATGCAAGAAGATGAACAGGTTAGTTTTAGAAAAATTCAGTGTCATGTAACAATTTAAAATAACTGTAATTGGATTGCAGTCGGGTCGCAGCATTTTAGACTACCAAAATCAGGCTAAAATGCTATTTCGAAAACTGGGACCACAATCTCCAACACGATGTACCATTCAAACTGGACAATATTTATTTCAGTCGGTACACTTATCCAATCTCAATCGTCGTTTTAATCTCAATTTTTCAGTTATTTAATAGAGCACGACGTCTGTTATTTAGTTCTTTGTGAGAAAAATTACTCAAAGAGACTGGCTTATTCCTACCTAGAAGACATTTCGCAGGAATTCCACGTTGAATACGGTAAAAGGGTGAACACTGTAACTCGGCCCTACTCATTTATTGAATTCGATAATTACATCCAAAAGGCAAAGAAGATTTTCACAGACTCTCGAGCAAGAAGAAACATGTCTGCCATAAACAACCAGTTACAGGATGTGCAGAGAATTATGGTTCAAAATATTGATGATGTTTTACAACGGGGGACTGTCCTATCAGGTAATTTATTTTCAACTTTAATGCAAAACTCGATTAATTCTTTTATAGAATTGGATATGAAAACACAGAATCTTTCCATGTTAACACAAAAGTATAAAAAGGACGCGACTTTTTTAAACACAAAATCCATGTATGTGAAGGCAGCAGCCGGTTGTATAGTAGTACTTGTTTTTGTACTCTATTTCTGGGTTCTATAAATAATTAAAAAAAGAATTTGTTACTAAATCTCTTATTTATAAATGAAGGTAAAGGTTCATCTTTATGCATTGTTTCATTATATTTCCATATTTTGTCATGTATTTTTACACGAGCAGATCATTCTGTGATATAAAAATCTTCGAGTGTTCATTTTCATGTATTTTTATTGTTTGCATAAATCATGATTTCATTGTAACAAGAAAGTTTAGTAGAGATTCATATTATAAGCTATTAATTAATAAGTGGACTAAAAATAAAAATGGTATTTATTTTTAATTGGCTTTAATTTTCAATTGTTTGATTGTCATAAATATGTAAATAGGAAAATATATTAAATAATTGTTCTTCCTCATTTATCAATTGCAAATATTAATTAATTGAATTAAGGAAAACAATAATATAAATTGAAATCATTTCCTATACAATTTATTAACATATTTACAAATCATTAAATAATTCTCAATTATATAAAATTATTAATATAAAAAAAAATTAACAAAATTATGTAATATAAATTCTCACCCAAAAATTACAAATTACTGATTCAGTGATTTGATAATCCATCTGCTATGAAGAGCAAATTTTTCATTGAAGTATATAAAGTGTCGTCATTTTCAGCTTTTTTAATGAGTCTATCCACAACAGCCCTCCCACTTTTAACTTTCATATTAACATTTACTTCATCTTCATCATCTAAAACACACCCAAAAAGCTACAATAATGTTTCTTATAAAACCATCTGACTTACCTGAATCGATCACATGATAACCATTGCAATGATCTTTTAATACAACATGAAAAGTAGGGTATTCAATAATAATTTTATTCCTTAACACTTCCCGAACAGTATCACATGGATCAAGTTCATAGTATTTCTCTCCTGCTTTTTCTTCAGCTTTAAGGAACACCTTAACACCGTACAAATCAGCAGATTTGTAATATTGCAATTGATCATTTAAAGATAGATCTTCTTGGTTTATCAAAAATTTTTGTAACAAACTACTTATTCTGGTAGATTCTGGCACACTTTTATCGGTCAGTTTTAAGTTTTCTGCATTGTAAAATATCCAATCAATGTGCCAAAATATTGTGTTTGTGTCGTAATTTAATCGTGTACTGTTAACTTTGTGTCTTCCAAAGTTACCGGGAAGGTATTTAAGACTGGTCCTTCTCGACAGGGCTGCATTCTGTAGTCTGAATAAATGCTGTAAATAAAATTAAAATATACAAATTGTTAAAATGTGTATGAATCCTCACATAAGGCAGATCTTTCCTAATTCTAGTGAACCGTTTTGAGGTGTCCTTTTTATATCCCTCCACATTCCGGGTGATTTCTTCCAACAATCTATAATCACTGGATAAATCGAGATTCGTAAACTTATTTAAGTAAATGAATTTCGTCTTATCGCGGTGACCATCACATTCTAGCTCCAATTTGTGTATCTTACTACATTTTAAGCTACACGTTTTCACTTCACACCGGGGGCAAGTGTATTTTGCATCGATAACAGCGCACACCTCACAAAATCCTAACCTAAAAAAATCATCACTCAAAAGAAAACTAACCATTTCATATTCCAAAACATACTTATTTCTTTGCTCATCACTGCTGCAACAAGCGGTCTCCATCATAATAACAAGATATTTATTTACAAGGCGATTGATACCACTTCGACTTTGGCACGTGGTTTGTTGTGCGCATGCGTCTTGCAAAATAAAAATTATGTAAAATTGATAAAAAATTAGATAAAAATAATCTTTATTATTGAATGCAGCATTAAATGATAATTTCTTTTGTTCGATTTCGTTGTAATAATTATTTTTCCGGCTAACCACAAACTCCACCCAAATCCGTCAAACGTTTTGATTGGTGATTCTCTAATGAATCATTTTATTTTATCCGGTTACTGAAATATCTTTAAGGACATTATCCGTTTGAGACTGACCGAAGGCTCATAAAACCGGCAAACATTGAATTTTTGATAATATATTGCAATCGGCAACGATTTTATTTCAAAACAGCACAAATAAGGCAAGGTCGTTATCCTTTTGACGTGAAGGTAGGAACAATGTTAAATATTATCTCGCCATTGTGCTTTTCTGGGGCTTTTTTCAAAATACTGTTCAATTTGCATTACATATTATTTTTATTATTTGCACTGACTAATATTTATAAATAGTAGTGTTTAGTTATTATAACAAAATGAAGATGGCAGGTATATACTCAATAACATATTGATAAGTTTACTTGATTTATTTTAATAATGTGAATTTAGGTAATTTATTTGCAGGAATAATTAAACTGTTGTATAATGTTAAATCAAAGCAGAATTCTTAATACGCTTTCAAAATCCCTGCCAGATGACAGACCAATCACGGCCATTCAGGTATGTGTTTTCCATATTCTCCTAACAAAGTATCAAGCATCGACAGATTTGTTACAGTGTGGTGGTTTTGAGTAAGAAGTATCAACTATTTCCTCACAAATTATCAAGTTAATTGAATTAATTATTTGAAATTTTTCAAAATTTTTTGCAAATATTTTCAAACAAAATATCCCTATAATTCCCCAATTTCATGAGTAAGCCATAATTATTCTTTTTTAATTATTTTTAGTTGTTGAAAAACTGCTGATTCCTGCATGTTGCTAACATTGTCATACCAAAATAAACCTTCATTATTCTATTAAGATTTGTATTTTGCAGGTAGTCGAAAGCACAGAAAAGTGTCCAGCCGGATATTTTCCTATAAACAAAACTTATGACCAAGATCAAGACGCTGACTTGTGGCGAGATAATGGTTTTTTAAAAAAAAAACTGCGTTATTTGTGCTTATCAAAAACTGAAGGTCAGGTGAGGTTAGGTTTTCTCAGCTGTCAGTTCTAAATTATTTGTCTTAGGATTGCCACAGTACGTTGTGCAAGAAATCATAATTTTAAACGAAAAATTGATACCTCCCGAAGGTTATAGTTTGTTGCAACGCACAATAGACTCTGAACAAAAAGCTTGGCGTAAAAAGCAACTGTGTTATAAACTCGTTCATCGCAAAGCCACTAAACAGGCGGTAACTGATATAATTGTGTGTGGACGACTGAAAAAAGCTCCTGAAGGATTCATTCTAGCTGGGTGTGGTTTTAAAAAAAATTTAATAGTTATTAATTACCCATTTTTTTAGTGAAATCAATGGTGTAATTGTTTGTTACAAAATGGGAAATGTTCAAGATACTCAAAGTAATGATAGTAGTCCAGGTGCTGGTGGTATAACTTCTCCTCAAGGAAGACCTCCTGACAGGCCTCCAAAACATGCACCGCCACCACCAGGCCAGGGCGTTTATCCATTATTAAGTGATGGAGATCATGATTATGAGATTCTAAATCCTGGCTATGTTCCGTCCAGACCTGCCCCTCCACGCCCTACACCGCCCGGCCAAAACAATCATTCTCACACCTTGTCATCGACGACTTTCAATGGACTGGATGGAGTACCATTTGTAATTAATCCGAAATTTTTGAATGCCACTAAACCTGAAGTGGTTTGTATTTCTCATTAGTATTGACATAAATGATCACAATTTTATTCTTGCAGTTGCCCGTTATTAAAGCCAAAACAATGCAACAACTTTTGAAGGATTATAACTATCCATTTACTGTTGAAAGGCAAACATAACTTTTTTAAATTAAGCGTCACCATTAACATTACATATCCATTCGTCATATTTATTAGAGGAACCTTTCAAACCACAAATTTTGCAAATTTAACTAGAATTTTATTAGTATAAGGAGGAATTACATGGAAATGTCAATACATAATAATTCTGTAATTTATAAGACTGCGTGTGTAGTAAGATAATGTGGCTACAAGCAGATTAATTACTTATACAATAATGTACTGAAATAATTCTATTGTGTAATAGAAATAGTATCGTATTTGATCATAATTTTAGTGCCAATATGAACTGTACATAAATATATTTACTCAATTTACTATCTTGAGTTTCTGTAAATGATAACGGTTTTATTTAAAACTTGCGTTCAAAATATGTTTTGACGGTTGGTTTTGACAAGTCGTGAACATAACCTCACAAAAGTAAAATATCTTGTGTGCGTTATTACATCTCATGTTTTAATATATTTACCTAATTCCCTATTATATGAAACGATTTGGTGAAGAAATTTTGTATAATGGAAGACCTTTGTGATACGTTTTATTATATCTACAGTTCATCGTTGTCCCAACGAATACAAATAAAAATGTAAGAATAACGTTGCCTCGAAACAGCTAACTAATCTGCGCGTTTTGTAGAGGAACCCTTGAAGGTAAAAGAAAGAAACCGGAATACGACAAACTTTTGGCTGATCCCATGTTGAAGTACTCCGGCCTGTGCCAAGAAGGATGTGCAGATTTAATTGTAACTTGTCAAATTTTTGACCAAAATCAACCACTGTCGTTACCTGTATCCACGTCTTACAAGGCATTCACGTCACGTTGGAAGTAAGTTATAACCTACGTTTTATCGTCGATAACATTAAATTGTAGCTGGAACGAATGGTTAACTTTGCCTGTGCAATTCAATGATTTACCACGTTCAGCTCAACTTTGTTTCACAATTTACGATTGTGCTGGCTTAAACAAATCAGTGCCTGTTGGAGGCACAACCATATCGCTGTTTAGTAAACATGGATTGCTCCGACAGGGGATGATTGACTTACGTGTGTGGCCAAATAAAACAGCAGATGGCAATTCCCCCAGCACCACACCGGGAAAAATCAAAGATCACGGAAAGGAGCAAATGCAAAGGTTGGCAAAATTGGCAAAGAAGCACCGAAATGGGCACATTACAAAGGTGACATTTAACATTGTAATACTAAAATCATTACCTTATTTCGTGCAGGTGGATTGGTTGGACCGTCTAACATTCAGAGAGTTGGAAGTAATAAATGAAAAAGAAAAAAGGTCCTCAAATTACATGTATCTGATGGTGGAGTTTCCAACTATTATCATCGATGATTGTCCTCATTTTGTGGTCTATTTCGAACAAGATGGGGAGGAGGTCTATCAATTCAGGTCCCAAGCTGACATAGTCACAGTTCCCGATCAAGAGATTTTAAAGGTAATCAATGTTTTCTGATTTTTCCTGTTATGGTAATTTTGTAAATTTCTTACTTTTTCCCTTAATTCTTCATAACTTATTTGAAAAAATGGCGAGTTTATACATGCACTGAGTTGGTGACGCCAGGAGCAATATCTCCAATTATTACCATGGTTACCCATTGTTGCAACAATCGTAACCATGGTAATAATTGGAGATATTGCTACTGGCGTCACCAACTCAGTGCATGTATAAACTCGCCATAATACACTGGTCACAACTATATTAAAAAGACGCATATTAAAAATAAATGCAAACAATTGGACTTTATTTACACTTGTTTCAGTTTCCTATTTCATCTTCAGCAATTATTAAAGCAAGTGTAAAGAAAAAGTTTCAGTCCAATCCTCTGTAGAAGGACAAAATTTTAATTTATTTTTAATATGTGTTTTTTTAATATGGTTGTGACAACAGTGTATTAATAATGCAAAGTGTTCGTTTTAAAATAAATTATGGAGAATAAAGAAAAAAAAAAGTAATTTACATTGTTAATCCAATTACATGATTACTATGGTTTCTGAAGCACTTTACTCTCAAAGATGTATTGCAAATATTTGTGTTTTCTGCCCTCCACAGGAAAATTTAGTTGAGAGTAAACACCACAAATTAGCCCGATCATTGCGTAGTGGCCATTCAGATAAAGATGCCAAACCAAATGCTACAGTGCGTGATATGTTGAATACAATTGTATCATATCCACCGACAAAACAACTATCAAATGAAGAGCAGGATCAGGTGTGGAGGTTTCGATTTTATCTGAGCACTCAGAAGAAAGCTTTGACCAAATTTTTGAAATGTGTGAATTGGACACAAAGTGGTGAAGTGCGCCAGGCTTTGTCAATGTTGGAATTATGGGCCCCTATGGATGTGGAAGATGCTTTGGAACTGTTGAGCCACAGTTTTAGCTATCCAGCAGTCAGGAAATATGCAATTTCAAGATTGAAGAAAGCCCCTGATGAGGATTTGCTAATGTATTTGCTTCAGTTAGTCCAAGCATTGAAATATGAAAACTTTGATGATATCAAAGAAGGTCAGTAGTCTTAGAGTTAATTAATTAAATTTAAATAAATAAATAAATTGTCAATTTTCTGTAATGCTTTAATACTTGAATTCCAGCTCAAGTCTTTAAATTTCTAGACATAAATTTCAGGACTTATTGATTTTCCGCCTCGTTAATTGCAAGGTTACAAAACCAACTTAAAGCAAGCAGCTGAAATTGTCAAAATGACGTTTCTTAATTTGTATCAATGAATATGATTTTATTTCAGCTTATAAAAGAATAGCCGGTAACCCCTCCCATGAAGAAAAAGAAGTTCATCTTGAGAAAAAAGACAGTAAAGAAAGTAGCAGCACCATCACGAGCGAAACATTCATGAACAGATCATCTAGCTACACTCCTGCAGATCAGTTAGCATCATCTAATGTCAATAGCGTAATTGAAGTTGACACCTCCGAAAAGCCAGTTAGTTTAGCCGAAAATCTCCTTCAAAATCTCAACATAAACACCGACTCAGGCAACACAGACACCCTCCAGAGCGAAATAAGAGAGGAAGAGGAAGTTCATGATCTTGCGTCATTTCTAATTCAACGCGCTTGTAAAAACTCAACCTTGGCCAATTACTTTTATTGGTATTTGCTCATCGAATGTGAAGACCAAGAGGCGACCATTAAGCAAGATGTAGTCGTTCGAGAAATGTACTTGACAGTCATGAAAACGTTTTCGCAAACTTTGTTGAGAGGAAATTCAGAGTGGCAAAAACGGAGGGATTTTCTTGCAAAACAGCAGAAATTCATCGATAAATTGGTGAAATTGTTCAAGACTGTTTCTCGGGAAAGCGGTAATCGCAAGAGGAAGATCGAAAAATTGCAGCAACTCCTGGCCGACCCGGACGCCTTTAAAATAAATTTTTCCAATTTTGATCCGTTTCCGTTTCCGTTGGATCCCGAGGTACAGATCAAGGGGATTATCGCAGAAAAGGCCACTCTATTTAAGTCGGCTTTGATGCCCTCCAAACTCCATTTTATTACTGTTGACAATACTGAGTATGTAGCTATTTTTAAACATGGAGATGATTTGAGGCAAGATCAGCTCATCTTACAAATGATCACTTTAATGGATAAATTGTTGAGAAAAGAAAATTTGGATTTGAAGTTGACTCCTTATAGGGTACTTGCAACCAGTACGAAACATGGCTTTCTGCAATTTATTGATTCAGTGACAGTAGCTGAAGCATTGGCTGCTGAAGGTAATGCAGCAATACTGAATGTTTATAAATGAATATGGTATGCTATGAAATTAATGCTGTTAATTTGCCTAAATTTTATAGCTTTTGACCCACATTCATTTATGTTGACTCCGTGATTTTGAAAAATTAATATTTTTGTAGGAAGTATTCACAATTTCTTTCGTAAATACCATCCGCAAGAAGGGGGTCCATATGGTATATCTTCTGAAGTAATGGACACATATGTTCGTTCGTGCGCTGGATATTGTGTGATCACACATTTATTGGGTGTGGGAGATCGACACTTGGATAATTTGTTGCTAACCACTTCTGGAAAATTATTCCACATCGATTTTGGATACATATTGGGACGCGATCCAAAACCATTGCCACCACCCATGAAATTGACCAAAGAAATAGTTGAAGGAATGGGGGGAGTTAATTCTGAACATTACCAAGAGTTTAAGAAACAGTGTTACACAGCATTTTTGCATTTACGAAGGTCAGTGAAAATGACGGATTAACTCTTTAGTCTAGAAAAACTATTTAAAAAATTTCAAATTTAACACTTTCCATTTCATTTAGCTTTTACAATAACTTTGTTAATAACATTTTTCACGAAAATAAAAATTAGGTACTTTGCCTAATTTTTAGCACAACTTATATTTCATCAGAACTTTGACTGCCGTTTCCGACTTTTCAACACAAGCAAAAGTTTTCATTAAGAATGTGAAACCGCACCCAAACACTTTCACCCTTTTCTAAAACCGTACAAATATTTGAGTTTTACAATTTTTAATTCAATGTAATTCCTTTTCAGACATGGCAATCTTATGTTGAATTTGTTTTCATTAATGGTTGATGCTAGTGTGCCTGACATTGCATTGGAGCCGGATAAAACTGTTCGTAAAGTGCAGGACAAATTGAGGTCAGATTTAAGCGACGAAGAAGCCATACATAATCTGCAGAGTCTAATTGACATGTCAGTTACAGCTGTGATGGCTGTTCTTGTTGAACAACTGCATAAATTTGCCCAATATTGGCGGAGGTAAAATTATTATTTTCTACTATGATTGTCTGATTTCCATCTCATTTTAAGAATATATTTTACAACATTTATTTTATTGTTAAAAACATAACTGTTGTGTAAAAATAAAACTTTATTAAAAAAATGGAAAAGTTTGCTTTGGAAATTACACAAAAAACAAAATTATAAATTCAAAACAAAGCTGATAATTTTTAATTCAATGATGATAAACATAACAAAAATAGTGAAATCAATGTAATTGTTAAGCTTTTGTTTTGACAGTTTTAAGAATTTTTCTGTGGAATTTTTGTGATAACACTTTTAACTTCGGTATACTGATGAAGACCATATTCGCCAAGTTCTCTACCATGACCTGAATCCTTAAAGCCACCAAATGGCATTTGACTCCCAAACACATTGTAACAATTGACCCAAACAATTCCAGCTCGGATCCCTTGAATCAAATAATTGATTTTATCCATATCCTTTGAGAATATTGCAGCTGCAAGTCCATAATTTGTGTCATTTGCCCTTTCTATAATTTCATCCAACTTCTTAAAACGCATTATTTGTTGCACTGGTCCAAAAATCTAATAAAATAAAATTTGTTACAAATACCATGCCTTCAATAAAAGACTGATTTTAATATTAAGTTGGCAACATGCAAATTGTTATGGGCGTTACCAACTGAAAATTAAAATCAGCTACCCTAATTTAGTTTTTTATAGTAATAATAAGCAGCAGCTACCTCATCACGCGCTATGGTGTGATGATCTTCAATGTTTGCAAAAACAGTCGGTTGAACAAAGTAGCCACAATCACCATGCCTCTTGCCACCAATTAATAATTTTCCACCATCCTTAACACCGACGTTGATTAATTGGAGAATCTTTTTCATTTGGTCTTCGTCTACTTGAGGACCTTGTTCTGTGGAAAGTTCAAATGGATCTCCAACAACTCGTTTTTTGGCCCGTTCGACAGATCTAAACAAGGAATTGAGTAATCTTAATTTCCAATTTTTTCAAATTACCTTTCAACAAATTCGTCATAAATGGAATCCTGCACAAATGTTCTTGTACCGGCACAACAAACTTGCCCTTGATTGAAGAATAGGGCAGTGTGGGCTGCTTCTACGGCACTAGCTATGTCAACATCTGCTAGGATGATGTTAGGACTTTTGCCACCTAACTCCAACGTTGTTCTTTTCAATTTTCCCACACCGGCTGCTTGCTGAATTTTTAATCCAACTTCAGTGGAGCCGGTGAAGGCGATTTTATCAACCTTCGGATGGTTTACTAAAGCTGCACCTGCTTCTCCAAATCCAGGGAGTACATTAAGGACTCCTTCTGGAAATCCAGCTTCTTTACTTAATTGTGCGACGTACAATGACGTCAGTGGAGTTTGTTCGGCAGGTTTAAGTACCACTGTATTGCCCATTGCAATAGCCGGTGCTATTTTCCATGCCAGCATCAGCAGTGGGAAGTTCCACGGGATGATCTGGCCACAGACGCCAACGGGTTCATGTCGGGTATAAGCAAAATAATCTCCATCCATTGGTACCGTCTTCCCATGGTTTTTATCAGCCCATCCAGCAAAATAACGAATAACTTGGAGGGTTATTCCAACATCTACTGTTAATGCAATGTGGTAGGGTTTTCCATTATCAAGCGTTTCTAAACTCTGAAATTTTGAAATTAAGCTGAAAATTTATTATACAGAGTGGCTAGAACAACTGTGAAATGAGAAACGCTTTCGGAAAATAATGGTTCCAACTACCCAACCTAAACGTTAAATTTACTAGTTGGATTCATCATTTTGCTCGTTCTGAAAGTAACGCGATCACATACGTTTATGGTCACCCAATGCGCTTATTTTAAGGAAACTGATTACGTGGCTGTTGGAATTTTTTAAGTAACAGATTAAAATGGTGTAGTGAATTGCTGTTAAGAATACACCAGGATGCACTTAAAATAGTTACGAAGATCCCCACTATTGATGGCTGTTGAATTAACAATTTATTTTCAACTTTAAGTTAAATAAAAATTCTAATTTCGTTCACCTTGGGAAGCTTGTTTATTTTTTCTACTTTAAAATTTATGGGTTCCTATGTTCAAAATTTATCTTTTTATTTTAACCTTTAAAATCGATTTCATTTAATACGAATATAATACCGTGTCTTAAAAGGCTCTGATTTTAATATTACACAAAACATTTCTTAATATTGAATGCATTTAATGGGCGTTGCGAATTTGAAATGAAAACCACAGCCGATCCAGGAAAATGAGCGAGTCATCATGATTTTGTTGCCAAGTTGTTTTTTAAGATAACAAAGTATGCACTTGATAATTTGAGATGATTGCCTGGAATCGAGATAATAATATTTACCGCAATATACGCAGCGTCCTTTTCAATCAGGTCTGCAAGCTTGTAAAGAAGTCTTCCTCGTTCAGAAGCGTTCATCCGCCTCCAAGGCGAGCCGAATTTAAAAGCATCGTGCGCGGCATTTACCGCAAGATTGATGTCTTCTTTTCCACTTTTCTGTACTTCGGTGATAGCCTTGCCGTTGGTGGGATTGATGGTTTCAAAAGTTTCGCCCGATTTCGATTTGTGCCACTCATTATTGATAAAAATCTGTAAATATTTAAAAACATTAATTAATTTTAAATTTAAACAACACTAAATAAATAAATAAACAAACATAAAACATAAAAAACACTGATAAAAAAATAAATTATGAGAATCGCTTTACATGTGGATACGTCGTGTTATCACTTAATTTGAATAGGGATAATCTATCAAGTAAATAGCAATAACAAACTCATATCCTCCTCATCGAACAGAAATGTATGATAAGCTCGTAAAAATTGTTCGACGATACCGATAATAACAGTCACTTTATAATTTTTTCTACCTACATTACATACTTTAATACAGTGAAAGTCACTTATAACGACCGAATCCTAGATAATTGGTTGGATTTCTATATACACCAATGCTTTTAACAGTGGTGCATAACATCGTCGGGTATAACGACGAATTCGCTGCTCAGCTCAAGGTCAGACCGGGTATAACGACGTGCGGTAATTTTCTTCATTCGCTCTTGAGCTGATATTGCAATGAATTTATTTTTTTAAAATATTTTTACATGATACAAAATTACAACAGTATTTCCATTGTTAAATACTGTTTTTAACCTTATGGTATTTGTATTCTTTTTTATTTAAAATATGTACTTCATATAAAAAATTTAAAAACGTAATTGACCCCGTTTTACGTTTGATTTGCTTAACGTATTACTGTACATAGTTTGTAAGTATGTACATGCATATAATGTAGTAAATATAAAGGGTTTTCCAATAAGAGGTGTTATTTTGAATAGCCCGTTATTTCGGTAGATGTCACTTTTGGAGCTGTAATTTTTTGACATTTGACAAGTAGAAACTACGCCATTAATAAAAATGGAACGATACACGCTTCAACAACGCATTGAAATTATTAAAATTCACTATAAAAATGGTGAAAATTTGGCAGAGACGGTTCGTAAAACTCGAACATTTTTGGGTCGTCGTGAAGCACCTTGTCGGACCGCAATACAGAAATTGGTGGAAAAATTCGAGCTGTTGGGACAAGTTAGTGATGTGAAGAATAAAACCCGTGCACGTCGCTCAAGAACAGCCGAGAATATTGCTGCTGTAGCCGAAAGTGTTGAAGAAAACCCAGGTTTGTCCATTCCTCGTCGTTCTTTGGAATTAGACATTCCAAAAACGTCATTACACCGTATTTTGCATAAAGATTTGGGTCTTAAGGCTTATAAAGTTCAGTTAACACAAGAACTCAAGCCGGCCGATCATCAACAACGTCGTATCTTTGCCGATTGGGCCCTTGAAATGCATGAAAATGATCCGGAATTCCATCGAAAAATCATCTTGAGTGATGAGGCCCATTTCCACCTGGATGGCTTCGTCAACAAGCAAAATTGTCGCATCTGGGGCTCAGAAAACCCAAGAGTTATTGTTGAAAAGCCTCTCTATCCTCAACGTGTGACTGTTTGGTGCGGTTTATGGTCCGGCGGGGTCATTGGACCTTACTTTTTCGAAAATGAGGCTGGAGCACCAGTTACGGTTAATGGATTGCGCTATCGAGAGATGATTAATGATTTTTTATGGCCGGAATTGGATGGTATTGATCTGGACAACGTTTATTTTTAACAAGACGGCGCTACGTGCCACACAAGCAACGAAACCATTGATCTTTTACGGGAAAAGTTTCCGGACCGTGTTATCTCTCGAAGAGGTGATCACAATTGGCCACCGAGATCTTGTGACTTAACACCTTGCGACTTCTTCCTTTGGGGCTACGTGAAAGAGAAGGTCTACGCCAACAGCCCAGCGTCGATTCAAGACCTGAAAGATGGAATTCGTGAGGCTATCGAGGACATAGGGTAGCCACTTTGCGATTTGGTTATGGAAAATTTCATGAAAAGGATATGGTCCTGTAGGCGTGGTCGTGGTTGTCATTTGGCTGATGTTATTTTCCATTATTAACGGCATACCTTCCTCTTTATAATGAAATAAACATCCGATCATTTATCTCAAAAAATTAGCTTTTTCCTTTGAATATCAAAATAACACCTCTTATTGGAAAACCCTTTATTTTGATGAAATCCTTCAACTTTATAGTTTAAATTGAACTATTTGTAATGGCAACACCTGCAAAAAAATGTGGCCGTTACGGGACGCCCGGTAGATGTGAAACATCGAAATTGATGGTTATTGAAAGAATTTATGATTAGTGTAAACCAATAAATAAAAATATGGAGTAAAATAAATAAAAAAAAGAAAGTTACTGTGTGTACAAGCGGCAAACGCGTCAAGTATACTGTAGTCGAATAGAGACACCCACTCACACGGAGAAGCAACGACGTGGAGGAGAGGGACATAAGAGAGCGTCATGCCGTTCGCGTCTAGCCGTTTGGTGTGACGGTACGAGTCGGCTTTACCCCCCAAGGTGCGCCAATAGATGTTTCACATCAAAAACGAAAGTTTTGTCCATGTGGTGGATAACATTATAATGGCGTCTAGAAGATTTATTTTTATATCATTGTTTTTATCTACATCTTCTATCATTTTCATCTCTGCTCTGTGAAAATGCACTTTCAGGTTTCTTATTATTTCTTGATCAAGGGGTTGTAGAACGGATGTTGCATTAGGTGGAAGCAAACACAAATTTATTGCCGTCAAATATACTACTTTAATAAAAAAAATTTAAAAAAAATTCGGTCCCTTGGCCGTCGTTATAAGCGACTTCCACTGCATAAGAACTGTTCAAAGTCTTTACGTCCTAAACGGCTTGAAGTGTAAAACCACAGATAATATAACATGTGTAAAACGTACATCTTTACTATGAATGTTTTAGTTACATTGTATACAGGGTCTTTCACAACTCGCGCCCTAGAGAAAACTGACATGTGCCGACGACAATAGGTTGCAAGAAAATGCAAACGAAAAACAATTAATGGCTTGCATAAGAGAGTTGTGAGACATCTAAGTTCCACCAATTCCAGAAAGGGAACTCTCAGGTGTTAATGTGAATAAAATCGGTTGCTAAGGTTATAAATTGGCACAATTAAATAATGTCAGAATGACATGCCCGCTAAAGTGTCAACATCAACATGTTAGGTTAAGGCATATGTCATTCAAGATGTCACACTCGCCATCATCTTAATCAAGTTTAGGTTTGTTAAATAAAACAACAAATGGCGGTTCTGAAAAGAACCTTTATTATAACGCGTGAACTTATGTTAAAAAGCAGGAGGAATGGTATAACATAATAATAACAACAGAAACAACATAGCTAAGAGGAATCACGAAACGAGAAATAAATACAATCAGAGCAAGTGCTCAAAGTGGCCCCCATTCATTTACAAGCATAACCTTGCCCGCCGCAACAGACTCCGTTTAGAATTTGTAGCCATTTCAGGAGTAATTGTAGCAAAAGCTTCCTGAATGCGACCCCTGAGTTGCTCTTCTGTATCAATAGGGTGCCTGTACACAACATTTTTAACGTGGCCCCAAAGAAAGAAATCCAGAGGATTTAAATCGGGGGACCGTGCAGGCCAGTTTTGTGGACCGCCACGACCTATCCATCGATCAGGATACTGTTGATCCAAAATTTCTGTAACTCGTCGACTGAAGTGTGGTGGTGCGCCATCGTGTTGAAACAAGTCGTTAATACGGAAAACAAGTGGAATGTCTTCAAGCAAATTTGGAAGTTCTGTGTCCAAAAAATTTGCATAAATGGCTCCCGTTAACCGTGCAGGAAATTCAAAAGGTCCTACCTAAAGAGGGAAGTTCGATGACATGTAAACTAATTTCTATTGCAGACATACCACACGATTCCCTAATAGACCAGCCCACAAATTTAGGGAAAATCTTTCTTGAAATGCTCTTGGAAATAGAGCATGCGGATTATAATCATTTCGAGATAATCAGCGGCTGAATACATGATTATGGGCAGATTAAAACGTTTTGACTTCACTTTATCAAATTTAATTTGACAGTGACATTTTTCAAAAAACCCAGGCACCCACATAATTTTAAAGATTTGCTTTTTTCTTATAACCTAGTAACGTAAAATTACGACACACACCTTGAGGGCGCCTGTCTCTGATTGGTTAACTTTAAGTTGTCTTTTCTCTAATAGGTACCTTTCAAGTTAGATTTTATTTTCTTTACACACATCTTAATGCCGTCGCGCGTTTCCTCATTTTCCCTAGGGCGCGAGTTGTGAAAGACCCTGTATACAAGAAAATAAACAATGATAATTGCAGTGGACTTTAATTAACCGTAATTACGTTTGCTGTTCGTTAATTCTTTTCATTTTTATTTTCTCATCAAATTCTGAACAAATAAAGTGTTTACATATTTAGCAAAAAAATTACATACGTTTCTTTTCGGGGCATCTGGTATCGATAGTGAAATTTAAAAAAAATATTTATAAAAAGGACAGGATCGGCTTTATTCAAAGAGCGTGAAAAATTGTTTTCGATGGTTTTACAATTCTGAATAACAAAATAGCAAACCTAGTCATTAGATTGCAGTGAGAGATACGACGGGTATGTCTTTGATAAAGCCGCAAATATCAAAAATTTAAACTTGTTAAACGAGTTTTTCAGATAAAACCATTTAATACCTGTGAAATCTGTGACCTATAACATTAATCTAAAATGTACAAATGCTGTTGCAAATTATTGTATTCGTTATTAACAAAGAATTTTTGACATTTTACGGTTAAACCAAAGACATGCTCAATAACTAATTAACGAGTTTCCTGCACCCCCCCTTACGGGCGACTTTGATAAACGGGCAATTTACTTGTTTATCAACATTTGATCAACATTGCTGTAGAATAGTTAGGATCGCAAATAACCAATGTCATGATCGAGGTTATTTTTACGTTCGGCATTTTATCCTTGAGATTTTTATGTAATAAAATTGCGATGAATTATTTAAAGGATGTAATCATATTCACTCTTCCGGTTCTGACAAGACTGATTAAAACTCACCCCAGAATATAGAATTTCCGGCTTTTTGTGGGGCGCAGGTAGAGCAGCTGTGGAAAAATTAATTTTCTTAAATGCTGACGTTCCCAATAAACGAAACATTTTCGAAGAATCTAGACGATCACAGCACTATAACGCAAATGCAACTTCAAATATTGGATAATTTCATCAATCCCCACCGCTACTTGTGAATGGTGGAATACAGAGATAATAATGAAATGCGTAACACATGTGTGCCACCTACCTACGGAGAATTCATAAATTAATTGCGACACACAATCAAATTTTAAAGCTTGTTTCATAACGAGCAGATTATTTATTAAGGTGAAATTAAATAAACAGTATTATAAATATTGCAAATTTTATTATTCATTCATATATTTTATAAAAAATAACATCAAATTAACAATATAAACATGACTAGGGGCAACACTAAATTGTCGATTTGGTCTGTTAATGCCTCTGTTATTGATCCAATCACAACAGCAACCACTGTTATTATCAGATGATAACGTTTAGTAATAACAACATCTAAAAGTAAAAATTAAAATTAAACATCAATCAAATTGACCAGTTTGCCATATACAGGTGGCCACTTAGTACGTGGACGGTCCATATCTCTGTTGTTAAAAGAAACATGGAAAAATATTATATACAAGTTATAGGATCCGTGGAGATGCACATTCTTAAAATATCTCGTGGTATGCCATGACTTGAGCAAAAACGGCCATTATCAGACGTTAAAAGTGTGCTTTTAATTGCATTTCTATTACTTCGTGTTTATATTATTAAAATATTTCTTCCTAAAAAACGGACTAACGGAAATGGAAAACTTGCTCATAGAAGCATAAACAAGACTTCATGTTGCAAACTATACATAAATACGATACGGATTCTATAACTTTTGTATATAATATTTTTCCATGTTTTTTTTAACAGAGATATGGACCGTTCACGTACTAAGTGGCCACCTCTATAATAATTTGGTAAAAATGGTTATTATAAAACTGATACAGTGGTACCTCAGATAACGAACCTAATTCGTTCTTTGACTTATTTTTCCTTATTGAAACTAATGTAAATCCAGAAACATATTGTTTTCTGATTTTTTATGGATTTATACAGGTCTTTCACAACTCGCGCCCTAAGGAAAATGAGGAAACGCGCGACGGCATTAAGATGTGTGTAAAGAAAATAAAATCTAACTTGAAAGGTACCTATTAGAGAAAAGACATCTGAAAGTTAACCAATCAGAGACAGGCGCCCTCAAGGTGTGTGTCGTAATTTTACGTTACTAGGTTATAAGAAAAAAGCAAATCTTTAAAATTATGTGGGTGCCTGGGTTTTTTGAAAAATGTCACTGTCAAATTAAATTTGATAAAGTGAAGTCAAAACGTTTTAATCTGCCCATAATCATGTATTCAGCCGCTGATTATCTCGAAATGATTATAATTTTTGGAGAATGTGGTCATAACGCCACGGAAGCAGCGAGGGTCTTTTCCGAACGTTTTCCGGACAGAAATCACCCTGATCACAAGATAATACTGCGAGCGAAATTTTGGATCAACAGTATCCTGATCGATGGATAGGTCGTGGCGGTCCACAAAACTGGCCTGCACGGTCCCCCGATTTAAATCCTCTGGATTTCTTTCTTTGGGGCCACGTTAAAAATGTTGTGTACAGGCACCCTATTGATACAGAAGAGCAACTCAGGGGTCGCATTCAGGAAGCTTTTGCTGCAATTACTCCTGAAATGGCTACAAATTCTAAACGGAGTCTGTTGCGGCGGGCAAGGTTATGCTTGCAAATGAATGGGGGCCACTTTGAGCACTTGCTCTGATTGTATTTATTTCTCGTTTCGTGATTCCTCTTAGCTATGTTGTTTCTGTTGTTATTATTATGTTATACCATTCCTCCTGTTTTTTAACATAAGTTCACGCGTTATAATAAAGATTCTTTTCAGAACCGCCATTTGTTGTTTTATTTAACAAACCTAAACTTGATTAAGATGATGGCGAGTGTGACATCTTGAATGACAGCTGCCTTAACCTAACATGTTGATGTTGACACTTTAGCGGGCATGTCATTCTGACATTATTTAATTGTGCCAATTTATAACCTTAGCAACCGATTTTATTCACATTAACACCTCAGAGTTGCCTTTCTGGAATTGGTGGAACTTAGATGTCTCACAACTCTCTTATGCAAGCCATTAATTGTTTTTCGTTTGCATTTTCTTGCAACCTATTGTCGTCGGCACATGTCAGTTTTCTCTAGGGCGCGAGTTGTGAAAGACCCTGTAGGTTTATAAAGATTTAAAGATTATAAAAATTCAGTATTTCACTAATTTGTCATTTTATGGAGGTCTAATTCATGCATCTGATCAAAAATCCAAAAACTGCATCGCCACTAATAAAATACAGTAGAATATGCTTTTAGCGAATACCATATATAATGAGACACCTCTTACTACCAGCAATACACATGGAGAAATTTGATTTACTATGCAAACGTGGTTAAAAATGTCCGCATATTACGAGATCGGTTATAACGAGACTTTGGTTATAACATCGATTGTATTGAAGTTTTATATAAAAAAATCCTCATATAGGGAGATCTAAATATATGTACCTTTGACTAATAGTGATAATGATTTACTTAGAAATGTGCTGATTCCAACTAATCAGGCTTCAGGCGGCAAAGAATCAGTTTCACTTAGGTCACCGAAGAATAATTGTCAACCTCCGGTAAATTAAACGTAAAAAAATATCAAATTGGCATTTCTACCTCCCAACACAACTTCAATACTGCAACCCATGGACCAAGGAATTATAAACTTCCTTAATTTTCATTTTCGAAAAGTACTTGTGTTGCATTTGATAGATGGCATTGAAATGGAAAAAGAGGATCGGGTAACACTTCTAGATGCCATTCGATTTGTAGACCGAGCTTGGAAAAGTATCACGCAAACCGCAATAAAAAATTGTTTTAAACATGCTGGATTTATAGGAGAAGTTGGCCTGACTCAAAATTGGTAATGGGATGACAAAGTGTCTTTAAGTGAACTTTGTATCGGATTAAAGGCTGAAAAAGTCAACTTTCAGAAGTATGTGACGGTTGACAATTTTGTATGCACTAGTGAAATTCCAACCGAGGATGACATTGTTGAGAATGCATACCAAAAATACAATCAATCTGAACCTGGAACTGCTAAATCTGATGATGATTAACTGGCCCTTTTACCAGAAAAGATTTCGCGTACGGAAGCTAGAAAGTGGCTGGCAAAATTGCAGTTTTTTTGAAGTCGAAACTACTCTAAATGGTGCGGAACAATTTTTTCATTTTTTGGCAAATTTGGAAAATTTAATTGACAAAACAGACTATTACAGACTATTTCGGCTAATGAGTACGCCTAAATTTATACATATATGTAACAACTGTAACGTGCACGCATTTTACTAATTTATGTTAAGAAATAACATTTTGAATAAAAAATGTCTTTACATAATAATCCGCTTTTAACAAAATCCTCTTATAACGGGCTAATTTCAAACCCCTGTGCGTCCTCGCTATAAGCGGATTCTACTGTATAATGATATGCAGTAAAATGAAAAATAAATAATATTAGCTTTTAAGAATGTATCTCAGCAAAGGCAATAGCGAAATATTTTGAGAAGTATTATCTTAACTTTATAATTTTTAAGACTCCTACTTCTATATAAAGCAATTACTGGTGGATATAATGAAGAAGTTTCAACCCAAAATTTACATTTATAGTCCAATTCAGGAACGAAATTAAAAGAAGTTTTGGGTTCATTTTGAAACTTTTAAATTTTTTTAAAAGAATAATAATAGTTTAGTATGTTTGTGCGTAATAGGGCCGTTCGTTATCAGAGGTACCACTGTACTAAAAAAATCACCATATTTACCGACTTATCACAGAGTGGTAAAGTCACTATTATAAGATGACCCTGTATCATCCGATTTTTAGTTACAACTTTTTTAAACTTACCTATATAAATTATTACAAAAATAACAAGAAATTGGCTTAAAATACTCGCTAATGTCCCTTCAATGGTCTTCTTTGTGCCTAAAACAATAGTTTTACTTGCAATCGAACAAATTAGATTCTTACCGGGCCAACAATGCTTTCCAATCAATGCTCCCACCACACTTGCAGCAGCATCACCGATTCCAACAATAAATAAGCCGCTCATCAACGGCATGAGGTTAAAACCAGCTGAATCGACTACATCACAAGGCGCTGGATGGATCCAAATTGGTAATGAACAAGCAGTGAGTAAATAAATTGGTGTGAGTGCTACCATTCCAATGTCCTTCTCATCTTTAAAAATGTTGAAACCATCTCGAAGATGAACACCCAATGGTGGAATATTTAAAATTCTTAAAAGCTAATGATTTATTATAAACAATGTCAAGAAAGTTGTAACAATATACCTCCAATGTTAAGAAAACACCAAATGTAATTCCACTAGCTAAATATAGAAGGGAACATTGGTAAATAAGTCCCGGAAAATATACTAAAACTGCCAAAAGGTGGAAAATTTTACGATTGAAACTTGTAGCCTTTTTGCTACTTTTGATTTGGCTGTTAATTGCAACTATGGTAAGTGCAGTGCATATGACCCAATACGTCAGCATTTTTATCTGCAAAATTTTTATTATTTACGGATAAATACAGTGCCTTCAATAAGTCACTTAGGGTAGGCCGTGATTTTAATTTTAGGTTACCAATGTCCATTAAATGCATTGAAAATTTGTTTATTGCCAAATTTATATGAAAATCACAGCCCAATTGACTTTTTATTGAAGGCACTGATAATTTAAATCAAACAAACCTTTGCAATATCGCTAAACATAAATTCGATAATCCAAATCAATGCACTGCGTTTCAATAAAATATGAAGAACTGCAAAAATTAAAACTCCTATAACACTACCTGTTGTAACATAAAATTGAGAAACTTGTCGTAATTTCTCAAACTGATATGTTAATAAACATATTGATCCAATACATATTAATCCGACCTACGAAATGAGTAATTAAGGGATGCATTTACCGCAATTACAACTTACCTGAATAATCAGAGTTTCAATATGCAACACTTTGGTAGGAACTGCATAATAGGCATTAAATATAGTGATGGATGAGCTGTATAAAAATATTACTAAACTTTGGGCTGCAATTGCAGCTTCTCCAAGCGTAAAGTTCAGTGGAAAAGCTTTCAGTACAAAAAAATATGATTTGTGATAACCAATGGTTGCGACTAATCCGCTTAAAACACTAAAAATGGGTCCTAAAATGATAAAATTATTAACAGAATTAATTATTTGAGCTTCATTAACCCTTTTGTAGATGAAAATAAAATAGAAGAGCAGTTGTTAACGCTGGCAAGAGATGAATAAATTTCACTGTTGTGAAATCTGATTTGCTGAGAATTTTCAGAAGAAAAATAGTCGCCATCCCCAGCAGTCCTACAGACAAAATCGCCAAACATTTGTAAACTTGAGAGCTGACTTCCGGTTGTTTCAAAAAACATAATAACAAACTTAATGGCAATAGGAATATTAACCACAATCCAGGGCCAACATTTGGTCTATAAATTAGCATTATCAATAAATTACTTAATAACTAAATTGCTTACCTACCTTACTTTTATGTTGATATCATCAAGTTGTTTTTGAACAAATGTTTCTGCCATTTTGGTAGACATGTATTGGACTTTGGAAATCAGATATTCCGATAACAAATCCTCTTCGTTTCATTATTTTTAATTACGTTAACAAATCATCTCGTTTACTTTTCTTCTGATAAATTCCTGGTTAACAAAGTTGGTTGAAATGACACATGACAGTGGCGAAAAAATCCCTAGGAAACATAACCTAAAAGAATTTTTATTTCTCAAATTTTTTGTTCATTCTTAAATAGTGGTTAGAGATAAGACTTTATAGTGTGGCTTTAAGAATGGGTTAAAACCGGTGGCAGCTTAAATATAACTATAATGATCGACGCAAGAGACAGTGGTTTTAAAAGTTACATACTCGATGAGAGCAATCTTGAGGTAGCTTTTTACACATGATTTTCACTATTTAACTTCTCTCCTTGAAATTTCAGGATATATCCCTTAACGATGTACAACGAATGAAATTGCTTGATGGTATGTTGCCGCAATGTTAAGGTGTAAATTGTAATTTGTAATTTTAAGGTGAGACACTTGTAACTGAGGTCCCCAAAGTTATGATGTTTTCGCCATTAAGCGACCACAAGAAAGGAACATTAGGAATTTTAAGTGTAACCACTTTTAAACTATCGTTTGTCAGTGTAAATAACAAAGATGAAGAAGTATTAGACGATTGTTTTCAACAGAATTTAGTATTAGGTCCGTATGAAATATGCTTGTCTTCCATAGATGTAATATATCAAATTGGCGATCGTTCGAAGAAAAAATTATCTCCTGGACAAAGTGTGTCAGGGAAAGTAAAAGAGCTACTTATTGTATGTAAGGTATGACTACTCATTCAAATTAGAAAATTGGATAGTAACTCACGTTTTCAGAATATGAGAACATTAGAATTCAGTTTTAAATTTTGCGAAAAAGAAAGTGGTAAAAACCTGGCAACAGCACTTCTTCATCATGCATATCCGAAAAGACATTCATTGCTGTTTGTGTATGATTACAAGTAAGCGAAAATTTATCCTAAAAGTAGGTCATGGTTAATGTAATCTTCTTAATCTATTTTACAGAGAGCCTTATTACCGCACAGTTAAAGACATCCGCATGTTCAGAACTGCCGACGATTGGAAAAGAGAAATCGAACGAACCGGCTGTAAAAACTGGCGAATATCGATGGCCAATCAAAATTTTCACATGTCTCCACTGTTACCACAAGCACTTGTTGTGCCTAATTCAGTAATCGATGGGAACCTCAATCATGCCGTTGAACATTTCAGAAATCGCTGCTGTCCAATATGGGTATGGTTTTATTTTTATTTCCCCAAACGGGAAAATATAATAAGCATGGCAATTTTTGAGATCAAACACTTTTATTTTCCCAATTTCTACAACTTTTCTAATAACTTTTTTATTGGAAGTGTCACTTTACTCTTGGCAGTTTTCGAATTTTTTTCTGAAATAAAGAGTTAATTTAATATTTTAGGTATGGGGTTCACGGCAAGGTGCAGCTTTAGTTAGGATGTCAGATATTTTACCCACAATAACGGATCGAACTCAGGAAAACATAATGTTGGAACACGTACGTAAAAGTCACTATGAAAAGAGGCAGCCATACATCATGGATCTTACGAAAGATTGTCCATCCCCGAAAGATATTCGAATAAGTTATTTGAAACTAAGAGAACTGTGTGTGCCAGATAGCATTCGATTATTCAAAACCCAAGATATGAAATTTTATGGATTGTTAGATGGCACAAAATGGTTACAGTACGTTTCAACTTGCCTCATAAAGGCACTTGAGGCCGCTAGGAAAATCTGCAGTGAACCTGTGCCCACAACTGTTGTACTTCAAGAAGGTTTGCCATTTTTTTTGTTTGTCATTGTTACTAAAATATTTTGCAGGGAATGGACAAGACATGAATTGCATAATTTCAAGTCTAATTCAAATACTCCTCGATCCGTATTTTAGAACAGTCAGTGGTTTTCAAACACTCATTCAGAAGGAATGGGTGGCATTGGGTCATCCTTTTGCCAATCGGTTGGGACATGTTTTAAGTGCCGAAATTGAACCTGCCCCACTTTTATTATTGTTTTTGGATTGTGTGTGGCAATTGTTGCAACAATTTCCTACAACTTTTCAATTTACTGAAACGTATTTAACAACTGTGTGGGATTCAGTTCATATTTCAATATTTGAAACATTCTTATTTAATTGTGAACATGATCGCTTTATGGCACAAGCAGTAAGTCGTAGAAAACGATTTTTCTTTCAAATTTTATAAAATCAATTTTATTCTCAGGGAAGCAGCAACACTTTTCCAATCTCACTTCGCAGTGTGTGGGACTGGAAAGAGCAGTTTCATGAAAAAGATATTGCTTTATTTTGTAATCCTCTTTTTGATGATACCTGCAATAATACCCTCCTTCCGGAAACAAAAATACCTTCTTTGGATATTTGGACGCAGTGTTATTTCAGGTGGTTACCAGACTTAGAGATTCGAAATGGAGGTAAGCCTCAGATTGATTTGTTAAATCGGCTTATCGCGTCGGAAATACACGTACTAAGGCAAAAATTACTTAGTAGAGATATCAATGGCACTGTTAACGGTACCAAAGAGGAAAATCTGGAACTACTTAAAAAGGTTAACAGTTTTTATCCATTCAGTCGAAATAATCGACAAACTGTGGGTTCTTTACCTGTAAATAACGATTTATTATTTGGAGATACTATAGACACGCAATCTATTCTCAACCATAGCATCGATTAATATTAAAATATGAATTTTAAAAAATTAATTTCAGTTTTTTTAGTTATCAACTTTAATTTTTGCCTTTATTAAAATCTTACAAACAAGACTTCCTTATAAATCAAATGGTTTTTTGAATCTCAAGTCTGTGTAAATTTGTATTATATTTTCAGTTACAAATAATTTATTTAATTGTCTGCTATTAATAGTACAAAGTTGCAATATTTTAAAACTTTTAAAGGAGCACCTGAGACCTTTTTCCTTCAAGTCTAATTGATAGTAATAAGTTCTTTTTTCTTTATTTGGAAAGAAAATTTAAAAATTCAGTTTTCAAACATTTACAGCTTTGATGAACGAATTTGGTTTTGGTTAATTGATATTAATTGTTTAAATTACTTTTATTTGAAGTTATGATTTCTACACATTAAAACATGTTACTCTATTAAGTTTTATTAAATATTACAAATAGTTATTGCTGCAACTAATACTTATGTAACAAGATACTACAACCAATACAACCCCTGTGTTATTATTATTGTTTTCATTATTTAATTACTTGATGCATTGAGCTACCTTGATTGCAAAAATGTTTCCTGAAATTAGAGAAATTTTTTATTTGATATGCTTCTTTAAAATTGCACTTTAAAAATCAAGAGATCAATAAGGAAGTTGCATTTTGAAATTAAATTACGTAATCAGTATTTAATGTTGCAAGTTTCACTCGGCATTAAATTTAAATGGCTTCTTTTGCGAATAAAGAAAAGCAAAGATTATGTTTAAATTTAAAATAGTCACGAGTGATCAAGTCGTTTATTTTAATGATTTACAATTTTTTTTATCAATTTAATGTACAACTTTGTTAAGTGAACCAAAAATTATTAATAATTTATAATTTAATTTAATATTTATAAATAAAAACTAACTTTGAATCTGCCGCATTTTGATATTCACTTTTTTCCTGACTGTCAAAAGTCACATTGACGTTTTGAGTGAAAGTGAGTTGGTGTCAAAATAAACAAAATTTTTGGTGAATCCGACGAAACTTTCGAAATGGCACATTTGTGATAAAAAAATGAAACAAAACAAACGTAAGTTGAAACCGCTAATCGTTCCGCGACGAAGTGATATTTTTTTTTAGGTTAGCAATGCATTATATCATTGATTAGCCGAATTTACGCTTTAAATTAAATCAACGTTATGGAGGCGAATGTTCCGATGAACGTAGAGTTAGAATGGGCCATCCACAACAACAGTTCTTGGTCCTCGCAAGATTGTGATAATTTAGCGAATCGTGATTTCGTACAGGCAATGTACGACACTTTAGTTTATAATAAAGAAGTGAGAGTCATACCGTCGCATATTGTCTCTTACAATGACATTCAGATGCTACCGGATTTTCATTATGACGTCTCTGTGCCAATCGAGTTAGATCAATACATAAATTCGCTGCTATCCACGCAATTAGAATTGGCACGATCTGTATGTTCCTTAACGCCGTTTGCGGTTATTTTAAAACAACGATTATTAATTTTAAGAAGAATTTATTATGCTTTAGCTGCAAAGTATCATGAAAAAGATAAGTTGAAATCTCCTCTCGTCACTGTTGGAAGTGTCGTTCAGAAGCAGTTTCCCTCAGGGTCACAAGCTTTAATTGAGCTTGTCGTACAAACTGGCTTGAGTTTGTTATTTTCTTTATTGCGGCAAAATTGGGAAAGTTGTGCTTCGCTAGGTGTGCCATCAATTTGCAATTCAGTGTTACGAACGGCCGTTGATATGGTGCAGAGTCTTCCACCTCTATCACTTTCTAATGATGTCCATCTGACTAGTTTAGGCATAACAAGTCTAGATCAAGTTTGTATGTTTCTTAAAGAATCTGTACTTCATACAGTCGGGGCCGATGCTGAAGCACAACGGTTGGCCTCAGAATTATTGTTGAGATTAAGTTTACAACGGGGCTGTTTGAGATATCTGTTGGAATGGGTCGAGATGGCATTGAATGCTTCTTGTAAAGAAACGAGAAATGCAAAAATTTCATTTGCAACGTATAGAAATGTGTTTTCACAAATGGAAGGGGTTAAATACAGAGGAAAAATTGCAACTTATGTGAATGAACGAGAAGAAATCAGTCTTTATGAAGCCGCCGTTCACTTAATGGAGGAACTGGTAATTATGGCCATTGATTACGGACGAACTTGTTCTGACACCGGAACGTTAAATGAAGCAGTCGCCACTACCAGCGAGAAAAGTGATGTTTATGTTTGGGGCAGCAATTCTTCTCACCAGTTAGCTGAAGGAAATCAGGAAAAAGTCATTGTTCCAGTTAAATCGAAAACATTTTTAAATGTCCAACAAGCAGAAGCCGGTCAATACTGTTCTTTCATAATTCACTGTGAAGGCAGTGTAAGTGCTTGTGGCAAAGGCAGCTATGGAAGATTAGGTTTAGGTGATTCTGCCAATCAGAATGTCCCTAAACATTTAATCTTAGAAAATTCCATAAGGAAATTGTCAAGTTCGAAAGGAAGTGATGGACACACTTTAGCCTTAACTGACGACGGTTTGGTGTACAGTTGGGGCGACGGTGACTATGGAAAACTTGGCCATGGAAATTGTTCGACGCATAAACAACCTAAATTAATCGGTGGTCCCTTTTTGGGGAAAATTATTAAATGCGTACATGCCGGTTACCGTCATAGCGCTGCCGTAACTGAAGATGGGGAATTGTACACCTGGGGTGAAGGTGACCACGGTAGATTAGGACATGGAAATACCAACGGATGTCACATTCCGACTCTAGTTAGAGATTTAGCTAATGTTGGGTCGGTCGCTTGTGGAAGCGCACATACCCTCGTGGTTTCGTTTGACGGAAAAACAGTTTGGTCATTTGGTTCTGGAGACAGTGGCCGGTTAGGCCACGGAGAAATTGCTAAAGTGTATCGACCACGCGTAATTGAGGCACTGCAAGGTCTCACAATTCGAAAAGTATGTGCCGGAGCCTTGTTTTCAGTGGCACTAACCGTTACCGGACAAGTTTACACTTGGGGAAGCGGTGCTAGTCTTGGAATCGGTTCAGCCGATACGATTTGTTTAACTCCCGTCCTTGTGGAGGATCTTGCTCCCTTTCGTATAATCGACGTTGCAGCTGGTGACACGCATTGTTTGGCACTTACCGATGATTACGAGGTATTTGCATGGGGCACCAATGCCATGGGACAGTGCGGCCAGGGCCACACAAACAGCCCAATAACAAAGCCTCACAAAGTGGTTGGAGTTAATGGCGTTAATGTTCGTCAGATTAGCGCAGGTAATTATGAATTTTTGAAATTTATAATGTTTACATGATTTTTAGGTACGTCACATTCGATCGCATGGACCACATTGCCGATAGAAAATCAACAGATCACAAGGCATCGACCCTTTTGTTTGGATCTCAACGAACGAACATTTGAGTTATTGAAAATTTTTTTGGAGAAGTATGCTCAAAGTTTTTACGATGAACACCCTCCTGCACCGTTTCGAACATCACAAGAGCATCATAAATTTGTTTTACTGTGTCTCAAGTTGCTCTCGACTCATTTAAATTTGTGTTGCAATGGAGGATTAAATGGGTCAGTGCTGGGTAATCAAGCCAAAGGTTTAAGGACACTGCTTTTTCGTTTAGTCGACATTACCACCCCAAGTGATATTCAAGCATTAGTTAAAGAAGTTTTGAATGTTGGTGCTTCATTGCTTTTACCAAATTTGAAGGAACGAATGGAGCTTTTGCACGAACAGTTGCCGCATGGTGCGCATTTAACTCAAGGACAGCAGATGTTGTTGGGGATAATCCTTAACAGTTTAGAAGAGCCTGTTCACATTGCAGCATTGTTAGGGTATAGCAGTATTCCGGAGCGTTTAGATTCACAAGATTATTACCTTACCAAGATGCTTATGACCACATTGCTGCAAACATTTAGTACTTACACTGTAAAGTGATTATTTTGTAATTTTGCATTTTTTTTAAATTTTTGATTTCAGGATGAAAGCATGGACAGTATAGTTAAACACGTCGAAAGTGGAGTGAAAACTAATTGGCAAAATATTACTTATTCAAGAATAGTGCATTTGCGCAAACTCTTGTCTTCATTACAAAATCATTTATTGGCATACTGTACACTTTCTCAGAAAAATTTTATGGAATCAAGCTTGGAATTATTAACAGACCATCTACAGTATCTCTTTCCACTTGCCACCAATATATTTAACAAAACTGCAACGATTTTAGAAACAAACCCTTCTAGTATAGATCTTCTGTATAACGTGTTGTTAGACTCGTTGGCAGGTTCTATGCTTTTAAAGGTTCTTAATTCGCTACTTTTGATGCATGTTTCGTACTTGAAGCTGGTCGTGGTGCATTTATTGGATATTTTACCGTCTTTGGACCGATTAAATCGGTTGTTACCTGCAGACATTCAAATTGATGGTGAATCTCACCTTTCAGGTAATTGTTTTCTTTCTTTCTTATAACAGTGTAAAAATGTTATTACAAACCAAAATTGGCATTTCCCAAAAGTTTGCTACTTTAATAATTTTCAACTTTTACATCACATTAATTTGAATACAAAATGTCAAAAAGACACTAAAGCAAATTAAACAGGCAATTTATTAATAATAATAACGACACATTTTTGATAATTATCAAATTTTTTTAGAAACGAAAATGTACTTTATAGTCCAGTCATTTGATACAAAAAAAACACCCAATCTTCTAAAAAATTCCAAGTGAAGATTTTCCTTCGGGATTCTTCTTTGTATTGCTATAAGCAACACTGTGTAAAAAGTCCATTGAAAAATCGTGTCCGCCAAAGAAATTATTGAAGGTCTCGTGAAATATTGGTTTTATTTGAATTTTGGTTATTATAAAATTTGTTTATTATCAAAATCTGCACAAAAAGAGCACTATACAAAATTTACGTGGGATCAATAATTTTCGAGATACGAGGTTAGGAAAGTTTGATGATTATACAGACAATATGACGCATTTATATAAATAGTTGTAATATAGTTGTAGTATTTTATAGTTATGATAAGAATAGTAACAATATAAAAGCAATAGAATAACTTCATCAAATGAAAACGACTCCAAAGTTAGGATTACCATGCTCAATATGTGGCTTTTGTCGTGGCCAGTCATATTTATATACTACGTCCGCTGATGCGGCAGTGGAATCTGAAATAAACGACAAAGAAATAGACCTTATTACTATGTTATCCCCTGAAATAATTGTAGATGATAACAGTAACGAAAATGATGAAGAAGTAGAAGAAAACGACTCATAATCAGCCTAATGGAAGCACCACGTAAAAAAGGCGCGTTGCATTCTACTTCAAAGGTGGTGCGGAAACGAATGCATCGCAGTGCCCAAGTTTTCTCAGTCTCATATCTCGAAAACCATCGGTTCCACATAAATTTTGTATAGAACCTTTTTTGTGCAGATTTTGATAATAAACAAATTTTGTAATAACCAAAATTCACGAGATATTTGAGAAAAAGTGATTTGCGCGACCTTCGACCTTCAACAATTTCTTTGGCGGACACGATTTTTCGACGAACTTTTTACACAGTGTTTCTTACAGCGATACAAAGAAAATCTCGAAAGAAAATCTTCACTTAAAATTTTTTAGAAGATGATTACTAAAATGACTGGACTATTATTGAAATAGTATATTTCATTAAGAGGTAAGAAAAGAGGATTTTCCCGTGCGAGCGTGACAGTTTTCCTTGAGAGGCAAAGCCGACCACGGGAAGTCATGCGACAACGGGAAAAGCAGTCTCTGCCGTGTAATGAACGATATTTTCCATTATTTTTCTCTGGAAAACTGTAATAGAACGCATAAAAATTAAAATAAATGATTCCCCACTCACTACATAATATCAATATGCTATGTAAATATTTGCACTAAGAACTCGTTTAGCGCTTCCTCGTTTAACGCTGATTCGATATAACGCGGTCTGCTCGAGGTCTAAAAAAAAAATTACGCTGATTCAAATTATCTTGGCATTTCGTTGATTCGTATACATACAATGTCTGGGCGAATTGTAAAATCAGTCGTTTTATAAAACCGCTAGTCGTTTTCCAAATGACTGGGCAGATTATAAAATATAGAATGAACAGAGAATTTTTGCAATTTGACTGGAAATTTTAGGCGTTTTACGAAACGCCGAATAGCTCTCAGTCTTATTAAAAAATGATTTTAAATTTTACTTGTTTTACAATATCGTCACCCTAATTATCAAATCTCGTAACTCCACTTTTGGTCAAAAATGAGATTTTGGTGTCATCTGTTACAGAAAAAAATTAATTATAATAATATAAAATTACTTTATTTTATAGTCATTAAATGTACTTTGGAGAACTAAAAAAACATTGAAATGATAGCGACTTGCCTGAATCTTTTGTGATGTTTTTCGTGTTTCCTGTAAATTTTGCGATTTTGGAGTTGCGAGGTTTGAAAATTAGGGTGACGATATGACTGGCTCTATTCAGGCGTTTTGTAAAAAACTGAACAGTCAGGCGTTTGAATAACCAACAGTTTGGTCAGGTCAAGTTTTATAAGGTTTGACTCGGGTTAGATACTTTCCACGCGGGTTTTCAGAGTTTTGATCAGGTTTTATAAGGTTTGATTCAGGATGAGATAGGTTTGTTAGTGGTTTAATCGTCTAACCTGACCTGACCAGGTTTTATAAGGTTTGACTCCGGTTAGATACTTTCCACGCGGGTTTTCAGGGTTTTGAGGAACTGCTGAACTAATCAAAACGCTACTTATTTCTCAGAATTCGTGCAAATTTCGCCCGAGTCGTCAACTTATCGTAACGCTGTACTTCCCCTAAATCTCTGTTTGTTTGATGCGTTTATTTTCGCGTATCCTGTTCATTAGCAGTGAAATAAATGCCCACGTTATTAATTTTTGTTTTTATGTTTTTGCATCGTCATCGTCTGTGGGACCCGACACCAGTGGTATGTAAGTAAAATAAGCTGAATGCAATTTTCCTTAAAAAAAATTCTTCATTTATTTGCTTCACCAAACTTATTTTGGAAAGAAAGTCGAATGATTAGTTTTTTCTTAGAGGTGTTAAATAAATGCGAAAATTTTCATATCAAAGGGAATACCCACTGTTGAGTTTAATAAGAACAATGTTATTTATTGTTTTATTACAGAGAAAGGACGCAGTCTCCAATATGTAAATTTAGATTTAACATAAAATAATATTTTTCAATAATAATTAAACTATAAAAACTCTCGGTCTCTGAGACGGGTGCTAGTCGCAATTCATATTTATTTCACGTCAGCCCTGGGGGATTAAATATGCCGGTTTCAACTATATGAACCATTTTAGAAATAAAATTTATTTTTGGTCTCGTACTCCCCTTTCCCTATTTACTATGTGTTAAAATCACCTCGTTTAACGTTGTTTCGTTTAGTGCTTTGACGTCTATGAACACATCCTAAGCGTTAAACGAGATCTTAGTGTATTTCCTTAATAACGCTTGTTTGAAAATATTTATTTGGCAGATGAATTCTGTAGAAAAAAAAATAATTTCGGAAATTTTCGATGATGTAGCTGATAATACAAATTGAACAGCTTCCATGGTTCAAAAGAAAAATCTGTTTATTTATTCGTACTCCTTTTGTGAAAACATTAAAATATAAACAATTATTGGTGTAGTAGCAAAGAAAAAAATAACGCACAATGTGAAAGCAATTGTTTTTAGAGAGGTGTAATGAATAAAATATACTCAAAGCTCTGAATTATGTAAAAAGTAAACAGACTATATTTATTGTAGGTTGTGAAACACCAACATTATCGCAATTACGCGACCAATCTTGGATTTGGCTGATTGATCTTGAAAGAACCTGTTCCCTCTTGATCGGCCAATCATTGGGGGGAATGTTGAATGGTGAATCGCTGATTGAAGAAGAGCGGCAGTGTCGAAACTGGCTTCAAAATTCGATATTTTCAAATGGATTACAAGATGATAACATTGATATTGGTTGCATTAGTGAAGTGACTTATTTAATTCTTTCGAATATGAACGATCAAATCCCCACCGTAATCAACAATTTAGATACAAACACACAAAATGTTTGTAAATTAGCTTTAAAATTACCTTGTCAATACGATGAAGCATGTGCTGTTCAAGATGACACCACATTTGAATCGGAATCAGACTTCTACAATGTTATGATAGAAAGTTCAGGGATTGAATTGTGCGATTATGGAGATCACGATGCAAAATTGCTTGAAATTACTGTCAGATGTTTTCTAATCACCATTCTCCAACATACCGCCCTCTTACAGAAATCATTGACGCATCCTTGCGTCGAAGAAGTGTTCAAATTCGTTTTAAATTTTCGAGAAAAATTAGTCAACACCAAATATCCGCTTAAAATTCAAGAAAAAAACCCCTCAGACAATGACGATTTAAAAGATGGAACGTTCGAATCACAAGAAGAGTCGGAATTTAATTTGCATGAAACAGACGGTTATGAATTTCGACAGTTGTACCAAGTCATCCTGAAGAGGAGTCTGTTTTTGTTAATATTCGTTAAAGGGATGGAAATTAATGTGATCGAACAGCCTGTTTTATCATCCAATTCGAGCGAAGAAATCGATTTAGAAAAACATTATGTTAATTTTTACGAAACTGTTAAAAACACCCATTTCGACAATTTAAGAAAAATTTGTTCATATCTGATGAACTTCGTGTTTAACGAACCTGCCGAGAAGCAGCTTTTATTTAAAACTGGCAACAACGAAAACGGTTGGTGCACTGAACCGGAAACGCTTTTCATGGCTTTAAATTGCCAATACCAAAGGGCCGAGAATCGATTGCACAGTTTAACACAAGTTTACGATTTATTAAGGAAACGGCACGAATCGTCTCCTGTTTTGAATCGAATCCATCAACAGCTGTTAATGGGCTATTTTGGTTTGAGTAATTTTAAATTGGATGAAGCAACCAACCAAATGTATCACTATTTGGACGGGATTCAAGCTTCTCCATGCAAACTTCAGGACAATATCGGAAAAACCGTTCATAAAATTTATGAGTTTTTAATTCGGTCGTTGCAGGATAATGTCGAAAACGTTGAAAACAAACAACTTCAACTTCTGACAGTGTTTTCATTAAGTAAAAGATATCTTCCATCTGATTTGAGTCTCGTTATCGACGGTAACCTGATGGCTTATCTCATGCAGATGTGTAGTACTCCAATCATCTCAACACCGATCATCAGTAAGATGCAAACTTTGAATATTGCTTCTTTGCGGTTGATCCATGTTCTTGCCATTTCCTGTTGCATACATGCCAAGCGCATTGATTTATCGATCATGGAAAATGTTTTTGATAAATTGTATGAACAGTTGTCAGCGATTTTGGAAAACAACGTTTTAAATTTGGCTTACATTGTGAATCAGTACACTTACAACTGCATAGCGGCCAATTATGACCGAACCTTGGGTGATTTTTTAGTGTTCCTTCGAACCCTCGCATCGAGTCATGTCATCCAAAAATTACTATCCGTTCCCAAATGGACAGAAGCATTTTTAACAATAATCGAGACGAAAAGTGACACCTTAAACCAAGTTCGTGGATTACGGCCGAAGTTGTTAGCAATCCAATTGTTACAAATCATACTTCCTGGACTTAAAATTGTAAACCTGGAAAGCAGTCAAATTGAGTATATAGTTGAACGAATTTTTAAATTGCTCGCCGAAGAAGTTTGGAGGACTTCATTGAAGGAACGCACTCAGGAAATTCCAGTCGGGCTAGATAAATCAAATTGCACCGACATTTTCGATGACAACGAAGCTGAAGATAATATTCCAATCCATGACATGGGTTTTGATTCGGAAAAATGCTGCAGTTGTTCAGTGGAAGGAAATTTAACTTTGGTTCACGGTCCAAGTGGAAGGGGGTATGGATTGGGGCTTCGTTCCATCAAGTCTGGTTGTTACCAATGGAAGATTTTAATTGTGAAGGAGAACAAGGGGAATGAGGGCACTTGCATTGGGGTGTCGAAATACCCCATAAAAGACTTTAGCCATCGAACGACCAGTGATATGTGGTTGTATCGCGCTTATAGCGGCAGTTTGTACCACAATGGAGAACGAGATTTGTGTTTGCAAAGCTACACACAAGGTGATTACATCACGGTTGTTTTGGATATGGATGCCAAGACATTAAGTTTCGGTAAAAATGGTGAAGAACCAAGAGTCGCTTTTGAAAACATTGAAGCAACTGAACTGTATCCGTGTGTCATGTTCTACAGCACCAATCCCGGAGAGAAAGTCAAGATGACAGACATGCAGGTATGTGCAATTTAGGTTTCCATAAATGATAGCACAGAGTGTCACAAGGTGTCACATCAAATCCTCCCTTCTTTTAAAAATCTATGAATTACAATAGAAAATTGTTGTCTGAACAAATTTGTGGTCACATTTTTCAAAGCTTCTACATCATTTATGGAAGCCACCTATCACTGATCTCATTTGACAGCTTTAATTGCATTAGGTTCATGGATCGCAAAGAGAGTTATTGCCAGGTGAACCAAATTTGGCCCCTTTATCCGCAGTGATAGCAGAAGCGCATATTGCTTTAATTCGGAAACTTCACTCTTCTGATATTTGGGTCGATCAAGTTAATAAGTCCATTCTAAGCAGACTGAATCAGATTGAAGATTTATTTCCCAAGCCGACTAATGCCGCTCATTGTATCGATGACGGTACCGAAATGAAGAACGAAATTGATTGTGAGAAACTTTGCAGAGTTGTATGGCCAGCATTAGCTGTTATTGGCGGTAAGGTTTTATTGAAATTGGATTAAATTCTGGAGAAGTGGTCATTTTGAAAAAAGAATACACATATTCGAATTGCATACAAAAAAACAGGAAAGTTGTACTAAACAGTTTTTCAAAAAATGAATTTCAAACGACCTTACTTCGACCACTAGCGCTACCCATAATATATTTTTGTTGATGATATTTCGTCGGTGCGGGATCAAAACCTCGTATCTCAAAATTACTTAAGACGTACTTTTGCATTGTGTGCAACACAAAAATACGCCTTAAGTAATTTTGAGATATGATATGGCCAATGATTTTCAATATTTATCTGATATTTTCAAAATAACATCTTCCATGGATTATAAATGGGTGGGACGGCTGGTTTGCAAAAGCAGCAATAATTATAAGTGGACACTTACACCTCCCTCATTCTAATAACGTTTTCGAATTACCGCTTTTGGAGTACTCTTAGAGCACTCTGCGTACATTAATTAATTATACTAATATAATAATTTTGCACGTGGAGTGCTCTAATTGTAAGAGTGATCCAGAACAGTGAATCGAAAACATTATAATTAAGATATCAATAATTTTACAGGCGTAGTAAGTGGCCACTTATACTTAAGTGAGTGACTGTTGTATTTTGTTATGAACTGCATTTCTAATCTAAAATTATTCTTTTTAAAGGAGTTGATAGAGGGCTTCGTATGGGTGGGATGGCCAAGCATAAAACCTCTGGAAAGAAAGCCATAATTTTAGGCATTCTAAAGAAAGGCATTACCACTGTTAAAGTCCAATGGGAACCTGATGGTGACGTATCTGATGTGTCTTTAACATCAATAGAACACGTAGAACCGACTTTATTCAATTCAAACAGACTTTCAGGTATGTAACTATTTTTTTGCAAAAGGCAATCACGGCTGTCGGAGTTGGTCACTATTTTAAGTAAATGTACATATTTTTACATAAAACGCGTAAAATACAGGTGTTCCGTTTTGTATCCATGAAAATTAAATGTGCGATAGATCATTAAACTTTGAAACAAAATGTTCATATAAACATATATCGAAAAATGCTTCTTAAGGGAATTACGTCCCTTTTTCGATATTTGTTTATATGAACTTTTTGTTTCAAAATGTAAAGTTATATCGCACATTTAATTTTCATTTATACAAAACGAAACACCTGTACATGTTTTAAGAATATTTTACACAAAGTACATAATATTTTTTGACCAAATTATTTTTAAGTAAAGTGAACGTCAATAAAGATAGTTATATCCATGCTGCTGCTGTTAAAGTGAGAGCAAAATAAACGTAGATATTGTATGTTTTGAGTTCGGCCGAAGTTGATAGAAATCAGTGTCGCAACTGCAGCTTTGTAACCGCCGAACATAAATAATCTAAAGTTTTATGAAACGAAAATTTTGGTAGCATGTGCGGTTTTATACGGTGTGAGTGTAACGAATCATATACAGGTAGTCCATCATACAGCATTTTCGTGAAAAAGCATCTTTCTAATCCCGCTAAAAAATTGAAAACCCGCGGGCAATAATCCACAATTACCGTACTATAAAATAGGCGTATTATTATTTTGAATTTAATTATTCCAACGGAGTCAAGATACTATAAAGTCAATAAGTCAAAAATTTTTGTTTTGTTTTTCAGGTCATTACGTTTAAAATGTCACAGAGAACACGTTGTCAAAATTTAAAATTTTGAAAGAGCCATTAATTTCAAATTAATAAGTGTTTAGAACTTTACCCTTGAAAGATCGTAAATCTTAATCGACAATGATTGTTTAAGCGCCAGTTACTAACCGTAACTGACAATGGAGAAATAAACTGCAGAATTTGCTTTGGTCAACCAGTGCAGGATTTACGTATAAGCTACACAAGCTATAGCTTAGGGTCCCCACTTCATATTTGGCACTAACATATAATAACATATAATATCTGAACTTATAAAGGGTCCCAAAAGGGCTCCATATCTCAAATAGCTTAGGGCCTTATCAAGTCTAAATCCGGCCCTGTGGCCAACATAACCTTGCCTAACGCAAAAAATTTAAAATATTCGATGGTTGTAAATTGTAAGGTTGTGCCAGATCTCCTTCGGCAAATGTTTTTATTGCAGACTTTTAAATCACCTTTACAAGTCTAACCATAATCTTTACGAAGGTGTTATTTAAGGCTCCTGCGATAAATAATGCTATTATACTAGACCAGTGGTCGGCAAACTTATTAGCAAAAGAGCCAAATATGAACATTACAACAATTTTAAAAAAAATTGGGAGCCAAATCTGCTTGTTTAGTAAACTTCTATTACACTAAATAAGTAGTACACTAAATAAAAATAAATAAAAATATTATTGCGCCTTCCGTGGATATTTGTGCCAGAGCCGCACTTAAGGAGTCAAAGAGCCACATGCGGCTCTGGAGCCGCACTTTGCCGACCACTGAACTAGACGATATTAGAGTACGACTTATCCACTACTATTGCTAATGTACTTGTTATTAAAATCTACCCTATAACGTGGGTGAGATTGCGAAAACAAATTCCCGATAGTTTTACTAGTTTGATAATAAATTGCTATCAAAGTCAATTTTCATACTGATTTAATTAAAAAAATAATAGTTAGGCCATTTTGGAGTTTGTCAATTGAAAAATATTGCTTCTAATTTTCAGAATTTTTTGACTATCGGCAATAGGTTCTATCTTAAAATTGCTATACGATGGATCACTTGTATAGCTACGTACCTAGTTACAATTTAGTTGTAAATGTAAAGACTTCGTGGGCCAGAAAGTAGGACGAAAAAAACTTATTATGTAACGTGAGTGTAAAAAAATTAATATTACGCGTGGAATTGTTGCAATTAAACTTGACAATTAAAACTTTTTCTGTTATGAAATTAACTCCCTAAAATGTACCTAATTTTGAGACTTTTAGTCACTCTTTACATATATTTGATGTGCCGCGGTACTCCGATCTCTGCAATTATAATTCTTGCAATTGCAGGCATAAAAGCAAGCACACTAAAACACTTGACGAGATTAAGTGGAATAACCGGCGAAGTGGTTATTCCTGATTATAAATTATCACCTGAAGAAGACCGTTTATTACGTCCTGATAATGTGAATGATGCGAAAAGACGGCATTCCTGGTCTAATGTGTGGAGATCAAATTCAGATTCGCAACTGCAAGGCGAAAAGAAGCAGGTAACGCGCACAATGGAATCATTAACTAATGAGATGGTATCGAGTATTATGGTGGAAGTTAAGAAATTAAGTTCAGAAAAAATTGCCGGGGCCCACAGTGACTTTACATTGACAGAAAATGAAGATCAGAACCAAAACGATTCTGACAAATTGGATGTCAAGTTGTTGCAAATGAAACTTTTAAATATTGAATTTGATTGCCTGAGATTGGCTAGTTTTCAATTTTCGGCTTTAAAAACATTGAACATACTTCTAACATCCAGTAAATATGCCGAACTGTTTTTAATCACCGACGCATTTTCATTCCTTGACACACAAAGAGACGATGAGGACAATTTGCATAAAGCAGTAAAGTTTATTATGAGAAATTTAGTCGATAAAAGCATCGAACAGTGCAAATTGAAGCACATTGTGAGCATAGCCGAATTCGAACGAGCCCAATCCGTTTTGCACTCGAGTTACATGAAAAATCAATCTCAAGAAAATTTAGACAAAGAAGAATTTCAGCAGAAAATCGATCAGAATGTGACCGGCACCAAGAGTCGAATGATCAATTCAAAAAGCAATACTAATATTTCAAAGGTTAATGTTCCTCGACCGTCTTCATCACTAACTATTCCTTCGATTAATTACGCACCGACGACTCGACGTTCTGAACCCACCACAATGCAAGCTTCTTCTTCGTCGCTCCAGTCGAGGTGTCGCCGACTTTTTACTAATTCTGAATCAGAAGATGAATTGTGGATGGTGAGGAGACGGTCAAATTCGCCGCCACCGGCTCCGCCGGTCGTTCAACCACTTTTGGAAATGGGGTTCCAGTTGAAGCATGTTTATAAAGCAATTCATATGATGCGAAATTCCGGCGAATGTAACGCTCATAATATTAATATCCTGGCGACTTGGATGATTGAGCATCCTTACATTGAGGAGAACGCCGGAAATGGAATGATCAGTTTCGGCAACGCCATTAACGAGGAAGCTGCAACTACCAGTACGGCACGATTCACAAGAACTAATGTTCCACTTAATATAATCATGAAACAACAAAGCTTAGACAGCGCTCACATCGAGAGTTCATACCGGCGCGGAATGGGACCTCGCCGTCGAGGATGTTCCGACATTCGCAGTATCTTAGGCGAAAGGTTAGAAAGGTCTAGCGTGGATCGCGATCGAGACCGCGAACGACAGCACGTTCGCGGCGAAGCCCACCCCCTGCTAAGAAACATGTCTTTTGAAGACGCCAACACCGACAATTCATTCATGAATTATTTCGTTTCTTCAGATTCGGTCACAGTCGATCCGAACATTGCAATTAAAGTTGAAAACACCTGCGCCATTTGCAGTTTATGTGGTCACCTTTCGCCGTATTTGAACGTTCACATGTTATCCTACCATCCCGGTTGCGGACTTCTTTGGGGCCCCGGGTTTTGTGGAAACATCATGGGGTCCCATTATATACTATGTTTCGATTGTAAAGAAAAATATTCGCGCAGAACGTCGACTGGAAATGATCACATCCCGATGCAAGCCCCAGATCTCATTTTCGACGAAAAGGACACCACAGAAGCCGACGCCCAAGCGATTAAATTCTCAATGCCCGAAATGGATGATATGAACAAAATTAAAACTTACCTTGGCCTAACTGAAAGTCAATTGAGTCCTGAGTCGGTCCCGTTCAAAGACAATGATCCGCTCGGAGCTTCAATAATTCCTGCCGTAATGCAAGAATCTTGTGCTAAAAGTGAATACCAAATGCGATATTTAGGCAGTCAGGCTTCTTTACTAACAACATCTTTCGATAGAATCTATGCCTTGAAGTATATGACGTCATCACTTCATATATTGTTATCTCGCCGTATTGTTTTGAACATTTTATCTCTTCTTTCCATGAGTTCGAATTCGGTTAATCTTGTTAAGAGTTTGGAGATGATTGGGCTATCTGACATTCGCAAGGTGGTTCGTTTTATGACTTTAACCGCGATGAATCGCATTGAAATCAATTCAGTTTCGAACGAAAATGATTTTATTAACTCATACTCATCACTAACTCAAGGTTTTTGTCACTTGACAACTCACATGCCGCCGGCTGCTGGAGCTTGCTTAAAAAATCTCAGCATTAGTATAGCAGCGTTGGCACAAAACGACCTTGAGGCCTCAAAACTGGTAGTTAACATGTGCACAAAGGACCTAATCATGTCTGCTGTTGGCGTTTTTGTCTCAAAATGTGGTTTCGCCGTAACCCAAGCCCTTGTATCCAGTCTGTCAATTCACGGCGGCTACTCTTTAATGGATTTGCCCAAGGAAGAAGTTCCCAGCAGCCCGGTCAACGGATCGAACGGAGGTCCTCTAATCCTAGCGGATGCTCTCTCAGCATATATTTTATCGGGAAAAGTGGCTTCGGAAAATCGCGAATGGGCTGCACAACAATTATTCAAATGCATTTCCACAAGGATTCAATTACTGACCGGGTCGAACACCGACGACATAAATTTCGCCGATCTGTCCAACACCTTACCTCAACGTGATTTGTTTTCGATCGAAGGGCACGAAAACCGTGTGAGTGTTTTAGCTTGGCACGACAAGAACAACTTGCTCGCTTCAAGCGGTTACGATGGAACCGTGCGGATATGGGGAATCGACAGTAAATCTCAATTATTTTTGGAACACACTTTGGTGTTTCATCAGTCTGAGAACGTGTTCGGACGTGAATTGCACGGAAAACTTGTCGGGCAATTGAAATGGTCTCCAACCGGAAGGTATGTCGCTGCAGCGATGGAAAACATAGTTAATATCTGGCCGATTGTTAATTATGATGAAGGGAAAGAATACTGTAAGGAATGGTTTATTGATAACCAGCGAGAATTTATTACTTGCATGACTTGGCCGAGGTATAAGAGTAACGATGCTAACGGAAAGGAGTTTTTATTGATCGGGAAAGTTGATGGAACTGTGACACTCCTCACGATTTATAAAGGGAACAAAGAAGTTGAAACTTTAATTAACTACTCACTATCGCATGGTGAGTACTTTTCATTATTTTTTTATTTATTTTTTACCTCCTCTGTTCAATTTTTAAACTAAGCTATTTTTCATGATATAGAGGAGGCGGCAAATTTCCTAGCTCACATTCATTTATAAACATACTGTACACAAATTTCACTGTATTAAATTGTACAATTGTTACAGCTGTGGTTCATCTCAATTGGTATCATGAAGATCAACCGTTTGCCATCGGTTATTTGGATGGTTCGATCAAGTTGGGTCGTATCCATGCTAATAGTGACATTGTAACAGTAAAAGCTCATGATAACGCAATCACTGCATTAAAATGGAATCCGAAAGGTAACCTTTTAGCAACAATTTCCGTGGATGTTACCTGCAAAATTTGGCAAGAGAATGGAGAAACGTTGAACCTTCTCTTTACCCTTAACCAACCACATGAACCTGTATCAATAGAATGGTCTCCGGTGATTGATGAAACTAATGGAACATTTTTGTTAGCTATAGGCACAGCCTGTGGCAATGTTTGTGTGTGGTGTTTATCACTGAAACAAACCCCACAATTAATGATGAACCGAAGGGGCCATTCGTATAATCCAGTAACTAGTTTGTCCATTCATCACAGTGGCTTATTTTTGGCCACTGGGTGTCTTAAAGGAAGTATTGTTAACATTTGGTCCTTACATGACGGCAGTTTGATTCACACAACAACCGGAACCGGTGGTGTTGATTGCAATGGGCTGTTATGGCTCGATCAGTATTCGCTAGCGATTGCATTTTCACGGTCCAAATCAATTAATATTCTCGAATATCGAATAAGTGATTACATGGAAAATAAAGCGCTGATCACAGCACGTTGTGCATTGTTAAAGTACGGAATTCGAGGTTTGCAAACCGCACCTTTTCTAAAGGCTTTAATATTTTCATTACCAAAAATGTTGCAAGTTCAGTATAATCATGAAAGGTTACCTGTACAAACAGGGGTCCAGTTAATGCACAGTGTTTATTTAAAAAGTTTAGCATCTCTCAGCATTTTATTGGAACTTGACAACGTTCTCTGCTATCCAATCAAACCATTTAATACCGAAATTGATACAGAAGTGATCCGAGAATACCACTGGCTTCAAATGTTCAGCTTGGCAACTTGCATGGCCGATAGTTTCATCAAAAGGGTCGATCCTCCATTAAACATAGCCAGTCCACGAAGAAATAATTTCGGGGATGATGATGTAAAACCAGAGGTAACACAGAACACCGCATGGAATATCAAACAAGACGAACAAATTATCCAATGGGTCACTCAAAGGCCACAAGATTGGCAAATTGGAGGTAAATGTGACGCGTTTGTGTGGGGTTCCGACCGTCACGGGCAGTTGGCTGAAGTTGGAAGCAGTGTTTCCGTTCCTACCTATGTTGAATCTTTCTCGACTGCAAAAAAAATTGTGTGCGGACAGAACTGCACTTTTGTAATTCAAGCCAATGGAACGGTTTCAGCTTGTGGAGAAGGTAGTTATGGACGATTAGGGCAAGGAAATTCTGATGATCTCCATTCTTTAAGTGTAATTTCAAGCTTGCAAGGATTTGTAATAACCGATTTAGCTACCGCGGTCGGTTCGGATGGACACAGTTTGGCATTGGCTGAAAGTGGGGAAGTGTTTTCTTGGGGTGATGGAGATTATGGCAAACTGGGGCACGGCAATAGCGATCGGCAACGTCGTCCTAGACAAATTGAAGCTTTGCAAAGTGAAGAGGTGGTCCAAGTCGCTTGTGGATTCAAACATAGTGCAGTTGTCACCAGTGATGGTAGGCTTTTTACTTTCGGAAACGGAGATTATGGAAGATTAGGGCTTGGATCAACAGCGAATAAAAAATGGCCTGAACGCGTCACCTTCATTGAAGGGTACAAAATTGGGCAAGTTGCTTGTGGTCTCAACCACACCGCTTGTGTCTCAGTTGATGGTTTAACTGTGTGGACTTTTGGAGAAGGTGACTATGGAAAATTAGGTTTAGGCCACACTACAACAAAATCAACGCCACAACGTGTGGAAACAATGTGCAACATTGGCATCAAGAAGGTCGGTTGTGGCACAAATCTAACAATCTTTTTAACCAAAGATGGAAAAGCTTTCGTTTGTGGAATCGATCGGGTTCCTTGGCAAACCTTCCCTCGCGAACGTTCAGATTACAAACCGCAACAACTGATGGGATTGTCAGATTATTTCGTCGACGATTTTGCCGCCGGTACCGAACACGCATTGTTTTTAACTTCTTGCGGTAAAGTTTTCGGTTGGGGCATGAATACCGAAGCCCAGTTAGGTTTGGTACAAATGTCACTGATCCGGGAACCAGAATTAATTACGGAACTTTCCGGCAAAGGCATCAAACAAATTTCGACCGGTCGCACTCATAGTGCGGCGTGGAGCGCAACGCCAATACCTTTAAGAATCCCCGGCCAAACGAATTCCCTATCAGTTGGATTACCTTTAGAAATTCCTTCTCAATATACTTACCTACAAGATCTTCCTATTAAAACAATCCAAGCCAGGCTTAAATTCCTTTATAACTTTTCGGACAAGTTGTACTCTTGTTGGACATTGATGCCTTTGAGTTTGCAACAGAGTGACATGCGCGTGCCACCTTTAGAAGGTTTGATTTCGCCGAAATTAAGACCTTTATTGGCACCTCGCGTTTACACTCTTCCATTAGTTCGATGCATCGGAAAGACGATGATCCAAGGGCGCAATTACGGACCTCAAGTGACGGTACGGCGAATCTCAAACAAGGGGCGAAAATGCAAACCGATATTTATTCAAGTGGCAAAACAAGTTGTGGAAATGAGGCTTCAGGAATTGAGGTTACCTTCTCGCGCTTGGAAAGTGAAACTTGTTGGCGAAGGTGCAGATGATGCTGGTGGGGTGTTTGATGACACCATTACGGAAATGTGTCAGGAGATTACTTCTGGAACCGTTCCACTGTTAGTTCCTACTCCAAACGCTGTTAATGATGAAGGGTTTAATCGCGATAAATATTTGTTTAATCCACAAATGAACTCCCAACAGCATATTATGTGGTTTAAGTTCTTGGGGATTCTTTTTGGGGTTGCAATGAGGACAAAAAAACCACTTGCGTTACCACTAGCTCCAATTATATGGAAGTTATTAGTCGGGGAACCGGTTACAATTACAGATTTGGAGGATATTGACTGTATGTATGTGCAAAGTCTTCGCAGCATCAGGGATATTGATCAGTCGGGGGTGAATGAAACCAATTTTCATGACATAATACCGTTGGAAACGTTTGAAGGCACCAGTTGCACTGGAAAGGTCGTGCCAATCATACCCGGTGGTCGAAATATACCATTGAATTTCAACAACCGCACACAATATTTTGAACAAGCTGTTAAATTTCGCTTGCAGGAGTTTGAACTCCAAATTGCCGCCGTAAGAGAAGGTATGGCAGGAATCGTTCCAGTTCCCTTATTGTCATTAGTGACTGCAGAACACATGGAACAACTAATTTGTGGAATGTCTCACATTTCAATTGCTTTATTGAAGAGAGTTGTTAGGTTTGTAGCATTTATTATTATTTTGGTTTTGCATGTTCATAGCTATCATATTTTCCTGCTTGTCACTCTTTCTTCTTGCATTGTGAAGATCGTTTAAGTTGGAAAGAACTCGCGCGAAGAGAAGAAAATCCGGGAACTACACAACCTAAAAACTTTCACACTTGTGATTGGCATAATAAATTCGCGGTTCTTCCCAAGTTGACAGATCTGTAATGTCCAATGTCGTCTAAATATCTTAAGTTATTTTATTTGAGCACTTTCACAATTTTCTTTGGCTTTCTTCTTCTTTTTTAATTATTCATTTATTAAGTACAAATTTTAGGTATCGAGAATTAGATGAAAATCATCAACTTGTCCAATGGCTGTGGAATATTCTGGAGAATTTTACTGACGCAGAGAGAGTGTTGTTTATGAGATTCGTGTCCGGCCGCTCTCGTTTGCCAGCCAATTTAGCCGATTTATCACAACGTTTTCAGGTTTGTTTCTTTATACGCGCCCCCAACAATACAAACAAAGATTACCGTGCTAGTACAAAGTTGTTGCGCACGTTGGTAGAACTGTCATTTAATAATTGGCAAATAATTTAATACAAATTAGTAATGTTAAAGGTTATGAAGGTTGACCGTGCCGTGAATGGTTTGCCGACTGCACAGACTTGTTTCTTTCAACTGCGCTTACCGTTATATACGACGCAAGAAATTATGGCAGAAAGACTGAGATATTCGATCAACAACTGTCGTTCAATCGACATGGATAATTACATGTTGTCGAGAAATACCGATCAGGGACCAGGGTCTGACGACGAATACTAGATTTTATTTCTAAATTGAAAATATAATTTATAAGATAATTTAATTATTACTTTTTTTCAACTTTAAATTATATAGTTTGTTATGAAATTTTTCTACATATTAGTTATTTATTTAAATTGGGGAAACTGTAATTCGATGACTTTTTTTGCAATAAACTTTTCTACTTGATCGAATTCTCCTATGCCATTATGCGGATCACAGGAGTTGGTACGTCATTAATTTTTCATTTCATGATTAGTGGTGCCTGAAAAATTCAGCATCGCCCGAGGTTCAAACCCGGGACGAAAGGAACTATTGCATAAAACTAAGAAAATTCTTTCAAGAACTCAAAATAAGTATTACTGCAATAATATTTATTTTAATGTGTGTAATACAAAAACCATCTTACTTAAGTGTAAATGCACACTTACATCTGCTCATAAATTGAGAACAACCCCTAGAGATGAGGCACAAGGTGAACTATGAAATTTGTGTAGTTGTTAATTTGCCTGAGCAACTATAAGTGTTCACTTTTACTTAATTAAGTGAATGTTGGCTATGAATGCCAGGGTTAATTTTGTGCAGTACCAGCACCTTGAATACTGTAATTTAATTTCGCCAATTCTTAGTCGATACTTAAACTTCGAAACGATCCTTCCATGCCAAACAACTGTTTTCCATTATTATTTTGCACTAATCGTTTCGATTCGTCCACTTTCCATCTTGATTCGTCTAAATAGTAATCTCGATGTTCCATGACTCGATTTATCCACTCTGCCTTGAGATCACATATTTTTCCCGATTGACCTCCATAATCTTCGGGCAATAATTCTTTGGGAACATAATCGTATAAAGTTGTGGAATTTGGTAAATGGAAATGCAACTGCAAAAAAAAAAAAAAAACGTTCCAATTGTTGATGCACTGGTAGACAAATTATACCATTTGTGCCACTTCATTTTTCATAAACGGTTTGATTAAAACTAGCAATTTATCAAGAAACGTTGGGACGTTTATGACGTGTATTTGCTTCATTCGAACAGGATGAGCTTCTTGCACGTAAACCATATATTTTTTAAGGGCCGGAAGTACGACTTTCGACACGTGTTTCAGTGAAAAGCCTGTCATATCAAATATAGGAACTTCTCCGTCGGGGTATTCGTCCCCGTTTATCAATCTCACATCAGCGACCATCAAAAAGGTCTTCAGCACATCGATAAAAAAGTATTTATCAGGATCGTAATCAGCCAATCGGTATATGAATAATTTGTAATTATTGGCGGTTACTTTCGGAAGTGGAATCAGATCGCTGCAATTTAGCATAAATAAATATAAAAATTTGGCCCAAAATCTGGAAAATACAGTAATTTTAAAGTGTTTTTTATTGCTGGAGATTTTGGGTCGCGTTTTGCAAATATTTCTGGCGCTTGCGCTCGAACCGTGTAGCACAGATCAATGAGGTTCTTTGATTTTTCCAGGCTGTGATTGCAGCAGAACAAGAATCTCCGGATAAATCGTTCGTCTAAAATAGAAAATTAACGATAAAACTAGCCACTCGAGGAAAACCGGTTCCGGTTATGTCACCGCGTCAATTAACTTTCTTTATTTATTTTTACATAATGGAACGACTGACCTGTTATTCCAGATATGTTTCATTGACCCGAGTTCGATAAGACGAAATGCACAATTTTGAATCAATTTTTACCAAATTTTGGCCAAATTAGTCAGAAATGTTTGGCTACCAATAGCTGACAACTGATAAAATTTTAAATCAAAACTTCAAAGAATTCATTGAATTGATTTATTTGACATACAAGGTAATTTTTAATCAATGACTTTGCCACTCTGTGATGCAACATACATATTAGCGATTGCCGCTTTATAAGAATTTATCGTATTCTAATTCTTAACATAAACAAAAATGTCTCCCATTGTTTGAAAATTACTGCCATTTTTTGGTGTTGCAATTTTCATGGCATTGAATTAAAAAGATCTTATTGCACCAATTAATCTTCGCCACAATTTTGTTACTACTTTTCAAATTAAAAGAAAGTAGTTGATTCACAAAATAAAATGAGGTCGTTTTGTTGTAAACTTTTTATTAAATGCACAAAATCGAGGTCGCTCTAAATAATCTTTTTATGAATCGCTAAAAGAATCACAACATAAATCAAGGTCTTTTTTGATACAGCTTGCCCTAAAATCTACTCAATCGAGTATAATAATAAACAAAAATAGTGAATATCAGAAGTTTTCTTGAGGAGCTCTTGTGGTGAAAGTCGACACGTACATACGGAACATTACTTTTGCAATTTGCATTTTAAATGAACGTACGCAGGTTCGCTAATTCTTTATTGATATATTTGGGACAAACCAAGTGCGTATCTAATGAAGTGTAATTTTTTTGTTTGCTGACGCAACCACTTCAAATTAGAAATTAGAAAATAATTTCCGCGTGGATGTGTAAAAATGAACAAGAAAATTGATTTTAAAATAAGTAATCAGTTATGAAATAAAAGAATTATGGGAAATTTGCAAGGTTACAATTACAAAACACAAAAATAAATTTAGAATGATTCAAGGTGAACATTTTGTATAAATTCCTAATTTAAAGTAGACAACACGTCCTTTCCGACCGATAATATGGTAATTAGTTTACTGTTTTTTAATTTCTGTTTTGCGATAATCGACTTTAAAAATGCGCAGTAGTAAATCTTTAAAGTCGATTATCACGAAACAGAAAAATGGATATAACCGGTTTTACGCGCGAACTCCTCAATTATACAGCGAGCCAAAAAAAAAACAGGTAAGGTTTTTTTTTTTAATTTCCAGTACATCCTTACCAATATTGGTAGGTAAATGGGATTGTTTACAAAGCCATTCCTTAATTACTTCCACGTCGTGTTCGATATCCTTATCATTTCGCATTTCGGGCATGTTATCTGAAAAATATATTTTGGAAAATTGTCTAAACGATTTTTCAATCCGAATTTTATCATTTTTCTGCAGTTACTATTAATTACCTAAACCCAAAAAATGGATAAATATACCGTACCTTCAATAAAGAACTCAATTAGGGTAGGCTGGAATTTTAATCCTACGTTGGCAACGCACAATTTGTAATGGCAGCTTAAAATTTTGAATGCATTTAATAACCATTGCCAACTTAAAAATAAAATCGCACCCTAATTTAGTTGTTTGTAGCAGGTACGATGTAAATGAAAATTGTTTTACTCAAACATACACTTCTTTTGAATAGGTGAGTCGATTTATTTGACTTTCTTAATTTTTTTGAACACAAAAACAATAAGATGTTATTTTTTTAGTAATTTTAAATGAAAAATTAAGTTAATTAAAAACTAATTTTAAATTTACTCACGTTTTTTTGGGGGAAACGTCGTTTCTGCAAAGATTATTTCAACACATTTACCTCTTTCGAAAGATCCCACAGAAACACTGATGTAAACTTTCTACTGCATTTGTTTTCATGCCATTGCTCAGGTATGTAATTAAATACAGGAAAAAATTAAATTGAAAAGTAATTATTCTTTGCTGGCAGTGAATGTAATAGATAGTCTAATACTAAATTGATTTTCAAATCAATCATTGAGTTAATTTAATATTCAAATAAACGCCTAATGTTCTAAATCATCTGATTGTGAAGCAATTACGAGAATTTATCTAAAATAAGGATAAAATATATATAGTGGACCCTGTGATGTCGATAATGAAAATAAAAACAAGAACCTTATGATCACAAAAAAAATTTTATATAAAATAAAAACATAGACGCGTTTCGGTGGCTATGCCACCATCTTCAGTACATCTACTCAGATATTTGTGATCATAATTTCTTTAAAATAAGGATGTTTGAAAATAACAAATAAATGTTACAAGGTTCAACGATTCGATTTTTATTATACCTAGACAAGTTCAATAATCCAAAGATATCTTAACATTTTTAAATAAATTAATAATAAGCAATTAAAAACTATAACATTCTTATTATATTCACATTGGCTAAATCAACGCCACCTTTATTAAGGTAAAGGTGGCGTTGGCAAAGTGCATTCCTTATTATTTTTAAAAATCGCGCCGCTTTTGTGGAACAGTAATCTTTGGTTCTGTAACCAAATTGAATGTCACTAGAAGTTTCGAAATTATTTTATCAAAGGTTAATGTAGAACGTAATTTGTCATTGATGTTGTGTGAAAATTGATCAGCATTAAAGGCGCAGTTATTCGACGTTTAATAATTATCAGAAGGAAATGAGAAATTTTACGTGTCGTTTTGTAGTTGTCAAAATATGTCAGTGCAACCATTAACAATATTTAGATTTTTCAAAAATCACCCCATCAACTTAAATTTAATTATTCGTACCCTCTCAAGGCGCAGTAACAATGCCGAAGGCCCTTATAAAGTGATAAAATCAAAAAGGCAATCAAAAGGTAAATAAGAAAAGTAACCTCACTTTTTCTGATTTAATTATTTCATCAGCCGATGGAAATTTGGTTTGGAGAGATCCAAATTTCGATTTGCTCGACTCCACAAGTGGATCTCCGTTTTTCCTGCCTGGTAATATAGGACCTGCCTGGCATGATGCAACTACGACTGTCACGAGCAAGCACTCTTTTGTCATGGAGGAATTGGAAAACGTAAATATTTCACTTCTAACTTACAAAATATTAAAGTTATTCTTAGGACGGTGATGTTGGTAAGAACCCCGATGGTAACATAGTTTGTCGCGTCCAAGAATGTCCAACTGTTCTTCGTCAAACTGTCTGTGATCTGTTTCCAAATCGCAGCCTAGAAAATTCAGAGCTCTCAGTGATTACAATATCACTTAGACCCGACATCAAGATTTTCAGATCTAACAAAGAAGTAGAAACGGAAAAGATGGCACAAGTTGTAAGTGCCCAACTGATATTTTGAGGATAACTGTAATTAATTAGTTTTAGTTCGTTCTTGCTGCAAAAAATATTTGTGAGAAATTAAGGAAGGCCGGATATTGGGCGGATTTTATCAATCCATTTTCTGGCCGGCCATATCTGTTTCCTAACGCTGTGAGTAGTTTGTATGAGACTGATGAGAAGTTTCGGTGTCTGGACTTTCAAATTTTTGAAATCAGCGATTGCAAAATTGTTTCAAACGAACAAAGTGATAGTAAACGATTCATTGGTGAGTAAAAATATTTGCAGTTGTGTAAGTCTAAAAAAATGAATTGCAGGAAGTCTTTTTACAAATGCCCCATCGAAGAAAAATCATCTAAACAACATATTTACTAAATAAGAACTAGTGAAAAACTTGTGTATATATTAATATGAATTGTAGCATGGATTTGTCAAAACAAGAGGTTTTAGTGCATTATTTTCTTATTTCAAACTATCCGCCCTTTCATAGTACCAACATAAAACTTCATTTGATGATTTTGTACGCTTGTTAGGGTTCTCTATTTGTAAACTTAAAGCGTTCTATTGATTTGCTATTGATGTAAAGTTGTTAAAAACACTGAAATCGCGTTTTAATTGCAATTTTTACGGTGATAAGCGACGTGGAAGAGTCATTTGAGGTTATGTTATTAATTTGAGAACAATGAGCAAAAGGCGACGAACTAGTTCTATCGCCAGCAGAGGCCAGGAAGAGGATTCTCTTGATAGCTTAGAGGCCTCTACCAGTAGTGGACCTACCATGCGCAAACGGAGCAAGAAATCCCAAGATCCGGTAAGCTTTTATCAGTGTGATTTTCACACTTACAGTTGTGTTTTAGACGGAATTGTGTCAACTGCTGTACGAGTCTATTCGCAACCACAAAAAGGAAGACGGCACTTTGTTGTGTGATGCTTTTATTCGAGTTCCGAAGCGCAGACAGGAACCCGGTTATTACGAAGTTGTTAGCAATCCCATCGACTTGCTTAAGGTACAACAGAAACTCAAAACTGACGAATATGAAGATATGGAGGACCTTCAAAGCGATGTTGAATTAATGGTTAACAATGCTAAAGCATTCTATAAACGTGCATCGCAAGAATATAAGGATGCTTGTGATTTGTGGGATTTATTTTTAACGAATAAGAATAGGTAAGCAATAATGGAAGAAAAATAAGTTTATTTTCCCATTTTCTACAACTTTCAATTGTTTTTTTTACTAAAAGTTCAATTTTGTTAGGCTTTTGGAGAACAAAGACAGCGAAGATGGTGAACCAAAAGGAAAGATAATTTTAAAAGTGGGAAAACTAGCCAGGAAAGCGGCCGCGGCAGCTGAGGCACGCAAGCAAGAAATTGACCAATCAGAAGACACATCTGAAACGTCCACCAACCCTGATGAGGAAATGAACATGTTCGAAGAGCTCTTCAGTGCCATTGTGACGGCAACAGATGCTGATAATCGACCTCTTCACACCGAATTTCAACTTTTACCCTCAAAAAAGAAGTATCCTGAATATTATGAAGTCATTGAACAACCGATTGATTTAAAGAACATTGCTGTTAAAATACAGAACAGTGAATACAGCCACTTGAATGAATTAGAAAAAGATCTGTTACTGATGGCCAAAAATGCTTGTTTATTCAACGAGCCCGGTTCTCAAATTTACAAAAATGCGAAAACCTTGAAGAAGGTCATAAGCAGTAGGAAGATTGAAATTGAGCACGGGAAATTTTCCGGCACAAAAAGCAGTGAACGAATACGGAACAAACGCTTGCGAGGCAGTGCCAGCCTGTCGGCTGTTACGGCGGCACTTCGAGATGAAGATTCCGACCTCGATGTCGAACCTGAAGAGTCCATGGAAGATGATGTAAAGCTTTTTTCAAAATTATTGCCTGCACTGATGCAGTTTTATTTTAGGTTGACATAATCGATTCGGAGAATCCTCAGTGGCAACTGTTTGAAGCGGTCCGATCGGTTGCTAACAATTCAGGGACTCCATTGAGTGAACCGTTTTGGAGACTGCCATCTCGCCGATTTTATCCTGATTACTACAAAGAGATTAAAAATCCCGTGTCGCTCACCCAAATTCGCAGGAAACTCATGAACCGGGCGTACGGTACAGTCAGTGAGGTTGCAGGGGATCTGAACATTATGTTTGAGAATGCAAAAAAATATAATGTACCGACTTCAAAATTGTACAAAGTGAGATTGAGCTTCAAATTTGTTCAGTTGTGTTTAATTTTGTTTATAGGATGCCGTTAAACTTCAGAAGGTGATGCAAACTAAAGTGCAAGAGCTACTTGATATTGATCAGGTAACACACAGAGTCACTAACAAAAATCGAAAGGTATGCTACTGCACTGCTTTCTGTAGCTATTTGTAATTCTGTTGCTTGTTTCTTTGTTAAATTTGTGTTCTTTCTTTTCTTAAGCGAACAAAGGTGAAATCGTTTTTACGTGCCAAATTTAATTGATGCTTGACGCTTTAACTAATGCCTGTAAAAACTGACAAAATTTCCTTCTGCTCTAGTATCTACAGGCTGTCTCAGACCACCCATTTAAAATCTAGATAAATGGTTATTTTAAAGAAAAAACTATCTTTATTGCCTGTTTCTGGTCAGAAATGGCAGTCAACAATGTCACTATTGGATAGAATAATAAAATGGATATTAAGTTTTTTCTTAAAAATAACAATTCTAGATTTTAAATGGGTGGGACAAGTGATCTGAGACAGCCTGTATATGAGAATTTTCTTCTTTCTAAATTCAGAATTTATAAGTTTAATTTGATTTAACTTAAGTGGACACTTATGGCTGGTCCCTTTTCATTACATAATTTTTTATGAGTACCTGTAAGTGTTCACTTACTTAAGTAAGTAAAAACCGCAACTTTTAATAACTGAAGGTTTGGAATGCTTTTATTTTGATTATTTTAAAATTTATACTAAAATTTTATGTGGTTTTTAAAATTTATACTAAAATTTTATGTGGTTTTGTGTTTGTAGTTACTAATAGTTTGTGGGTGTTATTTATTAAACAATTGGTTACTACTTTTGTCAGTTTTTATAGCTTAACAAATGATCACTAACTTTGCACTCGTTATTAACAACTGTAAACTAACAGTCATGATTGTGATCATTTTTTACTTCCAGGATACTGATAGCGAATTTGATGGTGAAGTTGCAGTTCGCAAAAAACCAGGTCCTAAACCAAGAAACACGCAGAGCACACCAGGTTCTTCTGGTAGAGGACGGCCTCCCAAAGACCCAATACCACTTAAAAAGCGTCTACATGCTTTCGCTAAATACCTACTGGATTACACCGTAAGTGAACAAAAATAATTGACAAATTGAGTAATTTCGGGTTCCAGTGTGAAGATAGCCGAAAGCCAATGTTGGCTTTTATGGAAAAGCCTTCAAAAAAACTGTATCCTGATTATTACGAAGTCATATCTGAGCCCATCGACTTTCTGGAAATTGAAGCTAAAATCAGAGCCGAACAGTACAGCAGTGAGAACGATCTGACGAAAGATTTTAAACTTATGTTTTCAAATTGTCGTCAATACAATGAAGAAAATTCAACCATTTATGAAGATGCCAATTTGTTAGAGAAAGTGCTGCTTGAAAAGGTCGGCCAAATTGTCGTAACACCGGAGAAAAAAAGTGTTATGCGAACAATCAAACCCAAGAGGATCTTAACACCGACAGAAAAGAATTGTCGGACTTTGTATGAAGCGATCAGGGATTATAGGGAACCGAAAGCCCAGCGTCAACTGTCACTGATTTTTATGAAATTGCCATCGAAAAATGTGAGGACTCTGGTATTTTATGATAGATCTTAATTTTTTTTTCTTGAAGGATTATCCTGATTACTACGAAGTTATTAAAAATCCCATCGATATGGAACGAATCGCCCAGAAACTAAAAACCAGCCTTTATGAAACCCTCGATGATCTTGTGTCTGATTTTGTGTTGATGTTTGATAATGCTTGCAAGTATAACGAACCAGATTCACAAATTTATAAAGATGCATTGGTTCTGCAACGAGTTTGCCTGCAAACAAAGCTGCAGTTACGCGAGGATGATGACACCGTTCCTGATGTTGCTGCGGCCATACAAGATTTATTGTTGAACTTGTTTGCAAATGTCTACAACCACCAAGACATTGATGGGCGTTGTTACACCGATTCGTTGGCTGAACTTCCTGAACATGACGAAATCGACGGCAAAAAGTAAGAATCTTTGTTAAAACAAACAAAGAAAATAAAACAATCTGAGTGTTAATATTTAAAGCAATTTAAGACAAGTACCAATTAAGTACAGCTACTACCAATTTTATTTACTTTATTTAAAAATTATTGTCTATTTTAGGGTCAGGGCGCTGTCCTTTGATGTAATTAAACGCCGCCTCGACAAAGGTTTATACAAACGTCTGGACACGTTTCAAGAAGACATTTTTATATGCTTGGAACGGGCCCGAAGATTGTCACGATCTGATTCCCAAGTGTTTGAGGATTCCGTCGAATTACAAACATTTTTCATAAAGCAACGTGACGAACTGTGCAAAAGTGGCGAGTTATTACAATCACCTGCCTTTAACTACACATTATTACACTTAACTGCTACCGTGGAATCCTTGCGTCAAAGCAAAATCCTTCAAGAATCTCTCGAAGAGGAAAGTGAAACTCGCAGTTCCGATGATTCTTTCATCCGAGACACCAACACCACTTCTGGAGATTCGATGATCTGCAACCAGCAAACGTTCAAAGTTGGTGAATTCGTCTATATGGATGCAAAGGAAAAAGGTGTGGATCCTCACATACTGCTAATCGAACGTCTGTGGACCAATAATGAAGGGCAAAAGATGCTTTACGGGAATTATTATTTGAGACCTGCAGAAACTTATCATTTGACAACAAGGAAATTTTTGGAGAAAGAAGTGTTCAAATCGGACACCCATGTGGCGGTGCCCTTAGAAGAAGTCAGGGAACGCTGTTACATCATGAGCATCAAGCAGTATTTCACGATGAGGCCCGAATGCTTCGATGAAAAAGATGTTTATGTGTGTGAATCGCGTTACAGCACGAAAAGTCGAAGTTTCAAGAAAATGAAGGTTTTTCCTGAAAATCCCACCATTGTTTTAGTGCCTCGAGAGGTCCCCATCGAACCGAAACGAATCGTTTCAGTGTTTCGTGAACGTGTCGAAAAGCACAAAGACGAATTGGCTGAATTGCAGGAACAGGAAAAATTAATTGAAAAAGAAAAGCCGGTAAGTTTCTATTAAAGCACAGTTGCAAAATTGTGCCTACAGTAAGGCAATTAGCTTATAGAAGACACTAGTTTTAAATATATAAATATATTTGAAATAACAGGCACCTCTTTAGCCAACGCAAAAGTGCTAATTTGGTTCGACATGGTTCCCTACAGCGGTGGTCCCCAACCCTATGCCCGCGGGCACCATGGCGCCCGCCGACCGTTTTACGTGTGCCCGCCGCTGTGCGACCACGATAAAAAAATTGTATGTATTATTGACTATTGACTATGGTGCCCGCCGCCCGACCGGCATTCTAAAATGTGCTCTTGCGTGCAAAAAGGTTGGGGACCCCTGCCCTACAGTATCACCGGGGTACGGTAGGTAATGTATTAATATTTATTTTCTTTTGCAGAATGTTGTTGCGTTTAACAGTATGGATATTGGTGGTGATGGAAGCACTTATTATGAACAGTACAACACATTTTGTAGTGGAGTCATCAAGACAGGCGATTTTGTTTATGTTGCTGCCGAAGGTGGCAGACAAATGGTAGCGCAAGTTGATGTGATTTGGGATACAAAAGAGTAAATATTTCGAATTTTTAAAAAAAATTCTGTTTATTATCAATTTCAGTGGAAAATGTTATTTTCGTGGGCCTTGGTTTATCACACCACCGGAAATACCACACACTCCAACTAGAATGTTCTACAAACAAGAAATGTTCCTCTCGACTCTTGAGGATACAAATCCTCTTGTCAGCATTGTTGGAAAGTGTTCCGTTCTCGACTACAACGAATATATTTCATGTATGTTCCTAAAAAGCTTTGAGAATTCTCAGCTGTTAATTAACAAGTTCTCACTTGACATGCATTAATTTATAAACAGTCTGTAATATTTTCATTGTAATTTTGCAGGTCGACCAACCGAAATTCCTGAAGTAGACATCTACATTTGCAATTCGATGTACGACGAGTTGAACAGACAAGTGCGCAAATTACCAATCGAAGGACTGAAAAAGTTCAATCACAGTAATGCCGTAACCGACGATGAAATTTATTATTTTCCGAAATTAATCAATCCACCAAAGGTAAGTCGATCATTTGATTGCTACGATAGTCTGCTTAACTTTACTTCTTAACACTTAATTTTTCTACAAAAAATAAAAATATTGATAGAAGCTTGTTTACTAAACGAGCAAATGATATCTGTTAGTGTTTAAGTGTGTCACTTAAACAATGTACATATTTTCAGAAGTGCACTTATGGAGTAATTGTAAAAGTTTAATTTAATTTTAAAAAATAGAATCAGATTTGCAAGAGATAGGGCATGTTATTGTTCATTAGATTTGTGCTTTCTAATTCTAAACCTTATTGGCTTAGGTAGATTCACTGTTTTAGTAGAATCGAAACAAAAATTCTGAGGTTTCATTTAGAAAATTGAATTAAGTTCAACCCTTTATAATTTAAATTTGCATTGATGATATTCCAAATGATATTAAGTTTGTAATTTCATTTAAAAAATATTTCTGGCATAACACATGGTTTATAACTTATCAATAATATCATGTCCAATAATTATTCTGAACATTACAAGTGAGCAAATGAAAAAGAAATCATACTTAAATTTTTACTTTCAAATCTGGTTTTTAAAGCAAAATGTGCAAGTAATTGCATCAAAAAGATGGTTAATTAGTTTGTGTTATATGTTAACGGAAATTAATGCAAAAAATCGATATTGTGATCTAAAAACCTGTTGTTCAGATGTTGTTTAAGGGGGTTGAGCAGCTTCCATAAGTTTCAATGTATTACATAAGTACACTTTTCTCGAGAACCGTTCAACGGATTTCAATCAGATTTTTCACACATTTAATTAGTCTTTCTGATTTATTGAATAGAGGATTATCAAATTTTTTTATTTTTTATACTCAAAAGTCGTTATGTAAAAAATTTAAAAATTTCACTAGAATTTTTTTTTTTAAATGCAGAAATTATATCTTAAATAAATTCAATCGCTTAAGATATATGTACCTATATTATATTGTTTTACGACACAAAATAATTCCAAGGTTCTATATCCGTCTTGTAGAAATATGTACCTAAGTGAAAAAAAGTGTACTTTTCAGGAGAAACGAAAAACTAACTGATTGCTCGGCGTAAATCGCTCGACTTTGCTATATTTGTCCACAAATTTGGGGCACTCTCGGAATAGAATTGTTTTGCTCAGAAAATAATGCAGTATATAAATGTGCAAAAATAACAAAATTACATTTTCTTCAATTTTTTCATATCCGACCCCCGTATAACTGAATAAAATATAAACTTAGGAAAAAGGGTTAAATTGGGTTCACAGCAACCTAGAAAACCTAGAAATTCCAGGGAATTTAGAAATAAATCAAAATGTCGGGGAAAATTCAGGGAAATCATGTACAGTAGAATCCGGTTATAACGGCTTCGGTTATAGCGAACCACCAGTTATAACGAACTTTATTCCAACTTCTGACATTTTCTCCTATAATAGCAATGTAAAAATTCATCAGTTATAACGAAGTATCCAATATAACGAACCTGAAAAAGCCGAAATTAATAAAATTTCAATCAGCTATAACGGACTTTGCATTGTATATAATGTACAATAACCTTGGTCGGTATTTCCCCGTTGTACGTTTTGTGTCTTTCGTATTGCGTTACTCGTGAGAGCATCGCCACTGCGTTAGTTTATGTCATAGACCCCCTGAGTTACGATTCTGACAAAGTTATTACTACGCCCTTTAAATAGAACACATTTCGACAGAAAAGCACACTTGACTGAATGTTACGCTGTTCAAATTATCGCTAAGACCTTCTAAGAATTGACCCTATTGGACACATACATCCTTTGAGCACGTGTGCATTAATACAAAAAAAATAACGAACCGATTTTGACGGTCTCTTGAAGTTCGTTATAATCGAAGTCGACTGTATTTTATCAAACAGTCAGGGAATTTATTTTGTGTGGCTGGAAACAAGTTTAAGACATGATAGAAACAAATTTCTTTCCTATCTCTTATCGTTATTTGTAGTTATTTGTCACTACGTGACAATTTTCAAGCGTTTCTGCCTCATTCGAGCATTATTCAACAACACAGAAATAGAAGTGTGTTATGTCTGTTTTGTAATTAGAAACACGAAATTGAAAGAAAACTTACATTGGAACATTTCTAGCAAATAGTTTTTGGTGGCAAATTTGAATTTTAGTATTTTTAATTTCACAAAATTATTATATTATTATTATATTCAAATATTTCACGTCTAATTTATTGATAACACAAGAACAGTTTGTCATAAAACCGAAAAAGGTGCACTGATGCACTGATGCACACTGCAAAACACAAAGTAGAAATGAAACGTAACGAAATAAAGACACCTCTGAAACCACAGAGTTCTGATAAGGACTGTTTTTATTACTTATATAAATGTAATAAAAGTCGGGGAATTTGTAAATACGGAATTGCTGTGAACCCTGTTAAATAAAAGAATTTATAAAGAGTGAACATAAATAAACAAATTTGAGAAATGTAATTTTAAGTTGGTATCGTAACTCACTTGATCCACATTTGTTTATGTCCACTTTGTACATTGAAGCTTTGCAGATTTATTGGAACAAACAATCAAATTACAATTAAGTGTAGATTCGAATTATTTGTTATTGCAGTATGCATGTGTACAAACCTCACTGAAGTGCCATTTCGAAACTAATAAAATGCATGTACGTGTTAAACTAGCTAATTGTGTGTTTCGCATGTACTCACTGTGTTACAGGTGGGCAGTGACGTTGCCCAAATGCAGTCGGACAGTTTAAAATCGCAGTCGTCGACGACAATGGAAGTGGTAAGTACCTCTTCTTTTTAAGATGGAAGTTTTTGGGATAAAGCAAACAATATTCCATCTTGTTTTTGAGTTTTTGTGATTGTATAAATTTTCAGGAAGCGTCTCCCCTATTGACAAAAATGAACGATGTTGAAATTATTATGGAGGACTCGTTAGATGGTGGACCACCTTCTGTAGGTTCGGGAGAGATTCCGGTGACCGTGGGAACACCGCAAAGCGGAAATACGATCGCAACGCCCGTAACAACAAAGAAGGTAACTGTTATGTGCACGGTGTGTCGAGTGATTTCTTGTGTCACGTCTTTGTGCGTAGAAAACACACTTTTTGTTCATAAAAATCAATTATTCCATGAGTGCGCCAATACAAGGCACGAATATAACTAATAGAATTCCTTTCAGTGAAGTAATGATGAATGCATGAATTCTTTTCGAGCGTTATTGCTCGGTCGAAGTGATAAAGCTCGAATTTTTTCTTTTTTTTTTTTTAATCGAGGATTCTCCCCCTACAGAAAAACAAGAATAAAGTTGTTACCGGATACATATTGTATTCTCGTGAGGTTCGCAAACAAGTTGTGCAGAATAATCCCGATTCGAATTTCGGCGAGATCAGCAAGATCGTGGGCAACGAATGGCGTTCTTTGCCTGCAGCGGAAAAATTATCGTGGGAGGAACGCGCCTCGAAGTTGAACGAAGAGAGCAAAGCACAACTGCTGAATGAAGATTGCGCGAGTCCAGCCCCCATTCCAGTAGACCAAGTGAGTTCAAAAAATGTCTTCTACAGATTGGATATAAATTTGTTTGTTTTACTTATTTTAAATACTCCACCCACATTTATTTATAAAGTTGGTGTATTATTTCAATCTTTCGTGTTTAGGTATACGAATGCTTGTGGGATAATTGTGACTTCCAATTCGAAGAGATTTCTGATTGCATCGAACACTGTGTCAAAGACAAAGACGGACAAGGGCATGTTCAGTCTTATTTCCAGGCAAATCCCGACAGTGAATTGAACTGCCAGTGGAGAACTTGCGTTCGCATTAACAAGAAAAATGTTCAGCCGTTTCCGAATTTATCACGGCTTGTTCGTCACGTGCGCGACATGCACATTAACAAAGGAAATGGGAGAGTCGTGCCGCCGCCTGAGCGCAGCAAGTACGTTTTCTTTTTTTGTTTTTTTGAAATTTGAGATCGAGCGAGATTTATTAACGTGGAAAAATTTTGTCTAGGAATTTTGTGGGAAGTCGCGTGATGCCTGTATTGCAACCGGCGATTTCAACGACTGCAGAAATTTTAGCCGGTTCGTTTAATAATTATTTGCATGTAGCATTCGATTTCCCCAACGATTACTTTCTTCTAGAGCATTTTTTATGTACGAATTGTGTATTTTTTTTTTGGCAATTTAGAAGGTAGTGTTATGCATTTGTTAATTATTTGGTAGGAACTTCAAGCCTTCAAGTAAAGCTACAACTGTTGCTCGTCCAACACCTAGTGCTACTCCCAATCCTCGTGAGTTGTCATTTTTTTTTCTTTTGTAGTTGTAGTTTTGCGAAAATTGCATGGTTTTCACTTGACGTAGTTGACAGTTTCACTCTTCATTGTTTTTGTTTTATTTATTTCTAAAGAGCATTTTTTTATCATTAAATATGCTAACGGAATATAGCAGCTAGTAACGCATTCAATTCTTCTGCTGGAAATTGTCATACATCCACTAGTTCAGGTAACTTTTTGGAATGCTTTTAAAAAAAAAAAAACACTTTTATGGAAGGAACTTTTTCGATTTTAAAATAATTTTATCTATTTTAGCTACATCTGCAACGCCAACAGCTGTTCAGAAACCTCAAGAACCACTGTTTATATCCGTACCACCAAGACCTCAACGAGTTTTGCATTCCGAAGCCTACATAAAGTATGTTATTAGAACAAATTTACTGTCTCTCAGCTGTTAATTTTAAGTTGATTTCATGACTTAAAAATTGAACAATTTATGAGAGGCAGCCATTCATTTCTGTCTGCTCTGTATTACCAACTCATGTTTTACAGATACATAGAAGGATTGCAAGCTGAAAATAAGTTTATTTCTCCTTGGGAGAAGACTCTGAATGCTACACAGGAAAACACACCGGCTCCAGATCCGGAAAAGCTGAATTCTGTAGCAACTTGGTTAGGGAAAAAGGATGACCAACAAGAAAACGTGCTTAATTCTCTGTGGACACTAAGAAACCATTTACTGAGAGATACTCTTGGTCTCTCAAAAACATTTTAACAATTTTAATAATTATATAAGCAGTTAATTTAGTAATCATTAATTATTCAATTATTGAAGATAACTTGAAAGAATAAAACACAAAAGTTACAAAAATGAAAAAAGTTGTAATTGTTGTATGTCCCTGCCTGTACTCTGATCAATCTCAATATTTCTATCATTGTCGTAGACTTCAAATGCATGTAAATAACGGTTTCCTTTGAAGCCTTTATTTTCAATTTTGAAAAGAAACTGATACTTTGTCTTGCAGAGAATGTCTATCTGCGTTGGACACACTCCAAACCATAATTAAATAATCACAATTAACTATGTTATTAATTGAAACATCAAATTTGTCAATTCGTTTTTATACCTTCTTTGTTTAAGTACATTATCCCTATGTCACTCAAGGTCTAGAGGACCTGCTTGCTATGTGAAGATGGCTGCTGAGCACTCTTTGTCATGTTGAATAATTTATCGTATAATTTGCCAAATGTAAAATTACAGATTGCAAATAAAAAGGGATGTTAAAATTTAAAAAAAAATGCCTTCTTTGTATTAACATTTTTTGAACTTGTATAGACTACACTTTTTTGTGTTGTAGTTAAACATCGCAATAGGTTTTGATTTATTCAATGTTTTTTAGATTAAGAACCGAAATTGAAGCAGCTAATTTTTGTTGATTTTTGAGCTATGTCAAAAAGATTTAGAACTGCCCCTGTAGGGATGGTTGTAACAGCAATAATATCCAAAATACTTTTAAAGCGAACTTTTCTTTTCAGTAGAACTCTAATTATTCGAATTAATTGGGACCGGCCCTATTCGGATAATTGGACACAAAACGAGAATACGGAATCACGGATTATTGTAGTTGTACGTTGCGTGATTCATCGTCTACCTATGCACTGACACTACACATATTTTCTGCCGAGTGAATATTCTGTTTTTGGGCACATTGTGTCTTTTAAAAAGTTATATATTTAATTTTTGTTCCCCTAAAACCGGTTTGAATAATTGGCGATGCGGATAATTGGAGTTCTACTGTATTTGAAATAATTTATAGTAAAAACAATTTTATTAATCTTCCGGTACTAACCTACAGACAAGGACGTCGTTACTAACCCCAGTCTCGGAGACCAATATTTTAAAAGGGGAAAATTCTGGTTTCAGAATATTACTTTCTGAACTTATTCATTGGATTTTGTTACAAACGAACACACTATTATACGAATAAAACACAGTTTATGTGGAACGATGTTTATTCGTCCGCCTTTTTCGTTTAAAGGTGACGGATTAATAATAAATTAAAATGTTTTCCATCGCCGTGACTCCTTAAACAACCGTCGTGCGGCGATAGTCGTCTGTCGTGATCGAGTGGGTAATATTCGCCCCCTTTTTCGAGACGACGGTCGCCGACGGGTCTTTGACAAAGAAATTAAATGCTTGTGGTTCGGTGATCTTCTCTTCGATCGAGTAGGGTTCCAGCCAGGTTGGTCCAAAGCGCTGTCGGCCAGGGGCTTTTCTGGTGAGGACGAGGTCACCGATGTCAAAGGTTCTTGCGCGGGGCTGTACGGGGTGGCGACGGTCCAGGTAGGCTCGTTGGTTGTCACGCGCCTTCTGGCGAATGTCCTCGAGCTCCGGGGTGGGTGGACGTTCGACGTCCGAGTCCCAGGCACCTGGAAGGCGAGGATTGTAACCAAGGAGTGCTTTCCCTGGAATCTTCTCTGCGATTTCTTCGTCTGTTCTTGCGCCTGCTGTTCCTTCACTTTCGAACCGGCAAGGTCGTTCTGCAGCTTGTCGACGGCCTCCTTCAGGCGGGCGATCTGGACCTCCAAACTGGACCTGGTCGTCTGCTCAAGTTCCAGCTTCGATTCCAATTCTTTGGTTTTCAGTTCCATTCGCTTGGCCAGCAGATTCGAGGAAGCGTCTCCCAAGCTTTCGGCGCTTTCCAGCTTCGTGGTGAGCTCGACCAACTGGTCCTTCAATGAATTTCGTTCCCCTTCCAGTTCGGACACCAGCGATGCTTGTACCTGCAAGATCAGTTGATCCGAGGACATCTGCTGAATGACAGCCTTATACTTCTTGACAACTTCCGCCAGTTCTTCTTCGTTTTCTTCCAGCTGCGCTTGCAAGTCTGAGCGCTCCCGGTTCAAGCCGTTTGCCTTGTCCTCGACCTCGCGTCGCGCTTTGTGAGCCTCTTCGAGCGAAGCTTGTGTTTCTGCGAGTTCGATGTCGATGCTCTGTTTCGCTTTGTTGGCGACGGCTCGAGAGCATTCCAGGTCTTCGATCTGGTTCCTCAACTGTCGTATAAGTATCTTGCTAGGATTGTCGACCTTCTGTCTTTCGAGCTGAACCTGTGCGTCCCGGAGCAACACTTTAGTCCTTTCCAGGTCTCGCTTGAGCCTCTGGACCAAAGCTTCGTCACCGGCCCGTTCATTTCGATTGGATTCTGCAAACACCGCCAACCGTCTCTCCAACTCGTGATTCTCCCGCAAGAGTAGCGTCCGTTCTTCATGCTCATTTTCCAATTGAACCTCGAGAGCTTTGACTTTTTCCTGGGAGTTGCGTCGAACTTCCTCCAGTTCTTCGTCTCGCTGCTGCGTTTCCCTCTTGGACTCTTTGCGCTGCGACTCCAGAGTCATTTCCAGCCTCAACTTGGCCTGCTCCAACAGTTGCACCTGCCCAACGAGCTCGTCCAATTTACATCTCAGCATTAGCAATTTTTCGTCCTTCAGTTCGGATTCCAATCTCGCGTCGGCCAGAGCGCTTTCCGTGACGTATTTTTCCGTCGTGACGGCTTCCTTCTCTCGCAGGAGTCGTTCCTTTGCCAGTTTCTCTTGACGCAGTTCGTCGTGCAGAAGTTGCGTTTCCGCGAGTTTAGCCCGAGCGACCGGGGAGCAGTATTGCTCGCGGAACCTCTTACTGAAGTCAAGAAATGTGTACCCCATGTTTGTGTACACCCGGTACCACTTCTTCGCCTCTTCTTGCAGCTGTTCGGCAGCGATCTCCTCCTGGTCGTCAGGATGTACTCCACACGCATTGAAGTAACGCTCCAGACGACTCATGAAGATTTCTGGATCCTCTTTTGCACGTCCGGCGAACTTGGGTAGCTTGGGGGCTACCGGTGGAGGAAGTGACCTCGGACCTGGTAACGCTGAAGGACTCGTTCGGGACGGTACGGGAAGTGGCGATCTTAGAGTCGACGTTCGACGCTGGAGCGTCTCTAATGCCTCCAGTTGAAGACGGAGATTCTGGATGGTCTTGTCATGATGTTGTATCAGCTGTTGTTGATCTGGGCGCCACTGAGAGGTTTGGGCCTCTCTCAGCAGGTCTTGTTGCCCATCGGCGACGTTAATGTTCGGGTACGCCCTCGTACCGCGCCTTGGGGCTGTCATCTCGCAGGATGAAAGGGGGTGGATTCGTGGACTCACCTCGAGTCCTAGCCTCACGTTGTACGCCAAATGTTACAAACGAACACACTATTATACGAATAAAACACAGTTTATGTGGAACGATGTTTATTCGTCCGCCTTTTGCGTTTAAAGGTGACGGATTAATAATAAATTAAAATGTTTTCCATCGCCTTGACTCCTTAAACAACCGTCGTGCGGCGATAGTCGTCTGTCGTGATCGAGTGGGTAATAATTTCAATAAAAAAACTTCCTCTTCTGACAAAATAACTAATTTCATTCTTTTTTTTTACATAAAATTAAAAAACTGCAACAAAATAATTAAAATTCTAGATTTTTCAACAAGAAAATACTTAAATAATTCTGAACAATTGAAAAAGTTTATTCTTCGTCGAAACCTTAAAAATTGTAATTAATAGAATAATAAAGTTTCTGAAAAAAAAACACTTTGGGCTGCAGTACAGGAAGTTATAAACTTTGCATAATCTAGTCCGTCGCCATTCTGATACATTCCTTGTATATGGGCGTTAAATGCTCTAAACCCATTATGTTTTTCTTCCTTGAACAATAGACACATCATCCAACATTATTTTCACCCTAAGACAAAGTGTTCTGGGGATCGAATCCAAGCCTCTAAATTTCTCGTCTGTTATTTTATTGCCTTTATAAATGACATATGAATTGATGCCTGCTACATTCATTGCACAATAAAATAAAACCATCGACCAATGACAGGTAAAAAGCAAAAGGGCCTCTCATCCACGCGGCGATCTTGATTACATGAGCACTAACCTCGGTTTCACAGACCGATTCTACTGATAAATCAAAAACGCTACGCCGTTGAGCGGAACTGCACACTATCTTGACGTGAAATTATTAGACAGGAAGCTACCTGAATGTACGACTTAAATTTCTAATCGGTCCAATTGTAATCGTAGATGTAGATATTGGCCGGTCTCTGAGACCACACGTTAGTAACAGAGGGTTAAAATGTATTAAAAATTTAAAAATAATTTTGATATATTAATCAACTCTAACATGTTAAATAATTTTGATTATTTGATGCTTGAACTGGAATTTTGATTTTAACAAATTTTCACACATGTCCTTTTTTTGAAGAAGAAACTTTGAAGTACCAATTTCACTGTTGCTATCTGCAGACGGTTGTAACAATTGGTTAGCTATAATTTTTAAAAAATTCTAATTCAAAACTGATTTTAATGCAAAAATTACTTACAAAATTACGTGATAAAAATTGCACTTTTGTACCAAAAACAAAAAATCCATCAAATTGCCCCATTTAAAAAATTTGCTTAAAGTTAGCAAGACATGCGTTGAGTATGTAGACATGTTAAAAGATCTTAAAAAACAACATGTTACGCAGAATAGTTTCGTTCAAAACATCATATTCTTGGTATTAGCATAATGATAATTATTTGAATAATTTTTTATATACGTTTTTATTAAAATTTGTTGTTTTCTGTGCTTTCCGAAATAAATCCATCATTCCCCGTAATTTTTTTATGGAGAACCTAATTAATTTAATTTAAAACAAGTCGTTATTAGGAAATCAAATTTATTTTTTTAATGTTTTTATAAAAGTCTATGTACAAAAAGTGAATGTATGTAATGAAAGATTAATGCTAAAGAGCAAAAATATAAAAACTTTTCTCGCAATTAAAGCAGCAATTTTAATTTTCTTTATCAATATTTTCCGTAGCTTTCTTATATTAGAATTCTAACACCACATCAGGGCAATAGATGGCGCAGATGACAATAATCCTACAAATACGTGTGGTATTTGGTGACATCTAGTAACAATATAAACATATGCAGTGGCAATAGTTTCAGAAAAAAGCTACCCGCGTCAGTGTAGTAGTTATAATTCAAATGCCAAAAGTTACGTTAAAAGGCAAAATCAACATATCTGAAGTTATATCATATGATTAACAATTTATGATGGCAGCAGAATACAAATTTGCCGAATGTAATTCTACTTCTGAAAAATCTGTCGATCTTCATTCGGATCATGATAGAAGAGTTCACAATAACTATGTGCAAGAAAAACAATATGGGTACAAAGGCAGAGACCATCGTCCTGATCTTAGTAGAGATGAATACTACATTAGTGACAGACTTGATGCAATGCAAGGCCCAACTACTGATTTAGTTCCATTTATGCAACAAGAACGAAAGTTTTCTGGTCGATGTAGACTTTTCATAGGCAATTTGCCCCTGATAGTAAGTGAAGAGGATATTGTAAATGTATTTAAAAGTTATGGCGAAACATCTGATGTATTTATTAACAAAGAAAAGTTGTTTGGTTTTATAAAATTGGATTACCCTGCTAATGCTGAAAAGGCAAAAATGGAATTGAATGGATATTTGCTAAAAGGCAAAATTCTTATAATAAAATTTGCTCACCCTGCAATAATTCATGTTAAGAATTTATCATATCATGTAACTAATGAGTTGTTGCATTTATCATTTTCTGTATTTGGAGAAATTGAACGTTGCTTTATTATAACAGACAAACGAGGAAAATCTTGTGGAGAAGGTATTGTTGAGTATACAAAAAAGAGCAGTGCTGCATTAGCAATCAAACATTGTAATGAAAGATGCTATTTTGTTTCTTCTTCACTGAAACCTGTTATTGTAGAAGATTATGAATTGCCATGTGATACAAGTGGATATCCTGAACAGTTGGTATGGATTTTAATAATAATTCTTTTCTATGCTCAAAGTAATTTACATTTAAGGTAAAGCGAACTGAAGAGTATTACCGAGATCGTGAGATGCCTCCAAGGTTTGCTACACCAGGAACATTTCAACATGATTATGGGCAACGTTGGAAAGACTTACAACATAAATACAAAGAAAAAATTGCTTCCCTTAAAAACCAATTATTTTGGGAAGAGCAAAAATGGGAAGCTGAGGTGATGAGTGCTTGTTACGATCATGAAACTAATCGCTTAAAGCAACTACTACATATAAGAGAACTGGATAAGGAGCGTTATAAACAGAAATGGGAAATGAGAAATCGTCATTTAGAAGATGAATATTTGGGGGGATCCAAAACGACAACATATGATAATTCAGATCCACAACAGCCTAATAATTTATATACTACAAATAGTCAACTTTCCAATTTGTTAACTAGTAATATGCTGCATGAACAGGCAAGTTTTTATTTTAATTTGGTTTTTTGGTTCTGTACATTTCAATTGTTTAAATTTAATATTAAATAGTTCATATTATTATTTGATGAAAACAAGAAATAAGTGCATCAAAAGCATAACAATAATATACTGATTTTGAATATAGAAAATTATTTACATAAATAGATCGATAAATCACTTATAAAAATGTTATTGGTCAGTTGGAACAAAAACAGCACATTTTATGAGGTGATAACTCTTCAATGAGCTGTATTATTAACGAGTTAAACAATCTCACGAACAAAACAAATATCTTGTAATTAAATTTATAAAATAGTTACAGCTTGGAAAAGACAAAATTTGAGTTATTTTCACGAACGAATTTATAAAGTGCATATTGTTCATTCTTTGCCCACTCGTTTCAACAGCAATTCTTTCATGTTTTCATTGTAACTGTCGTCTCTTATTATTTTCGCTATTGAAGAAAAAAAGTAAGAATAGGTCATGGTGAATAGGGTTATTTTCAACATTTTATTTTAGACTTATGATGAATGTGCTGTACTCACAGTTAACTATCTCGTACTTATTTCATTATAATTAATTTATTGAAGCATCTGATCAAACATGATGCAGTTAATAGTCAATTATTTGAAATATTTAAAAATATCATTGAAATATGCAATTTAATGAACCTAATTTTTTTATTTATCCTTAGGATCAGTGGAAAAATCATTCCTCTGAATATTCATCACAGATATCTCAAACAAGCATTACTTCTCCGCACACTTCTTGGATTGATATGGGTAATAATCCTGCCGTGAAACGGTCACATTATGAAATTTAATTAAATAATAATTCCAGTTACTTTGTTACTTATTTAAAAAATAAAAATTAATAAAACAGAAGAAAACTTTGTATTATAAAATGTTTAAACCATTATACAGACATATTCTATGAATTTTTGTATATTATAAACTACAACGTGGATATAAATTAATGTGGTTTAAGTGAGCTATGAAAGTTGAGAACTTGTTAATTTATATTGTTAAATACTATCAGGTTATAAAATCAATTTAAAATTAATAACTCAGAATTGACAATATGACGTTTTAAAACTTTTTTCATGATGCAGAGGTGGAAAATTGCATAGCTCAATTGAACCACATTCAAATGCTTTAACCTGTATGCAGGGTGTTAGTGAATACATATAAAAATTTATAGGGTATATAGAGGATTCAAGATAGACCAACTTTTAATATGAAACTCATATCTGTTATATTAATATTAACATTAAACCACAAAAGCGGCACTGCTGGCGATCCCATTGATATTTAAGCCTAAGTTTTCGTAGCCTTGCAACTCCAGTCCCTTTACCGCAGCATACTGGCCTGGCCATACTAACATTCGTTTTCGTAAGACGGAAGTAAAGCAAACGCGTGATTAACACGTAGCGATAATGATTTGAATTTCTATTAGTTATTTTAGATTTGGGCAACTGATTTGGGGCGTTAGTAACCTTCAGTAACCTTCTTCGCAACAACTCCTGTTTACACTAAATACACACAAACTGCCGGCACAGTTGCGTCCCGTTTCGTTTTATGACAGTCAACTGAGCGGTGTAAATCAGGTTTTTAATACCAACGGTACAAGGCACGACGTGTCTACTGACTGCAAAGCACGTGAACGAATCGTTTCTTCGTGGAACAGTGTATAGGCATTTTAAAATTAAGGCAAATGCAAATAATAAAAATAAATTTATATACACTGTTTCGCTTTATTTTATTTAAAGAGTAACCAAAAGGCAGGAAAAGGTAAAGATTTTAGCAATACGATTATAGCTTGGCGGACTGCGGTTTGCTCACGTTTGATGAAGTTCACGTACAGGAAGCGTTTTTGAAGTAGTAAATAGAAATAATAGTCTCACAGAAAAACACGTAGTAAAACGAGAATGTTCGTTGGGCCTTTTCATTTTTCCTGTCTAAATTTAGTTTCTGTTTGAGTGCCGCATCTTGATAAACTTACTAGGGTGAGCGCATCTGTTAGCAAGCTTTTAAGAGAATTTTGAGATTACAGCAATCATATGTGGCGAACAGTTATGTTTGAAATAAGGTAAATTAAATAATCTTTTAATATAAACATGCATCAGAAAAAAAAAAATTATACGTCTTTGTAAGACTTAATATTGCCAAGTTGCAACGGCTGCAAAATAAAATTGTAGTTGATGCGTTGTGGTATGTCAGAAACGATCAGCTGCACTATGAACTGGGCATCTCAACAATTCACCAATACATACGTGCTTGTGCGGTGAAATTCTTTGCCAACATAAGACTTTGTGAGTCTAGGGGTACCAATCCCGCAAGCTTGCGGGACTGACGTCATCAATCCCGCGGATCCGCAACATTTGCGGGATTACAAACTATCACAATGCTTTTTTCAGTTGCTAAGAAAATTAAGTACCAAAAGTTAGTTATGCAATAAAAGACAACTAAATTCCAAATAAAAGTAGCATTTATTAGTAAAAAAATTAAGAAAAATTATTGAGATTTCTTTTGGAAATATTTTCGGAGAAATGATAAAGTATTCAAAGTTTGATCTTGTAAATTTGACCTGATTTTATTGCAGAAGTACCCAGTGACGGAAAACGCGCGCTCGCCATACAAATTTTTTCAAATTTGGATATTTTTATTCAGTCCCGCAAATCCCGCTTAAAAATCATGCGGGATCCAGCGTTTGCGGGATTGGTATCCCTAATTGTGACAGAGCTGTACTTTATAACCTCGGCTAAAAAGGAAACTACCTCAGGACTTATTAGCAAGTTACCATTAGTCTTAAACGTCAATGTAGTCAATAGCATTAAAATATCTCTACCATGTATAGCATAAGTAGTTGCTGATCTGGTAAATTTAAAATTTAAAAAAAAGTATAAAATTCTAAAAACATTTATTTGCCAGTTGATACATGGTTTCCGGTTCTCAGCCGGAGGTGTATTTTAGTCAACGGCATTTCTTATCAAACAGTATGCACATATCAAAGAACATTATAACAGGTTGTTGTCCTTAGTTAATAAATATAAAATATTAATATCTTAATAATAAAAAACTTGGTGCATATGTGTATAATCGCATAACGCTTAAACCACTGGACGTATCGAAGCCATATTCACACCATATGTTCTTTTGGTGCTCCGATGAGTTCATATCTTTTTGGACCCGCCAGGTGGTGCTTTATGAAAATGTGTATTTATGGTCCGATTTCGTCCCCTTAGTACTACAACTAGATAACTTGAAATTTGAGCATTTTAAAAAATTTGAACTATTATGATAAAGGGTCACAAAAAGCTTTAAAGTGGCATCGCATTACTATGGCTTTAAACTAAAAACACAAATGATTTATATTGCCTTGTGATTTTGTTTTAATCTCTAATGTTTAATCTCGTTTTCTGAGATATCTATCATTTCAAGTTACCTAGTTGTAATACTAAGGGGACGATTTAGTCGCTGAAGTCGTAATATTTATGAAAATATTTCTTTCCACGTAACTAACATAAATATTCTGAATATGAGCCAAATCAGACCATAAATACACATTTTCATTTTTATTTTTGGGCAAAACAAAGTTTATCATCTAGTAATCATATAATTTTTGAAAAGGTAACGAATGGGTGTCAGCCGGATAAAAGGAACGTTTACCCTACTCTTCGATTAAACATCGAAAACGTGCTTTCACTTTGAACACCAAACTTAAAATGCAGACAAAATAAGTTCCATATTGAGGTTTATAATTTGAGAAATGTCACACAAATGGAAATTGCAAATGTAACAAACTTTGAAGTTGCGTAAACTTATTGTTGAATTGTGATAAGTATAATATGAAATAATTGCGTTAACTTAAAATAATACAAAAATAGAATTGGGTGTAATTACTTCCTGAATGATGAGAAAGATTTGAATGAATAAGTGTTTGTAGAGTATGTAGAGGGTTGAAATTAGACCAACACACCGATTTAGAGATAAATTATTATGAGCAATAGTTGTAATGTTTGACTATTACGAGCATTACTCCTAAGTCCAGTCTTAGCTCAAAAACAGTGCGTTTCCAGATATGCTTCTTACTAAAAGCCGATCTATCTTGAATGCTCTGCATTCCCTATAAATTTGTAACACGGTTTTATTAAGAATGATGAGTTTCTTATTAAAAGTTGAATCCATCATTATAAATTGGTAACAAGTATTCATTAATATCCTGTATAAATACAAACTAATTTACCAACAAAAAACAAAAAACATTAAATGACTATAATCTATTCTACGGCGCCTGATGCTTCAACCCAATTTATTTTTAAAACTTATGACTTTAATTATTCTCTAGCATCATTAACAGTATTTGGCACTTTCACTTTAAGTCCATCTAATTTCTCGGTCAATATAATTTGACAACCTAACCTAGAAGTATCTGATAAATCATATGCTAAATCTAGCATATCTAATTCTTCATCGGTTGGCTTCTCAGGTAGTTCATTGTAACTTTTCTCATCAAATATTAGGTGACAAGTTGAACAAGTTAAAGTACCTTCACATGCTCCAAAACCGTCCAAATCAATGTCATTATTTACCACAACATCTAGTAAGGAATCTCCTATTTTTCCTTTCGCTTTAATTTCTTCACCATTTGCCTTTAAAAATGTTATTTCTACTCTACAACATTAACAAAGAAAAAATAAGGAAACAAAACATTTACAGGTCTAAACTGCTGGTACAAAAATTTTCTATTGAAAACTTTTCATTAAAAATGATTAAAAATATGTATTACTTACTCCTTTTTATTAAGAGCTGGTATAGCAGTTGAAAAAATTTTTAGATTATAATTAAATAACTTGGGTAAATAATTTGAAAAGACCAAATTTCTTAAAGTGTAGTTTAAAGCCATATCGTTTTGATTTTTTACTAATTACCGTTAACCTATGTAACTGTTTTAAAGGTCAACTACATCCTGACATGTTTATATAAATTATATAAATAAACTACGTCACCATAGTATAATGCACAACTAATTTATCATATTTTCGCAATTGTGAAATGAAATTTAGATTGAGCACTGCTGTATCGAAAATCACGTATAACCAAAAACTATTTTGCATACCTATATGTAAGGAAATATATTGACACCGAATGACAAGCACCGCGGCACCTATCGTTCCATTTTATAACTACAGGTTGGGGAGTTTATTGTCTTTATAAAATGAGTAATGTTTGTTATTCTGTTCCGAAAATCAAATCATTGCTTAAGGGGGTATTCTAGTCTAGAGGCATGAATTTGAGGTGTTTTTTCGCGTGCTATAAATAAAGAACAAAAAATATTTTTACTATCTATTTTTTAACAAGATATTTATTCATGTTTTAACAATACATAAAAAATTAAAAAAAGTGAAAAAATTGAAAACTCAAAAAGTTATAAGCTGTTGAAGTGGGGGATTGGAAAAAAATGGCGTGCCAAGTCTGTCACGATTGTAACCCTCCAAATGATGTGAAATAAAAAAATAAAAAAGATTATTTATCTAGATAAATGCTGCTATCGTACTAACTAAAAAAAAACCGAAAAAAATGTTTTTTCGCTAAATTGCGGATGTCCGAAAAAATAATAAATTTTTTTACTGTTTCTTTGACTTTTCTGAATTTTTTAAAAATAGTTAAAAAAATTAATTTGTTATAAAACATAGTTAGTACGATAGAAACATATATAAAGAAGACACACCAAATTCCAAATAAATCGGTTAAGTAGAATTTGGGAAATCATGACAAACTTTTTGAAAAAAGTAGTTTCGAGAAAAACGCGTTTAAAGTTTCGGGTAAAATTACGCCCAGTGTCGTTCCGGCCCAGCCGGTTTGGATGTCGTGTCACTAAAATAGCTATATCTCCGGAAATAATTAAAATTTTGACAAATCCTTTTAAAGACATATTCTTGAAAGGTTAAGCTTTAAAAATATGAGAGAAAAAAAATTTTATTTTTTCAAATTTCTACACTAGAATACCCCCTTAAAAACTGCCCCGGTTTATGCTTCCACGCACAATGCTGTAAGAAAAGTGAATCCCGATGTTTAGTTTGAATATAATCCACACGGCGCTGCGATCTTAATTTTAGTTCCCAATACACTAATACCCCGGTTTACGTTGATTCGCTTATAATGCTTTTTTAAAATCAACTACCGCGCAGGCTCACTGTATCGTGCGCAGGCGCAGGCGCTCTTGCGCTCTTATTGCAATTTAATTTAGTTGTTTTTTTAAATATTTTTACATAATACAAAATTAAAACAATATTTCACTGTTAAATACTGTTTTCAACCTTATGGTATGTATTTGTATTCTTTTTTTTATTTAAAATACTTCATACGACAATTAAAAAAAGTAATTGGCCCCGTTTTACGTTTGATTCGCTTAACGTCTTTTCTTTTTGACACGCATTAATCGCGTAAACCGGAGTATTACTGTATTGACTCCAGGTATTTGAGAACACCATCATCGCCAGATGGCGCTTTATAATACCAAAATCCACAGTTCCTTGTTGCCAATCTAACTAGAAAAACAACTCAACTGAACTGAACGATACGGTCACATAATCTCAATGAACATTTTAGATTTTATTTGCTTGGGTACTAATGTTGTTTTTATAAAATGTCCAAGGTAGCAATATTACTATTTGACATTGGAAAATATGTTGGAACCAGAGAGAACCAGAATAAAAAGGAAAAGCAATTTTTAAAATAGAGGGCATAATGTTATGTAGAAAGAGGCGATACAACGCAACAAGCTTGAAATGGTGGCATTATCACAAATAAATATTCTAACTGGTAATGTAATAAATTACTGTTAAAAATTGTTATAAAATACTGTATCAGAGAGAATATTAATATATACGTTTGAACGCGGAAAACATTTTTTGTCACCCATCATAATGGTTTCGCTAACTGCGAATAGATGTCGCACCCTTTGCGATTTTCTTAAACAGTAGTTTGTTTGCCCACTGATTTTGACTTTGTCATTAGCTAAACGCTATCCTAGTCCTGATTTACGAAATGTCCGAATTATAGAAATATTTTAAAAACTCCAAAATAATGCAAATAAAATATGCTTTTGTAGCAATGTCCGAATGATTGGAGTGTTCGAATTACCGCATGTCCGAAGTGACTAAGTTCTACTGTTTATAATAAAACCACAGAATATTAGTTTTTTCAGAAGCAGCACTCTGGGCGGAACCTTTGATGTTTCACACTTTAAGTTGGTGACCTCGGGTATTTAAGCCAGTAGTGCGCTTGCAACAAAAATGCTCCGAGGTAAGAGATAGAAGTGTGGAAGAAAAAGAGACAGCGTTAATAGAAGAACTGCGACGCACGTGCTCGCAACATGAATCGGAGTGGATAACATTCACAGACAAATATTGTCATCCTGTACTAACCTAATAAAGTGTAATTTTTTTCTCTCATGCCGATGCGTGATTCACGAAAACATGAAATTTTTACGCGTGCATATGATTGGTCGTTTAATCCAATAGTACACTTCCATCTCTCTCTCTCATTTTTAATCTCTTTGTCGAGTGCTGCTTTTGTATCTATTAATATTCTGTGATAAAACGATCGATGACAAAAAGTTTGCTGGATACAGGCCTTCCTAGATCTCTTAGACCGCGAGTCCAAGAAATAGGAGAAAATTAGTTTTTGGTGTCGTGAAAAGAATTTTGATTTCTACGTCGAAGTTCCTGAGATTTGGAACGATCTATACCTACATTAAAGTGATAATAATAACAGTAATTTAAAAATATATTTAAAATTATAGGTTCTAAATTTTCTTTATTTATTAAATAATATGTATTTTAAAATACATACCTAGAAACATTTAAAGCAAAGAATACATAATTTAAAATAATTTCTTGTAAAAGTAAATTAGATTAATAGCAATCAACAGTGTATCATTGGTTGCCTAGTATTACTTATATATTGTTTCTCTCTGAAAATGAATTCGTTTGCTCTTGTGTTCACTAAATGTGGTAACAGTGAATAATTCTTATTTCTTATTAGAAAACAATAGTTTTATATTAAACTTGAAATTTACTATTGGAAACTTATATTCCTTTGTACTTCACATTTAACCGCATAACCGGAAGTGCACAAGAGTGTTTTATTATTTATAAGTACATACAAAATTGACATAAGTTTGTCATAACTGTAGCGACATAAAGTTAGATGAGATGTGTGAACGTTTTTAGGTTGGGGAGTTCACCGATTTTCGGATTTTTGTGGTTCATTCTTCTCAACTTGAACTGTTTCTACCACTACATCGTTTTCATTAATAATTTTGATTTGGTTTCTTTATTGTTCTTTGTAATCTAGGTATTATACTTATCAACTTTATTTTTTCCGCTAATTACCATAGTGAAACAATGGTAAAGTCAGCTTTTGGCGATATTCAGGAAAATAACATTCTTTAAATACTTTTTTACATATTATAAATAAACAAACAACAACAAACAGTGAAGCAACGTATTTGTTTGTGTAAGTACTAATCATCGAAGGTAAACTTTTTATCACAAATGTGAAATTTATTGGTTACTGAATGAATGATAAATAGATATTTCCGTATCCACGATAATATTACTTATTAAGTATATTAGGTACTTACTTGTTTTTCTGAAATCGAGAAATGAAATTTGAGTCAAAACTGTGAAAAAGTATGTTTCCAACACGTCACCTCTTTATAAATCGTGGGCTTACTGCAATAACCCTTTTAAGTCCACTCCTGGTCGTTTTCGGGTTTTAAACAAAATAACATAGGTATCTACAACAAAAGTATTTTAGTTTTCCAAACTGCAAGTTTATAGAAAATCTATTGATTTTTCCTTAAGGCGAAGTGCTCACTACCTCAATCAGTTTCTTCCAAATGCTGACTTTATTTTAGAAAATTTTTAAACATTTTTTTTTTAATTCTTAAAAAAATAAAAGAGATAATATGTGGCCGTTCATTTTTCGAAAAAATATGTAACAAAAGAATAAAAAATGAAATTAGAATAATATCAAAAAATTAACGGCCCTATCATAATTTAAAAAATATTCTAACTACGTCCTTGAAAGAATAAAAAATATTTCCAAAATTAAACCTATGAAATGGAATATAAAATCAACCTGTAACAATAATTCTTGGGGAAAATTTAAAGTGAAACATGGTACGGCTTCGGCTACTAGGCGGAGTTTTCGCGTACGAAATTTATCAGTTCCGAGAACTCTAAACACAAACATAATTCTTTTCACCAATAACGCACGAAGATCACTCATAAATCAGACAACTTAAATGGGACAAAGTAAGATGCATGCTGCACATTTGTCTGACCGCTTGCAGCGTGTATAGGCTTCCAAAACGTATGTCTGTGAATAAAAATCTTAAGAATCAATGAACCACCCAGTGAAAACTTTCATTTATGCGAACTGAGAATTCTCCCTAAATGGAAATAAGAGTTAAATTTCTTCCAATTAACAAAAATGAACTTAACGGATTTTTGCAGTAAGCCCACGAAATGAGAACATGAGTGTTAGAAGCCAACATTTAACGCAGCTACTTTTCAAACACTGAGAAAGTATTTAAAAGTAAATATTCGACTGTCAGATTTATTCAATTGTTTTCAATGTTTTGTAGTAGTCAGCATATGTAATGGAGTTTTGCGTGGGCGAAAATCTGTGCGAACACAATGTAATACAAGTCTTTAATGTTTACAGCTTTTAATTGTTACGTTCACCAGGTGTTCAGGGTATTTGCCGTATTAACCTTATTGTTGCAATAAAAATTTATAGTTACAAATTTATTACAAAATTTATTGTCGATATTATACCACCTTTGAAGCCCTAATGAAGAACTATCGTTCTTAAATATTTTTCCGGTATTCCTAACATTACATCTATAAGTGGTGCGCGACTTTTGGAACAGCTGTATTTACATTAAATCAGAAGAAACATTTAGATTAATGAGGATAAAATGAGCAAATACAATGAAGATATTTTTGCGCACAAAACAAAAACAAAATTTTTTCAACATGTATCACAGCGAATGTAAAAAGAAATACCTACCCAACAGACAATGCTGTTTTTATCTTCTTGCATTCACAAAATAACCGGATTGGTGAATCGTTGTAGCCATGTTAAACTTATACCAACTATTTCATTGGTTCAAAGTTTAACCCGACATCCAATGACGTCGTTCATGACTCCCTACCTGTTCTCGTTCATCGTAAATTTAAATTATGCTCTGGATTTAGACGATATTCTAGACTGGAAAAAAAATTGTTCCAAACCCGTTTTCGTCCGCCGCCCGTTTAAATTATATTTTCACCGCACTCGTCGTTCCTGTAATAAGTGTTTATAAACTGCTATTCAAAATTATGTAACCATTCAGGAATTTGGGGAAATATTTAATATTTATGTCATTTACAATTTTTTCTCAAATTGGTCCAAAAATGAATCCGAAATGATACAATCTGGTCAACATTTTGTTTTTTAATAATAAAAACGCTTTACCTATGCCAAAATTTCTGATAATTGTGAACTTTGTTTAGATTTATTTTGCTTATACTTTTTTTTAGAATAAAAAGTGAATACTTGCCTGTAGAACTCGCCTACATAATTTAACTTGGTAGTTTTTATAAATTTAGTATAATAAATAGCAGGTATGCCTAATTATCAGGATCACGATTTAACTTTGCATAATAATAATTGAGAAATAATAGACAACAAAACTTCGTCTCACAAACTGATTTATTTCTAATATAATTTTATAAATGAGGATAAAAAAGATAGGAACGAAAGGAAGATCCAATCAGTTGAAGCTTAATTTTAGAGTCCTTTTCACGACAACAAGAAAAATATTTACTTCCAATTCTTCTGTACATTTAAACTCATTCAGTAAAAAATTTTAATCTGTCATTTGCAACGATTGCATTAGAAAATCGAATTAGACTAGAGTTATTTATCGACCCATAACTTTATATCTTTCCAAATCTCTTTAATATCAACTGAATGTAAATGATATTAATTTGTTAGTTTCTAAAAGATTACTGTAACATATAGCTACTGACTGACCTTGGTAACAAGAAATGCGCACAAAAAATGAAAATCGAAATGATTCGTTTGAACAGCCTATAAGAACCGATTAATGAATAAACATGCATCGAGCGAACATCCCCGAGATATGTCCGCGGGGCCGCGGCATCAGGACCCGCCTCCGACCTTATCTCAGCTATAGATGGCATGGAGGCCCACGCGGCGTCCAGTGCATGTCTAACTGCCGTGAGTTGAGATTTGAGCTTACCACATTAAAATTGCAGTGTCGTCAACGGTGCAATTTAGAAAATTGCTGCCCCCACACGCTGAAACTTCTCTTTGGAACGGACACTAATTGGAGCCGCTTAATTCAGCACGGCGCTCGAGCCACCCTACGGTCACGTATAAGGTAAGTTCAGGATTTCTTTAGTAAATAAGTGATTTGGCACGATCTACGGACAACGGCGAAGAGAGCTAGTTTTCATTACGACGCGATGCTATCAAGATCGGTTACGCGTACCCAAATTTATTTTCATTTCGTTCCAAGTTGTTGTCTGCAACGATGATTGTTTACAAGTGGATGCGTTTTATTAAATGATTGTGAGGATGCATCAGGTAAAATATGAAAAACGAACTACAGCGATTATAATAACACATACTGTTATGGCCAGGAAATATTACTTGAAGAATTATTTTGTTGATTTTTTAAATGCAAACTCCAAAAGTGCTATGCGAAAAGGGGTGGCAGTAAAAGTTTCACGATGAAGGTGACAAATTACCCACATTATTCTTGGATTTGCTTGAACATCATATCTTCATCGAAAAAAAACATGTCAATGTGCCTACATCGAAATTTATCTATTGAGTATTAATCAGCGAGGGAACATCTTTTGTTGCAATGAGATACACGTGAGAATGTAGTCTCCGTAAAATATTAAACGCAAATATTTCGTCAATTTAACGGCCCTCGAAAATTGCGATTCATGTGTGGCCGTCGGTAACATAAGATCTTCGCTAAGTATTTTATCCGGTTAATCCCTTGTTCCGCCCAACTCGTCCCGGTGTTCTAGTGAGATGAGTTTTGCAGACTGCGGGCAGTCGACCCGCATTAGTTTTTCGCCTGTTTCTGATTGCTGTCGATCAGTAAAAAAATATTTTATCTACGATCATTATACAGTGCTTTCGTAAAGTAAGGAACAAATTCGATAAAACATTTTAGAAAAATTTTCACAAATAATCCTCGGACCTGTCAACTTTAGTTTTTAAAACTGCATCTTTTTTGATATTTATAATTTTACGATCGTCTTTTGTTTTCGCACTATGACGTCATCGATAATTTTTTTAAATGGCACCCCTTATTTTTGTTCACGAATTTCGATGCAGCACATTTTTCTGAGTACGGAACTGTCAAATTCGTTTGACCTTGAAGAGGAAAGTTTTCGAGATAATCAGTCCTAAAGTTTCGAAAATGTATGGTAAAATTATTAGGTAAACCAGTAATAATATCATCAAGTAACCGCTGGAAACAAAAGACGGTTTTGACATCAACAAAATTTATTGGGAAAACGCTCGAATCTGTCAAATTTTATTTTTAGTCGCGTATTTTTTAAAATAGGATTGGTACAAACTCAATGATTACAAAAAAAATAAAGAAAGCGGTTTAGCTATCTCAAAATACTAATTTTAAGTAATGATTAAATTCAAAAAACAACTAAATTAAAATATTATGCACTCTTGACAACAGCCAATTCATTTTGAAGGTTGTCAATAACTTCAATAACTTCAATAACTTCGTGACGAATTCTTGCTTTAAATCTTCTAAATTCTGTAACTTACTACTTGCTTTTTAAGTATCCCCACAAAAAGTAATTAAAGTGTGTTAAATCTGGCGATCCCTCTTGTTTCCGGCGCTTCCTTGATAATTATTAATGGTTTACTCTCATAATTTTACTATACATTTTTGAAACTTTAGGACTGATTATTTCAAAAACTTTCCTCTTCAAGGTCATACGAATTTGACATTGCCGTACTCAGAAAAATGTGCTGAATCGAAATTCGTGAAAAAAAATATAGGGTGCTATTTAAAAAAATTGTTGTTGACGCCATATTGCGAAAACAAAAGACGATCGTAAAATTATGAATATTAAAAAATGCAGTTTTAAAAATTAAAGTTGACGGGTCCGAGGATTTTTTGCGAAAATTCTTCTAAAATGTTTTATCCAATTTATTCCTTACTTTACGAAGGCACTGTATAATATAACCATTATTGATGTGAAACCTCTAGTCTAAATTGTTATTTTATCCATCGATAAATTAAAGAGGGCTTCTTATTGGTTCCCAGCCATGGGTAAAATTGACAGAAATTTTATCCATCGGGACTTCGACCAATAAAAATTAAAAATACTGGGATTTTTATTTTACAACATTGCCACGTTGGTAACAGTTTGCATTAATTGCAACAACATAACCAAACAAAACTAAAGCAAATGACAGCAAAACGTACCAAAGTGTATTAATAATGAAATTCGTGATTTGTGAAGCAGTTTTTCGTGACTGAAAAATTTAAATTGTTGGAAAAAGAAAAAGAAATGTCCTGTACGCAATATCACAACGACTGCAATAGAAAATCTTCCACCACAAAAATTACGGCGCAAATATGAATGTATTTATGAAACTTTTTTAAAAATGGCGAGCAGAGAAAATTACTACTTCCTTTTCTGAAAATCTTGTATCAAGTTATTGTGTGAGGTTTGCAGAAAAATATTCATCTTTTTCTCTTTGGACAATGTAAACCAACTGTCGTAGTGTCATGTTCAAAAATTAAAAATTTTGAACTAAGAATTTCTTTTCTTATTTTGTATGGATGATCGCAGATAAAGTATAGTATTTATACTCGCAAATAAAGGTTCTTTACTTGCTCATGTAATAATATACTATAAATCACTCAATACTGTGAAATTTTTTTATCTTGAACTCGTATGACAAGAAAAAATAATCTAGCAGAATTAAATACATCACATAGCTATAATTCTGATGTGAATTAGCATATTAAAAACTGTATGCTTCTTTTACATCTACGTAGGTACTTACTTGTAAATATAGGTAGTAAATACCTAGCCATGGTTGAAAAGTACGAAAGCGTAATTAGGACATGCAAAAAATGAAAGTTGAAATTTCAAGAAAATCTTGAAATTTCACCTTTTTTTAAAACTTGGGAAGTCATTGTGAAAAGCCGTCGGTATTTATGTTTTTCTACTTTACGTTCGTACCGAGATTATTACGACACGCGTTTGCGTATCGTAAGTAGGACAAAAAGCGTGCGGTAAAAAAAATACTAAAAACAGTGTAATTTATTTTTTTAATTTTGGCATCTTTTCTGTGTAACAACCTAACATTACTGTCAACACTAAATTAACAGTGTCAATCAGCACTGGGACTCTTGTAATTGAATCAAATAGAAATAGTAAAAGGAAAAACTCTTTGACTGTGCTTGATTTAATCGTCACAAAAGACTTCCAGATATATAAACATAACCTCAAAAGCCAAAGGTGCAGTTGTGAGCGAGAATAAGATTTTTATTATTGTGACTGCATTTCTAGAGAAAAGGAATAACAAACATTGTGACTAAAGACACCACAAATCGGAGGATTTGTACTTTTGGCGCTTTAATTGAAAATATGTCAGTGATTGTTCCAATATTGTTTTCCTTACGCCAATTCTCAAATTCGCCGTATTGTTTTTCGCAAATATGGCGTGATTTTGTGGGTAGCAAATACCAATTGCATTTTCTGCCAAAACTCGTATTTCTGGGGACGTACATACTAAAACCTCTTCAGCAAAGCTCATTTTCATAATTTATTGAAATAATGACATTTCAAATTCATTTGTTTCCATAGGCGCATTTAATGTATTTGCCAAATGCCGCGAAATTCCCTAGATTTTGACATTTCATGTTTTTGCTTAAAAAATGTGGCAAAGTAGAAAAAATAGTGTATTATACCTCGTTTATAAGGCATTTTGTCGCACTTACAACAAAATGCGTCAAAATGCTTCTTATTAAACTCGTACCATAATACACTAATTTTGCTAGATTTGCAGATTCATGACAATCAGGTAATAGTCCAATTCTAAATTGTAGAAATCGTGTAGGCAGTGGCTTGATATTATTTTATTTTTCATGTTACGAACTTGGTCAGAAAAATTACTTATCGGTATTTGAGTGCAGGATAAACTTAAAAAAAAACTAACGGAAAGCTGGGATTAGGTACTGGTTGTTGGTAACCATAATTTTTGGTTTAACCCTCGATTTAAATACCTACGATAATAAAAACATTTCAAACCACGACTTATTCTGGTTCTATAATAAAAAATCAAATACAGATACAGACGGCCCTCGACTTTCGCACATAATTGGTGGTTGGAGAATGTGTACGAATGTTGAATGTTCGAAAGTACAGGAATATAAAAAAACATCAAACATTGCAATTTAAAATATTGATTTATCAATAATAATAAATATTTTTTTTGCATTTTTATCGTTATCTACAAAAATCATTAATAAATTAAATGTTTGAAAATGTGCGGAATAGCTAATTGTGCGAAAATGCAAGGCCGCCGGCGGTACTACATGTATTGGGGGAATCTCCTTTTAGTGTTGTCAAACACCATCGGCTTTACGATGTGATTTCTCAAATATGTCGCAAGGTTAGGCGATTAAAAGAAAAAACCTTAAACTTTTAACTTTTTTTAAAAAAAGGTGAAATTTCAAGTTTTATTTTTATTTTTACATGTCCTAACTACGCTCTTCGTAGAAAAGAGTTTATTAAATTATAATTTAAAAACGTATTGATTACATCCAGCTGCGATCATAAATAATCTATGTTTGTTTCCAAAACGCTTTTACATCGCCGATTCATGGTTTTGTCTCTCCAATTTGTTGTCAATAAACGAAATTGTTAAATCGGAAAGCTTCAAGATACGCGTTTAAATTATTTTTTTAACTTGTTTGCAATCTGTGCCAGTTAATTCAGCAAATTTTGTGATAATTACAATCGCATAGTAAAAGAGTGGTGATGTTAATAGCATACTGCTGTACTGCACAAATATGAGAGCATTATGGCAAAAGTTGGTAAGTTATTTTTTGTCTTTTTTTTGGAAAAATTCTTTTTTAAATATTTTTGTGAATACATGGTGATTGAAATAATCCGTATGCCTACTTCTTTTTTGGGTAGGTACTTAATAGTTTTGTGTAAAAATAGGGGAAAGTCGCCCTCTCGTTTTTTTTTTCGTACTTTACGCAACATTGTTGTTCTGCTCGAATGATTATATTAAAAAAAAACTGAATACACTCGGATCTTTTTTTATCCGAATTTGAAGTTGTGCGTTTGTAATTTGAAGAAAATTTGGGGCTTCCCCGTAATATCGGAGCCGGTGGTTCTTTGTTGTATCTAAGTTGCACTAAATTGTATATGTATGGACGAACAGTCCATTTTAACTTTCGTACAAGCAGTGTGAGCGTTCAAAAAATTATTGTTTTTTTTCTTTTCATTATTCAAACTGTTTGACGTACAAAATATACATAAGTGTAAGCCGTGATGTCCGTGAAGTATAATTTTCCATACAAGTTTGATGCTTATCTTTTCCTTATTGTAACTTAAATTTGGTTAATTTTTATTTGCTGCGTTTATACATTTCCAATACGTATTTCGGTAATTCGGTTTAACTCTGCTTTTATAGTAGTACATAGTTCAGTCAATTCATTCATAAAAAAGAGCTCAACCTTGCAAAAATCGGTGTACTCCAATAAAAGCAGTTTTGTTAAAGCACTTTAATTTTTTATAAACGCAGCAATTGTAACGATTTCTGATTTTCGAACCGATTTATCTAATGTTTTTTAGTCATTGCTATTTTTCTTTAGTTCGAGTAGCCACTTCGTCTCACTTTACCCTACATTTACATTTATTTACTTGTTAAGAATATACAGATTTGTTTTTCACATAAAATGATATCTACGTAGGTAATACAAATTTGTTTTTCAGATAAAATTTATCTACGTACCTAAAATAATAGTTGTTGATGTCGTAAAAGCGAAACTTTTCAAGCGATTAAAGAAAAATTAGGTAAAAAACTTTATTATTTTATTTTTACGAACTGTGCAAGTTAATATTGTTTATTTACTTGTTTCGATAGAAGTACATACTAAGTATTCCATACAGTCATTCTTGTTTCTCTACAGTGCGATGGGTTTTCTCATTGTGTTCATCAGAATGTGGGAATGCCGTTTGTTAAAAATCGAGCTTCGAAATTGATACAACTCCCATAAATCTATTAAAAACTAGTGTAGATTACTTTAAATAGTGTTCAAAGTAGTTCCTCAATGAAGCAAAAAATACACCAATCAGATAAAAATATAATAACAAAACAAATTATTACCCTAATAAAATGTCGTTAATACAGAACGCCGCTCATAAACATATTAGCGAAATGATTCACTTCATTTTGAGGCATAATTATATAAATTCACTTTTCCGGCCACAGAAGTTTCAGCAGAGGACAGAAGCGTAAAATTTTAGGTTTTGACAATAATATGACCAAGGTGGCAACATAATTATAATTTATTAAAGAAATGTTCTTAACCAATTCTTTAAAAACCTCTGAATGAACCTACAGTAATGCCAGACTCCTTAGTGTAATACTGGATGGTAAAACAAAATTAGCCCTTAGTTTAAAATTTTATTTAATTTATTTATTTAATTTAAAATTTGTATATACTTAAAGTAGTGCAAGTTCAAAATGGTCTGGTCTACTAATGTAGTACCTGTAATGTGTGCGTGTAATGTACCTACCTACAAAGGATTGTTGCAATTTTTATATTTCAAAGTTTCCCTAATTAGCATTTTCTTTTGACAGTGCCTTTAACTTCGACATAGAGAATTTCCACTGTACCTACTCCAAAGTCATGTAATTGACTAATCTGGCAATTTTAAAAAATCATATTTTAACGAAGCGATAATTTAGTTGGAATTTTCCAGATGCGCTAAAGCATTTCTAAATAGGAATTAGTTTCAACTTACAATATAAGATATATTTAACTTCTTTTTTTTAAATAACAGTTTATTTACAATCTGCCATAATACATTAAGCAATCATGACTTGTGGGAAATTGCCTCCATTAGCAATTGCCCTTTAAAGATAGTCGTAGGATATCTAGGTTTTATGACTAACCTAATCTAAACTATATTCACAACATTGTTATTGTTATACATGGGCCTACATTCGTTAAATATCTACTGAAATCTGTTGGGTAAGTCTGAGGGTTTAAATCTCTTTAACCTTGTCACTTCATCATTGTCATTTAACTTTAACTTTGAACATTTAACTTGCCCCCCAGTCAGTTTAAATGGGCAACAAATTTCGCAACTGGAAACGGTCAAATACCTCGGTATACACCTGGATCGACGTCTTACGTGGAAACAACATGTTTGGGCTAAAAGAAAACAGCTGGGATTAAAATATAGATCCATGTACTGGTTACTAGGTCGGAAATCAAAATTATCAACTATTAATAAAATCCTGCTCTACAAAGCAATATTAAGACTAGTGTGAACATACGGGCTGCAGCTATGGGGCGCAGCAGCTAACTCCACCATCGATATAATCAGACGGTTTCAGTCGAAAGTGTTAAGAGAAATAGTGGAGACACCCTTGGTACGTGCCTAATGAAGTGATAAGACGTGATCACAAAAATGAGTGCCAAATATTTAACATGAGATTCTGAATCGATTTAGCCATTTGTTTCTTTTTCCGTTTGCGCACGTACATGGGAAATTAAAAATTCAGGAAAAATGAAAATTTAGTTTATTATAAGTGAGGTTGTTTTGTCGAGACTTTTGATAGTCGGTCTAAAACAAACGAGTTCATTATTAGTGAGTTCAACTGTATATATTTTACAAAAATTGTAATAAGGCGGCTTCCATAAATGTTTTTCGTTAAATTTGACCCAAACCCCACTCCCATGTCACAAGGTGTCACACTATGCCAACCCCTTCCTTCACGTGCGTCATGTCACAGAAGCACAATTATTTTCATTCATAAAGTGAAATACAATTAAATGAAAGGTTCGCTATATCAGTTAACGAATTTATAATGGTCAGTTAGCAATAGTTGCTAAAATTTTAGTTCTTCGAAAATACCCTTTGTGATGTCACGTGTTTAAAAAGTCCCCCGTCCCCCTGTCATTGACTGTCACTGTTAGGCTAACCTTCATCCCCCGCCTAAACATGGCACATCATTTATGGAAGAGGCCTAATTCGGAAAATGCTAAATTGAATTTTACACATTTTTTGTTAAGAAAAATTCCCATAACTGATTTTTCCTATTGTGATAGTCTGTAACTATTACCAATTATACCGTCTATTGGATGTATTTATTATTGTTAATAGGTATACAATTAATTATGCTTTATGTAATATAAAACAAAAAAGTGAAGTACCTAAATAAACAGACTGACCGTTATAATTGCGAAAGATTTTAAGGGGCCCTTTTCCTAAGCGGTCTAGTTTTCAAGATACAGTGAAAACTCAAGTTTTTTTTTAAATTAATAACTTAATTCTATGTATCTACATATTTCAAAACCATAACTTAATTCAAATTTATTATTCACTATCAACGTCTTTATGCGTGTTTCATAATTAAAGGGTTCTTAAAAAATGTCGTCCCTCATATGTGTTCGGGAAATCATTGTTCGGGACCTTTCTGCATCTCCCTATGGGCGTATCCAAGACGCTCGGTGAACTGTTTACCTAATAATTCATTGATTGATATCGAATTTCTAACACTCGAAAACACTTCAATATAATTTTCTGACATTTGGTATGATTGTAATATGTTCCAGGAAACAAATCAAATTTTAATCTTTTTTTGGAATGCACTATAGATTGTAGAGAAAGATTATTTTTACTTTTTTGTCGTGTCAAAAAGCTGCTTGAGAAAAACACAAATTGAACACCAACGTTATCTACTTTTTATTCATACCCCGACATTATATATTTACTGATTAAACACCTATATTGTGTCAAACAGGTTATAATAAAAATTCGTGCAATTTTGAGGTTATTGTTTATTTTCAATAATTTCGAAAGTTTTCGGTGTACAATTTTTTTGAACTTTAACCCATGAGAAGGCGCGCCTTTAAATGTTACACGGATAGGCGCGTGAGCAAACTGCTCACGCTGTTTCAAATGTAATTTGTTACCTAATTTTACTATACTATATTGAAAAAACATGTATAGCAAATGTGTAGCAAGAGAACATCTATATGTATAGTACGGAAAAGTAACTTTTATTACGTCTTAAGTGATACAAATTTGGCTTTTAACAAAAATATAAAATGCTTTTAAACTTTTGGCTATAATTTTAGGCAGTCTTGGAAAAAGAACTATATAAAAAAAACATAACATTAATTTTAAAAAAATTCTTTTGTTAATGATGTCACCGGTTTTTCGTCAAATTCTACCCCCACCTTACCCCCATGTCACAAGGGGTCACACTGAACCAAACATCCCCCTCCTCCACGTGAGTCACGTCACAGAAACAAAGTTATTTTCAATTATAAAGTAAAATACAATTAATGAACTGTTCGCTTTATTAGTTGACAAATTTATATACAGTAGAATCCGGTTATAACGGCTCCGGTTATAGCGAACCACCGGTTATAACGAACTTTATTCCAAGTCCCGACATTTTTCCCTATGTAACAATGTAAAAAACAATCGGTTATAACGAACTCGGATATAACGAACTATCGGATATAGCGAACCTGAAAAGACGAAATTAATGAAATTTTAATCGGCTATAACGAACTTTGCATTGTATATAACACATAATAACCTTTGAATCTGATGATGACTTGTCATTAAATGAGTGGTTACAAAAAGATAAACAAAGGGAACGTGAATTTCAGCAATTGGAAAATTCAAATTTTTCCGAAAACTTACAACTAGAATATTTGGATATTTGTGGTAGACAAAAGTGACCACGAAGAAGCCAATAAGGATGAGCCGGAACCACCAGCATTACAGATTTTATGTACACAGGAAGCTGTGAGAAGTATTAACAACATTCGTAATTTTTTACAGAATTATGGTGCGCCGATTATTGAAAATGTGTGAACGATTTATAATTTAAAAATGCAACAGTTCAGTCGAAAATAACAATTTTTTTCAAATAAAATTACTTATTTCATTTTGCATTGTTTCACTTAACTTAACTTAACTTTAACTTATATTTATAATGGTTTTATACATATGCATATTTACATTAGACAACAACGGTCTCATAAAACACTCTTGCATTTATTCTTTCATTAACGCTAATAACGAACTTCGGATATAACGAACCGATTTTGACGGTCCCTTAAGGTTCGTTATAACCGGATTCTACTGTAGTTGCTAAAATTTTACTTTTTCGAAAATACCCTTTGTAATGTCACGTTTTTAAAAAAAACCCCTAACTCCCTGTTATGAACTGTCACAATTCCGTTAAACCCCTCCCCCGCCTAAACGTGTGAAATCATTTATGGACGACGCCTAAGTCGGGACGAAAGTATAAAGCATGAAAAATATAAGGATGCCCTTGAAAGTAGGTGCATTACACATAGATGGGCGCGCTAAGAGCAAATTGCCGCGTGACGGTGCAAGACTCCAAGAAACACCTCACGATTCAGTCGTGTTGACACTAAACGGCACACGAATTACATTAATAGATATAGGATGAATACTTAGGAAGGTATCTAAAGCCTTGAGGTTCTACGATATCGGTAGCATCGAAAAATATCAATATATTTTAACGTGAGCAAAATACTCATAGCGCGCCTTCTCACGGGTTAACACACTGTAGCATGGAAACTAAACCATTTAGGACGTATGCTCATACGAATTTTTTACAAGTCGAGGAATCACTCTTTAAAATCTTTCTCAATTATTTAGAACCATTCTGTATATTACAGATTTCGTATATCAGTTTTTGCTTAAACTGATGAGTTAAAATTAAAACGATTGTCTGAAGGTTGTTTGGCGCATAACTTCAAATCCGCACATAAAAATCCGTATAAAAAAAGATCCGAGTGTATATCAGCTGACTAATGCGACTGTTCGCTTCAGAAATGAACTTCAAACTAAGCTGTTCTGATTTTGAAATGATTAAACTGATGTAATACCGCGCGTTGAATAAAAAATTAAAATTTTCAGAATGATTAGAAACAGACAGGGTTTTGTATTGCATGTATCATTTAAATAAAATTCGCGACTCGTGCCGCGGGTCGCATAAAATAATGTTTGGCGCTCCGCCGGCGGTACTTTGTGAACAGCTGCTTTACATTATTTCTTTGAAATCAATTGTTTTAGTAGTTGTTCATATAGCAAGTTGAAGACTATAAACGTGAATAGGTCTTGATTTTTAGGCATTGGCGGCGAGAGACTATACATAATTCAGGTTTTTTGCGCGTTAAGCGTTATCGTTTTTTAAGAAATAAATCTTGTAACTAAATAAACACTAGGTATATGATCGTTGCGAATTGTAGACGAAACAAAATGTGCTGAATGTTTTTCAGATTAAATACTTTCTTATCAGTACATACACTGGAAGTTCTGAAAAGTCGAATCTCCAAGGAATCTTCAAAATAGGTCGAATTGGGGAAAATTCGAAATATAGAAATCAGAAAATGTCTTATTTACAGTACAACATAAGCTTTTATTATATTGAGGGTGCAAAAGTTAGAACAATAAATAAAATATGTACCGTAAAATCTTGAATATAATATGCATCTATGTACATACATAGGTTATGTACCTATAGGTAATACTCAGGCTTGATTTAGTTCTCAAGTGTCTAATAAAATGCAAATTCGCATGCATAAATTTGTAAGATTTGAACTTAACAAACTTTAGTCTCTAATAAAAAGTAAACAAAAATACATAATTTTAATAAAACCAACCATAAATACCTAAACTTAAATATTATTGATAAATCCATAAAAATACCAATATTTTTTTTTGTAGATGAGTAAAATATGCATTCCTTTTGTAGGCTACTAAAACGGGTAAAAAGTGTTTTATTCCAGATTTTCCAATAAGTAAGGTTTAATAATGTTGGTTTGTCTTTATCATACACACAGTGCTCGCTTCTAAATATGCATACTATCTTTTGCTTCTTATCGGAATTATTCGCTTTACGAATCGTCAAAATATAATAATCTTGATCGAGATTTAGGAATTTAGATTTAGAATAATATTAAAGGAATTCGCCTATATGCGAATTTTCCTGGATAATAAAAATAACATGTTTGGAATGACCATCGTCATAATCAATTTTATTTTCTAATTATTTTTCCTATTAAGATAGTAAAATGTCTTTGTTACAAGCACATATAGCAAATTCAAATAGAATGGTAACTTTATTGAATGCTGTTACAGTGTGACATCGATAATCCGGACTGATTAAAACCGCGGTGATCTGGATGAGTAAATAATTCGGATTACTGAAGCGAGACAGTTTTTTATTGAAAAGGGAAATATTTAATACAAATCAACTAGAAAATAGTAGGTACATATTGACGATTAACAGGGTCCATTTAGAAAAATTGAGATTTCTTAAATGACTGAGACTTCTAAAAACGTTGGTCCCGATTTCCTAATACTATCAAATTCGGATTTTAAAGTATACAATGCAATCTGATATTATAAAGATCTGGATTATCGAGGTCGCACTGTATATGCATAATGTGTTGTTGCTGGCGGTAGGTCGCAAAACACGAAACAAATTGAAAATTTCCGCATTTGGTTATATTGCGGGTTGTACGAAAATAGCATTTAGATAAAAATGTCGCAATATTTTTGCCACTTTGTAGGAAATCGCGTTACACAGGGGTCTGCTGTATTGAAAATCTCGTTCTTACCCAAATTCTGACTATTTGGAAAACCATTAAAAGAATTTCTTCCAAATTATCTATTATTTACTTACGTGAATTTCCACCCTCAACAAATGCATTGGCTACATTTGCATTTATTTCAGCAGGAATATTTAATGCGTTAAATAAGTGTGAAACGTTCTACGAACATAAAGTGATTTTTAAATGTAGGTGCTACCGCGCAATCAACTTTCGACAGATTTTTTCATCAATAAGTACATGTTATGTACCTACTTATACAATTGTAATGTAGATCTGTATTGTTTATTCATCTTAATTTTTTGTTTCATTTTAAATATCGATTAGTTTTTAAAGTGACTGCCAATCTGAAAACTTCAAAACTACAAAATTAAGCATAAATTCTATATAGTGAAGTTTTTATATAGTATTACCAAATATTACACAACAAGAACATTTGTTCCTCGTCGTATTTTTTATTCTCCTGACAGAACTGTTTATATATTTATTTTCCGTCTCCTTGACCACCGGATTGTCCTGGGAACACAGCTGGTGTCTGTGTTTGGACGCTTGGACGGTAACAATAGAGATCTGTGCCTTTTCGAACATCACGATAGAAGAGTTCGACTGTATCATTATGATTGTATAAAAAAAAATTTTTTAAACATTTTACTCATTGATGTAGGAAGAGTTTTATGAGTGGTGTTATTTATTAACCCATTAGTGCATAATGTATCTTATAATGAACGCCTACATTTTATTTTTTTGTGGGTCAGAATTGTGAATTCACGCACATTCCAACGATTTTGATAATTTCAAACAAATAAGACTTCATGCACTAATGGGTTAACTAGTTAAATTTTGACATTGAATTCGTCTAACTTTTATACGTTATGAAGTTAAAATAATCGTGAAATACAGTTTTTTAAATATAACGTAGTTACCTTACACAAATGTCGTCGGGAGGCGACCCTTAAAAGTTCTAATCACTTCTGCGCTGAAATAATGTTGGGGACAGCTGAGAGTTATATTGAAGGATACGTTCGCATCAACGCTTTTATAAAAGCGGAACTATGAATTAGCCTAATCCCAGTACATCCCTAGGTGCACGTTTTCGACTGTTAACAAAGAACGCCGATGTTTTTTTAAATGATCCTGTGTTTTAGACTACGGTTTATTTAATTGGAAAGATTTATTTGACGAATTGCATGTTAATATTTACCTACATATTTTGCAAAGATTTTTTGTAATATGCGTAAAATAACAATTCGGTGTTTACGTTAAAAAGTTGTTGTAAGTACAAATGTAGCTATTTATAAGTACATTACATAATGAGGTACATATTAAGAAATTCATACAAAGAAATCACTCACTTTTTATTAGTAAGAAAAAATAAGATAAAATTTTTGCACATTTAATCTAAAATCTGCGAAACCGAGTCTAGGTACATTATTACTGTGATGGTTTTCAATGTAGTAAAATTTTTAGTGCCATTTTTTGTCTGAAATTATATTAGGGAAACGTTACAACTCGAAAACCTGTTCAATTGGGAATAAATTTTAAATAATTCCTATTTTAAATTTCTACAAGCTGCGCAATAAACCGTTTCCACTACGTTTCCCTTGTAAATTGTTTTACTGTTTGATGGCGTTTTGTCAATAATTTTTTAATGCCTGCAGATCTAACTGGCTTTATGGATTCTTAAAATGTTTGCCTTTTTAACATATGTTGTGTATTTTTGGGTAGTTGTTATATACATAAAGGTAAAGTTAAATAAAAATGGAAAAAATAAATAAGACCGAATATGTTTAGTACCGATTTTACATCATGGGAACTTTAAAAACTGTTTTTTAAATTAATTTTTAAAGCATTACAGCGATTACGACTTAATAAAAAAATTATGTACTTTAGAAGTAATTAGCCATAATTTGAATGGTACCGCAATTTCATAGCTTTACCTTGCGTAGTGGTAATTTTTTTATCTGTTCGTAGTTTTGTAGCATCAAAATGTAGCGATTGGCTGATTTCCGAAACTTTATTTAACATTACGCCCTACAGAAACTAGTTTGGGGGTGGCTAGTTGTGACATAATTCACTTTTTCAAGGTACACATTCTTTCACGTTTTCAGTTACTCATTCACTTCGTTGGCACCCTAAATGTCTTGATTAATGGAGCCAACACGCTTTAAAACGTCAAAAACTGTAAACACTGATCAGCTGTGCAGGCATGTAAATATTTTTAGAATTAAAATCGCATAAACGCATTTCACACAAAAAACTTGCAAACACTCCAGTAAGACTGAATGGCACGTGTCTATAAATAATTTGAAAACATTCCAATAATTTGCAAATTATTTTTCTGATCAAAAAGACACCGCCAATTACCGACAAAGAACGCCAAGTCAAACACACATTCAAGTTTGTGGAAAATCGATTACTAGGTGGTGTGTCGGTCACTGTATGGGGTGACGGTGTCCGGGTGTCATTAACACAGGCCAACTCCAGCAGTTACATGCTTCGCGAAGCATGGCGAAATAGTTGATATCTGTAGAACTGGTCCCACTCCTACAACATAGACATCTAACGCTATTTTGTGCCCTACATGAACTTGTAATTTTACTATTTGCTAGGCTTTTTTTCTTGAATAAAAGAAACTGTTGTGAAAGACATTTGTCAGCATTTTAACTAAACTCAAATCGATAGCAATCAAATGTCCAAGCTCTTCCAGACAAAACATCACTGTATACATTCCTATAATTCAATCCGTTTCAAAACATCAAACTGAACCCTGTCATTTGAAACCGCTCATAAACTGAGCGACATTCAATAAAAGTGGATATCAAATAAAACCAGTTTTGTTTAAAATAAATTTTAATTTATTTATTGTAAATCGAAATATAGCACAACTGCTAATCTATTTTTTAACTATTTTAATTAAATCTGTTGCCGCTGTCTGAAAATATGTTACTACGATTAGAATTTGCTCATTTAAAAAAAAATATCTGATGTTATTGTAAGTTAATTGACTCTAAAATTTTTGCAATTCATTGCTATTGTAAATATTTTTTTATTGTATAAAAAAAATATTGAAGGGAACGTAGATAATAGTTAGCAAAAGGGTCGCGAATTTTTTAAATGCCACTACCTATATGCTTTCTACAGTTATGTGGAGAAATAAAGTACATAATTATTATATTAGTGTTTCGAGACTTTAGTGAACGTAATAAATAATTTTTCCGGTTCGTTTAGGTTATAAATAACAATGTGCAATGTAATCGATGTAATTGTTGTGTAATAAGGGTAGAAATAGTCGATAAGAAAATCGTAAATGAACGTAATGCATTATTATCATTAACTGTTATCACCTCTACGATAGATCTTACCGAGTCGAGATATTACTAATTACTATTTTATCAAGTACTTTGTTCTTTAATAGCTTCATTTACTCTACCCGATAATTTTTAAGACAACACGAAGTGATATTTCCAAATTTCAAAATTGCAAACTAAAATCGTTTAATTGCTTCTGACTGTAGATTTCAAGTAGATTCGGCCTCTGTCAGTTGAAAAGGTTCGATTAATAAGGCCGCACATGTTCAATTAAACGAAGAAATAAATTGCGTAGTTAATGGAGAAATCGCCGCTAATAAATTATTGGATGTAATGGTGTAGAACTAAAAAGTATCATATATGTATGAAGTACAAGCAACCTCCGGTGGTTTATGGCGATATAATTTTAGTGTCGCTGTATCGAGAGACTATTAGAGCTAACGTTGGGCAGTGTGGGAATAACTTGAACAAAGGCAACGACCGTCGGCGCGGTTATAAATTTGAAAATGCTATGCCACGGCCATTACACAGGTGTTTTGACTGTACAGCTTTTGTTCTTTCCAATATTATTATTGTCTTTTTTTCAACTCTGCCACTTTTCACATTAATTTCGCATTTAACGACAGTCTGGCTGCAGATATCAGTTTCCTATACTCATTATCTGCTTATTTTTCATTCAATGCGTATTTTATTGACGATTTGATTTATTGATTGTTTTTATTTATTTAGATTTGTTTGAAATATTAATAACCAGTAGCTAATTGTGTTAGAAAGTGAATAGATGTGTGCCAATTTGCAATTATGAAAATTCCGAGCTGCTGTGAATAATAATAATAATGTAAAAATTAATTGTCTCAAATTCAGATCTTTGTTTCTTCGTCTTATTAATCTTATGCCTTCCCACCGTGGGGTGTAATAATCGTAAATACCATTTTTTACTTTCGCTTTTAAACTTATCTCTGATGTTAATTAATAAAAATCGAAACGTTGGATATACAGGTTTCCGATTGGTTTTCATCGTGTCTTAACCGAATTCCCCAGGTTTTTCTTTTGCAAAAAGAAAGTGTTTGAGATAAAGTGAAATACAGCTGATGCATGGTGAAAACCAATCGGAAAAGCGTGTGTAACTTTTTTTTAACTCTGCAGCAAAAAAGCGGTAATTGTGAAACTTTCCGAACTGTGTATACCTGCTCTTTATAATGTTGTTCAACAATTATAACAGATAGCTTTGTTTTAAAATTACTAATTTTATTATAATGATTTGAGGTAATTTTTGAATTTTTGTGTCTAAATTTTGATGAAGAAAGGTAAAAATAGTAGATTGTACAAATCTACTATACTGTACAAGTCGAACTACTCTATAGTTATTTTTGAAAAGTCGAGAAAAGACATCACTATATAAAATTCATGCTTAATTTTACAATTTTGACATCCGCTTTAAAAATCAGTCAATATTTAAAACGAGACAAAATTAATATCGTTATTATGTTCATGAAAAAATATTATTATATTTTGTATTACCTGAGAATTCTTATAGAAGCATCACTATGTGTATAGAGGTTTGAAATAATAATAAGTAATTAGAGATATTTTTATATACAAAATTTAACGCTCCTGGCAAAAACATCACTGTAGAGGAAAAATCAGTATAGAGGAGTTCGGCTGTATTTGTTAAACTTATATTTTGTCACTGTGTACTTACGGCAGATGGAATTATTCTATCGAAAATTCGAAGCCGGAAGAATAATTGCCAAACGTGACATCATTGGTAACCCTAGGTCCACCTCAATAATAAAACATTGTGTAGTGACCATCAAAATATAGTTAACCTTTCACAAATCGAGCTCTCAAAATGACCAAATGACCTAAATTTTTCATAAGTTGTCTGCCATACTGTTAATGGACATGTGTCTAATTACCCTTATTGAACAGTGGCCCACAGAATTTGTTTGGTGAGCCAAACTTTCGGGGTTTCATGCCTTGTGCTGCGTGTAGCATAAAATAATATTTTTGATACCACAGATGGTCCGCGGATTGCGCTTTCTGAACTTTTTATCACATCGTCAGTAAAATACCAGAAATACACACAGAAATAATTTATTGATTTCTTAACTTTGTGCAGTTTTTTTTTTAAATTTAATAATTTTTCGATTTTACAAAAAACTTTGTGCAAAGTAAATTCTCCATCCGTGATAAAAAGTTTAACTTCAGTGTCGTCTAGGTACACAAATATGTACCTAACTACTTTAAAATGTAGCGTGGGACGACCCTAGAAAAGATGGGCGGACTAGGAAAAATTGAATGAGAGGTCCAAGACAGAAAATATTGGAAGTTATTAAGAGAGATCTTTATTCAGTAGAAAGAAGAAGAAAAGAAGAAAAATTAAATTTGAAGTAACGACGAATTAATTTTCAAAAATTATAAAATTGTATACTGTAGAGGTGGTTTTTAAATTAGAAGGAGAAACTTTCATTGAGGAAAGCTTTATTTTCAATATTCTATAACATTTAAATGATTTTGTCAAAATTGTATAGGTTATACTACTAAGCAATATAGTTACTTTTATCTCAGCTTTATTGATAATCCAAATATATTATATTCTGATAATGACCACGTTTATCTTGACGCCTTGATATACGATTGAAAGTCCATCCGATCGTATCGATCCACTTGACTTTTACGACGTAAATGTGCTGGCCTCAAATTTCGATTGGATGCAACACGTAAAGTCGATCCTTAAATTTTACTGACTTGGATGTAATGAAGCGGATCGAGCGTTGCATTTTAATGACAAAGATGCGTTGAATTTAGAACAAGATCGTTGGACCAGCTGTTTTGACGCGCAGTTAACTTCAAGTAGATGTATTTGACGTGCTTCGTGCAATTAATGAAACAACACATCAGCATTTCATATGAAGAAAACATAACATGTTAGTTGCTTTCTGTTTTAATAATTGCAAATTGTTACAAAAGTTACAAACTAAAAGTAGCATTTGACGTGACACATGATGAAACAAAACAAACTGAAGTAGATTGTTGTTGAACCAAACTAGTTATCTTTTTCTGACTTATCATTCGTCTTTGTTTAATTGTAATGGACTGGCTTCTGGATCGTAAAGTCCGTTAAAATAAAACAGCTGTAGTTTGAAACAAGTATTGAATTGACACGATCGGACTAAATTTCAATCGGATCGAGACGTCGAGATAAATGCACTCAATGAGAATTAAATTAAGTAATGTATCAATTTGAGACAATAACACTGCAATATAACTAAGTTGGTTGGTAATCCTTAAAAAACGTTTATTTGCATGGTTCACTGCAACTTGATAAACCCGGAATTAAGAAGTAAGTCAAAATCTCGAGAAAAAATCAGGGAAATTATGGATTTTATCGAAAGATCAGAGAATTTATTTTATGGGCCTGGAAAAAAGTTTAAAACTCGAAAGAAAAAAATTTTTTTTTATCCTACACTATGAGAAAATCCAATTTTTCCCTCTCTACTGAAAGGAGAAAGGATGCCTTTGCACGGCTAGCCGGACAAAGAAACCGTAAAATGCCTAGCCGACAAAATAGTTGTAGGTGGCGCGCGGACAGCTCCCTGGCGGACAGTTTCAAATGCATAATTTAACCTGTCAGTTTTTCGTTCCGTTTGTGTATTCAATTTATTTCTTTATTATCTGTGGTGTATTTAATTTGTGATTGTGATAATGGATGAAGATTGCGATGAAATGGTGGAGTATTGTACTCCACCCGAAGTTAGCGATGCAGCCAAAGTGGTCACCATGAATTTGTTACCAAGTACATCAAAGAAAAAATATGACCTACAATATAATTATTTCATGAACTGGTGTGGTTTAAAAAAAATAAAGAGATAGCGAAAGCGTCATTTTAGCTTACAATTAGTTATCGGAATTGTCTCTAAAATATAAGTCATCAACACTGGTCAATGCACTAAATATTAAAAGCTATGTTATCAGTTAGAGATGATGTACACATTGGAACTTACACAAAAGTAAATGCTTTTCTAAAAAAGCAATCGGTCGGACACATTGCTAAAAAATCAAAAACTTTCACCCAGCAAGATATTCAAAAATTTCGCATCATCTTCTGTTACTTCAAAATTTTCGGAACAATTGCAACTGTCAAATTTATCCTAACAGGGAATTTCTTTTGCGAACTGTGTAATCAGCAACCCTATTTTTAACATTAACATTGAATATTCTTTATAAATTGTACCTGCTATTTAATATTTAAAATAAACCTTATTAGTTCTATAATATTGTTGGATATTGTAAAAAATGGTGTAGTAATGTTGTGTAGCATAAAAAATATTGTGTGAACCATGGCGGCAAAGTGGTTTTCCGGGCCTCAAAAAGTAGCCAGCCTCGGCTGCGCCTCGCCTGGCCATATCTTTTTTCGCCCCGGAAAACATTCACTTTACCGCCTTGGTACACAAAGTACTATTTCTATCACTATCATGATTTGTAGGTATTTTCCACTGGAATTATTTTCGGAGGTTTCATTCTCACCCAACTACACAGAAATAGACAGATCTCTCAGCGGATTTTATTATATTAATTCTAACAATATACAGTGTCCATGAATGGGGTTGCGCACTCTTGTAAACTTTCTTATCTGCCATTTGGCGACAAAAAGTTCCTAATTCTTGATAAAAAGTTCTGCTTATTTTGGGAACTCATAAACAGTTGTCAAATTTATAATGGAATGCACAGGGCGCTCTAGAAATTAGAAAATACGAAATTGACCTTAAACAAAGTAAGTACCCTTTTTTCATTTGTATGAAAATGTTATTTTACAAAGTTCTTTCTTGATGAAATGGCTTGAAGTGGCTTACAGGATATTGGCTCATGCATCATGCACTATCCCACAGTGTGTTTTTTTAACTGTAGGCTGCAATGGCAGTTGACTTTGGTCACTTTGTTTTAAAAAGGAAATAGCAAAAGCTCCTCGATGCTATGATTAAATTAGCTTTTGGAAGACAGAACATGTAAACATTTATTTATAAAAAAAATAAAACTTAAAAACCATTAAAGCACAAATAACTCGACAAATTAACAAAAATTATAAGAAATTATCAAAGGAATTGCTCAAAGTGTTTTCCTCCGACTGTTAGACAATGTCCCAAGCGATCTTGAAAATTTCTTCGAGTGTTTTGTAAAGTTCGCACTGTAATGGAATTACAAGCTTCAGTTATTCTTGCCCTTAGTTCCTCCACAGTTTCTGGATGATCTTTTATGAGATCGTAAATTTGTGTTCCTAAATGGCCCCATAAGAAAAAATCGAGTGGTATTAGGCCAGGATTTCGAGCAGGCCAATGGAATGGTTCATATTGGCCAATCCAACTATAAGGAAATGTTTCGTTTAAAAACTCTCTGACGATGGCAGCACTATGGGCTGGTGCTCCATCATGTTGAAATATTATTGCTCCGTTGCATCTTAAAGCATCCAACTGCGGGCCTACCTTCATTTGAAGAACATCTAAGTATTTATGCTAGTTCAAATTTCCGTCAATAAGGAATGGTCCTACTAAGTGATTTCCTAAAATTCCAACCCACACGTTAACTTTATCACGATATTGCGTACGTGTTTCTTGTGTTCTGTAGGGATTTTCTCTTGCCCAAACCCGTCTGTTTTGTTTTTTAACTGTGTCATTTAATGTGGACGAACTTTCATCAGAAAATAGAATGTTATTTAAAATATTTCCAACTTCATTAATTTTTCCACCCAGAATTCACAGAATTCCATTCTTGGAAAGTAATCAGTTTAGGATATTGAATTGTAATCTATTCGATAGTTTAAAGAATCTTCCAACTTTGGATCAAAAACGGTTTAAATATTTTCGTCAAAACAAAAGTTAACACGGGGTACAATTTTTATGATGCAATTCCTTATGGCAACAGTTAAAAAAAACGCACTGTGTAACTTGAACTGAAAATGTTGACTGGTTTAGTTAAAGGCGCAAATTATAAGAAAAAGTTCAGGGACATTACGGGAAAAGGGTCATGGAAAACCTTGAAAAGTCGGGGAATTTGAAAATACAGAATTGCGGTGATTTAGCACTGTTTGATTAATTTTTCTGACCTTTTTCCCACCATTTCGAAGAGATAATAAGATGTTATTGCTAAATATGGGATTCGGTTGGAAGTGGAAACATACATAAATTACCGAGTTGAGCGCATCGTTGAAGAGAACCATTTCTAAAACGGCGCTAAATACTTATACGAAAATATTTCATATTTATACAGGGATACATTTGTCAGTATTTGCATAACTAATACTTTCCATTATTCCAGCAAAGATCCCGACTTAGCCGTATAAACAGCCTGGCCGCATTTAGGAACGCCGGCCATTGTATACTTAAAGATATAGGGGAACGGCATTCTCTAGTAGCGTAGAAGTGACTGTTTCCGTGGATTATCGACATGCACCCTTCTGCAAGCACACTTACCCTTATTGCTTTTATTATATGGCATGTTATAACTGAACATCGCTCGTTATTGAAACTGTTAATATCTCTTACATACTTGTGTAGTTGAGGGGAGGCGTGTTGTTCTTTTACGGAAATTCACATCTGCACATGTAAAAACCATAATAATTATTACTAATAGACGATAAATCACGTTTTCTGGGATTTTATTAAACATCATTCTTGGTTTTACAAAAGTCGCTGACTATATTGTTTGACGACGAATGAAGGTTAATTAGTCAGAACGTATGTAATTATTATTCATATATTTTTATAAAAATTGCTGATTTGCGAAATATATCGTCTTGCAAGGATGCCCTTCAACAGCTAGTTATAATAACCCTTGAAATCGCTTCAAATTTTTAGATCGTACAGATATAAGTGGTAAAATTGCCTGTTTGCATAAATGACGCCAATGTACTAGCTACTACAAGTATATTTTTTATATCGACTAACAAATACAGCAGATACATGTTTTGTTTATTTTTTTTTCGCTGTTACTTCATTGTTCATCTTTTTGTATTTACTAACACGATAACCTTTTTTAATGCAAACTAAGCGACGGATTGCAGATTAGTTCCTTGTTTTATATCTTCAGTGTCTGATATTTAAGACAACTGAGCCAAAACATTGCCTTGCTGAATCGTCGGTTTTTAAGTCTAATCAAACACTGGGACGTTTGATCAAGTTAAAACAATAAAGTTTCAATGCTTTGACGTAATTTCAATGAAAAATTGCAAGATATGTGGGTTGTCTGCAAATGGAAGTAAACTTATACTGAAAAATGGAAAAGTTCTGTGCTCAAATAGTGCTCAAAATGTGATTACTGCTGCACATTAAAAAATATGTCCTTAAGTGATAAGGTCTCTCGAAATAAATAAGAGCACCGGTCAGCATGTAGGATTATTGTTGAACAAATAATGTAACAATGTATAACAAGGCTGTCGCTATCGTCCAAAGTCAGCATTGTAGTGATGGGAACCGAAGTGCTCCCAGACAGTTGTCGTTACCGTTCAGGTCTCAGGTGTCGCGTGTAGGGTGACCCACGCTTTCTTGGTGGTGTTCCACCATGGATATTCTTACGTTGTCAGGTACAATTTACTGATTATATTTTAAAAATATTTTAATATCTAAGGATTTCTAACCTACGCAAATTCGTTGTTTTCAACACACAATATTTACTGCTGAATTTAGAGTACCGTCACAAAAGTTCAATTTTAATCAATTGAAATTTTATGGGACAGGTTTATGTAAAATAAACGTAATTACATATTCAAATTCCATGTATCATACAATTTTGTAAGTAATAGTAGTCATTAGGGGTGTATTAATAACAGAGAATAATGTCTGCATTACATGCGATTCCTCGTTGAAAATAAAGCAAAAAGTCTTGTACAGTACAACCTCACTAATCTGAACATGTACTAATCCGAACAACGGTTCGAAAAATATGTACCTCTATAATCAGAGCAAAATTATTTCGACTTGTATAATCTGAACAGTCAGGAAAAATCTTTCCTAAATCAATTACCATTGTTCACATAATTTTCGAGTCCAGGCATTAATGCCATAATGGTCTTTATTGCACAGTCGATATCAGAAATATTTGAAGCTCGTTATAAAATAAACCCGTTGCCTCTCACTAAGCGTTATACTTTACAATTAGGTGATATATATCTTATTGGAAGTAGGTACATTTTAAACTTGTGGAGTTTGGCAGTTCATATTTTTACATGCTTATAAAAACTCATATTGTAATCTTTCAATACTGAAAATTCTCAACTTACGCGATTAATTTGTTCCGACGGTTTTCGAAAAATCGCCTGTGAATTACATATGTATTAACATAATACGTGTTAGTTTCAAATGTTAGCGAAAAATAAAAAGATTTTACATCTCAAACGCCAAAAATTTATAAAATTTAAAGTCACGAAAATAAGAAATTGTTTAGTACGGCCTAGGGTACGAGTATTCACGTACATAGCACGTAACTGCATACATCAACAACAACATCGAACAAGTTTTAATAAGTTCGGATTAGCGAAGTTGTACTAATTTAGTGTTGACCATTTATTTGTGCAGTTGTTAATGGATAAACTTAATATGTAATTTTTTCGACTTTACAGTAATAATCATAAAATTTCTTCTATGTTTATTAAAGATTCTCGCATTAAATGCTTTGTTTTTTTTTAACTACATTTTCTTGAAATCAGTACTATTCACTTTCAAGTTTACACTGCTACTTTGATTGATTACATCCAACCCTCGAAACTTCCAACATTTATATTTTGGCTTCTAACCTTACCGTAATAAAACGTGTGTGAAAAGGATTCAGTCTGTAGTGTGTTCTGTGTGTGTGTGTGTGTGTGTGCATGTTATATGAAATAGTACAGTGCGCACCAGCCAAATAAAATAAATTCAGTATTTCAATTATTGTGCATATTTATAAAAAATTCCGAAACACGTAATTTTTAATTTGACATGTTATCCTGTAAAGTGAAAATTTCATCCCTAAGCTCAACCCCCTTCGAGTGACAGTTGCAACCCCCAAAATTTTAAATAGGAAGTGGGAACTTATGATACATCATTTGAAAGGTCTTGTCATGTTCTATTCAAAAATGCTATGGTGCGCACTCTATACATTATAAACGAATATTATTGATGCAATGATGTGCCAAACAAATGCAAAGAAAACGGAATGAAACTACTGCAAAATTTCTAAGAAAACGCCGAAGTTAGACTAAACCGTGGCTTCTTTGTCGTGATAAGAATCGTGGGTTATCAAAAATGATTTTTCAAGAACTGCAGATAGAGGATCTGTGCTGTGTCAAAAATTTTACACGCATGACCGTGAAAACTTTTTATGGATTATTGCAAAAAGTAGAACCGTTAATACGGCATGAAAAACGATCCTTCATGAAAGCATTTCAGTTAGTTAAATTGAGATTCTTAGCAACAGGTAAAACTTACAAAAGCATTCACTATTAGGCCAAGCAATAAAGCATTTTTTCATGACGTAAATACTACCCGGAAACCGACTGTGCGATTACATAAACGACAGTTAGTAGATGAATTCTCGCATAATTTCCCTCTCGAGGACCATAATTTTTAATTTGTTATAAACAATTTACAAGAAAAAACCTTTTTTTTTTAGTTCTTTGCTTGTAAAATGAAAACTAATGAAGCAATCTTAATGTTGTCAATAGACGAATTGTAGAGAATTAAATTACGAAGAGAATGAGAGGCCGAATGTCCCGATCGAATAATTAGAACCGGAGAGAACCCGGGAAACCCGGAAAATTCAGTGTTTTCTTAAAAAAATCACAATTCCACCATTTTTTAATTTTAAGAACTGAAACTTTGCACACAGATAGCTACTTATATGTACTTTATGTGTGCAAAACTTGGATTCTGTCGGACTAACGGTTATTGCACAATCACCATTTCAATTTTTTTCTGCGATATTTTTGCCGAGGGCTGGATGCTCCTGTAGTGTCCGATTTAAATTTTAAAAACAGAATTGAAAACTAGACGTTCACGGCAACAAAATGTTCATTTTCGTTTTTCCATAAAATGCAGCGAAATAGGTGAAAAACGGTCATGAATATGAGTAAAACACACTAGGGTACAAAATATCTACTGTTCGTAATTTTGAAAGATGGTTGTGTACAAAAAGTCTGGTCGTGCTGGACATCTATGGATTATAAAACATGTGTTTACATTCCTATAATTTATAAGACAAAAGTCAAATTTAACTAAAATATGCAAAAAGAACAGACATACGTTTTACGATCCACGGCCACAATTGCGGAAAATTAAATGCATACATCCACTTTGGATCAACTTACAGAACATTGTCAAATTTGTTAATTGCTAATAATTTAAAATTTATTTGTCTAGTGTAAGAACCAATTCAAATAATAGCCTTTTGGCATGGTTTTTATATATGTAGAGGAGCGAGGGGCTTGTTGTAAGTTTTCAGAAAAACGAATATATCTTGAGATCGATCGGTTAAATTACTACTAAATAAATATAGATTGATACTGTAACTCTTCCTCTATCAAATCAAATAAAAAGGATACCATAACTATAAGTCATTATTTCACAATTAACATTTTCTAGAGGAAGTGCGGTATTACAACTTACCTCGTCCTTGGGGTAAGTTGTAACATTTACTGGGGCAAGTACCTAGTAACAATAATAAAAAACGAAAATATGACACCTTTAATTATTTATTTTTTGTTTGTTAACAACAAAAATAACATCTTTCTATAATACTATCAAAAAATCAACTGAAATATACTTTTTAAGTACTTTTTATGATTCAATTCAGTCTTCATCTGAGTTACAGTTTATGCAAACAAAATAAATAGTGCCTCCTGGGACACATCCTACATGTGCCCACATCTTACAAATGATGCATTCTACCCAATTGCCTTTATTTGAATCACTATACGCTTCACAACATACTAGACAATACCACTCTTCAGATTCTGAATCTGAACATAGAATCTTTTTTTAACTTTGTTCATTCCGGTTTTATTTTTTGTTAATTTACCTTTGCCTTTCCCCTTCCCCTTTCCTTTACTCTTATCTTTGTCATCTTTGTTCTGTTTTTTCTTCATATTTTTTTCATATTCCATTTGTAAAGCTTCCTTTTCAGGAGTATCCGTCAAAACAGTAGATTTTCCTTTGCGTCTGCTAATTGTATTTGCTTTTCTCGGTGGCGCCTTTGGTAAAGGTCTAATCTTTGATGGCGAAAAATTTTTTTGTACACCTGAGCTACTCTGAGTTGGTTCGTTCGCAGTTTCAATGTGACGTATAATTTCCGTGGCGCTGATATCTAATTCAGGAGGAGAATGTAATAGTTCTAGATTTTCAAGATCCAATAATAAATTTTCAATTACATTTACAAGGTTTTTTCTGGTTCTTTAGTGGGATCTGGACAGTCAGTAACATAAGATGGCGCAAAGTCACTGTCTTGGAAAATATCAGCCTTCAAAGGCCATACACCCGAAACTTTAAATCCACTCATAATATTTGCAGGGTTTAAGGCAAGCGGTAATGATTCATTCACTATGTGGGATGTCATATATTGTCATCGTTTTCCCTGGATTATTATGCATCCATGCTGTCTGTGCTCTGTTTACGTAGTTTTTAAAAGGGCCGTAGACTCCTATGTCTAAAGGTTGTAAATTATGGGAGCAATGAGGGGGAAACGATAACATGATAACATTGTTTTCTTTGGATTTTTCAACAACTCCAATATTCACGTGTGAGCTATGATTATCAAGAAGTAACAGAACTGGCTCTTCCTTGGTGGGTTTTGCGTGTTTGATAAAATGATCCATAAAAACTGTAAATTCTTTTTTCCGTCATCCACCCCGAAAATTGCCAGCTCCAATACAATCTGGAGACTCACCGCGAATAAACATTTCAGAATATTTGAGTCTGGGAAAAACGAACATCGCTGGAATAAAATTACCCGCAGCGTTACAGGCACAAGCAAGTCTTACAAAGGTTTCTCTCTCAGCCGATGTGATAGCGCCAATTTGCTTTTGGCCACGAGCAGCTACTATTTTCTTTGGTTTTTGAACTGTCGCGACCCCGGTTTCATCAATGTTCCATATTCTAAAAGCGTTAAACTGGTATTTTTGGAGAAGTCGTTGATATATTTCAAAGAAAGCATTAACGTTAGTCTTATTGAAAGATGTTACTCGATTTAAAGATGTCGCTTCTGGTTTCCTTAACGACAAGTGAGGATTTCTGTGCATAAAATTTTGGAAGCAGTCAGGACCAGCCATGTTATTTTGATGCCAAGAAGAAGGAATGTTTTTAGCACTAAGCTGCACAGCGCATTGGTAAGCTAGTGTTCTTACTTCCATAGGAAGTAATCCAAAATATATTTCGGCGCATTTAAGGATATAGGAAGATATTTTACCTTCTTCTTCTGCAGTAAATACTTGTCTAGGCTTAATATAACCAACTTTTGGACTTTCATTATTCTTCTTTTTCTTAATGTATCTGTAAAGAGACACGTGACATAAGCCGAAATTCTGACTCGCTTTCCGAATACTACAGTTGTTTTCTAAAGCATACGCTCACTGCGTCGTCTGGCGTAACACTATCTATGACGACATAATGTGGCGTGATATAGTTAAGATCGAGTCAAAGAAATACGTTAATAAAGTTTAAGTTCTTGGTGAAAAGAGCCTGTTACTACTTACCCCTGGTACAACAAGCCCCTTGCTCCCCTACTGCATTCTTTTAACAAAAAAAGTCTGGAAGCAGATGACAACTCTATAATGTCATAAATAATAAATTTATATAGTTTAAATTAGGCTTCTTTACGAAAAGATTAAAAGAATTATGACATACGTCCTAAATAAAAGCTAAATAAATATGGAACTTTTGAAACTGTTCCAATCCAAAGCACTGTCACTGACTATAATAGTACCTACCTACCTATCAAGAGCAATTGAAAGTGAAAGTACCAACCATCGAATTGTAATGTCTTGCCAATATTCTAGCTATGTTCTACTAGTAGACCTACCAATTGTTACTAATATGAAAAACGTTGATGAAAAAATTCAGTCTAAAAATCTAGATTGTATTATACAAGCCTTACACGGTCAGTCGGAATGACATTCAGACCGAAGATTGGCATTCTGATTGATCATGTAAGGTCAATACTGTTGGACTGATGATTGTACTGACGGATTTCCAAATATTTTGAAATCCAAGCTTCAATCACGAAAAGTTAGGACGAGACTACCAGTCTGAATAATGGTGTAGCGGTAACCATCAGTCTTGTGTTCAGTTTTGTTAAAGCAGTCATCGAAGACGAATATGTTGGTATAGGTCTTGACGACGTATTTGATGAGTTACCAGCTAAAAGTACTTCATTCAGATTGTTAGTTTGATTGATAAGTGTAGGGTCATCGTGATTGAAGTCAGCTTGACGTTTTATTCAGACTCATTCCTGCTTGGTCGTGTAAGGCTCGCTTTACAGTAAGTAACGAAAATATATGACCTAAAAGTATCTATGCCACCGACAGGGCCAAAAAAGGAAAGACCATTCGTAAAATTTACGACGAATTTGATTGTGATATCTAGCAACGCATGACTTAGGCCCGGTATTTCAGTCTAGGGTTAAACCAGAAATTTTATGTGACCTTTTTTTACTTTAGGTAAAGTGTATTTCAGTGCACAGTTAGGAACATAACCAGTTTTAAAAAATTACTCTACTCTTCGTCTCGGGTTAACCCTTTTTTAGGGTTGTAGCTTGCGCTTGCGTATAACAACATAATTCGCATACGCAGCAACGTTCGGACTACTTGCGTTCACGTTGTCGAGATGAATCCAATTCGTGCAACTGAAATACACTCTCGAGGTTAACTTTAGGGTTAAAACAATAACCAGTTTAGTTTACCTCGGAGTTTTACCCTGCACTGAAATACCAGCCCTTAGAAGGTAACTAACATACACAAATTGCTCGGACACACTGCCGATGAGAATGCTTAAAGACACGACTTGACATTCGTTGAGCTAAACCAACAGCTTTCAAAAATTAAAATCATCTTTGTAAAATTTACGAATGCTTAGAATTCAAGGGTTAAATACTGATTCCTTTTTTTCTGGTGATCATTGAGGTAGAAATTCACAGCATCATCTATGTAACAATAAACTAAGAGGTAATATAAAAACAATTTTGCATACAGACAATAAGTACTGAAGTCGTTATAAAATTTTAGATGCGAGAAGTAAATGGATGCGAAGTTTAGAGAAAGTACCTAAATAATTTGTAATTCGACTTGGATGAATAGATAAATGTATGTAGGTACATATGTTTTAAATAGGTTACCTATGTTAACTTTCATTGAAATAAAAATAAAAATGATTGAAACTTTTTGTAAGACAGCAAACTTACGCAACTGTCTTAACGCAGAGCAAATCAGTCACTGCTGTAATTAAAGATAAATTATTCTGAACAAAACGTTTTATAATCCTTAACTAATTGTATTTTAAAGGAAAACTGTTGTGTATGTTTCCAGAATGTCATTTATTGTCTGCAGGCGTACCTAAATGGTTATGTCCTGCATAAGATAAACTTACAAACGTTAATCATTTTTTTGAATTCATACGTAGATTTTAATAATAAATAATAGTTCCTGTACTAGACAAGAAGGATTCAGAAAATATTACACTAGAAAAAATGGTTGGATCACGAACCCCGAAAAGCCAAGTTGGGATGATTTCTACTAATTAGGTGTACTTATTGTTAGTAATCCGTCTTGCTTAGTACAATTACGCGTTGTATCTAAAGATTTTTTTAGAATTTTAACGGTGAAGAGTTACACATTTATTTAATTTATTAACTATATTTACCATACCTACTAAATAACTAACAGCCAGTTTCGTAGCGTTGAATTTAAAATTCATTTTACAAAGTTCACTTTAGCTAAAAGTGAACTTTTAAAAAGTGCATCTTTGCTTTAAATGTACAAGTTGTCTATACTTTTTCTTTCTATTTCCTGTACTCTCTGTCACTTTACATGTGTTACAAGTTCCGCAGTAGAAAAAAAGTTAGGTTACGGTTTTTCATTTTCATACAGTTTAAATTTTTAAAGTACCAAGATGTTGACGGTGAAAACGAAAAAACTACCAAGCGTCATAATTATAGTCAACTTTACAAGAGAGTCAATTTACGTTAATAATTTAATATCGTACGATCGGGCAAAAGAGACTAAAGGCCAAAATATTTTAACAGTTTTAAAAAGTCCCTCGTATACAGGTTTTATTATAATATTAACACCATTGGTAACTTTGTTATTATTGGAGCTACTGATAACAGTTGTATAAATAAAATAATACATTATTTTCTATTAATAGCATATTTAGAATGTTTTCTCTAGATTGATTTCGATTTACCATTGACATTTGTTGACCATATCAATGTGAAAAACCGACACTATTTCACTAAAAACAAGATTCATTACGGCACGTGCTTCTGAAATGAATTATACCGTGCTTGCTTCTGTATAGTCTTCTCTTTTTTCAAATTTGTATCCTTTAAATCACACACTTTCGAAGAAATGCCTTGATAATTTGTTGGAACTTCTACACGGGGGGCCGGCCTGTAGGCAAGTACTGTAAAATCTGGCAAACTTTTTAGTGATATTATGGCCCAACGCTATTGTACCTAAAGTAATTGTTCTAACAATGAGCAAAATCGCCGACACCATCGAACCATAGCCATCTGTACCTGACATTGTAAATAGGCAGATTTGGACTAGAGGTGAGAGACCCCACAGCTAAGGATGAGTGTGTCATAAATTAAATCACCCAAATCTTAAACTAACCTCGAACATAAAGAGGCAAAGTGAATTTGTTGCTGCACGTGAAGAGCGGGTTAAATACGTAACACCGAGTTTTGAGGGAACATGTGTCATTATGAAAATGACTTAATTCTCTTATCCACAACTACACCTTTGATAAAGTATTTTTTGCCACTTATTTCCTTTTTCACATGCGTTTTAAAATGTGACTTAATCCTAAATTCACTAAATTTTGACTCAACTATTTCCTTTATCATGGCCAGTAACGAATTGTGAATCGGCGTATTTGATCTTCCGGTGAAGATAATGGTCTAGCCATCGAAATATGTACACGAACAATATATAATAGTATACCTTTTTATTGTTATGGAGAATGGGTTTTCATTAATTTTTATTATATCAGTTGTGTATTTATTTATTTACAATTAATAAATTTAAAGCATGTGTGGCAGGCAACATTAATGTTAGTCAAGTTTACGCTTAATTGGCATCGAGCAATTTATAAATATGCAATTTAAAATGTACGTGACATGCAGTTACTTTGTAAAGGGTTATTTAAACTAAACTACAAAGTTCTTATCGTGTTTAAAAATACATCACGAACTACTGATATTAACAACTGAATATTACAAACATTTAAGTACATAATTACAGGTTACGTCTCTTTGTAAATATTCATACTTCGGTTGATAATAAATATTTCTTTTGTAAATACCCATTCACATTTTTAAACAAAATTCCGTATTCTTAAATGCTTTAGTATTTTTTTAATTATTTATTTATTTAATTAGTATTTACAAAATACAACGATGCCATTCAGCCGGCCGCATTCTTTAAATTAAGAAAATAAAGCTAATGCTTGAATTAAAACCGTACAATCCAGATAATTATAAATAATGTCACTTATACGGTAGATGAATAGTTACCTAATGTATGCAGACCCGCGTACGAGCATATGGATACTGTTTCCATTCATACATACGCGTCTATGCACATATTAACGAGATTAATTTTTGTCAACCGATAGTTGACATATTTATTTATTGGCAGGACGCAATTATTCCGGGTGTTAAAAGGATATCGGAAACGTTAAAGGTGTTCAGTATTGACCAAATGAATTGACCAACGTCTTCAGAAATATGACAGATTTTCAGTTTCTTCAATTTCAGTGGCAAAGGGTTGGGCTTCTTAAAGTGCTTAGGCGTCTTCCACAAATGATGTCACAGGTGTAGGCGGGGGAGGGGATCAGCAGAATTGTGATAGTCGGTGACAAAAAACGTGACATCATATAGGATACATTCGAAAAAGTAATATTTGACAACTATTTATAAATGACCAATATACCTAAATTCATCAATTGATATTGCATTAATTGTATTGTGACGTGACTCACGTGGGGAAGGGAGGTGTTTGACACAGTGTGACCTCTTGTGACATAGGGATGGGGTGGGGTCAAATTTATGCAAGCTGCCTTAGTGCTGTTATAATAGCTGTGCAGTTGGTTAGACATTTTCGAAAACTCGTTCATAAAACTAATTGTATTAAATCTAATAACAGACTTCTGGATATACAGTACAATCTCGATAATCCGAACTAATTAAAAACGTGGTGATCCGGATAAGTAAATAATTCTGATTACAAAAGCGGGGCAGTTTTTTTTATTGAAAAGAAACATTTTAAGGGTGAATTTGCAGTTCGAATAAACGAAAGCTTTCACTGGGCGGTTCATTGATTCTTAAGATTTTCATTCACAGACATACGTTTTGGAAGCCTATACACGCTGCAAGCGGTCAAACAAGGGTGCAACATCCATCTTACGTTGTTCCATTTAAGTAGTCCGATTTATGAGTGATCTTCGTGCGTTATTGGTTAAAAGAATTATGTTTCTGTTTAGAGTTCTCGAAACTGATAAATTTCGTACGCAAAAACTCCGCCTTGTAGCCGAAGTTGTACCATGTTTCACTTTAAATTTTCCCCAAGAATTATTGTTACAGGTTGATTTTATATTCCATTTCATAGGTTTAATTTTGAAAATATTATTTTAATTCTTTCTAGGACGTAGTTAGAATATTGTCAAATTATGATAGTGCCGTTAATTTTTCGATATTATTCTAATTTTTTAATCTTTTGCTACATATTTTTTTGAAAAAAGAACGGCTACATATTATGTCTTTTATTTTTTTAAGAATTTAAAAAAAAATTGTTTAAAAATGTAAAAAAATAAAGTCAGCATTTGAAAGAAACTGATTTAGTGAGCAATCCGCCTTAATACAAAAGAACTAGTATACAGGCTGATTCCTAACAAACGTCCCACGCTCTAACTCAGTTATTTATTGCCCGATTTTAGAAAAAAAAATATATAAATGATTAGTCGAGTAAGTACTACAAGAAGGTATTAATTTGGATTTTTTCCCACATTAACTTCAATGCGAAGCGAGAGTAAAGTTTTTTTTTCAAATGGTAAGGTATACATTTTTTTATTTATTGCGGTAGCAGATTTTTTCTAAATCCAATGATATATAATTACTTGACCTTGAAGTAATATTAACGAGAAAAAAATAAAATCTTTTATAAAAATAAGTCGAGCTACATAATGCAATAATACAATTAATTATTATTACTATTTAAAACATTATAATGCAATTGAAATGCTTGTCCGAATTATTGAATAATCTGGTATAATGAAGGTTCGGATTATTGAGGTTGCACTGTAGCACTTTATAACGACAGGTTTCAACAAGACTGAATTTTGTTGCAGTTTTTGGTTATTGTCAGAACGCTTACAGCAAAATGTAGCCAAGACCGGGAGATTTATTTGCATAATCTCCGGATTTTTTGCTTGGGAATGTTTGTAAAGTTCAATTTATTCAGCAATAATAAATTATCCAATATATTCGAAATGGTTCGAACTTTCTTTGTACAAAAATTACGAAAACAGAAATTGTTCATTACCTACTTCTGAAGAGGTTACGTAATGTTACCAAAAAATTTATATTCATTTTAAATTCCAAAGTCTTGTGTATCTACTTGCTGTAGCGCGATTTTAATCCGCGTTTTTGAAATAAACATATCGTAACTTTTTAAAATTAATTATAAGTAAGTTTGTTTTTATTTCCCAATCTCCTGATGTGCGAAAGGGTGTGATATATTTAATAGACACTCGGTCAGTTCGAGGAATGCTAGCAGATTCTTATGACCGTTTACTCCCACCCACCTATACAGTACAAATTACTATTCTAAGAAAGAAAAAAGTGGTTTTCTAGAATATTTATTTAAATACCATTCGCGATAGACGTAGGGATGAGATCTCTATCGATTTACGCAGTGCCGGTGCTAAATTTTCATCATTCGAACAAGAGTAAGTAGTACTAAAACTATACACAATTCGAATTCATAGGTGCCTAAATAGGTGACTAAATAGTTATTTGTATCATTAGGCCAGAAACTGTATTTTTGCGAGTGTGAGTACTCGCAAAACAGTTTTTTTAAATTTTTATTCCAACAAAAATATTTAAATAAAAAAATATAAATTTGTTCAAATTTCTCGGTTAGAAAATTTATTTTTTCTTCTGTTGGCAATACTTACCCGGAAAGATTAATTTGAACTTAAAAATCAAGTATCTAGTATGTATTATTATTATGACCTCCAATATTGTTAAATTAAAACCTTTTTTTATTGTTATAACATAGGTAGTTCACCTAATAATAAAGTCTTCTTGATGTTAAACATTTAATTTTCGATTTGGTTCGCAGATTCGGTGTTACCAATCTACAAAATTAAAATTACACTAGTTTTCATTTTCAAGCTTAGTCCTGAAAAACGGATTTTCTGGCCTATTTAGAGGACTTCAAAATCAGTCATTTTGGACGGAGGCCAAAAAATGAAATTCTGAATTTATTTCTTTTTGCTTTGTTTTGTGTTTGGAACTAAGTATATTTATCAATAGAAACCGTGAGTACTAGTACCATTGAAATTTGCATCTGCAATTTTTGGATGTCAATAACTCAAACTTTAAAACTTTACACCTTTCACTTTTGCAAATCTCCTTCAAGGAGAAATTGCAACTGATAGGACCTTACGCTAGTATTATTTGTAACAAACAAGGGGATTATTTAACATGATAAGAAAAGGTTGGTCACCTATTGCCGTACTATAACAACTAAACAGTCATAATTTCTTTCACGCTCTAAAATTCTTTTGTTATCGACAATACCTTTACAACTGCAATGTCCGGCCGGAATTTACTCCAAAGGCCTGTGACTAATGCTTATTAAGGACATCTGTAAACAATAATCGGTTTTACGGAAAAATTCTAATTTTACAAGTTGGGAGTGAAAGCTTGCACAGGTTCTCACACTTCTGCCAAGCAGTAATAATAATAAAATACAAACCTCTTCATTCATGTCAGAACAGAAATTTTAAGACTGAGGTAGACGTACCGTCTCTTAAGATTTGCTAACACTTCAAAAATATAAGTCTGCACGATTTTTTTTTGAGTTAGTTTCACCACGAAATTTCGCCTCATCGCAGGTGCCGTTGAAGTTCAGTCATGATAATTAAAATTTTAATAGTCTATACACAATATGTGTGTAATGTAGGTCGGCTACTATTAAAGGGATTTAATTTAAAATTACGTTTAATCAAATTGGAAGGTACGTCAATAAAGATAATTTCTTCTGTTCGATGCTTTTCATTTTAATTAATAAATTAATATTGTTTATATTATATTCATATGATTGATTCGTATTTTTTTAAGATCGAATGTGCGGGCTCTTTGCTCGTTCCACCATGTAATGTAAGTAGGCGTTCTCTCGCATATACTAATTTTAGTGACCAATAGCAAATATTGCCTCTTACCTGTCCTACGTTGCGGTGTGTATGTCTGTATAGTATTTAAAGAACCCCGCTAGAACAGTAAAAGTTAATGCAGGAATATGTCTATTGAAACCCTGACCGGAGCTAATGAAAACAAAACAGTTAGTAACTCGGCACCACAGAAAGCTAAAAGATTAAAAAAACGGTGAATATAATATACTTTTGTGATTGAATCAACATCATACAACTAAAGTTTTTAAAATTTTTGCATAACGCTCTTAAAATTACAATTGAAGCAAAAAAAGTGAATTTACTTATTCTAAAAATAATAAAAGTAGAAAATCGAACTGCAAAATTTTCATACAAAAATATTAAAAAATCACTTTTTAGTTGTTTAGTTCACAAGTTGATTATTTTAGTTAATAAGTCAAGAACGTCTTAGAATAACACGCACTCATTACACTGCGTTTTTGAGAAACCGATTGAATTAAACGATAAATGACAATCGATAGAAAACAATAAACAATAATGACCTACCTACCTAAAATGTGTATCGTTACAAAAAATATTTTTCCGATGATCGTTGATTTACGGACCGGTTTAGTGAATAGGAAATCGTGCATTAATGACCCTCATTAATGAATGATTTTTCATTAATGCACGATTCCGGTAACTAGGCAACCAAAAATATTTTAAGGTATTTCTAATATTTCAATGTAAACACGAAGCTTGATGTCAAAAAAGGGATCTTCTCCGATTAGCCCCTGATGATTTTTAATCAACTGTTACATACTATTTAGTGTTGAAAGCGGATAAGTCACTGAGATGACGCCTTGCAACAATAAAATTGTGATTGCATTTACTGGTTCTTAACCTCACTTTTTTATATTGATAATCCAAAAAAGTTGTTGCAAAAACAATAGGACCGGTTTGCAGGTAAGTAAACATTTTCCTTCGTAAATATGAGGTAGACATTGCTTTCATTTACTTGTAGGTGCAATATGAACTATTACGAGAAACTTTTATTAGAAGATCGGAACAAAATATTTGATACATTTTATAAAAAATTTAACAAAAAAACAGAACAAGTTATATATTTACAAGGTCAAATTAATGTAACTTCCATTAAACAAGATGTAATGTCCAAAATAAAGTTAATATAGCTGAAAACAACATAAAAATACAACACATTTAATTAATAACTAATTATTTGCATTGTGCTTAGTAATATTATTTATGTTTAAGTTCATAATAGTGCAGCTAGTAAAATTGATCGTAGGTGCAGATTGATTATCAGTTCGATGATATTCTGAATTTAAATTTAAATTTACATCATTAGATATTAAATTGTGTGCATCTGAATTGGTTGAGGATTGGGGAGTTTGTATGAAGTTGTTTGAAAGGATTTTTTCAGCTATATTAACCTTATTTTGGATTGAATTTTCTATGTATCCTTCTGCCACAGCAGTGGATTTCCAACCACCATGTCGTTTAATGGCTGCAAAGTCTGCATCAGCATCGGAAAGTATTGAAGCAGAAGAACGTCGAAAGCAATGCCCAGTGTAGAGATGCGGTTGTTCTAGTTTTAAAAAGACTGCTATTTGCGATGGTAATTTGGAAAATGTATTAACTCCAACAGGCTGTGTTGAACACTTATTATTTTTGAAAAAAACAAAAAATCGTTTGTGTGGTGTATGTGATGGTCTCAATGAGATGTAGGCTCTAATCAATTTTAAAAGCGTCGATTAGTTTTTGTTTTTGATGCCCTAATTGTGATTAAAAATTTTGAATTTAAATCTTGTACATCGTTAATTTCTAATGTTAATAATTCATTCTTTCTTAGTGCGCCAGCCACTCCAAAAATTAGAGCAACCTTGGGAATACAAATATAATTTATTATGTTTAATAGTTTTAACTTGTAGATTTACCTACCTTGATCATTAAAAAGAGGCTGTTAGGTGCATCGGAAATAAATTTTTGCACTTGTTTTTTTTCAATTACCCGTGACTTTTTTGGCACGTAACCTTCTTTTTGCCGTTTGATATACAGGATTAGTTTAGTATATTTGCCAATGTCGATGTTTTCTTTGACGTTTAATGTGGCTTTCAGCATTGAAAATTTTGGCCATAAGCTGCCTATTAAGCCTCTTTCTACTATACTGCAGAAATATGCCAACAGAACCGTTTCTGAATAGTGCACTGCCCGCTTTTCTTTACACCATGAAACAAATTCATCATAGGTCTTCTCGTAAATTGTTCTGCTTTTTGCGGGAAGCAAACTCAGACTTGCAGTCTTCGCCGTCTCTACTATTTCGGGGGGAGTCAATTCCATATCGTTAAATATTTATATTTCAAATTAACGTCCAAATAAAAAGTCACACTGTTGCAGCAATAAAAGTCTTGACTTTTACTGTTAAGTGAAAACAAACCTTTATTCTAACAAGTATCAACGTAAAGAGTTTGCCTTCACAAATAAAATGCAAAATTCAATCCTCAATTAACTTCAAGTTCTATGTGATAGGCATTAAATGTTTATATCTTTTGAATTGTTAATTTTATTTTTTTCGGTTGACATTCAGAATTGGCATTTGAATATTAATTTAAAATTCATGGCATGCTTGATTCAAATATCTGTCAATTTAAAATTGCATTGTATGACAAAATGAAAATAAAATATACCAATAAGCACTACAAATTGAATTAATTACTTACTTTATGTTTGGTAATACTATTTATATAAAAGTTAGCAACAATAAAATAAGTAAACTTTATAAAAAGTTCAATTTTGTAAGTCATGGCACCGTTGATTTGATTAATTTGATTTGTTAATTTAAACTGCGTGGCATGCTTGATTTCAATATCTATTGAAATTTTTTACACGGAAAAAATTACATTCTCTTCAATTTCATAACTTTCGATCACCGGAAAAATAGTGTAACCAACTTTTGCGTTAATCGGCGATTAATAATCTCGACAACAATTAACGTGCTCGCTACGCTCACACGTTAAACTGTCTCGATTATTAATCGCTCTCATTAACGCACTTGTTGGTTAAATAACTATTTCCAGTGATCGTTAATTTAATGAATAGGAAATCATTCATTTATGACCCATTTTAATGAATGATTTCTTATAAATGCATGATTTCGGTATCTAGGCAACGAAATATACGGTTAAATTGAAATGGCACTTTATTTAAATGTAAGATAACAAAATGAATGCAAAATATACCAATGAGAAACGCAAATTTAATTAATTACTTACGTTATGTTTATAGTAATACTATTTATATAGAAGTTAACAACCGTACAGCCAGTAAATTTGTTAAAAAGTGCAGATGGATTGTCAAACTTTTTACACTTTTTGTAAGTCATGGCACCGTTGGTTTGAATATTGATTTAAAATGTTTGACATGCTTGATTCGAATATCTATTGGAATTTTTGTCACGGAAAGAAATTACATTTTCTTCAATTTCGTAAAATTCGATCAACGGAAAAATATTGTAACCAACTTTTGCGTTAATCGGCGATTAATAATCTCAACAATATTAACGTGTGAGCGGAGCGTGTGCATAACACGAGGGTTAGGTACCTAAATACAGGGTGATTCCTAAAAAACGTCACACGCTCTAACTCAGTTATTTATTGCCCGATTTCAGAAAAAAAAATTATAAATGATTAGTCATGTAAGTACTACAAGAAGGTATTAATTTGGATTTTTTCCCACATTAACTTCAATGCGAAGCGACAGTCAACTTTTTTTTTTTAAATGGCAATGTATACATTTTTTTATGTATTGTGGTAGAAGATTTTTTTCTAAATCCAATGATATCTAATAACTTGACCTTGAAGTAATGAGAAGAAAAATTTTTTTTTTATAAAAGTAAGTCTGGCTTCCAGTAAAAAAATTAGCATGCCTTGGAAAACAATAAGATTCTCCAACGCCATCTTTATTTACAAGCCGTGAAGCCATGCTTGGCAACACCGCATTAATGCACAGAAGTAGGCCGGGTATCATTGCACGTCGGTTGCAATCGAAACTTATTAAAAAATAACTAACATGAAATGATCCATACTACATCATTATTCTGATAGTATTAAGAAATAAAACAAAAGTTAGTAAGGGCAGGAAATTTTATTTTGTGGTATTTATTAAACATTAAATAACATTATTTACAAATAACATATTTTTAACGTTTATTCTTCTCTTTTGTTAGCGTAGCTAATTTCCTTTTTTTCTCTAAATTTTTAGTGCCATTTGTTTCTTTTGAATATTTTGTGTAGTTATTCAACAGGATATTTGCAAAAACAGAATACAATGTTTTAAACAATCTAGAAACATCGTTGCCACACAGACAATGTAATTCAAATTGTTGAAAAAAGTTATTGGAATTTAAGCTTAACTGTGTCAGTTGAATTAAAATACCTTTTGATTGCAAAAGATTGCAAAAATTTTGTTTCCCACACGCTATTAGCTACAATATATTCTAACAAAGCATACATATGAGAGAAAACACACTTAACATGGTAACATGGTACACTTAAGCCACCTCGCTGTAAAAAGTCAAAATATTCATTGCAAACATTACTACCGCGTCCTTCCTCAAATAAAAAAACACAGGCAGTACATTCCAGTTTTTTGCAAACAGATCGTGCTCCATAGCCACAAACATATATGCAGCTTGATTCCTCGATTTCACATAATTCAAGATAATTTGAAGTCATAATGGGGCGAAATTGATCAATGTCAACATTATATAAATTTGATTCAGTACTTTCATTAGCAAAGTTGCTAAAGCATGCTTCTTTTTTATTGATCATTTTCAAAATATGTCTTATTCGTAATTTGTTTTCTGATTCAATTACTTGCCTAACTGATACATTATAGTTTGATCCAGATAGTCGTCTGTACATTCCAAACCTTTTCTCTAACTTGTCTGTTTGAAATTTCCCCAAGAGTACATACGAAACATTAAATTTTGTTAAAGCATCGTTAGCAATTTTACATAACACTTGAGATGCTCTTCTTATTGCTTCAAATGTGTCGGAGCTTAAGGGCGGCCCAAAAATGGTGGGGGTTTGACAATTTCATTCCACAGTCCAAATGTTTCTAAGCTAAGAAAGTGTAATAATTTTTCTGCTTCATAGATGGCCCGACAATATCAAAAGAAACATCAAATCTATTTTTAGAATTTCTGGGATGGGAGACAGGGTATTTGCGTCCTTGTGGCACAGTGACGTTACTCGTAGAACAAATCCAAATACCCATTGAACTGAATTACACATAAAATTGAATTAAATTTGAATGGTTGAATTTTTTTAGAAAAAAATGTATTTCTCTAATCAAAAAAGAATAATCGCTAGTAATACCATAAGAAGACACCAATTTAGACACACAAATTAAACATTTTAACCCTTTAAGGACGGAATTTATTTTCGGTTACAGATCCCATGGGATGTAGTTAGATTTGTGTCGCGAATGTGCGACATTCGGGAAAACTGCTTCTTTTCTAGTGTGACGCGTATGGGCGACATACGTCTTTAAAGGGTTAAAAAACAAACACAAGCTCAACATTATAAAAGGCTGAAATTTAAGATAATTGAAAATCAACAGAACAGGAAAATTTTAAAATTGTCATTGTTTAAGCAGGTCAGTGGTCCCTAGCAACCAGAATTGACGTACAAATCGTCCCTAGAGCGACGGGCTCCAGCCTTGAATATCGCAAATTTTCTAATTCTTTTGTGCTGCGACAAATTTTATGATGGTTATAAATTTCTTATTTTAAAAGCTTTTAACTGCGTCTTTAGGAACTACATATTTGACACTTTAGTTTGAAAATCGTTTTACATATTTTGTCCCACTTCGTTGATTAAAAATTCAAAACCGGCGCTTGGTATTCTGGCAAAATTTTTAAAATTTCCGTCACACCGCAATTCATCATTAACCCTTTGAGTGACAAGGAGCGCAATCGCGCTCGTCAATACACTGTCCGAAAATGCCAGGAGCGCGATCGCGTTTTTGCTTCCACACTAACTAATACAATCGATCTCTCTTTCATACTTATCGATTCTTGTTTATTGTTTATTGTTTTTGGAATTGGCAATTTTAGCTAATTCTCTAAAAATCACTTTGGCACTCAAAGGGTTAATTACAAAACGGAACAATGTCGTCGGCTTTTAAATCGTTGATGATGTCGCTGCCCATTACCACTGTATCGCTTTCGAGACCTTAATAATGGGCAAATCCAAAATCTTTTCTTTTCTTTTTTCTGTGCACCACTTAAAATTACATATCCTGCAGCCGCGAGAAGAAAGTCTTTCTGATTTACCATTGCTTTGACTAAATTTTTTTTGTATCAACCGATTATGCAAAACACAGTTTTCCCAGAAGCTTCATGATTTAAGTACTTTATTACCTCCCATAAATAAATGAATTCGAACTTACCTACCTGCGACAGTTGTATTTCAGATGTTTCAAATATCGTTCAACGAAATAAGATTCATCATATTATTTATGGCGTTGAGTGACGTTTATAGATAATATGTCAATATATAAATTAAATTGCAAAAAGGTGCAAAATTTTCTTACCAAATACCACTGGACGTTAAATTAAAATCCGAAAATTTAACCTCTAGTGGCATTACTAGTAGGCCAAGCAATAAAGCATTTTTTCATGCCATAAATACTACCCAGAAACCGACTGTGCGATTACATAAAGGACAGTTAGTAGATCAATTTGGCATAATTTTAGACTCGAGGATCATAATTTTTAATTTGCTATGAACAATTTAGAAGAAAAAATCGTTTTTTTTTTAGTTTTTGCTTGTAAAATGGAAACTAATGAAGCAATCTTAATGTTGTCAATAGACGAATTGTAGAGAATTAAATTACGAAGAGAATGAGAGGTCGAATGTCCCGATCCAATAATTAGAACCGGAGAGAACCCGGAAAATCCGGAAATTTCAGTGTTTTTTTAAAAAAATTCACAATTCCCACATTTTTTTATTTTAAGAACTGACAACGCATTTTGCTAAGTTTATAATGAGAAACTGTTCAATTAAAAGAAATAATATTAAAAAGCTGTATTTTTTATTTAAACATTATAAAATAACCTTTTGAATACCACTTGAGAGTGCGAATTAATTAGAAAATAATTTTCCAGTATTTTCTCTAACTTGTTGCCATTCTCGAGCCCTACGGGCTCTCGTATCTATTCTCTGGCAACAAGTTCTCGAAAATCTGTCGAATTATTTTCAATTTATTCTCACTCTCTTGTGATATTACTGATGAAAATAAGAACACTGGATTACATATGTAAATTCACGCGCCTACTCTAGGGTTAAATACCCGGGAAAGACGTCGAACTGCTAGTAAATTTATAATCGTACCCTCTGGTGGATGGTATCCAAACTTTCTCAGCTAATGCGTCGGCCATGTTTTCACGGAACTGTAAACTTCAATCGAAAAATGTACTTCGAATCGAAAATATTAGGAATTGAACTGGAATATTGAGTAAATTCCGTCGGCGGCAATTTTTTCTATGACCTAACACCTCTATCATTGAATTTGAAGATAACATATAACTGGTTTTTGGTTGTGTTAAAACATCAAATAAACTACTACACGGCCAATGAATTATAATATGAATACCATTCTGACCAAGTTTGACGCATTAATTTACTAATAATATTTCTTTATAAACGATATGTTTGATAAAACGAGTGTAATTTACATTATACGAGGGGTATGCATTTGAACCGTGGTGACATCTATTATTCACTTTAGTGTAATGGCCGGTCTTAAGACCGGCCATTACACTAAAGTGAATAATAGATGTCACCACGGTTCAAATGCATACCCCTCGTATAATGTAAATTACACTCGTTTTATCAAACATATCGTTTATAAAGAAATATTATTAGTAAATTAATGCGTCAAACTTGGTCAGAATGGTATTCATATTATAATTCATTGGCCGTGTAGTAGTTTATTTGATGTTTTAACACAACCAAAAACCAGTTATATGTTATCTTCAAATTCAATGATAGAGGTGTTAGGTCATAGAAAAAATTGCCGCCAACGGAGTTTACTCAATATTCCAGTTCAATTCCTAATATTTTCGATTCGAAGTACATTTTTCGATTCAAGTTTACAGTTCCGTGAAAACATGGCCGACGCATTAGCTGAGAAAGTTTGGATACCATCCACCAGAGGGTACGATTATAAATTTACTAGCAGTTCGACGTCTTTCCCGGATATTTAACCCTAGAGTAGGCGCGTGAATTTACATATGTAATCCAGTGTTCTTATTTTCATCAGTAATATCACAAGAGAGTGAGAATAAATTGAAAATAATTTGACAGATTTTCGAGAACTTGTTGCCAGAGAATAGATACGAGAGCCCGTAGGGCTCGAGAATGGCAACAAGTTAGAGAAAATACTGGAAAATTATTTCCTAATTAATTCGCACTCTCAAGTGGTATTCAAAAGGTTATTTTATAATGTTTAAATAAAAAATACAGCTTTTTAATATTATTTCTTTTAATTGAACAGTTTCTCATTATAAACTTAGCAAAATGCGTTGTCAGTTCTTAAAATAAAAAAATGTGGGAATTGTGAATTTTTTTAAAAAACACTGAAATTTCCGGATTTTCCGGGTTCTCTCCGGTTCTAATTATTGGATCGGGACATTCGACCTCTCATTCTCTTCGTAATTTAATTCTCTACAATTCGTCTATTGACAACATTAAGATTGCTTCATTACTTTCCATTTTACAAGCAAAACACTAAAACAAAAACGATTTTTTCTTCTAAATTGTTCATAGCAAATTAAAAATTATGGTCCTCGAGTCTAAAATTATGCCAAATTGATCTACTAACTGTCCTTTATGTAATCGCACAGTCGGTTTCTGGGTAGTATTTATGGCATGAAAAAATGCTTTATTGCTTGGCCTACTAGTAATGCCACTAGAGGTTAAATTTTTTCCGGAAATTTTTTCGAAGGTATGAATATTTTGAAAATTATTCCGAGCCCCAGGCGAGGGATAATTTTCTTAAAATATTCATATCCGAGAAAAAATTTTCGGATTTTAATTTAATGTCCAGTGGTATTCGGTAAGAAAATTTTGCACCTTTTTGCAATTTAATTTATATATTGACATATTATCTATAAACGTCACTCAACGCCATAAATAATATGATGAATCTTATTTCGTTGAACGATATTTGAAACATCTGGCATACAACTTTCGCAGGTAGGTAAGTTCGAATGCATTTATTTATGGGAGGTAATAAAGTACTTAAATCATGAAGCTTCTGGGAAAACTGTGTTTTGCATAATCGGTTGATACAAAAAAAATTTAGTCAAAGCAATGGTAAATCAGAAAGACTTTCTTCTCGCGGCTGCAGGATATGTAATTTTAAGTGGTGCACAGAAAAAAGAAAAGAAAAGATTTTGGATTTGCCCATTATTAAGGTCTCGAAAGCGATACAGTGGTAATGGGCAGCGACATTATCAACGATTTAAAAGCCGACGACATTGTTACGTTTTGTAATTAACCCTTTGAGTGCCAAAGTGATTTTTAGAGAATTAGCTAAAATTGCCAATTCCAAAAACAATAAACAAGAATCGATAAGTATGAAAGAGAGATCGATCGTATTAGTTAGTGTGGAAGCAAAAACGCGCTCCTGGCATTTTCGGACAGTGTATTGACGAGCGCGATTGCGCTCCTTGTCACTCAAAGGGTTAATGATGAATTGCGGTGTGACGGAAATTTTAAAAATTTTGCCAGAATACCAAGCGCCGGTTTTGAATTTTTAATCAACGAAGTGGGACAAAATATGTAAAACGATTTTCAAACTAAACTGTCAAATATGTAGTTCCTAAAGACGCAGTTAAAAGCTTTTAAAATAAGAAATTTATAACCATCATAAAATTTGTCACAGCACAAAAGAATTAGAAAATTTGCGATATTCAAGGCTGGAGCCCGTCGCTCTAGGGACGATTTGTACGTCAATTCTGGTTGCTAGGGACCACTGACCTGCTTAAACAATGACAATTTTAAAATTTTCCTGTTCAATTTTCTTAAATTTCAGCCTTTTATAATGTTGAGCTTGTGTTTGTTTTTTAATCCTTTAAAGACGTATGTCGCCCATACGCGTCACACTAGAAAAGAAGCAGTTTTCCCGAATGTCGCACATTCGCGACACAAATCTAACTACATCCCATGGGATCTGTAACCGAAAATAAATTCCGTCCTTAAAGGGTTAAAATGTTTAATTTGTGTGTCTAAATTGGTGTCTTCTTATGGTATTACTAGCGATTATTCTTTTTTGATTAGAGGAATACATTTTTTTCTAAAAAAAATTCAACCATTCAAATTTAATTCAATTTTATGTGTAATTCAGTTCAATGGGTATTTGGATTTGTTCTACGAGTAACGTCACTGTGCAACAAGGACGCAAATACCCCGTCTCCCATCCCAGAAATTCTAAAAATAGATTTGATGTTTCTTTTGATATTGTCGGGCCATCTATGAAGCAGAAAAATTATTACACTTTCTTAGCTTAGAAACATTTGGACTGTGGAATAAAATTGTCAAACCCCCACCATTTTTGGGCCGCCCTTAAGCCAGCTTTGTCCTTGAAAGACTGCCATGCTTCTATCCAAGACAAAAAACGTTTCAAAAACAATAACTTTTCATCCTCAATACTACAAACTGGTCCTGCCCATTCATTTCTTTTTATTTTTCCTACGATAGGGTTTTTAGAATTTACAATATCCCACCAGATGCGGAAAATTTGTAAAAAATTTGCAGTATCTGTACATTTTTCTTCCGTTTGTAAAAGCAGCAATAGTTGACATGAAAAACATTATCCACTAACAAAACGTTTTGTCTCTCTAAATTTGAGGGATACAAAGTTTTATAACTCAACTTATATGCTTTTTTAATTAACTTATTTTGCTCGTCCTTGAAAAATAGTCGCAAATGTTCGAAACATGCATACCGTTTTATTGTATAATTTTCAAAATCAGGATATATTAAAGTGTGAAAAGTATCTTTTTTGTTCAACCAGTTATTCCTAACATTTTTAAAAATGTGAACAGTGTCATACGATAGGTAAGTATTAATATCAGGGAAGCATGGATTTGGCATAGATTCGTTTGAAGAAATTAAAGTGAACATATTCTGATTTATTCTATTGTTATCAGTTAGTATCGCAACTATAGGAAAACCACATTTTTGAACAAATTCAATTACCTCATTAACGAGTATCTTTAACTGATCTCCTGTTGTGTTATTCACAGGAACTAGTCGAATAACTTCACTAAAATTACCAAAAGCAGAAGAGATCATAAAAGTTTAAATAGTTTTTGCCAGATCCTTAGCATTATTTTCTGAACTGCCAACAATTCCATTGGCTTTAAAATCTAACTTAGATTTCACATAAATTTCATCAATTTGTAATATTGTATATTTTTCTCGAACAGTCAAGTTTTTGGAAATTTGTTTCAAATAGTGACTTGTATTTGAAAGATTTTTGTCTGGTTTTACATTAAATCTAGAAGATATTTGTTGTAAATATCGTTTACTAGGCAGCAGCAAATGATCTTGTAAGAGCATGTAACAAGACGATGAATATGAATATGCCATAAATGCAAACAAAATAGTTGCTGGGGAATATTTTCGTCTTTTTAACAATATCATGTTTAACTGATCAATTAAAAGTTCCAATTGTTTTTTATGTTGATAGTCTTCCATTTCTTCAGCTTTTTCGTTACACGTAACTAAATTTTCATACGACTTTTGCAAGAAAAATTCAAAAGATCGAGTCCTTAAATTGTGTTGACTTACGTTGGCATACCTAACTAATATATTTTCAAGTTGCGACCATCGAGATAATTTTAAATCACAAGGGAGAATCCAGTTCAAATCATGAGCAGAAATTTCTTCTTTTCCAATAAAGAGTTTTAATGTTAAATCACTTTTCACAAGAACACTACATAAAATTTCGGCGGCACTTAACTCAGTTTCACTTTCAGAAGAACTATTAGAACACTCAATATTTAATAAATACAGCCAAACACCAAAGTTGCTCTTAATTTTAAAGTTCCACTTTGTTTCACTGTTTATACCATTTAGTTTTGTTTGAAAAGTGTCAAGAAAATTTGTAAAGTCATTTATAATATCAGATTTTACAAATTCTTCAATTTTTCCAGCTTCTTTTGATTGCAACGCTTTCCTTCTTACTTCAGGGTCTTTTCGTCTAACTACTGTTGAAGTTGAAGACAGATAAACTGGAAGATTTTGAAAAATTGTGGGTACAGCGTCTTCCTTTAATTTTGGGTGTGCTAATAGCAACGTAGTAACAGTTGACCCGTTTTTGTATATCTGATCTAATATAACATCATTTTCGTTAAAATGTTTTATACAAACAGATGAATACTTCGTAGGCTGCCAATTTTTCCTCGGGATAGCTCGAGCCATTTCTTTTTCGTTTCTTCATCTTTTGGAAATGAAAACGTAGTAACTGCAGCTTGCCCCTTTACGGATACACTTTCGTAATTCGATTTGCAGCTTGGGACACAACATTTTCTAGTCATCTAAAAAGTTTTCATGTGAAAAGCATGAACCAAAGGTTAAATGTACTTACTTTCTATATTGTCGAATATCAAATTATTAAGTTAAATATTCTGATAAATACACACAGGTTTGGAAATACCACAACTATCTAACGTTAACTGCACTTTATAACAATATCAACAACAACTCAATGATGCAATGCTGAACTGAAGAACGCAAAATGTCCGCCTAGCAACACTGCTGCCAAATTTCTTAGTTCACGGCTTGTAAAATAAAGATGGCGTTGGATTCTCACGTGATAAATGTCATTTAAGTGTCAATATAAGAGTTTCATTCAAATTTTCAACTATTTTATGATTCGAGTTGCCTCTTGCGGAACTCAATGGACTTTATTTTCAGCACCCCCACACAACACCAGAATTAATACTAATTGGCTAGAAGTTAAATTTGCTGAAAAATGGGTAGGAACATATGGATCAATTCGGTGGTCCACACGTTCGCCAAACCTTACGCCTCTCGATTTTTGGCTTTGGGGCTATGTTCAAGACAGAATTATCAATGTTTGTCGTGAAATTCCTCCTAATTTTATGTTGAATGCAACCTATGAAGTGACTGGAAGGTGCCAGTTGTGCATTCAACAAGATGGTGGTTAATTTGAACAATATTTTTTTGTTTTGTTTGAACTGGTTTTGTTATTTGATAAAAATATTTCAGTCAATTCATTATTATTCATGATCACTGTTATTTTACATAAAAATTATAAATTCGAATCATAAAATAGCTGAAAATTTGAATGAAACTCAAATATTGACACTTAAATGACATTTATCACGTGATGATTGTTTTCCAAGGCATTTTAAATTTTTTTATTAGAACCCCGACTTATTTTGATAAAATATTTTTCTCCTTACTATTACTTCAATGTCAAGTTATTACATATCATTGGATTTAGAAAAAAATTCTCTACCACAATAAATAAAAAAATGTATACATTCCCATTTAAAAATAAAAGTTGACTGTCGCTTCGCATTGAAATTAATGTGGGAAAAATCCAAATTAATACCTTCTTGTAGTACTTACTCGACTAATTAATTAATGTTATTTTCTGAATTCGGGCAGTAAATAACTGAGTTAGAGGGTGGGACGTTTTTTAGGAATCACCCTGTATATCGTGTTATACGAATCGGTGTTCTACGAAACAAAGAACTATATAAAAACAAAGATTAAATTCCAAAAATGAATAAAACGCTATACTTTTTTTTCGTCAATTCTTAGAAATACATATTTATTTGCCAAAATTTTGAACGCTAATTTGATACAATTGGTGTTTATTCTTATCACGTGTCGTATTGTTGAAGAGTTTCCCAAATCTCAAATCGTGTTAGTGCTAAATTGCGCTGCAGAAATGCAGTGTTGTACGGTTAATTTCATCAATTTCCTAGTCGTGTTAAAGCGAAGTAACGTGTTATCTGTATCTGTACCTACTATTGAAGTTTAATATAATAAGTAAAGTTTTGAATAAAAATCTGGAAATGTATGCTTAAAATTGAATTATTCTCCCCAACCTTAATTTCAATAGTCAGATGCAAATAAAATAGGCAAGCACGGCATAAAACCATCACATTTTCCGTCTGCAAACGAGGTACTTAAAATTTCCGGTCGCCATTTTATTCCTCTTAACTACTGCATATTTTAACTTGCAAATAACTTACTTATTCGTTCAAGCACTTGTAAAAAACGAACGCAACAGCAGGATCTTTTAATAAAGTGCGAATCTCGAAACTGCGAAAGTTTTTTTGAAGCGAAAAAAGGCAGTCTCATTAATATTTATGACGGCGTTGAATGGAATAAAAAAATTGTTAACTGTGTATTTGTTACAGTGGGTTCAATTGGGGCGCGCGGCGCCATGAAGGAGAAGAGTAAAAATGCGGCACGTTCCCGACGGGAAAAAGAAAACGCCGAATTTCTGGAGCTGGCTAAATTATTGCCGCTACCGGCTGCGATTACATCTCAGCTGGACAAAGCCTCCGTCATCAGACTTACAACTTCTTACCTAAAGATGAGGCAGGTTTTCCCAGATGGTATGTGTACAATGCGTCAATTACATTCTTATGCGCCGTTTTCTTCACAGATTTCAAGTACTGTTTAAGTGCATTGTATACACGTTTCATTATTAAACGTTTTCAGATCTTACGCTGGCATGTAAATTAGTTAAAGGCGAATGAATAGGCACATAATATGTACCTACCTACCTTTACCGTCTGTTTATCTTTTTAAACGATTATTTAAAAAATTTACGTTTAATAAAATTTAACAACTTAACTTGACCGACGTGTTTTATTATACAGGGACCTCCAACGTTAATGGCCACCCCCAAAAATTTCAATTTTGAAGATATTAATATAAAAAGTCTACGTATTCAGTTATTAATAAGCGATATGATGTTAATTCAGTTTTCAGTTTTGTCATCTGGTGGCGCGACGCTCATTTATGGCATTCTTCATGGAATTTTTGAGTTTTTCTTTTCATAAATCTTTTATTTATAATTTGTTTAATGTCAAAATATCAAAACCTTATCATTTGTTTATTGAGTTATTTCGATTAAAAATCCTATGATATCAATATGAAATGTTATTTGCAAGTTTCAAGTCAAAACCAATAAATCAGGCAATTGTTGTAAAGTTGAAAAGTTTTTTGAAGAAACAAGATGTTCCGAAGATGCCAGATAGAACCGACACGTGTTCGGTATCAGGGGCGTATTTAGGCTTTGAAATTTCAGATTTACAAAAGTCACTGAAACAGTGACTGCTGTTCGCTTCAAATAAATGAACACAACTAATATGAAAACAGCGTTATATGAAAGCACAGGTGGAATGTGTAACCAAACCTTTATTTAGAAAATACTAATTGGTAGCAAGCGTTTATTTTTAGTCCGGACCTGATAGCCCCAGATGGCAGTGGGGCCTGATTTACAACTCCCCTGTATACCATTCGGTCATCATTTGCAGTCGGGTAAATTTACTATTCAAAATTATTTAAAATCGTAAATCTTTGTGGAAGTTTTGGTGATTTTATTATTAATCGATTTTTAGGCTAAAATGTCTTTCAAAAATGTAAACAAAAACATTTTTGCGACAAGCAAGGCGAAATTAAACGCAGGTGGGGATTTACAATAGTATGACATTTTAGTGGTCCCAATTCTTAGCCCCACTTTTTTCCTACCTATGATTGCAAACATATTTGCACTGATTTAATAAACCCATCAAATGTTAACCTGAGATCAGTAGCTATATAAGATGTTACCTCACGTTGCCGGGAAATTTCTGATAACTTTGTTTAAAGGATCGATACGCACTACGTTATTTATCATATTATGTGTTATTGATTACTCTACTACTAATTAGTGGAGTTCATGTAAATGCATTGTAGTTCACTTGCAAAAATTTTCTTGATATATATCCGCTCAGTTTGTGAGATTTTCTCTCATCGCGCGATTACTTGCGTTTGTTTTTGCTGCGCAATTGCGTATATTATTTTCGATCTACACAACACTACAAACACTGACCCACTGTACAAACTATACAACGATTTTTCACGGTCTTCTAAGTCTCCTCCTAATTTAAAAATCAACTATTGCGACCACATCTAATTTAAATTTTTTTATCCAAGAAAATTAAAACTTTGATTTTTGAATTTCCAACTTCTTGATCTTCATTTTCCTGCAAATGTAACAAGTCTAGACAACACTAACCTTTTTTTTTACATTAATACTAAATACGTTTTATAAAGTTATTTTTAGACCACAGTTATGTAGTTGTTACAATTAATCAATTGAATCGTAAATTTAATTCAATAGTATTTTGCTGTAAAACATTTTTAAAATGCATCTAGATAAGCAAATAAATGCAGAAACGATTATATCTAATAAATATTCCTACAGTTGTATTTCAATAACGCGTTGACAAGACGATAATATCTCTTGCGTGCGGACATATGTATGTAATAAATTAATTATATTCAATAGATGTTTCGAACTTTTCAAAGTTCTTATCTGAGACGTGTTCACGAATAAGAAATACTACACTTACCATCTAGGTTTCTATAGACGCGTGGAATTAATTTGAATTTGAAACGTAAAATATATATCGAAACTTTGCTTGTTCTACTTTTTTTGTTTTTTAAACCGAAATGTCACGACGCGACGTTGATACAACGCCACACAACATAATTTCATTTCCTAAAACAAAATTGATAAAATGTTGTCTTTCGAAACAGGAGAAATATGTAATTCCTAATTAATAATATTAGGGTATGTAATATGGAACTAATACCACTCTTAACACCTACAGGTACTTAATTATTTTGATTTATCAATTTATCAGTTTCTGCTTTTAATTCGATTCTTTCGCTTCATGCTTCACAAAAGAAAGTAAAATTTGTGTGCAAAATGGTATAAGTACAACAAGACATAACTAAAGTAACATTAATTTTTAAAAATTTTATCGAAATTTGCTTTAATCGGATCATAAAATTTTTCATTAATTTCTAAATAAAAAACATACTTACCAACTTTCAAAAATTAAAGTTAAAAACATTTGTAACGAACTAATTAATAAATTATAAGAAATATGTCCAAAGGGTTTAAACGATGCAAGAAATTGAAAAATTATCTACTATCAAAATTGGAAAAATTCCGGTTATTTTTACAAGCTTTTATTTAACTTTCTAATTAATTTGCTTATTGGTTTGTTAGGATGAAATCTTGTAAACTAATTTTAACTCACTTTCACATATCGATTGACTTCCGATAACAATATTAATAATTATAATATTAACAATATTAAGTTTTAACTTGAAAAACTTTCGATTGGAAATTTTTAAGTCCAAAAAGAACACTGTTCGACTGTTAATTGTCGTTCATAAAAAGGTAAAAGAACATTAACTATTACTGCCGATGTTCAGACAACAAAAAAATTATGGTTCATTAGCAACATTCAAAAATTTTAAAAATACTAGTAAGTTGCCTTTATAGTGCTTCTTTTGTAACCAATCATTCACAATTTCATACGTGTATATCCTTAAAAGAACGAAAGTAAGGATAATGGCATTTAGCTGTGTTTAATTTTTTTTTTCCATGACATGACATCAGGCAACCAAAAGTATAACATCGGATTCGATATTTTAGGACTTGGAGACGCGTGGGGTGCAATGCCAGCGCCAAATCCTCGAGAAACGCCGATTAAGGAATTGGGTTCTTATCTTCTCCAAACGTTAGATGGTTTTATATTTGTCGTTGCTCCGGACGGAAAAATAATGTACATATCAGAAACTGCTTCTGTGCATTTAGGTTTGTCGCAGGTACGGCTGAAAGGTTTGTCAAAGGGAATTCGCTTAGAGAATTAATTTTTTTCAGGTAGAATTGACAGGAAATAGTATTTACGAATATATTCACCCTGCCGATCACGATGAAATGACCGCAGTGTTATCACCGTCGATGCCTCCATCCGGGCATCCAAGCAATAATGATTACGAGTGCGAACGGGTGTTTTTTCTGCGAATGAAATGTGTACTTGCAAAGCGCAACGCGGGCCTCACCAATGGAGGTTACAAGGTAGGTGTGCTCTTTACATAATTATTGATTTTACAGTGCCCTCTGGAGTACTTACTTTTTTTTTTTAATTTACATTAAATTAATAGAACAAAATATGTCTTTAGAACTTATTGTCAGAGAACAAGGTAAATACGTGTGGTCTAGGAATTTCAATAAATAACAAACTTTGACAGTCGAGTATGTTCTCCATGATGGTAAAGCAAAACTAGTCTTTGTTCCGTCACGTGTTATCGGACCAACCCCCGCATACATTACCTAGATATACAAAATTACAACTTAACACCTGTGCCGTCTTTATAACGCACAAAAAATGTTGTTTTGGTCACGTTTTGAACATTGCAATAACTACCTACCTTTATAAGATCAAAATCCAGTTTCACTTTAGGGATTCATGCTGGGCATGAATGACAATACTTTTATTGAGAATGTGAAATTGCCACCAGTAAACTGTAAAAATGAATTACAAATGGCACCTCGAATAATGCAGTTGCCGCACTTAAAAATCCAGAAACCCTGAGCAAACGGAAAGGCCGATTTTTAAGCCTATTTGTTCATTCCCACTTTTTAGTTTCTTCAAAAGAAAAAGTAACTGTAATAAAAACTTCAATTGCTTGCAACTTTTAGATATTTTATTCAATAGTAGTTAGTATTAATATTTAGAGTATTAAGACTTTAATTCCGAATTAAATATTCCTTCGAAATACATTTGAGCTCGTTTATAACGGACTCTGTTTTAACGTATATTTTTGTGAATATCTTAAAAAGTTGATTTCCAATTGTTTTTTCTTTCTTGTGACTATGTCAATAAGAGGAAACAACAACAATTCTTTGATAATTTAACCGGCTTTGTAGCTCCAATACTAACAAATTTGGGCTATTCTACTTTTCATTACAGATAAACTGGTTCCAACACTGTGATAAAACATATTTATCATAAATTTCTCATTGCTACTTCAGACCATTTTTATAATAAAACGAATATTTTTGTGTAAGTTAGCAATGTAAGTATGTTGGGATGATCGAATGGAACTAGAATTTTTAGTTTTTTAATGCATAATTTTACTATAGTCCGTTTTTCAACCAGGAAGAGCGTTAGAAGGCTAAAATCATTTATTTTTTGGTTCAGTTTATGTTGCTAATATGGTACTGGTATTGGCATTTTCCATCTGACAGTTTAAAGTTATATTAGTAATGTCACTGCAAAATTAGAAAATTTAGCGCGAAACACCTCCATGAAAGAAGGTAATATGACCATTTCGAAACAAACTTTCGATTAGGAAAAACTTCGTCTTCAATATTAAATATTCTGTAACATTTAAGTGATGATTGTATGCGTTGTTATTAAGTACTCATTACTGCCAACATTAATTAAATAAAATAATAATTTCATAGCTTTCTAACGCTTTTCCTGGTTTAAAAATGAACTACAGTGTGAACTTTCAAACATCAGAAATAAGCAATGTTCGATAGATATTTGAAAATGTGTCAAGCATTCTAAAATAATTAGTGGGCCTATTCAGCGTTTACTATAATTTTTTTTTCGACGATGGAAATGCAATAACACGCATTCCATTTTTTTCAAAAATAGGGTTTTTGGACTATGAGAAACTAGATACCGAATAGTGCAGTTAAATAATATGAGATTGCAACCTAATTAATACAATCTACCAATTGCAATACTTCGGATTGCCCAATGTGTGTCAATTAAAAAAGTCTAGCATTTTTAAGACAGCTTAAACAATAATTATATTAAAATAACTTAAGTTAATCCTGTTTTTTTCATAACACTTTTTTGGTTTTTGTTAATTTTGTTCAAATGTATATTAACAGACACAATTTTATGTAACTGTTTCAATGATGGTCTTACTTCTCAATTTCTATTTAGAATTGGAAGTTGGAATAGATGGTATGCAATAAATATAAAATAGGTCATTTTTTTATTACAAAATACTCGAGCACTTTTATTGTAAAAGGGCGAGCCGGGTGATCTGGTAGATTGTATAATTTGTACTCTTGCATTTCACAATCATTTTTGTGATACATATTACAAAAGTAATGATGGAGGTGAAAGTTTATAATGAACCATACTTTGAATCAAAAGCCAATTCCTTTGTAACATGAAAATATTTTTTTGTCGTCGATGGTAACACAATTCTTAACTAAATTTTTATTTTTTATAAATACAATCTAAAAAGTGGACTGCACGTATTCAACATTAGTCAACGTTAATAAATTAATTTGTTCCGTCCGAAAATATGGTATATATTTTACCTTTATTTTTGTATTCATATGTATACCATATTTTTTCAAGAATAGAGCAAACAATTTTGGTAATATCTTTAAAAATAATGCATCAAAATGTGCAAAGAAAACTGAAACGGCCCCAGTTACCAATGGTGAACGTTTAGTATAAATTAATCTGTATAGTTTCATCTAACTCAAATCTTCAGTTACCATCTTCAACTATTCGACTTGCCGAAATTTCGAATTAGAGAAAAAAAAACTCAATAATTCGAAATATCCACAATGTTTCTTTTAATATGGATATAATATACTTTTCAAAAAAATACCTTTACTAATAATTAAATAACTCTTCTGTAATCGGTGAATTTTATTTAACTATAACTCAAAAATTACTTCAGATGGAAATATTTCTTGGACGATTCAAGTCCATTTTAAAAGCAGAATAACTCCTACTTCAGTTCTTGGATACTCTGTAAATGAACAGGACGGTATATTATACCCGAAAAAATTGCAAGGGACTGAAAGAAAAATTCGTTAGGTATTGCATAACAGATTTCGTCTACACAAAAATAGAGTGTCTTTGAAATAAGTACATTAATCAGTAACACAACTTTTCATCAGGAACAAAAATTCTCAAAATCTAATTTTTATTTTAAATAGTATTTTAACCTCCCTTAAATTTTGATTTTGATTTGTTTATTACTTTACCGTAATTATTGTAGTAACATGGTTTAGGCGCGTAACGACAATTTCGTTAGATTTTGCAACAGCTGGTTAAATAAAGGATTTATGAAAAAAGCATACTATACAATATAACATAGTATATTTAAACATACTATTGTTGCTATTGATGCGTTTTGTTACCAACTAAAATGAATGTAGGTACTTATTTGAAAGCCACCTTGTATACCTAATAGAATTTTTATTGTTACATATAAAAGTAGGTACTTCGATGTATGTATATGTAGAGTAGGTTGGTTATCTTTTATTCAAGTTGTGATATTAGTGTCATTTGACTTTATCCGTTTTTATTATTCAATGTTGAAATAAATATATTTCCCCAAAAGCAAGGAAACTGAAATACGATAAAGCATGCAAATTTAATACAAATTTGACACAATGACAACAGCACGAAGTCTGGTCTTGTTAATACAAAATATTTCTGAATAGTTTATTAGTGAAACACGCTGACATAAAAAAAGTTCACAGAAGAACATTAAAACAAACATATTAAAAATAATTTAATGTGGTCGTTGTAGTTCAACACAAATATATAAAAGTATCTTTAAATGGAAAAAGTAAAATATTCTAATTGAATCTTACTTTAGTGGATTTTAATTGTTATGTAATTAAAAGGAGTGTTTTTCTTGTGAATAAAGTGACATCAATGAATCAATATTACAAAGTTGTATTTATGTTTTAAAATGTATTTATATTTTATTTATAAACAGTTATTTTTGTTTTTAATTGCTTATTAATATTTACACACTTTTAAGTTAATAATGATAAAATTTAGCAAACCCCTCATTATCGAGGCTCTTGGGCAACCTCATATTGGTAGATTTGTTACTGTCATATCTTGATATTTCCTAACTGTATTATAAAAAATAAGCCACTTAGAATTTTCCAAAGGTTAATGAACTTTTAAAAGAGGTACTTAAAGTGTCAAAGGGAAACTAATCAGAACAGCATATGCAAGTATGCATCTCGACGTTCTTGTGTCACATATGCTTCATATGTAATGCAAATTCAGCTCCTTCACATGCATTATTCGAACGTTTTTCAACGATAGCTTAATTAGTTGCTTAATTAAGTGCGGTACGCTCTGCAATCCAATTAACTCGGAAATATTGTTGGCCGGATTAAATCTTTAAATCAAATTGAGGTTGTACCACTTAAAAATTAAAATACCTGTTTATAGGTTATTCATTGTTCAGGATATTTGAAAATTAAATACTGCACCTCTTCGTCGCCTCCTTACGATGGATTTTATCAGAATATGGGCCTCGTCGCAGTGGGACATTCGCTTCCTCCAAGTGCTATTACCGAAATCAAATTACACACCAATATGTTTATGTTTCGAGCTAGTCTTGACCTTAAGCTTATATTTCTGGACGCTAGGTAAGGTATGCATTTTATAAGTGTCCGATACAAAAAAAAATTAGTTCACATTATTTACGATGCAAGTGTGCCAGTTCTCATTGTCGATGGTTATTTTAGAAACTTGATATAAGCTGTTGTTTAAACAGGCCACTGCTTCGGTTTCAAAAACTCAATCCACCAGCACATAAAAGATGAGTACTTTTTACTATAGCGCTCTAATGTTTCACATTGTTTTAGGGTGGCTCAGCTAACAGGATACGAACCCCAAGATCTAATTGAAAAAACTCTATATCACTATATACACGGCAATGACATTTTGCCAATGAGGTTTTCTCACCATCAGTGTAAGTTTTCTAATAATTAATCTTTTTAATTGTAAATTATAATTATGTATCATTTATTTTTCACCTTATTTCACATGCTTTTTCCTCTTTTCAATGTTGTTTCACATTAAATCTTTTTTTAACAAGAGTGAAGCATTTCGTGCCATCAGTTCAATACTAACACGACTCAAAATTTACAGTTTCGAGAAAAACGCGTTTTAAGTTTTGTCACAACAAACTTGGTTTAACATTTTAATAACTAAGTGGTGGTTCGATTGAAAATTGGATTAGGTATTTATGCATTTATTTTTGATGTATTTTTTACGCAATATCAACTTAACAGGAATGTGTTCGTTTTCCTCAGGATATTCCACTTTTAACAAAAATGAAAAACCAACATCAACCTATCAATTTTTTAGATTTTTAGATATGCTGATTTTGCAGTAAATACTATGTCCCTTTATCCATGAAATCGGCACCATAACTCAAAATTGAGTTTTTTTAAGTTGTGTTAGTATTGAACTGATGGTGCGATTTGACAAAGCCAAATACATGGCAAAAACGATTTGAAAAATCCTGCACAGAAATAATAAGGGTACTTTACTTAAGGTCGATTACGTACTTTCTAATTTCATTAGAAATTTGACAACTGTTTTTATAAAGAAGGACTTTTTCTCACCAAATGGCAGATAAGAAAGTTTACCATGGTGCGCCACCCCATCCGTGGACTGTATATCCATGTCTACTATATTTTGTATATTACTGGAACAAATTGAAATCATCCTATATAATTTGAACTGAAATTTTTTACTGATTTAGTTAAAGGCACAAAACTAGAAAAAGTTCAGGGAAAATACAGGAAAAGGGTTATGGAAAATCTCGAAAAGTCAGGGAATTTGAAAATACAGAATTGTTGTGAATCCTGAATAAAGTAGGAAGAACTTTGTGATTAGTGATTTAATCGTTTTGATTACACACGCTATCTTAACCCATTAAATACCAGCGTCATATTTATAGGACAGAAGATGTAACATTTTTTAAAAATAATTAATCATTAATGATTAAAAAAAAAATGTTGCATCGTCTGTCCTATAAATATGACGTTGGCACTTAATGGGTTAAGAAAAACGTCTATGTCTATTGGAACCCAGTTTAGACCATACTGGAAAAATATTTTAAATTATTACTATAGAAAAGTACTAATTGTAAGATGTACAACCACAACAAAGTAATGATTTGTAAATTCCCCGAAAATTGGCTAATTCCTTAATTTCCAAAGTATTTCTAGAGGTAACTGTTTTACAAAGCATACAATTGACGATTAATTTATGCAGAAAACAAAAACAACAAATTGTTCGTCACGCTCACCATACTAGTAATGGGAGGGTAAAAATAATCCACTCAAAAATGTTCAATGTGCCCTACCCCTATATGCTGAGAACCAGTTAGGTTGATAGGTGCTTTTAACTTGTATAAAATTAATAAACGTCAAGTTTCACAAATCACCTACATACTTACTCCTCTTATAGCGAGCGTATATATTCAATGAAACTGTTATCCGTGTTTGCACAGGCCTGTTTACCCCCACACCAGTAAAATTAACAAGAGCTCCATAAATCCTTTGCAGATTTTAGGGCGAAAAATATTCACAACTAAAATTTATTTCTTATTTACTTTCGACACATAACTTACCAAACACGATTATTTTAATTAAGTTAATTGCTAATAACCGTTAATCGTTTGCATACAATAAAAATTTGCAATATATTTGTAAATTGCTTCAAATAAATGTAAATAAATTATTTTAATATTTTAGTGTTATGTAAAGGACAAGTAACCACCAAATACTACAGATTTCTAAGTAAAGGAGGAGGTTGGGTGTGGATGCAAAGTTACGCAACTATTGTTCATAATTCGCGATCATCCAGGCCGCACTGCATAGTCTCTGTAAATTACGTTCTCAGGTAATACAAAATTTAATTTAAAATTTGTATTGTATTAACGTTTTTATTTTATTCCTTTTTGCAAAAGTGAATTAGAAGCCAAAGATTATATACTAAATTTAGCGCAAGGATCTCCTCGTGAGGATATGCCGAACACGCCGCCGGAACGACACTCTCCGTTGCAGACTTCTTCACGACCGTTGCAGAATCTTCCTAAATATATTCATCATAGGCAACCGTTGCAACCCGTGGTGGTGACGCCGCCGTCTTCGTCGGTCGCCGACGATGAATTCAGCGATTCTAACGGCACCGCTGCTTATCCGTCAGATTATCCTGTATTTTTGCCGAATTTTAACGACGAGTCTTATTATCAACACCAGGACATGTTCTATGCGTACGCGGATGGGGAAATGACACATCACGCGTTAACACCGACAAGTCAGAGTCAGCGTCCGTTCAGCGCGTCGTCGAGCAGTTGCAGCAGTACGGAAAGTGATCATGCCCAGTCTCAAGGTTTGCACATACAATCCTTAAACAACCCATATTGTTCGGATGTGTTACACAATCAGCATTTTTCTGTAAATTGTTTTAATAATAATCAGTCCCATGCTCAGGCCCAAACTAGTAATTTGTACGGACACGAATTTAAACCGTTGGCGCATGGCCAAAACTCTACGGGGTATACTAGCGTTATAGTTGACACGCAGCAGTACCAATTAGCAAACGAATACGTTCATTAACATTGATTAATTAAGTAATTCATGAATTTGTTCAAATACGTCAGGCAAAACACGATGTGAACTGGGCAATAAAAAATCTTATTACTTATTTTTTGCTTCCTTTAAAAAGTAGATAAATAAAAAATTAAAACACTGAATATCTTTAGAGGTTGTATCGACAAATCCTATTAGTTTATAGTAACAAACATCAACATAATAGGTTTTTGAAATTACAGCGTTAAACGAATTTACAGCGGATGCAAAATTCTTGGGTCCCAATCTCCGCAGGGGTTCCGAGCTTAAAATGTCAGTGAAGTTAACTGGTTCAAATTAAGTTTATATTATAAGCTTTATCTGAATTGCACAAGCTTCAGTTTTTATAACGATATTCGGATTTTGAAGGGCCCCAGAAAAACTTCTGCACCCTTTAAAAAGAAACCTGGCTCTATGTGAAATTCCGCATTTTAGTTTTTCTATGGTAACAGCAAAATTTTTGTCAACGTCTAGTTCTAAAGATGTATTCGAACGCAGGGAAGTGTTATCTTTATAAATGAGCAGTGGCAGAAGCTTGTTTTATTCGCCGTCGATCAAAATCATATCACTGTTCTCACCTTTCGCATACATCTTGACAAACGCCAATTTTGACAAATATTGATTGCAAACTATTATGAATTCAACAGTAACCATTTTTTTCGTAAGCATCATATTATGCCAAACTAGCTTCTAGAAAGTGCAGTTTACCACGATTTTAATTTTTGTATGTTGTCGCTGTGGTGTTAAAAAGTAAACGGCTCACGGAAGTTCACTTACCGTTCTTAGGAGAGGTAAGTAACTTTTACGGCCGACACAAGTTTTACATTTTTTTTGTGTTTTGGTCTTGATGACCAAATGAGATGAAGCACGAATAACGTCTGACCTGGTGATTTTACTGATGGACTCCAATGTACTTGTTCGTATGAGACTGTGATTTTTAATTCAATTACTTTTTTCTAATCAAAATTAGGTAATTTGAATAAAAATCAAATTTGTCAGATTTTGTTTCAGATTATTAAAATGTTTGCTAACGATAAATCTTTATTATAATTTGAAACTAACTCTGACACATTTGGCTGGGTTACATCAGTAAAATTGTCAGGTAAGAAGAGTTATTCATGTCTCGCCCTGTATATCCGAAATGTATCATTTTCATCATTCTTGAAGATGATTTTTGGAATCTGTTACATAATAATAAATAAATTATTATATTTTCTTTATCATCCTCCTCATGGTCAACCATCATTTTGAATAGTTGCTCCGTCTGGTATGCCATAATAGCAACCAGCTCATGATTATTTTTTTTTGATTATCTGTTTCATTATATTTATATTATTTCATATGTGTTTACTTTTGAAAAAAAGTTGTTAAAACTTAGAAATTTTACAAGTTATCGTTTGAATTTACGGTATTTTTAACATCGGGTATTTGTACCGTAAACTCGTGGATCTTTGATATTAGTCGCATTTTTTTCCTTCTATTGTTTATTAATTCGTGCCTTTTTTTAGACTTTTCAGGTAAAATAGAAGAACAAGCAGTAGATGCTGCCTCCTCAATTTCACTTGAAAAATCGTCGATTTCCATTTTCATTCACACAATTCCTTAAAAACACGAAAACTGACGTTATGTTATTTAATTTGTTTTGATGCACATGGACAACACACGGCAATTTTTTAGTTTTGTGGTACCAAAGTTTTAAATTATTGAAATAACATAAAAAACTAGTTAATTTAGTGCAGGTAGTTGAAAAAAAACCATACGTTTTTATAGATTTATGTAGAGCGGTCCGACCGGATACGCCGAATTTAATTTTATAATGAAACAGTAAATTATTTAATTGGGCAATTTTTATTGTTGAAAAGAATTATGGAATACGATTTCGGCCAGATGTACTGGCATACCCAGACACCCCTAATAAAAATTTCAAAGACTTTCCAAGGCAGTTGGTCCTATTTTCAATTCAGGGATATATTATTTGTGGTTTATCAGCACAAAACTAGGACTTAATAAAACCCCAAACGAATGAATGTCATGGCGTTAAATCGTAAGATCTGAGCGGTAAATTAATGTCAGCATTTTTGAAAACCACGCCACCAGAAAAATGTAGCACCATCCTGTTGATGTCGCATTTCTTCGATATCCCTGTCATCCAAATTATTCCACAAAAAATTCGATGCTTGGCAAAATATCGCATTCCATTTACAGTTAAAGCTTTTCCAGACTCATTTTCAAAGAAGAACGGTCCACCAATCAATTTTAAATAACCTCAATGACAGTAGATAACAATGTCAAACATTAAGGTTGCCAACTTGAATACAAAAAAAAAATGGAGCGTAATTTAAATTCGGCGAATCCGATGATTCACCCTATATGTACTACAGTTGATTTTTTAATATTGCGTAATATTGCAGGAACACATTTGTTGGGCAGAGAGAAGAAAAAAGTTCCTATAAACATGTATCCGAATGTGCTCTTGCAATATTTCGCAATATCAAATAATCACCCCCTGTACAGGTCAAATGATTACAAACCAAATTATTCTTACAACTGGTTAATTAAGTATATTCGGCACAAAATCATCGAAATGATGTTTCTTAAATTTTTTTGCTTGTTGCAGAGGAGGCGACAAATTTCATAGTTCACTTGATATATGTTTTGAAAAAAGATTTTTGTTTATTATAAAGGTTGGTGATCTTAAAATGAACGTTTAAAATTAAAAATATTAGTTATATTTTCATTGAAACATTTAGTTACTACTCAAAATGAGTGGGTAAGTAATAATATCTCTAATAAATACTTTTTTATTCTGGACGATAGGATAAAATCACAGCTATTACCCGTGGAAAAGCTAAATTACATAAACCACCTTGAAGGTTTCAATAATGTTTGAACCGATTAATCCTTTTCTTCTATTTAAAGATTATTGAAATCTTTACGAATTCAAAAGTAAGTACGGTTTAGTAGATTTATTGTTCAGTTCACTGACGCGAACATTATAAATGAAATCGGTAAAACTTTGAAAATAAATTGTTAATTCGTATACCCTTATACAAAAACGCATAATCATACGTAGCCCTGATGAACTTGTAATTAAAATATATAAAGCTAATAAACTTGATAAAACAACTTGAATGTTACACTACTACCGGATTGGTATAAATTAGTTTTTAAATAAATAATACCATATTCCAGACATCCATTTTATTCTACTTACTATTAATTTTCAATCATTTATGTATCTGTTGTAATATATTTACTTAATGCAATGATTTAACTTTGTAACGTGTAAATAAATAAATTTATTGTACCTACAGCAAATCCCATATGCAAGTGCCATAGACAGCTTTGATCAAAAATTACAATTTAGATGCGTTGTCTAAAAGAATAATTTGGTAGTTGATAATTTATTGTGCGATGCGTTTTGCTAAATTTCGGTGTACCGTACATCATTAAAGGGATCAAAGAAAGCCGCAAAGGTGTATCCAATTTCAGAAAAATTGTAAATACATACATTTGAAGTGTTTTCCAACCTATTTGCGATGTGTAACATTATCCTGTGTAGGTATATGACAATAATTTGAGACTGTGACATTATAAGTAAGGATATAAAGTGTATATGTATACTAATTTATATACTTAAGCGTGGACATATTTAAGTACTGCCGTACAACCAAATACAAATTTACTGTTATTTTAATTCGATTTTTCTTTCCCGTTCCCCCCGTGTGTGAAAAAATACGAAAAGAAAGATTATTTTTCAGAGGGTCGATTCTTTTTCTGCTTATTAAATGGTTATCACAATCACTGGCACTATTTACGTGTGTCACTTGACATAATAATTACAAAAGTTGATCGTGTGCCGGCAGTCGCTTCCCTGCGGGAAGTCTCGCTAATGGGGCCTTATGCTGAACGCATTGTTAACTTCATACCACCGACTTATTGTTATCGCTACTGACTTTTAGTAGACTAAACTAAACCAATTATGACTACAGTTCGCTGGTTTAACACCGTCGTGGAAATGTTGTACGGTAGGTGTATCAATTCTACTATATCGTGCAATTTAAAAGAGTTGAAAAGTGTTTTTTTTTCTCAGAATATTTTTTCCAATATAGTTGCTGAGAGTCTTTTGTTGTGGGAAACTCTCGAGTTAAAAAGAACGCTTTAGTAAACCCGAGTATAATTGGTATCAAATCTTTATACAAACATATCAGATTGAGCATGTAAAACTGAAGCGGAAGTGTGCCGTCGTCTTGGTTACGGCACCCCTGATAGTCCATCCCTCTCACGTGGCCGATGGGAACAATTGCATCCGGATAAAACAACCCCGTTAAACAATATGCATTATAATCCATTCAATTCTCATTACCAGTTATTTTACACGTATTTGATTAATTCCATTATTTATAGCCGTTTAGATTTGATTTTAGTTAGTTAACGTAAGGTGACCAAACGTACTCCTTTGCATTCTTTTGTACTTCTAAAAATATAAAAACTTGGCATTTAACTTTAACCTTTCATCAATCAAATATTTCTAGTCCAAATTAACAGTAAGTGAACCATTCGATTAATTCCCGTATTGCGTCGCCCTTTCTTGTAAAACACAAATATAAAATAAAATAATTTTTTTTAGAATACGACATGAGTGGCTCAAAGAGACGTAAAAATCGTTTTAATGAAAATTTAAAAAAAGAGTTTCCATTTATTATGGAAAACAAAGGAAATAATGATTCTGTGATTAAATGTACAATCTGCAAAAGATAATTTTCTATTGTGATTGGTGGACGAAGTGCAATAACAAAGCACATTGATACTAATAAACATAAAACATCTCTTGATGCAGCGGCTTCAACGTCTAAACTAAATACATTTTTTAAAACTGATAGTGTTGGAGCAAATGAAAAAAAATTAGCAATTACATACAATTATTTAAAAAAATTCATGATGCAAAATTTTCTTGTGCGAGAACTAAATGTGAGTCAATAATAACTGGAGTGTTTAATGAATATTGCAAAAAAATACTATCAGATTCGTCGAACCACAAAGAAATTAAATTATACCCAATTTTGGTAAGATATTTCGATATTAAAAGAGGCATTCGCCTTAAGATTTTAAATTTACAGTCTATTGAAGGAGAAACTTCGGAAATTTTATCAAATTTCGTGTTATTTCAGAAAATAATTTGAATTCAAAAATTTTAGTATTATGGGCAGATAATACGAATACAAATTTTGGTGAACGCAACCGAAAAGGTGTCAATAATGTTAACACAAAACTAAAAAATCTACTCCAGAGAAACATTTTGGGGATTGGTTGTAATGCGCATATTTTATCAAATGCCATTAATACAGCTTTTAGTTCCATGTCAATTGATGTGGAAGTCATAATTACAAATATATACTTATTTATATTTTAGTCGTTTAGTCGTTTAGTCGTACGAGTAGCAAGTATTAAACAGTTTTGGGAAGAGGCTGATGTTGAATATAAAAAGTTTCTCGGCTATTCAAAAGTGCTCTTATTTTATTCTCTATTTCGTTCACAGTCAGGCTATATCCCCACCAAAATGTAAAGATATTGGTTGAATGTGTACTGTGTTTTCCCGGCACTAATGCTGCTGTTGAAAGGGTATTTTCACTTGGGAATGATTATTGGAGCCGTGAAAATCGCAACTATCGGTCAGGACACTAGCTGCAGTTCTAACTGTTAAATTCAATATGGATTTAAGTTGTTCTGACGTTTCTGCGCTGTTGCAAGTAAATCCAGAAATATTTTTAAAAAATTCATGCAACTAATGAATTTTGAAATTATTTTAAGAAGGCTCAGTGTTTTTATTCAAACCCAATCACCATATCTAATGAAAATTGATTTCTACTCCTTCTGTATAAAAAAATAGTTGGTCCACTTAGTTAATGGCATAATGAAAGAAACAAAATCTTTAAAAAAACTGTTAACGTTAATAAATAATGATGATAATGAAAATAACAAATGTGAATTTAATAAAGTTAGTTCTACGGTTAAAAATACACAAGTGCAAAAAGATATTCTACAAAAGTTAAGGTTTTTAATCAATTAATAGTAGTCATAATTTATTTTTAAACCTATAAATAATTTGTTAACTATTTATGATGTCACAGATTTAGGCGGGGAAGGGGTTAATAAATTTATGACAGTCCGTGACAGAGGGTTTAAGGGGTCTTTTTAGAAACGTGACATCACAGGATATTTTCGAAAAAGTAAAATTTTAGTAACTGTTGGTAAATGACCAATATAAATCCTTCAACTAATATACCAAACCTTTCATTAATATTGCAGTTTCCTTTACAAATGAAAATGATTTTCCTTTTGTGAAGTAACGCACGTGGGGAAGGGGTGTGACACCTTGTGACATAGGGATGAGGGGTTTATGGAAGCCACCTTGAAAAAATCCTCGTTTCTTTATTTAGCTTAATATTAGAAAAAGATGAGATATTTTGATACACTTTCCATTCTTCCTGTTAATAACGAATATTTGTAGCTGTGTTTTTATATTTTGCACTATTAACAGATGGGTATGGATTTCCCGAATGATTTCGATTATTCACTGTATCATTTTTCTCCAACGTACCTTGCATCGAAAATCTTTTGGATAATTCTTCTCCTGGTAAGATTGAATTATTTGATTGAACTCGCCTAAAACAAAAATACTTTAAACATTATAGTCAGGGCATTTACAAATATTGAAATTTCTTAGTGAGTCCATTGAACATACTTCTTCAAGTTAATTTCTTAACTCTTGTAAGTAGCCTCGAATATTGTGAAATCTTCATTAAATCTACATTACATTATGCCATGACTTCCGTTGCAGAAAAATATGACATTTATTTTCTCCTTACAAACAATGATTCACTTAATTAGATAAGACTTCTTAATAATTTTGATGAACACAACGCAAAACAATTAGGGGGAAATTTTTTTAGTCATCGAGAATTTATCTAGTTAAAGACGGGCTCAAGTATTAACTTTTGTGTATTGTACACTAATACCCCGGTTTACGTTGATTCGCTATAACGCCTTTTTTAAATCAACTACCGCGCAGGTGCACGATACAGTGCGCCTGAGGGGTAATATTGTTTAGTCGCTCTTGAGCTCTTATTGCAATTTAATTTTTTTTTAAATATTTTTACATAATACAAAATTAAAACAGTGTTTTACTGTTAAATACAGTTTTCAATCTTATGGTATTTGTATTCTTTTTTTATTTAAAATAATTCATATGATAATTTAAAAAACGTAATTGACCCCGTTTTACGTTTGATTCGCTTAATGTTTTTTTTTTGCCGTGCATTAATCGCGTAAACCGGGGTATTACTGTATTTTTAGCATGACTTAACAAAATGCCAGTAACAAAAATGTTATCATTTTACTGTATTCTTTGGGAACACTACCTATTGGAAAAACTACCAAAAATGATATGCTTTTTATTAAGTACTTAAAATGCAATGGAAATTCTGTTAACGCTTTGCTAGATAGTTGTAGTAGCGCGTGTGCTCTCCATTAACAGCCTGACATGGTCGAGGCATGCTGCGAATTATATGTCTTAAACTTAATATGTCTTGTGGTAAATTTCGCCATTCTTCCACAAGTGTCCCAATCAACTGAAGAGTGTCTTGCAATAGGACGCTCTCTAATATGGCTGTTGAGTAAATCCCAAACATGCTCAATTAAATTTAAATCTGGACTCTTGGCTGGCCACTCCATCACTTGGATTTCATGTTCTTGTAGGAACTTTGTTGACAAATTAGAGGTATGAATACTAAATTTATTCTGTTGCAGAATGAATCCATCACCGAAATTGTTTGCAAATAGCACAACATGCTCCTGAAGAATCGTCTCAACGTAGACTTGTGCGTTGAGACATTGGGGAACGACAACGAAGTCCGTGTGACTGATACTATACTGATTCCACCCCACACCATAATCGATCCACAACCAAATCGGACCACTTGCTGTTTACACGAGTGTAGCGATTTCTAGGACATCTGAATAATCGCACAGTGAAGAACTTGTACGAGTCTGCAAGAAGTCAGATTGACTTCTCTGAGTCGATTTCTAATCTCAGCAGAAATTATAACACGGGTTGCATTGCAGTAAAGATTTTTAAGGTCACGTGACGATATACCAGTAGTCCACACGGGTCGTTTTTCTTAGCAGTTCTGGAGTATCTACCAGTTTCTTGGTACATATTTATACCGTGCTTTACAGATAACAGATGAACTCGTTTGAAGCTGGTTTGCAACATATCAGAAAGATCGACCATTTCCAAGCAGCCCATAAACAAATTACAAACTTACGTTTACTGGGTCTCATAACCAATTTAATGAGTTTCGGATGTTTTTAATGCTATCAAAAATCACTTTGCTGTGAGACTTTTTCCATTTTGGTGTCTTTGAAGAAATCGAGCAAAGGAATCGCAGTAATTCTTTTTGAATTTTGTCAATAAATATCTAGCGAATAATATAACAAGAAAAAAATCCGTTTCCATCACTTTCTAGAAAATTTATAGGCGTCCAAAAGAGCGTTCCCCTAATTGTATTGCGCAGTATATTACATATCTATTAATCTGTAATTTCTCTTTCCATTCATATACACTACCAAAAAAACTCCTATCAATTAAATGATGTCAATTAAAATTTAGAGAGTTTTAGTAGAAAACGACCAATAATTTTTCTCTTCCTATTTTTGCCCAAAGAAATAAGAAACAAAATTTTGATTTCATTTTTGAACAGGCATATTCAGGAAAGTATATTTGGATACAAGCAGCCTTAATTTTAGTTCAGTAATGCACATGCATTTTCTACACTTAGGAAACACCCTGCCCTGTATGCACTATTTAATAAAAAAAATTGACATAGGTTACTAATTTTGTTGAACTTATTGCTTTTTATTGTTTACAGCTGGTTTAGCATTTTGAAAAATGTATGAAACTTTTCGAGACAATTTTTTCCACAAATGTTTCGAATTGTCAAAGTTGAGGTTAAAAATTAAGAGTAAAATCAGAGAAGACAAAACAATTAGAATATCAAAAAAATATATCGCAGCCATGCTTTTCGGATAAAAATTAAAGTAGCCTCAAGACAAGACCAAACCTAAACATAATTTTCTTGCTGAGTTTTGATTTTACCTCTAGAGTCAATAAGAATTAAAATGTGTTTCTGTTAAATGTGCCATTTTAAAATTTGGGGAAAGTTATGAAACTTCACCCTATCGGTCAATTGCCCCCCATTTTAAGGTTCTTGTAGTGCATAGATCTATCAGACAATCCGTATTTATTGAAACTGACTATAAATTTACAGAAACTGGGCAGGGTTTAGAGACATTTCAAAATCTAGTGGACCAAAAATTAAAATAAATATGAAAATTGACGCTTTGATAAGTCTAGAAAAAAATTCTCACAATATTTCTTAACTAGTTCCAGTAAAAAGGGGAGTTCAGCGTTCGGTGTTACGTCTGCTAAGAAAAGAAGTATGTACCACCCATATAAAATTTAACTGATACAGTTCCTTAGTGAAAAAATGACACTACACAACGTTTCGAATGCCAAAAACTTTTTTTCAAATGAAGCCAAGTTTTGTCTAAAGGCACAGTCAACAATTAAAATTGCAGGTATTGGAGCACGGAAAATTGAATGGGTGAGGCAGATACTCAACATCGTAAAAAGTTAAATGTGTGAGCGGGGATGGTCTTTTTTTTTCTTCTTTTTTCTTAAATCTTTTGCACATAATAGAACTTTATAAGGACTCCGTACATAAATAGGTATTTATAGCTATTAGAAAACGACTTTCTAAGTGTTATGTGTTTAAATATATACGCACCTCATTTTTACCTCAACGTATTTGTCGGATGCCTCTGTTCTTTTTTGCCATCGCGAAACTTTCTTCAACCATATACACAAACCAATTATGAACGCTATTATTATAATAAACACTCCCGCGTAGACGCTGAAAAGAACGTATGCTAGAATTTGCAAATTTCTTACGTCCACTATAAGTTGAAGCAAGTCGATTGTTCTTTCGTCCGCCTGAAAAATTGTAAGCAACAAGCACTAAGTATCTGAGAAAATTAAAAACCTGAATTGTTGATAATGTCCACAAAATGTATGAATAGGCAAGCCTTGAAGGTAGAAGGTAATGCCCATCTACACATTTTTTTTCAATCTCGAATTAACCAGTTTACTTGTTAAATATAAAAAATAATTTACATCTTTATTGAATTTATGTCTGACCGTAATAGCGGTACGTAAGTACAATTATGTAGTATATTTTATAGTATTTAGTCATTTTGGATTGTAATTATTTTATTTCCTTTGAAAAAATTAGATCAACGTTTTATTATTAACGCTTTTAAGTGCCGATACTTGTAAATATATTAAAATAAAAAAAATAATCAATATTGAACTTACCATGTTTTTAATTCTTTTTGTATAACAATTGTAATGTTATTTTGACAAACTTTCGACAGTTAATACTCAATCTACGCATTCTTCGCGTACCTACACCGTACTAAAAGCTTATCATTTTATCTAATCGCGTAACCAACAAACCAGAAGTATTCAAATGTTAGAAAACAAGTTGCTTGGGTATCACGTTTGCAGCGTTATGAAGATCAAATTGTATCTTATAATGAGATATTTTATCGGACTAAATTCATTACGTTAGTAAAGAAAATTTTGCATGTAATTCGAATAGGATTCGGCTGACGCCTCGCCTATAATTAGATTAATCAAAATTTTCCCTGTTATTTAAAATTTGTTGTTTTCATCTGAAGTCATTTATTTCTTGAGAAATTGTTATTAGAAGCGAAAAATACCTTCACGAATTAAAAACTATAGATTTTAAATTACAGATTATTGGTAATTCATTTAATCCCAAACAATGAGCAAATATTTTTTTATATTAATCCTAAATGAGTCATCCGAAGGTATTTGTTTCGAATGATTTATGTGCCGATAAAAATTGATAGTTACGCAACAATATACACTCACTCACATAAGTATCCGTACCCTAGCAAATTGCTGATTTTATGCTATAAAAACTGAAAAACTTAATTTTTTTTTCAATAAATTCATTTACTTACATGAGCAATGAAATAAAAGAACAAAAAAGAAACAATTTCATTGAAAATACCTGAAAAACAGCATAAAGTCCACTTATTTGTAAAAAGGCACTCTCACATAAGTATACGTACGTTACTTAACGGACAGATGTTCTGTTAAATTTTTGCTGAGTACGACAAAAAATTAGCAGTATTTACATTTACTAATCAGTTTTCTGAGCGTGAAGTCGAACATTTTTGAGAAGCAATAGTAATACCTGCAAATAAAATGCCAAAGTCGAAAGAAATTGCAATACAAGTGCGTGAAATTGCTGTTGACTTAAAAAACCGCGGCAAATCGCTGAAAGAAATTGCTGAAACATTGAGTTTACCAAAATCTACTGTTCAAACGATTGTAAAAAATTTTAATGAGACCGGTAGCATTGAAAATAAAGAAAGATCGGGTCGCCCTTCGAAGCTCACCGAGAGAATGCAGAGGCATATTATACGATCAATAACAGAAGATCCCAAGCAGAGTGCTGTGAAATTGACTAAAGACATTGGAAATGATCATGGAGTGGCCGTTAATCCAGAAACTGTCCGACGATGCTTGAAAAAGAACAGTATCAATTGCAGAACAGCAAGAAAGAAGCCGTTTCTGAGGGAAGTGAATAAGGCAAAACGTTTGGCATATGCACAAAAATACCACAACATCCATTTGCAGGATCCGAATTACTGGGAACGTGTAATTTTTACCGACGAATGCAAATTCAACGTTTTTAGTCACGATGGCCGTACAAAAGTGTGGCGAAAACGCAATAAAGCACTTGATCCCAAAAATGTAGTTCCCACTGTCAAACACGGAGGTGGATCGGTAATGGTGTGGGGCGCCATGTCTGCAAATGGTGTTGGAAATTTAAGGTTCATAGAAGGTATTATGGATAAATACATGTATTTAGACATATTAAAAGACAGCTACCTGCCAAGCATTGAAAAACTGAACCTCACAGGCAAGGCGATACTATTACAAGACAATGATCCCAAGCATACCTCCTGTTTGATAAGAGAATGGTTGTTGTATAATGTGCGATCTAAGCTAGAACATCCACCGCAGTCCCCAGACCTCAATGTTATCGAACATTTGTGGGACCATCTCAAACAGCAAGTCCGGAAACGCCGCGTCACATCAGTGTCAAGTCTGAAGACCGTTTTACTGGAAGAATGGAATAAAATAACTCTGGAAACAACTCGAAAATTGGCTCATTCCATGCCTTCTCGACTATCAGCAGTTATACAAGCAAATGGAGGTCATACAAATTATTAAACATTGTGTACTTTATGTTTTTAAAGAACCGTACGTATACTTATGTGAGAGTGACTTTTTACAAATAAGTGAACTTTATGCTGTTTTTCAGGTATTTTCAATGAAATCGTTTCTTTTTTGTTCTTTTATTTCATTACTCATGTAAGTAAATGAATTTATTGAAAAAAAAATTAAGTTTTTCAGTTTTTATAGCATAAAATCAGCAATTTGCTAGGGTACGGATACTTATGTGAGTGAGTGTACTTACACCGAAGATAAAATTTACAACTTCATGAAAAATATATAATTTTTCATGGAAATTAATGAATAATTACCATATCTAATCTTAATTAGTTGATAATTTTATGTCAAAATATAGATAGGTATAATATAAGTATTTATTGAACTATTTTAATGAAATTATCAGGATGTGTTGAATTTAACAAGACATAGGTAACAATGATCGAAAATTCTTCTGATGTTTTGGTTTTGACTTCAGTGCTTTTTTAGGGTTTCGTACCTTAAGGGCGTAATGCTGGCTACTGAAAAGTTTTCGACGACAAGAACAATAAAGTTCTGAGTGAGATATAAAATCGCCGTTGTCATTTACGGTAGTGCATCTGACGTGTGATGCAAGCTATGGTTGACGTGTTTGTAGAAATTATCATTTAACGATTATGGGATGGAGATTTGTTTATTCTATATGCGAATTGTTTATTTTACTCGAGCTGAAACATGACACCACACTGTTATTCGGAAAGGCTTTCTTATCGTTCGGACAGCTGTTTCGTCGATTTAGCATTTTTTAAATTAACAAAAATGATGGTGTTTGTTATGAAGCACCGTCTGGGCCACGATGTGAAATTTATTTCCGCAAAAATTTAAAAAAAATAATGTTCAAAATAAAAGATTCCGCGCAAATCAAAACGTCCGCAGAAATAAAAGAATACAAAAAATTTTCTTTCTGTCCGAAAAGAAAGAGTCCGCGCGAATAAAGTAGTTCGCAGAAATACTATTTTATTTCTATTTTCTGCAGAAATAAAAAATAAAATATCCTCCAGAAATATAGAAGTAATAATTTCCGGGTCCGTGAAGTTGACACCTGATGTGGAGGTACAAACGGTGAAATTTATACCAATCTTTTGTACTTCGTTTGTACCCGTTTGTACCCTCAATAATTTTTCAATTGAATCCACAGTTTCGCAGATATTCGCTAAAAACGTGATCCGGTGCCAACTTCACGCTAGCACCGGACTTGAAAGATTTCGTTTGTACTTCGTTAGTACATGTTTGTACCTCAAATTAAATTTCTTCAAGTTCATCCCTCTAAATATAAGAACCGAAAAACGTCGCGTCAATGTCAATGTCACAGTTTATCTCTCGCGATATTGAAATTGTTAACGTCAGCATCTATTCATTTGTTTAACTTTAGTGAATTACTTTTGAAAAAAATGATTTACAAGGCATAAGGGCATTATGTCGTAACAATTATTCATTCTTCTACGGCCCCATATTTAGTAACAAATAAAATTATTAAAAAATTAAATTGTATCGAGTAACTACCCCGCCTATATATTTTCCCGTGTCTTACAAAGATAAAGGAAAAATCTTTCTTGAAAAAACACCTCAAATTATGCGTATGATTTTTCAATATATTGCAATTATACCCAGATATTCTTAAAATAAGCAATGTCGTCCTTACGAATTACATTTTTACCTATACGCTAATCTATTAAGTTACACTGACCCTCATAAATTGGACAGAAGTCGGCCGTTAACTCGCATCCGACATCTCCAGACTGGTGCACAGAAAATTGGGTATGGGACTTAAAAGAAAGGCACCCCTAAACGAGTCGCAAAGACGGTCAAAATAATTAAAACAAATTTCAAGAACCAAAATCGGGTGATTAAAACTCTAAAAATCGTTCTCATCTCGAATTTTACATTTTAAATGTAAAAAATAGGTTTGCAACAATAAAAATGTAATTCGTAAGGACGACATTGCTTATTTTAAAAATATCTGGGTATAATTGCAATATATTGAAAACTCATACGCATAATTTGAGGTGTTTTGCATTGGTCGTTCTACTGCCTATTCTGAATTCCTGTTGCATCTTCATTTTGACGCAAATCACGAATTGGCATTTTCTTCGGATACTGCGGATCAACCAATTCAGGTAGAAAGCATTTGGAAAAGAAAGTCACCAACTGATTCTGCATGTTCGCACGCCAGAAAATATCGTCCCTGACGATTTTTTGTACGCTTAGTCCAAATGGTGTCCATATAACAAACAAGCAATACTTTCTATTTGTTACATGTAGCTGGCCCTGTACTTGGAAATAGTAACTGTCTTTAGTTTTTAATGTTATTTCACCATTTATTATCTCCGAAAATTTAATTTTCTTTTCTCGAATGGCTTCCGTTGGTGAAGACGATGCGGCTGTTGAGGGACATTTTATTTCGACAATCCCATCATCATCTATTACACCATCCGGCGAAGCTGCTAAGAAATTAAATTCACTGTCAATAAACAGACCACATTCGCGTACACGAATTCCATGTGTTTTCTCCAATTCTCTTAGAGCAACAAATTCGTGTTCCTGTCCTCAACGTGTTGCTGCAGTCCCGAAAAATTTATCAAACAAAAGACGCTTTACCAAATTTGCGCAATGTGTAGTTTTTCGCATTTTGCATATTGCTGCAAAATTGGACGCAGTCAACCGTATGGAACGCTCCTGTCGCCATAATAAATTGGTACTTTGACCTATCGTGGTATGTTGTAATTCGTCTCGTTCAGAATCCGATTTTTTAATCAACGCTAACATTTCTTGTTCTTTTATATCGTACTGCTCTTTAGTTAACATTACAACAATTTCACTTTCTGTGGCACCATAATCACTGTCGGCAGGTGTTATGGGCTCCCTTTTTTTCTTTTTTACATCTGGAAATAATTCCTGTCTGCATCTTTTCCAAGTTCTTACCCTTTTCAAACTATTCATAAAGCGTTGAGTGTGTTTCCCTGGACTGGAGTGCACAGCTCTTTTATGAATAACCCGCGGTAATTCACCAGGTTCCAAATTGAAAGAAATTGAAGCAGCTTCACATCGAGTTTGATATGAGCCCCTTCCACTGAAATTAATTCTTTTGCCGCCAACGAATTTTGCCAAAATAGAATTGTAACACTCCGCTGCATTATTGTCCATGTTTATCAACAAACTTTCTGCATTTCTTGCAACTCTATCAACGATTGCCATGACATCTTGATAAAGGCCAGATACCTTCATTTCTGAAATCCACTCTTCATTAACTTTAAGATCAGTGCAGAAGTAAGACGAGCAATCATCGTGTTCCCCAAAAACGTGATTAGGTCCATTTCGAATATCATTGCGAAGCTGCGTAATTTTTTGACTATGTGATAATTCCAAAGAATTAGCATATTTAATGGCACCTTGGACACCATTCCTTAACCGCTTAATTCTATTATTAAGGCAATTTCTCTGCGTTATTGGAACTATCACTTTTTTGGAACTTATTCTTCGCTGAGAAAGCTCTCGAAGCTTTGTACAGAAGTTCCGCAGCAAATGATTGCAGCATTCAATTTTTTGAATTATTCGGGTACCATAGGGACGAGCTTCCATCAATTTTTTTGTAACACTACTATCACCATCTCCAATCAAATACCCGTATTTTAAATTATGCATTTCAATGCTTCTCATAAAACCTTCAACAAGAATATCAGATTCCATTCCTGTAGACGCCTTGTTCCAGTTCTTAAAACAGATATGGTTTGGCGGTTCAGTGTTTCGTGTTTTGGAACGAGAACATACAGAACAATATTTATTTCGGACACCTAAAAACAACACTTTACCAGTTTTTTGTCCGATAATAACACCAACCCCAGATGAAGCATTGTAATTAACTCGGTAACTCCTTTTGCTCCAAGCGCCATCTGCGATCACACTTATTACGGGTATGCCATCTGAATCCACGTTTCCTTCTTCAATTGCAAGTTTTGCTTCTTCTTTCCCAGCCTTTTCGATTATTTCCCATGCCGTATCATGAACAAACTGTGAAACTGTTTTTTCGGTTGCAGTGAACAAATGAGGTCCCATACATGGAATATCACATGTAGAAACTACTTCTCGTAGTTGGGAATAGCCGCCTCCAGTAGAAATAATCCCCAATACTGCTGCTTTATTGATATCCATAGTATTTGGATCATCGTCCGAAAATATAAATTTTTCAGATTTGCACATATCACACACAATAGTAAATTTGCTTTGTAGTCCAATTCTTTGTTCTTTCGTTATATTTAAATGTTCATTAGAACAAGAGAAAAGTTGATTATGTCTAAAAGTGATGATTTGCATAAAAAATCTTTCAATATTCACTATTCTTCGGCCACTAATATCGTTATTGTCACGCGCACTGCCACTAGTTTTTGCTACATTTTCCACATTTATTTCATCGGTAAAACTATTACGGGGTAATTGTACATTATTGTCCATCCCAGGTGAAGCCAAGGTGCTGCTTGTTGATGCTCGTTCAACAATTGGATTGGACAGAGTTTTTATCTTGTTGCGAATTTTTTTCAATTTTTGTCTTTGGGATTTACGTTTAGCTCCAACAGTTAATCGAGGCATTGTCGAGAGAACTTAATGGTAAGCACAATAGTTACCTACTCGTAAATGGTGAACCAATTAAATAAATATTATTTACCTAAAGTACCCTTTAGCAATGTAATAGAAACGCAACACAAGATCACACTTTGTTTTTTTTTTTTAAACACTTTTATTTGTATAAAAACAATTTCTCGGTATTTCAAGTTATTAATAACTTTACTCCACTGAAAGTCAATGAGCGACTGATACAAAAAAGCACAACCAAAGATTTCCTTAAACAAATCTGGATTTTACAGTGTACGTTCTCCGAAATTGGCGCGCCACTTTGCATCCGGTACGTCTGGCATGTTACCCTGCGATAATTTTATTATTATGTTTTTAAACGCCTGAAATTTAGGCAATGTGTATTTAAAAACATAAGTTCATGTTATCCATATTACGTCAAAACGGCTCATCTGAGTGATGTGCAAAAAATTTATATTTAATGGTTAAATATGCGTGAAGGTACCGACCGGTCGTATTTGCCATAAAAGACAAACGTAGCGCCTTAAAATACATGATAAACATAAGGCATTTTTTAAACATTATTATTAAATAGAATTTTTTTATAGAAACATGTTTTCTTGATCTCGGAACTTCAATTCATCTTTAATTAACAAATTACTGTTTACTTCACTCGATTATATACAATGGTTACTGCACAATATTTCCTACACGAAACGCTTACAAATTTACTGCAGCATTACGCCCTTAAAAGGAAAAACGGAACCCTTATAATATCACTTCGGTGTCCTTCCGTCTGTCACAGGCAGTGGCGGATCAAGTCAAGTGGGGGCCCTAAGCGGCAAAAATAACTGGGCCCTCAAAATAATAAAAAAAAAATTCACACCTTTTTTTGGGGCCCCTAAAAGCTCGGGCCCCCCCTCGACCGCTTAGTCCGCTTATCGTATAATCCGCCACTGCTTCTGTACAGTGGCGGATCAAATCAAGTGGGGGCCCTAAACGGTAAAAATAACTGGGCCCTCAAAATAAAAAAAAAAAAAAATTCACACCTTTTTTGGGGCCCCTAAAAGCTCGGGCCCCCCCGCGACCGCTTAGTCCGCTTATCGTATAATCCGCCACTGGTCACAGGGGTTTTTCTCGAAAACTAAGTAACGTAGAAACTTGAAATTTGGTGTAATGATAGATCTCGATGACGCGCACATATATCGCTCGTCAATAACTGGATACAAATTTATTTTTAGATTGATATGGGTTTGGTACCAATAAAAAAAGTTTAAATTAACATATCGTGTGGGATACCATTTGACAGAGCTAACTGTATGGATTACATAAATATATTTTTTACAATTTTAAGTTCAGTGGCCTTAATGATATAGCAAAAAATGTGCAAAAAATGCCCCCCCCCCCGTTCTCCTATGTTTCTAAAGCTAAAATTTTGATTTTAATAGTCTTAGTAGATATTAAGGCCGCTCTACCCTAAAGATTTCTGACAAATGCAATTTGCTTTTATTGCTTTAGCGTACGCTTAAATACAGGCAACACCTCAGACTTTTATAATCCAGACATCACCATAATTACCGTCAAGTTCAGTGGATAATAGGTCTATGTGTAACAATGAAAACGACTTTCGAGTGGTTGCATTCCAATATACCTGTTCAACAGATGCGAAAATTTTTGTATCTTCAATAAATTTAGAACGATACAATTTAAAGTAAAATAATAATATGCAAGAAGAATTCGTTAAATTTAACAATTTTATTCACTTATTGTTAGTAAAGAAGTTTTGTTATTACTGCAATGGCTTAATTTACGCCAAAACGGGTTAGTATGTTGATCCCGGGTATTTTTTCAACGTAAATTGATTTTTAACCGTTTCAAATTCTATTAATGACATATCCGGAATATCATCTATCTCCACATCACCATAGTTTTGATTGAATGATTTTGCGGTTACTGTATTTTTTGCCAATTTGTTAAAATATGCGAACAAACAGATAATGAAATGCAGCTTACTGTTGTTAAAATTTTAGACCAAATAACCTGTCTGAAGAAAGGTTGTATTGTCGAACGTCATCAAATCGTATTACTTATTCTAGAAAATTCTCTTCAGAACTCGGAACAGATGTTGATTTTCGTATTCGAAAGGACTAATGTTTATTAATAAATTAAAACACAATCAGTAAAAAATTAACCCCTAAAGGCACAGTTTATGTTTACAGAAAATTGGACCGCGTTATGCACGACCTGACCAAGCACCAAATTGATATTTTGGAAATTAGCTTTCCATCTAACTACCTACAAAAATCTATTTCTTACTAACAAGCCAAAAATTAGATCCCATTAACAATAACATTATAAATCGTTAATTAATTAAAAAATTACAATTGAAGCTTAATTTTTAAATTCAATTTCACATTTTTTTGACATAACCTCTTAACGCGTAGTGTTTTTTGACAGAGAATTGCAGTTTTAGCTTATTATAAGTTATTACCACTACAGCTTATTTTTTTAAAATTAATGTGGCATAAAAAAAGCCAAACAATTTTTTTGGAAAGAAATTATATTTTAAGCTTATTCTCATTCATTTATTTAAAGGGGTCTTCACGAGTGATTTTTAAAATTGGTATGACCTTAGAGCTGAACTTATATCTTATTAAGTTAATGTAGATAATAAAGATTAAAATTGTCGAAGATTAAAAAATAATTTATAGTAAAAAAACTTTTTCAATAAAACAGCCTTTTATTAAAATGTGTCTTTATTTTTAATTATTTAGATCAATTCAATAGTCCCAAATTCAGACACTGACCCAAATTCAGACATGTTTCTATTTATTTGTTTAAAATAAGAAAACTACAATATTATTGTTGTGACATCTATTGACCCAAGGCAATATTATATTTTTCATTTCAAGAGCGTTTCCTGTTTTACATTTAGCGGTGTAGGTTTGGTGTAACCTAGAAGTCAGACACGTTTTGTGAATTGTGTATTGTGTTTAAATGCGAAAGTTTTCTTATAAGGTAAGCAGATTTAGACTACTTTTTACTTTGCTGTGAGATTCAAATGATTAAAAACATACGGATAATTTTTGTTTAGGCTCAATAAAAAGGCTTTAAATTTTCATTTTAACATAGTGTATTGTCATTTTTATCACCAAATTATTAATATTTATATGATGTCAGAATTAGGTACACATTAACATGGTGTTCCGCAATTCAGACATTGAATGTCAGAATTGGGTACATTATAAAAAGCAACAGATATGATTTATTCTATTTATTTACACCTAGCATAACATAATTTATAAATATCTGTAGTCGTCGGTTGATTTTTGACCTTGCATCTTAATTTCGACAACTAAATGAATGGACTTTATATTATTGATTTTGATCTATTTTTAGGTTATGATGGGGACAAAAAAAATTGCAAGTACAGCAAGGATGATGTAAGGCGAGCTTAGGATGCCATAAAAAACGGCACACCTTGTTCATCTGCAGCAAAACAGTACAAGATTTCCAGAACTACTCTCATCACAAAAATTAAAGGCATTTATCCTGAAGAATGTCGAAGTGGAGCACCTTCAGTGTTAACTTCGCACAAAGAAAATTTATTGGTTCAATGGATAATTAATATGGCTCGCATGGGGTTTCCTGTCACAAAGGAGCAACTGCTAGATAGTGTCTCACTTTTGGTGAAAAATTTGGGACGACATAACAACTTTACAGATGGAAAGCCATGCCGCCACTGGTATGAATTATTCTGCAAGAGACACCCTGAAATTAGTGAACGAATAGCACAAACCTTAAGTGAATCTAGAGCAGGAGTAACTAAAAGTAAAATCCAAACATGGCACAAGGAAATAGAGGATTACTTTATTTCATCAAATATTAATATTAATGATCCTCAACGAATATTCAATACGGATGAATCTGCATTTTACCTGTCGCCAAAGGGACGTAAAGTCCTTGCCAAGAAAGGAATTAAGTCAGTACATGATAGATCGGGTGATGATAGAGAATGTTTGACTGTCCTCATTGCTGGCAATGCTGCTGGCCAACTAGTTCCACCCATGGTAATGTACTCTTATGAGAGAATGCCAAAGTATATACACCGTGAATCAATTATGGTCTACTTCTGAACATACTAATTGAAACAAGCACTATAATCGACACGGCGACCAGATGGAGTAATAAACGAGCGTGCTCTTCACGTGATTTTCGGTGGGAACGTTTCCTATTGGTTAAACGGCACGCGGTAGAAAGTTTCATGCAGCCCAATGCACGCAGCCGAAAATTTTAAACTTTCATACTCTCGTGGCTAAGCCCAGGTTGCTTGTCTCGTTGTTACCTCGTGCGCTTGTGTTTTCAGTCCTGTGTTTGATTTAAATTAAGTGTATAAATTTTAATCATAAATCAGTCTTTTTTTTTCTATAATTGCGCTTAAAAATTACATATTTTAAAAAAATAAAAACATGAAAACTAAAAAATAATCACTATACCCACGTAAGCAATGCGTGAAGTAAAAAATAAAAAACACTTATTCTCGACTGATGTATAAATCCATTCCATAAAATCCATAAAATTTGACGAGGTAGTGTAAATAGGGCTATGCTACGAACTATCACGTGATCACCTCGTGGCTATTCAATCTCTTGGGTGCGTCAAGTATAGATCTCTAATTTTTCAAAAATTAAAAAATACATATAGCATTCCATTGTTCTGAGTATTGTATTGTATTCCATTTATAATTTAAATCAAAGGCAGTATCAAGTGGCAAGTGGAATTAGTATGTTTGGTTGCGTCTAAGAAAATTTCAGAAGTAGACTATAATTGATTCACGGTGTAGTGTCACATGTGCCTAAAGGTTGGGGGGTTGGCAAGTCAACAAGTGGATGGATGACATCCGAATCATTTTTTGAATATACCCCTGGCTTGTCTCTAAAAACATTGAGTTTCCAGTGCTGTTGTATTTAGACGGGCATAAATCCCACGTTACATTACCTCTGACAGAATTTTGTAGGGAAAAACAAATTGTTATCATTAGTTTGCTACCAAATTCCACTCACATCTTACAACCTCTGGATGTGGGTCTGTTTAGCTCTTTAAAAAATAAATGGCAGAAAGAAGTTAAACAGTTTAAAATAGAAAATAACTATAAATATTTAACAAAAGAAGCATTTGCCCCCGTTTTAAATAAAACTCGAACATCAATGTCGGACTTGGAAAATCTTTTTCAAAATTCTTTTAGAGTATGCGGTCTTTTTCCTTTCAATGCCGCAAACATAGATTACAGTAAACTACTTACTCAAGATGACAATAATATGGGTCCGTGAAGTTAGCGGACGACTTTGAGCAGGAAAATTAAAATTAGGCGCATTGTTTAGTGCTTCATTCCTGCTCATTCCTGCTTCTAAAACAAAAGTCAGCGGACGCTTCAAAAAAAAGTTATTAACGATTATATTTAATTTCGCTCGCTTCTCACTCAGCGGACGACCTTGAGCAGGAAAATCAAAACTAGGCGGAATGTTTAGTGATTCATTCCTGCTCATTCCTGCTTCTAAAACAAAAGTCAGCGGACGCTTCAAAAAAAAGTTATTAAAGATTATTTTTAATTTCGCTCGCTTCTCACTCAGCGGACGACTTTGAGCAGGAAAATTAAAACTAGGCGGAATGTTTAGTGCTTCATTCCTGCTCATTCCTGCTTCTAAAACAAAAGTCAGCGGACGCTTCAAAAAAAAGTTATTAAAGTTTATCTTTAATTTCGCTCGCTTCTCAGTCAGCGACGGACTTTGAGCAGGAAAATTAAAACTAGGCGGAATGTTTAGTGCTTCATTCCTGCTCATTCCTGCTTCTAAAATAAAAGTCAGCGAACGCTTCAAAAAAAAGTTATTAAAGATTATCTTTAATTTCGCCCGCTTCTCACTCAGCGGACGACTTTGAGCAGGAAAATTACAACTAGGCGGAATGTATAGTGCTTTTTCCTGCTCATTCCTGCTTCTAAAGCAAAAATTAACAGACGCTTCAAAAAAAAGTTATTAACGATTATATTTAATTTCGCTCGCTTCTCACTCAGCGACGGACTCTGAGCAGGAAAATTAAAACTAGGCGGAATGTTTAGTGATTTATTCCTGCTCATTCCTGCTTCTAAAACAAAAGCCAGCGAACGCTTCAAAAAAAAGTTATTAAAGATTATCTTTAATTTCGCTCGCTTCTCACTCAGCGGACGACTTTGAGCAGGAAAATTACAACTAGGCGGAATGTATAGTGCTTTTTCCTGCTCATTCCTGCTTCTAAAGCAAAAATTAACGGACGCTTCAAAAAAAAGTTATTAAAGATTATATTTAATTTCGCTTGCTTCTCACTAAGCGGACGATCTTGAAGCAGGAAAATTAAAATTTGGTTAAATTACAAATTGTTAATATGTACTACAATCGTAGCCCATTCACTGATTGGTTTGTGCATGTTTCCAATATTGAAAGATATTGACTTTAACAACTTTTAATTTTGAACTGGTTTTTTACATTTTCAAATTGAAATAGTCGATTTATAAAAAACTTTATTTACTATGTATGTAAGTACAAAACAAAGATAAAAATATAAACTATAATGAATAGAAAAGCATATGTGGTAAAACTTCAGATGTATTTGTTACATTTGAACATTTCATTTGAAGATCGTCATACATTTCCCACATACCATCTAACCTTCTACAATACGAAATGTAATGCCCAACAGTACCACATAATGGACGAACAAAATGAATTAAACCTCTTAATATGTAGCTGTTAGTTCCTAATTTAACATTTATGGGAATATCATTTAATAAATAATTGCCGTAATCCATTTCAATCATAATTAAAGGGTTTGTATCCAACTCCCATACGATTTTGCTGTAGCACGTCTTGTTGTTGTTTTTAAAATTACACTTTCGTTCTCTCTTGTGTCCAAGGTGTATTGCTGTTTCCAAATTTTTTAAAATATTGGAACTAACTGCCAATCCATGGTGAAGTAATAGCATAGGTAGCTTATTTTTCTGTTTTTCTTGCATACATTGAGCGGAAGAACAATACAAAGTTTCAGTGGCTGATGAAAATGACAACAAAAGTTTCCGAATAATGTAAGAAACATTGCAGCAGCAATCCACCTTAACAGTGTTATCTATTCGTTTGGTTGGTTTAAATAAACCGGGGGTAGTCAACAAATCTGTTCTAATTTTGTATGTCTGAATTTTAAGTCCGTGTTGCAAAAGTGATTTTATCAGAAGGTGGTCTTTATTATCCCCCGATATAACTTCTGTGTCCATGTATGCTTGTACCTCCTTACTATCACAATAAAGTGAAGCAAGACATTGCATCACGGAATCGAAAGCACAGGTGTTCTCAATTCGATACTGAGTTTTGTTATGAACAATAATACCTTTTGCATTACCGTTCCGTAATAAAGGAATTTTCATTTTGGCCCCATCACTTATAAAATGAACTTGTGGACTTGGTATTCCATAATAACGCGTTCTTTTACGCTTCCTCGTTTTTTTTTTGTTCAAACCCATCCAGTCTTCTTCCCAGGAATCTAAAAAGAAAAAAAAACGAAAACTAGCTTAAATAATATTTTTTATACATTTGTGACGTGTTGAAATAGAACTTTATGAGTACCTATGATTTAAGCACAAGGAGAGAAACCAAAATTATTGAAAAATTTGATGAAATTATTTTTATAACTTGTGAATTCACTAAAGCTAAAAATTTAGTATATAATTAACGTCAATCACATCCTCGTTGTTTATTAATTTAATATTTGGATCTATTACAAAATTATCGATATTATTTATATTTTCTTCGTTGACTTGGTTGTCTGCGTTAAGATTTTCGATTTTATCTGTAACAAAAAGAAAGTTACTAAATATAAAATTATAATTAACTATTTGGATCTATTATTTCTACAAAATATACCGATATTATTTCCTTCAGTGACTTGTACGTCCAAGTTAAGATTTTCGGTTTTATCTGCAATCATCATTATATTAGCAGTTTGCAAAATATAAAATTATAATTACCTTCAATTACATCGCCGTAGTGTATTATTTCCATAGTCCCGTCTGTTATTTCCTTTTTATTATTCCTTGTTTTTGTATTGCATTCAAATTCAGCAACCATTAGTACCTCTTCTATTGATTGTAAATGCAATATTAAAAATTTATCGACATTCATAGGTTTATGGACGTTTTGCAGTGAACGATTTTTTAAATCATTGAAGTAACTTTCAACGCATGATGAAGATTCGGTTAGTTTGCCGTATCCAAATTTATTATTCATGACCGCTGACCAAACCACAAATGTTAAAAGAAACCGTTCTAAATTTTTAGAAAATTCCGGATTGTAATGAAAATTATCTTCCTCACTTTGCAACTTGCACTGTTCTAAGCTATTTTGCTTCAAGTTTTTAATCCATCTTCCCACTGAACTTTCAGAAAGTGTATTAGTGAATTCGCCTGTTAAATCTTCTGCTTTTTCAATATTTCCACATGTACCATTCGTACCGTCATCATCGCAATTGAAAGTTTCGGTTCCAGATATTAAATTCTTAAAAAAAAATTTTTTTTTCTGCGCAGGTAACTCTTCCCCATTTACGTAACCAACAAATTCACTGTTGCTTACAACCAACAAAGCTTCTATAATTTCTGTGGCTGCACTCAAAGTTTGGGTTTTAACAAGAATTGCCATTGAATGAACATAAAATTCTTTAAGTCGTCGTGGTGTTCTATTAAAACACTTCCACCTGGTAATTAGCTTAATAACATGTGCATAATCAACCCTTAGAAAAACAATTGGAGTTCTTACACTATCAGTCAGTAGCAATTTGAAACAAGTGTCTATGTATTGCGTCAAAAGCATATCATTAAAACTCCAAGATATCGCTCCCATTAGAGCCCATGAATGGTCACAAATAATAATATGTGGACACTTTGCTCCTGACTTGCGTCAGCATCTCAGCCAATACGTTATTGCATTAGTATCTTGGATTTCAGAAAGCATTTGCGTCACTGGTACTTGTCCGTGGGTCGAATTTAAATGGATGACACCCGTGTATAGAAATATATTGTGTGAGGTATTATTATAAGGTCGCTGTAATTTTTTAACAAGACTTCCAGTTGCATCAATAATTAAACGAGAAGGAAAATTCTCTGGGTGGGCACAATAAGAATTATAAATTTGCATTTGTTCAGGGGTCCAATAATGCACAAAGAAACTGTCAATAGAGATAGTATGTATGGAGTTTTTGTATGGTAAAGTCCATTTCATCAAAACAAGTTTCTGTACTGAACATTTCTCTACCGCATCTAATTTTGATTTTTCTTTCAATAACTTAATAGTTGCCTCAGACTTACATTTTCTCAGTACTTCTAACGAGGGTACACTTCGTAATTGTGGATCCGCCTCAGTAGTGAGACTATGGGGCTTCTGGGGCAGCCGCGAATTAAATTGATTCGCGGATTTGATTCTCGGATTGATCGACGCCATCTTTAATCGAAGATGTAATTAGACCCCTTTAATCACAGATGTAATTACCCTAATTACCGCGTAATTGATTTTAACCCTTTAATCATGGATGTAATTATCCTAATTACCGCGCAATTGATTTTAACCCTTTAATCAGAGGATTATTCTAATTACGATGTCAGGCGTCTGCACTCCTGCGCATCATCCATCTCCCTCTTACACATGGTTGAACACACCATCTCTCTCATACACATTGCATAAGCGTACGGACAGGAATTTTCTTGTTTGGCGCCGCACAGCCGAGGCTGCTCCACCCCCGCGCACCATCCATCCCCCTCTTACACATGGTTGAACACTCCATCTCCCTCCTACACATGGTTGAACACTCCATCTCCCTCTTACACATTGCATAATCGTACGAATAGGAATTTCCCCGCCAGGCATGTCTGACGTCACACTATTGAACTTCCCGCTCAAGTTGTGAAATTTTTAAGTGAAAAAAATGTTTTGCCATAAGCGAGTTTCGAACCCCAATCTCGGGGGCTACAGCAGGCAGTCCATTACCGCTGAGCCGGCAAGCATCCTTACTTAAGCATGTATTCAGATGTTATATAAGGAGCGCGCACCCCTATAAAGTAGAAATCTTTAACTGATAGGTGGTGGTATTACAGGGAGCGTTTTGTGAAAGTAACGTGTTTGCGAGTTCGACCGACAGGCGTCGGATTGAACTTGATTACGCATGTGCAAAGTCCACATGTGTGCAAACAGCCATGGATTGGGCCTCTTTTCGTCCTAAACCACCGCGCAATATTGACGTATTACTCGTCAAAACGTGTTACAACCTGCAATCAACTATTTTTACCAAGCACATTCAAACTATGGATTTAACTAAGTTAAATAATGTTGCCATGTTGGTGAGTTATTTTCAAAAACATTATTATGCATATTTTTACAATTTTATTTCTGAATGTGTAGCATCAACTACCGCTGCGAAAGTTGAGTCAACTCGAGGTCGGTGCGACATACCCGATAATCAAATTCCGCAAAGTGCAGACGAGATATGGTGTTAGAATAATGGCGGATTTAATGGATTATGCGATATTCTTACCGCCGAGGATGGCTGAAATAATTGGAGGTGACGAAGCAATCTTAAATTCAACAAATGGGACCATCCATATGCGCTATATTGGCGGGCAATATAATCAAATTGAATTTTTTCCCAAGCCATAGACAGTGCTATGATTTAAAAATGTAATATTGTTTAATGTCTAAATAAAAAATGTAAAATGATTTAAATAAAAAATGTATTGTGTAACTGTGTTGTTTATGCGTAATTTTTTACAAACTCAAACGCACCCAGAATTGCAAGCGGCTCCAAAACTCGGTCGAATTCTAATAAACGTGGTGTAATTTTTTCAACTATACATGCATGATGAAACTTTAAAATTAATTTTGCAACACCACGCCTAGTCTAATGAATAAAAATTTTTGAACGCATAAGCGCGGCGCCCACATCAAGACACCCATAGTGAGCAGCCAGCCAGGGGTGAGATTATTAGAATTCACCGGCCAAGTCTGGGGGTTATGTAAAAAACAAACTTTAATGCGCCTGCGATTTACAAGTTAAATAGAAATGTGCAAACTGCGTGTTATTTATACATAATTTTACAGGCTCAAACACGCTTTGAATTGCATGCGATGAAACTTTAAAATTAATTTTGGAACGCCCCAATCCAGTCTAATCAGCCAAGCTTCTAATTAAAACAGTCGAATTTCTGTATAGCGAATTTATATATTATATTCTCCAATTATTGAACTATGTTATATTAAAATTTCAACTATATTAAATCATCTAGAAAAAACTTTAAACACACATTCTAATGGCGCCACAGAACAATACACAGCTCAGACACCATGACAATTCACGGCAGACGTCTGCGATTTACAAGTTAAAATAAATTTATGGCTTCATATAACACAGCATGGTTCCGGGAACCAACCATCGTAAATGTTGAAAACCTTTAAAAGCAATTTAGCGAATCCAATGGCCAATTGTTGGCAAGAGTTTGCAACAATTCGCAGCAGATATTAATTTTAATGTGTTGACAGTCTACAAGTTAAAATGGATTTATTGGCGCGCGTTACACAGTTTTAGGGTCCGAAAACGCCTGTCTGTTTAAACATATCTATCTAAAACGCATGTAAAATCGTGCAGTAATCAACCATAACATCATCCAATGTGTAAAGTTGCGAAATTTTTAAGTGAAAAAATGTTTCGCCTGAGTCGGAGTTTGAACTTGAACCCTCGAGTTGAAAACCAAAGCCCCTACCACAAAGCTAACGCAGCTCATACTTAAACATGTATTCATTTGATATAATAGGCACACGATTTTTACAAGGGCGTGCACCCTTGTAAAAGCGGCTTACACCCCCAACGTCCGCTCAGTAAAACCGACATCACGCGCATTCCTCAACCACTTTGTCGCCATTGATCTCACAATATTGACGTATTATCGAGTGATTTTTCAAAAACGTAGTACAACAGTGTGTGCACCGATTGTTTTATTTATAAAACGCAGTACAACAGTGTTTGCTTCAACTGTACGTGAGTGTTTTTTGTTTCCAAAACTTAACTGCTGCGAACCAACGTGTTGCAACACCAGTCGGCCATTTTTTCACATCCAATTTTACAGACGCTTTCGGTAAGGAAACTTTGCATTGCATTTCAATTTTTAATCTGTTTGGGTGTGCATGTAGATAAAATGAATCCGAATCGCACGATGTCCGCCATTTTGCGGGAGGTTATAAATGTAATCACTCCTGATGATACTGCTAGAATCGAGTTCTTTTTGTCCGAGGCTCAAAAACATGTTCGAACTCTGTACGCACTTATGCGAAATAGCCATGGCCCCGTTGGTGAGAAGAACAGCATCATATCCGAAATCACCATGGTCAAGAGCGAAATGATGCGGTTGAAAATTTTACAACGACGCCTGGGCGGCGGCCACGTGCGCAATACGAAACGATCGGAGCGCGTCATGTGGTCTGATATAAATTCATCGTTCCAGAATCGAATTCGGACCGGCGCAGTGATGAATTTAACTCATGTAGACATTGATGCATTCCTATCAGACGCCATGATGCTAACAAAGGTGCGTGTTAAAAACGCAATCACAAAACACGGGAACATTAAAGTTAACACCGTGTTAGCGTCGGAATACAGTGTTAACACCAACGAAGGTGAAATGCGGGAAGTTAAAACATTTGCAACTAGGAATGTGGCGATCTGTGCAACAACTGATTTAACAGTCTGGTTTGAAGACAGTGTTGCAAACCCCACACGAAGGAAAATGGAAGAGTTCCAAGGACGCGGATCGGGCTGGACTTTGCGCCGAATCGTAAATTTAACTGTAAATATAAACAAATACAATCCAATGCGTGCTGGGTCATACCTTGATCTACCAGGACCGATCAAACGGAAGCACGCATGCATCAATGTTCAAAATGCAGACAACGAGTGTTTCAAGTGGGCACTGCTCTCGGCGCTACACCCAGTAGCTCACGGCAATACACCTCGCCGTGTTGGCAACTATACACGGTTTGCAAACGAGCTCAATTTCACAGGAATTGAGTTCCCCGTAATGCCGCGAGCGATACCAAAATTTGAACGTCAGAATGATGTGTCAATAAACGTATACATTCTGCATAAGAAGAAGGCGGCGTTTTCAGTCTCGCCCACACACATCACTATGAATAAGAAGGATGTCCACATCAATTTACTCCTCATCCAAAGTAGTTACATTGATGACGATCAAATTGAATGTGCCGATGATGATGATGAACCACTAACATTCCATTATGTGTGGATCAAAGACCTGTCAAGACTCGTTAGTAATCAACTGTCAAAACATAAGGTCAAGAAATATATTTGTGATCGATGTCTGCACTATTTCAACACAGATGCAAAACTGGGCAGCCACCTTCTCGATTGCAGGCAGATTAATAAGTGCCGAGTTAATCTGCCTTCGAGCACAAACAACATTATCAAATTCAAAAACCAGAGCCACAAGGAACGGGTACCATTCATCGTATACGCTGATTTCGAGTTTATCTTGAAACGTGTGACCCCTGATCCGGTAAGTTTACATAAACGAATTGTAAATTGATTTTAATTATTTTTATTTTCTAGAATCAGGCTAATAAAACCAATGTGGTTCAAGTACACGAACCATTTAGCATTGGTTACTATATATCCTGCAGCTATGACGACTCAAGATCATACTATCGCAGTTATCGTGGTGTGGGGCCGGCTAAATGGTTTGCCACCGAACTAAGGCGGTTAGCCCAGGACTTGGAGGCTGCATACGAAACACCCGTTCCTATGACTCAACTCACGCCTGACCAACAACGTCAATTCATCGAAGCCACCACATGTCACATCTGTGAAAAGCCCCTCGGCGTCGAACGAGTACGAGACCACTGCCATTTCACCGGTAATTATCGAGGTGCTGCGCATAACGCCTGCAACCTAAATTATCAAGATTCGCGTGCAATCCCGGTTGTATTTCATAATCTGTGTGGGTACGACTCGCATTTCCTCATCAAGGATGTTGCTATGTGTTTCCCCGGACGCATCAACCTGTTACCTCAGAATAAAGAACGGTACATTTCATTTACTAAAAATATTGATGGGAGCGATATTTCCTTCAGATTTATCGACTCTTTTAAATTCATGTCCTCTTCTTTAGACAAGCTGGCATCTTATATGCCAGCTCTCAAAATTTTACCACAACAATTTCAAAATTTAACTGATGCCGATTTATCTTTGCTGAGGCGGAAGGGTGTGTTCCCCTATGAGTTCTTAGATTGCTGGGAAAAGCTTGAGGCCCCCGAATTGCCTGAGAAGGCACAATTTTTCAGCAATCTAACAGGGAGCAATATAACCGACGCAGATTATGAACATGCCAAATCAGTATGGGTGCAATTCGGCATTACATCTTTGGGTGATTATTCGGATTTGTATCTGAAAACAGACGTGCTCTTGCTTGCAGATGTTTTCGAAAACTTTCGAAACAGCTGCTTGCAGTCATACCAACTTGACCCTGCGCACTATTACACACTTCCGGGCTTCACCTGGAGTGCAATGTTAAAGTATACAGAGATCGAGTTGGAACTGCTTACAGATATCGATATGCTAATGTTTGTTGAACGTGGGATCAGAGGCGGCCTGAGTCAGTGCAGCAACCGTTATGCTCGCGCGAACAACAAACACATGCAAACGTTCAATCCGAATAATCCCTCAACGTACATAATGTATTTTGATGTCAATAACTTATACGGTTGGGCCATGTCGCAACATCTCCCAACAGGTGGCTTCAAGTGGGCCGATCCTGCCGTCAGCTGGGATGTCCCTGATGACTCACCAATCGGCTACATTCTTGAAGTCGATTTGGCATATCCTGAGGAACTTCACGACGCACACCAAGATCTACCCTTGTGCCCGGAACAGGCAGCACCACCTGGATCGAAGGAACACAAACTTCTCGCCACCCTGTCACCAAAATTGCGGTATGTGATTCACTATCGTAATTTACAACAGGCTGTGAAATGTGGCCTGCGCATCACGCAAATTCACCGCATCCTCAGTTTTAACCAGTCGCCATGGTTAAAGGGTTATATCGACCTTAACAGCAGCAAGCGTAAAGAAGCCCGCAATGAGTTTGAAAAGAATCTTTTCAAGCTCATGAATAATGCGGTGTTTGGAAAGACCATGGAAAACGTGCGCAAGCGAGTTGATGTAAAATTGGTTACGAAGTGGAGCGGCCGGTATGGCGCTGAAGCTCTAATATCCCGACCAAACTTCCACAGCCGTTCAATTTTCGCCGAGGATCTTGTTGCGATTCAGTTGACACAAACTGAGGTAATGATGAATAAGCCGACATACGTTGGGTTTTGTGTTCTGGATATATCCAAGACATGCGTATACGCCTTCCACTATGATTACATAGTGCGGGAGTTTTCCGGACGATGCAAACTGTTATACACTGATACTGACAGCCTTATCTATGAGCTGCGCACCCCAGATGTTTACGAGGTGATGCGGCGAGACATACACCTATTCGACACATCCGACTATCCTGTTGAAAATCAATTCAACATGCCCCAGGTCAACAAAAAGGTGGTTGGATTGATGAAGGATGAATGCAACGGGCAGATTGTAACCGAGTTTGTGGGACTGCGCAGTAAAATGTATTCTATGCGCGTGGAAGGTGTGGACCATGTGAAGAAGGCTAAGGGGGTTAGTGGCGCTGTGGTTAGGAACACAATAACATTCGATGATTATGTCAAGTGTTTGCGCGAAAGTTCAACCGCCTGCCGAACGCAGCATCGCTTTAGATCTGTATGTCATGTTGTGCAAACGGTGAGAGAACTTAAATTGGCCCTTAGTCCCTATGACAATAAGCGCAGTCTGCAACAGAACACAACCGATACATTACCTTGGGGTCATTACAAACTGGCGCGAAATGACACTATGGATGTGGACTAAAGTGATGTGCATAATTTAAGTTTATTTTAATTATTTTTAAATCTATGTATGTATTTTATAAACTACTGATAATAAGTAATTTAAGATTGCACATATTATTTCAAGCTGTAAATATTATTTCTTTATTCTATAGGTGTTGTCAATATTACCATCATTTGTTTAAACACACAATTTACTTGCTTGATATTCTTATATGTAATTTTGATTGTGAAAACATAATTTCTTTTAATTTGCAAATTTTCAATAATTGAATTTATTTAAAATACATGCTTTTCCATACAAGTGTTTTATATTACATCAGTCCCAATCAAACCGTGAATTAAATGATTTATCGAATCCTAGCCCTCTGTTTGAAATTTGAAAATCGGATTTAAAGTTTATTCAACATTTTAAAATATAAGTTGTGGGAAACAATAATGAAAAATAAATGCATGTCGAAGTATGTTTTAAACTATGGGTTCGGACTTGAAATTTTGAAACATAAAATTTTAAACAGGTCTTAAATAGTGGAAAGCACTCCATGAATGATTTAAAATGAGCATTTTAGCGTTCAATCTGACACCTGTTGACCGAATTCACGAGCATGCCACTTTACAAAACGCGTTCTGTAATACCGTCCATCTGTCAGTTAAAGATTTCTACTTTTACAAAGTGTCCATGTCACTTATATAACATCTGGTTGTGTCATTACTCGTGCCTCCAGCTGATACAGTGGTACGAGGCCGGTTTTCAACTTGTGGACATGAGTTCGAAACTCATGGCGAAAACATTTTTTTCACTTAAAAATTTCACAACTTGAGCGAGAAGTTCAATGGTGTGACGTCAGACATGCCTGGCGGGGAAATTCCTATTCGTACGATTATGCAGTGTGCGCGAGGGAGATGGCGTGTTCAACCATGTGTAAGAGGGGGATGGATGGTGCGCGGGGGTGGAGCAGCCTCGGCTGTGCGGCGCCAAACAAGAAAATTCCTGTCCGTACGCTTATGCAATGTGTCTGAGAGAGATGGAGTGTTCAACCATGTGTAGGAGGGAGATAGATGATGCGCAGGAGTGCAGACGCCTGACATCGTAATTAGAATAATCCTTTGATTAAAGGGTTATAATCAGATCAATTGCGCGGTAATTAGGACAATTACATCCGTGATTAAAGGGTTATAATCAGATCAATTACGCGGTAATTAGGGTAATTACATCTGTGATTAAAGGGGTCTAATTACATCTTCGATTAAAGGATTAAAGATGGCGTCGATCAATCCGAGAATCAAATCCGCGAATCAATTTAATTCGCGGCTGCCCCAGAAGCCCCATAGTCTCACTACTCGCCTCATATTTATCTCTAGTTTCTGACCTGAAAAAGTTTACTGGAAATTTCCCGGACAATACTTCGGCAACTTGAGCTCTTCTTATTCCCGTTAAATTTCTTTTTGACTGCCTGTATGCAAATGTTCGCTGACTGAAATTTGGCACTTCACGACAAGAGTTTCACATTGTTTCTCATCTTGCACATGAGTACCTTCACCAATTAGTGTTCCAAAGCATTCCGTGCATTTTGCTTTAAAGGATAATAATCTTTCACTGTAGTAGTTCTCTTTGAAAGACCAAATGCAGCCTATACGACCGAATCTGTTTAGTATCTGATTGTTTATACAATCCGTCCATCCTTGTTTGAGATGTTTTGCGTATGCCAGTGGTTTTAATTCTATCCATTCATCAGGTGGAATTACAAATTCAATATGAAACGTATTATCTTCGTTTTCGCTAAGTTCTTCATATGTTGAAAGTTCTTTGTGGGAAAAGTGTCTTTTTGTTAACCCTAACGCTGTCCAACAATCTTTTCTATTTTCACGTACTAAGGTATACATCGATTTTGGAGATATTTTATTGGAAAGTTCTTTTGCAATAACTTCCCATATAGGAGCAACTGTTGAATTAACTGATTGCTGCACTTCCTTTTGATGCACTTCCAGGTGGCTTAAAATAAGTTCAAATCCGATTTTAGGTCGCCTCATCTTGATATAATGAGGTTAACAAAAAACTATTAACACTTAACACAGTTTATTATAACCGAAAATACAACACAACAAATTTGGACTTAGAAACCGTAGCTTTGCACTTTGAAGATTGTTGCTTGATGGTTCGTACTGAAATGCTTTTTGATTTTTTGGCAAAGACTGGGTTGTTTTGGGGCGTATCACGTATTTAACAGTATTTTTTATGAGTGTCCGTTAGGTTATTCTAAAAAGGTTCCTTGTGATAGTTTTTTGAAATCGTGACTGTTTCGTTTCCTATTAAAATTTATTGTATACACAAGGGGTGGTAATAAAATTATTTGAAAACAACCCACTCAAAGGCCCAGCCTTTGTTTTCTGGCGTAGCACATGTTTAACGGTATTTTTTATGAGTGTCCGTTAGGTTATTCTAAGAAGGTCCCATGAATTTCGTTCGTTGTTTATGACGGTGCTTTTTTAAAAAGTCATAAACTTGAATTTCAATTTATTGGATTATACAATTACAAAATTATTACTTATTGCTTAAGAAGTTTCTAACTGACTGACAATCTAAACTAATGCTGCGTTCCGGCTTATCTTGAAACCGAGGTGTCTTTCTACATTGGACTGTTTATGTTGCATTTTCCGTCTAACACTGTGGGATAGCGATGATGTAATTCATGTGCTAATTTTTTGAAATGGCGACTGTTTCACTTCCTATTAAAATTTATTGTATACACAAGGGATGATAATAGGATTGTTTGAAATAACGATAAAGGTCTATAATATTTAAAATAAAAATATTTTTATTTGGCATTTGATACTTGTTATTAATACAAACTTTGAACTTTGAAAATTGTTGCTTGATGATTCGTATTCAAGTGCTTTTTGACTTTTTGGCAAAGACTGGGTTGTTTTGAGGCGTAGCACGTGTTTAACGGTATTTTTTATAAGTGTCCGTTAGGTTATTCTAAAAAGGTCCCATGTGCTAATATTTTGAAAGCGTGACTGTTTCATTTCCTATTAAAATTTATTGTATACACAAGGGATGGTAATAAAATTGTTTGGAATAATGGTACAGATCTATAACATTTAAAATAAAAATATTTTTATTTGGCATTTGATACTTGTTATTAATACAAACTTTGAACTTTGAAAATTGTTGCTTGATGATTCGTATTCAAGTGCTTTTTGACTTTTTGGCAAAGACTGGGTTGTTTTGAGGCGTAGCACGTGTTTAACGGTATTTTTTATGAGTGTCCGTTAGGTTATTCTAAAAAGGTCCCATGTGATAATATTTTGAAAGCGTGACTGTTTCCTTTCCTATTAAAATTTATTGTATACACAAGCGATGGTAATAAAATTGTTTGAAATAACGGTACAGATCTATAACATTTAAAATAAAAATATTTTTGTTTGGTATTTGATACTTGTTATTAATTAATATAAAATTTGAACTTTGAAGATTGTTGGTTCGCACTTAACTCCTTGTTTATTTCGAAAAAGGTTTACAAATTTTACGCGAGAAAGATCCTCTGAACGAACGAGTTTCGCATGGTATGAATCATGAAATAAATTGCTACAAACAATTCTATAAACAAAATAAAAGTCGAGTGAAGCAGATGACTTTAATATTGTTCATCCGACCAGTTTCTACCTCAGCTAATGACAGTATCCCTGATAATGCAGAAAATTTAATATAAAAATTTAATATTGCTTTATTTAATATTGCTTGTTTTATTGTGTCATTTAAAAATGATTAATTTTAACTTTTTTTTGAAGCGTCTGCTGACTTTTGTTTTAGAAGCAGGAATGAGGAGGAATGAAGCACTAAACATTCCGCCTAGTTTTAATTTTCCTGCTCAAAGTCGTCCGCTGAGTGAGAAGCGAGCGAAATTAAAAATAATCTTTAATAACTTTTTTTTGAAGCGTCCGCTGACTTTTGTTTTAGAAGCAGGAATGAGCAGGAATGAAGCACTAAACATTCCGCCTAGTTTTAATTTTCCTGCTCAAAGTCGTCCGCTGAGTGAGAAGCGAGTGAAATTAAAGATAATCTTTAATAACTTTTTATTGAAGCGTCCGCTAACTTTTGTTTTAGAAGCAGGAATGAGCAGGAATGAAGCACTAAACATTCCGCCTAGTTTTAATTTTCCTGCTCAAAGTCGTCCGCTGAGTGAGAAGCGAGCGAAATTAAAAATAATCTTTAATAACTTTTTTTTGAAGCGTCCGCTGACTTTTGTTTTAGAAGCAGGAATGAGCAGGAATGAATCACTAAACATTCCGCCTAGTTTTAATTTTCCTGCTCAAAGTCGTCCGCTGAGTGAGAAGCGAGCGAAATTAAAAATAATCTTTAATAACTTTTTTTTGAAGCGTCCGCTGACTTTTGTTTTAGAAGCAGGAATGAGCAGGAATGAATCACTAAACATTCCGCCTAGTTTTGATTTTCCTGCTCAAGGTCGTCCGCTGAGTGAGAAGCGAGCGAAATTAAATATAATCGTTAATAACTTTTTTTTTGAAGCGTCCGCTGACTTTTGTTTTAAAAGCAGGAATGAGCAGGAATGAAGCACTAAACAATGCGCCTAATTTTAATTTTCCTGCTCAAAGTCGTCCGCTAACTTCACGGACCCCAATAATATAGAAGAAAATAAAGAAACAGAAGATCCAGATACCATACAACACTTAAGATATCTTGAATCTTATATTGAACCAGCAGTTCTTAATCAATTTTATAAGCTAAGAGGTATAAAGTGACATTTGGTGCAAAATATACCAACAATCCGAATTATCCTATACTAATGAGAATGTTACAGTAGATATAGAAGAAGGTTTAATTTTAGAAGAAGGTTGAGAAAGTTTAGTTGTCTACGAAGAAGATAACAATGTAAATGATACAGTCATTGAAAAAGATGTATACGGTACGACCGAAACAAAGAACAACATATGCCAGAGATGATACATGATATAGACACTCTTAAAACAAATGTAAATTTTATTAAAGGAGAGGAAAGCATTGATATGCTAGTTGTAACAACTGAAGTTGAGGAAACAATAGATACTAACATCATTATGGAACAAAAAATAGAAAATATTCAGAAGACGCCAAAAAAAAAATAATTGCTGGCAAGAATGCTACCCATTCTCTGGTATTGCCAGGAATTGTTATACCGTCTAAATTTAAAAGATCCCTATTTTGGCCTGAACCAAGTAAAAAGGTGAAATCTCGGAGAAGTAGAGTTAAAGTTCCTTCTGTTGGCACTTCTGATGCTTGGAGACAATATTTCTCAAAATAAGAAGAACAACAGAAAAAAATCATTAAAGAAAAAGAGGAAAGAAAACGAAAAGGGAAGAAAATAAGAAATTAAAGGAAAACAAAGAAAAAAGTCAAGAAGAAAAATTAATTAATTTTAATTTAATTTTAATTTTCATATTTTACTGTATATTTAATAAAAAAATTAAAAGGCATTCTTTTGTATTTCTTGGAATAATGTTCTAATGTGACTGATTTACGATCACTGTCAGAATTAGGTTCACTACTTGTCTGAATTTGGAACAAATTTTATTTCTTAAGTCTGAATTAGGTGATATTGACAGCACTTGACAAAACTATTAATCATATTAGTTGCCATAAACTTTTAATTGAAATCAATGGTTAGATATCATCGAAAATCATTAATAGTTAAAAAAAATACCCGACGAAGATTACTGTATAGGCATACCTTTTATTGTATAAAATGTAACAAAAATTCCTAAAGATGTCTGAATTTGGGACACTTACCTAGTTTTAAATTTTTACTACGTCTTAATAAAAGCTTGTTTTTAAAAAAGTCCTTTTTCTATAAACTATTTCAAATATACTGCTTGAAAACGGAACGTGGCTTTAAAAGTATTTCGGATATTATTGCTGTTAAATTATCTCTACGGGGAAACGCCTAGCACGTGCTGAGACAGGTCGTAAATCTTTTTGACGTAAGTTGGAAATCGATAAAAATTAGCTGTTTCAATTTCGGTTCTTGATCTAAAGAACATTGAATAAATCAAAAACTATTGAGTTGTCTAAAACAGCTAGGGGTCAGCTCAAAATAAAAAAGTAATCTACAAGTCCAAAAAAATTTAATACAAAATTTTGATAACTGAAGGCAAAAAAACGAATTTCGGAATTTGATGTTTTAATTAATAACTTGGTTAATTGTGATTATTTAATTACGGCTTGGGGTCGTCCCCAAGTAGATTGGTATTCTCTGTAAGATGAAGTATCGACCTCCTTTTCAAAATTAAAAATGAAGGCTTCAGATAGAATCGCGTTTTACATGTATAAAATCTTAAGGTGGAACACCGTTAAGCCAAAGATTACAGGAAAACTGCGTAGAATATCGATAATGTAATAGTTGCGGGAAAATGGTTGTTTTAGTACGGAACCCTAATTGTGCGGGCCTGACTCGCTCTTGACCGATTTTTCATGGTCGAATTGATAAAAAGTACTGTGACGCGTTAATTTTAGTTTAAATTTTAGTTCGTAACTTGTAAATAATTGGATCACTAATCGAAGGACTTTGGGCAACAAGGCTACATCCCACACTTATAGCAAATTTGAGTTATTTATGCTACACATCACTGTGTGATGTTATACAGGTCTCCTATTTTTGTGATAGTTATTCTCCCAAAAATGAAGCCACTGTCGCCCCACAGTGTTATTAATTTTGCAAAATATGCACAAATATTTGTGTTATAATAGCACAAGCCACAAGTAAATCCATCATGGCGGCATCGTGCTCACATGTTTCTGCCAAGAGAAAATTAGATTTTAATATTGAAAGCAGCAATGGACATTGTGATTTCGACTCTGATAATTGTGTGTTACACAAGGATTATGTGCAAGCCGAAAGCAGTGAAGACCATTCATCAGATGAGCCTGAAGAGTTAATTTAAACTTTTTATGTGGCATGTATCGTTTTTTCAAAACATTTTTTTGCAAATTTCTTCGGTCATAATGCACATCTTTACCATTATTGAATGTGTAAGTATAATAATTCGATTTCACTGAATCCAAAAAATGTAGAAAATCTGGCTCAACTGACTCCCTACAATGCTTCAGTTTATCATACTTATTATCAAGAAATAGGGGCTGCTATAGCTGTACCAGGAAATACCACTGAAGAAGTAACAGATAATGAACCTGAAAATTTGGACAACAATGAAGATGAAAGCTAATTTGTAAAAAACATAATTAAAATTACAGTTTTTTATATCATTTATACTAAAAATCAACTCACAATCAGCACAGTTAAATATACCCTCATCACAAATTTCTTATGACATTAAATGTTATAAAAACCATTGGGTTTGATTTTGGGATTTAACCGAATCTTTAACAATTAATAACTCGAAACTAACCTCATGTAGCATGTAATCTTGTTGCTCCAAGCCGTTAAATTGTAGAAACGATACAAGTCAGTCTGATAAAACGTAAAACAGTTTCTGCGTTCAGTGACATTTAATGAATTTAATTTTGTCTACCTACAATTTAGTGTGATAATTTTTATCCATTATGCACTGCCGAAACGGTACAGAACTGCTTCAACTGCCGATTTGCATTTAAATCTCAAAAGTGTAAAAACATTGATTAATGGCGAGTTTATAATGCACTGAGTTGGTTACGATGGTGCAACAATGGGTAACCATGGTAATAATTGGAGATATTGCTACTGGCGCCACCAGTGTATAAATAAACTCCCCATAAACTTCCGTGAGGTCCGTGCAAATAGCCAGGCGACCTCAAATTTCTTATTTATCGTCAAAAGAATTTAACATTAGTCTCTCACTTAGTTGTCCTAGTGCCTTTGAAAGAGAGCTTTTACTGTGGCTCGTTTGCCAACCGGCGACTTGTCCACCAGTTAACGGCCAAAGAGCTGCGCTGGGCCTAGTCTGTCATCGCCTGCAAGCCCGGTCGCTATCCGATCCATGGAGTTCTCCGCGTAAGCGTCTGTTTTCCTTCTCTGTTTACAAAGCAAAGCTGGACCTGAGTTTAATTACGGCTCCGTCCAGTACTACTGGTTACTATGACTATGACCTGTTGGACAATAGCAATTTTCTATGGTTCTATAATAGAGTCCGTCCTAATACAAAATGGTGTACCTGTTTTTCTGTTGAATTGCATTTCATAAATTTGTATGTTTTGAATTTTTAATTGTTTGATTTGCCATGCTTGCCAACGAAACGCTGGCCCTAAGTTGGGATAATAAACATACCACCAAGACCATCTGCGTATGAAACCTTCATTGCCCTGGTGCAGCGTATTTCGAGGAAAACTATACCAAAGGGCTGTAGGACGCACTTCATTCAGGGGATGTCAGAGACTGCTAAACCGCTACTAGATTGCTATCAAACCCTTTTTGATGCCGACCCCTTCGCTGAGGATACTATACAGGGGGGAGAGGAGTTGTTGCTAGCCATGGGCAAGAACCAAATGGTGTAACTTGATGGACAGAGAATCTCTTTGTTGGTTTGCCTTTCTAAGGAATTCTGAGTATTCATCAATATACCCATGTTTCAGAAGGGTGGAGTGTAGGTAACAAGTTTTTTCGGTATCAAACTAAGATCTCTACCGCAGAATGGTTCCATTAATTATTAAGTACACAGCCCAAATATGTGAAGGAGGTTACTGTTTAATTCTATGTTTAGCTTTCTTTTCAGTTATGCCTTGAGTTATTTTGTTTGTTCATTTTTATTGTTTTAATTACTAAGTGACATGATTTGTTATTTTTTAGTGTAAAATATATTCTTGTTAGAACAAGCTGCATTCAGTGTCGGCTTGAAAATAAAACTATAAATATACAGTCCATTCAAATTATTATTCAAAACGTTCTTTGCATATTTGTAACAGAACCCACACAACAGTTCTGCCCTCCTAAGAAAAACCCCCGTATCTACAAAAAAAAAAACATTGAAATTTTAGTACTTATTCGATTCTGCTCGATTTATATGACATATTTACTTAATAAAAAGACCGTGAATGCAAGAAAGCATTGCATTTACGGTCTTTTTATTAAGTAAATATGTCATATAAATCGAGCAGAATCGATAAGTACTAAAATTAAAAAAATAATTTTTTTCTGTAGATACGGGGGTCTTTCTTAGGAGGGCAGAGTTACTCTTTCAATAATCTGGTTGTTAAGTCAGTGGCTTTTGGTGTATTGGGGATTTGCTGATCAACATTTTAGTTTTATTTATAGTCAGCGATAATCCATATTTCTCACTTGTTTCAACAGGCCTGTTAGATTATTTGATGTCAGAAGAATATCGTCAGTACAACAAATGTAACAACTTACTTATTGTTAGAATAATTTTATTTTTTATATTCTTTTCATCAACATAAATCCTATATTATTAAAAATGCAATTCTTTATAATCATTACCACAACAACAACATTACCACAGTGTTGTGTGCAAATGTATTTACAACTTTTTAATAAAACTGTTTAAATTCAACAACATACATTGTTGCAAGTTAGAACTGTGTAATTAACCAACCAATTAACCACATACTGTTGTTGTTTTGAGAAATTAGAACTAACTTATTTCAATTATTTGCGTTGTCTATAAAAATATGATTAAACTGTATCAACTAATTTGGACTCTTTATAAACTAAATGATTCATAATAAAACAGATAAAATATGGAATAGCTACTGTTAACATAATATAGCACATGTATGGAATAGGTGGAGTCGACTCAAATGGATAAAACCAATATCCTCGTCTCGTTGCATCTCGGGTGTGATGAGTGGCAAACGCTACAAATGTAATAAAACACAATTTTGTAAACCACTTCAAATTAAAATATCCCCCTAAAATGCCAAAAATTATGGATAATGAAAAAGGAATGGTGGAACAGTGAAAGAATGGTCGATTGGATAAGTTAACAGCGTCCTATAATTTTATCAATTAATTGTTGATCTTTACAAAGTTTTATTTTAAACTTACTTGCAAATTAAGTGATCGAGCTGATATAAAGTGGTCCAGATCTATCAGAGAAGCAATTGACGTACATATCACAATTTCTATAAGAGTTTGAGAAGGATATCGGTTCTTAAAGTTTATGCACACTATAAACCAGCAAAGTCCACCTATCGCTGCATGAGTTGAATTATCAAATATAGCTCGATTTACTTGTATCTTTGCGTGAGCAACGCAGTAATCACCTATTGTCGCTACCAAAAGTATAAGAATTATAATATAACATTGTAAATTGAACAGTAAATACTGATACATTAATAAATAATATCACATTTTTAGTTGACCAAAAGTGTGGTTAACTTGGTTGTCATTTTTGGATTCATCGAATTGTTGAGCAATACAATTTTCGATGTACCTTATATCTGTTACGGCCGGTATTCCATCTCCGGATAAAGTCCGAAATACAGTGAAACCCCGTTTCTACGTCCCCGCATTTCACGTTTTCCCGTTATTTGCGTCTAATTTTTTCTGTCCCGTTTCATTTTAATGTAAATAATACCCGGTTTTACGTTTATTTTTCCCCCAATTTACGTTGGAAATATTCAAAATGCAGTTAATAAATTTATTAAAATTAAAAATTCGATTTATTTTAGCACATTCGATTAAATCTATGGCAATCATTAAAATAAATATGTTAGCAGTTTTTAGACACGTCTGGACTTTGCAAAGTTTCGTGATCGTGATTAGGTGGACAATTTTTTATTTCATTTGGTATTGAAAGAACACGAGGGTTCACGCGTTTCGCTCGTGCATAATTTTGATATACCATTTTAGCTACAATAATAAAAAAATCGCGAATCAATTAAAAAAAGTGCCATACAATGTGGTCCCATGGCAAAAAAAACGAATGTACAAAAGAATTTCAAAATACGAAGAATTTACAGTTTTGAAAGAAACCTATACAGGGCGCGTCAGCCAAATGGAATAAATTCATTATCTCAATTATTGTGCATATTGAAAAACAATTTAGTCCGTCACATGATATCCTGTAAAGTTAAAATTTCATCCCTAACCTCAACCCCCTTCGAGTGACAGTTTCAAGACCCAATTTTTTAAATAGGAAAAAAAAATTATTCGGAAAATGAAAGGTAAAAAAATTAATCTGTTTAATGAAATTCGTTACAACACAACAACAACAACAACAAAAGGCGCCCAACAGCGCATATATTCCACAGACCAGCGTCAAATTGAACGCAATATTACAGAAATAAAAAATTAATTACAGTACAATAGCGAAAATATGTTAAATATGTTAGAATTAAGGAAAAACTGTTTAAAACAATAGGGGCAGAATTGCCTAGGACGAGGACGCATTAGGGAACCAGTAAAGTGCAGGAAAGGTAATAGCACCATGGCGTCAAAGCCTAGGGAAGGCATAGGAGCAGGTGGCAAGTGGGTCATTCTATTGCCACCGTAAAAGGAAAGATCCACGCAGGATCCCAAAAAAGCGCAGATTCTAGAGGCGGGGGCCAGACTAGTAACTGGGCCTGCAAGGCAGTCCGAGCTTCATTAAAAAGTGGACAGGCAAGAAGGCGGTGAACAGGGTCGTCAACATCATCAGGGCACACCGAGCAGTTCGGGTGGTCACGTTTTCCAATCCGATGGAGATGAACAGCAAAGTTACCATGGCCTGACAAAAACTGGGTAGCATAGAAAGAGAGAGAGCGAGGCATCTCCGGAATCCGAGGCGAGAAGCAGTAGGTAATCCGACCTTTAGTGGAGCAATCCCATCGATCCTGCCAGCAGTCAAAGATGCGGAGTGCCATGTACTCCTTGGCATGGGTGAGACTGGGGAAATCAGCCAAAAAAAGGATATCAGCCTCAAATGGGGCGGAGCCAAATTTGCGTAATCCCTTGAGGCAAGTCCTCTTCTGTATTTCAAGGTCCAGGGGAGGGATGCCAGCCAGGATGCCCGCGGCGTCATTAGAGAGGGAGCTGTACCCTTTGCAAACAGCACGGCAACACATACCATAAATGGAATCAAATTTCCTCTTCATATTAACCATGCAGAGCCTGTGCTGCCACAATTCTGCACCATGGGACACAATAGGGACAATAACAGACTTATAGATACTATGGAGGGAGTCAGTAACGTCCAAATCCCAGGATGCCCTACATTTACATCGGAGAGCATTTATCAGAGCACGCACCTTCTTCCGCACATGGTCTGCATGCTTTTCAAATGTAAGTCGCCGGTCTAGTACAACACCTAAGTACCTTACGCTTGTGGACTGGCTCAATCTTGTATTGCCTATATAGAACATGAGGTCCCGGTGGTGAATGCGTGGAGGCGAACGGTTAACCATGAAGGTGGACTTAGTGGACGATATCACAAGCTTCTGTGAAGCGGCCCATTGCTGTAGGATATCAAGGCACTGCTGGGAGCGCAGGCGCAAGTCAGCCCTGGTGGAGGACGTCACCACAAAGGTAAGGTCGTCCGCATACGCAATGACATCACAGCCCTCAGGAAGCTGTTCCTCCAACAGGACATCTACAATGCAGTTCCAAAGTGTCGGACCAAGCACCGAACCTTGGGGGCAACCTTTCGTGCAAACCTTTTCAACGGTGATGTTGTTCGCAGAGAGTTCCACTTTCCGCCCATCCAGGTAGCTGACGATGGTAGCAATGAGGGCTCCCGATACTCCCTTGTTCCTCAGGGCTTGGATAAGCCCAGGCCACCAAAGGTCATTGAAGGCTCCAGAAATATCAATGAAGATAGACAAAATGTACTTGGGACCAACAACAGAGATCAGACGCTGGTAAGCAAGCAGGGCATCAGTGGTTGATTTCCCCGCAACAAAGCCATACTGATTCAGCGCATGGAAGGGGGTGACAGCATCCAGCAGGCGACAGCGAATAACCTTCTCTAAAATCTTGCCATATTCCGGAAGAAGTGTGATTGGCCTATAGCTTTTTGTTAGTGCCGGATCAGCACTTGGATCTTTCAGCAACACTTTTAAATTACCATGCTTCCAGATAGTTGGAAAATAGCGGATTTGCAGACAAGAAGACATTAGGCGGGTTAGGAGAGGGCCTATCACCGGGTGTATCATTTTGATGAAACAACCTCTGATGTTGTCTAGGCCAGGCGCCTTTTTGCTTTGGAGGCAGGAGACAATAGCCGCAAGTTCCTCCTCACGGACATCATCTTCAGAGTAGTCAGGAATAGCAACAATAGCTCTCAGGTTGCCATGGAGCATTCTCTGGTGAGCAGTGTTAATCTCAGGAATGTCATCTGGGAGTAGGGAGTGTAAGATGCAAGTTAGGGTATCCCTTATTGTAAGAGTATAGCCATGGTCCAGGATCCGAATTGAAGCAAGAACTCCACGAGCATGGATCTTATTTGTGGCCAAACGATGGGCCACACCCCAGGGGTTTTTGGCAAGATCCTCCTCAACAAACTTCCTCCATGAAGTCTCCTTAGCCTGTACAAGCACCCTGTTATAATCAAGCTTGGCAGACGCCATCGCAGCTGCAAGTCTTTCTCGTTCAGTATAGATCCTGTTTCTATAAAGACACCGCTTACGATACAGGTATATGAGGCGAAAGCGGTCAACTTTCTCCGTCCACCATTCGGGTCGGTGAGGGAACCTCCTTCTGCAGCGGGCATACAGCTTAATGATGGCGTTTAGACCATCAAGGAGGGTAGAAAGGCACGCATCCACAACTGCAGGTGAGTTTAGGATTGGCCAATCACAATCAATACCATCCACGAGGCTCTGCAGGGGGACAGCAATATCCTTCAACTGGATAGTCGATTGGTCCAGGTGGTATAGTAGAGCCAGGGAACCTTGCACAGCAGTTTGGTAACCTTTATAGAGGAAGAAAATTGTACGATGATCTGCACAATTTATGCCATTTAAGACGGTCCAATTCAAAGTACGACCAACCAGGTCAGGAGTGCATAGCGTTAGATCTATGTGGCTACTACCATTCCTAGACTCAAACGTCGGTGGATTACCCGGTTCATTCAATACGCACAAACCATGCGTCAATATGATCTCTTCCACATGTTCCGAGCGCCGGTCACAGAGATGGTCATGCCAGATTGTAGAACGGGCATTAAAATTTCCGCAGAGGTACACGGATTTGCCTTGCAGCTCAGCAAGGGCATTCTGGACCGCAATTAGGTCAGTTTCAATCAGGGATGAAGGTGGAAGGTACACATTGATAAGGTGAAGTTGTAAGGCGCCAGCGGAAATAAGGATGGTGGTAAGGTTTTCAGAAGACAAGTGATGGAGATGAAGGATGTCAAAGCGAGAATCATTGACTAGGATGGCAGAGCGGAATTGGGTAGAGTTGTTTGCAATCAGGCGGAGTCCCATGAGGCCAGGAACATAGTAGCGGTTATTACGGCAACAGTTATAAGGCTCCTGGAGTAAGGCAACCTGGATATTGTGCCGGAAAATGTACCGTATAGTTTCAGCAGTAGCCGCCTTACATTTCTGCAGATTCGCCTGTATGAAGGAAACGTCACTCATTAAATTCAATACTATTGATTAGGTCGGCATAACGGTGGCGGTAGATGGGGCAGGAGGAACTGGACGTATCATGTTGAGTGGAGGTACGGACTCCGGAACGGACGCAATTTGAACAGCAGAACTTAGAGGGAATTTGACTGGATGGGCAGGACTTCGAGGCATGTTCAGTAGAGGCACAGTAGCCACACTGTTCAGGTGACTTACAGTGCTTTGACACATGGCCAAAGCGCTGACAGTTAAAACAGCGGGTAACTCGGATATAATCCCGGACGCGGCAGGAGGTCCAGCCGAGATTGATTCTGTCCCAGCCAAGGAGCACCTTCCTAGCTTCAGGATCAACTTGCAGCACCCAGTTATTTGTTGAATCAGTAACCCGTCCCACTTTAAAGGCAGTCTTCATGAAAGAGGCATTGACTGTTGAGGGAAAGAGCTCAACAAGGCAGGATTCAATATCATTCGGGCCAAACTCTTTCGGAACTCCGTAAACAATGACAGTCGGCCATACCTTCTTAGGCACAGATGTCATCAAGCCAATCTCCTCCAGCAGTTTATTAGAGGGAAGAGTCGTAATTTCTTCCGTATTTGACTCAATCAAGATTCCATTACGCGCGATCTTAATAATTCGATCTGGCTTGATCTTGAGCTGCCTAGGGGTGAACTTACTCTGTAGAAGTTTGAGAGTGTCATCTGCGGACTTAATCCCAGGGCAGCCATCCTTGGGATAGATCTCAACTTTAAATTTTGGCTGAACAGAAGCGGGCAGACTAGGCCGTAAGGCTACAGAAGCAACCTGGCTGTAGAGCGGCAGAGACGGGGGCGGCTTGGGGAGGGCTTCCTTAACAGCAACACAAACTGCTTCGTGGATATCCTCCGCAAAAATAGGCTGCACAGAACCAGGATGCTGCCGAAGGTGCACTTTTGTGAAGAGACGCGTCAGATGATTTAAGGTAGTCTGCGCCAAAACCACCGATTGTATTGTAGCATCTCTTCGAGACAGGTTACCCTGCGTACTTTGGATGAAAGTAGCAATACACTGAAAGCACTTGCCCAACTGGTCAATATAGCCTGCATGCTCAGCCTCCATAGTAAGGATGGGAAGGGAAGGTGGTAAGTAAACAGCAGACTCAGGTTGGGTAAAGTCACCAATCTCAGCACAACTTGACATAATAAGTTCAGTTCGATCACCTTCTCCCAATCTTCCGTGCAAAGGACAACGTGCACCAGCCCAAATCCACTCCCGATAAGCGTCAAAACGTAAATACGAATAATCTAGAACTCCAAAAATTGAACACAAATGTCATCCGAAAAACGTCAACCAAAAAAGCAGCAAATTCTCTTGAAATTCAAACCACAGCTCCACCAAAACAACAAACAGCTCAAGTAGAACACCAATACAACAGCTAATAAACACCTTCAACCACCAATCTCCAAAAAATCAATCACTTTCTTCAAACTTTCACGGACCGCAAAAAATCCAGACTTTCACAATTTTCCGCAGCGTACTTCCAACACAACAAAAAAATAAAAAATTAGTAGAGTTTCGTTCTTAGTAATGTATTACAATAAAAAATATATCAATCGGCGTTTTAAACAAAATGAACACCGTCAACTAACGAAAAATGTTGATAAGTTTTTATGTCACTTTATGAACATTTGAATTGTTTTTACTTGCCTTCTTTGTATCAAGAACCAAAAGCTATTACAGTTTTTTATTTGTTTAGTGTGTTGTAGCGAGTTTCGTTAAATTGATTTATTTTTTTTACGCTTCATTTTTGGATTAAATTTCTGATCCATAACATTTTTGAATAGAGGATGAAGAGACCTTTAAAATGAGATATCACAAGCCCTCCCTTCCTATTTAAAAATTTGGGGGTTGCAACTGTTACTCGAATGAGGTTGAGGTTAGTGATGAAATTTTTACTTTACAGGATATCATGTAATAGACTAAAAATTATTTGTTTCGGGATTTTTTTTTTCAATATGCACAATAATTGAAATAATGAATTTATTCCATTTGGCTGACGCGCACTGTATACAATGTGATGAAAAAAAGGTGCCCATGACTAGCTACATAATATAGATGATTTCTAACGAAACACGAATTTGAAAGCCAAAATGGAATTTGTTGTCTCTTCACCAAGATATAAGCTTTCCTATTCAGACAATAAAACAACAATTTTGTAATAATTTCATAGTTAGAGTCTAAATTTGATAGCGTCGATGGTGCTTTTTTAAAGAGAAGTGTAAAAATCTATTGAAACCAACTTTATTATCGATGTTAAAGTACGGTTTCTTGGCCCCGAGGAGAATTTATCAATGTCTGCTAGGAAACGGTGGCAACAATAATTTACTTTCTAATGTTAGTTCTCTTGTCAAATTTGAACGATACAAGTCAAATGTTCTAAAAAGTCTTAAAATGGAATATAATTTCAGTAAATATCTAGACATGTTGCTCCGCTTGGATACTAGACTGTATCCACATCGACGTCATTTAGATGCTAACGTACCTAACTAGAAGAGTGGAGTAAAGATTAAGAGAAAATGACCAAATAGTGCCGATTTCTGTAAACTGTGGACGACCTCGTGAAGTTCGTACACCACCGTTGGAGGAAGCAGTTGTAGAAGCGATTAAGAATGCACCAGGACAAATCATACGAGGATTAGCACGACAGTCACTCTAAGTCACTTTTTCATATTCCGAGATATTTGAGATTTTATGTTTCAATTTGATCTGGAAATCGCATTGTTTCGATTTTGACTGATCTGTTTTTACTAAATAACATGGTTACGGGCCTTTTAAACGGAAATCAGTAAGTGCGATCGAAAGTTCATCAATTCTTATCAGAAATAGCGCAAATATAATCTCTACAATTTTACTTAAGGACTTTTTGTATAGAGCCCTTCAATTACCTGTTTGTTGTGTATTATTGTTTATTACAATAAATTCTTTTGAAATAAAAAAAGTTATGTCAACGTGACAGTTGTTTATCTTATACAAGTGACAGTATCTGTCAGTGTTGGTTGCTTATATACAAGAAGTAGGCCTAAATTTTAATTGTAGACTTTCAAATAAGAAAAAATATACAGAAAATACGTTGGTGATACATCAAGAAGCATTAAAATTGTCAAGCTTGAAGAAAAAGAAACGAATATTACTTTTTTTATAACAAAATTATTTTCCATAATTACAATCCTTTGGCTATTGACACCTGTTATTAGTTTCAACTTTAGTCAAAATTAACATGATGAAAAAAATACAATATTAGCAAAAGATGGGTTAAACAATCGCCCAAGTAGCACAGTAATATTTCGCAAATATGAGAAATTATATATTTAGTTTATATGAGAACTGACAGAATTTTAAATATTTCGTACATGTTTCTTGGAAATCTTTAGATTATATTCCTTGGGAATATTTAGGTTATATGACTTGGGAATGTTTAGGTAATATTACTTGGGCATATTTAGGTTATATTACTTGGGAATGTTTAGGTAATATTATTTGGGAATGTTTTTTGAAATATTTGATTTACATTTTATTTTAAATATTTATTTCATCTTTGGAAATACAATTTGCTACATATTATGTAGTTATATAGTATACCTATTTATTAATTTCGTCCGGATACTCGGTGATCTGAGGATTCCTGCAAAATATATTAGTATAAAATGTAGTTACAAAAAAATAACTGAAGTATACCTTTTTGATGGCAACAAACGATTTTTGCTCGCGCAAAATACAAACTTAGCTTGCTGCAGGCATCACATTGGCTTGAGTTTGGTATTTAAAATCACAACCTGCTATGTCCGAATCCACTTCACTTTGAATATTATTTTCATTTTTATGCGGGTTCAGTTGATTTTGTATAAATCGATATTTGCTGCAGAAAATGAGCATTTGTATTATTAGGCATTTTAAATGATCCTCTAGTATCTAATCCACGTTGGAGAACCGCCACAACTATAAAGAATGATTGTTTACGTGTGTTTGGTCCACTTGGGCAACTATGTCGGCACCAGAGGAGCGCCCCTCCGATTCGAAATGTTAAGGGAGAAGGCGCGCCCCAATAATCAGTTAGTTTTTCAAACTCAATAGAGTAACACTGAAAAATACCCGTTGTTTCAATTAAGAAACCCCGTCCGAATAAAATAATAATATTAATAAAATAATAAAAATTAACAAACTAAATTAAAACAATACCAATAAAATGGTTCAATAAAATAATAAAATAACGGGAGCCAAATAAATAGGCCCCAACAACGTGTGAGCAAAAAAGGTCTTGTTTCGAAGAAGGTTACAGTCTGCTAAAAGAAATTACACACACTATAATTTAACGAATTTTATAAGGACACAACAATGATTTTCACAAGAAATGTACATCAACTCATAAATATTTCAAAAAAACATATTAAAAGGGTTTAAAGCAACTAATTTTAGGTACATACCTACCTGGTTTTGCAATTGTTCTTATCAAACTGATAAGTTACAATATAATCGCACTTGTTTCTCAGCACGTGTTTGTAAATAGTGCTCATATTTGCAAAAATTCTTACACAGGTGCATCCACCCCACTTCTTCAACCGCTTTCTTCCACTCTACAATGCTTGTTTTAAATATTTAGTAAATATTTCTTACATGTTTAGAATTTGTATATGTGATTCTAAATATTTATATCATATAAGCAAATATTTCTCAAAATTTAAAGTTTATAAAGCAAAAAGTGCTAATCACTAAAGGAACATAGGCATTGTTAGACTATGTAAGGAGTATGTAACTATCTTAAACAAGTGTATAAAATGTTAAACATGCAGTAATAAATATTAGTGAAATATGTTATATATATTTGTTTTCTGATATATATTTAGCAAACATTGGAATATTTTCTGCATATTAGAGAAATGTATTATGCATATACGGTGTTACTTGGGCGTATTCTAAATAGAATACATCAAATGTTATAAACCACCACAGACAAGAAGGAAACATTTATATATTGATTGTATTTTATCAAATATAGTTTATTACAAGTTACTATTGCAATATTACAAATTGATTAATAGAATATTTATTACTGCTATTAATAAACCCGATTTAATTTGAAGATAGTACAATTTTAGGACACAATACAATAACAACAATAAATTTACATTTTAAAAAACATTTTAAGCATCTCCACGAAACAAACTGTCAATATCATAGTTGTGACAAATAGAACATTTTTGAGGGCAGCACCTCAAGGTCCTTGTTCGCAAACCATTATGTGAAATTGTTTCTGCAAAACTCAAATTTATTATAACAGTTTTGAAATGCCATATTTACGATTCTTACGATTAGAATTAGAATTAGAACAAAAAACAAAGCAATTAATCATCAGCTACCATAAGATCCAGACTGCCATTGTCAACATTTGAATTAACAAACTTCTGTTCACCGCCTCGAATCGATAAAACAGGCGCTACATTTACCTTCCTCTCTTTCATCATGCTGGTCCGTTCATCTCCCACTGCCACAAGTTTTACACTTTGATAACGGAACAATTTCCAGACACACAGTTCGATTACTGCAATTCCCACACTTGAAAAACCTCTAGAAAGACCACAGTGGTATTAACTCTTCTAAAGCTTGGAGATTTACCTCCATCATACTTTTAGTTGGCAAGTCCATGAAATGACGGATGAAGGGTTGGACACGAGTTTTAGGAAAAATAATTCTGCTGCTTCCGTCATGGCCAAATATTTGTACTTGATACCTATAAAATTTTTCGAAATAGGTGTAACTATTCAGCATCAAATAAAAATATAATTTGTTTTTACCTTCAGAGTATTTGAAGATAAGAATATAAGTAGAAGTATTAAAATTAGAAGATGTGAAAGAAGATGAAACAAACTGTGCTTATCAAGTCATCACGTGCCCACGTTGCCCCTCTTGGGAGGGCAATATGAGCTACTTATTTGCCAAATCATGAACGTCTATGATAGTATAAATTTTGTCTACCCAGTTTCAATGAAACTCGGGGAATTCTCTGAAAATTTAAAAGTGTATTTTCTGAAAGATCAAGAGGAAAAGTAATTCGCGTGTCAGAACGGTCGTGCAGGTGTTAAAATGCAAAGTCCTCAATTGGAAGCAAATAATGAAGAACTGGCGATTTCAAGGATTTAGAAAGATGCGTTGGAAAAGGAATTGAAGACGGAATAGCAAAAAAGAAAAAGAATGGAAAAGCAGGTCATGATGCTCAACAATTTAGCAAAAGTTGTTATAGAACAATATCGCTACTTGTCGAATGTGTGCGCACAGTTATACGAAGTAACCGAGAACATGCTTACATTAAGTGTACTAGATGCCGATAAGAATGGATTGGCCCAAACCTTATCAGCTATCCCATCTCCGATTGCTAAGGTGCAACCGACAATTGGAGGACATGCCATATCGAGACCTGTTGCCCGCATGGAATCGGCAACTACCAGAGTTCCTTCTCAATTTCCGTCGTGATTCTTGGTGTCTAGTGAAAATTTGGAAGATAAGTAATTTCAATCAAACGGATAGAAAACGACCTCTGGTACTTACCATTTACCGAACATTCCTGAAAAAGATGAGTCTTCTTATTTATCTTCCAATTCTGTCGAAAAATCAATTAAGCCTCAACAGAATGAGCCATCACGAAATAAAACAAAAGAAGATTCTAAAATTCCCTTAATGCTTCCGATTGCTGATAATGACAACCCGTTGGAATGCCTCAGCAATTTGCTGGATTTAATTCACACACCTCTATTTTTTTTTCTCTCTTCATCGTTCAGAAAATGCACTTTTAAATCTTCAGAGAATTCCACGAATTTCATTGAAACTGGATAGACAAAATTGATACTTACATGGACGTTCATGATGTGGCAAATAAGTAGCTCAATATTGCCCTCCCAAGAGGGGCAACGTGGGTACGTGATGACTTGATAAGCACAGTTTGTTTCATGTTCCTTCACATCTTCGAATTTTAATACTTCTTCACATTCACAATCTTGATTGAAGCATGGGAAGCAAAAGTTCTTTAACACCTGTTCTAAGGATGGCTGGTGGAGCAAATTTTCCTCTTGGTAGTTCTTGCACCGACCGCAAATGGTTCCAACTGTAGGTTTGTACGAAATGGGAAAAACGTTCAGCTATTTCCTGCAAGCTGCACATTTCAAACTCTTGTTAAAGCCATGTTTGATAAATTTTCTGTCTAAAACAATTCACAAAAGTTATTGTGAGACGACTAAAAATGAATATTATGTTGCTACAAAAACTTACATTCTTGCTGTTATCTTCAAACATTTTTAAGGATAAAGGACAAAAATAATCATCGTTGGCCTTGTTGAGTTTGTTAATCTACAAAACGAAGTAACTTAGATTTGAAAAAGTGGTACAAATGAAATTTGTTGAGTTTACCAACATCTATAAGTTTTCTTATTATCATTCGTCGGCTCATAAAATGTTGAACCCAGACACATCTGGAAATATTACTATAATCGACTTTTTATAAAATTACAGTGAAACAACAAAAAGAAAACGTTTTAAATCTGAAAAGTTAGGGGGAAAAATTCGTTATACGGAAATTCACTATACAGGATCATGAATATAAAGGTGTCCATGATTAGCTACATGTTAAAGACGATTTCTACCGAAACACGGATTTGAAAACCAAAATGGAATTTGTTGTCTCTTCACCAAGTTATAAGTTATTCAGACAATAAAACTCTATACGACTAACAATTTTGTAATAATTTCATTGTTAGAGTCTAAATTTGATGCAGTTGATTGTAAAAAATCTATTGAAACCAACTTTATACCGATGTTAGAGTACCTGTTCTTGGCTCCGAGGAAAATCTATCAATGTCGCAACATCGCAAATCTCCTAGGAAACGGCGGCAACAATAATTCACTTTCCAATGTTAGTTCTCTTGTCAAATTTGAACGATACAAGTCAAATGTTCTAAAAAGTCTTAAAATGGAATACAATTTCAGTGAATATCTAGACATGTTGCTTCGCTTGTTTGAGACAGATAATAACGCATCGGAAGCTGCTAGAGAATATGCTAGACTGTATCCACATCGACGTCATCCAGATGCTAACGTAATTAGAAGAGTGGAGCAAAGATTAACAGAAAATGGCCAAATAATGCAGATTTCTGTAAATGGTGGACAACCTCGTGAAGTTCGTACACCAGCGTTGCAGGAAGCAGTTGTGGAAGCTTTTAAAACTGCACCAGGACGAAGCATACGAGAATTAACGCGACAATCACTCTAAGTCACTTTTCCATATTCTGAGATATCTGAGATTTTATGTTTCAATTTGATCTGAAAATCGCATTGTTTCGATTTTGACTGATCTGTTTTTACTAAATAACATGGTTAGGGGCGTTTTAAACGGAAATCAGTAAGTGTAACCGAAGTTCATCAATTCTTATCAGAAATAGCGCAAATAGTAGAAAATCTCTACGTCAATTAGGGACTTTTTGCATAGAGCCCTTCAATGTGTTACCTAAACGGCCCTTCTCTACATACAAGCGGCCGCCTAACTGAGCACGGTACATTGCAGTTGGCGATGTTTTGTTGTTGCCTTGGGAAACTGTAAATAAAAACGTCACCTTTCTCTTACAAAAGGCGACAGTGACATCCTTTTTACAAGTACTGAGTTTTATTTATATGTGAGTTAATATTTAATCATTCTATCCGGTAACAAATTACCTGTTTGTTGTGTATTATTGTTTAATTACATTAAATTTATTTGAAATAAGGAAGTTATGTCAACTTAACAGTTGTTTATCTTACGCAAGTGACAGTATCTGTCAGTGTTGGTTGCTTAAATACAAGAAGTGGACCTACCTGAATGTAATTCTTTAGAGAAAGAAATATGTACAGTGTTGCCACGTTGTGCTCTTAAACAGAAACAGAAAGCATTGTTCCAATATCAATCCTGGGCGCCTTTTTTTCATCACACAAGAAATAAATTTACACCAAACTAATTTGTACTTATGTTTTTTTAAAGAAAATTTTTCATTGCCCTTAATTTACATTTTCCCTTCATTTACGTTCTTTTTTGCCGGTCCCTTCAAAAACGTAAAAACGGGGTTTCACTGTAGCATATTATGTAGTGAGTGACAAATCATTTATTTCAATTTTGTTCAATGCTTCTCTTGAAACACGTTGTTTCTTTCTGGGATACACTACTTGAAACTTTGCTTTTTTCACTCAAACTGTTTTTTCTATGGTAATAGGTGGAACAAAAGCAGTGAGCGAAACGTTTTGCTCACTGCTTTTGTTCACTCATTGCCGTAAAAATTGCAAAACATAGGAATGAACAGTATGATTATGGTAACGTAACCCAAGTTGTTGCAGGTACTACAAATTTCAGTTTTTTTTTAACATTTCAAGAGCAGGATTTAAGAAAACGCTATACGGCCCTCGTGAAGAACCGATTTCGCTAACACCCCCTCGACGGGCGGGCGTCTCATGTGCAAAACTGGTATACATGCACTGTAATACTATTTATGCATTTTATTACCGTTTTTTAGAGAAAAATAATGAAAAATATCATTCATAAACTGCATTTCTCATTGTCGGCTTCGTCTCTCACGGAAAACTGTCACGCTGGCGCAAGAAAAGCCTCTTTTCTTGCTTTCTAACGAAATATTACTATCTCATAGATCTAGTAACAATGGGAGTGGATCACAGATTAAAAAAATAATACGGGATGAAAATTAACCTCTAAACTGTAATATATATTTTTTTAAATATAATAACGTAGCAGCGTGATCTCGCACATCACGTAACTTGGAACTTGAATTTCTTTATTGGTTATTATTATTACTAGTTCACTCCCACGGGTGCTTGTTTAGCACGTGATCATTAGATATCTTAAAGAAATAAATTATAATAATATTGTAAACAAAAAGGAAGACTACGGACACCTACTTGTTGTTTACGTGCAACTTGAATTTCTATTGGTTACCATAAATCTGGGGTGTTAGTCTTACTCACTTGCTCGTGCGTGTGTAGTATGTAAACACTAAATATACCCTGCTATACACGATGGTAAAATGAGGAATTTTTTTTCTGAATTTCGTCGTAGACTTAAAGTAGTTTCGTTCTGCGAAATGTGGCAATGATGTACATTGTTCTAAACTAAACGGTGTTTACTGTATTTAATTAAAAAATTTCGAGTATAAGCCGCACCCCATTTTTAGTAATAAAAGTGCGGTCTATATACGCCTAAATACGGTAATATAACTAACGTAACTTATCTACAAAAAAAAAATTCAAACTTTTGTTTACGTCGTGAATGAATTTCGATTCAGAATATTAAACCGTATGACACAAACAAACGTCATTTTTGTGCCTTATCATGGATAATAATCGAGGTTTTTGATAAAAAATTTTTAAAGGCTTGTAACTTCTCAAGCAAAATAAATCGGGCCGATCATGTTTATACAGTGAGGACGCGTGGGCTGTAACAAATTCATTTCAAATTCATGGATTTGATTTTTGGAAAAACGCTCGCACACGTCGATTTTAGTTTTTAAAACTGCATCTTTTTTTATATTTATAATTTTACGATCGTCTTTTATTTTCGCACTATGACATCATAACAAGTTTTTTAAATGGCACCCCAAATTTTTGTTCACGAATTTGGATGCAGCACATTTGTCTGAGTACGGAAATGTTAAACTCCTATGACCTTGAAGAGGAAAGTTTTCGAAATAATCAGTCCTAAAGTTTCACAAATGCATGATAAATTTACTAGAGTAGGCCAATAATAATATCATCAAGGAAGCGCTGGAAACAAAAGACGGTTTTGACATCAACAACATTTATTGGGAAAACGCTCGAATCCGTCAAATTTTATTTCTAGTAGCGTATTTTTTAAAACAGCATTGGTACAAACTGGGCGATTACAACAAAAATAAAGAAAACGGTTTAGCTATCTCGAAATACTAAATTCAAAAACAACTAAATTAAAATATTGTGCACTGTTGATTTCCTGACAGTAGCCAATACGGTGAATAAATTCTTTTTGAATATTGTCAATAACTTCAGAAGGGATTTGTCGTATCTCGTGACGAATTATTGGTTTAAATCTTCTAAATTCTCTAACCTACTAACGTACACTTTACTTTTTAAGTATGCGCACAAAAAGTAATCAAAGGGTGTCAAATCTGGCGACCCTCTTTTGTTTCCAGCCTTTCCTTGATGATATTATTATTGGCCTACTCTAGTAAATTTATCATGCATTTATGAAACTTTAGGACTGATTATTTCGAAAACTTTCCTCTTCAAGATCATACGAATTTGACATTCCCGTACTCAGAAAAATGTGCTGCATCCGAATTCGTGAACAAAAATATGGGGTCCAATTAAAAAAATTGTTAATGACGTCATAATGTGAAAACAAAAGACGATCGTAGAATTGTAAATATCATAAAAAATACAGTTTTAAAAGTTAAAATCGACGTGTCGGAGTGTTTTTCCAAAAGCCAAACCCGTGAATTTTAAATGAATTTGTTCCAACCCACGCGTCCTCACTGTATAATGATTTTTTCTTCAAATCGCATGAACTTCCATCGGTCAAAGTTTTTCATTCTAGATAAGTAAGTAATCGAATAAATTGTATACAGAAGTAAGAGGCGTTATTGTTTTAGAATAAAATTGTCTCCTGTATTAAATTCAAAATTCTAATAAATGCAAATTAACACACAATGAGTTTTACATCCAATTCTGTTTTTACACAATTTTTTTTATATGATTTTGATTTGACACGAATTGAAAAAAATATTTCATTATTTTTTTACACGATTTGTTTCAATTTAACGGATTTTTTCGTATTACATTTCTTACAACTGCACAATCAGTTAACAAAACCAAAATTGGTCGGGTATTTATGTTAGTTACATTCACAATTTACATTTGTGGGGAATTTCCAGAATTATATTTAACCACAATATGGAACTCGCTTTGGCTACATTTCAAGTTTGGTGCTTAAAGAGAAAAGTACCCTTTTGACATTTAATGATGTTTTTTTCAAATGATAAGATTGCATTATTTTTGTTAATTTTTAGGTCTGGAATCAACCTATTATTGTTTCATAAATACTGTCGAATACAGTTACAATGTACTTTATTTGTGGTTCTGACGCATTAGTATATAATGCATTTTTTCTGTTATTACGTATAATTTTCCAAGTTCTTAATTTTTTTACAGTCGCTTTGACAAAAGTAGGTTTGGAATTTTTATGACAAGTGTTGCCATCGTCTGTACAACCAGTTTCGTCCCGTCTTCTAGAAAGTCACATAAAAAGGAGGCATTCCTGTATAATTCCGTGAGTGAAAGTGTTGCTATTGTAAAAATGTCTCCGAAAAACAAACAGAAGATGATTAGCGAATACAATTTACCGAAAAGTATGGTTTTAAAAATATAGAAACAGAATACGCCAGTTAAGTAAAGAAAAACCAGTCATTTTAAGAAATTTTGGAGGTCTATACGAGCATATTATGTAAATACTATGTATAACATCGTATCTTTTTTTTGTAATTTTACACAACGATCAAGCAGACAAGCTTGTTAATATTAAGATATAGTTAATAATAGGAAGCTGTAACTTTTGTAAAAATATCGTTTATTACGTACAATGGTTATAACGTACCAATCAGGCTATCCCGTGAAGTTATATTATAACGTGCGCTATAACCAAGTTAGACTATTTTTTTACACGTATTCTTCGGGAACGTATTTATCATGCAAAAACAGAATTTGGTGTAATATCATTTTTACATAAAGGCGCAAAAATTGATAAACATGAAGAAAAGTAGTTTATAATTATTATAAAACACAGCATGTAAAACTAGCAAGTGCCTAATTGTCACCAAAATTCAATTGTTGTATACGGTGCCAGTGGTTTCAATTATGAATTACTGCCTACAAATTACAAAAGAAATTGGAATTCCTAATTATAACAGAAATATTAAAAAAAAACTATGCTTGAATAATAATAAATGAAGGTAGAACTTGTTGAAACAATGGTCAATATTATCAACTATTGAATGGTTTATAATTAAATACAATGTTATGACATTTTATAATAAGTTGAATTAATTAGCACTTACTACAAATCAAAAAATTTCTTGTAAATATTTCTTACAATATTTGAACATACATGATACATAAAGTATAAATATAATTGGAACTAAGATATTCATCTCCACTATTAATTGCAGTGTTTAACTTGTAATTTATTATAAATAATAAAAATTTCAGCAAACAGGTCTTAAAAATACAAGTGATACCAATCACTACTATAGCAGAGAAACTTTTTAATCACCTTCACGTTAAGTACAGGTTGAACTAAATAAAGTTGATAATATGTAGGATGATTATCTTGAAGCCAATTATACTCAGATTCGATCATTTCTCTGATTATATGAATGTACATATATTATGTACAGTGAACATCGTAAATCATTACATTATTTCTGCAATATAGTGAATATCTTGGACTGATACATCATCTAAATTAAATTGTATTTACAGAAAATTGCTTATTATTCCATGCTTGTTAATATCTGTTGCTGCAAACATGTATGAGAGATAATGAAACTTTTGACAATACCTTGCACCAGTCACTCAATTTGAGTGCTGGCACTAGTTCCTCCGTGATGCTCAGTTGTGAACACAGACGGACCTACCTTTTGATGCCATCAACAAATTTTCTTTCAATTAGAAGACTTATAATTTATAACATATTAAGTTACATGTATTAGCAAACAAATGCTCCGGCTTTTTATAATAGATGCCTCATAAATGTGTTCTTAATTGATGAATTTCTGTTTGTTAAAACTCTAATATTCACATAGAATAAGATAAATCCATTTATTGAGCTTCATCAAATTTGTATAAATAAAATCATATCGATATGATTATAATTATCCCTGAGTGGTCCCCTGTGTTCACTACACTATCACAGCCAAACATCGTCCAATGACGGTCCAGAAATAACATATTTGCAACACTATAGTTCTTAATATGTAAAATAAGTTGTTTATACTTAACATTAAAGCAGACATGGATAAATATACAATTGCAGAATTCACTGCACTATATTCAAAATTATGTTTGTTCCTTATTTTCAGTTTGTATATTTTCTTCATTAATAGTACCTGTAGATTCACCCACAGTAATGGGTTCTTCTGGTTCATCGTGTAAAGGTGTTGTATTTCCAGAAGGTTCAATATTACTCTCTAACGGCTCATCAAGAGGTCTACTTTCTTCATTATTTTGCGGAATTATATCAACATCTTTACTGTCTTTATTATCTGCATCGTTATATGGTTCATTGCCTCCTCTAGGTGAATTTTCCCAACGACTACGTTTATCTGGGCGATCTACTTCACAGTTTTCCTCTGAACCAAATTCAGGTCTAAAACGACGTCTATCATCATGTCTTCTATGATGAAGGTGGTGAGGTTCATCAAATATACCAGGTGGTCCTGGCGGCCCTCTATAAAAATCAGGAGGACCGTCATATCTGGGTGGGAAATTAGGTCTCATTCCTCCTTCTAACCAAGGGGGACCTAATTATAAATTCATTATTAATTTGAAATTTGAATCGGTTTTAATTATTTTCCGGTAATCGTTGATTTACGGGTCGATTTAATGAATAGGAAATCATGCATTTATGACCCCTTTTAATGAATGATTTCTTATAAATGCATGATTTCGGTATCTAGGCAACAAAATATACCATTAAATTGAAATTGCATTTTATTTAAATGTAAGATGATAAAATAAATGCAAAATATACCAATGAGAAATACAAATTTAATTAATTACTTTCGTTATGTTTATAGTAATACTATTTATATAGAAGTTAGCAACCGTACAGCCAGTAAAATTGATAAAAAGTGCAGATAGATTGTCAAACTTTTGACACTTTTTGTAAGTCATGGCACCGTTGGTTTCAATATATATTGATTTAAAATGTTTGACATGCTTGATTCGAATATCTATTGGAATTTTTGTCACGGAAAGAAATTACATTTTCTTCAATTTCGTAAGATTCGATCAACAGAAAAATATTGTAACCAACTTTGGTTGGCATATTGGTTAAATAACTATTAATTAGCTGCATTAATTGATTTAAAAGATTTTGTATTACAACGATAACAATGGCAGATTAATTTTAAATTAAATATTCACCCATTAAAGTTGAAGGCACCTTTGACCCTAACTGACCGTTAAGTGAGTTGGTAATATCAGAAATCTAGTTAAAACTCGACGTAAATGCTCCATTAGTTAAAACTCCCTTTAAATAGGTCGACAATATTGAGCGCTACTGAGTTTGGATTTTGTTTTTACAAAATTCTTACTCTTATTTTTTTAAAGATATAACCATCTGAGATTAACACTTTCTGTTTCTTTTATATGACAATTTAAGTGTTTCTTAGGGTTAAAACAATTCTGTTATATAATAACATAGTTATAAAACTAAAACATTGGGTACTTTGCTTAATTTTAGAAGTTTGGCTACTGTCTCTGAATTTCCTTCACAAGCAAGTTTTTATCAAGAATAGCTCTTTCTCATTCATCCTTTGAGGACACACTGGTTACAGTGCAATTTTTTTTCTTACAATTTTACAAGATTTAGGTAAGGTAAAAATTATTTTATTTTTCTCACTGAAATGATCCAAAATCAAAGTAAATAAAAGCATACCTGGAGGTCGAGGACCTCTAAGAGGGGGACCTCTAGGATGGAACATATGAGGGCCAGGAGGTCGCCCCATCATTGGCCTAGGTGCAAAGCCATCAGGTCCTCTCATCATTAAAGGTCTACGAGGTCCAAACGAATCTCTAGGTGGAAAGAAATCAGACCCAGCTCCGCTTCTCATCCGATGATCATATTCATCCAACATTCTTATATCATCGCCAAAACCATCTCTTCGATCTCTTCTCATAAATCGTTCTTGATCTATACCATATACCTCATCTCTGTGAACTGGGAGTCGAGCATCATCAAAATCAGGGCGATCTCTGTGTTCATAGTCAGGATGATCCAACCAACCATCTGGATGATGCCTCATGCGAGGTTCAAAATCATCAAGTGGTGGCCCACGTCTAAATCTGTCCTGTTCGATTATGTCATGCTCTAGTATGTCTCGTTCCAGATCACGTTCAATATCAAGTGCAACATCATCTACAGGAAATTGTGGCGGTGGATAAATAGGTCGATCTAAAAGTGGTAGAGGTACTTCGGATGTTTGCACATCAATACGATCCCTGGGCCTCTCTCTAAGAGGAAAAGCACTTTCATTAGATATTTCACGTAATCTGTCATTGACACTTTTTTCACTTCGATCTCTTCGATCATCATGTTCAATTCTATCATGTTCAATTCTATCATGATCAATTCTATCATGATCTTTGCGATCTCTGTCGCCCCATCGACTGCGATCTCTTCTATCATCTTTTCTGTTATCACGATCTCTGTTTCTATCACGACTATTGCGATGATCCCTGTCTCTGTTCCTATCTCTGTCTCTATCTCGACTGCGAGAGTTGTTTCTATCTCTATCATCTCTTCGATCTCTGTGATCATCTGAATCAGAAAGCAAATCATTATTCATACCAGAGTTAACTCTTTGATTAGTAACAGCATGTAATCGACTAACTGCTGCACTTAAATTTATTTCTTTACTTTTATATTGCGTCATTGATGCTAATAGTTGATCACTTAATGTTTGTTTGTCATTTTTGTCTGCATCTTCCATTTCAATATCCATATTGTCATCATGAGGAACCATCATGGAAGCAGGAGGTTGATGCATTAAACCAAACGGTGGTGGAATATTTAATAAGCTGTCACGAAGGCCTCCCATATTTGCTTCTGAAACAGATGCTTGCATCTTATCGGCCCCTGGAAGTGACATTTGTGGTAATGCTGGCTGCAATAAACCTGGATGGCCTTGACCAAATGGTGAGCCAATCCCCATTAATTGATTAGACATCATAGCACCTGGAAGATTTGGTGGTGGAACTCCAATAGGAACATTGGGCATCATTCCAGGTGGTAAATTTATACCAACATGACTCAATAATCTGTTATTTAATTGAAATGGTGGAACAAGCGGTAATGTCATTGGAGGTGGTTGCAAAATACCAGCACCAGGAAGTGGAGGTGGTTGACTTGTATCAATAGTTGCAGCTGATGAAGTTGGTATTGTATTTTCATGTAATGTAACAAACCCGGCATTTTGATTTTCTGTTAAATCAGTTCTATGAAGTAACATCGGGAGCGGAGGAATTGCTTTTGAAGGTAATTGAGCCAGTTTATTTTTCAACCAATCGGGCAATGTGTCCTCATCAATCATACCGCCATCTTCTAACATTTCAATGTCTATGTCAGGTTTAAGCTTTAACCATGGTACATATGACACCCCCAAGTCTACTTCCCAATAATCCTTTAAATCCTTTCCTTTAACTCCTTTTCCAGGAGCCCATGCCAGCTAAATACAAATAAGTAGTATCAAAACATAATTTCTTTAATTAATTATTTGTATGTAATGATGAATGATGTACACCTATCCCCCGATTTACACGTAAGATCGGATCCTCAGAAAACCGTATAAAACGAAATTTTTGATTTTTATAGGCAAAACCGTGTAAATCGAAAAGAACTTAAAATGTGCATAATTCAGTCATTTATTTAACGTAATTGTTTTTTAATAATAAATTTTAAAAAATACAAATAACAGTTCATTTATAAAATAACAAATATACAGTGCAAACTAGCCAAATGGAATAAATTTAGTATCTCAATTATTGTGCATATTTATCAAAAATCCCAAAACACGTCATGCGTTATTTTGAAAACCGTGTAGAAGCGAAATCGTGTAAAAAAAGTACTGTGTAAATCGGGGGATAGGTGTATTAACAAAATCCTTTTTATAAATAAAAATTAGCTCACCGTGATTGCCTTCCCTTGCATTTTATGATTTTTCAATTTAGTTAAACAACGGGATGCATCTTGCCGTCTGTGCATCACAATAAAGGCACAGCCTCTTGGGGGAATTAAATCGATACTAACAACATCTCCAAATTCCCCAAATGTATCTGACAAATCTTCCTGGTGTACCAACTTGGATAAATGCCCTACCCACAATGTAGTGCTGCATACTAGAAAAACGAATTTAATATTTTCCTTTGTGAATAAATAACAACATACCACTTAGATTGTCCTTTTTTATTGGTGGCAACCCTCTTTTACGTCTTTCCTTTTCTTTTTCTCTTTCTTTGTCACGTTCACGTTCTTTTTCTCTATCTCGTTCTCTTGAACGTGAACGATGTCGTCGTGACCTTGATCTTGATCTCGACCGTGATCTGCGCGATCTTCTGTCTCGATCACGGCCTCTGTCACGAGATTTATCTCTCGATTTACTTCTTCTTCGTCTATTACTGTATCTGTCATGATGAGGTGAAGGACTGGGAGAATCAGCATGATCAATATTAATTACCTGTAAACATATAAACATTTTTAAATATGATGCAATAAACCAAAAACTTTACTGACTTCAACATCACCATTGTCATTGCCACCAACAAATTCAACTTCAGATTCTAAAGTTACATCTTCTTGTTGTGACGATATATCATAAGCTTTATAACCAGGCGGTGGTAGACTCATATCTAATGCACCAGGATGATAAAAACTAGTTAAAACAGCTGGTGAATTATTCATGGGGGGTGGTTTCAATTCGCATTCTGATGCAAACGGCAAATTCTGTAAAATATAATTCAAATGTATAGCAAAAACAAAAATTCTACATTGCATTATTTTGTAAATGATACTACGAAATGTGTGTACATACTGGAACAGTTTGTGCAAGATGTTTGTCAAATTCTTCTTCTTGTTGCTGCATTTCTTGTAGTTTACGCAATTTTTCTAAGTCCATCTCTTGATGTTGTTGGGCTTGCATGCTTTGTTGTAGTGTTTGAAGTTGTCTTAATACTTCTGGATTAGATAACAAACTAAAAGAAAGAAAAATTAGCTGGTGCCTTTTAATTAACTGCAACTTTTTATTAAAAAGTTTACTGAAAATAAAATATTACTAATAAGATTTGTCAGTCAAAAATGAATACTTATTCAACAGTGTACAACTAGTTATGAAACAATTTTTTTTTTCGTGAGCGAGTGATCTAGAGGAGAAACCAAATGGATCAAAGGAATGAGCTTGTAGTTTTCAAAAGCAGTTGAGGAGTTGAAATGAAAACCGTGTTAAATGATTTTTCATACATTTTAAGATATTCAATTTTTTCTCTAATGCGTACGCACAAATATTTCGCAGGCACATTATATTTCTTAATTTTTTACAAAATTATTGAACTAAAATTGCGTACGCATTAGAGAAAAAATTGAATATCTTAAAATGTATGAAAAGGCATTTAATACGGTTTTCATTTCAACTTCTCAGTTGTTGTACAGTTTGTAATAAATTGCATTCAATAATGAAAATTTTTTATCTTCTGTTTAACACGTTTGCTGCTCCTGACACGTTTACTTATTTGGATGGTTTTAATCTTTTTGCCTCTACCGCGTTATTTTATAACTTGTTTTGTATGGATTCCCACTCGGTATGGCATAATTAATAAAATTGTGGTGGCACTTTTTCAAGTGTCCTACCAAAGTGGGTGGCAGCAAACGTGTTAATGTTATCAAAAATTGCAAGTACCAAAGTGATCATAAGTGGATCCCATTGAATTAATGAATATGAATATTATTAAAAAAACAATTACAAGCTATTACAACAGTACTGCAATTATAGACCAGATTAATATCAGTTATTTATTTTTTAAATGGTACCTTCCAACTGTTTCTATTGCAGGATTATTTGCTGGAGCAGATTTAGGTGTTGAATGGGTATGATCTTCATCTTCATCATCGTCATAATCAAAATCGAGTAATTTACGATCGAAATGTACAGGTTGACCTTCTGTTTTATTTACTGCATCGCCCCCTTGTCTAATTAACAGCTTTTGAAGTTGTTGAAGTTGAGCCAAGGTATTGGAATCCGCATGTAAAGATCCCTATAAAAAAATTATTTTGTAATAATACAGTTAAAACTTATAAAGAACTAAAATATTTAAACTTTTTATGTAAGCTTAACTAAGCACAAGAAACATGTCTGTAATACTACAATAAATCATAAAAATCTTGACAGAACTATGTCTTACACATTAACATTAGTGTAAAATATCTTAACAATTTATAATTTTTAAACACAAATTTATGCATTATGTTTTCAACTTTTATATTCAATACGAAATTTAGATATGTAAATTTTAATCAATATGTGTAGTTTTAAATTATTCTAAACATAATTAAAAAACTAAGTTAAAAATTAAAATTGGGCTTGATAATAAATGCATAATTATGTAGTCTGTTTACTTTTCACATGATAGAGAGCAGATTGTGAGAGAACGTTTTGTTAATAGTGTAAACTTTTGTTGCAAACCAAATTTGATACTTCTCAAAAAATTAGTCATTTTAATCATTTTATATTTTAATTAGTACGTTGTCACTGCTCTGAATCATGTAAAAAGTAAAATTATATGTAGAGTGGAAATAGAGAATAGACTATTAAAAAAGTTTAGTTAGGGAAACTTCGAAATACAGAAACTGCAGCAAAACATGTTTCCGCTCTAAAATGCATTATTTTTCGTTTTTTATTGAAATTTTCATTATGAATCAAATTTCGTTAGTCGAAGCGTTTACAATCAAAACCAAGAATTTGGTTTAAAAATTAAATTATGGGTTTAATATTTAGGGCCTGTTGTACAGTTGCCGTTTAAGTATAAGTACAGTAATACCCCGATTTACGCGCTTAATGTGGAAAAAAAGAACGTTAAGCGAATTAAACGTAAAACGGGGTTAATTACGTTTCTTTTAAATTGTCATATGAAGGATTTAATAATAATACGAATACAATAAGGTTGAAAACAGTATTTAACAGCGAAATACTGTTTTAATTTTATATCATGTCAAAATATTAAAAACAAAATTAAATTAAATTGTAATAAGAGCGCAAGAGCGACTGAAGAAGATTACCGCGCATGCGTACAATACAGTGCGCTTACGCGGTAATTGATTTTACAAAAACCGTTATAGCGAATCAACGTAGTGTATAAAGTTAAGGAAAAAAACTATGCAATTTTAATTATTGCCAACTTCATTTTATAACACCACTTGTTCACGTGTAAATTTAAAACATGAAAAACAATACATACTTTGACACATGAACACCTGGAATTATGAAGTGAAGTTGACAATAATTAAAATTTTCGGCACTGCCAAAACAATTGCAGTTTTTACTTTCAAACGGCGACTGAACAACAGGCTTTTAGAAATGTTCGACTTATGGAATTTCGGAAATTCGACTTATGAACGAAATAAAAACCGATGAACTTTAAGATTCACAGTAACAATTCGACTTAGAGAATAATTCTAGTTATGAAATTTTTACTGTATTTATTAAAATATTAAAATTTTCAGTAAAAATGAAAATTGTAAAAATGCAATTGAAAAATCTATGCACAGTTGGTTGACAAAAAAAAAACTGGGACAAAAACAACCGTCACAAATTCTTATGGTTTAAATTTGGACTTTTACGAAAAGTTTATAAAAATTATGTACGAAGATATTTTTTAAATTTGACAAGACCAAAATTTAAAACAGGCCATTTTAAACTGACAATTAAAAAATTGTTGAATGACCCAGCGTTTAATGTCCACCAATCAACAGTCAATTTAGAACAAACTTAACACGAAAAATTTCGGCCTGTTCGTATAAGAGAAATTTTATACACAAAATTTCAATGTTGAACAGAATCTTTATGTACAATAACCTTGAAGTCTACTCATTAATTTATTATTGCTGTAAATAAGAACGCAACAAAACTTTTTTGCTTATGTGCCACCCATTAATACTCTACTGAAGTAATTATGCAATTTAGGTGAGACATATACATGAATCGGAAAATCAAGGTTTTCAAGTCAAAAGCTATTTTGTGATTCAATTATTTTTTAAAATTATTCAGTATCACACAATTATCAATGCAGATGTTCAAAATGCCTTCATATTACCACAGCATTTAGATCTTCTTTGAACGAAATAAGGCACTCTTTCAAAAAAGCCTGGTTTTTCTGGAATTGTTCGACAACTTTGTTCAATTTTTTAACTTTTAAGTAATTTCAATTACAAAAATTCAAGAGATCGAGTCGGGAAAATATTAAACACTGATTTTAAGCTATTTAAAAAAAATCTGGTATTATCTCCAAAAACCATTGATTTGCTGAGCCATGTATACAAGGTGCGTTTGAAATAAGTACACTAATTTTAACTGGCAATAGAACGTGTCAATAGCAACAATATGTTTCATTAGATTTTTTCATACCCTTTATTTGATCAGTTAAGAAATTTGATAAAATTTTCGTCATTCGCCTATTGATACCAAGTTGCCGCAATAATTGTGATAAGACTAATATGCAAACGAAAGCAGTTTAGTAGCGTGCTTTTTAATATTCACATCCACTTAGTTTTTGGAAAAAACCATAAGCAGCTCGTGAATTTAAGGAAGGGCACATACAAATTTTGTTCCTCTTGGCGAGTTCTAATACGAGATAAAATTAATGTATGTATTTCAAAGACTTTTTAACTTATTTTTATATACCTTATAAATATTTCTGTACCTTGGAAGAAAAAGGGCCAATGTCCATTTTTGACGATCTGGAGTTTAGATCACCAATGTACTGGAAATGATCTATTCTATTAGTAGAAAAAAAACCAATGTCATGCCATAAACACATTCCAAGTTAAAAAAAAATTGAGAGTCCAGTGGAGAGAGTGAACAATGAGTTTGCCAATGTTTGCGTGGCAGTTTTACAAAACTAACAAAATGGACATTGGCCCTTTTTCTTCCAAGGTACAGATTTAAACCCTGCATTCTAACACCTTATACAGAGAAATTAGTTAGATCTTCACCTATTTGGGAAGTGAACTCATTGTGATAAAACTAGTTTTCATTTATAAAATTGTGCGTTATCATAAGTTATTAAATATTTTTAAATAAAGTAATAACCAAATAAATTGGTAAAAATTATTGACAAAATGCATCGCTAAGAAATGCACAATTGAATTGAAGACATACAAAGTTCATGTCGGACTCGTTAATGAATTTTTTATCTCCTTCATGCGTATACAAGAAAAAAATAAAATTGTGACACAAAACTTTCATCCACTAACAGATTTATATAAAAATAAATCTTGCCAAAAAGTATTAATTACACACTTAAACTAATGAAATGAAGGCTAAAGTTCAAAGCTTTACTAAACCCGGGGAAAAAAATTAAAAACTACAAAATTGTGTTGACAATGCTGAAAACTTGATTCATGTGTCATGTATGCATAGTTTTTTTATATTTTAAATTGACACATCACATCAGGTTATGCAGTAAAATATAGAATTTTCAGCATTGCAAACATAATTTTATGGGTTTTTATTCCCCCCCCCCCCGTGTTTAGTTAAACTTCCAGCTTAAGCCTTCACTGAACAACGCGACATAACTCACACGTTAGTTTATGTAATAAATATAATTGTAAATCCTAATATAAAATTATGTTTGAAACATTAAACTTGCAGTAAACAAAAATTAAAATTATCAATGTGATATTGCAATCAGAATTTGTTAAATTGTAGATATCCAGCAATGATAACGATAATTACATAAATATATACTCTCTCTGTCCGAATATATGGTATACATATGGTATACAAAAAATGTATACCATATTTTCGGTCGGAGAAAGTAGTTTTTGTTTTAAAATGTTTATCACATCAGTCTTACATTTAACATAGTTGGCGCACATTAATAGCTCAGACAGCCAAAAAAATTTCATTGCATACCAGACTTTTTTTAATTGAGTTTCAAAAGTCACTTTTTAAATTTAACTGTTGTGAAATTTAAAAATGGCTACCTAATTTTTACAACCTTTTCGTAAAAAGCCAAACTTCTCTAAGTTGAATTTCTAAGGGCCGGTTGTACAAAGTAAGTTCAACTGACGTTTAAATCTGAACCGCAGTTAAACTCGAGTTTGTCACACACTTGCATTGTACAAGTCCAGTTTATCGACAAACGGCAAATGTATTGACGTGTATTTAGCATGAAACGACAAAACATACAAACATTGCCAACATTGAATTTTAAAAGCAAAACATGGTCCAGCTGAGCTCTACATTATTTGTATCTTTTTTATAGTATAACGTAAGCTTTTATTATATGAGTCGCTCAGAAGAAGAGTGGCCCAACTGCAAATTTGCTTTATTTGAGTTAGGTCGCACATCATATTCTAATTTGCTCTTTAAATTCCTACTGACCCAAGTGAGATTCTTTTGTTTACTACGAAATGGGACACGTATGAAAGTTGGGCTAAGCTATGATAGTGCCTTAACACGTATTCTTATTTCGCTTGTATATCAAAACTCGTTTTTTTCACTTGGGCCACTATGCTTCAGAGCGCCTCATATTAACAGTTCAAAAATGCATATAGAAAAAGAAATAAAATATGTAAGTAAGGTCTAGTAATGGTTTTAGTGTACACACAGTTCCCGCTCCAAAATGTATTAATTTTTGTTCCTTAACAGAATTTGCACTTTGAATCAAATTTCGTTAAATAACTCCATACCTATACAAATTAATACTAAATAACACTAATTGTTTTTATTTATGGCTTACAAATATTTACTACAGTGAACCAATATCTTTTGCGCGATTTACTGTCAGTTTCCTTTAGCCTCCATGTCTGGCATTAGCATTAATTCATTTAACAGAAATAGTAATAAAAAATATAAAAAAAGGACCACAAATACTGTATTTCCTCGATTGTAAGACGCAAATTTTTTCCTATTTTGGTGTTTCTGAATTTGGAGTGCGTCTTACAATCGATGGTGTCATACATCGCTGTAAAATTCTGACTCTCCGAAAAGTAGTACAGATAAACCGACACTGATGGTACATAGTTATGAAATAATTGCCCATTTTTAAATCTTTTTAATTGTACAGCTTGACAGAAATAGCTTGGCGGATGACCCTGCGCAGAAAAGAAAGATAGAGAGTGTCTTAAGATAAGGATATAGCTAGTATTATCGAGCGACCACCAATAAAGAACTGAGCTCCGCTAAAGGGCGGTCTTTCGGTCTACGGCGCATCCATGACTCATCCGCCAAGCTATTTCTGTCAAGCTGTACTTTTATGACTGTCTGTTATAATAAAGTTTAATTTTTATTATTTTTATTATTAGTATAGGTACCTATAAAAATAATGGTGCGTTTTACAATCGAGGAAATACGATATATTGATTGTAAATGTGCAATAAGACAAAGCATTGGACTTGTATATGTATCACAAGTTAGTGTTGCTACATATGAAAATAATTTGTTAAATTTGGTTAATGAAATTCATTTTTGCAATATTTACAATTGAGAGGTTCAATGCAAGCACCAGCTAAGTCCAGTTTTGATAAAAATGAGTTAAGTGGTTTTCTAGTCCCCATTCATAAAACAGATATTTTGATAAAGTGTTGATATTAATGACTGCATATTAAATTAAATTGATGCACTCATTAATTCCATAGGTTCAGGTTTATTTTCAGACATAGTGTGTATCATTTCGACATGTGAATCTAATAACATCGTATCTCAAATATTACTTTAGAGGAGAGACAAAATAAGTTTCTCACCTTTGTAATTCTGTTTAACGATGTTATAGTTTTGCTCTATAATATACTAAGTTTTTATTTAAACAAAAAACAGTTTTCACTTTTTTTTACATAGGATGATTATTGAAACTAAATTTGCTCGAAAATCAAGTTATGATGTTATTAGATTCGCACGTCGATTTTATTTCACTATTTTAATTTGTTTTGGTTCTCCATTTATGTTGCATGAATATTTTCATTTGAAAGTATAGGTACGTAAGTGCATACAGTGTTCTCGCCAGAATGTTATTTTTGCTGGAAGGACTTGATAAAATCTTGTTAATTTTCATTCCCTACATTTTTCAGCAGAGACGCTGTCAAAACCAGCCCAATGGGCCGCCCAGCAAAAAAGGCCTGAAGAGTAGTGACACATACTGGTATGACTATATTATTTTCTATTATCAACCATAATACCAGTCTTGACCAGTAACGAATAATAATATTGAATCTTTATGTATGTCAAATACTATCGAGAATTCTCAGTTCCCGTATGATTTACATCAGGTTATTTCATTTTAATGATTATGTGTCATTAAGAACAAAATATCTCCATGAAAATTTTATATACCGGGTTATTAGCAACTCCTCCAAGATGATTTGCTGCATCTATTTGATGGATACCTTGAGAACCTAGTTTCGCTGGTGATTTCTGCAGTGCTGGCGACCCTAATATGAAGAATTAATTAAGACAAGTACATTATTTTATACAGTGTGCCAAAAATAACATCAGTTTTTAATTACGATATACAAAAATAATGTGAAAATTCAACTTTTAGCACACTGCATAAATGCAAGGACAAAATTAACTATGGGCATAAATTATTACACACCTTTAACCATTGGGTTTGTTAATCCATTACTGTGAGCTGCAGCTGCTTGTTCTCTGTAAGCAGGGTGATTTGGATCCGTTAAATCAAACAATGGTTGTATCACTTCCGGTGGAAAAACTTGGTTTTTTTGCCATAAATTTAGAACTCTTATAACTTTACTCTGAAATTAAAAAAATAATTAAAAACATCGAATTCATAGATGGGTTAGACATCGCAATTGCTAAACCTTCGGGGAAAGGCAGGTGGAAAAATGTCCGTTTGGGTTCGGATATTTCCTTGCCTGTACTATGAACTCAAAGGAAAGTCTCTACCTGCTTTTCCCTGAAGCTTAGCAATTGCTATATCTAAGTTGTCTCTATGAATTTGATCCATTGTAGTAACAAAAAAATTTAATAATTACTTTATCTTCAGGTGGACACTTGAATAAGTTCAGGAACGTCTGCTGCATGTTTTTTGCAAATCTTGGTGCAAATACATCTCTTTCCGCACCAAACTGATGACGTGATTGCCGAACAATAGAATCAATTACATATAATCCCGGAACTTTATACTCCGGTTTACACTTTAATATAAATTTTTCCACACTTTGCACAACATGTTTATAAAATTTAATTGCTTTTATAGCTCCTCTAGTGATGGCAGTCATTTTAGCTTTGGAAATGGGAGGTTTAACTTCATAGAGCCCGGAGAGCTGAGGATGAAAAGAAAGAAAATGAGTAACAATTCAAGTGTAAGTTGTAAAAATTATAAAACATCAAAGAATCGTGGCTAATGCTCCGATTTTGTTGACGAAATAATGTGTTAGGGAAGTCATGAAAAATAAATCTCATATTTACCTCTCCGTTAAACGATTTAACTGCCTCCATATTAACTGATATATTTAAAAACTTGGTGAAACTACCAGTTGCCTAATTTAAAATAAATTTACATGATTATAATATGAATTACACTCAATGTAACACCACGCCATTTTCTACTTCGTATAATAAGTTATCTTCTTTTCAGTTCGTGACATAACGACCGATGCATATAAGCATGCGCCAAATTAAGACTCTTCTATACCCGCGTGTGAACGGTGAGCTGAGAGAGCAAGCAAAGTTCAAAGTTGGATACCAATAGATGACGCATTGAAAACATTCTCTATATTATCCATGCAGCTGACGTACGGAGTCAATTAAATGAAAATGGATTGGTGCGGGCGCCGACAAAGAATCTTGATAAGGCACGTGCAAATTTTTACTGTCAACGGAATAAGACCAGTGGTGAATCGCTGAACAATTATTTTAGTTGAGTTCGTGTTTCCACCCGTGTCTCAATTTTACAGAAGATATCGGTTACCTAACTAATTAAAAAAATGGGTAAATCTAGTGGCGATTTACTGTTACCAGACGAAAATAACACCCACTCAATATTACCAGATGGTAATATAATCGCAATGGTTCACGAAATATTGGCAAATGAAGTCAAAATGCTTTTGCCTTTTCGCGAATGTCAGACTTGTTTTTTATATCGTCGTCTTGACCACCGTATCCCAATCTCACACGGCCACGCGTGACTGGCGTCTTTTAATCAGTTGGTAACATTACGTAAAGTAACCAAATTTGGACGAAAGAAACGAAGCAATGGTCAGCAATTAGAAAATTTAAATCAATTCAGGGGTAAAAAAATACATAAATTATTAGCATTAGCATTAGCGTGATTACCACAAACCTGTGATATTAAAACTGTTTTGCAAATTAATTTATAAACACCCCATACAACATACAATTTTTTAAAAGTTCACGAAAAGAAAAGTATCACTTTCGTCGCTAGTAGGATAGAAAAGTAACTTTTCTTCTAAGGAACTAGCACTTTCCATTATCTTGTTATGACTATAAGGGTTATCGTTTGATAATAGTATATTATGATATGAGTTTAATAAGAAGCATTTTGTCGCACGCACGGGTTTAGGGCACGACGAGCTTGTGAGGAGTGTCCCTAAAAGAGAAAGTGCGACAAAATGCCTTATAAACGAGGTATCATACACTATTTTTTCTACTTTGCCACATTTTTAAGCAAAAACATGAAATTTCAAAATCTAGGGAATTTCGCGGCATGCGGCAAATACATTAAAGGCGGCTATGGAAGGAAATGAATTTAAAATGTCATTGTTTCAATAAATTCTGAAAATCAACTTCGCTGAAGATGTTTTAGAATGTGCGCCCCCAGAAATACGATTTTTTTGCAGAAAATACAATTGGTAATTTGCTACCCACCAAATCACGCCATATTTTGAAAAAAAAATACGGCGAATTTGAAAATTGACACTGTTAATTTAGTGTTGACAGTAATGTTAGGTTGTCACAGACACAAGTTGCCAAAATTAAAAAAATTAATTACACTGTTTTTAGTGTTCTTTTTACCGCACGCCTTTTGTCTAGTACGATACGCAAACGCGTGTCGTAATAATCTCAGTACGAACGCAATAGTATATTATGATATGAGTTTAATAAGAAGTGACAGTATCTGTCAGCGTTGGTGGCTTAGATACAAGAAATAGGCATACCTGAAAGTAATTCTTTAGAAAAATAAATATGTGCAGTATTGCCACGTTTTGCTCTTAGACAAACTGTTTTAATATTAAACAGAATCTATTTGGACCACTTTTGTTGCGATTTCCACAATGCTTCAACAGAAAGCATTGTCCCAATATCAATCTTGGACACCATTTTTTCATCACCCTGTATACCAGATAAACACATATTGACTCTTTCACAGATCGGCTGTCGGCTCGATGGTGGCTCTTATACCTTCAGTGTTTTTTCACGACCGAAAATGCAACAGCACAAAATGCAAATTATAACAATTTGAAAATGGAAGACCAAACTGTGCATTTTTACCATATTTTTACTAAAGTAAAAACGACTGTATTTTACTGTACTGTACTGTACTGTATTTTACTTCCATAAAGGAAAGAACGCCCGTCAAATTTGTGAAAAATTGCGTAAAGTTTACGGTGACAATGCCCTACAATAACGTCAGTGACAACGATGGTTGCACCTATGGCGATCATTTTTTCAAGTATGTTAAAACATTATTAAATATAATTTAATAATAATATAAATTCACTGGACGGAATCCGCTCAAAAATATTACCCCTATACGAAACCTAAATATCCACATTTGAAAATTCATGTGAAAATAATCGCCTTTTATACAAAACCGTTTCACATAATTCGTGAAACATTCATATTCGAGAAGACGTTCAAACGACTCGTAAATTATTATTATTAGTCACAGCAAAAGAGAGAAAGCATGCGTTTGCCGATTCTATCAGCAATAGTAGGGTAGAAGAGATGGCCGTAGCATGGCGCCAGGATACGATGCCGATTTGATGTTTTCACGGGTGCCACGATTGGGACCTTATTTATCCAAATTTCGCATCTAATTTTTTTATTAATGCTGAAAATCATCTTTACAACAAACTGATCGGACCACTTTTTGTATAAATGAGCTCTGTCCGTAGCAATAAATTAAAATCGTTTTGGTCGAAATTAGGTATAAAACCATAAAGTTTCAAAGTGTTATTACATTAGTCTCATTTACTTTAAGAAAAAAACATCCGGTTATTTTGTAGATAAAGATTTAAACTTTCATAATCTGGCGTTAAAAGTTTATTTTTTTAATAATTGAAGGGGGTTTTTGTGGCAGCCGTGATATAGGAAAATTACATTGAGAACGAGGTATAGAAGAGTCTTAAGGTGGCTTTTTTGAGATTGGGAATGTTCATAATAGAGAATTGTTTATTTAACAGAGAAATGCTTTTAGAAGAATTTAATTATTTACTTTGTACTACAAATTGTTGGTTATAAAATTGAACAACCGACCTGTAACCAATAATAACAAATGACATCTTCATTGACTAAATTGTTGTTTATTATCTTTTTAATATTAATGGTTTTTATAGCGTTAAAATAATCGATCGATTGCAATAGCATAATGATGGCATAATGATTTTTTCGCCCTTACTATCGAAGTCGTAAACCCAAAGCCAGTCACAAAGTACCGCCATCTGTGCCAAATTGGGTTGTGTAACGATTTATGCCACCGCGAGAAGATGCGTTTTTACATGTACCGCAACTGCAGCAGTGGTGAAAATTTTGTGAATTATAAACTTTTCGTCGTCGAGCGTCACGATTTCGGCACATGCGCTGATGGATTGTGAGCACGTTGATTTGTTTTTTATTTATCTGGTAATAAGTATTGCGATATTGAACAATATGAATAATGAAAATATGTTTTTGATAATTTCTGGGTTGTTATTGTGTTCAAATTTAAATTAAAAAAAACAATGACCGAAGAATACGCAAGTATAAACGAAGGCATAAAAAGAATAACTGAAGGCGGTTCTTCTTAAAAATGAAAGCTGAAGATCCCAACCAATTCATTTTCACGATGTAATAAGTAATGCAATAAGTCTAAACACATCAAATAGAAAAATCACTTTACTTTGAAGAGGTTATATTCACAGATAATATTTATATTTATGAAACCAAAGATTAGATTCGTACCACGTGATAATCTGTGCGTGATACCGTCGACTGAAATGCTTGCTTTTAATTGGCTTGACGTTGGTAAAATCCGCAACGGTATCGGCAGAAGTTAAAAGTTGGGCATCTTGCTGCGGATCACTGCGGACTGGTTGCGGCAACAGCTGCTGTTGCGCAAGTTTATAAACTACAACAGCGGATTGCAATGCTTCATGTCGGTACAGTTGCGTCAAAGGTTGCGGCAACTGCAGCGGACTAGTTTATAATTTCAGCTTGATTTTTATCAATATAAAAATTAAAGTTTCAATTGCGATAATATATCTTATTTGTCAAACGCACGTGTCAAGATAATTTATTAGAATTTATTTCGCCGTCAATTCCGTAAAACGACAAGTCTTTCTTTACTTCTGACTCAGTTCAAATCTTATTGTCTCGTTCCCATTTACTTATATCACGGATGGGGGATTTGTACGATCGAAGGAATAGGCAGCCAAAAAAAATGAATATCATCCAATTAAAAAAACATAAAATAATCTGTTACGTCCCTAATTCCTAGAACATTAAAAGCCAGGTCAAAGGCAAGGAAACGCGGACGAGGGGGCCCACATATGAACCCTGAAACAGTTTTAAAGGCAGTTCATCTGTAACTCGCATACATAGCAGTTCATCTGTAACTCGCACCATAACTGCATCACTCTCATTTTTTGTTAACTTTGTAAATACATTAATTTATCCGTTAATCATTTTTTTGTTTTTTATCTTCAAACTATCTGTCCTCCAGTAAAACGTAGTGCGGAATTTTACTACTGAGTAAACAATTTTGGTCCTTCGAGCCGGATGAATTAATTAAATTCAAAATTAATTTTAAAAAAAAGTGAAGTGAAGTGCAAATTTAAGCTGCGTGTCGTATTTTTAATACATACAACTAGTTATTATAATTTAACCAATAAATTCAATTCAGTGAAGATACGGCAGCGTATTGTTTATGTAGATTATTTAACTTTACAGATTTGCGTTGTTGAGACCTATTCCGGATTTTTTATCTGTGTTGTAAAAATGTCGCTTTTGAAAAAACGAAATTTCGGTGACAATTGATAAACGAGCAATTTAGGGTTTACTGGAGAAAGTGATTTCGGTCCCTCATAAAATGTTAAAAGGAAAGAATTAAAGATCATTCACCATGTCGTGTTGGGGAACCCAACCTCAAAAAATGCAGTTTTAAGAAACTCAGTTTAGCTTAGAAAGTACTTATCAATATATCATTTGCGAAGCAACAGTTGTAAACATAATGTTACCGCATCTAATGATATATTTGCTTTGGTGAAGAAGTGCCAAGTTTTCAAAAATTAACCTCCGAAAGTGCAATTCTCGCAAGAATGTAGTAGTGAGGGTTTTTTACTGAAATCTTTAGAGTTACGCAATATTTTGCAATGCACTTTACAGCACTTATAGAGAATATATTGCTTTGTAAGAAAATATTTTTTTTATTGCGAGAAAGTTGATAACTTAAGAAGAAAAAAATTGGCAACAATATTTTTTTTAAATGTAGTGTGCCAGTGAACACACTACAGCTCAAGAAGTAAGTTATATTGTAGAAATTCCTTCGGGGTACTTATACTAAACATACAGGGTGATGAAATAAAGGTGCCCGTGAGTAGCTACATGTTATAGACGAATTTGAAAGCCAAAATAAAATTTGGTGTCTCTTCACCAAGATATAAGCTTTCCTATTCAGATAATAAAAATCTATACGGTTAACAATTTTGTAATAATTTCATTGTTAGGATCTAAATTTGATGCAGTTGATAGTGCTTTTTTTTAAAAAAGTGTAAAAAATCTATTGAAACCAACTTTATTACCGATGTCAAAAATACAGTTTCTTGGCTCCGAGGAAAATTTATCAATGTCGCAACATCGCAAATTTCCTAGGAAACGTTGGCAACAATAATTCACTTTTCAATGTCAGTTCTCTTGTTAAATTTGAACGGTACAAATCAAATGTCCTAAAAAGTCTTAAAATGGAATACAATATCAGTGAATATCTAGACATGTTGCTCCGCTTGGGTGAGACAGATAATAACGCATCGGAAGCTGCTAGAGAATATGCTAGAGTGTATCCACATCGACGTCATCCAGATGCTAACGTAATTAGAAAAGTGGAGCAAAAATTAAGAGAAAATGGCCAAATAGTGCCGATTTCTGTAAACGGTAGACGACCTCGTGGAGTTCGAACACCACCGTTGGAGGAAGCTGTTGTGGAAGCGATTGAAACTGGATCAGGACGAAGCATACAAGGATTAGCGCGACAGTCACTCTAAGTCACTTCTTCCTATTCTGAGATATTTGAGATTTTATGTTTCAATTTGATCTGGAAATTACATTATTTCGTTTTTGACTGATCTATTTTTACTAAATAACATGGTTAGGGGCCTTTTAAACGGGAATCAGTAAGTGCGGCCGAAAGTTCATCCATTCTTAGCCCTTCAATTACCTGTTTGTTGTGTATTCTTGTTTAATTACATTAAATTCTTTTGAAATAAAAAAAGTTATGTCAACGTGACAGTATCTGTCAGTGCTGGTTGCTTAGATACAACAAGTAGGCCTACCTGAAAGTAATTCTTTAGAAAAAGAAATATGTGCAGTATTGCCACGTTGTGCTCTTAGACAAACTGTTTTAATTTTAAACAGAATCTATTTAGACCATTTTTGTTGCGATTTCCACAATGCTTCAACAGAAAGCATTGTCCCAATATCAATCATGGGCACCTTTTTTTCATCACCCTGTATAGTAGTTTAATATGACATGTTTTTTTTTATAACATGGTGAATATTTTTGAAAAAAAATCTAAAAGTTGTGGTACGAAATACAATATTATTTGATCGCGTTTTTTATTGCTTTCCGAACACAACATCGTCAACAAATTACATAAAAATGTTCCTTTAGCACTTAAGAAATAGTTTCCGTAAACCAAATTGGATAAATGTTTAAATTTTACATTTTTGGGGAAAGGTTGTTTTCCCATAAGACTCGATGTAAATGTATTCGCAGCCATGATTATTTTAGTACCTTTTTGATTGACGGCATGGATAGAAAAATTGCAGGTACATCTATGAAAACGCAAAATTGGCAAAGAATTAGCAAAAAATTACAGACTAATTTTTTTTCCGACTGAATTTACCGTAGTTATCGCCGCAGACCATAATAAAAATCGATGGTTATTTCAATTAAAAATGACATTATTACTTAAAGTGCATTCATCTGTTCAAATAATGTTCCTACAAAAAATAGGATTTTGTTGCATCATATTCAAATAAAAAGTGCAAAATTGCTCTCTTCGGCCAGGAACATTTTCTTCCAATACTTGACCTTTTTGAGGTATAATTCAACATTCTCGTCAAACTTACGTTCCTGTACTTTGGGTTTATTAAAAGCCTCATTCTCAATTTTTTTTCAAATCTACAAAATTTTAGAGCACTTGGAACTTCCCTGTTTTGGAAGCGATTGATTGCGATTTTTATTGCATTCACTACACTTGCAGCATGTTAGTCAATTCATTATTATTCATTATCACTGTGTTATCAGAAAAATTATAAATTCGAATCATAAAATAGCTGAAAATTTGAATGAAACTCTTATATTGACACTTAAATGACATTTTTCGCGTGATGATCTTATTATTTTCCAAGGCATGTTAAATTTTTTTATTAGAAGTCCGACTTATTTTTATAAAAAAAAAAATTTCTCCTTAATATTACTTCAATGTACATTACATATCATTGGATTTAGAAAAAAATCTTTTACCATAATAAATAAAAAAATGTATACATTGCCATTTGAAAAAAAAAAGTTGACTGTCGCTTTACATTGAAGTTAATGTGGTAAAAAATCCAAAGTAATATGTTCTTGTACATAGTACTTACTCGACTTATCATTCACTTTTTTTTTTCTGAAATCGGGCAATAAATCGATTTTTTTAGGAATCACCCTGTAGAATTATGCGTTATTTTCGCGAAACACTACATACCTTAACAAATATCAATATAAGGTAATCCCTCTGTCCTACAATAATAGTAGCAGTTGATGAATTTAATTTCTCTCATAATAATAGTAGCAAATGAAAATAACAATGGAACGCAACATTTCTTATCAAAAAACTAGATGTCATCGAACATTGATTTTGATTGAAGGGTTAGCAATTTTGCGCTACAATATTACTTACAGCTGCATTCGCCAATAACTCATTTTTAAATATTCACTTATGGTGATTTGAAGTATTGAATAAGAGAAAGATACTTTGACAAATTTATTTGCAATTATCTGCTTTTAAATCATCACAATTTTACATTACATTATGTACAGTTCAAATGAAAAATACGTAAATACTTACATACAAAAATTTAGCATTAATATTAAAACTGTAATTTTATATTTCGGTAAAACAATCAAAAAAGTTAATAACAATTATTTTCTAAATGAATAAACGATTGCTAGCACTAAAAAATAGAAAAAAAATATAACACACCAGTATTATTTCACAAGCAGAAATCCATGTACATTAGCTATGAATTTATCAAAATTATCTCTGAATTTTAATTTAGATTGTCTTTCACATGTAAGCTGAACGTTATTGGTTAGCTGCGTAAATGCTGAAGCCAATCTTTGTGCTACAGCATGATCAGACTGAGATTGTATTATGTTTTGAACTAATATTTGATACTGTTCACTGTAACAGCAAATTAAACAATACATACAAGTACTTGCAGAAATCATCATGTCTGAATTAATTTGATGACTTAATGTTAAGTCCAATAATAACTTTATAAATGGCATCAGCGCTTCATAAACTTTTAAGTTCTGTAACGAATTCCTGTGAATGTGGGTTGCCAAACTTTGTATAAAATCTAAACAAGCTTGAATTATATCTGATCCAAATTGTGTTAAGCCTATTTCAACAGAACTCAAAAGTTGTCTTAGCATGGCTTCAGGTAAAGCACATATTTTTTCTGAGTAAATATCGCTTATTAAGACAATTAATTTATAATACTGAGAACATAGTATTGGATATTTTAACAGATCAATAGTCATCAATGGCATAATAAAATTAAGTCCAAAAAGAGATACATCTGCTGCTGTAATTGGATTTTCATCAGAGTTTCCTAAAGGACTTAAATCTAAACAGTCTTTTGATAAAATGAGGGTAAGTAATTCTAAAACTAAAAATAAATCTTGAAAACTGCTCTCTTCAGAAAATACTTCAGTAGAAAACCTATTAGCATTACATTTTGCATAAATTTGTATAGTTGCTAGGGTGCTTTCATACAGTCTTTTACTATCTAACTGGCTCAAATAACACAACACGTGTTTGGCGCATTGACCAAACAATTCTAAAATTAGTTGCACTATTAACTGGTAATTATTATACAAATTTAAAAAAACTGGCAATTCAGACAGCATTGGAATTAAAAAATCAAAAAGTAATTGTGAAGTTGACATCTGGGCACCTTTTGCTATTCCAATAAAACATTCTAATATATCAATAATTTCCTTTTTTATTCGTTCCTCTTGATAAATGCGATTAAAATTTTCTTGGGATAAAACATTCTTAAACCGAATCTGAACAGGTTTTAATATTTGGTGGTAATAATTTTGTAAAGCTTCTGACTCTACTAAAGCAGATCCCGCTAATACAAACCCTTTATATAAACCACGTCGGACATTTTGTGGTAAGGATCCAGGTTCGAGTTTCGCTTGGAGACTTACTAAATCCCAAAGTCCTTCTGTTTTGACAATGTATAATGATCTAATAATAAGTACGTCACAAAAGTTATTAATAATCATTATGATAATAACTTACTTTTGCTTGATGCCAACTAAATCTCCAAAAAGATCGACTGTGTCTTGTAATAAAATTGGTTCTGAACTAAAATGACAAATGTTATATTGTATTTTTTGAAGCACAAAATTGACTATAAAAGTAGCAGCATCTGTATCTTTTCCTAAGGCACCAATTAACGTTGGACTAATCTAAAATTAGGATAAAATAATTGTAAATGTAGAACATCAATGGGTATTCCATACTTCTTGATAAAAATGTTCAGTCGGTAATAAATAAGAAAGGCACCATCTTTTTAGAAACCACATTAACGTGCATCCTACTTCAGGACTCATAAAATGAGCTAATTTCACTGTAGCAGCAGAAGTTTCCACATGACATAATCTTAATACATCTGCTGCAATTCTTATTGAATGATCACACTGATCAATAAACGAAATATCAAACCCCAATTGTCTCACACTGGCCATAGTTTTAAGTGTACCTTCCAATGTCGATTCAGATTTATTGCACTGTTCAATTGAATACTGCATAATTTCAGAAGGAATCATGGGTGTCTCTCCTTCACTATCCATGCATAAAACATGACCTGCTATTAAAATTACCCAATGAATGTCTTCAAATATATTGTCTAGAATGTTTGAATCATTTAGAGACATGGCTTGTGATTGCATAATATTCAAATGATTTTTTAATTTGTTAGTACGATCCTCTAAGAACCTTAAAATTATAGTATAATCACTAAGAGTAAAAAAGAGATAACTGAATTTTTACTTGTACAAAACTGGAAGTACATGATGTGGAACAATTCTTCCAAACATTCCAACTGCTTGCAATTGATCTTTAAATTTGTTGCGGTCATTATCTTCATTGTCCTCAATTTCCTCAACCTCGTCACAATTTCTCCTTGTGCCATCAGGCGGTGATAGGTGACACTGAAGGTAAGTATTAAATATTTGTGAAGCACTTTGACGCAAAACACTATCTGGCACCGATGAAAATTCTTGAAGAATATTTGTCCAAGCTTCTAACATGTTATCAAATGCTTCCACGTAATATTTTTCTTCTGAACCTTGCTATAAATGTAGATTTCAAAATGTAATATTCATGACTAAAATGTAAACTTACAGACTCTTCAATTGCCGCTCCTTCTGCAAAGCAGCATGTTAATCTTGTAATATCATCTAAATATGATTCTTGAAGACGTAATGGCAATTTTAAAAGATCATGACCAAAAAATAATTGTAGCTTTCGCACTATATTTGATATTCCTAACGATTCTTTGGTTCTTACATTCACACTGGGATAGACAAAATTTCAAATTAGTAATTCATTTAAGTGCTATTAGTTCATTAAATACAGTAATACCTTGCATTATACTTGTTACCTCGATTTGCACCAACTCGAAGTTACGCGATTGGCAGTTTTCCTTTCCCTCGCCACCTGTTTGAAGCTGATGTGGTTTCAGAACCTGATCAATTTGTCAATTTTGCTAGGTAATTGGATTTGAAAATTTATACCAAAATTTAAGTCATTCTTACTAGTTCCACCTATCGCGTAACTTTGAGTTATGACTATTAGAATTAACATATAAATTCTATACCTTGTTATTAACTTTAAAAAATTTTCCATGTACGAGCTAAGATATCGAAGTCTCATTTCATCAGTATTCATTATTGCACCATTAAGAGAAGAAAGCTGTACAAGGCATATTAAAGAATAATGTGCCAAGTTTTCCTGATCTCTTGTCTTCCAATATACTTGAAACATCAGTGGATGTAATTCTGGTGCCAACATAACATCTCTCCACAAGGCACTTAGCCTTAAGGCTGGCGTTTGATCAGCCTCAAAAACAGCTTCATATACTCCAATCAATCGTTTCGGAAGTATGCTTTAGTTAAGGATATTAATGTTTTTTCTTTATTTTTAATACTTTCTAGTTTTATTTAAATTATCAGGAGCACAAAATAGTACTAATATTTAGTTGTACCATCAAATTGAACACGATATAAAAAAAACAATAGGTATGAATATTAAATAAATTAGAGAAGCATTTTTGATGATTTGATAAATTTATCAAATGCAAAGGATATGCATTGGTGATATGTAACCCCATGTTAAAACTCCAGCAGTAATAGATAACAAATGTGTCATTAAATTTGTTAAATTATCAGAATAAGGAGGATCATTTTTAACTATCTCAGACAATAAGTGCACACAAAATTTAAATATTCTTTTTAAATCAGTAGCTTCAAATTGTTTTTTAGCTTTAAAGTGAACTTCCCACGTTAACCCTACATCAGTAGATCTTATGGTATTGGCATATTCTTGCATTAAATTTGAAATCAAATTGCATCCCAATATTTGCTGGAAAAGATAATTAAATTGTTGTAACACAGACATACTTTAAGGCGGTGACGTTATTCTTACTTTAAAATAAATCATAGCACATACCTTGGCAGAATTTCCATTTAAGATTAAATTTTCCACTTCATTTAAAATACCAAACCGATCTTGTCCAAAATCATCTACACTACCACGTTTGACCATAATGGCTATAACTTGTAAAATACGATCTTGCACATATGCAGGAATATCTTTGTTTATAACATAATGCATAAGATACTGCCGCAATGACAAAATATCAGAATCTGGTAAAAGTGACCACTCTCGTATAAGAGCATTTTTAAGTACTTCTGCAGCTTCAAAAAGTACGTAGGATACTTGTGATGTTTCAAGCAACCGACGACACAAGGTATATGGTGATTTTGATTTACGAAAATTTAGAAATATTACTTCAGCTGAATGTCGTTGTTCGTTCGATATTAAATTTGGAGGAGCCTACATTTAAAAAAAAAAACCTTAATTTCACTGACAAATAATGATACAAAAGTCATATTACCATAATTATATCGGCAGCTTTTTCCAAATCTGAAATTATTTGTTCTTCCATTCTAAATAATTGTCTACAGTATTAAAAAGGAGTAAATAAACATTAAAAATTAAATTGGTACGTTAAATTATAACGTTTGAGGTTATTACAAAATCCACCATAGGTTAGAAAATACGCACAATTTAAAATAGAGTGCAGTGCAGCATAAATCAGATTTTCTTTTTTTATTGTACAAAAATTGAATGTCACTTAATAAAAACAATAAATTATATAAAAAAGTAGTAGTAAAATTTAAAGTACGTTACTACCTACTTTCGATTATAATGAAATTAGCGTAGCTCGTGATATCATCTTTACTAAATTTATAATCAGGAGAGAAAATAGTACCTAATTATCCTCTAGACCAGCATATTAACATTTGAAAACAAAATCATTTTACTTTTTCCCTCCGTAGGGTTCATCTACAGCAGGGGTGTTAAACTCGCGGCCCGCAACGAACATTTTTGCGGCCCGGCCAATATATCGACACACAATCTTATAATAATATTGATAATATTGATTTTTTTTGCGGCCCACCTAAAATTAAACCTTGTTTGTTTGGCCCAAGTTAGCCTTTGAGCTTGACACCTTTGATCTACAGGAATGTTCCGGCCTCATTCAGCTTATATGATTATGAGAAAATAATTATGATTTCTTTTATAAATTAATTAAGGATTTTGTTTGAAATAAGAATAATGAAAGTGTAAGTACGGCATTACTGCCAATAGCAAGTTACATAATATCATTTCGGCTTTTGACCTTAGTTGCCTTGAAAACAATTTTGTGTTTTACATTGAATTTTCAGCCAGATATCTCGACTGTCCGTAAATTGATAAATGCTTATGATTTCAGTCAACTTCTTTTGAAATTATATTAACTAAATTTTAACTTAAAACAATTGGCCATTTCGTTCTTGTCCCGCTCATGACGTCAATGTGCAGTAGATTCGTTTAGCAGCCTGTTCACGTGCTGATAAACTCAACGATTTATTTGTCTATGCCAAAAATTCAAAGACAAAAATATTTCACACGAATTAGGATTACAATAATATATTATTATCCTTTACGTTAACAACAACATTGTGTTTCATTTACGTCAAGATATTAATTTTTTTATTAAAAGCAAATTATTTTTGAGCAAAACAAAATTTGCCGGGTCATCTAGTGAATTATACATACTGACATTCTATTTAAAATTGAACCAGACGAATGTTGGAAATACTCTCAAGTGTCATCATTCGTGAAACAGTCTATATCACGAAATACATTATTATGTTGTTGACACTCCCTCTTCAAGTTTTTTGATGCCGAGTGCAAAGTCATCCCTTCCAATAACTTGTCTCCTTGAATATCAGACATTTATAAGCAAACGCCGGATTGATTTTGCTTAGTCACAGTAAATTTGTTTTGATAATTGAACGCTAGGAAATTGACGATAATGTCTGTCAAAGCAGTTTGTGTTTTAAACGGTGAGATCGTAAAGGGAACAGTTTATTTCGAGCAAGAGGTAGGCGTAAAAAGTTATTTAACGTACAATCGCTAAATTTACCGATTTCTAGAATTGCAAGGCGGCAGTCAAAGTGACCGGCGAGATTACCGGTCTCAATCAAGGTTTACATGGTTTCCATATTCATGAGTTTGGTGACAACACAAACGGATGTCTTTCGGCGGGAGCACATTTTAATCCCCATCAGAAAGAACATGGAGCACCAACAGCTGCAGTAAGGCATGTTGGGGATTTGGGTAATGTAGAAGCGAGCGCTAATGGAGTTGCCAAAATTAACATTTGTGATAACGCAATTACACTACAAGGCGATCACAATGTTATTGGCCGTACTGTTGTTGTTCATGCTGATGTCGATGATTTGGGATTGGGAGGACATGAGCTAAGTAAAACAACCGGCAATGCTGGTGGCCGTCTGGCTTGCGGTGTAATTGGAATTGCCCAGAAATAAGTAATCATTCCGAATCAAATATAATATTAGGAATAGCAAGATAGTTTTGTTATGTTTGTTCTGAAAATGTAATGGTTTATTGATACAAAATAAAAATGTCTTTTAGAATGTGTTTATCCGTTTCATTTAAATTTTAGCCTAATCTGAAATTATTTTAAGAATGTTAATAAAATACATTAATCTTTTTAAAGCAAACGATTTTGCTCATTAACTGACATCATTATTATTCTACAATAATCATATTATTGAATCTTATTAAATACACCTAATCCTCGGTACAGTACCTTTTTTACATGGTTTTGAAAATTACCAATTTACAAAAAAAGAAAATATATAAGCATTTTTGGTTACAGACAATTTTAATTTAATTTTAATATTGTGCAAAAAGATGTGCATTGTACCTTTTTTAATTGGAATTTTTGAAAACTACTGATTAAAATTAATGACACTTAAGGTCTATAATAAGTAGTATGCAGGCTTGATCTAAATCAAAGTCTAAACTTACAATTTCTGGTAAAGTGAAAATTCACATATAACATGCACACATAACTTGCATAAAACATCTGTTAACAAAACTAACATTTCTAATAAAAAAACAAGAAAAATGTGCAACGTTCATAAAATAGCAATTAACAAAACTTAAATTTTTAATAAAGAAGAACCATAAATGTCTACCACTTACCTAAATATTACTTAAAATTTTTTAAAAATATATGTACTATAGCTTTTTGTTTTTGTTTGTTTCAGGGGGCTAAAATGAGCAATAAAGTAGATATTATATTCAAGATTCTACGGCATCTACTATTTTATTTACCTTTTCAAAGGTGACCTGAACAATCTATTTCAAGGATAGGTCCAGTATTTTTAAATGATTCTTACTTATTAACGAGTTAAAATTAGACACATGTTAAAGTACTTAGATATGCGTTTCCATTAATGGATTTCAGTTTTAGGAAGAAACTTCTTGGTAAACCAATTTCATACGTAGTAATTTCCCATCCTTCTAATCATAATCAAGGACTAAAAATCTTACACATATACATTAACAAACAAAAATTCCAAAAACGCATTTTCTATCAACCATTTTAATTCGGTACACAACTTATGAAACATGCTATATGTAGGGTCAACTGCAACTAACCAATTTGCTGCATACGATTTCTAAAGTTATTTTTTTTAAAGATATTCTGCAGTTTAGTATAAAGTTAAATTGTTTGTACTAAATCATAGAGAATTAATGGAAAAACCATTTTTGTATAAAACAATGCACGGATGTAACATAAACCAAATTCAGAGATAGTTAATATTACAATTGCAATAGGAAATAAGAACACCAGATGTGGTTTGCTTAAAGTTGTGGTTACAATTGATAAAAAAAAACACAATTGTACTTTTATTTTAAAATTATGTAGAATATATACATTAATGTACTGTACAGAATAATCTCCATTGCCATTAATACTTTCATGCGGCTGCAAAGGTGTAAATTAAAATCTTAATGAAATCACAATACCTGCTCCGGCACTCTGTAACTTTCACAAAATAGAGATGAACAAGTGATAGTAATATTCGACTCAAGTAAAAATATTTAGCCTCCAAAATTGTAGGTTTAAAGTGTATTGTAGTACGTTTAGAAGTTATAATTAGCAGTACCTACTAAATCAATTTATAATATTATATAGTAATTGTACAAGCGACACATGCGCGATAAGTGTAAGGAGGAGATCTCGTTCTATCGGCTTACGGAGTGCCGGTGCTGAGCACCTAAAAAGTTTAATATCATTATAAAATACATGTTTAAAATGTTACTAAACATATCACTATTTGATTAGTCTATTCTAAAATCACAATTCTAATTGATGCTAATTCTGATATTGCCAAAGTAAGCTGCTGTAGATAAAATATTTAAACTAACTGAAAAAATATCACTGTGTAGCTGCTAAATATATTCTTCGTTACCTACTACATTAATGATCAGTCTATAGGAGTAATCGTTGCACCTTGTCTGTATCGCACAGGATGTGGTAATGCTCTCTGCCTATAATATAATTGATTTTGAGCATTTGGTAACATTGAACGTGAATAGTTCTGATCCGGAGCTTTTCTGTCCCTCCATAACATTGCCAACAACAAATAAAATCCACCGATTGTTTTTGCAATTAAATCAATGCAGGATATAATAATAGGTGTAAGGGTTCTAATCAATACTGACGTTTCCCGCATAAACTTCAGACTGTAATCTCCTAAGAATTCAGTTGCTTTTATTACACCAGCTATTACTGCCATTAACAAAATGAATATAAATTTAAATGCAGATGTGACATCTTGAAATGTTAATTTACTTGTAAAGCCATCAATATGCTCATAAATGAGTTCTTTTAAAGGCTTTTTATTCAAGATTTCGGAAAATCTATCATGTTCACATTCAGTTGGAATCAATTCTGGATTTCTTGCAACAGTAGCAGGTCTTACAACCTTTAATCGTAACAATATTTCACTATCTTTGAATCGCACACTTTTTATTTTAAACCAATAACTTCCAAATATTTCTTCAGATAGCTCAGTCCATACACAATAACCAGATGGACCTCCAATTAAGCTTGGATTTGAAATGCCAATCCAATAATCTGAAGTGTAAAAGTTTTGTAGTCGTTTCCTTACAATCTCCAAATCTCTTATTAATTCTTCTTCTTCCTTGGAAATGCAAATTATATCACGATAAGATTTTACCGGTTCGACATATCTCTTTTCAGTGAAAGTACCTATGAATAACCGACTTTGTAGCATTTGCTTGGTAAAAATTTGTAAATTGTTTTCAGCAGGATGTAAGTCATGAGAGTCGGAGGAACTACTTGAATAAACTATTTTTGTCATTTTCGCTTAAAATATTGTAATGTTGAAGAACCTGAATATATTTGCTTTATATATTTATAAACTTTGTTAATTAAAAGATACTCACGTTAATGTATTTTACACTATAAACAAATTGGGTAGTTTCAAACTTTTGACAGTCTACAAACAGTACTTTGATCCGATACAACCTAACCTCAATTATCATCAATGTGACTGGAAAAATGGTAAATTTTAAATTAAATTTTAATTTAGTTTTGTTAATTATTGAATGAATTCATTATTTGCAGGATGAAAGTGTTATGTGTCCAATATGTACCTCAAAAGGTACAAATAACAATTTGATACTTCGGCAGATTAGTTTAACTACAGCGGTATATTTGTGTAACGATGTTACTTGCCCTTATCCCGAAGGATATTCTTGGGTAGAAATAAATCGTAGCTTAGGCAATATATTTTCCAAGAAACAAGTGGCTACTGTTGGTGGCAGTTTTACAGACACTGTTGAATTGGATCAATGGCTAAATGAAATTTTTGATGACAATATTGGAGCAAGTACAGAAAATAAAGAACACAATGGTAGTGGTTTTTCAAAGGAAACAACAGAACAAGAAAGCAATGTTTCTAAAGAAGCTAATCAGCTTACGAAAGAATGCGATAAAAATTTAAAACATTCAAAGCAAACGATTAAAAAAATTAGTGTTTTTAATAATATTGATGATTTACCCGTTGATATAAAGAGAAACATTTTATGTGCTGCTGTAGAGAATAGTGATGTATCAATATCAGGTAACAACAATTTTAAGTTTAGTATAATCCCAGACAGTAACTTTTCTGCTAATGAACATAAAAAACGGAAAAATCGCCCTAAAAGTGGAATTCAAAAAAATAAAATATCGTTGCCAAAAATTCTCAACTCCAAGGAAGATATGAAAACGTTTCTAAACTCGTTGCCCTCTGAAAACGATTTTACAATTAATAATAAGCTTGTTCTAATAGCTCCAGTAAAAAAGAAGTCCACACAAAATAAATTTGACGGATTTAAATACAAAAGTGAAATAATTAAACCTGGAAATAATTTATAAATTTGTATATTGAGTGTAAAAAACTTTTTTTTTTTTAAATAAAAATATGATTCTAAATTTTTCAGTACGTTTCTATGCAAAAAATTTAGTTTTAGAAATAATGAAGATAAAATACATTGATTGTTCTCTAGTCATTTGTATTTTTGTTAATCGTTTTAAATTTATGTGTAATGTACACAAGAATTTTTTTTTATTCTGAATGTTTTGTTTAATATTTTTGAATATGATAAAACGAGATAGGTATCTTACAGAATGTTACACTTTTGTGATAATAGTTAGCAGAACACACGAATGATATAAAATTTGGCAAAAAATTCATTAAAAATGCTTATTTTGATCCAATGTTTTAGTAGACTTTCGACAAAAGTAACATATATTATTGAACGTGGTAATCCTAACTTTGAAGTCGTTTTCATTCGACGAAGTTGTTCTATTGCTTTTATATTGTTACTATTGTCATCATAACCATTAAACACTATAACCATTACATACTAAATAAATGCATCATAATTGTCTGTACAATACACCATCAAACTTTCTTAGCCTGATATCTCGGAAATTATTGGTCCCACGTAAATTTTGTATAGAGGCTTTTTTGTGCAGATTTTAATAATAAACAAATTGTGTAATATCCAAAATTCAAATAAAACAAATACTTCACGAGATATTTGAGAAAAACTGATTTTTGCAACCTTCGAGCTTGAATAATTTCTTTCGCGGACACTATTTTTCAATAGACTTTACAGTGTTTCTTATAGTGATACAAAGAAAATCTCGAAGGAAAATCTTTACTTGGAATTTTTTAGATTGGGTGTTTTTTTGTCTAAAATGACGACTAATAATAACTAAAACGAAATTTTTTTATTTGTTTTTATTTTTTTGTGATGTGATTCATAATAGTATATTATTTAACGAGCACATAATGTAGGCTATTATTAACGAAGATGAAAGTTTGTAAATACGAGTCGAAGGCGAGAATTTACAAACATCTGAGTTCATAATAGCCATTATGTGCGAGAAAAATGCAGCTGTTTATCTACAATCAAAATTTCATTCGATAAAACTTTAAAATGCTGATAAGTTCCGAAGCAAAATTGACACCGAAATTAAATCGAAACCAAAACGTGATTTTCATCGAGAAATCTTTGCTTCCAGTTGTCATGGGCGCGAAAAAAATAACAAGAATCTGTCAGTTAGCAAGAAAAATACGAATGTGTTTTTCTTTTCCTTATAATATATTTTGAAAGTGACGACTTAACCAGCCTCAAGTTGTGACGCTTCTCCGAGTCTCGCGGTAGCCGAGGTCTACCGAATGGATAATAGTGTTTTATTCGTTCCTAATTTTCTTTTTCCCGCAAGGGCGTCGTGCATTGGCACCGTCCGATAATTGTTCCGTCCCGTAACAATTAAGTGCAAATATTCCCTCAGTAATAGAAGAAGGAAGAAGAAGAAGAGATTAGGCAGAATATCTCGGTGTTTTACCATTGCCTCGCGAGGAGACACGGTTCTGATTTTAATACGGTGTTACTGTCGCCCAGAATTGAACCCGGGACATTTGCTTAGATAGTCTCGTATAAACTAATTATTATACCGCGCGCGTAGGCAACCAACATTATGATCCGTTTAATAATGAAAATAAATAGGCAACCAACAATACGCACCGTTTAATAATGAAAATGAAACTGAAGGGGCGTGACCTGTGGATAAGGAGCCTTGTTATGTATCCATGGCTAGCATATGAAATGAACGTATTACGTCATGATGGTAGATTAAAAAAATTAAATACTAAACTAGTGTTTTATTTAAAAATTCGTAGGAAATTATATTAAAGCCGCTCCACCCTAAGATTTTCAATACATGTAAAACGCGATTCCCTTTTATACCTTTATTTTTAATTTTGAAAAGGAGGTCGATACTTCATCTTACAGAGAATACCAATCTACTTTGGGATGACCTCAAGCCGTAATTAAATAATCATAATTAAGCATGTTATTAATTAAAACATCAAATTCCGAAATTCCTGTTTATGCCTACAGTTATCAAAATTTTGTATTAAAATTTTATGGACTCTTAGATTAGGCTTTCTAAAGTTCGAGGTGTTGCCTGTATTAAGGCGTACGCCGAAGCAATAAAAGCAAATTGCTGTTGTCAACAATCTTTATGGAATGCGCATACGATTACGAATACGATTAACAATTTTGTAATAATTTCATTATTAGGGTCTAAATTTGATGCAGTTGATGGTGCTTTAAAAAAAAAAATGGTAAAAAATCTACTGAAACCAACTTTATTACCGATGTCAAAAGTACGGTTTCTTGGCTCTGATGAAAATTTATCAATGTCGCAACATCGTAAATCTCCTAGGAAACGTTGGCAACAATAATTCACTTTTCAATGTCAGTTCTCTTGTCAAATTTGAACGATACAAGTTAAGTGCTTTAAAGTCTTAAAATGGAATACAATTTCAGCGAATATTTAGACATGTTGCTCAGCTTGGGTGCAGCCGATAATAACGCTTCAGAAGCTGCTAGGGAATATGCTAGATTGTGTCCATATCGACGACATCCAGATGCTAAAGTAATTAGAAGAGTGGAACAAAGATTAATGGAAAATGGACAAGTATTGCCGATTTCTCTAATTCGTGGACGACCTCGTGAAGTTCGTACACCAGCGTTGGAAGAAGCAGTTGTAGAAGCGGTAGAGAATAAACCAGGACAAAGTATACGAGGATTGACGCGACAATTTCAAGTAGATTATCGAACAATACAAAGTATACTCGTCGATGAACATTATCATCCTTATCACTACATTAAGGTGCAAGCTCTTCGTCCAGGCGACTATCTTTCTAGAGTGCAATTTTGCCAATGGTTACTTGAGCGTCACGGTAACAACCCTAGGTTTATAGAGAACATTTTATGGACAGATGAGTGCTATTTCTCTCAAGACAGCATATTCAATCAGCATAATAATCACATATGGGCAACCGAAAATCCCTTCGCATTGCATCCTCGTGCACATCAGCAACGCTATGGAGTAAATTTGTGGGGTGGCATCATTAATAGTAACCTCCTAGGACCATTTACGTTACCTGCAAGATTGAATGCAGAAAATTTTCTACAATTTTTGCAAAATGATTTTCAAATTTTGCTAGAGGATTTGCCCCTTGCTATTTTCAGACAAATGTGGTTACAAATGGATGGCGCACTTCCTCATTTCGGTAGGATAGTACGGGACTGGTGTGATGAGGCTTATCCAAATAGATGGATTGGTAGAGGTGGTGCAATTGCATGGCCTCCCCGATCACCTGATCTTAATCCTTGCGATTTCTTTCTCTGGAGTCACCTCAAAAATTTTGTATATGCCACTCTGATAAGCAACATAGAAGAGTTAAGACTAAGGATAAACGCAGCGGTTGGTACAATAAATGCCCCTATGCTTCAAAGAGTAAAGGAAAACTTAATTCGAAGAGCAATACTGTACATTGAAGTTGAAGAGAGACATTTCGAGCAGTTGCTATAAAATTTAATCCAAACGAAGGGCTCTATGCAAGAAGTCTCTTAAGCCACTTTTTCGTATTTTGAGATATTTAAATTTTGTTTCAATTTGATTTGGAAATTATATTATTTCGATTTTGATTGATATTTTTGGGTAGAAGTTGAGTTTATGGTCTACGCACCGATTTCGCCAATTTTTTTTTTATACATAGAACACACTGTAACAACACTCATTCCGCAAAAAATTTAGTGCGGAAACGAGTACTTTCCACAAAAAAAAATGTTTATATTGAGCCATATGGTGAGGTTATTTTGATTAACAACTACGTCAATGGTTTCTACTTTACCGACCAGCGTTCTTAGCGCTTGGGTAAGCTCCAGAACGTGTCTTGCCAAATATTTTAATTATTGCAAAAATATCAATGTCATCATCCAAGAGACGCTCCGAGATTTAGGACCCGCTAAGGTGTTTAGTGTTCTAGATCTCAAGAGTGGATATTGGCAGATCCCGGTTGCTCCTCGATGCCGTCATCTGACAGCCTTCGCAAACCCGCAGGGTTCGAAATACCAATTGCGAGTGATGCCATTCGGACTGAAGAATGCACCAACCACGTTCCAGCGGTTCATGTCGCAGGAGGTCTTGGCGGGATATTTACAGAAGTTTGTAATGGTATATCTCGATGATATCATCATCTACTCTTCCAATTACGAAGAACACCTCCAACATCTCCGCCTGGTATTCGAACGACTCGGCATCCACGGTCTACGATGCGCGCCGAAAAAGTGTCAGCTCGGAACCACCCGAATCGACTACCTCGGGCACATCATCAGCGACTCCGGGAACGAACCACAGCCCCATCACCTGGACCAAGTGGCCACCGCGCGTCCACCAAAATGAAAGACCAGTATGTAGCAATCCTACATACTAGGAAAGGTTGTGGCAATCCCACATCAAATGAAAGTAGTGAAATATAACAAAACGAGAGGTGGCACTACCACAAAGAAAGTTGGTCGTTATTCAGTAGCGAGGCGAAAATGTTCGTAGTAAATTTATGTGTGGTAGTCTCACATCTCACGAAAGAATAACAAACAACGACTGGTACCCCCAGTATGCTGGGACAAATGAACAGTTCTTGGTTTTTGTTACGATTTCAGATATCCAAACTACGAAGCGAGGACGCTTCGATTACAGGACGGCCGTGTTAGTGTGGCATTTGTGTACATGGTGTAAATGGACACCCGATTCACCCCCTTAAGCTCCTTTGGATTCGGGAGCACTTACTGGGCGAGCAAGGCCAGTAGACTTCACCCGAAACCATCCGGGATGCGCGGAAGACGGAGCGGGAGCGGGGGGAAGAAGGGTGCAGTGAGCAGAGACGCGAGCGTATACTGAAGGAATACGAAATAAATTATTTGAGAAAGGGCTGTGTGTGTTATTTAGGGGCAAAACCTTTTGTGCTTCTTACATATATATGTGGCCCGAAGGGAAAAAAGGTTGAGCACCGTGGGGTTAGACTATTCCACGCGTTCGAAAGGTTAGACTGGCGGTAAGGTTTTGTTATTGACATTTTAACTTTGCCTTTCCCGCGCTGTTATGCTGTCAAATAACACAAATTTTTGACGGAAAGTGTGTTACCACTGTGATCGGTGCGTGTTTACTCTTGTCAATTAGTGTTAATTTGAGTTGCTACACATTTTCAATTGCAAATCGTTCACTGTCAAATTATACGAGATCATACTTTGAAATTAAAGGTTAACACACTTGATGTAGAGGGCGTATTGCTAAGTAGTAAGTGTCAATAGTAGGTTAGGTTACATATACCACGCGCAAGTAAGGTTAGTTGTTAATCAAAATAACCTCACTACATGGCTCAATATAAACATTTTTTTTGTGGAAAGTACTCGTTTCCGCACTAAATTTTTTGCGGAATGAGTGTTGTTACAGTGTGTTGTATGTATAAAAAAAAAATTGGCGAAATAGGGGGGCAGACCATAAACTAGTATTTTTCCTATTTTTGTACTAAATAACATGGTTAGGGGTCTTTTAAACGGAAATCAGTAAGTGCGATCGAAAGTTCATCCATTCTTGTCAGAAATAGCACAAATAGTAGAAAATTTCTACGTCACTTAAGGACTTTTTGCATAGAGCCCTTCAATTACCTGTTTGTTGTGTATTATTGTTTAATTACATAAAATTCTTTTGAAATAAAAAAAGTTATGTCAACGTGACAGTTGTTTATCTTACGCAAGTGACAGTATCTGTCAGTGTTGGTTGCTTAGATACAAGAAGTGGGCCTACCTGAAAGTAATTCTTTAGAAAAAGAAATATGTGCAGTATTGCCACGTTGTGCTCCTAGACAAACTGTTTTAATTTTAAACAGAATCTACTTGGACCACTTTTGTTGCGATTTCCACAATGCTTCAATGCTTTAACAGAAAGCATTGTCCCGATATCAATCAAGGGCACCTTTTTTTCATCACCCTGTATAGGTAGAGTTTGGCTAAAGATATTCTGCGTTTATTACTGTACCTTTTACAATACTGTAAGTGATCCGGCCATAAAAGTAGGTAAGCCGTAATAATCAACATGGGCAGAAGTGGCCAGGGCTGTATTTAGTAAATTTTTATAAATTTCTTGATGCTTAGATATAAATAAGAGTAAACATTAAACCTCTTCTAATAATTAGGTAGGTATGTGGGGTTATTGATTAACTTAGATACTTGATGAATTATATGACTTGTATTTGATTATTTGTTCTGAACTTAACTAAAGTTGAAATATTTAAATACGGTTCTGAAGTATCTACAAAAATATTTTTTAAAGCAACCAGATTTGTGGCACCCTGCAGTGAACCCTCATTATCATCAGTAAAAGTTGATTGCGGTTTAAAGTCATAAACGCAGAATATCTTTAGCCAAACTCTATAGGCTATACTTACACGATCAGTTGGGGTGATGTTGTTAGAGATAAGAAATAAACGATTTTACGCTAGTCATCGTAACAAAAGATTGAAATATAGCTTGCTCAGGTAAAACCGAGAACAGTACCGGACTTACAATCGGTAACTTTAAAATATTTGCTAACAGGTAAATTTACGAATTTAAACGAAACGAACTAAACTTTCAGTTTTGCATAGTGACTAATCTTAATGTATAAATATACAAATATAAATTTTTCGAGTATCCAAATTTTTACCTGAATACGTCCGGTAACAATTCACACCTAAATAACAGCTTTATTACTTTAAGTCGTGATCAGTACTTTAACGACATCGCCCCAACTGATCCTGTAAATGGTATACGCGTTTTATAAGGATTCCTTTAAAGGGGCGTAATTCCCTTAGAAAGAATTTTTCGATACATGTTTATATGAACTTCTTGTTTGAAAATTTAAAGTTATATTGCACATATAATTTAAACAGCGTTAGTAAATTTACAAATTGGCCAGTCTCTGAGATCGTACATTAGTAACGGAAGGTCAATACATAAAGATTTTTGTCAGTATTTTTCCTCGTGTTACTTAACCCTCCCTTACTAACGTGCAGACATAGGACTTCATTACTAACCTCGGTCTCAGAGACTAATATTATTATTATTTTTTGAACTTCTTCACCGGATTTCAATAAAATACTTTTTTTTCTGACAAATTAACAAATTTTATTCTTTTTTGCATAAAATTAAAAAACGACAACAAAATAACTAAAATTCTAGATTTTTCAACAACAAAATATTTAAATAATTGTAAAAAATTGAAAAAGCTAATTCTTTGTCAAAATCTTAAAAATTGTAATTAATAAAATAATAACGTTTATGAAAAAAAATATAATATCAGGAAAAAACACTTTCAGCAACAGTACAGCGAGCTATAAACTTTGCATAATCTAGCCCGCCGGCATTTCGATACAGTCCTTGCACATATAATTAGAGCATCTGTAACAACTGTATCTAGTTTTCCTGTGTTTCTTGCTTGAACAATAAATATGTTGCAGCCATATTATACAATCCGCCGCAATACAAAGCGACTAGCTGCTTTACAACGTAGCTCTGTTTTGTAAAACGGAAGATTAACATTTAGGCAGATTGTTATAGCAACACGTTCAATAATACGACGGCCCACGTTTAGCCGGAATGTTGACTATATGTAATGTAGGGCGAGAATCAGCCATATTGTAAATGTCGGCGGCGAATTGTAAATTCAGTCGTTTTCTAAATGACTGAGCAGATTGTAAAATATAGAATGGACGGAGAATTTTTATAATTTGACCGAACATTTTAGATGTTTCACGAATCGCTGAATAACTTTCAGTTCGTTTGGTAAAGGATTGAAGAATTGTTAGACATTTTATTAAAAAAAAACCTTTTATATTGAGTTAAAGCTTTTCCTTATTGTTATGACTTTTATATTGGTTATAACTATAAGGTTTCTTTTTTTATAAAATGTCTAACAATTCTTCAGTCCCTTCTTGCCATTTTACAAGACGGCGACACTTCATTACAATATGGCCGACCAACGTTCAGCCGTAATTACGATCCGCCTAAACGTTAAGCGGCTGTTTTATAATGCGGCTAGCCGGTTTGTATTGCGGAGGATTCTACAATCCGTCTGTGACAGATACATCGTCTCCAACATTATCTCCACGCGATTGATGTTCATCCTGAGTACTACATATTTGTAACAATCTAAGACAAAGTTTTCTGGGAATCGAATCCAAGCCTCTCCAAGAAAACTTGTCAACTAAATTTTTCATCTGCAATTTTATTACCTTTATAAATGACATATGAATTGATGCTTGCTACATTCATTGCACAATAAAATAAAACCATCAGCTAACGATAGGTAAAAAACAAAAGCGCCCCTCATCCACGCGGCAGTCTTGATTACACGAATACTAACCTCGGTTTCACAGACCGATTCTGCTAATAAATTAAAAACGCTACGTCGTTGACCGGAACTGCACACACTGTCTAATCAGTTCAATTGTAGTCGTAAATTTACAAATTGGTCGGTCTCTGAGTCCGCACGTTAGTAACGGAAGGTTAAATAACAGTTCAAATGGCACGTATATGTATATGTATGTTAATACAAACGCTATTTTTTTCGAACTCAATAGTTTTCTTTATTATTTTATCATCGTAAAAAACATTAGGTAAGAAAGTTTGAGATTTACTGGCATATTACCACAAAAAAATCGGGGGTTCCCCGTTAAGACCGCTCATTACCACGTGATTATTTAAACCCCGCTCCCCGCTTCGCAATAATTAATCGCTACAAGCTACAACGCACGCTGCTCGGAACGGGATCACGTTTAGCATTACAACCGAAAGAACGGCTATGAAAGGCTGTCATTGATCGATCAAGCATCGATCAAAGCACTTCTCGCGCAAGTTGACGCTGACAACGTTGCATTCGTAGGACTGGAGAAATTCCGTTTACGTTGCTACTATGAATGATTGTGCGACTTTTATCGCGAAATATTTTAATTCATGTACGACAAATTAATTAATCGTAATAAGTTCCCCGCTACAACATGTTTAGTAACAGCCCGTTCTAAAATGAAAAATTTGTATCTCCGTCAATCGAAGCGACTCGAATGAAGAATGTAAAAAATTCAAACTGCACATATTTGTTGATAACTTAATTGTATTTAAACATTGTTGAAATGGGATTAATTCATACAAAAAGCAAATTTGAGAATTACATTTTATTATTCAACTAGTGGGATAGTTGGACATTATTCTCGATGAGGTTGAATAGAGTAAACGAGAGAACGAATACAAAAAGGGTGTCGAACAAGGTAGTCACTAATTTCACACTTTACACCACTAAATATATTAATGAAATAATTCAAATTCACAGATAAATAAAATTACGTTAATTCAATATTAAACAACGTTCCTTTTTATAACTGATTGATCAAAATTCAAAAACAATCTGTTCCGCGTTATCTAAAAAAAAATGATTTGATTTGAAATAATCCGCAAGTAACTCATATAAACCTTTTCCATCAGCATTCCAAAAGGAGACCATACGACAAAATAGCAAAATAGTCTATTGTTTATATGCAACTGCCCTTGCACTTGGTAGTAGTAATTATGATTTTCTTTTAAGTGCATATTTCCATTGTCATCTATAGTTGCAAAAGTTATTACTTTATTTTGAATGCCTAGTGTGGGAGCCATTTTCTTAATTTCTGAGGGACATTTGATTTTTACTATGCCCGGTCTTCAATTAAACCGTCTGGAGACTCCAAATATGATGTTTTCAGGATCAATGAAGAATCCACAACTTTGAAGCTATACTTTTCTTCAAAAGATTTAATGACAAAAGGTTCTTGTTCGGTGCCATATTTGGTGTATTCATTGCCAAAAAACTTAGAATATAGTAATTGCTTTACTTTGTTCTCACAAGAAGTTTTTTCCCGCATTTTACATATATTACCGAAGTTTGATGCCGTGAGACGTACAGACCTTTCTTGTCTCCATAAGGGGTTATCACCTTGACCTCTTGTCTGCATTTCTATGTTGAGTATTTCTTCTTTGGTTTTCTTTAACTCAGACAAAACTTCATATTTTTTTTGTTGGAACTGTTCCACAGATATGTCAGGTTCATGTTGTTCGAGACCATAATCTTCATCAGGAAGAGCTACTGACTTTTTCCTTGGAACAAACAATTTGCGCCTAACTTCAATATTCTTCCTCAACATTTGTCTGCGCCGTTTCATCTTATCAATGTATTTCTTCTTGAATCCAGAAGGACTTTTGTCTGTCATAGCTTTTTCCAAAATTCCATGATAATCTCCTGAAGCATTTCGTGAAATTACAGCAGTCTCACACCGTGTTTCATATGACCTTCTCAAAGTAAAATTGATTCGTTTACCGCATACAAATTTACAGATTATTGAGTTGTATTGTTCAGCTTGGTTATTATCCATATTTGTAATTAAGCTAGAAGCATTGAATACGAGTCTATTGAAACAAATTTCTATGTCTTGATAGAGACCACATTCCTCTGCATTTCTGGTACAATTTTTTTTTCAACATTTCTGTTTGCACAGCGAAAATAACCCAATTGTTCGCAAATTTTGTGTGCACCGAAAACGTGTGAGGCAACGTTTTTTAAATCTTTGGTAATTGCGGTTACTTTTTCTGAAAATGAATTTTCTTCGTTGATTCTGAAAAATAGGGCTTTTTTAATAGCTGTTCTTAGTCGAGCAGAATTCTCTCCAACAAGTTTTCTCAGCATTGGCGGCACTGGTGAATTTGTCGCATTACTGCGTTTACGGTCTAAAATAAACCAAGTTGAGCAACAGGTACAAACAGAATATTTATGTCGCAATATAATTCAAACTTACAACATATTTCGCGTATCTTAGCAGGAAAATTTCTTAATAGATGATTTTTGCATTCTATTTTTTGAACCAATAGATTTCCATAGGTACGTGTTTCTAGTAGTTTTTTGTTGACACTATTGTCACTAGATAAATTGAAATATTTAGTTTTTTTTATCTACACATACACGTGATTGCACGTGCCAACTTTCAGGAGTCTAGGAGAATTTTGACGTTTTCGTTATTTTTGAGGCCACGCCCCGTTTGGAATAAAGCTACATTGGTCCAAGGGTGTCAGTAGCAAAAAAAAAATTCGCACTTCTGTACCCCATTCGCTGTCACGTATTCATGGAATGTAAAATTTTTGAGATTGGTTATAATGGGCAGGTTTGAGAGCACAATGAAACAATACTAAATATAGGAAGTTTTTTCAATAATTTCCCAAGTTTGATTGCTCGCCGTGTAGTTATTTTTCATCCGATTGGATCAAACAAAAAACCGTAGTAAAGAGCATTTAATGCCCATTACACTGCCATATCAATTGTTTCGATGTAATCAGTGTATTAGCCTGGAGCGCACGAAACGTGAGATAACAGCAAAAACAGGCAATCAAAGTGGTGAACTTCAAAAAATCGTAGCTCATAAAGTATTGGTCCTACACTTGCGGTCTCGATTCGATTCTGAATTCCTATATCGTCAGATATTTAAATGAGGCAAAAAAATTTTTTCCACAAAGCCGTTTGCGCAGCGTACTCAAAAACGTGTTTTTTTAATTTCAACCACCATTTTCAACACCTTCCGAAAAGGTCACGAGGTCAAAAATTGGACATTTACATTAGGGGCATTTATGACTGTATAATCCTACTCACATAATTATGTCCATGCATTTTGTAAGTTTTTTCTTTTTATCCTGTAAGAATGTGCTATGCCATACGATAAATAAATAAATGATAAAACATATCAAAAAACCAAACCTGACCGACCTTTTGCAGGGTAACCCCTCTTTTGGTGACATTTTGCTTGGGCTAATACCCAAAAATAAAATTTTACCCGTTCTCTGTCCAATGCCTAAAATTTGAAAATGAAACTGCACAATGTTTGGCTTCTAATTAAACAACCAAATTTCTGTCTGACAAATTTATATTATATTCTTCGATTACAGAACTATATCATATTAAAATTTCAGCTATATGAAAATGATTTGAAAATATATTTTTTTTATTACTAAAATGGAGTCTGGCGCGGTATTAACGACAAAACTGTCTGGCAATTATAAATTTATATTGCTAAAAGGATATAAAAAATTATGAAAAAAAAAATCTTAAAATGATTTCAAAATCTTCAATTTTCACCTGTAGAAAAGTGATGCGCACAAGTAAACGCAACCGCTCCCAGGTGGCAGACCTACCGCATCCCTACCTAACTTCAATAAGAAAGAAATTATCAAAAAATCAGCCGTCTTAAAATGCCTTCTCGAAAATGTTGCTAGCTCTCGTACTACTAAGGCCGTATCCTTTCTAGTCAAAGGTGACAACGATATCTCTAGGAGTTCCGAGGGTCGAAAGGCCCCATACAATGTGACTTTATTAGGCGGCAAACGTTCGCGTCCGTCGTCGCACGGGCCCTTTTCACCGGGACGGACGCCAGGCCGACAGCAAGATCTCATCGCTAAGTCGTGCCGGTCTCTAACGGTCGATCATGGGTTTACCGATTTCGATGTCGGAACTTGGAATTGCCTATGAAATTTTAATCCAAAAAAATTTTAAACTAAAGGGGACGATCGGTCTAAAAAGGACGGGAATCCTTGTTTGTAGTACACCACGGCTCTATTTCTTTATTATCTGAGCTGTGCAGCACGCGTTATCTCTGACGCGCCACGACGTTGCCGATGTGTCACATTCACGGGAGTTTGCACTTCCGCCGCAAGTAATTTCGGTCCGAGCGGTAGCTCGCTGGGCGATTTTTATGTTTTGTAATAAATAATTACCAATCTTTGTAATTGAGAAATTAACTTATGTTCTATCATTGAAAATACATATGCGTTGGTGAAAACTCTCGTTTATGCTAAAATTTTTTTTCGTTGTGTTTATTTTATTCTGTAAGTTACATTTTCTGGATATTGACTAGTTTCCACGATTCTGCGAATATTTCTAAAAGTAATGCTAAAAACCGCATTCCAAAATATTGCATAGTTTTCAAATCGTTACTAAAATTACGATCAGGCGCTGTAGAGAGCAGTCTTCAACAATTTTAAGTTGCACGAAAGTAGACTACGATCGTAATCTGTTTGTACGCGTACGCAGTTGCAGTTGGGATCGGCTAGGTGCAGTATAAAATAGAACCGCTTGTAAAGTTATGGTAAGATTTTTGTTAATTCTTTAATTTAATCATTTAAAATTAAACTTTTATCGGAGTATATAAACTATTGGGCTAGGCTTACATGCTCGCTTCGCACTCACTACAAAACAGTTTCATATTTGCCATAAAATGAAGTGACCAGCAACATTAGAGTGAAAATGACGATATGTTGTAAATTTTGACATCACGAGAATTAGCGTCGTTAGTAATAGTGGACGTGAACTATGTAACGAAGTAACTAACTTTTGATTGTAGTTTATTACAGTTTTACACAAAAGAGATGCAGTGTGCTAAGAGCGTGAACGAGCGGGCTATTTAAAATTTATTTTATTTTAGCTTTTTAATTTGCACTGTGATAGGTATTACACAATTAAAATATTCTGCACATTAACATATAAGTAAGCATTTTTAAATTATAATAATAAAATAACCTAAGCGTTAAAAACAGGTTATTGAGACAAAAAGCTTTCACTGTGACGTGTATTTCGCGTCCAACGTTTTCTTATGGGAATTCAATTCTAATGTCATATTAATTAAAAAAAAGTTTTTTTTAACATAAATCATTGATAGATAATAAGCTGAAATTATATTTTTCTTTCAAAAAATTGTTTGTTTTTTACCCCACATTAATAAAGAAAATTGCTCGTTAAGAAGTGAATTAAGTTGTAGAGGTAATTTTGTTTAAATAAATGACTCATAAGAAGCTAGAACTGTTATTTTATGTAAAAAAAAAACTATAGGTTCAACTAGATTTTATGTGACGTTAATTCTTACATACAGGGAGCGTCAGCCAACTGGAATAAATTCATTATCTCAGTTATTGTGCATATTGAAAAAAAATCCCGAAACACGTCATTTTTAGTCTATCACCTGAAAAGTGAAAATTTCATCCCTAACCTCAACTCCTTTCGAGTGACAGATGCAACCCCCAAATTTTTAAATGGGAAGGGGGACTTGTGATACCTCATTTGAAAGATCTCTTCATGCTCTATACAAAAATGATATGGTTTAGAAATTTATTGCGAAAATCAAGGGTAAAAATTTTTATCTTTTTAACAAAATTCGCTACAACACACTAAAAAAACAAAAACTAATAGGGTTTCGTTCCTGATGTTGAGAAGGTAAGCAAAAACAATTGAAATTTTCATCAAGTGACATAAAACATTTTTCGTTAGTTGACAGTGTTTTTTTTTTTTGTTTAAAACGACATAGCAACTTGCTGTGTGATTGTAATCACATGACAGTAATTGTTAGTGTTGTATGTTACGTGTTATTTGAATATTGTTAATTTTAATTCAGAAACATGGCTTATTTAACAGAAATGCATAAAATAACAATGACGTGTTTCGGGATTTTTTTTCAATATGCCCAATAACTGAGATAATGAATTTATTCCAGTTGGCTGGCGCTCCTGTATGTAAATTACGGCTGGACATTAAATTCTCCAGTGCGTACTTTGGCACAGTGCTACTTAATAACTTTTTTTAATTCACTTTACAATAACAATTTTTAAAGCTTAACAACTGAAGAATTGCGAGAAGAAGAAATGCAATTTCAAATAATTAGAATATACCTATCAGAAAGTGGCATTCTGTTATTTGAATACTGAAGGCCCAAACAAGTGATTCACCTTAGCAACTTTCATTCGATTCTACTTGTTTTATTTTGCTCACATTTTTCACGCTCAAATGTTACGTGAAAAAACGGAAGTGGGACTCTAGTGAGTGCCCAATATATGCGATGATCAAGATAAATAATGAATCAGATGGCAAATTGTAATAAATCTTTTTTTCATTTAGATTTTCTTTATGTACTTTTTTATTTGAACGAGTATTTTACTTTTCAGTCATTGATGACAACAGTTGAGCAGTATCTTCCATCAGACTGGCGAAGGATGGATCAGCATACTGAAGTAGATTTAGTTGACATACCCAGCGACAATCCCTTATACGCGACTTTAGCCAACCAAGTAAAAGGCTCGTTTAATTTGAATACCAAACGAATTGTTTGTGTGCAAAATCCTTACTTGTATGGACAGTTTTTGATAAAGAAGCTGGAATATGAGACTGATCGAATGACTTGCGTCCGAGAACTCTTCCATGATACAGCAGAAAGCAATATTTCTTCAATTGCAAAGGATAATTTGAATTGGAGAATGGTTTCAAGAGCGAAGTATGGACAGGGTGTCAGTTTTTCTTGTAGCCCTGCATATGCTAATCAGAAATCATCGCGAAAGAATGGAGTAAACAGGGCTATGATCATTGCAGATGTACTAATAGGTTTAGAAGAAATGATATATTCATCTGTTACTTTGCCCAGTAGTAATTATGATACAACTGTTGGTAATTATCAACAAGTTTATGTGAAATATTATGATAATGAGTTTTATCCAAAATATGTGGTGTATTATACAAGTAAAAGTCAACCACGACGTAGATGGTAATTTGATAAAAATGAAGTTGTTTATTTGTTAATTTTACTAATACAGTTAAACTTCGCCATAACGAAGTACAATATAACAAAATATTTTTACAGTGTAGATATTTAATTTAATAGTTGTAGTATATTAAGAGGAGTTGCTGCCGCTATAACAAAGTATCTAAATGAGATATTTGCATTTAAGTTACATAATTTGAAAAAGAAATTATTTCGCAATCGAACGAATGGATTAGAATTTTTTTTTAAATTTTTTGATTATAAAAGTTTAAAAAAAATATATAATGAAGCATTGTCAACGCGATTTCTGTTAAATATCTCGGAGCTTGAAAAAGGATTTTTATCTTTGGCCATTTTAATATTACTTTATTTTTAAAAATGTTTTTGAAAACCGGGTGTAAACATTCTAATTAATAACTGCATAGTAGCCGCAGATTGCATTGCGAGAAAATTTCGAACCGATAATTTACAACCAACTTTATTTCACAGAATTGATTATTGTTACATCTTGCTTTCTTCTTGGTAAATGTCTAATAAATTTATAGATGATGAACAATTAAGCTATTTCCAAAAGAATCGCTTGTAACCATTTCATTTTTTGGGGTGCCGTGAGCACCCCACTTACGTACTGACGTGATATTTTCAACCTACCTAGTTAAAGGTTAATGTGTGAGCGCGAAGGGAGGTTATATAGACCCTTCATCGATATAAGAAGTACAATCAGTTTGGTGTTCCTGCGGATGTGGGATGTGGCGGATGATTATGTTTAGATTTCGATGTGTCCGTCCCAGAATTACAAGAATTTCCTGCGTAACAATAAAGACTTCTAACATCTAACATTTGGCGGATACTCCGAGCTTAGTCTAAGATGTGTCTGGACATAATCATATTATCAGCGTTTGAATAAGCAAATACATTTGTTTTTTTGGAAGCGTAATATAAAATTTAATCTAATAATTTTGAAAACGGTTGAGATAAGAATACATTTTTTAACCCAAAATTTTCTATTAATTCTGATTAATAACTTGAAATAAAAAATACTACTGAAAAAACAACCTCACCCGTTACAAAACTACTTTTCATCAGCTAGATATTAAGACTGCTCTCTACAGCGCCTGATCGTAGTTTCGAAATAATTTGAAAACGATTCAATATTTTGGATTGCGGTTAGTAGCATTACCTTTAGAAATATTCGCAGAATCGTGGAAACTAGTCAATATCCAGAAAATGTAACTTACAGAATAAAATAAACACAACGAAAAAAAATTTTAGCATAAACGAGAGTTTTCACCAACGCATATGTATTTTCAATGATAGAACATAAGTTAATTTCTCAATTACAAAGATTGGTAATTATTTATTACAAAACATAAAAATCGCCCAGCGAGCTACCGCTCGGACCGAAATTACTTGCGGCGGAAGTGCAAACTCCCGTGAATGTGACACATCGGCAACGTCGTGGCGCGTCAGAGATAACGCGTGCTGCACAGCTCAGATAATAAAGAAATAGAGCCGTGGTGTACTACAAACAAGGATTCCCGTCCTTTTTAGACCGATTGTCCGCTTTAATTTAAAATTTTTTTGGATTAAAATTTCATAGGTTCGACGATTTTTATAATTAATCAGGTTTTTCAGCAGGTTCTTGTCAGTATTGCATTAGTGATTAGTGCATTAGTCATATTTCTGCTATTTACTGCGATCCGAAGAACAGGATGTTATCGATTACGAATTTTAAGTAAATCATGTTTACAAAATTATTTATTTCATCATTACTGATTCAGCTTCCGTTATTGCGATTTATAAGAACAGGGTGTTATTCACTTCTGAAGATTATTTTTTGCAATTTCCTTGCTGATTGCGGATTTTTTGTTAATGAACACAAATGATACAATTTATTTCACGATTATGATTCAGCTTCCGTTATTCCGATTCATAAGATTCATAAGCAGATTTTTTTTACAGTTTCCTGACCGATTACGGATTTTGTTGTTAAATTTACAATTCAACTTGTGATTACTGATTCATGAGAACAATTGGGTTATTTTCGCTGTGCAAACAGAAATGTTGAAAAAAATGTTGTACCAGAAATGCAGGAATGCGATCTCTATCAAGACATAGAAATTTGTTTCAATAGAGTCTTATTCAATGCTTCCAGCTTAATTACAAATATGGATAATAACCAAGCTGAACAATACAATTCAATAATCTGTAAATTTGTAGGCGGTAAACAAATCAATGTTACTTTGAGAAGGTCATATGAAACACGGTGTGAGGCTGCTGCAATCTCAGGAAATGCTTCAGGAGATTATCATCGAATTTTGGAAAAAGCTATGACAGACAAAAGTCCTGTATTCAAGAAGAAATAAGGCGCAAACAAATGTTGAGGAAGAATATTGAAGTCAGACGCAAATTGTTTGTTCCAAGGAAAAAGTCAATAGCTCTTCCTGATGAAGACTATGGTCCCGAACAATATGAACTTGACATGTCTGTGGAACAGTTCAAACAAAAAAAGATGAATTTTTGTCCGAGTTAAAGAAAACCAAAGAAGAAATACTGAACGTAGAAATGCAGACAAGAGGTCAAGGTGACAACCCCATATGAAGACAAGAAAGGTCTGTACGTCTCACGGCATCAAATTTCGGTAATATATGTAAAATACGGGAAAAAACTTCTTGTGAGAACAAAGTAAAGCAATTACTATATTCTAAGTTTTTTGGCGATGAGTACACCAAATATGGTACCGAAAAAGAACCTTTTGCCATTAAATGTTTTGAAGAAAAGTATAACTTCAAAGTTGTCCTTTGTGGATTCTTCATTGATTTTGACAACTTCATATTTGGAGCGTCTCCAGACGGTTTAATTGAAGACATGGGCATAGTAGAAATCAAATGTCCCTCAACAATTAAGAAAATGACTCCCACGCAAGGCATTCTAAATAAAGTAATAACCTTTGCAACTATGGATAACAATGGAAATATGCATTTAAAAGAAAATCATAATTATTACTGTCAAGTGCAAGGGCAGTTGCATATAACTAATAGACTATTTTGCTATTTTGTTGTATGGTCTCCTTTTGGAATGCTGGTGGAAAAGGTTTATATGAGTTACTTGCGGATTATTTCAAATCAAATCAATTTTTTTTTAGATAACACGGAACAGATTGTTTTGAGAAACCAAAATGGCGACACCGTTAAAAAAATGTTATTACAATTGTATTTTACCGGAACTTATAGATCCTCGACATCCAAAAGGTTTAAAAATCAGAAATCCACCACGATGTAGTTCAGCTTAAAGGCCCCACTCAACGTTAATATCACCACAATCACTACGAAGAATAATTCCAGAAATCTGATTACCGATTCTTTGGTAGCGTCAATGTCAACTTCTTTTAATTTTTCTTTTACTAACTGATTTTATACCGCTAGTATAAAAACCATAGTGTTAGCGCCGCTCATAGCGCCGCGGTGGAGCACGTCCTTCGTCCTTAAGTAGAGTCGTCGCGCTTAAGTGTACGGTTCCTGTTCGACTATGGGACTCGCTCCCATCGCACCTCATCGTGAATAATATCCAACTATCCCACTAGTTGAATAATTAAATTTAATTTTCAAATTTGCTTTTTGTATAAATTAATCCCATTTCACCTATGTTTAAATACAATTAAGTTATCAAGAAATATGTGCAGTTTGATTTTTTTAAATTCTTCATTCGAGTCGCTCGATTGACGAAGATACAAAATTTTCATTTTAGAACGGGCTGTTACTAAACACGTTGCAGCGGGGAACTTATTACGATTAATTAATTTGTCGTACGTAAATTAAAATATTTCGCGATACCAGTCGCACAATCATTCATAATAGCAACGTAAACGTAATTCCTCCGGTCACTACGAATGCAATGTTGTCAGCATCAACGTGTGCGAGAAATGCCTTGATCGATGCTTGATCGATCAATGACAGACTTTCATAGTCGATCTTTCGCTTGTAATGCTAAATGTGATCCCGTTCCGAGGAGCGTGAGTTGTAGCTTGTAGCGATTAATTATTGGGGAGCGGGGTCGCAGTAATCACGTGGTAATGAGCGGTCTTAAGAGGGGCCTATTTGGGCGGGGCGCGAAATGAGCAACAAAAGTGGTTCCGATGTTTAGCGATAATCGCATTTAATTGTTAAAATTACAGCGGAATTTAGATAGAATATAGATAGAAGTAGGTTGTAAGTCGGCCATCAACTAGTTTTAGTTGAGTAATAATGTCGATTTATTATAAAACATGTATTTAAAAAAAAAAACAAAATTTAAAAAAAAATCCCTGAAACTTCGTGATGACCCAGGTTAGATTATTATATTATATTATATCTTATAACAACGCAGTAAAAGTCTAAAAACTTTGAAGGTTAAGAAAAGGTAGGTCCCCAAGGTTGTCAAAAGTGTGGCCATTATCAACGAGATGACGTTCCAGAACCAGAAGCCCGTCAAAACTTCGCGGGAAAATGTAATCATTGGCCTTGACCTTGCTATTTTGTTTCTGATGGGTATGCGGTAACTTTCCGTTACAATATAAGTATTTAGAAGCCTTGCTCCCATCCCAGAAATTCTAAAAATAGATTTGATGTTTCATTTGGTGCTTTCGGGCCATCTATGAACCAGAAAAAATACTACACTTTCTTAGCTTAGAAACATTTGGACTGTGGAATAAAATTGTCAAATCCCCACCATTGCCCCACCATTTCGTGGCGCGCTCTTAAGTTAATTTTTTCATTGTTAAATTCTACATGAAATTTAACTTGCATTTTCAAAATTTCATTCAAATCGCTTCTTCCTAGTAGCTGCAATAAATTAAAAATCGTTTTCTTCATTCACAAAGCATTTCCGGGTCCATATTTATACGAACATTTTTAACAGGGGAACACGCACCCGCAAGGTTCACGCTTGCTTTTGAAACATCCTATATAAAATAACGTGTAAATAAAATCATAACTAGCATAATGGTGTTTATATTGATAAAATCGATACATTAATAGTGACAACGAGACATTTGGTCTCACCAATACAGGTTTTGCGAAAACAACTAATAAAAGTTTTATTATCATTTGCTATATTCTCTCTTAATTAGATCCGAAGCTTTTTCAGCAATCATGTACACTGGAACACCAGTATGTCCCGAAATTAGAAGAGGCATCACACTGGCATCCACTACTCTCAATTTTTTTATTCCATAAACTTTAAGTTCGTTATTTACTACAGCTCCGTCGTCACTTTTCGGACCCATTTTACAAGTACCTGCAGCATGATCAATACTTAAGGATAATTGTTTCATAGTGCAAACCCAATAACCTTTGGACAAATACTCAAAATCTTTACAAGCTGGAAGCTGATATTTTAATAACGTGGCATTAAGTTTCTGAAAGGATTTTGTATGTAAAAGCTTCAAACTGTACTCAATTCCTCTATACATTGTTTCAACATCTTCCTGTTGCGATAAGTATTGCGGGTCTATAATAGGAAAATCATACGGCTGATTACTGGCCAAGGAAACACTACCGCGCGATTTCGGGTGCAAAACTACAATCGCAATCCCTATAGAATTCTGCGGGTTAATTTTAGCAAAATAATTGTCTGTTGTTTGCTGGTCATAAACGCCAGACCGAGGAATTTCCACGCTTAAACCATTAGGAAGAGTACAAAGCATTTCTACATCAGGATAATCGGGCAAATTACATTTTTTTGTTTGTTTAAAGTTGATGACTTGAATACTTTCATAATAAGTTAAATCACCTTCTCCTTGCAAATAATTGATTATGTCTGTTGTCAAATTTTTTCTATTTTCGGTATAATTGGTTTCTACTCTAAATCCGCTAAACATTACATGATCTTGCAAATTTTGACCGACGCCTTCCAATTCATGTACCACTTCGATCCCTTTCTCGTCAAGGTGGTGCCTTGGTCCCACTCCTGATAACATTAGTAACTGTGGTGAATTTATTGCTCCTGCTGATAGTATGATTTCTTTTTGGGCTCTAGCCACATAAAGCTGTCCATTTTTTATGAATTTAACTCCGTAAGCTGATTTTGCGTTTAGTAAAATTTTCAGCACCAAAGTATTAGTAATTATGTGAAGATTTGAACGATTAGATACTGGTGTTAGAAATGCTTTAGCTGCGCTATCTCGAGCGCCATTGATGATGGTTTTTTGTTGTTTTGCAACACCTACTTGTCTTCTTCCATTATAATCTAACTCTTGTTGCCCTAGTTCTTTATGGCCAGTTATGATAGTTTTCAGAATAGGACTTTCTGGTCTTGAATATTCAACATTAAGTAAACCGCCAACGCTATGATATCCAAAATCACTTTTAATTTTTGAATTTTCTGATTTTTTAAAATACGGTAAAACGTTTTTATAGGACCAGCCGTCATTACCTAGTCTTTGCCATCTGTTGTAATCGATGCGATTGCCTCGTACATAGGCCATTGCATTTATTATGCTTGATCCTCCCAGTACCTTCCCTCGAGCGATCGGGCATTGTTTACCGACAAAACCTGATACAAAATAAAGGTAGATATTAAGTGATATTTAATATGGCGGCATTGTTACTTTTTTATTAAGTGACTTCATCAAATGTAAATCTAGTATGTAACTCGAACGCTTTCTAATTGTAAGTTGAATTTTTCCTTAAGTCGAAAATTTAAATGGCAATAGAATTAATATCATATTTTACATTCACCAGTACCAGTATTATGATTAAAAGTGTCACATTTGCGTTTGCGAGACGGAGCGTTGCACAGCCGTGCGAATACAAATTTACGAGTTAAAAAGTAACTTGCGAATGAAACATACTATTTTTCCTCCAGCCAACAATACACAGCAAAGTACAAATTCTAAAGTACCTACTGATAGGTAGAGTGATATCCAAGTAGTTAGGAAAATATTTTTGAAGGCTAGGATTAAACAAATTTTTTAGTCTAGGATTAAAAATGAATGTGACCTTTAGTGATAAAACACTTTTTTCTTAGTTACAAAAACAACCAGTTGATCTACGGCTTGGAGATTTTTTTTTAAAACTCGAATTGTCTTTAACTCAAAGAAATATAGTCGACAAGTGACTGTTCGAGTTATGAAGAGTAGGCGTAATAAATAAATTTTAGGTGATGTCTTATTACTTACCTAGGCAGCTATTGTTTTGTGGAATAGTTTGGTAGCCCCAATTCATCCGACTTAACTGTAATGTTGGGCCGAATGCTGGGATATCGCTAAATGCGTTTTCATATTTGCCTGCTTCCAATAGTAATATGTTCCAAATTTTATTCTCCGATAAACGATTCACGAGTACACAACCGGCCGAACCTCCCCCGACAATTATAAAATCGAAGTTTCCAAAATCTTCAAATATAATATCTTTTAGTTTAAGTTCAAGTAAACAACTTTGTACATAGTAATTGGATTTTAGATTATCAAATCTTGCAAAAAAGTATTGAAACATTCATTCATTTAACTGCAGTTTGGCATTATGATAATATGTTTAAGGTTGGCCTGAATTTTTGGAGGTCAGTGTATAATTGAGGCGTTCGATATCAAAACTCGTCTCATCCAAAATTCGCCTTCTTCAACTTTAGATTAAAAAATAACGAAGGGTATTGAATTTACGTTTAATGAAAAATGACAAATAAATCTTAGTAATGATTACAAAATAAAAAAATTAAACATTTGCACTTTATCTATAAAAATAAACTCTGGAGACATTTTTCTCGATTAGCCAGAAATGGTTTATTAAGTTGGAGAAAGCGAGTTTAGATAATTATGGAACGACTCAATTATAATAATATGCAATTATAAGCTAAGCTGGAAATTTATATTGGTCACATCTACTTACCGATAACGGATTCGCTTGTTTGATTTTGCTTGAAATATTCCGAATTGTTTGGAAATTGATACAAATTGGCTTGATTAATTTCGGCACTAATTAGCTCCTCATAATAATTAACTAAATCAGCATATGCATTGCTGAGATGAATATGGCAGTAAAAAATTATAATAATTATGTGAAACATTGTGCGAAGTAAATATGAAGTAACTACTCGAACTCGTCATGCCGTTGGACGTTTATAATGTTTTTTTTTATCAAGTTTACGTGCTGCAATTAGCGTTGCATGTAAATTGTGACCCAAAAAAACCTTTATTAAAAAAATTATCTAAAATTCAGAGTGAATTGTAAATAGCGTATAATATTCACATCATGATATTGTACTTTAAAATGAATTTGGTCTTACAAGAATAGTTTTTAAATTATTAGAAGTTTTTAAGTTTGACATCTCTGCCGGTATACTGTAATTCTGTTATTCTACGACCACTACCGAAAATGATCATTATTGTACAAACAATAAATGCAGTAAGCTAATTCTTGCGCACGCCGTGTGTTATACAATAAAATCGCACAGTTAGGGACTTTTATCAACATTGTGTTGGTAGCGTAATTGACAGTGACAGTTCGGTTTAATTCTGAGAACCCGGTCAAAAAGTAATAGTTATTTCACCAACATGTGCGTTAATAAGAACGATTAATAATCGAGACAGTTTAACGGGTGAGCGGAGCGAGCGCGTTAATATTGTTGAGATTATTAATCGCCGATTAACGCAAAAGTTTATTACAATATTTTTCCGTTGATCGAATACTATGAAATTTAAGAAAATGTAATTTTTTCCTTGATAAAAATTTCAATAGATATTCGAATCAAGCATGTCATGCATTTTAAAACAATAGATACTCAAATCAAAGGTGCCATGAATTACAAATAATGTCAAAAGTTTGACAATCCATCTCCACTTTTTATCAATTTTACTGGCTGTACTGTTGCTAGCTTCTACATAAATAATATTAATTAAATTTGTAGTTCTCATTGGTATATTTTGTATTCATTTTGTCAGATTACATTTAAATAAAGTGAAATTTCAATTTAATGGTATATTTCGTTGCCTAGATACCGAAATCGTGCATTTATAATAAATCATTCATTAAATCGGGTCGTAAATCAACGATCACCGGAAAATAAAATTTCTAATAGTTAATAAAATACTTACTTGTTTATTTTCTTTCTATTTCTATGTGTAATTATCATTAATAATTTTGATAAATAAAGAATCAAAAACATTTTAATTATTAGCGTTGCCAAACTAATACAACGTTTAATTTTTATTCATCATCTTTACAGAGCGTTTCTAAACTAATGAATCATTTCATTTTTTTATACAACTCTAGTTGTAAAACATGCGCCCTCGCCAGTCCTAATGGCAAAAAGGGTAGGATCCAAAGAGAGAGTTGCAAGTGGGTTTATTGTTCTTCTAATCAATCTACAAGAATTGATAGATTATGAAATCTTCTCGCAGTTCATTAAATGTCCTGTTGAATTGTCCAAAAAGTCTTGTGCTCACATTTGATTTCTGCGGCGTTGAAATGGAAAGCATAGATTTACGAATTGGTAAAAAACATTTCAGTGTGTTTAACTTGTTCTCGGGTTTGACAAAACTCTGGTATCTTGAGTTGCTACTGTGTATTTGAGATTTACTTTCTGTACTCCTTTCCCACTTTCTTGGGAACTTGATTTTTTTGGTTTAAAAATTTTATTCTAATAAAGGTGCATTGTAAAATAAAACATTTTATTGGGAATTCAAATTAGTTTTACCGCGTATTGATAATATAGGTAACTGTCGCATTGTGACGTCATATCCAGGATAGAAACTTTTAACGCCAGTGCACGTCGCCGGTTAAAGTGAATTTTTGTAAATATGTGGCATTATAAAAATTGAAAAAATTATTGGAAAATTATGTAAGATTAACAACAGCGCAAACCATCTGAAAAATGGGATCACTTTAGGAGATGATGCAAAACCTTTAAAGCTTCTCGACATAAAACTATTTACCAAAAATGTTGCATCATCTTTGTGTAAATGAAATAAAGTATTTTTATTACTAGAAGTACTATTCGTTTTCGTTCAATAAACTTATCTGTTCGGATTGGGTTTGCAAGGTTTACAAGTGTACATACCATTACAAAAATATCATCTGCCATTGATACTAGATTGGCTGGCAAGCGATTTTCCAATATCTTAAACGTTTTTATTATCTGATTAAACCTTTCAATATGGACCCTAGCCGAAGATATTTGAGCAATCTTAATAGCTTCAGCGTGAGAAATTTTGTTAGGTTAGTTTCGGATGTATTCATGGTTAATGTTAACACTGACACTTTAAATCTGGCCTACAACTTGATATCAAACAAACAAATCACAAATCAGTTCATTTCTTCTTTAGAATTATCGAAAACTAATCAAATTATTACATAACTCGAACAATAACAAACGCACGTGGCTCGACGTGACGTCACTACAAGGAATTCGCTTACAATTAGTTGAATTTATTTACGCTAGAGTCGCATGCTTAACTTGAATTGCCTATTACATCTACTGCTACCGTAAATTTTTGTTTTTTAAGTATTACTTTTAATAACCGATTTGTAATGTTTTTTCTCGTTTAAACCAGAGTCCATGAAATTTTTAAAAATATTTGTCTAAAATTTTTGATGCATCATACCAGCTTTCAGATGGTTCTGTGAGGCCACCATGTGAAAGGTGCCTTATCCAAGAGGGAATTTGATATGAATGATCACCTCTTTCTTCTGTATAAGTAAAATGACCAAGATATTTGTAAACATCATTAAATTTTTTCGCCACCCATCTTCCCAAATACCTCAGCCCATCATCTTCTACTAAGTACATTATGTTCGTCATCAGTTGTTGAAAAAAGACTTTCTGCTTCTGACATTTCTTCAGTAATCTTTTGTGATGGCAATTCTACTTTTGGAACTATTTCTGAATGATTTCGGCTTAAAAATACCAGCAAAATTTTCAAACACGTTTTTCTCGAAAATTGTTGACCGTTGCGTCGCATTATTTTACTATGAATTAATAGGAGGGTAGGACTATAATATACCACAGACTCGTCAAAATCTGAGACGACCAAACCTGGTGTTCCCCATGTTATAACAATATTAATAACAGTACCGTTACATTGTAAAACCGTTAACATCAACTAAAGTATATTTAAATGTGCAAAAAGTTAATAAATCGACATCAATATTATACAGGGTGATTTCTAAAAAACGTCCCACGCTCTAATTCAGTTATTTATTGCCTAATTTCAGAAGAAAAAAATAATTAATTAGTCGACTAAGGGGCAAATTCATAGTCGTCACTCAATCTCAACTCAATCTCAACTCATCCTCATCTCACTTTCTACTAATTTGTTACTCACTCAAGCTAGACTCATCCTCACCTCACTTTTGGCATTCATAAACATGAGGACGCGTCTTGCTAAGTTGAGTTGAAAGTGAGGAACTACGTCATTATTTACGTCACGTATCTATGACGTTTTACGTCCTACTGGCGTTGATAGGTTATGTTGTGATTGTTTATTTTAAAACTTCAAAGTTAAGTTACAAGTTCTGCGTATGTCTGTATATTATCATTAATAATTTACAACCTATTGTTGTACATCCCTTTTTGACCGAAAATGAGCTACTGATTATTTTTACTTAAAAAGGATATAAAACTAATCAATTTAATGATATTTATCACAAATAGGTTATTCAGATTCATTGAGCAAATGTTCATTAAATGGCTAAAGTACACTACTACATTTTGGCTTCTGAAAAATTCACAACAATGATAGAGAACTGCAAAATCCTTAGGAGACGATCTGTTTTTACGTATAGGTAATTTAATGGTGAGAAATGAATAAATTATACAAGAAGAGAGAATTGGAATCGACAACTTTAGTTTCAATTAAATTCCAATGGGAAACGTTTTAGTAGACAATTGTGGAACTTTATGTGAAATTTGTACAATGTTTTATTTCTAAAAAGGTTGATTTGTGAAAGTGTGAACTTGAATTTTTAGTGCATTTATGATGTTAACATGAGAGTGGTCAAAGAACTTGTTGATTTGGCTCAAATTGTTTAAATTTAAATTGTAACTTTTAGAAATATAAATGTAATATTAATTTCGGTCACCTTTATTGACAAAGGAAATAGGTAGGTGTAATAAAACTGGTTGAAAAATTTTTTTCACATCTGGTCAACAACTGTTTTAGTGCAGGTATTGTTATAGTTTTGCATTTTGTAACATCTGGTCAAGAATTTTTCCTACTTTAGTGCAAATATCTTTGTATTTAGTTTGCTGCTTCATACTGACAATAAACAGTTTCAAAATATTTCAATTTGGTTCTTTTTGTGTTTTTGTTTCGTTAATATGGGAGATAAAAGGAGATCATTTTTCAGCGGCGATGAAAAAATTTTTTTAAAAGAGTTGATAAACAAGTATCAAAATATAATTGAATGCAAGAAGACAGATTGCATCAGCGTCACCAAAAAAAAAAAGCATGGTGTGCTTTAACAACAGAATTTAATGCAATTAGTGAACATACTCATGTAAGTACCTTTAATTGTATTATGTGTGCAAAGGACCTAGGCATGTTAATAAGAGTTATGTCTTTCTTTTGTTATAGCGCACTGCCGAGCAACTTAGGAAATGCTGGGACAACATGAGGAATCGAAGAAAACAGCAGTTGTCCCAGGAAAAGGCGCATCGCATGGCAACAGGTGGTGGTCCATATGTGGCACCAACCGACGACAACATCGATGCTACGTTTAGCAATGTAGACATTGAGTTGACAGACACCATCGATAGCGATGCTATCGCGTTGCAAAATGGATTGTCATTGTCAAGTCAAGAGGATGAAGGCATGTTGCCGATGGAAGAAGGTAGTAAATATAATAGAAGTAACTAATTTTTGATGTATTATATGACTATCTATTCTTATTTTAGTACTACAGGTGGTCATTGATACAGGTGATAATGAAAAGGACTGTCAAGAAGAACCACCAGTCAGAATATGTCCGACAAGGAAGCGGCCAAGACATTCATACACCTCTAGAGGGACAGCTATAGAGAGGGAGTTGGCGGTAAGGCTAGAACGCACCGAAACATTAAAAAGACAGGAGGAAGAACTCCACCAATTGAGAGTAGAGGAGCAACAACTAAAAATTAAGGAACAGAGACTTAAAGTTGAGGAGCAACAAGTAAAATTAGAGATAGTTAAATTTCAATTTGATTTATTAAAAAAACAATAAAATATTATAAAAATAATGAAATAAATTTTATTAACACAATGTACAATGCATGCTAGTTATAAGAAACCTCAATTTTCCGTTTTCATTACATCCCGAATGGAAGAGGGGAAGATCTTCAAAAAGGCGCCAGATTGGAGAATGGTATCGGGTCCTTGCTAACTAAAAAGCTCTCTCAATTGACGATGGGGAATCTCGTGCCAAAGTTTATCTGAAAAAAAGATCCGAGTACACTGCTCTTCTACTATCTGGTGTTCAAATAGTCATGACATCCTGAGTGACTATGGATTGCAAAATGTGTGTCTAAGTTACTATAATTATTAAAATATGAAGAAAACTGTTTTACATGATGTCATGACTTTTTGAACACCAATACAAAGTCATGTGGGGATGGCATATGTAGAAGTTTATTCGATTCAATATTAATCGCATTAATGCATTAATTAAAATGCCTCTCAATAAACGCAGCTCGAATAACATTTCCCCTTTGTTGCACAGGTGCAGGCGGAACATCTACTATTCGGTCTACAAAACCATCCTCCTCCACATTAGGCATTTTTTCGGATATTGCAATATTGTGCAAAATAGCAGTTGCAGCAATTATCCGAACAGTGCTCCTTAATTGGTACTGTAAACATGTTGTTAAACATCGAAATCTGGATTTCCAGATTCCAAATGAACGTTCAACAACATTTCTGGTCCTAATGTGAGAACTGTTATATAATTGCTGAGCTCTTGTTGCTGGGTTTAGTATTGGTGTAAAAAGATAACGCGTCTGCTGATAGGCACTATCTCCCAATATCAAACCCGACAACAATCTTTGCTCGCATTTCATCCGTATAACGATATCCAGTATCTCACATTTAGGACCAGCAACTACCTGCACGTTCAGGGACATCCAGCCTTTCCGATTGCGGTAGATCTCACCATTATCACCACCGGGATTTTGTATTTCGATGTGGGTCCCGTCAACACATCCAATCACTCCTGGAAATCCTCCTATTTCAAAAAATAAATTTTTACTAGCATTTAATTCATTGCAACAAGGAAATTTAACATATCTTTGTAAATGCTGGCAGAGATTTTCAGAAACTTCCTTGATGATGCGATGTATCGTTGTTTGACTAACACCAACCGTATCACCAGTAACCCTCTATAATCGGTAATAAAATAATGTTAAGCATTTAGGCAAAGAAAATAATTATTTTACCTGAATTGAACCGCTGGCATAAAATCGTAATGCCACACATAATTTTATTATGGGCGGCACTGGCAAACCACGCTGATTAATCGGTGCATTTTGATTAGGATACACCAAATTTATTAAAAGATTTTGAATAGTTCCTCTTGAAAAACGATAACGTTGCAGGAGTTCATTATCGCTATATTTTTCTAGAGGATTCTCCATGTCTCCTATATAATGCCTATAAAAAAATATTTATAACCCTATTTATTCAAAAATCTTAATGTAATATTATTACCGTGGTACCCGCGCATAAGGTTCGTCTTCTACATACTCTATGAAATCAAAAAAATCGTCCACCATCCTGAAAGCTATTTATTTAAAAAAAAAACGATAGTTCAAAGCAGTTGAGCGATAGATGAGAAAGAGATAAGGTAGCTACGATCGCGCCTCAGAAAAATCTCATTTTCGAGTCAGAGATGAGGGCGAGATGAAGAGAGCTTGAGGTGAGAAACGTCTATGAATTCGGAAAAGTGAGGAATAGGTGAGGAGTTGCCCTATGCGCATGCGTTGAGGATGATTTGAGGTTGAGTTGAGATTGAGTGACGACTATGAATTTGCCCCTTAGAAATTACACGAAAGCAGTTGTAATAAGTAGCTCTCGCTGTGTGTTGGTTCAGAGAAGCGCATTAGTTTGTCCGTAATCATGGTAAGATTCCAATTTTTTACTTTAATTTATCAGATGGTATTATTTAAGTCGTAATATCGGTGTCTCCAATTTATTTAGTACCTAATTTTGAAGAAATATCGAAACATTAGATACCTAAGTGATAACCCATCTATTTTTTTATATTGTAACATTTATAATATTTTTTTCAGTCTCTTATGGCGGCAGTTGGCCAAAATCTTCCATCAGATTGGCAACGTATGAATCCAAACGCTGAAGTTCAATTGTTCGACATACCGAGGTCCAGTTCTTTATATAACCTTTTGGCTAATAAAGTAGCAGGCCCGTTTAATCTGAGTATAAAACAAATTGTTCGTGTTCAAAATCCATATTTATATGGTCAGTTTTTGTTGAAGAAGCTAGAGTATCAGACGGATAGAAATGCTAGCATATTAGAGCTGTTCCATGATACAGGAGCAAGTAAAATCGATTCAATCGTAAAAGACAACTTAGATTGGAGAAGGGCTCATCGAGTGAGATTTGGGCGTGGCGTTAGTTTTTCCCCATCCCCTTCATATGCCAATAAACAATCATCTCGAGATAATGGATCAGATAGGGCAATGATCATTGCAGATGTAATAATAGGTATATCACAAAGAACAAATTCAACTGTTACATTACCAAGTGGTAATTGTGATACAACTGTTGGTAATGGCAATAAAGTTTATGTAAAATATTATGACAACGAGTTTTATCCAAAATATGTGGTCTATTATACAAATAGAGGTCAATTACATGGTGGATCAACACGTTACGTTACTTACGATGCTGATGATTTTTATGATTTAGATGACTTTTAAGACGTGACAAAAATGTATTGTTTTAATCTTACATTACTTATAAGATACATTTATATTTGCATTTTCAATAAATTACATTATAACGTATATTGTAATTATTTTAATCACTATCTTCATCTTCATATTTCTCATCTTTCTGTTCTTCTTTTTCAAATTCAGATTTTTTTAGTGTTGCCCAACGTTTCAAACTTGAGAGGGCTGGTAAGGGGATATTTAAATGCTTCGAAAGGTACAAGTAACATCTTTTGTTGCTTAATTGCCGAATGGTGTAACCCATTGCCATATCATCATTGCTCCAGTATATTTTCTTTTTACCAGATAATATTTTTATTTGTGACTCTGAAAACACTCTCAATAATACATTCTTTTGATCAGTTAAACTCATATTTGTTTGTTTAATAATATTTATTTGTTGCAAAATTGTTTTTAATTCGTCAATTTTTTTCTTATTCAATTCTGCCCTTTCTGCAACTTTCATCTTTAATTTATGATTTTCATTTTCTAGACGCTTTAGTGTTTCTCTTAACTCTTGATTTTCTTGTTTTAATTTGCCAATATCTTCAAAGTTTAAGAGATGTTTATACTTGCTGTGATCAATCACCTGCAGTTCATCTACTTCCTGGAAACTAGGACTTGCATATGAATTATTTTCTTTAAATTGATCAGTGACCGTTTCCAAATTTGATCGAATATCAATAAATTCCTTTAATGAATTTGAGTCAAATGTGGCAACGCTGGCTGTCTCTTCACTTGGTTGTACATCATAAATTACTATATTTTTAATTTCAGGGTTTTGAATTGAATCAGTTTCTGTGTGTACAGTTTGTTCGATGCTTTTTACTAATACTGGTGTTTGTGGATTAGGAAGATATAAAGTCGGTACTGCGTCAAATTTCAACATTTTACAGTAAGATCCCAAATAATCGAGCATTTTGTATTCTGCTGTATAGCAGTTGCTGTCAAAATGTACTGAACATATGTGGGCTGAAAAATGATAAAACATACAATTATTAAAATTGAAAACGTAGAGAAATTAAAATTTATAATGTATATAATATAAATTTATAACCTATTGATTTTTCAAAATAATTGATATACTGACAGGTGTTCTATAATACGCGTAAAAATTAAATCTTATACATTTGCATGTTAAACATTTGCCACAGTATTTAAATAACCATGTTGCTAAAATTTAAATTAAAAAAAGTTCTTTTGAGTGAATTAATTGCAATAGAAATTGCCCATGATTAGTTACCTGCCATACATTCTACAAGACTGACAGATGATTGCATGCATTACCAGTATTTGTATCAATTGGATCTGCCCTCCAACATGCCGTAACCCATTGTTGGGCAACAACTGGATGTTTTGGAAAGTAATAATATTGAACTACTGAATCTCTTGTTGTTGCTGTACTGTTTGCACATCCATATACAGCACAAGTAATTATGGTTTCCATTTTTTAGTCTCATTCCAGTCTGCAATGCCAAAATAATTAATAAACCACATTTTGTAGTTTTAAATTTTATCATTAATTCATGCAGTAAGGAATCTATAGGTTTTATATATAATGTGCTTGACTGCTTATTTCAATGTTTTATATTTAACATTAAGAAATGCAAAGCGTAACTTTACACAGATCCTATCAAAAGTTAAATAATATTCTACATTTTATCTTTAAGTTAAAACACAACAGATTGTAAACGAAGCACAGATTAATAAATTAAGTTAATCAAATTTTGCAGCTGCCCATCGTTGAACAGCGGATAGTGCAGGCAAAGGAATATTCAAAGTTTGCTTCAAATATAAATAACAGTCTCTGTTTCCTATATGCCGGAGAGTAAACGCCATTGCCATATCATCATTACTCCATATAGTTTTTTTTCTTCCCAAGAGAATATTTATTTGCGATTCTGAAAATATTTTGGACAACAGATTTTTTTGATCTTTACAATTTAATGATTTTGCTTTTAATTTTTCACATTGATTTGAAACTCTGACAATATTTTGTTTTCGATTAAGCAATTTTTTTTCATAGTTGTACGTTTTTTTAATAAGATTGCTCTTTTCTCTAGTTGCTTTTTCAATTTGTTGTTTTAATAATAGGTTCTCGTCAAGCATTCTTTTTGTTTCAACAAAATCTTTCTCATATTCAATTAAATCCACAATATTAATTTCTGGACCATCTAAAAGTTGTGATGGTATAGCCAAGGGTTTTAATTTTCTTTTACAATTTAAGTTTTTTATTTCCCCTGCGTAATCATTTTCATAATCTTCAGATAAAAAATGATCAGTGCAAACTTTGGCTGAATTAGGATTAAAGCCTTCTACAAGTCGACATTTTTCAAACCACACTTTTTGTAGTTCTGAATCTTCTGGAAAACTATGAAATTTGTATCTGGTCGAATCGGTTGCATCAAAGTTATAAAAGATATTGCGACACGAGATAACCGCGCATTTGAATGGTGCTGTCCTGTAAAAATTTGCTTATATTTAGTTACCCTAGGTATTCAATTTTCAAGTTACCAGAGCGTAGTATCACATTGTATTCTTTGAACACTTTCTGATTCACTTTCAAGCATATCACTTGCAACCTTTAGTTTCACTTCTAATTCAATTTTATTAGCAGTTTCCATTTTAACAACTAATTTAGTTGATAATGTAATAATATACACAAATACTTTCAGATTAAATATTAAAAACTTTGGATAATACCAAATTTGTTAATACAGCAAATCTGGAATTTGAAATAAGTTTTAATACATCTATTGTTAGGAGTCATTCTAATTTAGTTTGTTAAAATAGTATTAAGTTATAAAAGGAATGTGAATTCTAATAGGAATAAATGCAGTTAGCTTGAAAATAATTTTAATTCTAATTAATAATAAATGAACCTTTAATTCGAATTATTTTTTCGCATTTCTTAATGTATTTCTAATATTTAATTCATAACTGCATCATTGCAAACAATCAAATGTAGGTTATTAATGGTTTATTTATGGAGTACTTCAAATTAAAAGCTTACTTAAAAATATTAATGATTTCTATATTAAATATTTAAGTTAGTATAGATAGTTACCAATGTTTAAACATTTGCTTACAAATTGTCAAAATCTGCCAAAAAATTATTTATCTGCTAGACAATATAATGCCAGGTACCAATCTTATAAACTAAAATATTTCATAATAATGGAAAAAACTACTATGCAGAATTATGACTTGTTTTTAATAAATTTTGTTTTATTGAAAAAGTTGATTCATCTAAAATTTGCATTTAACAGGCAAAATAATATTACTTTATAGAAATAAGAATTTGGAAATTAGATTAGTTGTGATGTTTCCTATGATCATTTAGATAATATATAAATACGCTAGACAACATAATTTTTAGTTTATTATTCAGTAAAAAACAATAAGTAATGGTTTTCGTTGAATCCGATTGGAATAGTCATTTAGCGCTAAAACGTTTAAAAATTGCGATACCATACCAACCGTAGCCAAATTTACGGTTCATTTTGCCTTCAAAATAAACCATTAAGACATATCTATATCAACAATTCTTGCTAATGCATAACCAATTCGAGTTAATTGATAGGAAAATGAGAAATTAATTAATGTTGCCTTCGTATACAACCATTAAAATGAACTAAATCCGAACTTGCCCATTGCAAAAGCGTTCAAAAAATTAGTTCACGTGACGTCATTTTTAGGCATCTGTTTTCAGAGTTGACTCCATATTATTTTTAATACATGCATTTTTGGCAAAACAACCCTAAGTATTAACATATCGAATTTTTTAATAGTGGCTTTATTGTTTTAACCTATTTTAAATGAACTAATATATTTATAAAACATTGGGTAAGTTAATTGGGTTTGAATATTTTAGTTGAGGTTAGTATCTGAAATATTTTTAGTAGGAAGACCTATAATGGAAGGTGAGCAGTTTTCATTGTGTTGGAATAACTTCCACAATAATTTAAGTACCGGTTTTCATTCTTTACTGCAAGATGAAGATCTAGTAGATGTTACTTTGGCTGCTGATGGACGCTACTTAAAAGCACACAAAACTGTTCTTTCTGTTTGCAGTCCTTACTTTAAGGAATTATTTCGTTCAAACCCTTGTGAACATCCCATTGTAATATTACCAGATGTAAATTATGGGGCATTAAGTAATTTGTTACAATTTATGTATCAAGGAGAAGTTAGTGTTCGTCAAGATGAAATACCAACATTTATGAAAGTTGCTGAAACATTAAGAATAAAAGGACTTACTGATAGTACAACTGGAATGGTAAGTTATTTTAAAATACAGTTTTAACACATTGTCAAGCACTAAAGCAGCAATTCTTAACGGGGGCCACAAAAAAATTCTACTGTCTTAGGTGCGAAGCGCCAAAGGCTATAAGATATGTGGGCTATAATAGTCTACACAACCATGGTGAATGTACAATGGTTTTCACTACCAGTTCCATTAGGCTGTTTAACATGAGCTAATATTGTAAATTGATGCTTTTTTATTAAAACGCTTAACGCCAAAAATTAAAAATACATATTTCTTTCCATCCAAGCCTTCTTCTGATAATGTGAACACTTTTCTGTTCTGCTTGTATGTGTACATTCACAGAAGGCAAGATTTTGGATCAAAACAAACTGTTCACATAATCGAAATTGATCTTGTTCGCTCTTTACAATGTGCTGCTCACTAAATGAATAGTTCATAATGGATACAACCGAGCGCCTACTGTAATAATAATTGATATTTATTTTGTTTAGGATTTTTTTCTGCTATTATAATAATTAGTTAATAAAGTTTTTCACTTACAATGTTGAATTAAAAAAGTGACAGGATCTCATTATTGACCTTGGTCAAAATTTATTATTAAATTAAATTAATTATTATCATAATATGTAATCATTACAATCAGAAATCAAAAATAAATTAATGTTGTTTTGAGAATCTCAGGATGTCACCAATGAAAAAACAGTTCGTTTCCAAATAATTTTATTATTTTGAGCATTATTGAACAGAATATCTATTAAGAAATTAATAGAATGTTCTAAATACGTTTTACTAACATTTAATGTAAAAAATTGTGAAATTGAAAAATTGCCGTTTACAATACAGTAAAACCCCTCTAATGAGGACACCCCTCTTAATGAACAGTTTTTAGCAGTCCCGGCGTTCCTCCATAAGATTATATTATATAAATACCCCTCTATTACGGACATTGGATACTACTTGTCTACCCGAAACTTGGAATTTCCCCCTCTATTGTGGACACTTTCTAAGTATATTTTGGAAAATTTATATCTTGTTTTCAAAGAAATACCGTCATAAGTTATGGCGAATTAGGTTGAACATTTTCTTTCCATCAACCAATAAAATAGATAAATAAAATGCATAAATACACAATAAATACTGTCAGCCCGTTCTAAACTGAGGTTTTCTACTAGTTTAAGTATATAAAGATAAGAAGAAGAAGACAATGTTAGTAAACTTAGTAAATTAATTTTTTTTTTCAATTATTTTAAGGATGCAAATGGGATAACTAATAGTAGTAGCATTAGAAGAGATAGTCCAGATCTTTATAGTACTTCAGAAAATAAGCCAGTAACAAAGAGAGTACGTCCACCCAAAAAAATTATTAAACCTATTCAACAATTACGACCACTTGAGAGTCCTAAGACTGTACGAACTCCACCTTCAGTAAAATCTCCTCCTTTGGTAAAATCTCCACAACCGCCTACTAAAAAAGCTCATCTAGAAGAACCCGAAATAAATTCTATGGAGCCTACTATTAATCCCAAAGAAGAACCTGCTGATAGCGTAGATAGTGATTTCACAGAGGAATCATATTTTGACCACAAAATGGACGTTTCATCTGTATTAGATACGTCATTAGGTGAATCTTCTCATCCCACATCAGAGTGGTCATTTGATGACAAAATCCCAACAGATACATCTAGTCCAGGTACCAAATAAAATGTTTTATTTATTATTTTCTATTTATCGTAAGAATATATTACACTCCCATGTTTAATTATAAATTTGCAATCAGTTATTGACATTTTTTCACCGATTATTATTATTAGTGAAAATGTTGCCTTTATAACTCTCCCTAACAATAATAATTCAGATTTGCTCCCGTTTTTTATTATATTTATTTTTACTCCTATGTGGTAGCAATTTTTAAACATAACTTTTTCTGTCTATTGTTTACATAATAATAAATTAAAGTTAAATAACTAAATGGGGCAATAATGCAATGTTTTAAAATTTCATTATGAATTTACCAATTTACTGACATTTCAAAGATATGGAATTTACTGAACAATTTTCATGAAATTATTAGAATTGCCTAAACTTGACAAGACATAAAATTCACATGTTTTGGTTTTCATTCAGATGTTTTTTTTTTATTATTCCATTTAATAAGAAGTGTTTTCTTTTACTGTAGCTACTTTAAAGATGATAACACCATTTAGATATTTTAGTTCTAAAACTTTTGAAAGATGCTGCGAATTCAACTCCGTGTAAATTTTTAACAGTTGCGGTATGAAAAGGGCAAGTTTTCTGTTTATAACATTTTCCAATTAATGAATTGTGGTGTTTTAATTTTTGTGCATCGTTGGTGAAAATAGTCTCAAAATAGAAAACCAGACGTAGACTTGGATCTAGGTATTCTTGCAGAAAGAACAAGCTTTTTGTCTTTCTGATCTGATAGACTGACTCAATTTCTTCAGTGGTACATGCTTTTGCCAAGTAATTTTGTCTTTAAGAATATATGCTCGTTTTTGCGTTCTAAAACGTATTGTGGAATTTGGTTTAGCCTGGTTTTATAGGAACGCAGTCAATTTATATACAAAAAAGGGTTCAACCTTGCAGAAGGTCTGTGTATAAATTGACTGAGGTACTATAAAACCAGTTTTGTTAATGCACATTGAGTTTAGCATAAACGTAGGAATAGAAAATTTATTTGAGGCTATATCTACAGTTTCTTCCTCGGATGATCATTTTTTACGTTTCTTTAAGTTCAGAAAATTTTGATAATTTCATTAAAATTCTTCAATAAGTATTGGGTGTTTTGAAAAGCAGTATGTACTTATATGTTGTGCTGAAGTTTGTCAAATACATTTGAATCGGTTATTGTTGAAAGGGGATAAGTCACTTTTGATCATTGTCGAGTAATGCAATTTTGACCTACCAAATCAAGCATAATTGAAGGTTTTATAGAAGTTGCCACCATTACTAAAAATCATAACATTTTAAACTTTTTCAAAAAACAGTTTTTATCGATTATCACCTCGAAACATTAAAAAGTGACTTATCCCCTTTCAACAATAACCGATTCATTTAAACAATAATTTTACTTAAGCGATGTTTTACATTTGAAGAATTAAAAAGATGCACTTCAATCAGTAATTTCAGTTTTATTTTACAAAACGAAGTTAATTAACAAGTACATGTCATTAAACTGTTCATATCATTTAGCTCCTTGATACGCGCAAAACAAAGTTATTCTTTTTGTCTGTCATTCCCACATTTAAGAATGAATTGTGACGTGAAGTGAAAGTGACCGTTTTCAAGGGAGCCTCAATAAAATAATACAAACTTTAAATACCTTACTTTTCTTTTGTTTTAAATAAATTATTATATGGCATGTGTGTTTTGTATTTCTTCTTATCCTTCTCCTTATTTCATAGTAGATTTTTTGTTTCCATTCATAGAATTGTTCTTATGGTGTCGAAAACTTTTTCATACAATTTTAAATAAAGTACCCTTGCCATATAATAGCAAGTATATTGCGTATGTGTTTTGGTATTTAAATGTTAATGTATTATTTTATCTGCAGGAACCCTGCAGTGTATTCTTGGCAAACGAGGTAATCCTCGTTTAATCGTGGATGGACATGTATTTTATAAGAAGAGTACATATAAAGGTAAATCGTTCTGGTATTGCAAACACAGTCGTACCTCCTTCAAGTGTCAAGCAGTGTGCTGGACTTTACATGGACAAATCGTAAAATGGCCTCACGGACATAGTCATTATGTAATACCTGAAGCTTTTAAACCTGAAGAGGATACAGATGTTCCTATTGAAAAGCTTCAAGAAGTTCTTATAAGGTCATCATGTTAAATTTGCTTTTATACATTAATTATTTATTTTTATCAGCTATTTCAGACTAATTATCAATCTTGTAATTTTAAATATTTTAAAACGTCACATATTTTTAATTTTTTAAATTTTGTATAGTCCAAGATCATGTTTGTTTATTACAATATAAATTGGCTGCCAAATTAAGAATCTTGTCATAGTTTTGAGAATTTTTTTACATAAATAGGGGTGTATTTAAGTATTCTGACAATTATAAAGACTTCATGTTATTGTATTGTATTGTATATAGTACTTAACTGTTTTAATTTGGCAAAAAAGCATTATTTTTGGTGTATTCTGTGAACTGAAAGAAATAACTAATGTATACAAATGTTCGAAAAATACCGTACCAAAATACTACGAGCTTGTAAAAGGTTGAATCTAATTGTTTTCATCATTGAGATACAAACTTCTACTAACTCAATTTTTTGTTTTCTCTTAAAATGTTGTTCAATTCTGTAATGTCTGAATCAACAATTTCCTCATTGTAAGTTGAAACGCTATTCATTTCCTCATTTTCTGAATCAAGGACTTCTTCATCGATAATCCAACTGCTGTTTGAGTCATCATTGCAAGCTATTATAAGAAATGAACTATTTGAACCGCATTTCAGCTCTTCCATGTGTTTCTGATGACTTTGTTTCAGTGCCCTCTCAAATTTTCAGGGACAAGCTCAAAAAGCTATTAATTTCACAATAACTAATTGAAATCAATTAAGGCACCTTTTGCAATGTAGTTGTTTTTCTTCTCCCACTTCTGAAGGCAATAATTGCAGAATGTGTGCACGCAGTTGAGGGTTATTGCTTGAATTACTATTTCCATGCAAATGGTGCACAAATAATAACATATCTAAAATGTTTATTGTTGCAAAACATATTTTTAGTCCTTTGTGAAGAGTATGCACTGTTTTTACCAAACTAATTTTGAAATGAGAACACGGAAAAAAATGTGGATGTTTTACTAGTTACCCCACTTTGATGTCTACAAGAGTATTTATTCTTTTAATTTTGATTTCATATTCAAGTAACTTTTGAGTAGTAAATAGTTGGTCCTGTGTTTTACGAACATTCTGTATTTTTTGAAAATTTTTAATTCACACTACCAAACAATTGGTTTTGAAACCATTTTAAAGGGCTGCTGGTTTACTATAAGCAATTTAGTTTTAAACTGAGTTAGCAGTTTAGAAACTGTGATTAAATACAGTATTAAATTATTATTTTTATAAAAACTTGCCATTCAATTTTTTTTAAATATTAAAATACCTATATTAATGCTGAAGCGCTTTTTATTTTTTGAAAGAAACTAAATAATAGCTATCAATAAAAAAGTAGTTATAAAAATGTTGCTAACAAGGGGAACACCAGTATTGTCCCCCTTCGATTTTAGTGAATTTTTGATATGTTATAGTTTTACCCTTTCACTAATTCATGGTAGAGTAATACGATGCAACTCTCAAGCATTTTCGAGAAAAACGCATTGGAAAATCGTCCTACTTATTTATGTACTTAACTATAAACACCACTTTCCGAGAAGGCGAGACGGAGTACATGCTATAGAATCAAGTTACCGATCGTTCTTTTGCATGTCATCGGTTCGATTCCATTGTTCTCCAAATATTTTTTTCTTCTTTTTAATTCGATTTATTTATTTATTATTTTAAGAAGTACATTATTAATTATTTTCATTATAAAAATTATTTAATAAGTGCAATTTTGTTCTACAAATAGGTTACCGTGTAATACTATATAGGTAATATAAAAAATATAAATACATAAAATTAAATGTAATATAAAAAATTAAATGCACACGAAAATAATGTAATATAAGAAATATAAATACATAAAAAAAATATAATAAAGTTAAAATCTTTTTTTCACATTGAATTATTCTTGTTCAGAGTCGGAATCATTCTTTGTACGTGTTTTGGGATGATATAAGTCATAAAAGCATTCAAAACATAAGTTTTTTTTGCATTGGACGCATTGAATGAAACCTGCAGATTTGCAGGTACAGAACTGTTTTAATATTGTTAGCGGAAAACAAATTTCATTTACATTTAAAAATATCGGTTTTGAATTAAATTATCCGACAAACATTCTAATGCATGTACAGATGATTCCGAACAGAAATGATTTAATATTAAATTAAATAAAAATTCTATTAATCTGAAAATGTATTTATTATATTACACTATTTTATTACAATTACCCATTTGTAGAACAAAATTGCATTTATTAAATAATTTTTATAATGAAAATAATTAATAATGTACTTCTTAAAATAATAAATAAATAAATCGAATTAAAAAGAAGAAAAAAATATTTGGAGAGCAATGGAATCGAACTGATGACATGCAAAAGAACGATCGGTAACTTGATTCTATAGCATGTACTCTGTCTCGCCTTCTCGGAAAATGGTGCTTATAGTTAAGTACATAAATAAGTAGGACGATTTTCCAATGCGTTTTTCTCGAAAATGCTTGAGAGTTGCATCGTATTACTCTACCAAGAATTAGCGAAAGGGTAAAACTATAACATATCAAAAATTCACTAAAATCGGAGGGGGACAATACTGGTGTTCCCCTTGTAAGTACGTATATCACAAAAAAAGTTGATGAATGTTAAAGTGAATTTAATGTAGGGTGACCAAATCGATACAACTGAAGAAAAAAAAATTCTGTTACATTTATTATTAACATTTCCAAAATGTCAACAAAAATTTATTCCCTGATTTTTTATGTTTAATTGTCACATAATATCAATTAATTATATACTGAGAGATTTCTTTTTTAATATCTATTTTTATGAAAAAATACGTCAACGAATTGTTAAATTTTACAATGCATTGACTTGTTTTTTATAAAAGTATACAGCTGATATCGACGTTGTCATCTTGAAACGACTTAGGCGACAAAAATTCGAAATTGAGCTAAATACACCTCTGAAAAGAGAAGCTTGAGACAAATCTATTCGTGTAGTTGAATGGAGCGGCACCACATGTTTTAAGAGAGATTTTTGCTGATTTTTGCAGTTAAATTTGCCTAAGGCGTCCTTGTTTTCGTTTACGTTTTTTGCGTATTCCTTAAAACATCACAATTGTCGCTTAAGTCGTTTCAACATGACAACGTCGATATGTAAGAAAAAATTACTTTTTTAAAATTTGGCGTCAGGTTATTTCACATCCTACCCCATTTTTGTACAGCTTAAGGCGGCAGTTTACTCAAGCAATTAAACATATTTGACACTTATTCAACCCACTATTCTTACGGGAGGTTCCTTAGTTTGTGGGGTGAGCAGCGTTACTGTTAGTTTAATCTATTATATGTGTTTCCCACTTTGCAACTACAATGTATGGTAATACAGACAGGTTGTTATGTAAGTAAGCTATCAACGTTTAAGTGGTGGTAGAAGAAACCATGTAGATGGAAAATCTAATAATAATTTTTATTCTATATTCTTTTTCTAACAACTGAAGACTTTTGAAGTCAACTAACTAGTAGGTAGTACATTCTGTACATTCTGGTATTGTGAAAAAAATTTTGATTGTCAAAATTGATGTGAAATGTTTTCTGTGGCAACGTAGTTTATTGAAGTAATTTTTTCTCATTTGTTCAGTTTCAAACTCTTCTAATGTTACATGAAATAAATTGAGGGACTATCCGGAAAAAGGGCCCATATCAAAAAATGGTGTTTCGAGAAAAGCCAGTTTGAAAGTTTGTTTGCTCATAATATATTTACCAAAAATAGTTTGAACTACACAAGCAAAGAAAGTTTTGAGGAACGATATTTAAAAAAACAGTTTATTAAAAAAAGTTGATGAAATAACTTATTTTTGTAAGAAAATTATTGAAATTATGGAAGTATGTTATGGGCCCATTTTCCCCCTGATAGTTTTTTTCCAAGAAATAGATGGGTTAAAAATAAAGGAAAATAAAATAAACAAACATTTTAGTTGCTAAGAAATGATTTACTGTTTAAAAACATGTTTTTGAAGAAAAATAAAAATATTTTTTAGCCATAAAAATGTAAAAAGGTAAGAGTAAAAATGATGTTAGTAAAATTATTTCTCATCTTTGAGTAAATAAATGAAAACAAAAATACTCTAAAAAGTAATAAGAAGCAGAACATAAACTTCCCAAAATCGCAAAACCTTCCAAAACAGGTGACAACGTACTACATATGCAGCCATAATTCAGCACAGTGTTGCTATTTTCACTTGAAAATTCTTGAGGATGTAGTTTAAAGTATGGCGCTTCATTTAAAACGAACTCCGCAAAAAGGGTCTATCGATCGATAGGCCCTCAATACATTAAAAACTAGAAATTCAGGTTCCATTCAATCATTCTAATATAATTACCTACATAACACCTGTATATTTATTTATTTATGTTTTATTAAATGACACTGCCCAAATGTTCTCCATTGTGCAGAAAAAAATAGTGGCACATAATATTGAGTTTAAATTTTTGGTGGGGAAATATGCTACATTGTGAGCAATGATTTCAACTTGTATTTTTCACGAGCCAGGCAGATTTATTATAGTCAAGTTCATTTGAAACAAAAAAAAATAATGTTTTGAACTGATCCATTAAGACGTCATCTTCTTATTTACTCTAATGCTGCTGGACAGTACAATATTTCAAGTTGGTATATTAAACTAAAATCTAAAATTTGACATTTTTGGCATATCATAATTATTGAGACAGAAATAGGCAAGGAGCGTTATAGTTGCTCCAACAACTTTTAAGAAATATAAACATTTATGGTCAATATGATTACTAATTATGACGATTATTTAATTTGCCCTGAAAATACATCTTTGGGACATGATACTAAAAATTGAAACAAATCCTAAAAAATCTGAACATTTGGTCACTCTATCTTAATACAGGCTTTGCAAACCAAAAGGTTTTTATAACACAGCAGACTCGCGTTACTGTGAACACCGCTAATAGGAACAATTCAATACTGCGAACATCAATCAAAGTGTATGCATTGACTATTTTGTAATATGAACGAACAACACCAGAACGTGACCTTCTATAATGCGAATAGTAGTAACTTAACTTGTGCAACTGGCTTAGGGTCGGTAAGTCACTTATCTGCCAGCTAAAGTGTTTAGCAACAATTGTTGTAGTTATAGCAACGATTGTTATTAACTATCGGTTAAATTTAGCTGCACATTGATAAACCGGCTCTTATGCCCGGTTTCTGAAAGCGATGTTAACTTATTCTCCAATTATTACCATGATTACGATTGTTGTAACAATGGGTAACTATGGTAACTGGGACATTTAACAGGAGATATAAGTTAAAATCGCTTTCAGAAACCAGGCATTAGACATGCAAATAACGTTTATGAAGGAAGAAACTTCTTATTACCTTACATATTTTATTTCTTATTTGCAGTTTATTTATTTAATTATATTTATATTTTAAATAAATACACGCACTGTGTGATGTGTATACATCAATAACAAATCAATGAAAACCTTTCAGGGTTGTAGTATTTCAAGATTCTGTACAATATCGGGATTATTGTGAATACTCTCAATCGTCCGAATAGTTCGCCTATGCACGACATTAACCCCAGATCTAAACACATACTTGAACGTAAAATTTCCCGCTTTTTTCGCACCAAAAATAGGGGTTCCCATTTAAAAAACAAAGTTGACCTCTAAATGACCTTGAAAATGAGGTTAAAGGTCAAATCCAGGGCCACCTTTGCCCTCGTTGAAAATTACTTAGGATATGGACTTTGGTTATTTCTTTTTTCACTAATCCCTCGAGATTTCTAGGGATTTCCATACTTTTTCCCTACCTCGTGTATCACTGCATATCACAATTTATATTCAATAATTTTGTTATTTTTTGCATTTTTATTAATTTTAATTGTTAAACGAATAAAAAAAAGTATAATTCTGTATACCGTGAGATCATTTAAAAACAAACCAGAGTTGGTGCTGAAATCTTTAATGTTAACTAAGTGTCTGATCATTGCATCTGATTCTATTAAAACCGGCACAACTATCAGTTGACTCATTATAATCGATGATCTGTTGATCCACCACATGATTTCACAAATTCCATAGCATGCTCTGGCCCGTTTTTAAATGTCATTATAATGTTGAAGTCACAAACCCTTTAATTATGGTTATTCATTTATTTAGTAAGCAACTGTTAAATTTTATTTCAAAATCTTAGTTTGATTAATTTGCAAATTCCGGAAATTAATTCTGAGATACGCAGAATACTGATACACTCTATTTTTTAGTACGATTTTAAGTAAAATGTTTGTGTAACAACTACTTTGTTAATGTTATTTGCTAAACAGATTAGATCTTGTAAATATTTTACTTGTCATGTATATGAAAATATTTCAACATTTTGTTGAATAGGCTGTAAGAATCGTAATGGAATATTTTGGTCTGATTTTTTTTACTTTTATAATTGTAGTAAAGAGTACTGAATATTTAATATAGACAATGTGTAGAATATAGTATATGATCAAAATGAATTTTAATTTTTTGTGTTTGTTACTATTTATTTTGGTCATTTCTACGGGGTTTATTGTAAATTACGCATATCATGAAATTGTGCATTAAAAACCAAATAAAAAATAATTCGAATTTAAACTTGTTAGGGGTCATTGTTCAGTCACTGTTTAAGTATAAGTATAAGTATTCAGTATAAATATACGGGGGAGAAAATAAAAAACTATAAAATTATGTTGGCGATGCCCAAAATTAGAATTATAGTACACTTCACTTCGTAATTCCACGTGTTCATCTGTCATCTGTGTATGTATTGTTTTTTATATTTTAAATTGACACATGAACAAATAGTAAAAGTAAAGTTGTCAATAATTAAAATTTTCAGTATTGCCAACACAATTGTATAGTTTTTTTATTTTTCCCCCAGATTATACTTGCACTTATATAGGGTTTTCCAATAAGAGGTGTTATTTTGAATAGCCCGTTATTTCGGTAGATGTCACTTTTGGAGCTGTAATTTTTTGACATTTGACAAGTAGAAACTACGCCATTAATAAAAATGGAACGATACACGCTTCAACAACGCATTGAAATTATTAAAAAATAGCGCAATCCATTAACCGTAACTGGTGCTCCAGCCTCATTTTCGAAAAAGTAAGGTCCAATGACCCCGCCGGACCATAAACCGCACCAAACAGTCACACGTTGAGGATAGAGAGGCTTTTCAACAATAACTCTTGGGTTTTCTGAGCCCCAGATGCGACAATTTTGCTTGTTGACGAAGCCATCCAGGTGGAAATGGGCCTCATCACTCAAGATGATTTTTCGATGGAATTCCGGATCATTTTCATGCATTTCAAGGACCCAATCGGCAAAGATACGACGTTGTTGATGATCGGCCGGCTTGAGTTCTTGTGTTAACTGAACTTTATAAGCCTTAAGACCCAAATCTTTATGCAAAATACGGTGTAATGACGTTTTTGGAATGTCTAATTCCAAAGAACGACGAGGAATGGACAAACCTGGGTTTTCTTCAACACTTTCGGCTACAGCAGCAATATTCTCGGCTGTTCTTGAGCGACGTGCACGGGTTTTATTCTTCACATCACTAACTTGTCCCAACAGCTCGAATTTTTCCACCAATTTCTGTATTGCGGTCCGACAAGGTGCTTCACGACGACCCAAAAATGTTCGAGTTTTACGAACCGTCTCTGCCAAATTTTCACCATTTTTATAGTGAATTTTAATAATTTCAATGCGTTGTTGAAGCGTGTATCGTTCCATTTTTATTAATGGCGTAGTTTCTACTTGTCAAATGTCAAAAAATTACAGCTCCAAAAGTGACATCTACCGAAATAACGGGCTATTCAAAATAACACCTCTTATTGGAAACCCCTGTACTTAATCCGTTACTGAACAACGACCTTTCGGCCCGGTATTTGAATCTAGGGTTAAACCAGAAATTTTAAGATAACCTCTTTTATGTCGAGTAAAGTGTATTTCAGTGCACGGTTAGGAACATAACCAGTTTTAAAAGATTATCCTACCCTCCGTCTCAGGTTAACCTTTTTTTAGAGTTGTAGCGTGCGCTTGCGTATAACTCTCATTTGCCACAGCACAATAGTCAAACAACATAATTCGCATGCGCGGCAACGCTCGGACTACCCCAGTTCACATTGTCGAGATTATTCCAATTCGTGCAACTGAAATACGCTCTCGAGGGTTAAGGGCGTATAGTACTCTCAGAACGTTGATATGTTTAAATCTAAAATTTGGCTTTTTAGCAATAAATGAAAGAAAGAGATGCATGGAATATGTTATATATGTTCGCTTAATTGTAGATAAAAAGAAAAAAATTATTACTAATAGTTTAGAAGTTAGATTTATTTATTTTCTCGCATTACTTTACCCTTTTAATCTTAAAAAAAAATAATTTAGTTTTCACCATTCTATTAGGAAACATGTTCTCTAGGAATTGGCCAAATATTAATGAGTATTTTTTTATCAATTAAGAGATATGAATTATTTTGTAATCCCGTGCGTAACTGACTACGCACGGGATTACAAAATAATAATAACATGTTTCCTAATAGAATGGTGAAAACTAAATTATTTTTTTTTAAGATTAAAAGGGTAAAGTAATGCGAGAAAATAAATAAATCTAACTTCTAAACTATTAGTAATAATTTTTTTTTTAATCTACAATTAAGCGAAATAGATTCTTATAACATATTCCATGCATATCTTTCTTTCATTTATTACTAAAAAGCCAAATTTTAGATTTAAACATATCAACGTTCTGAAGGTACTATACGCCCTTAAAACAAAAACCATTTTAGTTTACCTCGAGTTTTACCCTGCACTGAAATACCAGGCCTTAGATGAATAGTTTTTAATTTAAGTTGTAAGTTTGTCATAATACAACTTGAACCTATGCGACTGTAAGCATTTTGCTTTCCTTGCCGTTTTACTACAATTCTGGTCATAATACAATATTGCCGCGGCTTTCAAAATTGTGGACAGAAAGGATTTTGCGTTGTTACAATTTTTATTTGATAATGTACTTATTTTACATGTTGAACTATGAGTTAAGGCCGGTTGTAAAAAGTAAGTTCAACCGACGTTTAAGTCTGAACCGTAGTTGAACTCTAGTTTCCCACAAACTTGCGTTGTACGAGTTCGACTTATCCACAAACATTAAATGTATCAACAAACGTCAAATGTGCCCACGTGTATTCATCATGAGATGACAAAACATACAAACAGCACAGGCGTGATTATTGACAACATTGAATTTTAAAAGCAGTGTGGTTCAACTGAGCTTTAGTTCGACGAACTTATACAACGAGTGACGTAACTAAACCGCGGCTCAGCTAGAACTGGAGTTCGCCTAAACTACAGTTGAACTTGCATTTGTACTACCAACCCTTATTAATATTATTTAATTTAATTTCGCAAGCATAGTCGAAATAGTTTTTTGCTTGGTTTTCAACAAGAATTTGCGTAATGTACATATAAACTATTTACAATACATCCTGTATATTGAGTTTTATTTTTGTAAAAGTATTTAAAAGACAAAGAATTTTTAATTTGTGTAATCTTAATTTTGCATTTTACGGTTGTGTTGCTTTGACAAAGCAAAATAATTTTTGTTGCCATTTTAAATCTCACTAATACTGCTATGAAAAAAGCTGTTTTGCAAATTAAAATGGAAAAATAGTTAAATTTTATAAAAGTAGTGCAAGTGGAAAGTATGTTTTTACATAATGAAATTCATTTTAAAAGTAATATAAAATTATAGATTTAAATTTCAGTGCATGCATATTCAATTAATTCTGTTTACAATATTATTATTTAAATACATAAAGGGCAGCAAAAAAATTCCAAAAAAGTTGTTTGTTTTTTATGTTAGCCGTAATATTTTTAAAAAAATAATGTAACGTTATTTTTTTTTCAATAAAATTTGTCATTATTTATGTATGGGTATAAAGTACTTTTTTTCATGACTAAATTAATAATCTTTATATTATTATTATTAGTTACAATTATTAATTATACAGAGTGTGTATACCATAAATTGGTGAAAAAGTTAGTCGTGGCGATGCTCTTAAAAGACATCTTAATACTAAAATGTTGTACCACGCTTCCTGTGTTCTCAGGAGCCATTTGAAAGAAACATACATTTAACAATACAGTGCGGCCATCGTATCCGCTGACTTTAGGTTTCAAGTCTTTTCGCGGATTCCAAAAACCACAGATAGTAGTGAACGCTATAAATTGCCACGCCGGCGCCGTTCATATTAATAACAATTATGTGTTCTAATTTTGGAATATAATAATGGTAGCATGTATGCAACAATAGCAATAAAATATACGTATAGACGAACTTTCGAGGAAAAAACTCAACCGGAGATACGGCCGTCTGTCCGAGGCCATACAGGAATTCGTTAATGCACGGTAATTAAGGAATGAGAGAGTAATAATTACTCAAACACATTGTCAGAAACATATTATTTGTTGCTATTAGCAACAAATTGAGGGACACCGCAAACGAACTTTTTAGGCCAGAAAATGTTTCACAATAAAACGGTTTAACGAAGGAGTAAGAGAAGTTAACGGAAAGATAATTTTTAGAATCTTTTATTCTATATTTAAGCTTTTTTTTATCATATTTTAACATATTGAATAAGAATGAACGTTCAAACTTTGGGAACTTCGAATAGGCACAGGACAATATTTTAATGTTAAGATTTTTTGCTTAAAATTTTTAAGAAGAACATTGCCACGAGTAGTGTTTTCGCTAATTTATACACACCCTGCATTTCAGTTTCATTAATATAAGGGTCACTCGTTATTTTGTACTAAAAAGTGTAAGCCCCTTCAATGTTTCAATTCTTGAAACACGGTGAATAATAGAATCTAATAATATTGACCTTTTAACACCTGTCACAGTATCTATTTTTTTTTTATCAGTGTCGAAATGAATGGCTCGCTAAAAGAATGTTCATCAACTTGTACCCCTACATTTTTTTGGACACTTCAATAAGTTTCGGAATAAATTGAGTCATTTCAGGTATTTCAGGTTGTTGATTTTCTGATTTCTCCACTTCTATCTGTTCATGACGTTTTTGCCTCAAGTTTCTGAGTGAATTTTTTTTCATAACTTCTAATTGGCAATTTCCATGACGGTACTGCCGTTTATTGTTAGCATATACTGTTTTCGCCCTGAAACTAATAAATAAAAATCGGTCAAGAGCGAGTCAGGCTCGTACAATTAGGGTTCCTTACTAATACAACAATTTTCCTGCAACTATTACATTGTCGAAAAAATACGCAGTTTTCCTGTAATATATGGCTTAATATCTACTAACCCCATTAAAATCAAAATTTTTAGCTTCATAAATCTACGAGAACAGGGGAGGAACAGACATATTTTGCTCATTTTTAGCTATATCATTAAGACCACTGAACTTAAAATTCTAAAAAAAATATTTTTAGAATCCTTATAGTTAGCTCTTTCAAATGATACCCCACACGATATGTTAATTTAAACATTTTTTATTGGTACCAAACTGTCCCCCATGTTAATCTAAAACAAATGTTTATCCAGTTATTGACGAGTGATATATTATGTGCGCATCATCAAGATCTATCATTATGCCAAATTTCAAGTTTCTACGTTACTTAATTTTCGAGAAAAACCTCTGACAGACGGACCGACGAACACGAGAGTGATCTTATAAGAGTTCCGTGGTCAAAAAGAAACAAAAATTCCGATTACTTGGCTACAGATCGGGAAGTTGTAGAAAAAATTCTCTTTTTTGAAGTACAGTGAGCACACTGACATTATGTTGTGATATTTTTTTACCGGGCTTAATGGCTCTTTCCCGTGATTTTTGCCCTATCGATAATTTCTTAATTCCCAAATTAATTTATTATCTTAACTTTATTCAAGTTTGAGGAAGAAAAACGGTGTAAACTGAAATGTGTTTCCCTACGGGCTTTAGAGAAGCAATTAAAAACGTAACATTTCATTTACACTCGCAGGACACTGTACAGGTTGTATTATATTAAGTGTCCATCATTGGTAACTTTGTTATTATTGGAGCTACAAAGTCGGTTAAATTAGCAAAGAATTGGTGTTTTCTTCGCTGATTACTATAATCAAAGCAAAAAAACAATCGAACGTCAACTGCTCGAGATATTCACGTAAATAACATTTTTAAAATGGAATGCCCTATACTTTTTTACCTATTTCGAAGAAATGTTTAATTTTGAGTAAAAAAGTCTTAATGCACTGGTACTATTAAATTAACTACCAAGAAGTTACAAGCAATTGAAGTTTTTATTTCAATTAACTACAAAAATTACGTAGGCACTGAAACAATTAAAAATGGTAATTATTAAGACGTCAAAAACAATTGAATAAATGTGACAGTTAATATTTTCTTCAAACATTAAGGTGGTATATTCACTTTTCATTATTTTTGATGTATTCAATTTTGAAATGAAATGAATTTAATTTCAAGGCAACACATCCATTTCCAACAGGATGGAGCACCGGCCCATAAATATCAAAGAGCAACCAATTTGTTAAACAGATTATTCATTGATAAATGGATAGGAACTAATGGGTCCGTGCGTTGGCTACCACGTTCGTCAGATTTAACCCCGATGGATTTTTATCTGTGGGGGTATGTGAAAAATTTAGTTTTTAAGGGGAGATATGCAAAAGTTAATGAATTGGAGAATACAATTTGAACAATAATTAATACATTGGATGGTAGCAACATTTTGAAAGCAGCGCGCTATGTTTGAAAGAGCTCAAAAATGTGTAGACGAAGAGGGTGCCATTTTCGAACATCTATCTATCTTGGTCATAAAATTTGTTTTTCTAAACTTCCATTCTCAGTTTGTCGTGGAAGAAATGTTTCAATAAATACCATTTCCAACTGTTTCATTGCGTACGTGATTTTTGTAGTTAATTGAAATAAAAACTTCAATTGCTTGTACCTTCACAGTAGTTAATTTAATAATACTAGTGCATTAAGACTTTTTTACTCAGAATTAAACATTCCTTCAAAATATGCAAAAATCGATAGGGCATTCCATTTACAAAAATGTTATTTTCGTGAATATCTCGAATAGTTGACGTTTGATGGTTTTTTTTTTTTTGCTTTCATTATGGTTATCAACGGAAAGAACACTAATTCTTAGCCGACGTTGTAACTCCAATAATAACAAAGTTACCAATGGTGGATACTTAATATAATACAACCTGTATAATCAACCACCAGCTTCTGAAACTTCCGCTAGGTAGCACCTTCGCGTTAGCTGGAATCGCGAATAGCTTTTGCTCCTTCTTTATTTGTGCTCTAAAAGGTCTGGGAGGGCTGATAGGCGATTGGCCGTTTTTCCTGTTCTTCACTACCTGCTTGGAGCCGATACTGCTTCGAACTTGAAGAACTGTCAGTTTTGCTAGACTTTGGAAATCGTAATTCAACTTACGCTATTGGGTAGTATACCATCCTGTTTAGTCCGCTTATTCATGTTTCCTCATTATTTGATATTTTTTTTTTACTGATTATTAAATTCTTTACAAATTAAACTGTTAGTGCTTAAATCACTGGCAAAACATATTTAATCGTAACATGTATGTTAGGTAGGTAGGTATGTTACTACTGAAGCTGCCTTGGAAAACAATCTTTTTCACAGTTTGTCATTTGATTTATTGATAAATCAATAAGGTGTCGCTAATGTCCCTGCTATATGAAAATTACGGTTCTTATGTTTATATCATTTTTTTAATGCAGTTGTATTATGATGTATGTATGTCACAAAACGACTAACTTGTGTGTACTTTTGTCAGCTTTGAACCATCTAATTGTGGTCATTACTTTAGTTAGGTACATACAAGTTTAGAAATATTGTGTTTATAGTTCCTGTCAGAGAGTGAGTATGGGTGTTTGCCGCAGGTGGTCTGTTCTTCCTGAAGAGCCGAAAGGGTTATCCTGTCCTGATCCATAACGGACATATTTATACTTTTGGTCACAAGCAGGAGAACCGAAGTGCATGGTTTTGTGTGAAACGACATACACTTAACTGTGAAGGCTGCGTGACCACTGTAAATGGCCCCATGCTCCTCTCTTACAGTGGCCACAATCATGCACAGCTCAACGATATCATACAGAGGTTGCAAACATCTACTTGTAGCTCTTCTACGCCATCTCCACAAACTTGAGGATTTGCATTGGCAGTCAACTTTACAATTGCACCACATGTATTTATTAAATTTTCGTTTTTATAATATCCCATTAGACGTTGATCATATATTTTAATAAATGTGTCTGCATACATTTTTACTATGTATAACTTTGTTTTTTTATCAGATTTTCCACTAAAACAATAACGGCTTAGGTCCCGATTTCAAGTCAGAGTTGCAACGGTCCAAATCGAGATTACCATGTAAATGGTGCATAATAATTTCTAACAGCTCACATCAAGTTGAATTTAGCCGCGAATTCAACTTGAAATTAGGACGTGACGGGCAACGGCATAACGAGGGTGTGGCGAAAAAGGCGCCGCCACGGGCGCAACTGAGTTTGGGACGAAACAAAGGATACCGACCCGGTTGAGAGTTGCACGTCGTTTTTAATTTACTTGACTATTCTACTCTACATGAATCAACACCGATTATCACTGTCCATTTTGGTCTCCTGGCCAATTAGACAAAGACATGCTACTGCGTAGTATAATCCAATACAATAATTTTATTTTAAAATCCAACGAAGCTAGGAAACGTCAAAAAATTATCGGTTATTAATTCCATTTAGGCGCGGTATGATTATTGAAAATTACCAAGTTTTTTTTGTGATTATTAGCGAAATTACCGAAATTTAATTCTAAGAATCACAGAATTAATTAGGCTAACTTATTTTGTTTTATTTTTTATTAAGGTATTATTATATCGAGTCATACAACGCCTTCTATACGATTATTAAAAGAATCAATTCGAATTTCGGCTTGTGGTCGTTTTCAATTTGCCAAAACTAGTTCTGAGCAGTATTAAAACATCCACGAACCGAATTTAGTTTGTGATCATTTTCATTTTACCAGAACTAGTTCTGTGCGATTTATTCGCTCAGTGGCCGTTTTCGGTCTTTGCGCCTAACATATATACAGGCAATTCAATTTGGTGAGGTATTTAATATATTTCACTTATTTTTAGTAAAATTTAACTTGTTGTTTTGATTTTTTTTGTCATTGGGTTACGGGGAGGCGCAAGTTAGACACTTGTCACAGGCGCTTCATACCCTCGTTACTCGGTTGGTAACGGGTTCAAAATGTTATGCGTCATTTCCATGGTAACCTCGATTTGCACCGTTGCAACTGTGACCTGAAATCGAACACGTAGTTTTAATTGAATCTCATATTTATTTTAATGTTTTGACATGAAAAGTAAGTGCAAGATTTGATTTACATAAAGTTCAACAGCTTAGTAACAAATGAGGAGCGTCCATGCAAAACTGCACATGTCCATTAAAGGTATTTTGTGTTATATGACAATAACCTCTCATGACGTGCCATTAACTTTAATTTGAGAAAACTGTAAATAAACGTTATCATGTTGGCACTACTTCCTAAGATGTTTACAAATTGCTTTTTTTTTTTTGGTAAGGGACTGAAAATACAACCAGAATCCATAATTAACTCACTTTGCACATATTATGGACATGTGTAGTTTTGCATGGACGCTCCTCAAATAAAGGGTTTTCCAATAAGAGGTGTTATTTTGAATAGCCCGTTATTTCGGTAGATGTCACTTTTGGAGCTGTAATTTTTTGACATTTGACAAGTAGAAACTACGCCATTAATAAAAATGGAACGATACACGCTTCAACAACGCATTGAAATTATTAAAATTCACTATAAAAATGGTGAAAATTTGGCAGAGACGGTTCGTAAAACTCGAACATTTTTGGGTCGTCGTGAAGCACCTTGTCGGACCGCAATACAGAAATTGGTGGAAAAATTCGAGCTGTTGGGACAAGTTAGTGATGTGAAGAATAAAACCCGTGCACGTCGCTCAAGAACAGCCGAGAATATTGCTGCTGTAGCCGAAAGTGTTGAAGAAAACCCAGGTTTGTCCATTCCTCGTCGTTCTTTGGAATTAGACATTCCAAAAACGTCATTACACCGTATTTTGCATAAAGATTTGGGTCTTAAGGCTTATAAAGTTCAGTTAACACAAGAACTCAAGCCGGCCGATCATCAACAACGTCGTATCTTTGCCGATTGGGTCCTTGAAATGCATGAAAATGATCCGGAATTCCATCGAAAAATCATCTTGAGTGATGAGGCCCATTTCCACCTGGATGGCTTCGTCAACAAGCAAAATCGGCCGGGTTTTATTCTTCACATCACTAACTTGTCCCAACAGCTCGAATTTTTCCACCAATTTCTGTATTGCGGTCCGACAAGGTGCTTCACGACGACCCAAAAATGTTCGAGTTTTACGAACCGTCTCTGCCAAATTTTCACCATTTTTATAGTGAATTTTAATAATTTCAATGCGTTGTTGAAGCGTGTATCGTTCCATTTTTATTAATGGCGTAGTTTCTACTTGTCAAATGTCAAAAAATTACAGCTCCAAAAGTTACATCTACCGAAATAACGGGCTATTCAAAATAACACCTCTTATTGGAAAACCCTTTATAATTAAATACATAATTACATCAATTTATTTGAAAACAAACCATTACATTAGTTCCTACGTTATATTTTCTTTTGGTAAGAAATGGTAGTTTTTGTTTTGTTTTAAGCTGGACATAATTTTGCATATGTTTTTTCTAATTTCTAACCGCACAGTAACAAAGACAATAACTTCTTAAGAAAAAACGGAATACATGTTTAGTTGGGGTTAAATGCAGCTGATTTTGAATAGTTATATTTGCATTGTTTGATAAGTACATAGTGCAATTTATTGTGAGATACCATCTTCTTTCTTCTATTACATTTTAGTGAATTTATTTCTTCATCTTCAATTTTATTAATATTGTTAATTATGGGAAACAAGTACTTCTATACAAAAATTGTAAGCATAAGTTTTATTTAAAAAAATTCTTTTGTTTTTCTTTATTTAATATCGTGCAATAAATATTTTTAATTTTATTGACCTATTTTTATAATTTATTTTTATAATAAGGTCAGTTGGGGTAACTGAGCCACAGAGGCATTTAGGCACCCACTTTGAATTTTTCTTCCTATAGTTAGTAGCGAGTTTTAAAAATTTTCTTGGTACCACTAGTTACCAAACCTTCTAACGCAATTGAAAGTGAAACTCAAAATCTTGTAGATTTAATTTTGTTAACCGTTTTGCACGAAACATCGTTGTTCTCTTATTTTTCAAAATATCCACACCAAACTTGTCAAAAATTTTAAGCAATTAATAATGGCATGTCCTATTAACGCAAATTGGGAAAATACACGGCGGTGATCCAGTTGCTCCAAAAATTCGGATAACTGCGCCACCCTGCGAACAAAATTGAAAAATTTTATATTTCATTCCATATATTCCCCGTGACCTTATAACTTCTTATAGTCGGTGCTTTAATATGTAGAGGGACTACGATTAACAGGGCTACATTCTATGTCACTTGCAACAAAAGTTGTGGTGCTTTGAAAATCACGCGTTGCAAAAGAGTGGCCCAGTTACCCCATCTGACCGTATGCAAATTTAACAATCAAGTTGTAATGAAATTTGTGATTTATAGGTTTATATCAGTTTATTAGAAGTAGAAAAGGAATGCCACATTTGATACACAATATGAACTTGTACAGGCCCAGTGGTAAATCAGCTTCGGTAGCCACTCGATTTAATGGTTCAAATCGTTATTGGGAATGTGTAAAAAATCGAAAAACTGGGTGTAAAGCAAGACTTCTATTACATAAGGGCTTACTTCAAATTAAGTGTGATGTTCACAATCATGCATCGGTATCTGATTACATAAAAGAACGAGCAAAATTAGGTGCTGTTTATTCAATGCCATTGTAAAAGCATTTACAAAACTTAAAGATATAAGCGCTGTCTTACAAAAAACTTACCACGTTATGACGCCCTTAATTTATTGTTAATAAACCGATTTCAGAAATTCAAAAACCGCACAGGTCGATATATTACAAAAGAATTTAATTTTTTGTTTCAATGACAACACATAATTTTTGTCATTAGTTTGATAGAGATAATTTAATTCATGTATAAAAAATACCGTTAGACAGAATTGTTGTTACTTCGACAGCGGATAAAGTTATCATGAACTTTTAAATCGAGTGAAATTTGTTTATACTTTCAGTTGCCCTGACATTTAAAATCCGCATTTATTTACATCGTTGTCATTATTTTTTTATTCATTAAATTATCTGATCGAATTGCATTCGAGCTGACTTTTTATTCCTGATAAATTTATCATTTTTAAACTCAAATTTAGTTGCTGACTGGTAACTAGGGATCGATTCTTGAACTTGTTGGAATATTTTCCGATTGGAGTGATTCCATTCACTCAGACATTTTCGTATTCTCGAAAGTTGTGGGAATAGTTTTCAGAAGCAAAATTATTTTCATTTAAAAAGAAAAATGCAATTGAAGCCTCGAACTACAATAAAACAGCACTAATTGTCACAATTAACTTCCTCCCCCGCCCAACCCTGTGACATCATTTATGGAAAGCGCCTTTAGTTACTTACTGAAGATAACTAATTCTTGCAAATTTAAGAGAAAATATATTGTCAAATGTAGAACAGTCACTTCTGTTCCCAAAAAGGACGTTGCCATTCGACAAACATAATTCTCAATGGTAAACATTATTCCACTGGTGACGATCATGTGAACATTTTGTGGTGGCAACATTCCAACAACTCAATTCGTGAATATGTATTTCCCATTCTTGTGAGAAAATACGCCACTTTCGTATAGGAATGCAATTTCATCGAAATCGAGAATCGACCCTGAAGTCGATAAATTGCCAGAAAAAAAAACAACTCGTCCAGTTAACCCGCTGTGTTATCGGGGGAAATTTATTTCATCCAGTTATCTAGCAACTAAATTTTCGTTAAAAACTACAAATTTATCTGCATCAATAGTACTTGTCAACTTGACTTTATAGAATGTTTTTGAGAAATAAATTTGATTTTTAGAAAATTTTGAAGTGTGCTTTGAAATCCTATCAAAGTGCAAAGTACAAAGTTCTCTTATCTTAGTTGGTTTTTGAATCATTAATAAGAAAGTTACTTTAACACCTCATAGAAGTAGAGGAATAATGATTATGATTTTGTAATAAAAAAATTATAACTTGATAGGTTTTTAGTAAGACAACGTGTATACAAATCTTATCGACTGCCAGTTGCAGATTAGGATTTTGGACCGGTTCAGGTTGACATTATCAAATCAGTTAAAAATATTTATTATTAGTAAATTTTTTGCCGCTGAGACCCGGTTTATCAATGTGCAGCTAAATTTAACCTATAGTTAATCGTTGCTATAATTACAACAATTGTTGCTAAGCACTTTAGCTGACAGATTATATTAAACTGGCAGATAAGTATCTTAACTGGACATTGATAAGCCGGCCTTTAGCAGCACTAGCTACTAAATAAAAATTGTTGTAAATAATGTATTTATGTCGATAGCATTTTTATCAAAATCTGAGATATTGATAGACACAAGTGTGAATTATTATTATTATTTCTTTAAGATATTTATTTTATAATAAACATGTTAGGTTAATAGTCAAACCTGTATAAGACAGAACTGCTTGGGGTTGAAAAAAAGTCCCGTCTTAGCCAGGTTTCCGGCTTATCTAGTAACCTGCCTAAGATGGAAAACGAAACTGTCTATACCGGGAAACTTATGTAAATTGAAAAATACAAATAATAATAATTTTGGTACATTTTCAAGATATATTTTTCCACAACTCTTGCAGTGTGGTCTGCTTTTTATTAGTACAAATAGTCTAAATAGCTTTCAAGTCACCCGTTCGATGCCTCAAATTAATGAATTTCTTGCTAGTCGTTGGGCAATATGTTTTGTTTATTCTTGTAAGATTGATTCGGATGTAGGTAAATTACGCGTTCTGGTATCTAAAAACGATTTGTACAAAATTTTATTTATCGCTTCGTTCTCATTTATTTTATTTGTTTTTTAAAATCTTATACACCAGCGTTGCCCGCATTTATATTTCGCTACAACGGCCTTGATACTCACATTTTGCTCTTCATGCCACTTTAATAAATTCTATTTTCTGTTTAGTTTTCTATTAGACATTTTGGGCACACATCAATATGATCACTGCAGCGCCTATAGTCAACTGAATTCAGCTGATTATTTTTTAATGATTTCATTCACCAATCATTTAGCAGTATTTGGGCACACGTGTTTAATTCTGTCCAATCACAACATTATTATAGTGAGAATTTTCTACTGTACATTATTCCCGCGAGCATAATTTCTAGTATTTTGTTTACATATGTTACTTGACAGCACATTTTCTAGTTTTGACATCTGTCGCCAGTTTGATTTTAGTTTATAATGAATTAAACTGTATTTTTATGCTGTATTTTTTATTAAAACGTTAAAAAATAATCTTCCGAATACCACTCGAGAGTGCGAATTAATTAGAAAATAATTCTCCAGTTATTTTTTCAAACTTGTTGCCATTTGGGAATAGCCACTCGAGCCCTACGGGCTCTCGTGTCTACTCCCTGGCAACAAGTTTTCGAAAATCTGTCGAATTATTTTCAATTTATTCCCACTCTCTTGTGATATTACTTATGAAAATGCATATTACTATCGCAGACCATTAAACTGATACTTGATATTTTATTATCTACTGTTGTTTTGTCTTACAACACCATAAAGTTAAGTTTTGCTTGGACATCGTTATACAGTCCAGTACTGCGAGTGGGACTTTAAAATACTTTCCGTTTCCGCGTTGGCCAGTTTCCGGCTTACATGGAGTTTACATAATATACGTAATTCGGGACTGAAAAAAAGTTCCGTTATAAACAGAATTCCGGCTTATTCAGGTTTGACTGTACTTGCTATTAATGTAGATGACAGTGGTGGCCACCTAATTAGAAACTATTATATAGACAGTGTATTTTCGCGAACAGTTTTGACTGGAACAGTTTAGTATCATGTCATAATTACTTATAAAAAAGTCTTAATTAAAGCTTGTCATTTTGGCCATTTAATTAGAAACGCTAACAAAAATTCAAACAATTTTAAATTTTCTAACCGTATGCCAAATTTCAACTCGGTGGCTTCTCTATAAGTGGGTTTGATTTTCCGGACTGTAGTGTGTTTTTTAATTCCGGAAAGGGTTAGAGAACCGCGAAAAAATGTGTCAGTTTAAGGTTATATTAGTAATATAGCTTTAAAATTACAAAATATAGCACAAAACAGTTCTGTCATAGGATGCAATATGACCATTTGCAAAGAAACTTCCGATGAGGAAATCTTTATCTTCAATATTCTGTAACATTTAAGTGATTCTGCCAAAATTGTATAGATTATGGTATTGAGTACTGATTACTACCAAAAAATTTAAAAAAATATTTTTTCACAGTCTTCTAACTTGTTCTGGAATTAAAAAACATACAATAGCAGCTTGTCCAGGCTGCTCCGGGTTGATTTACTCGTCAAATCATTTAAGAGTTAAGGTTATTTTTTTCATTTTGAAGTTTTTCTTGAAATGTAGACGCTATTTTTTAACTGTATACAAAATTTCAACTTGGTGACTTTACTAGAAGTTGGTCATCTTTTCCGGGCGTAGATCCAACTTCCCGTTTATATAGATTAATTATTTAGTAAGTACTTAGTTGGATACTCTTATTTTCTAACGCACCATCAATTCTTCTTGAAAGTCTTTGTATCATGATAATACAATATTTTTCCAATATTTTTTTACATCCGCAAGTAAAATTCAAATAAAAGTGTTACACCATTGGACATTCCCGATGTAATCGTTTCTAATTAGGTGGTCACCACTGTATGTATTACATTTTCAACATTTTATTTTATTTTGTAATAACTTTAACCTTTATCCGCTCGTTACCTGTAGCAATATTACAGTCGACTCTCTATACAAATATAAAATTATAGCACAGACTGCGAATGTTGACAACCTCTACAATTTTGTTTCTTGGCAAGTTTTAAGGTGCAAATATCTTTACTGATTAATTAAATTGAAAATATTTTCTTAAACTTACAACATTTATTACTACATCTATCCATCTATCCAATGATGTGTACCCGCCTATCGTTAACATGCTTACGCTTATAGGTAATACTCAATTAGTACGTTTTCTAAACTGTTGCAGGTTTGTCAGTAACTGAACCTATGCCTATAAAATACCAGGGCGCATCTGAATATCTTTGTTGTAGAAAACGTACAACGTAAATATATCAGTTGTCTTTGTTCTTCCTGGTAAAATGTCCCTAGTAGCGCCTTTGAATGCTGGCTGGAATTCAAAATTAGTGCAAACAAAAAGTTTGAAATATGTTTATTTTTAAAACTGGAAAGACCAACCGCCTTCATAACGTTTTCAATGCACTGGAGGCTGTCAATCCCAAAATAGGTTAATGATAAACCCGCAACAGTTTGGAAAATGTGCTATAACCATATGATAATGATTAAATATGGATTGTATCCTGCAAGTAATAACAATAAACGACTCACTTGGTGAAAATGCGGGGGCTAAAAATATATTTTGTAGTACTTTATAGAGGAAAGTTGTGCTTTCTGCAGTTTAAAATTAACACTTATTTCAGAAACATTTGTATAATACGCTGCAGTAAATGAGGGAAATTCACAACACTATCATAATGTCGGCAATATTGCCAATTAATATGTCATTGACGAAAATGTTTGTTAAAGAGTCGACTTCTTGTGTAGTTTTGTGCTTTTAATTTAAATTGATATCCTACACATTATATAAAAGTGCATAAATAATTTCACATCGTGTTTTTTTATGAATTTTTGTTAATTTCTGGTTTAGTATTAAACCGTTGGGCGTATAAAGGTTAACCATTTAGATTTGTGTGATATTTATGTTGTGCAAAAACTGTTCTAATAGTGATCAAATACTAATAACTAAAAATACACCACATATATTTTATATTCATTAATTGATGAAATTAATGATAAAAAAGTGCCTTCTGTATTTATTTATATTTTTACATTTTATATCGTAATTTTGAAATATTTGAAGGATTTTGAAACCATTTTAAATAAATTTTAAATATTTTTAAATAAAGCATTAATTGAAAAAGGTTACTATTATGGATCGAATTCATAGACACGGCTTAGACATAGCACTTGCTAAGCGCTCGGGGAAAGGCACGTAGAAAAGGGCTCGATTGAGTTCGAATATTTCTTTACCTGTACTCCGAACTCAAATGAAAATCTCTATTTGGTTTTCTCGGAGCGCTTAGCAAGTGCTGTCTAAGCTGTCTCTATGAATTCGATCTTATAAGCTAGTTGGTAAAAGCTGTAATTTAACAGAAACACAAATAAATGTTGGATTTTAATACAAAGTTTTATTTTTATTAACTATTGCATTAAGTTTCATTGCAATGTTAGAAAGTTTTCTACTGTCTATTACAAACGGTAGGCATACTTTGTAAATACCAATTAGAAGCACTGCTACTTAATAAAAGAAGGGCGGGGACTGTTTTGTAATATAAACTTTTAATAATAAGACAGTTACAAATTAATGTGTAGACACAATTTATTTTGAATAATAATGTGTGATTCCGATATAACAGGAGTTTTGTTATTTATGTATAGCCGCTATTTTAAAATTCGCGTTAGAATTTTTTTAACCGTTTTGCCTCATTTTATGGAAAACCAAGAAAAACAATTTTTATTTGTTTACTTACATAATTATCGTCTATTAGTCGGCTAGGTATACCTACTTTTATAAAACACGAGTCAACGCATTAAAAAATTTACTGCAAAATGTTTTAACACATTTTTTATACGTTTCATTCAAAAACTAGAAGAGACTTTCATAATTCGTTAACAAAAATTTGTATAAAAATGCATACAGTGAGAATCACACAAAGTTACTTTAAAAATCACGTATGTGTAGATATTATAAAAGATACCTCCCGGTATATATACACAATTTATCCAACATCCATGTCATGGTAACTATTTCGGCAATTCTATAATGACCCCACGACAACATTTCAATTGCATTTAACAACAAACACCTTTTGTCCATCGTAAGTTTAAGGCGGCAGTTTACCGGTGAAATTGAGTCATTGCAGGTTGCCAGGAAGAGGCTATTTATTCAATTAATTGGATTAGGACCGTTATAAACTGATTCCTAAACAAAGAACGAAGACGACAGAAGGGGGCTAAGCATTCATTTTTTTTTAACTTTGTGTGTAAACATAAAAAATTCTTGAAGATGATCGAAAACGACCTATTTTAAATAATTATATTTCAAGAACGCCATACATAATTGAAAATTAAAATGCCATCTGGATTGACCATATAGTATTTTAGCAATAATATTTTGTAAACCTGTTTAAAATCACTTAAAAAACCGTTCTAAAAAAAGCATTTTTGTAACACCGTACAGAGTTTATAAAATCACTTCAATTTTTACATACGAGTGTCAAAAGCAAACCGCGGCTCATCTAGAACTGAACTTCGCTTAAACTACAGTTGAACTTGCTTTTGAAAATTGTACCAGTTCAACGAGACCGAACATCATTTGGTATACACAAGTTTGAAGGGCAGCACCACCTGGTACACAAAAATATTAAACTAGAATTTTAGCTTTGATTATAAATGAGTAGATTAGGTAGCTGAACATCCCTATAATTCCTATTTACATATTGTAATATAATTACTTTAATTTTAAACGTTATTTCATGATTTTACTTTGTATTTCTTTTTTTCATTTTTCTAAATGACCTACTAACCAAGGTGTTTTAATTTTGAACAAATTTTATTAAAAGTATTTTGTAATTATTATGTAAATAAAGGAAGATTTTCGTGAAGTATGGCGGACGATGAAATCATGGATGGGAGAAATAGACGAGCGTTTGAAACTGACTATAATATTTTTTGTACAATCAACAAGAATAAATTTAATAATTATTCAACAAAACTACTAAGTTTTTGGTACAACTGTAAGCCTCCTGGCTGTTGAACGCTTGACTTGATTTTGTAAATACTTCTCATTTAGCATTTTCAAACGTTCTTCTTTCCAATTATATTCTTGGTACTTTAATTGTTGTCTTACGCTGTACGGAATGTTAGGTATAGCATAAGCTAAAATTCCGGTCAACGATAATACTAAATGCTGAAAGGTCATAAGAAATCAATCATTTAAACTTTTTTAGTTAACACTTACTTCAAAAACCATAATCACCAAAAATCGGATTGCAAGCTCATAATAATGATATTCTGTAGGTATATATTGATGTTCATGACCAGGCGGGTATCGATTACCTTGATAAAAACATATATTGAGGTGTTCTGGTATAATAATTGGATCTAACTCAGTAGCCGCTCTTGTTAAAAGATTGTAATCGGCAACAGCAAATTCTAATGTTCGTGGATTTTTAGTAAAGCGTTAGTAATGATAACAACAAATACCTACCAGACAGTGTGATATTAATGAAACCTTTTAAGGAACGATCTACACGAAATTTATAAATCTGTCTTGGTACAAAATCGCTGGTAATTGCAATTACGACGGCCTGAAATTTAAGTTTGACCAAAACAAATTTACAATAAGTAATGTTACATTGGTAACAACTCCTATGAACGTTACTGCTTGTAGTATACCATTCCAAGCAGCTAATCCACCTACACGTTTCGGAATAGCCCTGCGGTAAAGCTTCGTGATCATAACAGCGTCAGCTCTAATTGCAAACAAATTTTTTAATAATGCTAATAAGGGTGCGAGCGGAAATGCTGCAACAAAAAGAATCACAAATCCGTATTGAAGAACTGAAATTTAAAATGCAAATGGTTTAATCAATTTTTTTATGCAAATTATACTCATTTGCAGGTGTAGACGAACTAGAAAGAGACGATCTGGCTTCATGAGTAAAAGGTCTTCTTCCCATAAAGGGAGTTGGATATCCTCAGAAAGTTTTGATTTGCTTAACCATATTTGCAATCGACTGAGGAACATAATGAAAAATATAAATTATATTGCATGAAACTATACTTACGGAAGAATTATTCCTTTTATATTGCGAAAAGTACCTTTTACTGTTAAAATCATGACTAACTGAATACACAAATTTAAAATACAACCAGAAGGATCACAGGTATCTGCTTGTATGCCGCCTAAACGTGAGTATTGACTTTTATCCCCCGGATATGTATAAAATCGTCCCTGAAAAGTAAATTTATATAGAATGTAATATCTTATTTGTTCGATTCTAATGGCCCCTTCACATTATTCGGGTTTGCATCCGATTTTTCGTTCCGAGCAGCTCGAACGTTATATTTTTGTGTTTACACGGTTCGATTTACTATCCGAGTTCCAACATTCGAACATGAATCTGGGAAAGCATTCGATTTTTTAGGAATGGGACCGTGCCTATTCTCACACGAGATTTCATACGATTTGTTCAGTTATGTCATGCGCAATTGTACTTTTTTTCACACTGTTACACTATCGTTCTGTGTGGTTTCTGGTACACTCTGTCGCAAATTAAATGTCACACGATGTTCGGGCGCTTGCAGGCCATGTTACAAGGATGTTTGCATGGTTGTATACAAATTATCAGGTCCGTATGCTATATTTGATATTGACGATCAGAGTTATGAAATCAAAAATCGAAATAAGTAAGTTAATCGAGAGAAATAACGAATAAAATACGTTCGTGTAACAGTCGAGCAGTTTCAAGAAAATAAGCTCAAATTATTAATAAAAGTAATAAATAATTAATTTGTTGTTATTAAATAGATAAGAAATATACACGCATTTATTAAAATGTTATTGTAACTCATCAAACCATTTTTGACACGTTGAATTTAAAAAAAAAAGTTAAACAGTAAACTTTCAAACACTAATCAATCAGCACAGAAGTTTAGGTTATAATCTATTTGCATATGATATTATGAAATGCGCCATATTTTTTAAGTTGACGCATGTGTAAAGAGGTAATTTTCTCGGATAATGTGAAGGTAAATATATATTTCATTCGAGACAAACTCGAATAGAAAATCGTACAAAAAAAATCGGATGTAAAAATCGAGTAATGTAAAGGCGCCTTAAGGTCGAATGCAGAGACAGCGCTTAGCAAGGCAATAGCTAAGCGCTCAGGGGAATGCAGGTAGAGACTTTCGTTTGAGCTCGGATATTTTCTTTCTGTCTACAATGATCCTTGTGTGTCATTTCAAAATAAGTTTAGCATTTTCAAGGCAACTTAATAATCATTTTTACATTATTAGTATTTCTCCGATTTCTTCCGCAATTTCTTCGCATTTTAGCATCGGTTAGAACATTTTTCTTCGTGCTTCTCATTTTTTCTTATTTTTTCTCATTTTTTCTCGGCATTTCTCATATTTTCTCCATTTTTCTCATATTTTCTCAGAATTTTAACAAAAAATGAGAAATACTGAGAAAATTTTTCCACCAGGACAGTTGTTCTGTTTTTTACTGTAACTACCAATATTTTGCCGATACACAAGACGTTGGAATAAAAGGTAATATGATGGCGCGGTAGCGAAATCTCAATTCAAATTGTTGTTGTAGATGCTAACAAATTTCAATTCAAAAATTTCGGCACACTTTGCAATCGGATTTCGAATTCTGCCGCAATTGAAGTGGTTGTATATGTAACTTTACTAAACAATAAATTGTGCAGCGGCTTTAGATACCACAACACTTACACAACCCGCGTGCTAGCCAAGCTGTGCAAGTTATTATTTAACTGCTACACAAACATCTCAACAACTAAACAATATAAAAGCACAAGACGTTTTATGAGTTGGAAAGAGAGTTGAAAAAGGAGAGTACATGTTTTCAAAATAGTTTTTTGTGTTTTCAGTTAAGTAATCCAGGAAAAAAATACTATTTACTTTAAAAAATGCCAAATAAAATATTGGCCCGTAATTATTGGCAAATGCAAATGCGTATTGCTTGTAAATGTAAGAATCGTCGTATTCCTGTTGCGTCCTAGCGTTTTCCATATTAGTTAACCCAATTGCAATGTAATTATAAATCTGAAATTGTTGTCTTAATTATTTGCTAGTTTTTATATGATCTTACTTTTTCAAAAATTTCAATAAAAGCAACGCTGATTAAAGCACTAGTAATTGAAGCAATTAGATCTCTATTCGATTTTAGTATTGCATCATCGACTTCTCTGTTTATAAAAATACGTACCGCAACGCGGTAGGTAATTACACTAATTATAGCAGCAATTACAATCGAAACCTATTAAAGGAACTGTTTAAATTGAGTGAGGAATTTCAATACAAATCTTTTGTGTACCAGAATTATTATCGTTACTGCCGTTACGCTATAACGACAAACTTTAATTTTTGTGGGCGTATAAGGTTCTGATTGTCCAGTTATTCGAGATATTCTTTGATATTTTGTGTTTTCTTCAAATTCAGGTCTGCAATTTTGCAATTAAGTAGTTAAATATGGGTTTACAATTTATACCTTATAGTGTTGTCGACCGCCACAGACATTAAATTCCATTTTAATTGTAAAACTGCCTGTCGTCGTTTCCATAATTCAATAAACGTAGTAGCTAAACCGTTAAAATAACAATTAATTATTTCTAAATAAAAATCTTACCCCAAAATGACATTAAAACTGCGAAGCATATGGTTGCAGGATTATCGAATAAATATGTGATCTTTGCATTGAGGCACGAAGCCCTTAAATAAGTAAATTTGCAATATTTATAATGGAAACAACGAGGACATAAAATAATGTCGCTGCTACAAACTTCCGTCCTGAAATAATTTTTGTAAAAGTTGGTGTTGAAAATGTAGGAATATCATTTACTTGCGGTAATTTAAATTAGTGTTGATTGTAGCGACACCGTAAGTGAAGGCTGCAGTTCCAATAATCGCAACGGGAATGAGCATTTTATTATAAAATCCCAACCAGGCAAAATAAAAGGCTATTTCAGAGCCATAATATTTTTCGATCAAGTTATAAGGTTGCTGTTTGAATATACTTTTAAAGTTCCCCCAATATCTCGCCAATAACTAAACAATTCATATTTTAATTAAGTAAAAATTAAAAATTAATAAACGAATATATACAAATTTTAAAGTAAAGATAATCAGAGTGATATCTAACTAGTTTGTGGCTTTATTCAGTTATGTCATTGTTTTTTGGGAAAAAATAGTAAATTGTTTTATTATGATTAAAAGTGACAGTTTTAGCGAGCAAATTTTGTGTTTGCGAGGCGGACATGAGCGACACCGAGCGAATACAAAATTGGGAATCAAAATAATAATTTTTTTTGAGTGTATAGGTATTTGAACGATGTCGCTAGCCGATTATTTAATTACCTACTTATGTTTGAAAAAAGTGTAATTTCAATGGAGTAAGATTATGAAAGTAAGATACGTTTTGGAAGAATATAATAAATGCCTAAATGAATAATAACTGTGTTTGTTTTACTGCAGGTGAATCAATCTTATGGGAACTAATATTTAAAATAAAAGCTTGTACAAAAAGGATTAAACTAGAACTCGGTACCTGTCTGTTGCTCAAGAATCCATCATCAGTCCATTCCCATTTGCTGTCATGTAGTGGATAAGCATCAACAATAATTTTCTTTTTAAGCAATTTTTCAATTCCCATTTCTCCCCTTTCGGTCCCAAATCTTGTTGTCGCTAATATTTTATGCACAATAATTATTCTCTCTGCATTAGTGATATCAGTAGATTTTTCTCCGGACACCAAGTTACTACAGCAACGAAATTATCAAATTTTATGAAATTTGGAAATGTTTTTGTAAACTTACGGAGCTCTCTTGTAAGTTTTGCTCTCAGGATTAGGACGAGTTATTTCAGTGGCCATACATTTGTAAGGCACATTATTATCAACTATATAATTGCGATTTTGACATTCCAGATCAATATTAAACACTTCTGAAAAATACAAAAGCACAGTCTTCGGAGCGTGAACTTTTACAAACGTATAGTTTTCAAACCACTGAAATTAATCAAAATGCAAATGACGATGTTAAATTCGATTTAAACTTACCATCCCATTTTCATTTTCGAATTCTAATCCTTTGTCTTCCAAATTTGACAGAAATGTGATTACTTCTGGAAGGATAGAATCTGATTTAAAAGATGCTTTAGAAAAAACTAAAATGAAATCGATAAATCTTTCTTCGTCCCTGAAATAACAAGGTTTGACCATCTTTTTTCTAAAATACGTTTTTCTCGTTTTTCTTTAAATTTTCTTGTTCTGCATTGTAGATTGTAAATTGTTAAACATTAAAGTTAAAACTAGTTCAACGTTTTTTAATTTAAACTTTACAGCTCGTAAAGTTCATTTTAATGTCAATGTGACGTTAATTCACAATATAAATAAATAGATATATTTATTAAAGCCAATAATTATAGAACGTCTTACAAATTACAAATTTTTTTTTAGGGCATTTGGGAAACTTTTCTTAAACTTTTTTGAAATCATCGTTTAAAAACAGTTGTGCTCGTACTCCCGTCATTTTAAAATTGTTTAAACTGAAGTTTCTTTGTAACGTGTGTTGACATGTTAATATTTATTACGTGCACACAAAAAAATTATGACAACTACAAATTTTATAACAGTCTCAGGTTTCAGATGATATTTAGTTCAAGATCTGGTGGATATCTTTTACCTTTGCAATAACAGAAAGTAACACTTTTCGGGATATAAGAAGATCTTTCGATATCAACATAATCCCTTGCATCAAAAACCGGTAAAGTACCTACTGTTAGGTTTGTTTCACAGCAATCCGACAAACGGTTAAACGACGCCGAATACATGACACAAAGATTAAAACTCTTTCTCTCATTACGATGACTAAATAACAAAATCTTCTAAATTATAGGAGTAATTTAATTTAGTTTTAGTTCAAAATGTGGCGGCTCTATATAAACGCTTCTTCTTTTTGGTGTAAAACTGTGATAAACGATAATCAAAAGTTAGTTACTTCGCTACATAGTTCATTAAATTTTTAGCGATGACGCTAATTCTCGAGTTGTCAAAATATGTTATCACTCGCTCTTGTTTATAACCTATAAATATTCAGTAATATTTCAGTACGATTTTAGTTCTCACAAAATGGTCCGTAAGTTAAAATATCACGAACAAAAATTATTAAAAAAGGTAGACTTTATTTCGTGGGAAATTGATAATAACATACATGAAGTAAAAGTTTTGAAAAAATATCATATTCAAAAACGTGAAGATTATACGAAGTAAGTTAAATGACAATTTCTTTTATGAAAACACTTATTCATTTTGTTTATATAGGTATAATAAGTTATCAAGAGAGATTAGAGAAGTTGCGAGAAAAATAAAAGAAATTGATTCCAAACATCCATTCAGAACGGAAGCCAGCGCACAACTTTTGGAAAAACTGTAAGCTACAAAAATTATAATGCAACAAGTAAAAGTGTAATTTTTAGTTATTTGATGGGTTTAATACCAACAAGATGGGATTTAAGTTTAGCTGAAAAAGTTACAGCTTCTTGTTTTTGCCGCAGACGTTTACCTGTAGTGATGGTCCGAAGTAAGAATATATTATTATAGATATAGTTTTCTTATAAATTAATGAAATTTCAGATAAAATGTCTGAGAACATTAAAGGAGCTACAAAATTAATTGAACAAGGACACGTTCGAATAGGTCCAGAACTTGTAAAAGATCCAGCACTTTTAGTGACGAGAACATTAGAAGACTTTGTGACGTGGGTCGACAATTCTAAAATACGAAAACACGTTTTGGAATATAATGGAATGGTAAGAAACTATTTTTAAATACAAATATTTTACTAACGGTTATTTTATATTTTCAGAGAGATGACTTCTTGATGTAATTATTTTAAAAGCTAAAAATGTTAAATACATTAATATTAATTTTTTTTTTGATGTTTGACATGTCCTATCCTAACCTCACATTTGAAAAAACCTTATGGTACACAAAAAAAATGAGAACCAGCTACCTTGGTATTGGTAAAAGGTATTTGACGACAGGCATAGGTGTAAAACCTAAAATTTCCATAGTAGGTGCAGGACCTGCTGGTTTTTATGCTGCTCAGCATCTAGCAAAAAAATTAAACAATGCCCAAATTGATATTTACGAAAAACTCCCTGTTCCATTTGGTTTAGTAAGGTAAAATGTTTGATTGCCTATAAATGGTGGTGAAATTACTATGTAAATTGTAGATTTGGAGTGGCACCTGATCATCCAGAAGTAAAGAATGTAATAAATACTTTCACAAAAACAGCCGAAAATCCTAATGTTAGATTTTTTGGGAACGTTAATTTAGGTCAAGACATCAGTTTGAAACAGTTACAAGATGCTTATCATGCAGTTTTACTTGTATTACTTGATTTTAGAAATTCTGTATATTATTAGAATTATTTTTAAGACTTATGGAGCAGAACAAAGTCGTGCTCTTAATATCCCAGGTGAAAATTTAACTAACGTTTTATCAGCTCGAAATATAGTTGGATGGTACAATGGAACACCGTGGGATGCAAATCTACAGATCGATTTAAGTGGCCCCACTGTTGCCATTTTTGGACAAGGAAATGTCGCTATTGATGTTGCACGAATATTACTAACACCTGTTGACAAATTAAAAGTAAAATTTATTTACAAAGCAATTAGTTCCATTTGATAATACTTAAATTTTAGTGCACGGATATAACAGAACACTCGTTAGTAGATCTCTCAAAGTCGCATGTTAAAGAAGTGCATTTAATTGGCAGACGTGGCCCCCTTCAGGCAGCATTTACAATAGCAGAATTGCGGGAAATGCTAAAATTACAAAGCTGTGCAACTTGTTGGTGTGCTGAAGATTTTGACAACGTATCAGAAATAACAACAAAATTAGGACGACCAAAGAAACGTATTTCAGAACTCATGTTAAAGTCATTAAGTGACGGTGTGCAGGACAATTGCATAAAACAATTTAAGCCAAAATTTTTTCGATCACCGTTAGAAATAATAGGTTCGAATAAAGTAGAGAAAATTAATTTAGGCGTGAATGAACTTGTTGGCGATGATCTCGTCAATAAAAAATCAGTTTTAACAAATAAACGAGAATTTTTACAGTGTAATTTAGCTGTTACGAGTATAGGGTACAAATCAATTCAAGTTGATCCTGATATTCCTTTTAATAAAAACTTAGGTATAGCTGAAAATTGTAATGGCTTAATTAAGAACCGATTGTACGCCGCTGGATGGTTATCAACAGGGCCTACAGGTGTTATTTTAACAACTATGAATAATGCATTTGCAACTGCTGAATTAATAATTAAGGATTTAGTTACTAGTGGTCTAAGTAGTGAAAAACCAGGACATTTGGCGATAGAGGCTATATTAAAGGAAGGAAATGTACAAATTGTTGAATGGAAGAATTGGCAGAATATTGATGCATATGAACAACATGAAGGGAAGAAAGTTGGGAAGCCTAGAGAAAAGTTGTTGAATATTAAAAAAATGTTAGAGATTGCGTCATGATATTTGTCGGTAACAAATTAAAACTATGTTTGGGGCTTGATTGAAAGAATCTTAAGTATAATGCATAGCTTAAAATTAATAAAAAGCTAAAAATTTAGATATGGAATGTGTATTTATTAATTTTTTGGTAATTAAATGAATAAATTCTTATTTAAAATAGAATTAACTTATTTGTTGTCATATTCAACAATTATAGGCCTGGTTGCAGAAAGAAAAGTTAACATCGATATCACACAAGGAGATGCGTTTATAGAGTGTTTCAGGAGTAACACGAAACCTTGTAAGAGGTAATTCACTGGTATATTCTTCATCACCCAGTGTAAATAGAACACAAATAACAAAAGCATTTAAAAACTCCTTTGTTAGTAAATAAAATTGTTAAATCAAACCTTCGACCTTCATGCTCTAAAAAACAAAAATTTTCACAATATCCAGTAAACAGGTAGGAATGTTACCAAACCCTTCAAAGCTGTTTTCATTGTTAGAAATCGATTCATTGTCAATGTACACAAAGCATCAAAAGAATCTGGACTATCCTATTTCTAGAGTAAATATCGGTCAGAAACTAAGCGTGTCTTTTTTTAATTTGTCGTATGATAGCTTTCTGGTCAGGTAAGAATAATTATTATAAAAATTATTTTAATTACAACCATCAACTTTAACAAAATTTAAAAATGATCCAGAATTATCAGGGAATTTCCACTGATTTAAAATCATTTAATTTAATTTAATGTAATACCATATAAATTCCTGTTGATGGTTACTATAACCTTCCTATAAGACGTGGTTTTAGTGTTCATTTTTTATTTTCTGTGGTTTTTGTGCAGAAGGCAGGTAAGTTTTTTAAGATTATTTTCTTCCTTGGAAACTGATAAATAGTAAAATGTATTATTCTAGTGCATATCGCACAACAATAAAAACATTTGCCAAACAGGAAATTTTAAACCAGTCGGCAAACTTCCAAAACTAAGTTAATGCTAGACGCCCGGACTCGAAACCGTTTTCTTAATTTTCTAAGCATATTTATCAAAATTTGTACAAAATTCTTAAAAAAGATAGCTTTCAACAGGTAAACCGCTTGATTTTGAGAATCCAGAATTATCCACATGATTTGTCATATGTTGTAGTTTGGCTATGGATTGCACAGTTGTTATGGCTGTGTCTTTTCATAGTTATAGAATTAGTGTCTGTAACGGAGAACCACCGACTCCGATACTACAGGGAAGTCTCAAATTTTCTTGAAGCTACATACTGCACAATTTCAAATTCGCATAAAAAAAGACCCGAGTGTACAACAACACACTCAGATTGTTACTTGCGATGAAATAAAGAAAATTGCACAAACGTAAAAAGACAAGATTTTGTTTGTTAACAATTTGATCATTGATGATGATGATGAATTGGCGTTGAAAATAAGAATGCTTAAGTTACAGTTTGAAGAATTACAATTTAAGTAATGTTTTTAATTGGAATGAAATTAAACTGTGAACTTATTAATTTGCACACTTAATAAATGAGTTTATAGATAAATCCAAATCTTGAAATAAGGATAAGAACTTATCATTCGCAGAAACGCACCAGCTTTCCAGCAGTACAACGAAACATGTAAGTAAAAATTGCAATAAATGCTCACAGATTAAATTAATTTAGAACTAAATAATTCCTATTCATTTTCAGATAATGCAATTTTATTGTAATTTGATGCAAAGTTTTTGTAGACGAAAATAAACATAAAATGAATGTACTTTGCTCCATCTAATCAATCTGATAAATGTAAGAATTGTATTTTAGTTTTTAAAATGTTTTCCTGTTCGCAGGTGATTTATTTAATAAAAGTTAATTTTCAGAATGTCGTCAAGTACGGATAAGGAAGAAGTGATCGAGTTAGAGGAAGAATCAGACACAAATTATCACGTCAACACAAAACAACAGAAACCAGGTAGCTCAGCAAAATTCCATGAGACCATAGGGCAAAGGTAAGAATTATTGATGACGAACTTTGAAAGATTATGAAGAAACATAAGTTTGTATTTATTTATTATTGATACTTAATAAAATAATTTGTAATTTTTATTTTAAATGTTATTAAGAAAATTAAATTGAAAATTATTATGCTGCAATGCTCAAGTTTAATCCACTTACTTGTAAAAACTTTATGTTGCATTAATCAAATTTGATGTAAATCAGTGACAGTAGAATATTGTGAGTGGACTTTTCATTTTCTTAAAAGTTTGACCTTTTAACACGAAAATTTAAGAGCACATGTTTTCTGTGAGTCGCAATATATGGACACTTTGCCACAAAATAGATGATTTTAGGTGTGCATTGATTTCATCCGCATATGTTGAACGTGAAATAACTGACAATGTTTGTATAAAATCACCTGACAATAAAATTAAAGTGCTACCAAAAAGTCTATCGTTGCCATTTAAATGTTTAAGTGTTCGATTTAATGCTTCCAATGAATGCTTATGTGCCATTATGCATTCGTCGCAGACAATAATGAGGCTTTTTTGCAGTACCTACTTTAGCCATGTTTTAATGTTTTTTTATGTTGCATACTGCATCTTCATTTGTCTGTATGTTTAATGGCAATTTTAGTGCCGAATGGGCAGTTCTACCACCATCTAATGATGTTGCAGGGATTCCAGATGATGCAATTGCTAAACCGAGGTTACCTTGCATTCTACTTTTACATGACTCAAGGAAGTAAATAAACCAACTGCAATTATTTTTACGGCAAATTTTTATACTTACTTATCCTTTTTTTCGTGTATTAATACTTTCTGTGTTCTTACTATTGTTTTAGCACAAATAATTTTACAAGTACAGTGCGACCTCGACAATCCGAACTTATAAAAACCGCGGTGATCCGGATAAGTAAATAATTCGTATTACTGAAGTGGGACAGTTTTTTTTTTATTGAGAAGAGAAACATTTATTACAAAACAACTAGAAAATAGTACATAAACAAAAAATATTTAAAACAGAAGCGTACTTATTAAATTTTATATTATTTTGTGAAGTACAGTCAAACTTTCCTATAACGAACTCCTATTTAACAAACTTCTCTATATCGATACCTTTTTACCAAAGTATCGTAAGTGACATTTTGAGCGAAATTGAGATTTTGCATTATATCGTAAATATCGGACTAAATGCTTGTTCTGGCAGAGTAATATACCCATCAGTTTATTCTTTATGGTGATAAGAACACAATAAACCAATCGTAAGTACCAAGATAGTCACATGTAATGACCTTGTGGACAAGAAAGTTGTCTCCTGCAAAATTTGACAGATGTGGCTTACGATACTTTGGAAAAAAGGTATCGATATAGCGAATTTTTTTGGGGAACCTTCACCCTGGAGACGTTTTTAATGCATTTTATACCGCTTATAACGAAGTAAAATTGTCCGTATAACGAATTTTTTTCCCCAGACTTTCTAGATTTTTAAAATTTAATGAGCATATCTGAAACATCTGTTATATATTTATGGATTAACAAAAAAAATACTAAACCAAAAATTTCACGCTTAACAAATGTACGTTGTATACCTGTCATCTCTTCAATCAAGGGAAGCGGATTGTGCCGCAATTGACTCAGAGGAATTAGATCTTCAGCATCATCTTCAGTGTCTGGGTCGTAATTTGCCACATGAGCCATAATGTTGTGTGTGGTTATTCTCGAATTGTGCGATTTTTTAATGTGTTATAGCGAATTTCGTTAAATAGATTAATGTTTTTTTAATCTTCATTTTTGCAATAAATTTTTAAACCATAGTATTTTTGAATAGAGCACGAAGAGACCTTTCAAATGAGGTATCACAAGCCTCCCCTTCCCATTTAAAAATATGGGGGTTGCAACTATCACTAGAAGGGGGTTGAGGTTAGGGATGAAATTTTCACTTTACAGGATATCATGGGATAGATTAAAAATGACGTGTTTCGGAATTTTTTCTCAATATGCAAATAATTGAAATAATGAATTTATTCCATTTGGCTAGCGCTCGTTGTATACTATAGATGGCCTCTAATAACGTCTTAATTTTCTTCTTTATCAACGGGGGCTGTTTGAAAGCCTCATAACTTACTTCCGTTTCCGGAAAAATCACTTTTGTTCATTCTAAAATGAACAATTTACGATTACAAAAACGTTTGGCAGCGTCAATCAAAAAATGTGGGAAAAAGAAGATATGGTTGGACCCTAACGAACTTCAGAACATCGGGAATGCGAATTCTCGTCAAAACATTCGCAAACTCATCAAAGATGGGCTTATCATTTGCAAACCGACCAGCGTCCATTCCAATTACAGGACCAGAAAAAATAAAGCAGCCCGACTTAAGGGCCGTCACAGCGGCTTTGGCAAACGTAAGGGAACCGCCGAGGCTCGAACTCCCAGGAAGTTGCTGTGGATGAACAAGATGCGAGTGGAACGACGTTTGTTGAAGAAGTACCGTGAAGCTAAGAAAATCGACCACCACTTGTACAGGAAGTTGTATCTGATGGTGAAGGGAAACGTGTTCAAAAACAAGCGTGTCCTTATAGAGTATATATTTAAGAAGAAAGCTGAGAGTACTCGTGCGAAGATGCTGGCCGACCAAGGGGAAGCTCATCGCATCAAGGCCAAGGCGGCTAAGAAACGAAGGCTGGAACGGATCGCTAGCCAGAGAGAAGATTTGCTGAAGCAGCTACAGAGCGATGGTGACAAATAATTGTTAATTGTAATGTAATTTAAGTTCATCAAATAAAACAAGAATACACTATCGAGTTTTCCGCTGTTTTCTTCCACTTTTTTTTGTCGCTTGTTACCACTTTTATCTTATTCCTCTTTTCTCAGCTGCTGTCTGCACCTCTTTTTTTTCATTTCTTTCGCATCAAGTATTTGTCTAATTAGTCTGTTCTGAATTATAAAAGATTTTATTGCTACCATGTGATCTTAGTGCAAGAATTAAAGGAAACTGACTACGCACAGCATACTGATTTTTGCAATTTTATGCAAGATAAGGTAGATCACCGGGGCAGACTTTTTCCCAAGCATTGCATAGTAGACGTACAGCACGCTTCTAGTTAATGGTTTTTAATAACTTAACGTTTTCTTTCCGATAAAATAATTTCGTCAGTCTGATGGCATTTTGATCCACAGGTTGCAAAAGTGCTGTGCAATTTGGTGGAAGAAATAATGTTGTAAATTGTCCATCCTCACTGGTCAGCTCTTCGATAGTTCCATTGCTCAAGGCGTTATCGATGATTAATAGGACTCGTTCAGGTCCAGATTACCGAGTACTATCAAATCCGAATTATAAAGTATACAATGCAATTGAAATGCTTAGCCGGACTATTGAAGAATCCGGTATAATGAAGGTTTGGATTATCGAGGTCGCTCTGTATTTATATTTATATTTTGTGTATTATCATAATTTTTGATCTAATGTTGCTTCGAATGTGGTTTGAAAAGAAATAGAAAAACCAAATATTGTTGCAAAAAATGCAACAGATATCTATATCTCGAACATATTACGGTCATATGCAACGACTGTTCAACTGAGAAAGAAGACTGATTTGTGACAGTTCTCTTTTGGTTCTATTTTCGTAAAACTAAATATTTTTTTTATTATGTAAATCTAATATTTTTAAAATATGCATAAATAAATATTTTTAAAAAAAATTATAACATAAATTAAACTACAAAATACAAACTAAAAATTACGTTAAATTAAATAATTCGTCCAAAGAAAAAGAAATAGGCACAGTTCCCAGAACACTGGCTGCGTTACCTCTCTGAATGGCAATACTAATTCGTTGTTTTAAGTATGTTTTCGCCTGAGGAATACCTGTGACGTCAATAATAAGTCTTCCCAAAGCATCCAACAACGATACAGCGCTCATACTCGAGGGACCAAAGGTTTCAACAGCAAAGCCAACGAAAATGTAGTGATCTGCTAACGAACTATATTTTCTTCGCTTAAGATTTTCTGCTTTGTTTGCAGCAGATCTAACAGATATGGACGACTCAGGTAAATGCGAAGGTGCAAGCGTATCTGTACAGGCAACATCCCATACAAGGGATTTGCCTTCCTTCCAGGGAATAATGGTGATTCCATCTGGACGTTTGCCGTCATCTCTCAGAACCCCGTTGGGTTCAAGTAAACAAGGGATGTTGGCAGATGAGAAAGCACGTTTTAAGATGTCGTTAATGCAGTTGTGTCTTGGGATTCTTCCTGCACTTTTTATGCAAGACAGTCCATGATGACTGTACGAGTCAACTGAAGAACTACAATTACATATATGAGGGTGACAAATACTGATGCCTAATCTTAGAGAAACAGCAATTTGTAAAGTGGTTTTTTCTAACAAAGTTCCTAATTTAGAAGAAGGTAAAGATTCAAGCCAAGCTCCAGATTCAAGTTCAGACACTGCCAATAAAATAGCTTTTTGAGTTATATTTGATGAAGACGATAGCTTTTGAAAGTTATTTTCAATAATTGGCAAATCCCAATTTCGTTGAATGGAGGGAGATGTCGAGGGTAAGGACGAGGAATTAGATATAATTTTCCATTCTTCAATGGCTTCACTGGAGTAAGATGTCTCGAAGTTGGAAAAACGAGAAGGTAGAATAGACTTAATGAGCCGAGAATTAGCAAAGATAGAAGATAAGAAGACTGGAGTTGAAATATCTGCAACAGATCGAATACCTAGACCACCAAAACGGACAGGTAACTTGGCTTGATCCCATGACCTATTTGTAAATTTTATGTTCAAAATTTTTTCCAGAGTCGAATGAATATTATTATCCAATTCTTGACATAAATTTTTAAATTTCCAAACAGGGCAGCATCCAAAAACAAAAAAATAATTTTTTTATGATTCTGCTTTTATTTTGTTTGATAGGTTATGTTGTTTTCGTAGCACCAAAGTTATTTTTGAAAGAAAGTTTAATGATTGTTGTTTTTTAGCGATGTTACAAAAAAGTGCCATAATTGTGGTTCCAGTGAATACCCACTAATAAGTTCAATAAAAATAATGTTAAGTATATTAAATCTATTTTCTCCCCATGCAAAGTCAACGGATTGACGTACCTTGCTTTAAACCCCGAACAAGTGTTTTCTAACGCGATTTAAACAATTACCATTTAATAAGACTTTACAGATATTGTACATACGTAACATTTTTAAATGAAATTGATTGAAGTTGTAGGTTAGATTTGAAAATGGTTGCTACGTGAACTTCCACTGTTTTCCCATAGATGTCACCAACAAACGCGCTAATTTTGAAACCGAATTATCGTCTACGCTTAAGCACTTTGTAGGCCAGCAACTACAGTCGTAACGAAACCATTCTTCACAAATATCACGTGGATCGTGAAAATATTCGTCTAACTCATCGTCGTCGCCGTCGTCATCGTAATCACAAGTTTTGCGACAGCTAAATTTAACCCGAGGCGGGGGACAACAATATTAGGAGGAACGTTTTTTCATTTTGAGACAGGATAACTTTTTCTTCATTTCCAACTTTCGCAACAATTTCTTCTTAGCTCGTTTAATTCGTTGAATTATGTCGTTAACAAAGAACCCTTGCCTGCGAAGGTACTTAAGGGTGTAATGCTGGAATATTTTTGTAGACCATTCGGAGGATAAATATATCTGCTTTATTATTAAAGATATCGCAAATCTAAAAACACAATTTTGAAGAATAAGCATTGTGTGAAGAGGGGACAGGAAGAATTTTTACTTGATAGTGAAAAAAAGGATGTTCAAAAGTACATCAAATATGGTCAACTATTTTATTTTATACTGAATCAATCTTGAATATTAATAAATGTTTCGGCCTGTCCCCCGATAGACACAGCTCTTATAAAGCTAAATTTGTAAAAAACTGTGTAATTAACTTAGAAATGAATCAGTGGCAGCGATCCCCGTTACCGTTGTTTTAAGAAATAGTATGATACAATTGCCTATCTATCAGGCGCAAAATGAATGCGAATAGGCAGGAACACATAAATTATTTTGATGAAGGCAGAGAAACCGGACAAACTTCAGATGGACTTATTGACGGATGATGATGCAAACATGGGAATTTGGAACTCGATCACAAGGTAATTTAATTATGTGACACATGCTTCTGCATGATATATCATAGACCTTATTATTTGCATGCCGGCAGGTTAGTCAGGTAATTAAAAAAAATGATTCTATAATAATTTTATTTTTGGATTAATTGCGAGAAAAAAAAATTATAGCTCTTTCGCGGGTGGCGATGAAGGCACTGAAGGGAAAATTAACGTATTATCTTAATTTTGAAACCGAATTATCGTCTGCGTCTTGAGCACTTTGTACGGCAGCAGCTACAGTCGTAACGAAAACATTCTTCACAAATATCACGTGGATCGCGAAAACATTCGTCTAACTCATCGTCGTCATCGTAATCACAAGTTTTGCGACAGCTAAATTTAACGCTAGGAGGGGGACAGCAAGATGAGGAGGAACGTCTTTTCATTTTAAGACAGGATGACTTTGTCTTCATTCCCAACTTTCGTAACAATTTCTTCTTAGCTCGTTTAATTCGTTGAAGTATGTCGTTAGCAAAGAACCCAATACCGCACCTATCAACAGTTGCCTGATTAACACTTACTTAAAAGATGCGGAAGGTTTACTAACCTCAACAGTCTGAAATCTATAATCCGCGTGCCTTGGAGGACGGCGAAGAAGAAAAATAAACTGAGCGTGTAACTTGTAACCATCATCGAGGCTTCATACTAGAACAATTCTAAAATTTTGCAGATGCCCAAACAGCCCCATCCAGTTTGGTTCAATAGGTCGTCTACCCATTCAGAAATTTTGGGTATGGTTAAGACCACCGCGTTTTCGAGCGGGAACCACAAGTCATTGTATACGTGCTCAAGCAGGAACATAGCTACTAAGAACTTGAGGAGGATTAGTCAGTTTTTGAAAAATCGGTTTTGGTTACCTCTATAAAATGTTGCCAGCAGCTCCACAATTTGACCATTTGTTTTTGTTTTTCAAAACTTACTCGTTTTAATTTGGGAAGGTATTAAAAATTAATTTCTTCTGTTGACTTATGGTTCAGTGCCGTGTAAGCGTGAGCAATATTAGAAAAGTATTATTTTTGTTAGTTGCGAAGGCCGAGTTCTCTTTAATTTTTCCGATTTAATTAATGTAATTAGGCGGTTGTTTTCGTCAATTTTTAGTCTGCTAGTTTGTATTTAATTTGAATCATTAAAATATTTGTGCTTCGGTAAAAAAATACGTTTTTCTACTTTGGTATCATAAGTGAATATTTGTGACACTACTTTTAGTTTTTGGGAACTTTTTGTGAAACTGTTTTGTTTTGTTTTTTTGATACGTATTACGTTGGTATTGCAGTAATAGCACGCTGGCCGGCATCCGGCATCTCTAGTGAGCTCCTGTCAAGTCAAGCCAAGTATACAACTTAATTCTTCCATGACTGTTTTTTAGAAAGCAAAATTTTCAAATTTTCATTAAACTAAGAGCACCGAAGTAGAAAAAATAGTATATTACACTCGTTCTATAATAGACGTATTGTTGCACTCGTAACATTGAAGCACTCCTCGCTTCGCTCGTCGTACGACAATAGATCATCTTATAAAACTTGTATAATAATATACTATTTTAAAGATTTCAACGCCAACTCTGCCCCGCTTTTAGTTGATCGCACGTTATATACACTAATGGCGTTAATTATTGTGCAAATCCCAATGTTTTTAGTAAAATCCCGATTTCTTTATTCTTTGAATCAATTTACAATTTCCCAGTAATAACAGCATCTGGGAAACAGTTAGTCAAGTTCGAATTGATTGATATATCAAACCAAGCTATGTATAAATCAAACCGCTCCGTATAAAATTTTAAATAAGTAATCACAGAACAAAATTTCTTGATTGTAACTTTAGAATTTCCTTTCATACATGGCCAAAGAGTATGGGTTCGAATATGAATTGGTCCAATACAAATGGCCCAGATGGTTGCACCAACAAACTGAGACAAAGAATTATTTGGGGGTACAAGATACTGTTTTTAGATGTACTGTTTCCTTTTGAAGGTAAAACATAATATTCGTCGATTCTGATCAGGTAACTTCTTACAAACATTCTGTGAAACATTTTAAAAGTTATTTTTAGGTTGTCCGTGCGGACTTGAAAGAATTGCAGCAATTAGATCTCGGGGGTTCGCCGTACGGTTACACACCTTTCTGCGAAGGATTTAGGTTCTGGAACCACGGATATTGGAGAAATCACTTGCAAGGAAGAAAATACCACATTTCAGCGCTTCATGTGATGGATCTGAAGCGGTTCAGAAGAGTAGCCGCCGGAGACAGACTGAGAGGGCAGTACCAGGCACTGAGTCAGGATCCCAACAGCTTGTCGAATTTAGATCAAGATTTACCCAACAATATGATACATCAAGTTTCAATTAAATCTTTTCCACAAGAGTGGCTCTGGTGTGAAACTTGGTGTGATGACGAATCAAAAGCTAGGGCCAAAACTATAGACTTGGTATTTATTCGTTTTTAAATTGGACATTTTTTAATAAGTTTGCTTGCAGTGTAATAATCCGATGACAAAAGAAGCCAAATTAACTGCAGCTGTGAGAATATTGCCTGAATGGAAGAGATACGACGATGAAGTGAGACAATTGCAACAAAAAAATGATTCAGGCGTTTTAGATAGTGATCCGGCTGAAGTGGAAACACGTAATTTTGAAATTTTAACCATAAACATGTAATGAAATCTGCGATTTTTACAGAAAGACTTGATATACACAGTGAATTATGATTAAGTGATGTAAATAGGCTTTGTACAAAGTTTATTTTTTAAAGTAATTTAACGTTGCCAGTTTTTGAAAGTGTGTTCTTTTGTTGAAAAGTTTTTTTGCAGATGGGACATAAACTAATTTACAAAACCTAATTTGTACCTTTTTTATAACGGTCATAACAGTGAATTTACAATGTTTGTACACTTGTAAATAGATGAAATTAATTTGCAACCATTTCGAGCAATGACTTGGTTTTGCATCAGTCTGATAAAAAGGCTTTACCAATTCTGTCAACTCGGGAGTTTTAATAAGTGAATTCAATGTTGTATTTTTTCCTTTGCCTGTATCACAGCCAGTAAAACAATGTAGAAAACCAACAATTGAACGATACTTTTTGTACTTAAAACTTTCTATGAAAACTCTTCTAAAATGTTTTATCGAATTTATCCGTTACTTTACAAAAGCACTGTATGTATATTAAAATAATATAAAATTTATTTTACTTTTAAAGTGTATTGTATGATGTACAGTTATAACGAATTAATTTTAGTGTTTCATTATGTTCATTTAGTCAATAAAGTTACGATTTAAGTAATTAATTTACTGACGAGGCAAATTTTCCCCCTTGGTAATTTTGAGCCAACAGGAACTTGAGGATAACATCAACTTGTTGCTGGAACAACTGAATAATTTTAATTAAAATTATAATTTACCAGTAATCATAAATAAAACAGGACAATAAAAGTAACTTGCTGTTATTTCGTTAAATCTACTAATCGGGAGATCAAAATTGATAGATTGGTATTTTTAAATCGGTGGCAAATTAAAGAAGGGATTTAAAAAATTACCGCTTTTGAAGTTAAAGCCGATACTAAAACCGAAATTAAAATTGACACCAAGACCAAATCGCGCAAAAAGACAAGATTTTGTTTCTTAATATGATAATCGAGTTAAAAATTTCACAACAAACAAAGCACAGTTTGATGAGTTGTAACTTCTGGTGGTGGTGAAAATTTCTGAATTACCCTCGGAATCAACTGATGATGCTCGTTTTTATATGATTTTAGTAGGATATCGATTCTATCGGTTGGTCTGAAACTTTGGACATTGATGATGATGAATTGGCGTCGAAAATATGAGCGCTTAAGTGACAGCTTGAAGAATTTAAATTGAAGTAATGTTTTTAATTTGAATTAAATTAAACTGTGAACTTACTAGTTTGCACACTTAATAAATGAGTTTATAGATAAATCAAATTCTTTAAAGATAAAAACTTATCATTCACTAAAACGCACCAGGTTTCCAGCATTTCAACGAAGCTTGTAAGTAAAAATTGTGACAGATTAAATTAATTTAAAACTAAACAGTTCTTATTAATTTTCAAATAAGGAAATTTTATTGTAATTTGATACAAAGGTTTTGTAGACGGAAATAAACATAAAATTAATGTACTATGCCCAATCTAATCAACCTTGATAAATGTAAGAATCGTATTTTAGTTTTTAAAATGTTTTCTTGTTCGTAGTTGATGTTGATTTATTTAAAAAAAGTAAATTTTCAAAATGGCGTCAAGTACGAATAAGAATGAAGTGTTCGAATCAGCTGAAGAATTAGATACAAATTATCCCGTCAACACAAAACGACGAAAAACAGGTCGCTCGCCAAAATTCTATGCGACCGAAGGTCAAAGGCAAGAATTAATTATGACAAAAATGGAGAAATTGGTAAATCATTTTGATAATCACCTGGAAGGAAAGAAACAAATTGAGTCATTAAAGACTTTGCTGGAGGAGCAATTAAAAGAAAAAGAAAATGTAATAAAATATCTACAAAAAGGAGCAGCCGCTGAATTAGATACACACAAAAAAGAAAGCCAAAATTTGAAATCTGAAATTCAGAAGTTGAAGAACGAATTGCCAAGTTGTAAGGTTGATGCAAAAACTGAACTTAACAAAATGATGACAAAGAAAGAGGAAGAAATTAAAAAATTACAAAACGATATTAAAATTGAAAAAGCAAGAACCACATTGTTGAGCAACGGTTGAAAGAAATGCTTGCATCAGCGACGGCCGAAAAAAATGAGGTAAAATGTACCAAAACAAAACTTGAAGAAAGGTCAACGAAACCGAACAAAGCATAAAACTACTGCAGTCTGAAAACAAATATCAGAAAAACAACCCCATTATGACGAATTAAGAAGAGAAAAATTACAAAAAGAAGCAGCCGCTGAAGTAGATGCAAACAAAATAGAAATACAAACTTTAAAAAACCTTCTTGAGAATAATGATTGTCATAGAAAATTGATTAAATTGGATCTGCGATCAAACCGAATGATTAATTACGTGGCACCTGGCACCTTCAAAAACCTCTCTTCAATCGCCCACTTAGATTTTAAATGGAGCGGTCTGACCTACCTCGAAAAAGGGGTTTTCAACAACTTGACCAATCTGATTACTTTGGGGCTATCTTCTATCTTACTTGTTTGGAAGGAAACGTTTTTGCGGGTTTGAAGAAATTAAAAAAGCTTTCTTTGCTCAACAAGAACATCACCAAGTTTTCTACCCAGTTGTTTAGAGCATGGGTCGGCAACCTTTTGTTGTAAAAGGGCCAAATATTTTACGTGGGGATTAGTGCGGGCCGCACTTGGGTCAAATGTCATTACAGTATACCTACAATATTTGTGTACAAATATTTTATTTTAGATATCATCCGTCACGTACATTGCGGCGAGAATCTTGCGGGCCGCACCAAGACGCCTCGCGGGCCGCTGATTGCCGACCCATGGTTTAGAGGGTTGGAGAGTTTGGAGCAAATCAATTTGAGTCATAATAAAATTTCCTTGTTTGATGAAGACTTGTTGGTGGAGTTGAATCGGCTCACTCATTTTGATGCGTCGTAGGCTATAATAATCTCACCAGCATCCCCGAAAAGTTGCTCGGGGATTGTGTTAAGTTGAAGGAGGTCACGCTTAACAATAATAAAATCGTACGGTTGAAAAAAACTATTTTTGATAGTTTGCACAATTTGACGTTGCTGCATCTGCAGCATTACCTGCTGAACGAGATGGATAAGAACGCATTGAGGATGGCCAGAATCAGGGATTTAAGAATATAACTTGGCGTAATTGCTTTATTATTTTTCTTGTTTTATATTTAAATTTAAATCTTGATTTGTAACCCTGGTTAGTTTAATTTATTTTGCAATCAAATCCACGTAGGTAACATGTTTTATTATCTGTGGTATTGATCACAGATAATAAAACATTGGGTATTGATAAAGATTGGTAAAGACGCAAACCAAAAGTTTACTTGAGTTATTTCTGTGCTTTTTAGTTCATGAGACAGGCAATGATGGTAATACTTTCGTGGTGAAATCTGACAGCCGAACAAAATGGTACGAGAATAGTTCAGTTGCAAACCCTCTTTAGTTCAATACCTTGCAGCACTGAAAATTTTGAGGTTAGCATTGTTAAGTAAAAATGTCAATATTTACGTTTGCTATTTAAAATTAAAATAAAATAATTATGAATACAGACAGTGTACCATTTATGAATTTAAGTAAAGTATGCCGAATATGTTTAGTCGAAGGTGATGCTATGAGATCTGTATTTAGTAAATTAAGTGAGGCTGAAATTTTAGAAGTGAATGTGTCAAATTTAGCGGAGGTTTTAATAAGAATAACTTCCCTTTCTGTACGTTTGCTGAACTGTATTTATTTTTCTGTTATATTAAATCAATCTCATTTTCAGGTTGAAGAAAATGATGGTTTTCCAGCCTTAATATGTGCAAACTGTGTAAATTTAATACATATTGCATACAAATTTAGAGTTCAATTTGATCATTCAACTACAATTTTACAACAATATTTATCTGAATGTGTAAAACAAGAAAGTCATGGAGATATTTTAGATTATTTAGAAAATGATCAAAATTTTGATTATGACGGTAATGTAACTGATAATTTTATAGATACATTGAATAAATTAAAAACTGAACACAATGGCAAACGTCAAACAAGTAGAACACAAATTGAAAAACGTGCCGGTAATAAAAATCCCGACGTTAAGCAACCCAAGAAAAGAGGAAGGAAACCAAAGAATAAAGGCAAGACACACGATAATTCTTATGTTTCAAATATAAGAGATTCGAATGAAGCAAAACCAGTTTATCATCCATGTCCAATTTGTACGAAAGAATTTACGGCGTTGCAATTACGTGAACATGCTCAAACACATAAGGCATTGAAAAAATATTTAAGTATATCTCCAGCGCAAAGACCTTCATCTGCAATTAAATTTTATTACAAAAAGGATCCAAATAACACAAATATTAGTTTGCATTGCAGGAAGGAAAAAATACATAAATGTGTAAGTTGTGGACTTGAATGTAGTGCTAGTTATTTGCGTTTACATTTACAAACTCATCGAAATCAAACTGAATATAAATGTAATCAATGTGAACGAGTGTTTAAAAAATTAAATCATTTAAATACTCATCGTGTTAAACATCTAAAAGAGTATCCGTATAAGTGTGAACATTGTGGTAAAGGTTTTGTCATTAAAAATAATTTCGATTGCCACGTATTAACTCATAACACAAATCAAGAATTACCTCATGAATGCAGCTATTGTTTAAAGCGTTTTTCCAATCCTGAACACCTAAATAGACATATGGTGATACATACTGAAAATGTTAGTTACTCGGTTAAATATAAAGTATGTAAGTGCCATCACTGTTTGAAGACCTTTAAAGATCGTTCAGAATTAAAAACCCACAATTGTGTTCCGATCGAACAGGCAGTTAATACAAGATTTCCTTGTAAAATATGTAACAAAGTATTCAAAAATTCGAGTGGACTGTATAATCATAATCGCAATATACACAAACTTAAAGGGGCTAAAGTTTTGTGTTCAGTTTGTGGTAATTACGTTTCAAACATTTACAATCATATGATGCGCCATACTGGTGAAAGACCTTTCCAATGTAATCAGTGTGGTAAACGATTTATTGGAAAACCACAGTTGCGGCAGCATTTATTGGTTCATTCAGGTTTAAAGCCATTTGTATGCAGTGTGTGTGCTAAAGCATTCAATAATTTGTACAATTTACAAGTTCATGAGAGAATTCACAAAGGAGACAGGTGTCATATTTGTAACATTTGTAATAAGGGATTTTTGGAAAAATCATATCTCAAGAAGCACATGAATGTTCACTCAAAATTATAAATATACAAAAAATCTGCAATCTGCAACAAATGCGTATTGATTTATCTTGAAAGTATTATTATATTTCTGAACTATACTGCTCAAAATTAATTATATCGATTTGCAATGACTATGCAAAGTGCATAATGTCGTCTTGGTGGTGAACTGACCTAATCCACAGCGATGAAGTTTTGAGTTATCGCCGGTTAAAGATTTCTATATACATAAGATGTATGTTGTTTCTTGGTACAGCTCATTCGATTGTCGGGCCATTAATTTACTATTGGGTTAGAACTATTAACCAATACAAACTAGACTGCTTTGAATACATGTTAAGGGACTTAAGTAAATTTTTCAATTTTTGTGCCTTAGGTCAGTTCACCACCAAGGCGACGATATCAACGTTGTTATGTTGAAACGACTTAAGTGACAATTGCCACGTTTTAAGAACTACGCAAACGTAAAGAAAAATTCGTGTCAATTTTAGAATTTCAATGATTAAATTAGTGCATTAGGCTTTTCAATCTAAACGTAAATCTGATTTTTTATGCTGTTTCATTAGCAGCTTTTTGAAAAAATTACAAAACAAAGTCGTGGAGTGATCAACCCATTCGTTTAAAACATGGGTGCCACTCCATTTAACTTCTATTTCCAGAGGTGCATTTATTCAATTTCGAATTTTTGTCGCTTAAGTCGTTTCAACATAACAACGTCGATATTAAATGAAACTTAGTGATTATTTATCTATGGAAAATGAAATAACAGTTTTTAGTTAATTTTAACAGAAAACCCCAACAAAGTAAGAAGAAGACCAGAAGTGTCATTGGAATCTGTGCGCCCTGTGTAAAGTAATTGCTATGTTATAAAATTAATCTGTTTTGAGTACCTACCGTAAAATGGGGGCAAGTTGATCGGTAGAGTGAAGTTGGCCGAAATGTTCAAGAAAGTTTCAAATTGAAATTGTTTTTGTACTATTTACTTCTTTCTTTTTTTTAATTAATTTTCCTCATTATTATTCTTTTTTTCATTTAATTTACGAGTAAAAATAATAATAGCCGACTATTAAAGTGCTCCTTAAAAAAAGGTTGTCAAATTTTCAGTTGCCACAATCGTTTAGGAAAAAGAATGTGAAACGTGTTTGGGGTAATGATTGTTGCCCTGCTAGTGCAGTTTTAATTATAAAATTAGTTTTTGAAATTGACATAACTACATTCAAAAATATGTAAATATGGTGATAAATTGAAAATTGAATTTATTAAAAAATATGCAAGTACTTAATAAGTTTGTTTGGCCAGACATTAAAAATGGAGCTATAGTGAGTTTTATAAAAATGGAAAAGAAATGCTTGTCTATCATTCATGATAAATATTTATTATACTAATAAACAGTACTTGTATCATGTAGCACATAAACAAGCGATTCTCAAACTATGTCATGCAATAAGTGAATCAGTACCCTAGCGCTAAATAGTTTTTCATATATTTTATTTATTATTTATATTTACCAACCTTAAACAATAACTAAGGTGCCCAGGTAAAATTTTAAGATTTGTGAAGTGTTTCATTGTAGCAAATTGTCGGAAAATCCTGGTGTAAACCATGATTCGAGTAGTTCGATTATGGTTTTGATAACTCACTTGTGAATAACATGAGTTTTATCACTGCTACAAAATCGATGTTGTTGTCGTATGTTAACTGATAAGAGTTGTATAAAATACTTTGTTTGCTATCGCTCTATGTGTTTATTCCATATTTCGTTCCTTTTTTTGAATAATAAATTATTACAAGTATTTCATTTATGTCCTGCAATCGTCAACTACGCCCTGTGGCTAAAATAGTTGTTGGTATAAATAACAAAGGCGGCCACCCCAATTGGGGTGAAGTTGTCTGGAGTAGGTTTTTATCTTTGTCCTACTACAAAATTGATTAAAAAAGTTCTTACAAACCAATAGTACTTGTCAATACACATATTAGGGTAAATGTGTTTCTAAAACTTTCACTATGTAAAGTCGAAAATTAACCAACTTGCCCCATTTTGTGGTATTATAAACTATAGATGATTGTGTGATGATGTGTTGAATTTGTGAGTGATTATAAAATGATGTACCTATCATGAAAAATGATTTGAAATATTTTCAGTTTGTTGCCTATTTTTTTATTAAGAAGGTACATGTTGAATAACACTGCACCACTATTTTTATGAATATTTAAGAGTAATCTCAAAATTATAAATTTAAAATGAGAAAATTTATTAAGTTTCTTGATTTACAAATATTGTAAAATTGAGTGCAGGTGACTGTCGTAAGGTTCCTAAAAATAGCGTGTTACGCAAATCCTTCTTATACGAAACAGAACGAATATAAAAAAAAAAAACGGTTTCGATTCCAAAAAATTAATAAAACCATATTCATTTTTTTGGCAAGTAAGCGAAAAATGTTTATTTAACAACATTTTTAATGTTAATCTGATGCAACTGATGCTGGTGCTGCAAAAATGCAGTGTTGTACGGGGAATTTCCACAATTTTGAAGTCGTGTTACAGCGAAGCCGCGTTAAAGGGGGGTCACCTGTACTAATTTCAATTACATGTGCGGAATTTGTAATGATACTATAAAAAAGACTGAATAAATACTGAAACACGAATTTTTAGAATATTTTAGTGAATTAATTTTGTTGAAACTGATTTTATTTTTTAAATGTATGTTAACTCTGCCACTGATGTTGCGATGCTACAATGATGTACTCACTTTAAAATAAAGAATGGACCTGTATTTTTTTTTTTAATATCTACAGCTACTTCTCATAGAAGAAAAATTTTAGTTGTTGTCCAGAGAAAGATGTATTTAGTGGTGACTTGAATTTGTATTATTCAATAAAGGTAAAGTGTTTTGACTCATTTTAGAAAGATCAAATTGAATAATTATAATCATATAAGTTGTTACAGCACCAACAATCTGAAAAGAACATGAATGTTAGTTGCAAATTATTGAGGTTTTTCTTCAGTAATTTTTCTTAGTGAAATTTTGCTTACCGAATATATGAGTGAGTAATCCAAAGAAAAAAATCCACATGCGGTGAAATTTAAATTCTGCTGCAGAACTTGCAATGAGAAATACTGTAACTGAACATTCATTTGTTTTAATTTAATTGAATTCAATTATTAATTAATTGATTTCTATTATTCAGTTAATAACTTACATAATTTCGAAATTCGTTGTGACTGTCCCAAAACCTATGAAGATATCTTCCTGTAGCATTCGCCTAAATAACAATTGCTTAAGAGGATAAAATCCATAAACGTAGTTCCTACCTTATCTGCTGTATTTTCAGAAATTCCAGCAATTAATAGAATTTTAGAGCAATGTAAAAATATGTAGATACCAAAAAGAGAATAAGTAATCGGATCTCCCAAATTTGGATCTTGAATTACTTTGTACGCATTTATTAGTTGGGTTGTAATCATGGTGAATCGCACTCCAATAGTCACTAGTAATTGTGCAGAATATGCACGATTTACTGTAATTGCTATACCATGTAACATTTTATGAATTTTTCCAGCAGAAATAATAAAACTTTCCGGCGACATAAATTCCTTTTTTGTTAAAAGAGGAGTTAAAGATTTACACTTTAACGTTTTAATAAAGTACACCTGTATATTATCATCCTGACATTTTAATACTTTTGCGAGATTTTTGATTTTATTGTTCAGCCAAATAAAGCGTTGGCGTAATAATAATAGTATATCAACATATTGAAGCAACATTACTGTATTTATGTAGTCTACAACATTAAAGGTGTTGTATACAAAAATATAAGCACGCTTTGAATTAAATTGTTGCAATGTTGCTTTGCTTAAAAATAAGCCAGTAATCCCCATCATTTGAAAAAGAGCAAACTTTTGTGCATTTTTGTAGAAAATTTGTATATCAATATTTTTCATGTCTTCATCAACTTTTGTAATCCCTTCAATAGCTTTAATAAGCAATTTTTGCTTAATAATAGCACCTGTCAGTGCAACTGCCGTCATAATTGTACCAAAGTATAATTCACAACGTAATGCTATCCATCCGATGTTGATTACTACTGCTCTTTTTTCAATAAATGCACCAATATAAAACATTACACTTAATACAACAATAAATCTTAAGATGTTAATTGGGCCACAATGAAATTTTGTGCCTTTTCTGGTCAGTTTAAATGGTGCAAGGCCTACAATTTTTGAAATGAAATAGACCGGATATAATACATCATAAACATCTTTTGCCTCTTTTAGTTTAAAAAATGTCTTCCCCATTTCAATGACAATACTTCTAGCTTTTCACTGAAAATTATTCATTGAAATAGTTTTAATAAGGTAAGGTAATTAATTAAATATTTAAAAATTATAGTAGATACCGATTTAATTTTACAAGTTCAATTTGAGGTAATAATTTTATAGGGGTGGTTCAAAAAAGAAAATTGACAGTACGAATGCATGATTTTAAACATTACAGCAAGTTTCACGAAAGCTGAATTAATTCAATTAATAGTGTAAAACTTGTCAAAAATGACAACATTTTCAAATCAATTTCTGTTTGTGGATCTAACATGTATGTATGTGGATAGTTAATTTCTTGCTTACCCTTATATTACTAACCAAGTTAGAAAGTTGTTTGTGCACTAAAATGTGATGAATGATAATAAATACATGGTTATTGTTGATTTGAAAATAATTGATAAAATTAACTTTTTTGTAGAAAGTGTTAGGGATAATGATAGGTTTGCCCTTTCATAAAAAAATCATAATTGTACTGGAAAACTAAATATTTATTAACTAAAAGCAAAAAACAAGATATCACAGGTTGTTCTATATATTAATAGTATTGTACAATGCTGTACCAACAAATTAAAAAAATCTAAGACTACCACAACAATAAGAAGGTACCACTTACATAAATATACATTTTAATTGTGGTTAATAACAACAAACTTTACAAACAAAATCTATATATAAGGAAACAATAAGGTGGTACATTAAATGCTTAATTTAAAAGTTTAAATGGTACCCATTGCTTTTAGCAAATTATTTTTGGGTCACATTACTTAACCACTATTTTCTAATTTTTCATTATTGAGAAGGGTACATATTTGAAACGGGTGTGTAGTTATAATAAATAATGTGCAATTTAGTATATCGAAATAAAGGTCTATTCGTTTAAAAATTGCCCTTAGCAAAGTATATGGCATATTGGCATTTTCATTTATTAATTTTTGTTTAATACTGTTATGTAATTTTGTTAAAGGAAATTTTACAACGTTAAGACCTCTTCGTAAGTACCGATTGGATTCCAGCAACTTTACCAAACAAAGGTTATCATTAATAACCAACACTTTTTATCGCCGTTAATAGCGAAAAACCTAATTAAGTAGGTAACTAGATTATATTTCAATTTGAAATCACCACTATGCCTAGTTTACTCTAAACATATTTTCGATTAAAACCATTAAAATTATACTAAGGATTTTGGAATAAATTTGATTTAATACTTTTTCATTTAATGATTATTTAGGCTAATAAATTTAAAAAAAAAAGAATTGAGTTTCACCTTTTCCTTTTGCAATTATTATCTTTGATTGAGCTTAATGTTTTATAACAACCAAGAAATTGTTTCAAAATCGTTCTCACAATTACCCGATTTTCTTCATTGTAAAATTTCTAATGACAGTTCATTAAGTGACCATGAAAAATTAAGTAAAATTTGGAAATTGTTGATGTTTGCAGAATGTTGTACTTAACAACAGAAGTTTTAGACAAATTTTTGGAATGAAACTTCACATTTTACGGAACTGCCAATAATAAATTATACGTGAATCAAATATTCGGATATAAAATATTTATTAAAAAAAATTTAAATTGTAATTAATCTAAGACAAAGAAACCGTCAATAAAACCAAATAATCAGGTACATGAAATTAAAATAAAAAGACTGCATGTCTTTGAGTTCGCTGAACACAAATCAGTTTAATAAAAAAAAAAAATGAATCGTAATTTAAAAACTGATGATGACTGCTTACAACATTCGTTCATCCAATGAACACACTAAAACAAATAAAATTTTATCATGCCTGGCTTGCATTTGTACTAGTTGTGAGATTACATTTATTAATTATTTAAATTCTTATTGTATTACTCGTTTAAGTTTTCAGTCATCATCGCAAATTAGTGATAACATTTTAAAATTATTTTGTGAAAAAATATGGAGTGTACTGATGGCAATAATTGGCTATTATGCTAACTATTATCTGATGATACCGTAGATTCCAATGGCGTACTTTGTGTTGCACTATTCACATTGGGCATCACTAACAACGTTGATAGTGCTTCTAGAGACTGTCGCACCTAAACAGTTTTGTAGGATTTAGATATTTCTAAATTTTGCAGAAAATACATACCTTTGCTAGTTGATCCAAATTAGTATCTAAAAAATTATGAACTGCTCCTGCAGATTTCGAATGTAGTTGGGTCTGCCACTGCAATAATTCACTATATATATCTTCACTCTCAGACATTATATTATCCTAAAATAAATCAAAATCGATTTTATTTGTTAAAATTTAGACGAATTGATGAAAAGTTTAAAATTTTAAAAGTTTTAAGATGTACATACCTGCAATGCGAGATTGTACTTATGCTGAATTTTTCCTATTCTGTACAGTAATACCGCTGCTGATAAAAATAGCACTAAAAGTAGAACAGTACTGGCAAAGAGAAGAAGATTGGAAGTGGGTAAATTTAATATTTTCAAATAACTCTCCCTGAGGGTTGTACTTAAATTATTTTTTGGTTTTGTTTCCATGTGACCTGAAACATTGTTAAACGAAATATTAATATTCACTGCTCCGTAAAAAAAGCATTAATAGGCTAATAAAAAACATATTGGAATGAGTTCGCGTTACAGGTTCAACACAACAATTATAATTTCATAATATGGGAGTTATTATTTATTTCCTTTATTTTTGAAAAATTAAGAAAGACGTTAATCTTCGCCCGCCCGAAAAAGGAATCCACCTTGTACTTCGATGTTTTTACAACAAACACCAAAATGTTTCTAATCTTAATAAAAACTTGCATTGATAATATTATTATAATACTTTCATGTTTAACTAAAATTTGCAGATACTCGTACATATTTATAGATCTGCATACTAAAAAAAAAACACAAATACCTAAATTTATTCCAATTAATCTGCATAACACCTTTGAAAAATACAAAAGGTTCTAAAGCGGTGGTTTGAAGTACTGTGGAATCATATTTAAAAAAAAATGAAACCAGGGTCATTTTTAACCCCTTTCGGACGTCCGAACAGTTATAAAAATGTCATAAACATCTGTCTTGTTTTATTTACAACTAAAAATTGTATCACATCCTGAATAATTAATAATTTTTGATTAGTTTTAATAAAAAAAAAGAAAAAAATATCCTGGATACGATTATGGCTGAATTAACAAAGTTGCACCGTCCGGTGGTTCAATTTCGTCTGTTGTCGCGCATGACGTTACAGTGGAGAAAGAATCTCGCATATCGTGAACCGTCCAGTGAATGAACACCACCCAGTGAATGAACACTGCTCAAATAAACTGAATTATTAAGAACAGTGGGGCATTTTCGAACTATCTTGAGTGCGAAATAGTTCCATTAGGTCTCTACAGATATGATCCAATTATTGTTTTTTTCTTATCAGTTTATTCCAAAAAAAGACATTGCTCAAATCAACAGTTGGTTGCGAGTTGCAGTCAAATATAGAGGCAGGTCCTATTTCATGGTATCTTTGAACATAATTTATAATTTATAACAAAGAAACAAATTTTTCTTTATTACAAATACGTTTGAAGTTAATGTATTGTCATCCATATTGGGTGTTCATTTACTGGACGTCGCTGTTTTGGTTTTTGGTTTTGGTGTTCATTCACTGGGTATTTAGTACGTCTTGTATTTAAATGTCTTTTAATAAATTGATTTGTAGCGAGTCTTCCAAATGATGCAATAATCTTGTGCTCTAACAAAATATCTATCGATACAACAAGTTATTAGCAACAAAAGTGATATTGGGGACGGAGAAAATAATTCTGTGAACGCAAATGTGACAACCGAAATGCAAAGTGTTCATTCACTGGCAAGGTCACCCTAGTGCAGTAGAAACATTGTAAATAATCGTTGCTATCGTGTTATTTTTTATGTTATTATACTGCAGATGGGCAGAGCTTATCAGATTAACGACTCGAGAAAGGCTTGTTTAATTATTGTTCGCTTAAATAATCGATAAAATAAGCCAAAATCGGCATGTTGCGATAAAGGTGTCAATTTTTTGGCACTTATTTTTAACCCTACTAAGATTTCATTACCAAAAAATCAAAACTATACTATAAAGTTCTCCTAAAAAGTAATTTGCACATTAATTCCAAGAGTTCTACGGGAATCAGCTTTGTTGTATAAAATCCTGTTTATGCAAAATTTTATGTAGAATATTTTAATTCTATACAATTTTTTAGTCGCTTTTGGAGACAGTTTTGGTTCAAGAGATTGGGATTTTTTTTGCTTCTTATTCTTAACCCTACTGGGAAGTAATTTCCAAAAAATAAAAACTATTGAATTATCGCTTATAAACTTTAAGGTTCTTCTCCACAACTACGTCATAAAGGGGCGGAGCTAAAGGGCCGGATGCGCATGGACAAACCTTGTTTATTCAGCCATGGATACGATAAGGTTTTGATGCAATTTCAAAAAAATTCAATATGCTATAATTTATGTGAAAATTACGACTCACCATCTAACGAATGAGTGCGTTCGTTGAGCACTTCGGCAGGTGTTATCGTCGGAATTTTTCTAATGCAAGTATTAATTTCTGGTACTGCAGATTCATTTCCACTTTCACTACTTTTGCTACTATCACTAAGTTCTGATGGAATTCCTTGCGCCTGTAAAGAACATAACATTATTTCATCATTGAGTGATGTCGCTTGGGTCTGGACATACCAGTAGTTCGGCTTCATCGATGCTGTTTTCCATTGCTAAATTTCGTGCGGCATCCCATACCTTATTCATTAGACGATATGTATTGTCTCGACTCATTAGGCTCCCAAATACGTGTTTGTCTTCACTAGTAGTAATACCAACAGCGTTTGGTATAATTCTAGCTGTTTTTTCTTTTGTGATTTTTTCTACTGATAGTAGCGGTATAAGCAGCTAGAAAAAAAACAGTTTTAACATTGAGTGAATTAACTAAAACTAATATACCTTCGTCACGTATCCAAATACGTTTGAATAGAAAGCAAAATAATTTTTCGTAATGTAGAGATGTCCTTGTAATAAAATGTCTCCTATTAGTGCGCAAGAATAATCTGTAAAAAAAATTAAGCTTAGTTAAGAAAATTAATTTACTTGCCAAATTAAACCCCACCTAGCTCTGACTAACGTTAAGGTGACAATTCGATCAAGATAAAGAATATTGTGAAAGATTGATAATGACGAAAAATGTAACGTACAATTATATTAAAGAGACAACAAAGCCAGCAGTACTGATCATTTTTTTGTTATTGTTTTAAAGACTTTAATATGGGGCATCATAGTTGTTGAAAGCGAGAGAAATGAACCGTGAAGGTTATTGGAGGTTGACAACCTTTAAGTGCTGATTTGTATTTGCTATGGATAAATCATTTTCAAATTTTGGTCACAATATGTTGATAAGTTTGTTTTGTAAATATATCATAATCAACCATCATTGACGTTATCTCGACATATATATTTATATGTTTCCTTTGAAGAAAAGATGAATACAATGAGTCGCTCAAGTGAAGATATTTATACAATCTTACACCTGTAAGCAATTTGATGAAATCTTTCATTAAAATGTAATCTCGATATTATCTATCAATCATATGCTAGTGATTCACATCTTTATATCGCGGCTGATGTAACTGCAGTATTCAAATACAACTACAGTCCTTTAGCTTTTACGTCAGGGAAGTAATTTCTATTTTAGGGGAAATTGCATTTGTAGGGTAATACAGAAAATAATTTGTGAGATAAGTAAAGAATAATTTTAATAGTTCACGATAGATGGCAATATGTATTTTAAATTTAGTAAAGATTAAAACGCAAAACTGATTATAGGTATGGTTAAAAAAATATACAGAATGGCTTATAATTAAATGTAAAAAATTCAACTGAAGATTTCTGAAACCAAAACGAAGCAATCAGCCTACTATACCTTAGTACAAACCAAGATGCGATGTTTAACAAGGACACAATAATTACAGTAAAAGTCCGCTTATAACGACCGAAACTTAGATACAATTGGTTGGATTTCCATATACACTAATGCTTTTAACATTCGGATATAACGACGTCCGGATATAACAACGGAATTTTTTGGTCTCTTGGCAGTCGTTATAAGAGATTTCCACTGTACAAACTTTCGAAGCCTGTGCTATTTTTCGATGGACACTATGTAACAAGACAAGGAAGGTACCACCAACGATTTTGTACCAATGCATGGAGAGAAATCAATAATATCTCATCAACGCGATTGGTTGGGACGACATTTTGGTACTAAAGTATATCATCTAGTAGGTTAATTACTTTGATTTGGCCTAAAGAAACTTGGCTTGAATTTTTACACCCAATTACGAATCATTCCGTATACCAACGGCAGAAACTCGACATACAGGATGTCCCATTAATGGCGGACTAACGGTACAAGATTAGATAGAGTAATCCAACGTACACCCGGGAAAAATGTTTAAAAAATTCTATCGAGCTCATTTCTTGCGCTATGAACTTTTGAATGACTCACTTTGAAAAGTTAATATCATCAAATTGAATGTATATTTTGTTGTTAAATTTATTTTAAACGTTCGTTATTAATCAGTTTACATTTTGTGCGCAATGGTAACAACTTATGACGTTTCTTGACACCTTATTGACAGAAATTAAACTTCACTTTTTTAACGTTGCCATGCGTTTGAGATGCAAGTAAAAATTATTCATTTTCTAAATTGTGGCAATGGTGCCAAATTGCACTATCTTCGAACTTCAATAACTTACAAAAAAGAAGTGAAATATTATTTTTCTTTCTTTTTATGGATTCCTTATCACCTTCCAAACCGGAGGTTATTAGTTTGTTCGCTATTTTTGGGACAGCCTGTATATGCGTGACAATCAGATTTACTAATTTTCACACCTGAAAATTTCAGATATAATTGCCAGCAAAAATTTCAACCGACGACTTTTTCATTTTTTATTTAATTCATTGTTAACATTATAATGACAATTATATAAATATTTTATTTATTTTTATATTATAATTTTTTAATTTTTGGTTAGTGAATTGTCATGCCGTTTACAAATTCGATGCTACAAAACTTCTGGAAATCTTCTTATCAGATCACTAATGTCTTAAGACACTACTTTCGCTTCGTTTAGTAGCGTAAAATTGTCGTCGAAACACAATTCAAGTGTAAAGAGATTAAAGAAATTCAATGATTTAGTAGGTACAAACTTTATTTGGTAATTGTTTGTTCAGTCGTTTCTATAGAAAATATGTACCCCCTCCAGTCATTTTTACTTTTTGTCGCACGTACAAAAAAAGGAAAACCTTATGTTAAGGTACACTAGAATAAAAAATAAGTTGATCATGTTTTAGTTTATGTATAAATATGCACTGTATCCTTTTGCAATTCTTATCATCCGTGCTTTTATACCATTTCATTAATAATTTACGTATCACTCTTTACACATTCCGTTAATACCGTCAGCTTTACTTAGGATCGATCTTTTCACCTCCTTATAATAATTATTTACCGACTAAATAAATCTGTATTTCCACCTTCTAATACGGTTACTTGGCGAATTGACCATTGGGTGTTAGAATCATCTAACAACTAGTTATTTAGCTAATAGCAGCGACTTGAACGTGTTTGTCTATTCCCGACAATTCTAACTTCACAAAAAGTGGAAATGACTTACGCTGAAGGGATAGCGCTAGTGGACGCAGAAAAGCAGAGATGAAGAAAAAGTATTTTAACAACTTGTATGAACAACCTTCAACCTTTACTTGTCAAATTCGCCGTTCGAAAAACTCAAACTTTTATTCGAACAATCAAAGTTCCTAATATAATAACTTGTCGAATATCAATACTATTAGGAAGTTTGAAAGATCGCACCTTACTGCCAGTACCTACAAGTAAAGTGGAGTTAAATTTTACGACGTACTCATTTTTTAAAATTTTTGTTATCAATAAAATCGATACAGTGAAAGTCGCTTATAACGACCGAAACCTAGATAATTGGTTGGATTTCCATATACACCAATGCTTTTAACAGTCGTGTATAACGTCGTCGGTTATAACGACGAAGTAGCTTATAACGACCTGCTGAGTTCAAGGTGAGACCGAATATAACAACGTGCGACCGAAAAAAGCTAGGTGTATGTGCAGCACCGTGTTGGGCGGAGGCGCTCAAGTGGACAAAAGCCAGGGAGGCGCTGGTAAAGGCTCAAAGGCCAACTAACTTGGGAATCATCCGCGGGTACAGAACGGTATCAAACATGGCGGCCGGAGTGCTAGCGGAAGTCATTCCTCTGGATCTGTTGGCAGAGGAAAGGGCTATTGTGTACAACAAAGGGAGAGGGAAGGACCCGGTCATGAGAAGACGTATCAGGGCGGAGGAGCGAGAGGTAACGATTCAGAGCTGGCAGACAAGATGGGAGCAAGCAGAAACAGGCAGATGGACGAAGAAGCTGATACCAGAATTAAAACCGTGGTTGGCGAGGAAGCATGGAGATCTGAGCTACCGACTCACCCAGATTCTCACGGGGCACGGATGTTTTGGGAAATATTTGCATGGGAGAAAGAGGAGAAATTTGCCTGAATGTCAACACTGTGGTGAGGCAGAGGATGATGTGGAACACACGTTGATGCGGTGTGAGAGTTGGAGGGAGGAGAGAGAAGCTGTGGAGACCAAATTTCAATGCGCCGTAGATGAAGGAATGGTAACTAAAATGATGAAGAGTCAGGAAAACTGGGGAGCCGGCCTGCAATATGTAGAGGCGATCATGAAAGGGAAGGAGAAGCTAGAGCTGTAGAAAGAGAAGGAGGATTTAATTACAATAAATTGAGGAGGATGCACTTGGCATCGAGAGCAGCACAGCCTGAAGGGGTGTGTTTAGTGGATAACGACTCATTCAGGGGAACCCCACAGTACCGAGTGCTATTATATCAAGGTACTAGGTCTTCCTCAAGGAATTTAAACACCTCAAAAAAAAGGGTGTATATGCGTAAAATGTAACGATGTAACGATATTTGAATCGGTCATTTTGAAAAGGGGTCATCTCCACTTTTTTCGTAAAACCATTTTTTGGTAGATTCCGTTCCTTAAGACGTCTATGCATGTATTCCATATGAAAACGGGAAAATTTTCACTAGCTAAAGCAGTTTAACAAGACCAGGGCTTTTGTCAGTCAGTTGGAAAAAGAGTCATCTCAAAGAGGTGGCCCGTTTTCAAAATAAACCAGTGAAGGGCATGCGCAGATCTCCCCTCCTCTCTCATGAACTATCATGTTCATTTTCTTTTGCCCCTGGAGTGACCAAGAAAAGAGTCGAACGACTTTGTCGATTAGAGAGTCTATGCATATCCCCTCATTATATGAGAGGAAAAACTGATGGCTCACGTTCAGCCCGGGCTATTTCCGGTGAGGTTTGCCAAAAAGATTCACAGTTTTATTGAAAGTATCCCTGTCAAGGAATGCCACTACACAGGCGGCAAAACAAAAAAATACCTCTCAGACCAACTTAATGTCAAAATCATGCAATACAATTTTCTAAACTTTCATCCAGAATGTAAAAAGAACGTAAAATACAAGTTTTTTCTAAAATATTTTCAACAAAATTTCAACCTATTATTTGGTCGTCCTCACATAGATGTTGGTTCCAAATGTGAGGAACTTTCTACAAAAATAAAAGATTCAAATCTGAACGAAACTGCAAAACGGGTAGCAGTTGCCGAGCAGATAGATAGTATACAAGCGCAGGGCCTCCAACTTTTATAAAACAATTGATGCTATAAGATCTATATGCAAGGAAAATTCTAAAGTGGCAGCGATATGTTTTGACTATATGCAAAACCTTCCTCTACCATCTCCACCTGTCCAGGAAGTATTTTACTATAGACAACTGTGGCTGTACGAATTTTGCATCCACAATCTTAAAACAGAAAAGACTACTTTTTACTCGTACCATGAAAGGCAAGCGCACAAAGGACCGGACGAAGTTTGCAGTTTTTTGAACCATTACACCAACCAAAACATTAAAAAAGACGTTGAAGAGCTCCACCTGTTTTGTGATGGCTGTCCAGGACAGAACAGGAACAATACCGTAATAATGTTTCTTTTAGCTCTTGTTCTAATGAAAAGATTTCCGAAAATTTTTATTTATTTTCCTCAATGTGGACATTCTTTCAATGACTGCTACCGTGATTTAGCAACAGTAAAAAGAAAAATACGCCGTTGTGATCGCTTATATTGCCCTAGTGAATATGAAAACTTTATTGAATCCTCTACAAAGACAGCGAAATTCCAAGTGCAACACTTAACATCCTGAGATGTAGCTGCTTTTAAAAATTGGTGGCCAGATTTTTTTAAAAAGAAAGTTCTATTACAAGAAAGTTACGGAAAGCAAGTTAATAAGGACCAAAAGACTCAATTTGCTATCAATCAGTTTTAAGAATTTGTTTTCAAGAGTGAAGAGGCAGGAGTGGTTATTGCCAAACCTTATATCGATAGCTTTGTACAATACCATTTTCTTCCACAGAAATCCCACATCAAGACCTCCCAGCTATTCATTCCATCACCTGAAAGAAACTCTGCTTACCAAGGAAAACTTCCTATTAATATTAAAAAAATGCAAGATATCAAAAAACTGTTTGAATACATTCCTAGCGACAAGAAAGTTTTCTGGAATGAAATCAACAAATGGTGGACAACAACAGCGGAAGAACAGCCAGAAGAGTTTTAACTAGCTGTTTTGCTCCAATTTTTTTAAAATGTTTTTACTACTTTATTCCTTTTTTAATTTTAATTGTTACTTTCCTTTTTACTGTATTATTATTTTAATTTTGTCAAAATAAAGTTGTTAAGAAATGGACTTTGTCAATGAAAAAGTTAAATGATTTTGAAAAGAGGTCATCTCTGCTAAAAAAAAAATAATTCTGGGGCCGCTATCAGTTTCAAAAAAGATTAACAAATAAATTTTTGCATCGGGATTGATATCTTACATACATAAAAAATACTAGGTAACCCCAACTAATAATGCACGGAAGTTAAACAGTTTTTTGTTTCTCCTGAAAAAATTTAAAAAGTGGAGATGCCCCCTTTTCAAAATGACCGATTCATTTATAACCTGACATGATAATATTGGGATTCCCCGATATTCCTGTACCAATATTTTTTGCATGTATTTGACTGGTGCTGTTCAGTTAAGCTTCTTCTTTGTGTTCGACTGATGCTGACTGTTCATTCGAGTTTTTAATTACATACATATTTTGTCATTTGATATAATTGCGAGGATAAAAAATGGCGAACTAAAGTAGATGTTGTAAAAAGTTTCGGTCTATCTCATTCCACGGTGAAAACGGTTTGAAAAAACAGAAACAAATTCGAGGATGCTTTCAAAAACAATGTTCAAGGTAAAAAGAAGTTGAGATGCTCCCTATACATATAATGACATAAATAACTTACTTTTGAGATGGTTTAAAAAAAAACAAAGCCAAGGAATCCCTACAAAATGAACTATTTTACAATTGAAAACCAACTATTTTGGAAAATTTTTAGGAATGAAAGATTTTGGATGCTCAGAAAGTTGGATAAAACGATTTAGGGGTCGTCATAATGTTGTGGGTGGCATTATCTCTGGTAAATCTGCATCTATCCTGAACGTACAGCTGAGAAATGGTTAAAAAACGTTTTTCAAGAAATACGTAAGAACTACACCGATGAACAGATATTTACTAAAAAAAAAATTAAAAATTCGGACATAACGGAATTTTTCGGCCCCTTCACCGTCGTTATAAGCGACTTCCACTGTATCAACCTATAAAGGAAGATTATAATATTGTAAAAACAATACACTGAAAAAAATATTATTGCGCTGATTCATCACATTTTTTGCAGCACTTTGTACAAAAATAAGTCGTCATACATCTTTATCAAGCTCTATTCTACGTTGTGACATTTTTGGACCTAATACAGAGTGTAACTAAAATAAGGGGAGAAAATTTAGGGAAGAATTCCACGATCAAAAATAAAAAAGAAGTTCTAATAAACTCCTCCGTGTCCGGAAATGCATCCAGCTTTAAAGTTTTAAATCTGAGTCACATTTGAAAACTGTCTAGCGATCTAGCAAATAAGCAAAATTTAGTTCTAATAACACAATGGAGAATTATTTTTTTTCTTGAAAAAACAGAAATGATTTTTGTGTACGGTCGTGCTAATGCCAATGGTTACGAAGTTGAACGGTTATATCAAAAGTCATATCCAAATCGATAGCAGCAACATGATCAAACGTTTGCTCCGTTGTACCAGCGACTTGCGGAGTCAGGTACCGTAACACATAACACTCCAGTTGCAGATAGAGAAAGACCACGATCTCTTCGTACGCCCGAATTAGAAGGTCATTTTGGAAACAGTTGGCGAAAATTCAAGTATCAGATCCTGATAATAAGTAGCAACAGTTAATGTAGAACATACTTGGACGATAATTCGCGGACAAGTTCTTGATCAATACCATTTTCAACGGGTTACGATTACGATTCCAGATCAATGTTTGAACTGGTATGGCTGTAGAGTTTTTAATTATTGGTCCTTATAAAAACTTTCCATTACATAACCTTTCCGAGCTATTGGACGATGTTAATTTAGTTTAACATGCAGTTTATGCGCGACGGAGCTCCTGCTCGTTTTCTTGCCAAGCTCGTGATTCATTTAATTAAATGTATTCTGACAAATGGATACGCCTATAAGGACCAGTTGCATGGCATTCAAAATCTTCTGATCTCAATGCTTTGGATTTTAATTTGTTGGGACACTTAAAATCCTTGGTTGACGAGGCTCTAGTCGATAGTGAAAACACTGCACCGTGTCACTGATGTTTGTGAATCCATTAAAAACCGTTCGGGAATCTTTGAAAGGGTTTAGATAGTCTATGATTCGACGTGTACATTGAGTCGCAAGGAGGCCACTTTGAACATCCAATCTAAACTGTAATTTGTTAACATAATATAAGTGATTTTTGATTTTTAAATGCGACCCCGATTAATTAGTTAAATTAAGTAATTTTAATTTCATTATCCACGCTTCTTAGTAACATCAAACGTTTAATATAGATTTTGCAGATTTCACGTACTTTAACAGTTAAGGGGCCACTTGGGAAGCAAGATTCACAAGATGGCGCCACCGTAGTAAAAAGTGTCAATTTTGTAAAATGCTTTTTTCATTAACAAGCTTTTTTATATAAAAAACTAGTGACGGATATAAAAGATAAAAAAATGATCTAGGTATAGACATAAATTTGCCAAGGAAAAAGTTGAGGAAAGTATTTATTCAAAAATGTCAAACTTTCAATAATATTTGAATTTTTTGTTAAAAGTAAAGAAAATCTTGCTGATCACACCCTGGAAGCATTAATCATAAGTATACTTGTACATTACCTAATCACATTTGTCAGTATTTAAGTCAAAAAGCATCGGAAAGTGTGACATTTTTGAATAAATACTTTTTTCAAGTTTTTCCATGGCAAATTTATGTCTATTCCTAGATTATTTTTTTATCTTTTATATCCACCACTAGTTTTTTATATGAAAAAGCTAGTTAATGAAAAGAGCTTTTACAAAATTGACACTTTACTACGGTGGCGCCATCTTGTGAATCTTGCTTCTCAAGTGGCCCCCTTAAATGTGATTCATATTTAAACCGTTATATTGAAGCTTGTAAAGTTAGTATAAATCCCTTATATAAATCAAGCATCTAACTTACGCTAGAAATCGCAATTTCGACTTCGGACATAATGTTTAGGGATAAATGTATTCACAATTTGTACCGAGTATAAATTAGATAAATTATGCAAAAATCAGAAAAAAGAATTAGTTTCAAGTTCCAAACAACAACAGCGAAAAATACGTTCAAAATAAGCATTCGTAAAATTTATGAGTGATTAGCATTCTAGGGTTAAAGTTCGCGAATTAGATATATTTGACATGAGATAGTACAATAAGGGGAATTACAGCAGGTCATGACAGAGCTGCTGCAGTTGGCAAAACTGTTATTTTAAACAGGTCATTTCAACTAGTACATAGTGTGGTAGATAAAAGGGAAGATTGGTTACGACCGCATGATATGTCAATAAATGAAATGATCGCATTTAAAAGTAACTAACTAATATAATTAAGATGAGGGGGCTGAATTTACATCTCTATCTATGTAAATAGTAGAATTTAAATGTTATCCATAATTTAAGTAAAAGTGTTATTTTACCTTTTGTAACTATAAAATCAATTTACGGAGAGTTATCAGATTGTTTATTTCGTTAACCACACAAATTATGATTTGTTTTGGTTTCTTTAAATTTAACCTTTTGAATCTACTGCATTTGTTTCTAGTTTCAAGTAGTTGTCTTTAAAAACGACGCATTACCTTTTATATTTCACAAATGAATTAATTTGAACAAAATCAAGATAAAGATAAAAACCGAAACTAATAAATGATAGTTATGTTTGCTTCATTGGTATAGCATAGCACTTACAGTTTAATACTTTTTCATCATTATCGACTGTTGGAAAATGTCGATGAAACTTTTTCTGTCTTGCTTTTGAGGTAGTCGGTAATTTGTCTTCTTTTACTTCCGATTTCGGACTCGGAGGTTCAGGTGACCGTGCTTGGGCAGTCATTGTGGGTGCCGAACACGATAAATTGCTTAAATTCCCCCTGGAAAAAGAATATCCTTTTTAGATCTGGCAATTACAATCTGCTTAGCTTACTCTACAAATTCAACTTCATCTAGAGAAGACGATGTTGAATTTGTTGAAGAAGAGTCCGCATCCCCCTTTCGATATCTAATTATGGTATACATTTCTATTTTTGTTGGCTTTGCGAGTCAGCAAATAGAAATTATATTGTACGATTGTGTAAACTTGGCACCAATATAAAACCGCCACGACGGTGGTCGTAAAAAAAATTAATCCGTAACTTGACACTACCGACTTCTGTTAACATGTGCACAATTTCATTTATGTATTTATTAATAAATCGGAGTAAACAGCGCTCTGCTGCTCTCTCTATGGCGGCTGGAGCGAATGAACATGGTAAAAGGTTAATTTGTTAAACGGTGATAAAGCCTTATCAGTGTGATAAGATTAGCTTAAAATGCACATAAAACCTTTACTTTATATTTTTTTAAAACAATGCACCGTTATGCAATTACATTAGTTAATTTAATCATTTTATAAAATCTGACATGAATAAAAGATAAGGTCTAGTTCCTGTTTTTGATTGAATAATAAGCTCTTTAGACTGCAATGTACAATGTTGCGTGCTGATATACTAGGGTGGTATTACAGATGTACCTACTATAAAGAATCAACGGTGCAACTTCACTAAATGATTCATTTTACGTGGCCAAAATTGTTAAATACCTGTCAAAAATACAATCGACGCGACGCATAATTGCTTGGAAGAGTACAATATTGGAGCGAGCGGTATCTCGTGATGATATTCATTGCACCTAGAATTACTGTAACATGAGGATTAGGTAATTCGATACTGTGTAAGTATGCATATTCTTTTAGCGTGCATTCAAGAAAGTATGTGGTCAAGAAGGCTGGTGTTTTCATATTTTAGCAGTTAGTAGTTAGTTGATGTCCATAATCCGTTTTTAAACCCAAAAAAAGCGTTATAAGGCCGTGAAATCTTTTTAAAAAATTTATGTTGGTAGTAATACAAACAAGAACCTTTAATCACAAAAAAAATTTATATTATTTTATATAAAAGTTTTTTGTGATTAAAGGTTCTTGTTTTTATTTTCTTTATCGACATCACAGGGTCCACTATATATATTTTATTTTTTTTTAATTTTTCTTTAATTTTTTTTATTTTTTTTTATTTTTTTTTTATTTTTTATTTTTTTTTGTAGTAATACGCTGATACTGACGTTTTACATTTGACAGTTCAAGGTTATATTAGCAATGTTACCTAAAAATTAGAAAATGTACCGCAAAACGCTTCTGTGGAAGAAAGCAATCTGACCAATTCGAAAGAAACTTTCAATGAGGAAAGCTTCGTCTTCAACATTAAATATTCTGTAACATTTAAGTGATTTTGTCAAAATTGTATAGGTTATGTTATTAAGCACCCACTACTACCAACATAAATTAAATAAAACAATTTGACAGATTTCCAACACTCCTCCTGGTTTAAACATAGACTGCACTGACAACTTTAAAATATCAAAAATAAACAATGTTCGATAAATGTTGGTAAATTTATTAAGTAGTTTAAAGTAGTTAGTGAGCCAATTTAGCATTTACTACAATGCATCTGTTTCTAACCTTTATGCTCCCCGAAAAAAAAAATCTCGTGCCTCCCTATTTTTAATTTTTGGAATAGATATGATAACAGACAAATTTTAAATAATGAAAAAAAAAAATTGGCGCTTCCCCTGGCAATAACCCGAGCCTCCAAGTTGCAAACCGCCGCTAGAATGAATAATTTCTTTCGACGATGGAAATGCAATAACACGCTTCTACAATTTTTTCCAAAAGAGGTTTTTTTGACTATGAGAAAGAAGACACCGAATAATATAGTTAAATAATACTGCAATACCCCGGATCTATTAAAAAAGGGCCTCCCTAAAGGAAGTTTTTCATTTTTCTGCACGCTTGATAATAATAACGTAATAATAGTAATATGAACGTCTGCCAGCGCATCCCCACGACAGGGGGTTGCGCGAAGGTTAAAATAATTACAATATCAGTTTTTCATAATTATCTCATTTTATATGCGTTATATGTTATTTAAGGCGATTATATAACTTGTAGATCATAAAATTATCTGCAATTTTTACTTCATGCATTTTCCCGTATGATCAACCGTTCTCGAGATACAGCGCGGAGAGTGGTACACGCGCATCCGTATATAGGATTACGCAATGTAAACTGCGGAACCAGATGCATAGTTCGCTATACAAAATTATTATTGAATATACAGCGGCTGATCAAAAGTTATTATGCATATTTTTTGTCCGAGTGTCTTGGCAATATTTATTGAAACCTGTGAATTACGTTAAGAAAACTCTTTTATGAAAAATTTCAGTTTATAAAAATACTAAGCTATAACCCACTTTTTATTACAAAAGATAAATCTATGACTGGCTACCAGCAGATCAATTTTACACTGATTCAATTACGAAAAATAGGCAGTCGCCATATGATCTAACAGCTGATTTGATTTGTCTCGTAGCCAATTTTCGTAAATTATATATATACAGGGTGATCGTATAGTATCTCTGATCCTCCTAAAAATTGAAAACTCTCGGTCAATAATCTACAATTATCGCACTATAAAATAGCCGTTTTATTTTTTTGAATTTAATTATTCTAACGGCGCGGCGTCAGGGCGCTATAAAGTCAAATCAATCAAAATATTTTTTTTTGTTCTTTAGGTCACGTTCAAAATATTACAGAGAACACGTCGCCGAAATTTAAAATTTTGAAAGAGCCGTCAATTTCAACTTAAGTTTTTCCTTGAAAGATTGTAAATCTTAGTCAACAATCGTCGCTTAGCGCTACTTACTAACCGTAACCACAAACAGACAATGTGCAACACAAATACTTTTCACTTCAGACCTGGATTTGAAAATTTTCATTTAGTAAATTGAATTCTTCTAAACGCAACGAAAACCTTTGAAGAAATAAATTGCACTACACTGTAACGTGCGAAAATAAATTCCCGATAGCTTTAATAGTTTAATAATAAACCGCTATCAAAGTCAATTTTCACACTGATTTAATTTAAAAAAACAAAAAATCCGCAATTTTGTAGTTTGTCTATGGAAGAAACAGTTCTTATTAGCTCGTGTTTTCCGCATTGTACAAACGTTAACAATACTAAAATTTAAATTTGCCGCCAGTGTAATCTGTTCTTTCAATTTTATGTCTCGAGTAAAAAAACAGACGGTAATACCGTATAAACACAGCAGGTAAAAGATTTTCGTAGGGTAGATATCGATGTAATAGGAGTGGTTACGTGGACATTAAGGTACTCTACAAAAATGGTCGCTTGTTTATGTGGAGAAAACGGCGCGTACTTCTAAGATGTGCAGGAGTTAGCATTCTGATTATTCCTTCTTCTGTGGTATAAGCAAAAATAAACACTTCCTTCTGCGTTGTTAGGACCATTTTAACTTTTCTTAAAATGCAGTATAATCATTGTTACACGTTTTAAATGCTTGCAATTGTGTCAGTGGTGTACTATAGGTAGGTTTGTAGCAGTTTTCTTATTTATCTTCTTTTTGACTGAACATATGATTTTGTGAAAAGCAATTTGGGAAACGTTGGTTCGTTCAGTCAATGTAGATGCGTCATTACGAAATTTACTGAGTACCTAGAATAATTTTCACTTCTTCTGAAAAACGATTAAATAAACTGATACCAAATTAAATATAGGTATAGACGTTGCCATTCATATTAAAGACGAGATTGTTTTTTTTTATTATGTATTTAGAAAGAATTATTATGCAAAGCGGTATTGATAAGTAGTTAACCTTGATCATTTCCGGCAGACAAAAATTTTCTTTCGTACTATAATAATAATCAAATGTAGGAAATGTTAATCATGCCTAAGTACAAAATTTTATCTTGAAAAATCTGTTTGAATTGTTTTAACACTAGAACGCTATCGCTACTGGAGTTAATAGGTTGGTTTCAAGCAATACTCGGGTGTAGTCAATATTGCTGATATTACGGTTTACAGATAAAAGCTGGAACTTCCTGCCGATTTTGCATTTATTTATTTATATTATACATCCGAAACAGTGATAGCAACAATTCCAAACGCCACATTTAAGTCGTCAGAGTTGACGCGAAATACATTTTATTCGCGGCTAGCGCCCTGTTTGATAGGCACTGGTTTATAGCGCGTTATCAGCCATTTATAAGTAACTTAATACGATTCAAAATATATGAACTAAACTCACTTATTGTATGCAACCAAGGTATAAATTTTACGTATCGATAATTCTCCAGTGTTAAAGATGTGCGAATTATTGCATTTACAAAAATTTTCGGCAATTTTAAGGGTATATTTTTGTTTTAATTTAGGTATCAAACGTAATGTTTGACTGTACAGTGTGTCCATAGATTGAATAGGATAGCGGAAAAAACGTTTATTGTCAACAGGCAAACAAGTTTTATTCTTCATAGAAAGTTTTGCTTGTTATGAGAAGTCATAAGTCATAAGTCATTTATTTTTGTGAAAAATGTTATTTAACGAAATTGTTTCATTAGGTTTTTACTAAAAATAACATTTTATTCAACTAGTCACAGATTCTACTTTAACAAGTTAAGCTCTAGGGACCGCTAGTTGTTAGTACATACCATTATTTTATCGTATAGGCCAATGGACCGACGCTTCATTGTTATGCCCATGGGTCACGGCCCGCTATGGCTTCACCGATATTTTCTGTATTAGGAGTTCTTTTAACATCGAAACTTTTCCTTGTTTTTGATGGTGCTTAACGTGTTAATAAATAAATGTTGTTGCTGAACTGATTTGGTAGATTTTTTGTTTCAAATATTAAGCAGTAATCTAACAAGGTTAAATCAGACAACCATGCTAGTGGCCCAAATGAGCAATCTACTTGTAAGGATAGTAAATGAGTAACCACTGTCAAATCAGAATTGAAGGGTCTGCTGCAAAAAGGAGGTAGCTCCATCCTATCGCTGTTGGGAGGTAGCTCTAAGAATCATCCACGTATCGTCATCTGGACGATATTTTTTGAATGAAAATACTGTTCTAATATGTAAACACCATAATTGAAAATAAGCAACAACAATATTTTTACATACCTAACTTAAAATTTGAATTTATTAAACTTTTTGTTTGGTTTCCCAACAACTGGAAAAATTGGAGCTACTTCCTTTTTGCAGCAAACCCTTCAATTGTAGAAAGTACAGACATCCGTTTTGTTGGAAGATCATTTTTTTATAAAGTCTGAATTTTCATCGCCTAGTTCGTTCGTCACAAAATCATTTTAAATTTCAAAATAGTAATTGTGATTCAAATTTCCATGGAAAAATAAGGACCGAATAAAAATCTCCCGATATCGGTAGGTATGAACGATGTATTTACATACAATTTTCTGACGATACTAGCTCTTTACCAGTAAGTTATTTATTGGTAAAACTCTGTATTTAACTTTTTTTCAAGTTTTGAAACAACTCTATTAAGAAAATTTTTCACAAAAGTGCAAAATAAGGATACTTTACTTATTATTATCTAGAATTTAGAACAGCTTGAATACCTCCGTAGCAGTTTAGCAACGGTTTATAACTTCCTACAACTGGCATGAAGGTCAATGGAACACCTATCAATAATATGAGAGACACAGATGATACGGTGATTCTGATAGAACCAGGAGGTGTTTTTTAAAATAAATTTTGTTTCGGGGTTTTGTCTATTGTTCTAATTAACTTGTGCATCAGGAATCAACATGGAATGGTTCTACAACCTACCTAACTTTAAATGGAAAAAAATAAATAAGAAACGAAAAGAAAATTTAACAATCTTAAAATACAATTTAACAAGAGTACTCCTATTACTTAGTATAATAAGAGTTGGTTTCTCAATGTCCAGTTAAGTCACTTATATGCCAGCTAAAGTGTTTAGCAACAATTGCTATTAACTATCGGTTAAATTTAGCTACACCTTGATAAACTGGTCCTAAGTGAATGAAAAATTACTGGTGCCCGGAATGGAAAATTGAAAAGCCTCTAATTCATAACATGTGATTTCAGGCACGTTGTGACACACCTCACTTACAATTTTACATAAATATCGATTGAAAGGGCGATACACCCTACGCACAAATGTACTTATTTCTTCATTTTTACGTATTCCCCAAGGCAAATTTTCCCCGAGCCATAATTTCATTTTTCCTTCATCTGCACTTTTCCATGTCAACAACTGATCAGATTTTTTTATTAGCACGTAAAAAAATATTTTTGCATTTCTGTTTTTTTTTTTTGCAATTTAGCGTTGCGTTATAAAATTCATTTTAATTAGATTTTATTTTTAGATGAGTATCTACAGCTGTTTGTCGCATTTATACCAATGATAATTTTTATCAGAAAAACTCACACCTGTTTGGTTTGTTGAAATATATTTTATCAAAATATCTGCTAGACTTTAATACCTGGAACAACAATATTTTCATTTAATAACAAAAACTCCCGTGGAAAAGAAGAATTGATTGAAGAATTGATTTAATATCATTAGTTCAAATTTAGTTGTAAAGTGTAGTTTGGTTCGGTTTACCTGCAATTTTAAATTAAGCCGTACCGTATTTTACAGATCATTTTCTGAAAATAGTTGTAGCCGTGGATCGATTTATAACTTTAAAATTTATTTTCTTTTCTTTGTTAAAAAAATGTACGGGATTTATAGTTGCATTTTATTCTTGGTAGTGAACAAACATCAAGCTTATTATTGCTGCAAAAGCTGCTTTTAATTTAAAACCGTTGCAATTGAAATATTGTAAAAAAAATAATCATACCTCAAACTTTGAAAAATAAATTTCGCACAAAAAAATCGTTTCCATTTTTTCTTTAATAACATCATTAATTTTATTAGAATACATTAATTTCACACTAATTGTAACATTTTTATTTGATACTGACGCAAAATAAGTTTAGTATCTTTATAACCCTAGTTTTCTCTGGTGTTTACATGTGACAAAAAATTTACAAATGCGTTGATACTTAAATTTTTATCGTAATGCTGATAATATTACAGTACCAGTCACCCGTTGACCCACGTTACAGTCAATAAGAATTGCGCGACATGACCCTTGGGGCAAAATTAATTGCGTTGATGATTTACATACGTTTGTAAAAAATGTGAAATGTTTAAACAAAATTGCCAACTGGGTTATCTATCGTTAACGGGAAACGAGCAATAAATTTTAATTTTAAATGCAAATAGCATCCAGAGAAATAAATTTGAGCATTTAAATATTTAGTTGTATTACGAATACTAGGTAGTTCAGGATTATCTGTGCACAGAATATAACGGTACGGTAATAGTAACATCTAAATTATTCCAAAAAAGTTAGGTCTGATAATGTCACAATTACCGTGGAACCCCGCTATTCTTTCGGTTCCCTATTCGTCCACCATTACTGAATTCGTTATTCGGCTCTGCTTCGCTGCTTTTCGAACCATTTTGAATTTTGATTGCTCAAATCAACTGCATTGATTATCTCGTTGGCCGACAAGACTCCGTATCTAAAAGAAACTATATCGCAAATTATCAAACACCGAATCTGATGAATATTTATAATATGGTTATGTTTTGGAAATGGAAGAAACAGAATGCCAATTCCCATACATTTTAGAAGTTTGCGCAGTTGAATGCACATAAACAAACGGTCATTTTTATGGGGTATATGGCCACTACACCGTTACTCAGTTTTTGTGATATGTACACATAATTGAAGGGTTCAATGCAAGAAGTTACTAAGTACCTTTTTCATGTTTTGAGATAATCCACTTTTATATATTCAAAATGGAATTTAAATATGATCAATCAGGGATTTAAATCAAAAATACTGGAATAAGATACTTTAGAGCTACTTTAATTTCAAACCAGCTGCGATATGTACCCTGCAAACATAGCCGCCGCGATCTTTTAAAGGAAAACGGTGCCGACAGTCGACACCATTTGCTGACATGTATACTGGGTGCGGCAAATTTACGGTCACCCCCAAAATCGCGACTTCTATTTAAACAATCCTAACCAAATTTAGTAATTGTCTAATGACAGAGCACACAATTAATTTTTTTAAAATTTTCGTTGATAAATAGAGCTGTAAATCGAAAAAATACAATTTTAGACCAAATTTTCAACTTCTAATTTTACACTGATGCATCAGGCTTCACTTCTAAAATTTATTTACGAAATTAGCGAAAAAAAAATTGATTAAATTTTGAATAAAACGCACTTTCATATTAAAAATCCGAAAATTGATTTTATTTATGATCTCCGTATTTGGACAGTTGCAAATTAAGACGACAATAGGATCTGTAAATGCGGTAAAAATTTACAAGCGGTAGTTATCGTAACAAAAGATTGGAATACAACCTGGAACATTTATGACAAAGTTTGTAAATAAGAGGCTTCAAAAAAGTGTTAAGGATTTCTTTGTCGGCAAATGTCACAAATCATGCAAATAATTTCTATTGCAATACAAAAAGCAATTATTTAACAAACTAAATCAATATGTATAATTCTTATTGCAGAATTAGATAGACCACTAAATGAACATTGATCTAGGTTAAAATTTAATAAGTGAATTGACAGTTATTACTTAGATAAATCACAAAAACTGCCTCGGCCATATATAGAGTGTCCCATCACTTGTGGCCACCCCCAAAATTGAGCTTTGATTGAAAGTTATTTATTTGAAATGCCTCTGGTATAAGACTAGAAATTTCCAGTTTTAAATGTTAATTGTCGGCGTTAGTGTTCGACAAAAAAAATAATAACTGATTTTTTATACAAATAATACCTCGCAATTTAAAGTATCTTCGTACTCATAATCGTAATTTATTAGAGGACTTGCGATTTACGTAAATTTTAGAAATCTACAAGAATGTAAAAAGGCTCGCTTAGGTATGCTTCTGTTGTTCACATCGACCTACTTCCACTCGACAGTGACAAATTTTTACAATGTCATAAATTTAAATCGCACTTACTTCTGCGGAAAGCAACTAACGACTATTTACTGTCATAAATTACTACCTTTACTCTTGAGATTCCAATATAAGAGAATTTTAGACTAATTACAGCTTTTAAATTTTTTTTTCACTTTGTATATCTTTGTCTTAAGGGCGTAATGCTGGCTACTGAAAAGTTTTCGACGACAAGAACAATAAAGTTCTGAGTGAGATATAAAATCGCCGTTGTCATTTACGGTAGTGCATCTGACGTGTGATGCAAGCTATGGTTGACGTGTTTGTAGAAATTATCATTTAACGATTATGGGATGGAGATTTGTTTATTCTATATGCGAATTGTTTATTTTACTCGAGCTGAAACATGACACCACACTGTTATTCGGAAAGGCTTTCTTATCGTTCGGACAGCTGTTTCGTCGATTTAGCATTTTTTAAATTAACAAAAATGATGGTGTTTGTTATGAAGCACCGTCTGGGCCACGATGTGAAATTTATTTCCGCAAAAATTTAAAAAAAATAATGTTCAAAATAAAAGATTCCGCGCAAATCAAAACGTCCGCAGAAATAAAAGAATACAAAAAATTTTCTTTCTGTCCGAAAAGAAAGAGTCCGCGCGAATAAAGTAGTTCGCAGAAATACTATTTTATTTCTATTTTCTGCAGAAATAAAAAATAAAATATCCTCCAGAAATATAGAAGTAATAATTTCCGGGTCCGTGAAGTTGACACCTGATGTGGAGGTACAAACGGTGAAATTTATACCAATCTTTTGTACTTCGTTTGTACCCGTTTGTACCCTCAATAATTTTTCAATTGAATCCACAGTTTCGCAGATATTCGCTAAAAACGTGATCCGGTGCCAACTTCACGCTAGCACCGGACTTGAAAGATTTCGTTTGTACTTCGTTAGTACATGTTTGTACCTCAAATTAAATTTCTTCAAGTTCATCCCTCTAAATATAAGAACCGAAAAACGTCGCGTCAATGTCAATGTCACAGTTTATCTCTCGCGATATTGAAATTGTTAACGTCAGCATCTATTCATTTGTTTAACTTTAGTGAATTACTTTTGAAAAAAATGATTTACAAGGCATAAGGGCATTATGTCGTAACAATTATTCATTCTTCTACGGCCCCATATTTAGTAACAAATAAAATTATTAAAAAATTAAATTGTATCGAGTAACTACCCCGCCTATATATTTTCCCGTGTCTTACAAAGATAAAGGAAAAATCTTTCTTGAAAAAACACCTCAAATTATGCGTATGATTTTTCAATATATTGCAATTATACCCAGATATTCTTAAAATAAGCAATGTCGTCCTTACGAATTACATTTTTACCTATACGCTAATCTATTAAGTTACACTGACCCTCATAAATTGGACAGAAGTCGGCCGTTAACTCGCATCCGACATCTCCAGACTGGTGCACAGAAAATTGGGTATGGGACTTAAAAGAAAGGCACCCCTAAACGAGTCGCAAAGACGGTCAAAATAATTAAAACAAATTTCAAGAACCAAAATCGGGTGATTAAAACTCTAAAAATCGTTCTCATCTCGAATTTTACATTTTAAATGTAAAAAATAGGTTTGCAACAATAAAAATGTAATTCGTAAGGACGACATTGCTTATTTTAAAAATATCTGGGTATAATTGCAATATATTGAAAACTCATACGCATAATTTGAGGTGTTTTGCATTGGTCGTTCTACTGCCTATTCTGAATTCCTGTTGCATCTTCATTTTGACGCAAATCACGAATTGGCATTTTCTTCGGATACTGCGGATCAACCAATTCAGGTAGAAAGCATTTGGAAAAGAAAGTCACCAACTGATTCTGCATGTTCGCACGCCAGAAAATATCGTCCCTGACGATTTTTTGTACGCTTAGTCCAAATGGTGTCCATATAACAAACAAGCAATACTTTCTATTTGTTACATGTAGCTGGCCCTGTACTTGGAAATAGTAACTGTCTTTAGTTTTTAATGTTATTTCACCATTTATTATCTCCGAAAATTTAATTTTCTTTTCTCGAATGGCTTCCGTTGGTGAAGACGATGCGGCTGTTGAGGGACATTTTATTTCGACAATCCCATCATCATCTATTACACCATCCGGCGAAGCTGCTAAGAAATTAAATTCACTGTCAATAAACAGACCACATTCGCGTACACGAATTCCATGTGTTTTCTCCAATTCTCTTAGAGCAACAAATTCGTGTTCCTGTCCTCAACGTGTTGCTGCAGTCCCGAAAAATTTATCAAACAAAAGACGCTTTACCAAATTTGCGCAATGTGTAGTTTTTCGCATTTTGCATATTGCTGCAAAATTGGACGCAGTCAACCGTATGGAACGCTCCTGTCGCCATAATAAATTGGTACTTTGACCTATCGTGGTATGTTGTAATTCGTCTCGTTCAGAATCCGATTTTTTAATCAACGCTAACATTTCTTGTTCTTTTATATCGTACTGCTCTTTAGTTAACATTACAACAATTTCACTTTCTGTGGCACCATAATCACTGTCGGCAGGTGTTATGGGCTCCCTTTTTTTCTTTTTTACATCTGGAAATAATTCCTGTCTGCATCTTTTCCAAGTTCTTACCCTTTTCAAACTATTCATAAAGCGTTGAGTGTGTTTCCCTGGACTGGAGTGCACAGCTCTTTTATGAATAACCCGCGGTAATTCACCAGGTTCCAAATTGAAAGAAATTGAAGCAGCTTCACATCGAGTTTGATATGAGCCCCTTCCACTGAAATTAATTCTTTTGCCGCCAACGAATTTTGCCAAAATAGAATTGTAACACTCCGCTGCATTATTGTCCATGTTTATCAACAAACTTTCTGCATTTCTTGCAACTCTATCAACGATTGCCATGACATCTTGATAAAGGCCAGATACCTTCATTTCTGAAATCCACTCTTCATTAACTTTAAGATCAGTGCAGAAGTAAGACGAGCAATCATCGTGTTCCCCAAAAACGTGATTAGGTCCATTTCGAATATCATTGCGAAGCTGCGTAATTTTTTGACTATGTGATAATTCCAAAGAATTAGCATATTTAATGGCACCTTGGACACCATTCCTTAACCGCTTAATTCTATTATTAAGGCAATTTCTCTGCGTTATTGGAACTATCACTTTTTTGGAACTTATTCTTCGCTGAGAAAGCTCTCGAAGCTTTGTACAGAAGTTCCGCAGCAAATGATTGCAGCATTCAATTTTTTGAATTATTCGGGTACCATAGGGACGAGCTTCCATCAATTTTTTTGTAACACTACTATCACCATCTCCAATCAAATACCCGTATTTTAAATTATGCATTTCAATGCTTCTCATAAAACCTTCAACAAGAATATCAGATTCCATTCCTGTAGACGCCTTGTTCCAGTTCTTAAAACAGATATGGTTTGGCGGTTCAGTGTTTCGTGTTTTGGAACGAGAACATACAGAACAATATTTATTTCGGACACCTAAAAACAACACTTTACCAGTTTTTTGTCCGATAATAACACCAACCCCAGATGAAGCATTGTAATTAACTCGGTAACTCCTTTTGCTCCAAGCGCCATCTGCGATCACACTTATTACGGGTATGCCATCTGAATCCACGTTTCCTTCTTCAATTGCAAGTTTTGCTTCTTCTTTCCCAGCCTTTTCGATTATTTCCCATGCCGTATCATGAACAAACTGTGAAACTGTTTTTTCGGTTGCAGTGAACAAATGAGGTCCCATACATGGAATATCACATGTAGAAACTACTTCTCGTAGTTGGGAATAGCCGCCTCCAGTAGAAATAATCCCCAATACTGCTGCTTTATTGATATCCATAGTATTTGGATCATCGTCCGAAAATATAAATTTTTCAGATTTGCACATATCACACACAATAGTAAATTTGCTTTGTAGTCCAATTCTTTGTTCTTTCGTTATATTTAAATGTTCATTAGAACAAGAGAAAAGTTGATTATGTCTAAAAGTGATGATTTGCATAAAAAATCTTTCAATATTCACTATTCTTCGGCCACTAATATCGTTATTGTCACGCGCACTGCCACTAGTTTTTGCTACATTTTCCACATTTATTTCATCGGTAAAACTATTACGGGGTAATTGTACATTATTGTCCATCCCAGGTGAAGCCAAGGTGCTGCTTGTTGATGCTCGTTCAACAATTGGATTGGACAGAGTTTTTATCTTGTTGCGAATTTTTTTCAATTTTTGTCTTTGGGATTTACGTTTAGCTCCAACAGTTAATCGAGGCATTGTCGAGAGAACTTAATGGTAAGCACAATAGTTACCTACTCGTAAATGGTGAACCAATTAAATAAATATTATTTACCTAAAGTACCCTTTAGCAATGTAATAGAAACGCAACACAAGATCACACTTTGTTTTTTTTTTTTAAACACTTTTATTTGTATAAAAACAATTTCTCGGTATTTCAAGTTATTAATAACTTTACTCCACTGAAAGTCAATGAGCGACTGATACAAAAAAGCACAACCAAAGATTTCCTTAAACAAATCTGGATTTTACAGTGTACGTTCTCCGAAATTGGCGCGCCACTTTGCATCCGGTACGTCTGGCATGTTACCCTGCGATAATTTTATTATTATGTTTTTAAACGCCTGAAATTTAGGCAATGTGTATTTAAAAACATAAGTTCATGTTATCCATATTACGTCAAAACGGCTCATCTGAGTGATGTGCAAAAAATTTATATTTAATGGTTAAATATGCGTGAAGGTACCGACCGGTCGTATTTGCCATAAAAGACAAACGTAGCGCCTTAAAATACATGATAAACATAAGGCATTTTTTAAACATTATTATTAAATAGAATTTTTTTATAGAAACATGTTTTCTTGATCTCGGAACTTCAATTCATCTTTAATTAACAAATTACTGTTTACTTCACTCGATTATATACAATGGTTACTGCACAATATTTCCTACACGAAACGCTTACAAATTTACTGCAGCATTACGCCCTTAATCATATTGATCCTGAAAAATGAAATTTGACGAAATTGGGAAATAGTATTTTTATAAAAAATCAGTTTTTATTTATTTTCTCGAAAACTAACGCCGACAATTAACATGTAAAACTGGAAATTTTTAGCCTTATACCAGAGTCATATGTGCACCAAATTTCAAATAAATAACTTTCAATTGAATCTCACTTTTGGGAGTGGCCACAAGTGATGGGACAAAAATTTATGTACCAAATTTGGTTGATTTTGTACAATTAGAAGTTGAGATTTTGGGGTGACCATAAAACTTGCCGCACCCAGTACAAGCAGAGTGTAGTTAAACTTTCATTGATTTCATGCAGATACATTTATAGATTTTATAGTTTTTATGAAAAATTTTATGCATTATGTACAATAAATGTTTAAATAAGCAATCATCTGGGAACCTTGAACGGACATACACCCTTGTAAAATGGTCATTTAAACACAATTTCGGCTTGCATTTTGAGAGAGATCTTGTAAATCGCATTACATAAAAATAATTATGGAGATAAAATATTTTTGTTACGAAAACACAGCACCGATGTTAAGAGATTATTACTGCATTATCATGGAAATTTCGAGATCGTAACGTCTAACCAGTGGTTTTAAGTGTGACTTTAGGTGTTTATGTAAGTAGGACAGTAAAACACGTGTTGTGTTCGTACTAATCGAACTTGTCAGCTTTGAGGTTCCAAAATTTCGTTCGAAGTTCGTGTTAACCGAACGGCATGCCATGAGAAACAATAACAAACCGGCCGGACCACAGTATTTGTGTGCGTTAACGAGGTATTCGTTTTAATCGAGTTTGTGCTAACAAGGGATTACTGTATATAAATGTCTGTGATCTAGTTGACCAGAAAAAAAAAAATCAAATGTCAGTTTTATAATCTGAACATTTCTAATAAAAATGTCACTTTCGACAAAGTGCAAATACTAAATGTTAATTTTCTCAAGTGTCTTATAATCTTAATTCTCTGAGTAACTAACAGACATTTTATAGAGACCCGGTATAATGGATGGTCACTTACTTATCGTATTTTGTAAATGTTGTATGACTAGGACTCCTCTGAAGAGATGGCAAACTGTACCCAGGAGTGCAGGGTTGAGACGATGGTTCTGAAAATCCCGTTGACGAAGAACTGAGCAATATTTGTGGGGTGGTAGGAGCTGAACGCGCCCCCGCGCTCCCGAAGTTACCTGACGACCTGAAAATAATTCAACACATTAGAAATTCAAAAATTACTGCGCGTCTTACGGTAATTTTAGACGGCAAGTTCGCATTTTAAGTTTCTCGGACGTATTGAAACGTTCAATTTGTTGAAAGCATGCGTATAATAAATTTTGTGTTTTATTGATAATCTATAAGATTGTATCTTGAGAAATTGAAACACCTGTTCGTTTAAAAAATAATAATTCTTAAATTTTTATGAGGGAAAAACTGACTACTGTTCAGGACGCGCCACCCAGTTTATAACCTTGCTTCATTATTAATTGGGATAATTTAACAAACGATCCTGTTTAAAATATTCATGATTAAAGTAACAGGTTTTAAGAGATGATGAAAATGTCAATTAAAACTGTTACTGTAATTGTAATTAAGCTACTTAAGTACCGTTTTAGTTGTTTACGTATTTTGTGCCAGAAAATTTCAATTTCTAGATATAACTAAAATTTTTAGGAAAATTAAAAATTAACACAATTCAAATTGAAAAGTTATTGAAAATTTACGATTTCACATCGCCAAGTTTTCAAATCGGTAAATTTTGACGGTTAACATTTTATGAAACGTAGTTCCTGCAGTCCCTGCAGCGGTAATTTTTTACAAGATTCACTGAACAAGTTTAAGCACGTGTAAGTTACTGAAAAAATGCAAATTATTCTAGATTGTATATTGAAGAGTGGATAATTACATGATTCTAGATGTAACGTTTTAATTGCAGTAATTTTCTATACTTACAGTGAAATTATCAATACCTAATCCTTCAACTAATTTACCAAGCCATGAGTTGCTTGTATTTTTAGACTCTTGCTGTAAAAAGTAATTAACTTGATGAGATTTTTCAAAACAAAATATTATATTTTACGATACATGTATTTTAAATGTTTAATGAGAAAAAAGAAAAAGTAACTGTAGTTAAAGTATGTACTTATGTATATTATTTTTCAACAACAAATATTACGTTAAGACTTATAAACACACAACAATTGATTATAACAATATGTACAGGTTGTATTATATGTATAGGCAACTTTTTTATTATTGAAGTTACAAATTCGCTTAAATTAGCAAAGAATTACCAACTTGGTCAAATTTTAGACGTATCGGACTCATCTCAATAATAGAAATTGTTATGAGAAAGTTTTGGTCATCTGATTTTAGATAAAAACCAAAAGTTAAACAGAACAAGAAATAACCTTTTTGTGTATTTTATTAATATAAAAACGACAGATATCCGATAGCATTTCAAAAGAGACATTGGCTTGTTTTGCGTTGATAGTTATTTTCCAAAGTAATAATCTGTTCAATTAACAGGAAACCGGCACTTGAGCCTTGAAGTTACAAGAAATGAACGATTTTATTGTAAATTACAAAACAGTAGGTAACTGAAAATGTTGAATGAATTTCAGCGACCTATAATTGTGACCAAAATATCGGCATTACTGAATAATTACTATTACTACTGAAATATGTATAAATCTGTTACCTATGAATGAAGAACATTCCCATTCTGACAAAGCACGCACAATTTTATACGCAACCAGGCGTTGGAGTCAGTTCATTAACAAAAACGTTGAAGGGGAATTATAACAACGCTTTACAAACACAAACTAATTTAGTAACAATTGATATCGCCCTAGCCTTCATTGCAGTTAGATAGCAACTGCTTCAGTAGGTTTTTTTACAGGATATAGGATAAATTTATGTAAAAACAAACTGTTCATTAATAATGAAGGCTGAATATGTCAGAGTTGATTATCGTAATTTAGGGACATAGGTCGGTATTATTTTTCATTGTAGAATAACAATTTAAATAAAATATTTGTTAACATTTAATGCAAGTTATATGTTTTGTTTTGTAATCAAATGAATATTGTATAATCCTTTGAGGTGGTATACTGAAATAAATTCAAGGACCGTGTAAAACCGGTAATTACTTAATAATATCGATGTTTAGAACAAATCTCTTATCAATTTTCAGTTTTATGTTCGTGTCAGGTGATTGTATGTTTTATTTTTGCTTGTAGGGCAATTAAGTGCTACCTACTTATTAATTCATTAAATTAGATTTACTTGTTCCAAAATCGTTTATTATACTTTCATTTTCATAGTTGATCAAATTTGTGTCAAACACTTGGTATTTACCACCTTAAAATTAATTATCCATAATGTAATGATATTATGCTAACAAGATGTATATTTGCGATTCAAGCATGTATTGACCCAAAAGATATTAAATTTATGAAAATTTTATGGTAAGTTATTAGTTGTTATTAATAAGATTTATATTTATTTAATCTGCGTTTTTCGAACAACTGAAGTACAGCAAACTTGTGATTAATACGTGGTGATAAGGATTTGAAATTCTATTGGTTATTTTAAATTTGGAGCGTTAGTTACCTTCAGTAACCTTCTTCGCGACGACTCCCTTTTACACTAAATAAACTGAATGAATTGAGTATATATGGCAACTGTTTGTTGTTTTGTTGATTTTTTGTTCGCATCTGACACGAAATGGAAGTATTTACTTGATTTACCATAAAGTCTTATTTTCCGGTCTGTAATCATTAACATAAACATGGCAAACAGTATTTGTATATATTTTTAGAACATAATCAAGATTTAACGAATTTTTAGGAGTTTAGGATTTCAGGACAAGTGGGACCTTTACAATAACGTAGGGTCATAATATTACCAAAAAATTTGCAAAGGTTTATTTAGAGACATCGAATATACCCCATAACAACGAGAATAACCGCTATATCTAAAAGAAATCTTACATTAATATTGGCTTAAAATGTAATCAGCGATATAAATTATTATTGTTATTTAAAAAATAGAATTAGGTTAAACAATTCGTCGCAGATGTTAAATAAGCCTTTGTTTACGAAGGATTTTACATCGTTACCTTGCAAAGCGGCAGGTACTGGTTTGACCTAGCGATAAATACTGTATTAATTTTTAGACCCGTATTATACCTTTTATCAAAAATTTAATTTGCGTGAATAACGATAATTCACCATTATGATTAATTGACGAGAAGAAATAACGTGATCCATAATAAATCTCTGGCAAGCAATTGAAGTTTTCCTTTCAAATTTGTAATTGCATCATACACAGTTTAAATGACGCACTTTCATTTTTCATAGTGAAATGTTACATTTACATACTTTTTAGAACCGTTCGAAAAGATAAAACTTAAATCCAATGCACAAAAGTTGTGTCAAATATCGCGTCAAGTTGTTATGTTAACATTTACATTAAACAGTTAAACGTTTATTTATTTATTTATTATTTATTGTTTTAGATTTTGCGTTTTTATTAATTTTTACAAAACTAAAATGATTTACACCTAAAAGAATTTTCTAATTTGCCTGTCATTAATTTTAATTCATTTAGTTATTCGCACGGATTATTTCTAGTCGTGTTAAAAATTAAACAGCTGTAATAATAAAAAGCAATCTAACATTACATAAGGTATTACAATTTATTTGATCACCAGAGAAAGTCAATTTAATATTTTAAAATATCCTCTCTCGATCGTGTCAACGAAATTAGGTCAACAAGACACTAAATTTCATACAGGATGAGAATCTTTTACAAAATGAGCAAACTGGGCAACTTTATAGGTCAACCAAAGATCACGTAAAAAATTTCCGTTTCCGGATATGTGAATACGTATGAGTGGCGTTCTAGTGGATTCCTTCTCTTATCTTGCCAAGATGGAAGATAAGAAGTTTTATTATTTCCGGCTCGCCGAAGATTGGCTTCTAATCCTAAACGTGATAAGAAAAAAACGACGGTTCATATTGAGTTACCGTTGGCATCCGTTATTGAATGGGTGAATTTAATTAATTTTCGGGACAAGATGAATTTTGTATTGCTAGTTAGATAGTTACATGTGTTAAGGTTGAATATTCATAAACAAGTGTACTAACTAATAATTTGGTGAAATAGAATCGCTTAGACCCAGCTTATTGATTTTAACCGAAAATTTCACAGATATAGATTTTTCAAGATACCTACCGATAACCTTTAAGATAAAGGGGAAATTTAAATTAATGGACGTAAACGAAGTAATTACCTGACGTGGTTCATAAATGTCTTAAATATAATTTATAGTTTTACTTAGTGTACAGCTATTTACTAACCAAGAAGAATTAAAACAATATAACTCACGAGAAAAAAAAACGACTAGCCCAAGGGACTAGTACGACAGAATTTGGATAATTTTTTTGATTAAGTTATATTTTGTAATCCTTCTTGGTTAGTACAATAGTTTATACAATGCTTTATCTAACGCCTTTGTGAGAACCTTAAATTTTGTTTCAAATCACAGTCTGTTTTTACGGTGTAGCTCATCTTATGTATCAGTTCTGCTCTACATAATATACTGATGCCATAGTACAACGCGTGACGAAGAAAAAATCTTTTATCATTCACAATAAACATTTATTATATTAATAAACAATACGTGTATCATATATATAGGTACCTTAGAACTCGTTTAATTTATGCTAGTTAAAAATTAATTATGTGTAGTTTTTCCAGATTTATTTGCTTATAATAATATCAACATAAACAGAAAAAGTTCCATTGCAAAATAAAATAATGTTAATTTTGTTTTTTAATGGTTACTTCGTTACTACAATGTCAACAAAAATTTAATTCTCAATTTAAAAAAATATGAATAGTGTAGTTGGCTAAATTTTGGATTTGTTGTAATCTAAATTATTCTAAACCAAATGTCTTGCTGAGTAACCTTAATAATTTTGTCTCTTCGGTTCCAAGATGATGCTACGCGGAATCAAATGCTCAGGGTATTTATACTTGTATGCTGAAGTCAGTCAAGAAGTTTCGAGCATCATTGAACCCCTATCCAGCATAATATCACCTTAAAACCATTTTCTTAATCCAATCAAATCTCGTTCATATTCGTGTTTTAACATTGCCGCATATTTTTTCTCAAATAAAAAAAATAAGGATCGGGGACATCCAGTATACCTATTGAGAGTAACAATAAATGCTGGTTTCAGAAGATTATAGTCCTTTTAGGCTCAAACACCGAAAACGGTCAATGACAAAAAAAATAAATGGTTAGAGAGCTTTCTGGCACATTAACAACGACCACAAAGCGCAATTCGGACCGTGAAATGAGAAAAAAGTCACAATTCGTTTGTGGTCGTTTTCAATATGCCAGAACAGGTGTTCCCTCAGAAGCTGCTTTCTGCCTTTGAACCTAGCATATCGTCGAGGTAATTGCAATAGGTTGTATAGCAAAAAATTCAAATTTTAGTTTATTTTACTATTGTGGCTAATCGACTGAACTACATCAACAGCAATATACGATTACATAGGCCAACAAGAAGCCGGCAATTTCGTCTTTCAATAAGACGAATAAAAAACATGATTATAAAAACACGGGGGCAAAATAAGGATGTTTTTCTACTTTGTAATCATAAGCGAGTTTTTGTGAAACTGAAAGTAGTGTCACAAAGGAACTTTTTGTGACACGGCTTTTTTTTGATACTTATTACGTTGGTATTGCTGTAATAGCACGCTGACCGGCGTCGGGCATCTCTACCGAGCTCCTGTCAAGGTCAAGCCAAGTGTACAGCTTAATTCCTCCATGACTTATTCACAAAAATATCAAACTCGAGATTTTAAATTTGAAGTTTTAGTTGACATATGACACATGACAAATACCATCACAACCAGTACCTAATCCTGAAAATCTCTAGAATATTTAGGAAGCACAATTTTCAAATTTTCATGAAACTAAGAGCACCAAAGTAGAAAAAATAGTATATTACACTCGTTTTATAAGACGTATTGTCGCACTCATGATATTATTTGCTATTATTTGTCGTTCCGGTAAAATTTAATACATTTGACATAAGTACAACCTATTGCAGTTATCACGACGATATACGATACGATTAACATAATATTTGGAGCCCATCAGAAAGTCTCTGTCTTCACTTGTACAAAGAAGGTAATAAACCATTTGTCTATCATATTCTTTTGTTAAATATTAATTTGAATGTAAAATTCAAAAAAGTCTGTAAACTGAAATTTCTTCATATAAAATAACATAAGTGTGATTATTTTATTCATGGCTAATACAGCCAATCACAGTTCGTTATTTGAGGAAGGAACACGGTTTTACAGCGATAATATTCTGATAAAACTCGAGTTTCTTTATATTGACGTTGCCAAGTTTCCACCAACAAAAAAATTTCAAACAATTTTATTTGTATCAAATTTTATACATTCATAAAATAATCTAATCAAATACCATTCAAGCTTTGAATTTCTTCGATTAATTAACTCAAACTTTCTGCGTAGCAACTTTTAAATCGTGTAAATTTGATGATAAAAACACTCCAACTGCATTGTCGTGTTTTTAATACTCATCAAGTTTACTCTTTTAAGTTGCTACGCAACAAGTTATCGTAAATTAATCAATAAATTCAAAGCTTTTATGTTATTACTAGCGATTATTTTGCCGGTAAAATTTAATTATTATTAAGAAAGTTTATTGCTTGGCAATTTTGCGAATGACAGTGACAGATAAAAACAACGAGCCCTTGGGCGAGTTGTTTTTTGACATTGACATGAGCAAAATTGCCTAAAGCAATAAACTTGAGTGGAATAATCATTAAATTTTGCCAGGCAAAATTATCTCACGAATGAAATTTGACATGACTATTTCATTAAACAGGTGAGACAATAGTATATTATTTAACGAGCACATAATAGCCATTATGTGCGAGAAACATACAGCTGTTTATCTACAATCAAAATTTCATTCGATAAAACTTTAAAATGCCGATAAATTCCGAAGCAAAATTGACACCGAAATTAAACAGAAACCAAAACGTGATTTTCATCGAGAAACCTTTGCTTCCATTTGTCATGGGCGCGAAAAAAATAACAAGGATCTGTCAGTTAGCAAGAAAAATACGAACGTATTTTTCTTTTTCTTATATTATATTTGGAAAGTGACGACTTAACCACCCTCAAGTTGTGACGCTTCTCCAATTCTCGCGGTAGCCGAGGTTTCTCTAATGGATAATAGTGTTTTATTCGTTCCTAATTTTCTTTTTCCCGCAAGGGCGTCGTGCATTGGCACCGTCCGATAATTGTTCCGTCCCGTAATAATTAAGTGCAAATATTCCCTCAGTAATAGAAGAAGGAAGAAGAAGAAGAGATTAGGCAGAATACCTTGGTGTTTTACCATTGCCTCGCGAGGAGACACGGTTCTGAATTTAATACGGTGTTACTGTCACCCAGAATTGAACCTGGGACATTTGCTTAGGTAGCCTCGTAAAAACTACCGCGCGCGTAGGCAACCAACATTACGCTCCGTTTAATAATGAAAATGAAACTGAAGGGGCGTGACCTGTGGATAAGGAGCCTTGTTATGTATACATGGCTAGCATATGAAATTAACATATTACGTCATGATTGTAGATAAATCAATTTTATTTTAATATTTTACTTTAAACTATTTAGTATTATTGACTATGTGAATAGAGCAATTATTGTAATATATATTTTGTCCCTGATTGCATTCTCTTTCCTTAGGAGTTGTATGTTTTGACGAGTCATCACTGTTCTCTCTCAAGTTTTGTATTAAATTGCCATGATGCTCTATGTCAAGCTGAAGATAGGGTTTCAAAGGCTGAGTACTTGCGTGTCCTGTTAGCTTAATTAGTTGCTGTTCTCCGGCACCATTTTTTGCTAACGCAGATATTGCAGATGATCTGTGAGAACGATTTGTTATCTTCAACTTCTGAGTATTTAACCCTACATTGAGTGCTTACTCTTTTGTCCATTTTGATAGGGTATTTAAGCCTACAGGCGAGTTTTTAAACCAAGAACTTTTCTCCCAGGCGGGATTTGCAGTTGCAGTTGCCTGTTGCTCGTTACTTTCAAATCTCGTTTTTCTAAAAGTTTTTTAAATAATCTTGCAGGGCAGGGACACATTTTCTCTGTTTCTTATAAGCTATTTACTGGAAGCCAATGTTTTAGACCCACCTTGTGTAATTTTAGAAAAAACTGGATTGTATTCAATACGACCGGTAAACTGGCCTTCATTATCTATTTGATCTTGAAAAAAGTTCACTTTGCAATTTACAGCTTCATTTCCTCTCCAGGCAAGCTCGAGCGAACAAGCATAAAAGATTTTTTTCTGTAACCCTTCCGGATTTTCTTCATTACAACTGTTTGCCATGGCCTGAATCTCGTGGAACGTAAGAGCTTTGGCACTCACCTTCCTTGCGTCAGAATTTGCCTGAGGAAGTTTTCTCTTCGCATCACGAGCATTCCTGGCTTCCTTAAAACAAATAGCGGAGAACGGATTGATTTTGATACTATAATCGTTGAAATATTTTTGCTGGACCATTAATGCTGTTGTATTCCACATTGATTTGACATTAGTTTCTTTGTAGTTTTCTCCGTTCGTTTTTTTCATGTTAAAAGCCCAATCTTGTAATATTTTTGCGATCTCATCAGAAGTTGTTGTCGAAAATAAATCATAACGCTGCTGTTTACAAAATTCGCTGAACCGCAACCATATTTAATTTTTAGTTTTAACAGTTTTGAGAGGGATAACGTTGGCAGTGAACGCTTTAATATTTGCAATTGATAAATCACCAAATCTATTTTTATTTTCACACATTTTTATAACAGGCGTTTCAAAAATATTATAATAACAGCGACTGGATGAATCGGTGACTATGTTTGTCAAAATCAAAGGAAAAATTGCCGTTGAAAAACAGCTCGGTTGCTTCATTCTAGCTTTCCATTGGTTCAGCAGCACTGGCAAAAATTTTATTTTGAAATTTTGTTGGTACGAAACAATTTTTTCGTTAAAATGATGGCTTTTGATTGAACGAAATTTGCATGAATGAAATAGTCATTGGAAAAATTATTTTCATTATTATATTTGTCTTTCAACTTATTGGGCACCATCAACTTACTGCCGAAGAGGCAAAATCATCCAGGTTGGTCAGAAAAACAATTATTCGAGGAGAAAGATGCGCCAAAATTAGCTTACAGCGCAAGTCCGTGAGGATTTTTATTCAGAATGATTTGGATAACAACATATCCAAAATTCAATCAATTTTACTATAATAGTGTGCGGTAACTTTAGAATTAGATTATGCTTGCAATTGTCCCATAAACCTAATTTTCTGCCCTACTAACAATAAGTTTTTATTTTTTTATTTAATCATTAATCCTTAATACCGTTAGGTGTCGGATTAACAATAAGTAACTTACATTAATCATGCAATAATTTAATAGATGAACCCCATTATTTCCCAATAGTTTGCTGCACGGTTACAAATTAAAACCGCATACAGCATTGTCTTACTTCCCAAACTAGACTTCAACAATAAATCTCGCAACTCCAGTAAAAGTTATTTCTGTGCAAAAATTCCTATTGTTTTCTTCTCGTTCCTTAAATAAACAGAAAACCGCTTGTAAAAAACTTTTACTTGCACGAAATTTGCGATTTACTAGTGAGTCACCACAAATGGGTTGTAATCGTACAATGGTTTTTCTTTAACCCACTCAAATCGAAAGTACAGCAGAATCCGTAGCCAAAACAAAATGTAAATCGTTCTTTATGAACGATTGCAAATTGCAAAACGCATTTGTTGCTCTAAATATACTAGAAATGTTTTGAAATACGGAAAGTAGTGAAATAACAAGATTACCTGTTTGTATTTATGTCGATTTTATTATACGTTGTGTTCAATAAATTGCAGGGCATTTATTTGGCGTTTTCCGGTGCAGGGTGAGCGTACCTGTTGTCCAGCCGATACCTCCATGACCCCCCCCCCCAGTTATACTATTCTCTGATAAGTGTATATTGTTTAAAAAGAAATGTGGAAGCGGCCAACCAATATAAACCTCTTGGCCGACAGTTGTTGACAAAAACCTTCTCATAAAATGTTTTTACAAATTCCTATTCTCTCTTTCTCCCTCTCTTATTATTATTTTAAAATTTAAATAATAATACCAAATATCTAATACAATATGTCGTCGGGTAGAAATCACTAAGTAACTTAGTCAATTTTTGCCCTGTAAAATCACTCCAATTTGCACTTACAATTAATGATAAAAGGTAGTTTGTTGGTTTGAGAGACCTCAGATGCACTTAAAGAGTTTTTGCGCTGGTACAGATGATCACAACAAACACTTACTTACTTTTAACTACAAAATGAAAAAAATGTAGTTACTGACTTTTTGCAATAACCCGACGATGTATTATGTATAGATTAAGAAAAAAACAAGTTCAGAACCTGAGAATCGAACCGACGAAGAACAGAGAACTGAACCCCGTATACTGCCTTGTCATTTACACCAACCTCGTACATACAGGGATATGAGGTATCGGGGTATTGGGGGTTGCAACTGTCACTTGATGGGGGTTGAGGTTAGAGATGAAATTTTCTCTTTACAGGATATCGTGTGATAGACTAAAAATGGCGTGTTTCGGGATTTTTTCTCAATAAGCACAATAATTGAGGTAATAAATTTATTCCATTTGGCTGGCGCTCACTGTATAAATTTTCACCTAAAATTTGGCTTAAAAATATCAGCAAAACTTTCAAAAACGTTTTTCTCGAAAATTCTTGAGCGTTGTGTCGTATTATTTTAATACGAGTTAATAGGAGGGCAGGACTATTACCACAGACTCGTCAAAATCTGAGACGACCAAACCTGGTGTTCCCTTTGTAAGTTTATATTACATTCTGATACTTAAACGGCGACTGAACAACAGGTCTTTAATGTTTTTGTTTTTTTTTTTAATATGAACAATAACTGTTTACACAGTCATTAACATGGATAGGTAATAACAAAGAACTTCCATTCTATTTTTAGTATAAAATTATAAATCTTTCCTTCGACAAAAATTTGACAAATTGAAAAATTTGTTTTGGTTAGTATCGAAATCATGGCTATCTATAGGGTTTTCCAATAAGAGGTGTTATTTTGAATAGCCCGTTATTTCGGTAGATGTCACTTTTGGAGCTGTAATTTTTTGACATTTGACAAGTAGAAACTACGCCATTAATAAAAATGGAACGATACACGCTTCAACAACGCATTGAAATTATTAAAATTCACTATAAAAATGGTGAAAATTTGGCAGAGACGGTTCGTAAAACTCGAACATTTTTGGGTCGTCGTGAAGCACCTTGTCGGACCGCAATACAGAAATTGGTGGAAAAATTCGAGCTGTTGGGACAAGTTAGTGATGTGAAGAATAAAACCCGTGCACGTCGCTCAAGAACAGCCGAGAATATTGCTGCTGTAGCCGAAAGTGTTGAAGAAAACCCAGGTTTGTCCATTCCTCGTCGTTCTTTGGAATTAGACATTCCAAAAACGTCATTACACCGTATTTTGCATAAAGATTTGGGTCTTAAGGCTTATAAAGTTCAGTTAACACAAGAACTCAAGCCGGCCGATCATCAACAACGTCGTATCTTTGCCGATTGGGCCCTTGAAATGCATGAAAATGATCCGGAATTCCATCGAAAAATCATCTTGAGTGATGAGGCCCATTTCCACCTGGATGGCTTCGTCAACAAGCAAAATTGTCGCATCTGGGGCTCAGAAAACCCAAGAGTTATTGTTGAAAAGCCTCTCTATCCTCAACGTGTGACTGTTTGGTGCGGTTTATGGTCCGGCGGGGTCATTGGACCTTACTTTTTCGAAAATGAGGCTGGAGCACCAGTTACGGTTAATGGATTGCGCTATTTTTTAATAATTTCAATGCGTTGTTGAAGCGTGTATCGTTCCATTTTTATTAATGGCGTAGTTTCTACTTGTCAAATGTCAAAAAATTACAGCTCCAAAAGTGACATCTACCGAAATAACGGGCTATTCAAAATAACACCTCTTATTGGAAAACCCTATATATGATCATAGTATCTCGGTAATTAAAAGTATTGGATGCTATCGTTATGCACGAAATCAAGTATTTAATTTAATAGTTGCTGCACCATTGTAGAAAAGATGGTCTATACACAACTTGCAAAAGTATTTAGGCATTTAACGTGTTGTGACAATTTTCACGTCGCATGTACTAAACAAATACTTTTTATACTAACTTGTGTAATTAACTATTTGTCATTGTGAGATGATTTTCAAAACGATGCGAAATGTCAATATAACAATTACTTAAAAGGAATGCCACTAACCTACTTCAACATTGCGCGAGCAATTCACAGCAGCACTTCAGTACTGTTTATTTTGGCGTATCTTACAAATTAGAAAAAAAAGTTGTTATAACATTACGTCATAAAGTTTTTTGGTAAAATATTTTTCGTAAGTATGTAATAATTTAAATTCGTAAGCGTCTAGGGTATACATGGTGTCCACTGTAACACTGGTTAAATTTTACAGCCTTGTTCTACTAACCATCATCATCATCATCATCATCATCATCATCATATCGGTCCATTAAAACCACTACTGGATTAAAACCTCCCCCAATTGTCCCCATTCTAGTCTGCCCTGGGTGCACAACTGCCATTTCAGTTATGTCATCGGTCTATCTTTTTGGTGAACGGCCGGGTGGTCGTTTCAATGTTATTGGTCTTCACTGTAAAATTTTCTTCGTCCAGCCGTCAGCCTATATCCTTACCATCTGTCCGGCCCAGTTCGATTTAGATTGTTAGAATGACATCAGTCACCTTTGTCCTTGTTGTTATTATTTCGTTTCTGACTCTGTCGTGAAAAGAAATACAGCACGTTGCGTTACGCGGAACTCTCGGTAGATCCCTTGGTTAGAGTCGTTGTTTCCATGCCATAAGTAAAGTATTAGGATACATTTGCTACGTTTATGCTGAACTCAATTCGCATTAACAACATTCGTTTTATAGTAGCCTAGTTAATTTACACACAAACTTTCTGCAAGGTTGAGACCTTTTAGATTTAAAAATTGACTGGACTACTATAAAAGCAGGCTAAACTGAATTCCAGAATAAGTAAATAGTTTAGCAATTGATTAAACACTGTACTTTTGAGACATGTTTATACAAACTTATTTCATTGTTATGATTCGTAGAATTTGATCAGTGTTACAATGGACACTCTGTATAAGTATTCGTATAAATAGTTTAATGTAATGTTAAGTTTAATGCAAAAAAATTCTAGAAATAACAGTTTGATTATTATTGTTAAGGTTATTTGCTCGTAAACTTTAAAATGAATAACTTCAAATTAAGATGTAATTATATTATGAACGATGTTTCACGTTTGCCTACGTGTTATAAATATACTTTTTTAATTTTAGGAATTTTTGGTAAGTATTTATATTTAAATCACTCGTCTTATGGATTTGCCGAGCGTTAAAAATTTTAAACAAGTTTTGAAACCATTTGTTACTTCTTAGCAAAAACTTCACACGGGCAATGTCAAAGTGCAATTTGCGTACACTTACCACGCAATATTTTTTACAAAACAGAAGCCATCATTAAAAATCTTGTTTTTACGGCTGTGCCGCCGAAAAGTTCAACAAGCATGAAGCGTTAAATATTGTGCTGCGTTAGAGTTACGTTTACCTTTTCGGAATTACAGTCAAAGACCGCAGCTATTGAAATAAATTCACGCACAATTCCCCGAATTAAAAAAAAACACATAAAAAGAGGCACTTACTTCGGCCTCCATAATAATAAAACATCTATTCGTCTCCTAAGTTCTTGTTTCAAAAACAACGCATTTAATGGTTTCAGTTTTTGTTGAGAACAAATTAAAATCAAACTTCACGATTTTCTTTTAATCATTTTCACTGTGATTCTGCGTGTATCCGATCTCATAATTCAGTTAAACTGAATATACATTTGTGAGGAATCTCTGGATAAAAGCCAAGAGTTTAAAGTCTTTTATGTTCAGTATCTAATTTCGTCACATCTCCTTTTAAAATACATATATAGATTGAGTATTCGTTCCCTCCTTGCTATCTTGGTAACAAGAAATTGTCCTTTTATCGTTCTAATCACTCATCTGGTTTTATTTTAAGTAATTGGCGCGTTATGTCAATATTTGCTAAAAAGAAAAGAAATGGCAATAACCCCAGCTTATTTTATAACGTAACTATCTTGGGACTTGGGGTTAAGTTTTGAGCATATGAGGAGTATATTTTCAAAAAGCAATACATCCATTTTGCTTTTTCAAAACGCGTTAAAACCATATTGACATTTAGAATAGGTATGTACCTAAACATAGTAACAATATTTCAATATTTTGAAAGCTGCATCTGTATTTTCTTAATCCAAAGCAAAAACCACTCATACAGTCTGTTTTTTGAGATAGAAAATACCGATTTGTGAAATTTTAGGTGAATGACGCTTACAGCGTTTTGAAAACAAATTACTCATATGAGGAGTTGAAATGAAAACCGTGTTAAATGCTTTTTCATACATTTTAAGATATTCAATTTTTTCTTTAATGCGTACGCACAAATATTTCGCGGGCACATTATATTGATGCCAAAGAACTTTCTTAATTTTTTACAAAATTATTGAACTAAAATTGCGTACGCATTCGAGAAAAAATGGAATATCTAAAAATGTATGAAAAAGCATTTAACACGGTTTTCATTTCAACTCCTCATATGTTCTCTTCGTTTCGTCTCTTGCTCAAAAATTCTGAAATTTCAGAAAGGCATAAGAGCACTAAGTTTTCTTAGACTAACAATTTAAGTGGCTAAGAACTTGATGCGCCGCCTATGCCTCCTTAAACTTTTAAAAATTTTGAATGGGGGACACGAAACGAAGAGGATTAATATATCTCACCAATCGACAGTAATATCACTCACTAAATTAGTGGTAAACTACACAGGCGTTTTTAGGGCGTTTAACCGTTGCGTTTTCGATAAAGAAATAATGAATCGCATTAAAAAAAAAACAGTCCACAGCCTAAACATCCTGCAAAAACGCGACGTTTTCTCCGCCGGTGTAACATTCTACTAAATCGTCGTTGCTATTGTACATTCTTTTTTGTGAAATAAATAAACCGATGGAAATAGCAAGGAAACGAATTGTTTGGCCCCATTTGTTTCCTGAAGCTTAATAATTAACGATCACTCTTAAAATAACAAACTTATTTCGTTGCTGATATTAATGGTATTGAAAGGACTAATAATTTGTTATCAAAAGAAATACTGTGAATGTAAATGTATTAGAATTTTTGGAAGATCACAAGATCGTTTGACCTAATTTGTTAAAACAGTAATTGAAGAGAATTTAAAAAATTAAAAGATCTTCGACTCTAATCAACTTTTTAGCCTCGTTTATTAAAAATAACATCTTTAGTGTTACTGATTTGTTGATTACAATTATACAGCCTAAGTGCACTTAATTAGGGGAAGCTAAATAAACGTCCGTTGACTTTTACAGTTCTTTAAGTGCTGTAAAAGCAGTTGTGATAATTTAAATTACACTGGAAGTTTCTTTTAATAGCTTTTATTGCTGCGGTTTATAATTTTAATGTTTTTTTTTGGAGATGGTGAAGATATAAATTAAAGTACACGCAGTTGACTCGCGTTAGTGCGAATACCGCTAATATGAACTATGCAATAATACGAACATCAAAATGTATGCAACGTGTTTTCGAAAAACACAACAAAAATTTGAGCAAACTAAAATAACTTAATATGTATTTTTAATGTTACTTTTACATTTTTATTTTTTAAATATTTTTTCCATTTTCACTTTTTTCACGTTTTAATTAGTCCCGTTTATTAGGGTTCATGAAATGTTATAAAGATTAGCACTTTGACATTAGAAGAATTCTTATCAAACTAAAATTTTTATGAGACCGTAACCGATTAACCTCCTTTTTTAAAATATTATTATTGCAGATAATTTGAAAAATAAAAATTTTTCACTCGTTGTTGACTCTTCCTGCTTTACGAAATTGCTTTCAATCATTTTCTGTCATCGAATCGGTTTACGTCCTCTTTGAACTATAAAGAACTTTATCAAAGAAGAATAAAAGAAACTACAGTTTATGAAACAAAGCAACATATTAAGAATTTGGCTACTTTTATTAAACATTGTATTTAACTACATCAACATCAGTATGTAACGTCGCCCAACAGAAATGAATCATAAATCAAATTGAGACGATTCATTTTGATATTTAACGATTTGGTGAATTAAAAGTAACATTCTAAATAATATATTCTTCGTTAAAAACTTAGCACCGTTACAAACACCTACAAGATTTTGTTTATTACCCAATTTTGCGTTCACCTTGCAAGGTTGTCACAGTGGAAATGAAACATTATATTGAGTAACTCTTGTGAAGTTGCTTTCACATACCGACATACTTATGGATATTATCACTATCAGCCTCAATAAAAAAAACTGAGTTTCCTGCTACACAGATACGAGCCCATCGGAAACGATTTCGCGCCATTTTTTGGCGAAACATCTGGCCTAATTAAATTATCAACAGCTTGGAAAATGAAATGTTGGTTTAGTTCTTCCGTGAAATGTTAATCAAATTTCTGGAAAACTAAATGCCACTTCCTTTATTGGAATGATATTATAATCGCCTGGTAAACATGGTATTTTTAGAACTTATCGTGTTATCACGACGTGCATTTACCTTTTAACCGAAACAAATTAACAATATCAGAACGATTCCTAATCGTCACGTTTTCAGCAGAATGCGTTCTAGGTAAAAGCACTCAAAATTAAATCTTTAATTTGCTAGGAAACTGTTTGGCTAGACTTGTCGAAATAAACATTTTCTCGCATTTTGTATAATTTAAGTGTGTATTTATAGAATTTCCAAAAACTGCCAGTCTTCTCTTGACTAAATTCCTGAGTCACGTTTAACTTGGGCGTTCTGAAAACTTAAATTTAGGCCAATTAGGATTTTATTGACATTTAAATAAAGTCCCAATCTACCGGTGCTAATTTACGAGAAATGATTTATAAACGATTATTTGTTGATGTAACAGCCAGAAGCACTTTTGCTTTTAAGTGGTACCATTGAGATATCCCAAGTTCTTGAACTAGCAAAAAATCGTCTTATTTGAGTTACTCCTACGTGACTAAAATCTTTCGAAATAAAAAAGCCTAGGAAAATTAAATAAGTAAACTTTTCGAAAGAAATATTCGAGGTCAGCACTTTGTACGATTAACAAAAAAATTCGTGCATATTATAAAGTTCAATGAATGAAATCGGGTTTTCCTATTTATTTTACGGCATTGTATTAATTGACGCCAAAATATTTGAGACACCGCCGTCATTCAAATATTCGAGTGCCACGAACGACGATGTTACATAATTTTTAAGACCCAATGAAAATTACGATTGACCTCGGAACATCCCAATATAGGCGAAATATTATGATTAGATACGGTTTATTAAACTGATAAAAAATTTATTGCGCGGGGGTGTTTTGCATATCCTGTAATAAATATAAGATAAAATAATTAATTGAGTCAAAACTGTTCTCTATAATGACAAAACATTGTGAAATAAAATTTTTCCCGAAGTGTTATGAAATACAAGTACAGTCTGGCCTGTGCACAGTCTCATCAGATCTGTTGTAACAACTTGTAAGTATTGGTAGAATGCTTAGCCATGTGGTCTTTGTATATTATTAAAACAGTAAACAGTAAAACAGTTTCTGTAATAACAAATCATTCAATACCGTTTAGTAGTATTTTCTTTGAGTAATTTTAAAGATCACCTTCAATGCATTTGTTCTAATTATAATTTTGTTTGTGGTAACGGGGATAACTAAAACAGGTATCTATGTACTTATATTATGAGGACGATGAGCAAATATAGACAGAGCAGCTGAGTATAGCTAAACGCAGGAAGTCCCGGCACTATGTTTCATTATATTTACTACTTTTTTAAAAAAAATGAGCCTTTTTGTAAAGATGCGATATCTAAAATAAAATACAAAGTATAAAAATAATTTTAATATACCTACCACTATTTTTGAAAGTAAGCGATTATTTTTTTCCGTAGACTTACGTTCTACATGTTAGTCAACTAAGAAAACTTCTTCTATATCCTCAATAAAATTGTTGCTATTCAATTTCTTTGGAAGCACAGAAGCTTTGTGCATTGATTGTTGTTTAATGGGAGCAATGGATGTAGAGCGATTGCATTTTCTTGAGCAATCATATTCCTCCACAACTTTTGCAGTCTAGGAATCCAAAGCACAAATATCTTGCTCAAAGTATCATGTAAAATGTATAAAACATTTATTTCGATATATTCATTTTACTGACTTTTTTTCATTCGTCGATCTGACAGTACCAAATCGTCAACTTTTTTACAATTTCATTAGACCTTGTCCCAACAAGTTGTTAGAGTTTGAATCAGTCATTACTGACTCTTTGCCCCACCAAAATTATCCAGTGTAATATTGAACTTGGAAAATATGTTGAAAGTGAGATGCTCAAGTCTGGTACAATAATGGACAGATCAAAATGGACTGAACGTTGGAGCTTCTCGTATGCTGCATTGAATTGTTTATTGCGATTTCTCAATATGAAGGGCAAAACTTCGAGTTTTGGAAGTTCGACTTACTGCCCTTTCACAATGGTGTTAATGTTAAGTCTCGGTGTTCACAATGATGTTTACGGCGTAACCATGGTAATAATTGGAGATATTGCTACTGGCGCCACCAATGCAGTGCATGTATAAACTCGCCAATACGCTCAGTTACGTCAAATTATTATTTCAAGTGGGCGTTTTCGGTATAAAAGTTTAAGCTACTACAAAAGTACGCTAAATTTGCCAATGTTAACCCTAGAATACTAATTGTTGCTGGATTTAATAGTTTACTGTCAAGCAAAATTTGACTGTGCCCGATATTGCTGATATTACAGTTTACAGATAAGAGCTGAGAATATTATAAATCCGAAACAGCGGTAGCAAAAATTCTAAACGTCGCCTTTAATTGTTAGAGTTACGATGGTGATACTTAATTTGAACGTACAAATGTTTAATTTTGTCGAAATAAATATGGAATCAAAGCTTCCCGACAAAAATTCAGACCATTTACTGACTCTATTGAAGTAAGTAAAAAATTGTTCGATGGGCACTGGTTTATAGCGAATTAACAGTTTCTTATAACCCAATACGATTCAAAATATATCAACTAAAGTCGCTTATTGTATGCAAGCAAGGCGTCAAATAGGGTTAAAAGAAAATCGACGATTCTAGGCTTATCTGGACGTAACCAGAATATCTAGATTTTGATTTTTAATTTCGTGACCTTATTTCTAGAAATTATTTAAAAACAAGTCGTTGTATTGTTGTCGAGTGCTACGAAATTTCTAGTAAAGCCGTGTTTTTTTGAATTTTTTAAATTCATATTTTTCTTGAGGGCCCTTCAAAAAATTTCGAAAAAAAGCGTTTTATCTATTGAAAGGTATCTTTTTTAGGAATTTTCGTATAAAAAATAAATAAATAAATAAGTTTAGAAAACTAAAAAACGATTTCGAGTCCGGCGTCTAACCTTAATGTATAAAAAGTTTATTTTAAATGACCTACCCAGTTACTGCCCTTTCACAATGATGTTAATGCTAATGTTAGTGGTAATGTTAATGTTAGTGGTAATGTTAATGTTAATGGTAATGTTAAGTCTTGGTGTTCACAATGATGTTAAAGGCGATACGCTCAGTTCCGTCAAATTTATATTTCAAGTGGGCGTTTTCGGTATAAAAGTTTAAGCTACGACAAACGTATGCTAAATTTGCCAATGTTAAAAGAAGATTGACGATTCTAAGCCAGAATATCTAGATCTTGATTTTTAATTTCGTGACCTTATTTTTCTAGAAATTATTCAAAAAACAAATCGTTGTATTGTTGTCGAGTGTTACGAAATTTGGTATTCCCGAAATTTTTAGTAAAGCCGTGTTTTTTTGATTTTTTTACGCAGTTAAAACATAGTGATTGACAATCTAATGGTCAGTATGACAATCTTTTTTGTAATGTCAATTGAAAATTTCAAAATTACGTATTTTCATTGGCGGATGTTAGAGACTTACGTTAACAGTACCATCCTAACATTAACATTATTGTGAAAGGGCAGTTACGAAAGTTTCACTGCATTTAATTAGAAATTAAGCATGTTCACATTATTATAGCATTTAAAAGTGACACTGACAAGGGTGATTTAATACAGTTGAACCCCGTTATTTGAACATAATTCGTTCCGGGAGGCAAACACGTAAAGTTTTGAAAATGGCGGAGCGAAAGCCGGCTTCCCGAGGGTTTACTCATTTGATAAAACAATACTTCAACCAAAATTTTAAAAAAACGGTTAAAAAAAATCAAATTTGATTTTAATTGGCACAAGAACAACGTCAATACTTTTATTAACATTGAAATTTTCATGTGACGAATGGGGATTAAGTCCATATTGTAATTTCTTATGTTCTTCAAAATTAGAATTTGATGTCCTGAGGTGCACGTTATGCTTGCGTGCAATACGTTCGTTCACTTCATCTTTACTCATTTTAATATCTGCACGCACATGTTAATCCCGTTGGCATATCGCATTACTGCATCACATTATGTTCAGTATCAGTATCGTGTAAAGCAAAGTAACAGTAAGAAATCAATTGTTGGTCAAAATTAATAACAGTTGTTGTATCGTCATTCATTTGCATAAGACCACATCAATATTTATAACTATTTGTTATTCAAAGCAACCGATTTATTATCAGGTCCTTCGTGAAATTGCGCTTCGTTTACAGTCGGCAGTTTACAAAATCTAATTTTACTCTCAAACTCTGTTGGTATTTGGGTTAAAATAATTATTATTGTACCACTAAATTTAAACCTTAATTAAATAAATTTTATTTAAAATGAATAAAACTAAAAAACTTTTTGAACAATCGCTACTATGTAGGATACTTCGCAGTTTCTTAATCGAGTTTTATGATAGGGTCATACATATTGTGAGCTATACCGGTCCGTCGAAGTTATCTATCTGATCTAATCAGGACTTGGGTAGTTACTGCAGTTGCGTGCCCCAAGTATAAGCGGATAATCACTATTTTATGCGACCAATGTTTGCCTAAACTGCATGAAAAAAAATCATACATATTTACGTCTTTCGGATCCAACTATTATTCACTTACGATTTGCATTAATGCCTTTTCACATAACAATAAGTTAAATATTATACCTAACCATTTTAAATTCAGGAGGCCCTTATTGATGATTATGTACAATACCTATACATGTAACTGTGAAACAGCCCCGGAAACTAATCAACGGCATGATGTTAAAAACAGCTATCAATGTTGGAAAAGTCTGTAAAAGCAATTTGTTTCTAGAATATTTAATAAAGCATTCAACAAAAAAAGCTAACACATAACGACTAATACCAAAAAAAAAACCATCGTTTTAGCAACGTTGCAATGCCAACATTTCATACAAATCCGTACATATTTTAAGTAATTTTTTAGGTGGCCTCAATTTTTTTTTGCAGTATAGAGCGCGCGGTGACCACGTAACTGACCGACCTCTGTCAATCCAACTACAGTAATACCCCGGTTTACGCGATTAATACATGAAAAAACAAAACGTTAAGCGAATCAAACGTAAAACGGGGTCAATTACGTTTTTTAAATCGTCATATGAAGTATATTTTAAATTAAAAAAGAATACAAATAACATAAGGTTGAAAACAGTATTTAACAATGAAATACTGCTTTAATTTTGTATTATGTAAAAATATTTAAAAAGAATTAAATTAAATTGTAATAAGAGCGCAAAAGCGATTGAAGAAAAGTACCGCGCAAGTGCACTGTATCGTGCGCCTTTAGCTGAACATCTTCGATCAGACATTTTTCACCATAAAGCCGTTGAACCAAATTACAGTTACAGTTTGCTCACCCATACGTGAAATGCATGTTTGTCATTTCTTCGTTAGTAAAATGTATAACTAACTTTGAAAATGTGAAACTTTCTTTGTCTGTTACCTAATTGCTAAAAAAAGGTAATATTCAATTCGACTTCAACACACTTGAAAAACTCGGATAAACGGTTGAAAGAACAATTTGTTATTTGCTTCTATCCATTTTGAAATTCGCGCGTAACTTTTAAAGGAAGCAATTTTGAACACATGTTTATAGGAACTTTTATCACACTTTTATTCCATACATCACACGTTGGTAAAGTTTGGCCAAGCAATTCAAATACACCCTCTGTATGCTTTGTCTTCAATATAAATTGACAATTTGTTAGCTAAACTATTGAGAAATTAACAATATCGAAAATATTGATGAAGTGGATTAATGATGACTGAAATATTGATCGTTTGAACGATATTATTACCAATACTTCATTATAGTGCTGGAGCCGAAATCGAATATTTCTTCTGAAATGAGTGATACTGATTTAAATAACGGATCATTCAGTTTGTAGTGATAAGGGCGAAATGCTTTTAAAGTTTATAGAAAATTTTAGAGAATTGCCTGTGTTGTAAAAAGTGTGTTTAAGCGAATATGCAAATAAGGTTAAAAAAATTAAGCATACGATAAATTATTGCAAACTAACAAATATTTTACAAAATAATCTACATATTAGGAGAGACGTTAAAACAAAAATGAATTCATTCATTGTCAGACATTGTTTGCACCCTTGATGCTCGTTCGAAACTGAATGTATTGTCAATAAATATTGATGGTCTGTAGTAAACCTAGTTTGGCAAACTTTTTCGGCGATATTGACAATAGGTAATCGCCTGAACACCGCTTCAACGTCGAACAGAATTTTGCTATGGTTGCTTTATTAGGGCGTAAGTGTTTAGTTGCCGCTTAGTAATACGATTGGCGCAAAACGTAGCTTTTATTTTTAAATCAATTCTTGTATTTCCCATTTAAGCATCATTAGTAGAGTCAAATATATGCGCAAATTATGTTGTTTTATTATAGTACTTGAATATTCATAACTGTCCCTGATCTCGCCAGTTGAAATTGCTTGGGAAAACCATTTCATTTATTTAAATAGGCTTTTTTTCTAGACAATGCGTCATTAATGAAACTAAACCTACACTCTATTTTCCACTTATTTAAATGCACCAGTTTTTTTGAACGATGCTAATAAAACTGTAGTTAACGAGGCTATTGCTATTGGATGGTAAAATAAAGGTCGTACACTTGCCTTTTTATTACTTGATGGGATCAGATTAATTAATAACAATCAGATAGGTCACAATTTCATTTAATTATTTGGTGCAATATGTCAATATGTCAACGATTAATTCAAGGAAAATCCGCTGAATAATTTATTATAATCGTGAACAAGAGGTTAAAATCGATCTTCGAATATTGACAGTATTATTACACGTTTTCATAACCTCTTGATACATTTTTCATAACGTGTTCGAAGGCCTTGTGCATTTTTTAATTTCGGAAAATTCCTGCAAAACAGTTACGCTTTCAGTTCTAATTACATGCCTATTTTTCGGTGGAGAACAAAACGTTAGGAACATGCCAACCAACAACTTTCACAAAATACCGCGTGTGTGTGACCTCAAGACACCAACATCTGAGGTGCGGTTGAATCCTACGGTAGTGTTTTTTTGGGTCTGAAAAACTATCAACTGTTATAAACTGATTTTTGAGGGCGTACTTGAAACACGTATATTCCAAACGGTTTCTTTCATTGCCGATTAAAAATGCATACGTTCCGTGAGTTCGATGCAGTTCTATTTTTATTTGCCCACCTTTCCCTTGTGCTTTTTTCTATTAGGGTCATTAACGTGTCTGTGGTCCATTTTTACGCTGGCCAGGAGTCATCCTTGAAATGATTGTTAAGTCAGCAGCATTTTTGGTGTAAATTAATTTCTATGGTACATTTAAGACCAGTTCAGAATTAGATTTTTATGGTGGAAATATTCAGGTGTTACAAACAATATCAAGGTTTTATTGGGTATAATTTAACCTAGTGAATTCGTAATTGCTAGAACTTATGTTCGATTTAAACGGCAATGAAATGCTACAAGGCACTTTTGTAGAGCTATTTCAATTTATTCGATGTTTGATACTTAGTTTGGGTTTATGTCATGAATGCTACTCATGGGTATTAAATATTAAAGAAATAATAAAGTATAGATATTAATGTTTTCATGATGGCTAATATGATTTATTTCCGTCCAGACTAGAGTAACGTATGTACATAATTATGTATATTTAATAACATTTTATATAGGTTTTGGAGTTACACAAAAAATTGATTTACAAGTCGATTATATCCAAATATTATATAAATTCTTTATATACCTACTATTTATTTTTAATTTATTAAACCGCATGCTTATGAAGTTGCAAAACCTCTATTATTTATAAATCGTTATTTTCTCTGCAAGTTTCGAAAATGACACTTATCATGCGAGGGTGATTTTGAGAAACGAGTCTGCCCACGCAGCGCACGAATTAGGCTAAATTGGCAAGAGCTTCGATTAACACTTTTATAGAATTCAAAGGAGCACTTGAAAAAATATTCTACAAAATCAAGATGATATAGACCATTAAATTCAGAAAAATAATTAAACTTAATAACAAAAAAATATGTCGTAATTTGAAAAAAAGTTAACTATAAATAATGATAAAAGTATCACACTAGAAAAAAATAAATGATACTCTTTTGTTGTATGCTGACATTGGATTGGAATTCACGTACAATTTCTACAACTTTCTACAAAATACAAATCTCCTATGTGCATTATTTACATGTTAAAAAACATCTAAATGTTTTGTCCTAAGTGCAAAATTGGCAAAGGTTACGTAGTAGAAAAGTCATATGTGATGACTGCTTAGACATAATGTCCTATTTTGGTGAAGATAGGACTTTTTTTTACTAAGCACGATAGTTTCAATTTTTAGGTGACTAAGTAAAAGTGTTAGCTTAGAGAGGAAAAGTACATTTATTTCTAAACTGAAATCGCATATTTCAGCTAACAGAATGAAATTCTAAAGTACTGTGCTTATTGTTTTCAGTGTTAATAGTTTGAAGTTCACTAAAGTTTATAGTTATTATTACTATCATTGCATTTCAGTTCACTCGGATTTAGAAAAAAAAAAAACATTTTTTTTTAACATTTCACTTACTTACAATTAGTGATATTGTCCTGTCCACAACAAATCAACTTGTATGAAAGTTTTAATTTTTAATAATGTTGGGGTACATTGGCAATACTCCTAGGAAACTGATTCATTGAATGCCAAAAAAATGAAAACAATAAACTAAGTAATAAAAAGTTGGCAAGAGAAGTTAACAAAAGTTCATATATCTCAAAACAGCTAAATTGCTGATAGGACTTTTAGTTTAAGCACGGCAGAATTATGCTCACTTGCTGCTACACAAATAAGTAATATTTGCCCTTATGCATAATATGTTCCTTACAAGAGTCGTAATGTAAAGTGCAAAATTGTATCAAAAGAATAGTCCCACAAAACACCAAACTTTTATGAAAAAAAAGTAAAAACATTATTTGCTAAAATTATATTTTTGCCAATTTGCGCATTTTCTACGAACGACTTGGCCAGATGTTCGCTTACATGGGTATTGATCTTTAGTTAATCCGAAGAATTTTATTGAAAACCTGAAGCTCAAAAAGTGATCGCCAAGCCCCAAAGTTTTTGAGTCAAAATTATAGTGTTTGTCACCCTCGCTGTATTATAAGATTTGTGTCGATATAGAAACAATGGTTTTCATGTCAGTGATTAGCGTTCGTAGTAATATGTATGTAAAAGTAAATTTTGGTCAGGAGCCAAAAGTCTTAAAAATAACACCACAAACAGGAAGCGGAATTAGAACGTTTAATCTTAGTTTATTCATTATTTTCATAAAAATAAGTCTTATAAATTTTACAATAGTGCAGGGACCATCAGATATTTACTCAAAACGAGTTGAAATATTTTTTATTTTTTGTTACTAAGAATAGGTATAATAATATTTATATACAACAATATATAAAAGTTTTCGTTCGGTTGAAAGGTTTTGAAAAAAATGAATGATATTGACAATTGATATTATGCACCAATATTTTTTAAAATTCATTGTAAGAATGTGCGTTTATTTTTATTTCATTTTTCTTCTATTCTTCAAGTTGTTTAATATATTTGGGGTCTTGATAAGAGAACAATAACTAAATCTAATCTCATAAATTTTGGCATAATACAAATTCATTGTGCGGTATTAACGTATTGCGAATAACAATGTTTCTTACAAAACAACTTAATTCTGCGATCTCATTTCAAATTCTCTTTAAGAAAGATAAAGTTAAATTTAAAATATTTACCTATTGAATGTTTTTAACGTTATTCAAAATAAAAAAACCTGACAATACTTGTTTTCTACAATTTCAACCCATTTTTTTGATGGCCAATCTTCATTAAATTGTGATATCTGCATATTTGGGTATAATATTTGTATTAATTATCAGATGTCTCGTAAAATTCTTGTTTCAACGAAAATGACGGTTTATGTCTATTTACAAAATAGTGAATTTTACACATTTTAGAGCAGTATTTCAAAAAAAGGTAACAAAATGGATTTATAATAGAAATATACCAATTATTTTTAAGAAACACATTAGAAAAGCTTGCTTTCATTTCTTGCATACTTGATTTAACTTTATTATAAACAATAAAATCATTATTACGCAATGAACATTGAAGGTGCGTATACGCACCTTTGGTCTTAAACGATATAATTTTTGTTTCCAATTTCTCGTAATTGTGTTTATTCTACCCTAAATTCTAAAAGTGCGAGTTTTACTTCGTTTTTAAAAATAATAGACATAATTTATCAATAAAATTTTAATTTTTTCTAATTTTTTAACCTTCCTAATAGAAACCACTGTAACACTGACTATACCTTATATCACTACCACACGCGTGTTGTTCATGTGCAACTTGAAACTTGAATTTCTATTGGTTATTATAAATTTGAGGCGTTAGTCTTTCTCGCTTTCTCGCATGGGTGGAGAGAAATGATGCCGAAAGTGTGTATACGCACCTTCATTTTTGTGGAAGTTTTCAAAACATTTTTCAATAAAACATCAAAACCGCCTGTCTTAACTAACATATCATCGCCTCTGTGCCAAAACCACGAATGTGCAAATTTGTAGCTTTGAGATAAAAGAAAACATTCACCTTTTCAGACAATTGGACATTCGTGAAACCACAGTACTCTCTCCAGGCGCAGTCTATTGGCTAATCATATTCACGTTTTGGCAATGGATAGAAGGTATGTTCAATTTACTATTTACAATTTATTAAAGAAAAAAAATATAAAAATGAAAGTTTTTATTGTCTTAGCCATTAACGGGTTAATAAGCAATAAAATTGCCAACTATAAAGATATCAGGATTCAAAACGCCTTCAATGGTGATAAAGCATTGTGATTGCAAATATAGCATGTTTTGTTTCATCTCCGGACAGGCGGTTTCACATTATTTCAAGTAAACGATCATTACGCCAAAAATTGTTGGAAATTGAAAGTTACACCACATCGCAAGTTATAAAATTAGATTTTCGTGAACTCCCTGAATATCACAAGTTCTTCCAGAAATCACAAAATGATTCTATCAAAACAACACTTCCCAAAAATTATTACAAATTTTTTTATTTTGAGTCTAAAATTATAAAAGCATTTGAAATAATGGCAAAAATTACATTTCTGTCAAAAAAAATCAAATCGAAACAATTTTATATATCCTTGGGAAATATGGTCTACAAAGACAGAAACTGGGCTCGATTGAACTAAATTCGTGTGCATTCACAAATAAACTGCACTCTGAATAAGATTGATGCGAACGCCCGCGAAAATTTAACATTTTTTTAACTTGTTTTCAATGAAACTATTTTCGCTATTTGTTTTTGATTTTGTTTAATCGAATCCATCTCGCGAGTTTAGAAAAACAAATAAATCCGTTAATTTTGATGTGTGTAGGATTAAATTTGATTACTTTCACGAGCCAATTTATTACTTAAATCCTTTCAAATTAAGTACTGTATTATCAAAGTTTTGTTCTGAGCAAAAACTATATGCCGAAATAATAATTGACGTAATTCCATTTTATCGGCGACAAAAAAAATGTGTAAACATGAATGCTTGAAAACAGAAATCAAATGCAAAAATTAACGTCATCGGTTAATTATCACGTTACGTAAACTCCTACTCACCTCGATTTTCGCAAAAACTTGTTTTTGACCAATTGCAGCTTAGGTTTAGACTCTTTTCCATCTTTCTCCTTTCCCTCAAATCCTTGCACAAAACACAACATGACAGAATCACTCATGCACATCCCTTATGAATGCCAAAGACAGAGTCCGCGAAAAACCAGCGACATTTCAATGTTTCAACTCAGTTTTTTTCTCACTTTTCTATGCTTGTTAAGTAATCAAACCGTTAATAGGATGCACGTTGACGGTTATTCACAATTTTAGCTTCGACATACTTCCGCATTTAATATTTTTTTCAATTTAAACTCACTTAAGGTTTAAACGGTAGTTCTCATTTCCTGCCTTTCCAAAAAAATTGCCTGAAACGGCGACTTTACGCCTACCAGACGTACATACAGGTTGAGTCAAGTGCAGACAGTGCAGACGGATTATGATCAATAATTCGTCTGCTTCCACGTGTTACTCGTGAAAACTGGTATGCATCAACAATTTTCGCAAATTCTCACTTAATTTAATGACGTAAGTAAATCGTTATAAGGGTGTCGAAAAAAAAACAATTTCCTTCAGTAACAACAAATTTTTTAACTACCGGATTGCAAACAAAAAAAGGAGTTCTGTATAAACCAACCACGAAGCCGGTTGTAGAGAACTGACAGTAAACCAGCCGCTTGGATACGTGTCCGTGTACCGTAGCCCCCTCACGTCTCTTAGCAACTGCTACAGCTGACTTGGGGTCTTTTGCCATTGACCGCACGTGTGGTTATAAGCGAAATGAAAAAAAAAATTGAATAAACCATGAACATTTTCTTTATCGTAGGACTAATTTTTTTTGACGGCAAATTAAGTGGAAAGCGTTGTGTTACGAGATACTTCCGTATTACATAATTGGATTAGAGCGCGCAGATTTTAAGGGCACAAAAAAATATTTGATTTAAAGAATAATGCGTTACAAAAAATTTGCACCTATTTAAAACAAACAATACCAAACACAGGATGTTGGAGATTTGAAACTCATTCGTGGCCTTCTGTAAAAGTAGAAGGACATACAGTGACCGGCAAAAGTAACGCCACAATTTGATAAATCCTTAACTATTGAATTTGGAACAAAATTCAAAACAGGTCAATTTTTAAATACAATTTAAAAAATTTTTAACGTAACATTTTTATATACAGCTTGATGCTGGTCAATGTAATGACACCATCGTCGCTTTTTTTAAACAGCAACTCTTATTATTTTGGCGTAATTTTGATAGCTCTTTTAACTGTCACAACGCCGTTATAAAAAAGTTGACAAAAAGTTGAAAATAGTTATTTGTATCATTAAACTGTATTTTTGCGAGTGCGAGTACTCGCAAAACAGTTTCTGGACGTATGATACACAACATTTTTAGACCGACAAAAATATTTAAATAAAAATATATAAATTTGTTGTTCAAATATCTCGGTTAGAGAATTTATTTTTTCTTCTGTTAGCAATATTTACCCGGAAAAATTAATTTGAACTTAAAAATCAAGTATATTGCTTTTTGACGTTTATGACAAAACAACCTGCAATTATGACATGGATTGAGATACCTGCAATATTGTTAAATAAAAAGCATCTTTTATTTTTATAACTAATAGGTAGTATAAATATTAATAAAGTTCTTGTCGATGTTAACAACCGGTGTAATTGACATTTAATTTTAAATTTGGTTCGCAGATTGGGTGCTACCAACATACAAAATTAAAATTACACTAGTTTTTATTTTCAGGCCAAGTCCCGAAAAACGGATTTTCTTGCCTATTTAAAGGACTTCAAAATCAGTCATTTTGGACGGAGACAAAAAAGAAATTATTGAAAAGTAACCGACAAAAACCGCAAACCAATAGCTATATAATTATTAAACTATAGAGTTCTGAAAAGAATTCAAAAGCAAATATTTTAAATTAATTTTCACATTTTTTGACATACGGTGTCATCAGTGATTAAAACACCAACCTATATTTTTTCAACATGATTTTGATACACTACCGGTCAAAGTTTGAGTACACCATGGAAATGAAAAGTACATTCTACAGGTTACCTCTTAATAAGTGGCTCCAGATAGCTTTTGAAAATTGTGCAGCCTACCTTCTAGCAGATATCTTGCGCTACATAAGTCCCTCAAAAATGTTATTCTAGGGCGGATTACATTGGCGTAATACGTTAAACTACAGCTAAACTAAATGAGATATTTCAATTTTCGTTACGGGGTTAAGAAGGCCTTAGCTTTGCCAATAACTTGAAGTAAAATGAAGTTAATACCTTTAATATTTAATCAAGGAAGCTCTGAAGAAGAAAACTGCAAAACGAAAAATATTCATTTCAACTACTTCCGGGTCGCGGCCCAGAATAATAGTTATATCCGAGTATGTATGGAAGACTGGGGTTAAAACCGACAGTTTTAGCAATAGTCTAGCACAATGAAAACATTGGCAAATGAATACATAACCACAAATTAATTGTTATATTCCAAAATGTGTGATGGGGTTAGTTGTTACAAATCTGCTGGGGTTAGTTGTTACGTTCTGCATTAGCTTAGAAACTATTTTTTTTCTAAGGCCATGTTAATTGTTAATTTTTAATTATATATTCTTATACTAAAAGGTTGACCCTTTAACTAACGGTAATTGCTGAGTCTCCAACTGCTATAGAAAAAAAGAAAAAAATTCGCGAGTGAAAAATGTATCAACTAACCCCAATCTCTCCTACTAAGTATGGGACTAGTTACCGACAAAATTTCAAAAAGATCGGAAAGGTGGAAATAACTTTTTTTCTAGCAAAAATTAAAATCGAGTTAATAGCTTATGGATGAAATTATTTCTATTTAACATTATTAAATATCACTTTGTTAGTTGGAGAAACCATCTAATCTGTTTAACATACTTATTTTACGTTATTACCATAATGAATATAAATGCTAAGGTGAATGGTCGTCCTTTAGCGTGTTACGCCACTGTAACCTGTCACCCAAGAATAAAATTTTTGAATGATTTTTGTACCACAGGGTATCTGCTAGAAGGTAGGTTGTACAATTTCTAAAAAATATCTGGTGCCACTTATTAAGAGGGAAACCGTACAATGTACAATTTCCAGTAGTGTATGTTTTTAACATACATATTATAACAATTATTATTCTTATTACAATATTTTCGTCCCTTCGAGTTCATCTTATCGAGGGTTTACTGTATTACATTTAAGATAAAGTTATTTACAGATGGTCGTTTCATGGTCAATTGAAAACCTATAACAACTTTTTAATTAAGTTTTTATTGGGTTAGTAATTTTTCTCGCCCAAATTTTCTATTTTTAGAGCAATGCTAACAATTGCTCAGTAAACGTTAAATCATTTGCATGAAAACACGACATGTTTTTTTGCTGAATTATAAGTACAACTATTGACATATTTTCTGGGATGCAATGAATAACGTTTTGTTTGGAAGTGTGACAAGTGAATAGAAAATTCTGGGTGAAATAACCTAAAAATGGATTTTAAATGATATCGGCGATACTAGCAATTTTTAATAAGAAACGCTAAAACTAGTTCAATTAATACTCTCACAGCAGGGATTATAGACATAAGGATTCAAGATTTTGTCAGCCTCGATGACGTAGCACGTAGCACGTAGTTTGTAGGAGCTTACAAGTGTTGCGCGCTGCTGAATAATATTCAGACTGGTCAATCGTAGAGCATTTTCGCAAAAAAGCATCTTTCTAATTCCCCTAAAAATTGAAAACGTGCGGTCAATAATCTATAATTACCGTATGTTTTATTATTTTGAATTTAATTATTCCAACGACGTCGAGGACGTCAAGCCAAATAAATTAAAATATTTTTTAATTTTTTGGGTCATTACGTTTAAAATTTTGAAAGAGTCGTCGATTTCAAATTGATAAGTATTTAAAACTTTTCCTAACAAAAATCATAAATCTTAGTCGGCAATAGCCCATTAACCGCTAGTTACTAACCGAAACCACAAAGAGAAGACCTTACAAGGTATAGTGTGCCCATAGATATAATATTTTTACAACTACACGCTTTAAATAGTTTACAACGGGCTCTTAGTACACAATGAAAATTCAAGGAGCGGCGTGTGCCTGTAAATCGTAAATTTGCTTACCTGCAGATCTTTATGTAAACCTACACAGGGTTGGTATTAGGGAAATTTTTACATTTAAACAATTATTTTACCAAACTTTGAAGCAGTTAAGAGCTTTCTACGTTCGTCAACGTTGGCTACTCATTTTAAATTACAAATTGTATCGGAAACTTTACACCAGTTGTTATATTATGTACGAAAAATATTGTAATACGCCCCTTAACAAAGTTGTCTAGCCTCGGTACGTGCAGTCCATTACATTTAGCTAATCCATTTAGGTCCGGTTGTAAAATATTTAAAGCGTGTCGTTGTAAAAATATTAGATCTATGGGCACACTACAGGCATTTTCGCTTCAGACCTGGACTTAAAAATTTTGATTTAGTAAATTGAATTCTTGTAAACACAATGAAAATCTTCCTAATTATGTACCTTGAAATTACAGAAGATGTTCAAAATAATTTAAATATTATGTATCTTATCACAATTTCTTTTAATAAACAAACTGCCAATGTGTTTCACTCCACGACATATATTAATTTCATCGGTTATTTAGGTTCTTACTTTTATCCGGGCACGATGTTCCCAATATAAGTTACTAATTATCTTCACATCTCTCCAATGTATACACGTCATAAGGAGAAGTTGTTTCGTTAAAAATGCCTTTTCAAAATCTATGAAACGACGCTGGTAAAGTACATTGACCCCAAAGAGAGTTTCTTCCAACTTTTTGTAAATGTAGAGTTGAAATAAATAATGTGCTAAATGCTTTTTACATAGTTTGGAGATAAAGCGCAATTTCTTTTTTTACCACCAGCTGACAAGAGTACGACTACAACTTTTAAAAATTAGATTTTTCATATTCTAATACCAGTGACAGTAAGCGCGTTATACAAAGTTAACCCCAAAATGACCTCGAAAATGGGGTTCATGGTCAAATTCAAGGTCACCTTCGGATTCCTCGTTGAAAATTACCTAGATTATGAACTTTCGTTATTTTTTTTCCACTAATCCCCCGAGATTTCTAGGGATTTCCATACTTTTTCCCCACCCTGTATATGTTATTGGCGATAGCACATATCACATCTATAACAAATTTGAATTTTTTGGCACTTAACACATTATTTATTTCAACTCTACAATTCTCTTATAAATAACCTTTTAGAATAGTTTTAAAGTATCATCTATTAATTAAATACAGTAGAGTCCGGATATAATGAACCCGGTTTTAGTGAACTTCCGGTTATAGTGAACCCTATTTGAAATACCAAAAAATCTTCCCATAATAAACATAAAGCATTTTGTGTTTCGTTTATAATGAACCTCGGGTATAGTGAACCAATTTTGATGCATTTTTCAAGTTCACTTAATCCGGACTTCACTGTAGTTTGATAGTCTAGCTATTTCATAAGCTTTCCCATACCTTATGTCTTCAAATGCCACTGGATGTAACTTTTCTTTTAAATTTTGTTGTTTAATTTTTGACTGACGTTTTTGTTAATATTTTGAAATATATGTACTTTTCACATTTATCTGACACGAAATGTTCTCGTATTTTTGTAGGGTTGTCTTTGGGTGGTAGAGATGACGCAAATAAAGTTACTATAATAATCCTGTTTTGAAAGAAGTTAATCATAATGCGATCGTTTACCAATAATAACTTTATTCTACGATTGAATTTATTTTTGTAGTCATTAAAATTGGTTGCTGATAAATTGACTTGCTAAAGGTTAACTGAAAGATTTTATTTTCAAATTATCTTACTTTTTTTTCAAGTTATCAAGTTTGAACTATTTTTTTGTGGCCTCAAGTAAGGGTATTCACTGATGGCATTCAATTGATGACTAAACACCTGTTAGTTGATAGGTATGCGTTTACATTGCGTAGGACTGATGTGATATTACAAAGACGACCTTGATGTTAATTAATCCACATCAAGTATTAGCATAATAACCTGATAATTCGAAGCATAAATTATGTTTTGTAATGAAGCTTATTTTATACGAATTTTGCTTTAAAATGATAATGTTAAAAGCAGGTATTAATTATCTGCTGTAGGTGTATTGATATAATTTAACTGAATTTAAGTTATAAATAGCGAAGGTTAATTAAAATTTAATATAATTAATACGCCACTTAAACAAACAATAAGTAATTATAATTTTGCAAATAAAATTTTGTTTTTGGACGATAGCTTATTGTATAAGGTCTAGATTAATTGAGGCGATCAGGAAGAATACGTGTCAAGACAATCACTTGGCTTGGCCCAACTGTTAAACGTACCCCATCTCGTAGTAAACAAAGGAAACTCACTTGGGTCACTAGCAATTTAAAGAGGAGCAAATATGGAATATGATATGCGACCTAACTCAAATAAGGCAAATTTTCAGATGGGCCACTCTGCTTCTGAGCGACTCAATTTAGTTAACCCACACACTTATTGAACGTACCATTCGGCACACATCGCCGCACCAAATTAATCAATCTAACTATTCTGTAAGTAATTTTTAAATTTACCCATAACCTTTAACAGCGTCTAATTGCAAATTCGATTCCTAAATTTACTTAAATATAAAATATTCAACTGTACCAATAAATTGATTTCCACTTGACACAATTTCCGTAAAAATGATATTCAATGTCAAATTCCCAGTAACCTCGGTAATGTTTAGTTTTCAATCATAATTAATCCAGTTAAAGCAACTATTCAAATAACAGCAAAACGTATAATATTCATTATTTCTAATTAATTTCTGTATTGTGTGATTTGAATCAAAATTATGAAAGATTCTTTATCTATTTTAACATACTAAGGGTCAGTTGCAGAAATGAAGTTAACAGCGGTGTCAGCTAACAGAGCGTTAACTAGATCTATGATTGGCTGCCAGCAAACTACAGTGTATCATTTAGTGCGGATAGGTAAAGTTATTAGAAATTTCTGGGTAATGTGAGATAAGATCTCATATAACAATCCCCCGCTGGCTAATTACTGCTTTTATTTTCGGTAATTTCAAAAGAGATGTTAATTGCATTTTATATTATATCGATTATACTCGCAAAAGAATTGTGGTGGGAGATAAATTAGAAAACTATAAGTTCAAAAATGCTTGTAATAATTACAAATATTTAATTACAAGAATAGAAAATAACAAACGAGATGGCAAACAAATTGCACAAAGAATTAGAAGGAACATTAATCGAAATGTTATGAAATATGTAAGAAAATCTCCAAGATGTATAACGGTACAATTGCACTTACTGTGAGCTTGTTAGTTTATGGAGTAGAATCATATAGTTGGAGTGATTTGAATAAAATCTAGCAGAATATAGAAGAAATAGAAAGAATGAATTGTAATTAATGGGGATAAAGAGCATGACGAGAAACTATGTACACTGTCAGTCAATTTAAAACGGATTTGGCACGCAAGGTTTTATGGTGTAATTTGTTAATGTAACTGTACCTTTACTAGTAATATATCTAGCCGTAGAAGTTTAGTTCAACGTCGAGGCGCTATAACTTTAAAATTAAGAGAAATTGAACTGCAAAATTTAATTGTATTTTATTTAGACTTTGTTCATTAACATAAGGTTTTATTTTGCCCCCTTTTTCATAAATTACGCATCAGACTATTAATCAAAGTTGATTTACTTCTCTAACAAATTTATGTTGATCCATCAAAATTGTGAGCAACTGAATTGCAACAAAGGTTCTTCGACCATTTATTATTGAATTCGTGAAAACCCGCCTTAATTATTGCATTATAAATATCAGTTATAATTTACGAGCATTTTGTATGAAAGTATATGTATTTCTCCATCTACCACTCGTTGACTATTTGTCCCTTGCAAAATTTGTGGTAGAATTCAATATTCTAAACATATTAGAAGTTTAAATCCTGACTTATTCATTCTCATACAAGTCATCACCAATAACGAACTCAACACCCACAACAAGTTTGAGGAGCCCTATAAGAGTGGTAACGCTTAACGTTGTGACGTGATAGATAGGATGTATCCACCAGTGTCTTCGTGAGAGAGGAACTTTTTTTTAGTGAGGTTCAAAAAAACGCCAGAACGCCGGACTTTGAAGAAGATATACTCGATAGAATAGCGGAGAATCCTAAAAACAGCACGAAGAAATTTTTCTTAGAAGTAGGTCCTTACATATTACGTTATGGAGAGTTCTGCATGAACGGCTAGCTCCTGTATTCATACCACATAGAGCGAGTGCAGGGTCTTAGGTATCCGGCACATATACCGGCGCCGGCACGGTTTGTGACATTTTTATTATGATTTGTCGCTGGTCGGCTGTCCTCTTGAATGCTGTTTCAGAAAACTGCTCCCGAATACTCACACAAATCATAATAAAAATGTCACAAACCGTGCCGGCGCCGGTATATGTGGCGGATACCTTAATGAAACCGATTTTCGACCACGAATGCTACTTTGTAACTGGTTTCTACAACAGAGTATCTATCCGAATTTCCAATCTATAGTGCTTTTTACGGACGAAGTAAATTTTTTTTTGGGGTACAATTTTTAATTTTCATAATGATCATCAATGGGCAGAAGAAAATCCTCACACGATTAGATAATCAAGACACCAACAAACTTTTTCATGCAACATTTGGGCTAGCATTGTTGGCGATTATTTAATAGGGTCAATCTTTTTAACAAACAGATTAAATGGACCAAATTACAGGAATTTTTTGGAAAATAGTCTACCTATCTTGTCTGAGGACGTTGGAAACACGCCGTTCATGCAAGACGGTGCTCCACCACATTTCAGCCTTGTTGCTAAGGAGTAATTAAATAAAAATTCCCGAATCGTTGGATTGGCAGAGGTGGGCCAGTTGTGTGGCTACAGCGCTCTTCAAACTGCAAGCTTGTTTACTCTACGCCGCCCGGTTCTTACTTAAGGTGGGTTTCGCAGGTCTAGAAGTGAGGTTAGAATTATTGAATTTTCAATCCAAGTTAATTTAAAATGTACAGTGCAGATAAGCTTCACACGGTAGAAATCGCAAACCACTGGCATGAAGGTATGATGACATATATTTTTCATAATTTATTATGTTATATTAAAATATTTTCAAGCGATTTTGCTCATTACCAAAATTTCTCAAGTATGTCTCCTCATTCGGTATTAAGTAGGCTACAGTGTAACACTGAGTAAATGTTTCTTAAACTTGTAATATTTAAATTAACTTGGATTGAAAATTCAATAATTCTAACCTCACTTCTAGACCTGCGAAACCCACCTTAAGAATACCTCCGCAACCGAATACAACATAGTTTTCGTGTAGACTGGAATAGCCTCGAATTTTTGAGCGAGTTCGACAATCAATGGTTCGACGATGCTGCTGAAGGAGGCAATTTCGAGCAGTTTCTCTAACGTTTCACTATAGTACACAATGAACCCTGTTAACAACAAATCTATGGGATATTACATTGTTCTTGCTGTTTTAATAAAAATTGTTTATTTATTATTCGCAATTTTGAAATTTGCACGTAACTTGTTAATAGGAACTTTTGTTACTCTTTGGTTCCACACATCACATCACGTTGGAAAAGTTTGGTCAAACAATTTAGATACATCCTGTACTTAATAACAAATTTTTTGCGGTTCTCTTTCACGTAAAGATTTAGTTCGGTTGCTAAGAAGAGCCCGAGATCAATACGCCTTACTGAAAGGCTAAGAAAAATCGTTGCGTTTTATTTTTATATAAAAATAATGAAGGAATGGAAAGGGCTGTATACGTAATATTAATCTTTAGATGCGACTGTAATACCGTCGAGGTTTCAGCTTATTTCACAAATAAAGCGATTTTTCTCATTTTTTTCTTTTTTTTTCTCGAAATATGATGGATGATACTCAGTTTGCTTTTAAGATAAACTAAAATACGTTTGTATGCTTCTGGGGATACGTTCAAAAGCTTTAAGGGTAATATCTTATAATTGACAGTTTTCTTGAAAAATGGTTCGCTGTTAATATAACTCAAACAACAACATCTAGACGTGGTTTATTTGAGAATGGAGATCAATGTAGTGACGTTTAAATTTAACCTTTATTTTTATACCAATTCAATGGTAAAATCTATCAAATTCAACTTGAAAAACTGTTCTGTTTTGCAAAGCAAGTAAACTGCTTGCAATCTTGACTTATGTAAATTTATTTAATTTTTGAAATTTCATATGGCATTGAAAGAGTTGTCACCGTTAACATTATTTTCATTTCATTATTTTATTTTTGTCCTCGTTATTTAAGATTCATTGGGCATGAAAAATGTACAAAATTTTCGGTTTTCGTGGTGATATTAGATACCATTTAAAATTTTACAAAAACAACACCGAAAGAAAGGGTGAACTTTAGTATTCCAGGGATTTATTGGGGGTCGTTAATTTTTTGTTCATATTCTTAATCAAATTGGTATCTTTAAGAATTTTATGTGCAATTATTATTATTATATTATTATTGTTGATCATTCTTTTCGACCAAATCCTTATTTTCTCGATTAGTGTTTTATTTTCTGTTGCGTTTGTTTTAATACGAAGTCGGCGCGTGGTGTTTATTTGTTCAAATTAACATCAACTACGAATTTTTGTGTAAGTGTTAGTACCTGCGTCTAGCTAATTCCATTAGTGAAATTGAATTAAATTTGACAGTTTATTTATGCAAGAGGAAGTAACTCAAATATTAGTTTTTCTACGACAACATCGAAATATGTTATTTCACGAGCGTAAATTCAATCATAAACAACTACATTTTGTACAGAATTTCATTTCGCATCGGTTGCTAGGCAACAAATGCGAAATGAAATATTTCGTGTTCGGTTGCTAGGCAACAAATGCGAAATGAAATATTTCGTGTTCGGTTCACTGTTTTTGGTCACAAATATTAAGGCGGCCTAGAAAATCGAATGTCATCAGTTTGCTTCTGTCAACATTTTTGTACGTTGCAGATAATAATTTCGTAGTTATTTTCGATAACTCTTACAATTAATATGGAAAGTGATAGTGATAATGACTTGGAATTAACACCTCCAAACATAACTGAAGTTGCAAAGTTCACAACATTAAATTTATTACCGGAAACGTCTAAGAAAATGTATCAACGCAAAGTATGTTAAACGCGTTAGCAGAGGTTATCGTAGAAAAAGTGCAGTATGCAACGCGCACAAAATGGCAATTTTACACTCGTATGAATTGCTGCAGTACAAGTCTGCGACTCGTACTGCAATTCATACTCGTGCAAAATGAGCATCATTTTGTGCTTGTTGCATAATATACTATTTTAACTTTTGAGCGGCTTTCACATGTGCGGAATTGATTATATTAAGATTCTCAGCCGCATGGTAAATTGTAAAATTGTCGTCTGCGTTCTGTATGTTAAGACGTGTAATTAGATTAAAGACTTGATTTAGTGTTGCCTTATTACGTTGAGTATTATGCATATTACTCCCCTGGAACATACTAGACGTTACACGATAGCAAAATATCACACTGGTAAATTATGCCAATACAAATAAAATGGTTTAAAATTTAAAGTAACGTAAATGTTTATTGAATTTGCGACCACAAATCACATTCATAACACTGAACTACAAAAACTTATTTTAAGTAGTGATCGAATAGCTAGAAATAAAAACCGGATTTGCTGTTTGGAATCTTTAACTTTTTCATCGTTTTTAGGGGAAACTAATTCAGCTAATTGTGCCAAAAAAATGATGTTTTATTTAATGCTAATTAGTGTAAAATATATAACATGAAGTTGTTCAATAATAATTCCTTTCATTAAGAAAGTAAAAATTATGCGCTTCAATAATAGGTAGGTACCATTAACAAGCCTTGCGAATAGCTATTTATGGATAATATTCTCAAAAAGAGATTAAAATATTAAATTAAATTAAATTAAATATTAAATATTAAATATTAAATATTAAATATTAAATATTAAATATTAAATATTAAATATTAAATATTAAATATTAAATATTAAATATTAAATATTAAATATTAAATATTAAATATTAAATATTAAATATTAAATATTAAATATTATCATCGAGATTTAAGGTAGGATTTTGAATAAAGTTATAAGTAATTCAATGTAAACAAAAAAGAACTTACAAAGCATAAAGCCGAATCAAAAAAAATTTTTTTTTTTCAAATTTAAATACTACATTTTTACTACATGGTATCTGCGAAAATATTACCACCTGGACTAAAAGGGGATCAACTGAAAACTTTGGAACTCATTTCAATGAATCACACTTTAAGTTGTCTAAATCCGGTGAAAACTGTTGAAAGGGTGATTTTTACAGAATTCATTCATTGTTCTAGTCGCTAACGGATTGAAAATGAGGTGAACAGCGAATGACTAAAGTTAGTTTAAATAATTTCAAGGTTGAAATTTTAATTGAGAATAATATGTTAACGTATAGAAAAAAACGATTAAGGTACATTTGCGGCCACCCAAATGTGCGCTTTTTTTAGCAACCTGATTTTTGTTTTATATCATAGGCGTCCTAAAAAATATCAGCCAAATGTCAATATTATTTTGTTTATGACAAATATTTAAAAAAGAAGGTAAAAAATGCCACGACACTTTTCGCGAGAACAAACAAGTAGAGCGGTTGCGAAATTAGAAGAGAACTAGTCGTTAGCTGCTGCAGCGCAGATTTAATCGTAAGCAAAAGTTGCATTTTTCAATTGAAAAAACTTGGCACGAGAATAGACTGCAACGACCAGTTAGAATATGAATTGGAAGAGTATCTGAACCTCATAAAGATGAAGATTTGATCAATTTTATCACACAGAATCAATTTTTTACAGCAGTAAAAACTCGTGAGGAAACTCATTTTCCAGGTTCCGTTAGAACGTCAAGGCGTCGAATTAAACAGAGCGGTTTAAAGGATTACGCAGCTGCAAAGAAACCATTTTTGACTGGTGAAAACAGAGCAAACCAACTACAATTTGCTAATCAATTTTTAAATGCCGATGAAGAATTTTGGAGTTCTGTGGTTTTTTCAGATGAAAAATGTTTCCAATCTTGTAATAATGGAAAATTACGCGTCCATAGACCAAGAAATTCTAGATTTCATGAAAATTACACACATGCGACAACATATTCTTGTCGATTTTCGGTTAGTTTTTGAGGATGGATAAGTGTTCATGGATCTAGAGTATGTTGGAAAATAGAGGAACGTTTAACGGGGGAACACTATAGAGAAATATTGGAAAATGTTATGTTACCATCCGTGAGAAATACTTTTCCCAACAATTTGATTTCTCAACAGGCAAGAAAAGTAAGTATTTTTTCTTTATAATTATAATATGATCGTCAAAAAATGTAAATTTGTTCATTATTGACCGTAGGTTAATAATAAAAAATTGTTTATTTGTCACTGAACAAATGGTAATGAAATTAAAGTTCACAGAATTCTAATAAAAAAATATTATATTGCCTTTTTTGCCAAACTCATATACTGCTCAATTTGTCGCGACGCGGTTTGTTGATCAAAGTTTACTCATTTTACAAAAGTCATCATGTAGTACTAGTTTTTAAATATATTATTGCAGTATTTATAGATCTCTCTTAAATGAATTTTGAATTATGGAAATTGTATTATAGTGGTCGGGATATGTGATGGAGTTTTGCGTGGGCGACAATCTGCGCGAACACAATATAATATAATATTCAAGATATGAACTGAATCAATTCAAATCAGTCCGTACGTAACCCACGCACCATGACATTCCCCGATGCTTGAACTATTAAGAGAGTTATAGAGCAGCCTGTATATTAGGCCGGATATTATTATCTTACCAATGTTTGAATGTTTGCAGCAACAGGATCGCTTTTTAAACTTCCCACGTAAAAATCAATAACCGATATTAACATTGCCTTTTTTAAATCGTACGTTTTCGAATATTTGGTATGTTTAAGTTATTTTTAACAGTAACCCAACCGCCAAAAGTAGTCACATCTAAAAATTACGATTCATATGCATACCACATGTTCCTATCAACACGAATATAGGTACGTTTGAATAATTTCTTACGGTTTATAGACGCGGAAGAAATAATTTATTAGCTATTAAAAGAAAAATTTCCTTCTTTTAACTTAATTAACCTATTTTCTTAGGCGTTTAAACGGATGAAAAATAATATTGCAGCCGTCTTGTCTTTAATTAACTCATTCAAAGGAATAGGGTTGCGGTTTTGAGAAAATGTAGATATAGGTCACAAAGCGAAGTATGAATTAGAAACAGGAGTGCCGTTCCGCATTGCAGGGGCGGAAAATCTTATAAGGGTAATTCTAAGTTTCGTGATAACGGACGGGCAGGGTCATAAATTTATTATGGCCTTTCTCAGACTGTAAGACCATGATTGTTTTAAATTCATGAGAATTGTTTGCAGGCATCTTGAATAAGTAAAGACGGAAAGTCGCGGACCAAATTCGTTAACATGATGTGTGTTAAAAATCAATATTGTAATTTAACAACGGTTCCGTGAATTAGCACCTGCTAAATGTAACCATTGTTTTTGGCAATGAAGTCTTTTGTGCAAATATTTCGGGTCAATGAAAGTGTGCAAATTGTTTGAATGATACTGTTGTACTTGTATAATGTAAAAACTATTGAGATAGCTTGAATAATGAATTTAATGTCTTAACATTTTTCCACATAACGATTTTTGAATGATTTCTATAATATGTTGCTACGGTTAGACAGTTTGAGCTTTTAAAATTTAATGAAAGTATTTATAATGTATTCCATAAAAGAATGGAACGTCTAGGTGCTAATTTGTACGGTTGGTGGTAAAAACTTAATTTATACTGCTCAGCTGACTACCACAAGCTGAAACGAGACGCAACTATGCTGACAGTTTGTGTGTATTAAAACAGCAGTTTTCGAGAAAAAGGTGACTGAAGATAACTAACGCCTCAAAATTATAGTAACCAATTGAAATTCAAATTCATATCTAAATGTGCTAATGATGCGGCTCCATCACTACAGTGCGATTAGTGTACGAATAAGGCGGATATGTATATACAACCTGTCCCGGAAATAATGTCATTAATTTTAACCTGTAGTAGAACTCCTCAAAACAATCATTCTTTCTGTGTATCATTTTTTCGAAATCGCAATTTTGTTTTGGCATTTTACCATCCCTGAAATTGACGAGCCGCCTTGATTTGATAAATCACTGACGGTGATCGTAAATATTAGTTTTTGTTGACTGCATAAAAAATTATCTACGTTTCGTTAATATGTTCCTTGTCCTGCTGCCGTCGAGGTATGTAGATAAGAGCATTATAAGTGTACGTCAAGCGGTTCTTGTGTAGGTTCATCTTGATTCGCGAATTAAAGTGAACATTTTGTGAAAATACCTGCATTTACGAATAATGAATACACGGATATTGTATTAGCGTATGGTGAAGCCACCGGAAATTCCGCCCAAACCCGGATAATTTACATGCAGCGATTTCCAAATCGTCGCATCCCTGGTGTTCGTACATTTGCGTGGGTTGTCCAGCATCTCCGGGATCACGGATTGAAAATGTTGAAGAAGCTGTTTTGGAAAGCGTGGAAGCTAGCAATTTCTATAAGGGTTTCAATTTTGTTTGTTTGCTCGCCATTTGCAGTTATCCATGTTCTCAGGAGGCTTTCTATTTACCAATAAATTCGATAAGGTTTCTTTTCGGCGACAATTACTCCTAAATTGTAAACATTTCCTTAAATGCTCATTATATAAATTGGTTTATTTTATTAGGTACAATTACAGAGTTAATCACTATAAGAATCACGCTCGATCTAGTAGATCAAGTAATCCTACAAGTAAAAATGTTTAGGTCTTGCTGGTTGCTTATACAAGATAACAGAAAAAATACAGAAATACAATAAAAAATAAGGTAGCTAATAATAGAAATGGATATAGCACATGGATCGAATGGGGAAAACAAAGTTACCTAAAATACTTTTTTCTATCCTTCAAGAGGAGAAAGAGGGGTTGGCCGACCCGACAAAATCACCAAGACAGTTAAATGAAACAAATATTACATTTGATTGAGTGAAAAATGTTGATGATATCTATACAAGTAGTGTTATGCAGATATCACCCACCAGACGAAAAGGTTGTAGTACTATAGGTTGTACTAAAATTTGAAAACAAAACCATCCTCCTCGATCACGAATATATTCAGTTACTTTCTTAAAACATTGATAAAAGTTCGATCTGTTGTAATTATGACAATTTTTGCTCAAATCGACATTCAAAACAAACTATTAATTTTTTTACATTTATTGTTAATCACCCTGTATATTCAAATTTTATTTTCATGATTGAAACGATAACAGTTTTCGTTAATTAATTATTTCACATTAGATAAATGAAGTGTATACAAAATGTGCTTCCAATAAATACATTAATTTTAACTCATAATAAAACGCGTCACTAGCAACAATATGAACCCTTTATTTAAATTGTTACAAAATTTGGCAATATCTTCGTTACTAACCTATTCATACTATGTCTGGTAACTGCTTTCTGAATATTCGTGTCCACTTATGACTTTTACAAGAATACGTAGGCAGTTCATTAATTTAAGAGTGGGTAAAATACTAAAATTAAAATAAGATATAAAAAAAAAGGTACATAAAAATGTTGTTCATCTTGGCGCGTTTTGTCACTAGTTAAAATTAATGTACTTATTTCATACACAACCTTCACAAAACAAATATTGTGATTGAATGTTTGAATGTGGGCGAAATTAACCCCATTGTACTGTATTTAACGGCACCTAACTTAATTACGCCAACGCTTTAGTAGTATTTAAAATCGAATACCCACATACACATTATTATCACATCAATGTTCTAAAATTGTACATTTTGCTAAAATTAGTTAAAAAGTTAACCAAACCCACAAAAAGAGATCTAGCAAACACTATTTCAGTAGTATACCGGGCATTTTTTTTAATCATTGAATGTAAATATTCCTATGTTCAATTTAAGAAAAAATAAAGTCAATTCTCATATCAACTTATTTTAAGTGAAATATTATTAAATTGTAATGGAGAGATTGTATTATTAAGGATTGTTGGGATATACACGTCAATATATTGACTAATTTTTGTGAATTTTTTTTAACATTGAACATAGGAATATTTACATTAAATATTCAATGTTAAAAAAGGGGCAGTATAATGATTAAGTAAGGATTACAATTTTTCAAAACGGTAACTAATTTTACAAGACATCATAATTTTCCTAATAGGTGTATTTTTTGTTATTTTACTTGTAAGTAAAAATGTCCTACCATTTAATTTTCAGTTAAAATTTAAACTTCCCATTTATTATATCTTCCAGTAATCGTCTACTTCTAAAATGTTATTCAGGAAAAATTAAAATTAAATATCTGGAAAGTACCATCTTGTTACTTAAAACACTTTTACCAACCGTGGTAGAGTACTAATTAATTAGTTACATAAGCTAAATTGTATAATAAAATTAATTAAAAAACGTAAAATCGAAAAGTTCAGGTGTTCGGGGATTCATAGGCCAGTGTATATAAATGTGTCATGTATTTGCATAATTCCGGCATAACTTCGCAGCTGCGATTTTTTTAAATCTAATCTTATCAATAATGTAATTCGTACTACATTGGCCTGATTGAAAAGTGAATCTACAATGTTTTTACGAACATGATGGTTGTGATAAAAACAACCGATTAAACGAAAATTTTTAAAAGTTTATTTTCCCTAAAAATCAAAAAATGGGCCAGAGAGATTGTGAAAACTCGTTTTGTAAAGATTAAAGTAATATCCAATTTAAATTCTAATCATCTGAAGTTTATAAACGCGGCGTTCCGGTTTTATGAATTATTTAAAATTCCAAATTTAGATAATTTGGGAGGAATGACTTTTTATCGATCAATTTTATTTAAAATTGTTTCTTGTTGGCTGTTATATGGCTGACGTTATAAGTCAAACTTTGTGCAGGTACATTTTTATTATTCATTCCTTTTAATTTTGATAACGATTATGCACTATGTGGTAATATTTTATTTACAAATTATTAAGTTGAAATAATATTTGCAAATATTTTCACGTAGGTATACTATGTATTTTGCGTGATATCAAATTTTTCGTGTAAGTATATGAATAATAGCCTTTTGGCAACTAAAAATTACAGTGCAATATTAATATACCTATTCTAGATAAAAGTCAGGATTTTACGAAAGGAATACATCATTGTTAGTCTTTTCAAATTTATGTGGTGGAAGTATAATGAGCATTATTGGAAGTATTTAACTTATATTAATTAAAAGAATAAAGCCAATAGTGTTAATAGGGTATTCTTTTAAATAAATGAATGAAACTAAATAATGTTTATTGCCGATTTTGTTACATTGCATTGCATTGTTGCATTGTACAAGTTTTTAGTAATCGGAACCACTCGTTAATACAAACAGTGGCTTGAAAAATTGATGCTTCTATAATTCGAACAGTTTTTTATCGTTAATTTTGTTGAATTGGTTTACAATTACAATTTTTACTTTGTTTCAATGGGATTATGTAATGTTTCAGTATTCAGAACCACTCGTTAATGTGAACAGCGGCTTAAAAAATTGATGCCTCTGTAATTCGAACAACCCTTAATCGATAATATTGTTGGATCAGTATCATTGGCCACAGTTGAAGTTTTTTTTTCGACACTAAAGAGACTGCCAAAAAAGTTTACCATGGGGAAACTTCGAAATACAGAAAATGCAGTAATACATTATTTGTTGGTACATTATGTATGATACAACGTAGTCTTCTACTAAAATACATTTACGTTTATAAAAAACTAATTGAAGTACCTAAGTCACTTTTTCATATTTCATATTTCATATTTTCAGATTTGATGTTTCAATGTGATCTGGAAATTACATTGTTTTGATTTTGAATCATCTTTTTTTACTAAAGTAAGTCTTCTTTAGTAAAAGTAATAATCAGTCAAAATCAAAGCAATGTGTTTTCCAGATCAAACTGAAACATCAAATCTCAAATATCACAAGTTTTCTGAGGAAAGTAATCCGTAATCTTCTTTGTTTTGCAGAAGAGCATTTTTCTTCACTTTGTCGTCGGGGACATTTTTTAAGTATTTTAGAACCAAAACTTCTAAGAATTTGGATTATGTTATGGAACTTCGAGTTAGGGAAGTTCTACTGTATTTATGTGACGAGTGCATAATATCGGTCTTTGTTCTAACAGGGCAAATGACCTTCGTCTTTATCATATTTTTACTATTTTATTAGACAAGCGGCATTCGGCTTGAAAAAATGAAGTTGTTTTTTTAATAATGTTGATTTGATAATTCCTGTACTCTATTTCCGAAATTCAATTTATTACCAAAATACCAAATATCAAATAGTTCAATCAATATGATTCAACCTAAATTTTGATCCAACTCTAACTCAATTGGTTCAAAAATTAGAATAATAAAAAATGTATGTTTCACGGGTATATTGGTTATTGTTAGATAAAGTATTTTAAAGCAAAAACTGAGTTGTTCTTATCTGGTTACTAACCAATTTGAAGTTTTATGAGATCGTAAGTAAATAGTGCATTTAAAAAATCGTAGATAATCTACTGTATTTATCATTGCATAACCACCATTACAAGTTACCAAAAATAAAATATTATTTTGTTAAATAGCCACGTTGCAACATTACAAATAACGCCGTCGGTTTGCAACATACTATTTGAAGTTGTTATTTTCGACTTTTTATTAATGTTGGAACGTTCATACATTGTTTCGAAAACATAAAAGTCTTACTGAATGAACTAGTTGGCTTAAGTACAAAAGTATCTGTAACGACGTATTTTTAAATATAAACACTGGAATAAAATACGACATAATTATATTATCTTTTCGTTTATTTGTACAACTGATGCGACATCATAAATCGGGACAAATCCGATAATGTTTTTTTTTTTAAATTTAATAATATAAAGTATCAACAGTTTCAATGCAATCCTTGTTTAGACGCACCATTGCACCCAACTGTGAACTCAAGTCAAAAAAAAAATTAGAACACAAGACGATGATTTCGCAGTTATTAATCATTTTTTTAAATGATGCTTCCATACATTTCTTTGTTCTTGATACCTCTTTCTACTAAAATACAGTTTAACTGATTTGAACAAAAAGTTTCAAACCATTGTCTCAAGAAATGTGTCAGGTATCGGTGAAATTTTTCTTATGTAGAATTAACATTGAGCTTCTGCCACCTTAAACCAAAGAATAAATTGTCAGTGTCCCGATTTATGATTTCGCAGCTGTATCTACCTATAAATGTTTTTGAATCATTCTTTTTTACTTTTTTGGTTTTGGCTCGGTATTCAAACACTTGTGTTTTGAAAGAGTAGTAAAATATAAAATAAATATTTATAGTTCTAAAATTACAACCGGAGAGAATATTTCTAATTACATCCAATTTTCTCGTCTGTTATGGTAATCGGGATAATCTATTTGCACTAAAATTTTTGACTATTTAATAAAAAATGAAATCATACGCCCTATACAGGGTGTGTAAATTGGCAAAAGAACGGCTCGTAACAATATTTTTCTTAAAATTCTTAGTCAAAAATCTTAATAGAAAAATATTGTAGTACCATGCTTCCTGTGTTATCACGAACCTTGTGAAAGAAACGCACATTTGGCAACACTGCAGCCCACATGGGTTATTATGCACAGTGGCTAAGAAACTTTAAAGTAATAATTAAAACACTAATTTCAAAAATATTTATTTATTTTCATACCATATTCACTGAATTTTCATGGATTTTCCTCAGTCCAACAATTACTATTATGGATATAACACGTACATACAAACCATACGTGTTAACAAATCACCATCCGCATCGTCGTGAATTCTATTTAATATTGTGCTGTAAAAATTCAATCTGGGTATTTTACCATTTTCATGGAAGGGCTAAACTTTGGAGACATGATACAGATAAAGAAGATTTTCTTATAAGACCAAATGAACTGTCTTATTACTGGAGATATTTAACAATGCAGCTAATTTTTGGGTTCTACTGGAGGAATCCTCTTGTAATGTCTCTAAAATTTGCTGTTTCAGTTGTACAGTGTGCCTTTCCGTTGGTCGACCGGCGTTTGCAATTCATGTGACAAATAAACCAGTTTCACGAAAAAGTGGGTCCAATCTTTGAAATACATTTCATCTAGGATGGCTCCGGTTTTGGATACCACAACCGGTATTTTCGATCTGCTATTGTAGCGTTTCCATTGCAGACTCCGTATACTATGTGCATATGGTCATATGCATTTAACATAAATTCCATTAAGAATGAAGGAAAGAAGATAATGAAAAAATCAATTCAAATTTGTAAGTATCAATATTTGATAGACATATATTTTCTTGTTTTACTTTTATTTTTATTCCCATATTTGGAGTGCGGTCACATAGTTCCCATTATGTAATTTTATACAAAATAAGTTGAAAGGGAAATATTACAAACAAACTTTTTGGAACAGAAAGGCAACATTTACGTAAAAGTAAAGTTCACAATCCTTCTTTATTCTTAATTGTAATTTTTTTTGGTATCGACAGATATAGACTAATAAGATTTTTAAACAATTGAATATCCTAACTTTGAGGACCTCGTGCAGACTCAGGAAGCACGTTACAACATTTTTCTATTAGGATTTTCGACTAAGAATTTTAAAAAGAATATGGTCGTTTTTTCGTCAATTTATACAGGGTGGACCATCGTATGGCATTTTTAAAATTTAACCTATTTATAATGGTCAAAAAAAGATGAAAATTGGAGGAAATGATCTTCAATTTTGATACTACAACATGGCATAATTATTTTTTAGAAAGCAAAATTGATGTGAAAGTTGACTTTGATAGTGATTTATTATCAAATTACTAAAGCTATCAGTTTGTATTTTCTTTCACTGCATCTACGTAATGCGTACATTATGATAATATGCAAAGCGGAATTTAGATAGTTATAGTGATTGAATAAATCGAAATATTAAATAATGTAAAGCAAAACACTCTTATTTATGACCGAATTCTTAAATGACAACCCTCGTTAACTGGTGTGAGGCTGATTTACAACTGTCCTCAGTAAAAGTGGTTCTGAGGTACAATCGACACGAGCTGTGAGTAGTAAAATCCAGGCCCGTACTTAAATCTTTTATGGAATGTAAAACTCGCTATTTTTAATTTTTGAAAGTGACTCATTGTTAAAACAGCTTTGGTTACTCAGTCACTGCTAAGTCAAAATGCCTAATATTGACCTACTTCTGCTGCTAATAATTATTTAAAAAAATATTGAAATTCTCTTTAATTTAGGCATACAAAATTGAAAATTGGTTAATATTTACGTTTAATTTTAAGGAAAACTCGAACTGTGTACTATTCCGGCCACCGAAATGTAAACGATTTTTTTTAGCAACTTGATTTTTGCCTCATAGCATAGGCGTCCTAAAAGAATCAGACAAATGTCAATATTATTTTGTTTATGACAAATATTATTTCACCAAAGACACTGGATAAAGCAGCTTTAATCTATGGAAAAATACGGAAATTTGTGTCAGGTGTCGTGCACATTTCGGGGGCCGGAATGGAAGCGGCGGCTGGAGGGTAGGTATCCCTCTTAAGTGCTAGGAAATAGGATTTACTTGAAAATTTGCTTGCCTGCTGTTCTTTTAAGAATTCACCTGATTGTAACCAAATGTTTAGTTTAGTCTTCAACTTCCAACAGTCTGATCGTGCTTTTGAGTTGTGTAGTTTTTGTTAAGTTTACCTGAAAGCTATTCTGAACAGTAATTATGCCTTTTCAATATTCATTTGAAGAAAAGACTGAAATGTTATTAATTTTTGGCGAATGTGGCAGAGACGCTACTCTGGCCGCCGACACTTACGCCGCGAGGTTTCCGCAAAATCGCGCTCCAAATCATCAAATTTTTAAATCGTTAGTGTCTTCTTTACGTGAAAGAGGAACTTTTCAACAAAATACCAGGTCGTTTATCAATCCAATTGTTACTCACGATGTCAACCAAGCCAGGGTGTTAAATTTAGTTGAAAATAATCCCCACATTGCTAGCAGAGAGATTAGCTCTCAAAATGGGATCAGCAAAAGTAGTGTGCTTCGAATTTTGAAAAAACACGCATATTACCCGTACCACCTGGAACTTCACCAAGAGTTGCATGGTGAAGATTTTGCAAATCGAGTGGCTTTTTGCGAATGGGCAGAGGAAAAAATCCGGAATGATGAACATTTTTTTGAAAGAGATGTGTTTACCGACGAATGTTGTGTGAAAAGTAATGGTGCGGTAAATAAACACAATTTACACTATTGGGCAGTACAAAATCCGCACTGGATGAGAGAACAAGACATCCAAAATCGCTGGTCCCTTAATGTCTGGGGAGGTGTTGTGAACAATAGAATTGTGGGGCCGTTTTTTTTTGAAAGTCCATTGAATGGTGAGAGATACACCACCTTTTTGCAAGACGAGCTAAATGATTTGTTAGACGCAATTGTCCCAGTAAATCAAAGGTTTCGGTTGTGGTTCCAACAAGATGGAGCACCTCCACATTTTAGTCGAAAAGCCCGGGAAGAATTAACGCTCCAGTTTGGAGAAAATTGGATTGGTAGGGGCGGACCCATACCTTGGCCAGCGAGATCATCTGATCTTACACCACCAGATTTTTTCTTATGGGGTGCCATCAAAGAACGTGTTTTCCGGGAGAGACCGACAACAAGAGATAACATGAGGGAAAGACTAATTGCCGCCTTCCGCGAATTTAATGATGTGAATGTTGCGGCTACCGTTCACGCAAATTTTCAGAGACGCTTGCGACTTTGCATCGAACAGGAAGGTCATCATTTTGAACATCTAATGTAAAATAAAATAAATTAAAATTCAACTATTTGTTTCTTTTATCTAAATCTGATTAACGAAAAAAATTTAAGTCCGGTCCTGAAGTAAACGCCAGCCTCGGCTCGTCAGAAATACCTTTTTTGATTTATGGTTGGTTTACAGCGGGCATTGTGAACGCACATTTCTTGCGGACAGAAGTTACAGCAATAAATCACTTATAATTTCCCGACAAAAATTACAAAATCTCAATTAATTTAAAATCAAAGGTTCCTATCAAATTGCAAATTTCGGGAATACATTCTCCATAATATTTTCAATGTAATTATTTAAAAAAAAAAAATTGGATTTCTGTTTTTTTTCACTTTATAGCGTCCCGACGCTGTTTAGAAACTTAATTCAAAAAAATAAAATTACCATGGTGTAGTGCTTTAATTGAAGATTGTTACCTGCAAGTTTGAATTTTTTTAACAAACAAGAAATAGGTTAAATCTCCAAAATGCCATACGATGGTCCAGCCTGTACATACCCTTGCAAATTGTAGTCGTAGTTTATTTCATTCGGGTATTATTTCTCTCCTGGGTCTTAGAATTTTTATTTATGGACATGCTCAACATATTACTAAAATATTGGTTTGGTTTTATATGGTTGTTAAATATTTGCACTGTATTTTATAAAACATCTAGTAAGGCTTCATGTACACATCTTGAGGATTTATATAAACCCTTAGTCGAGAATCGAAACTAAAGAAGATTAAAAGTAAATACATAAGTAGCTATACATATATGCCAAATAAAAAAGTAGGAAAAAAAAATTTAAGAAAATGACCCACATAAAAATCGAATATGAGTCTTAAAATAGAAAATATCTATCAAGTAAAAATAGCTACAACTACTGAAGGTTTTGAACTAGTTTCATATTATTTTGGTGACTCAACTTGTTTGATGAACGCCTTGGAAGAGTTTCGCCTTTATGTATTTAATTTTAAGGCCAATTTCAACCAAAGTGTATAATTTTGCAATAGCAATCGACAAAATTTAATATAATAAATTTTACTATAGTTTCAGCAATAAACACTTACCCATTGAGGAGCGCGGGGTCTAACCGCTGCTTCACGTCGTCCAAATCACTTGCATTGTCACTACCCGGCGGATCTTCCACCAAAAGCGGTGTAGTCGGAGGAGGCCTGAAAAAAGCACATCGTCATTTTTTTAACCAGCGATAAAATAAAACAGGAAATAATCTTCTACCCATTAAGAAAATAATTTCAGAAGAGACAAAGTACATGCAATTATAACAGTACGTGCTGTGGTTGTTACATTTAATGAGTGCAGTAGTATACAGTTAGACGACAACGAATACCTGAGCGGCATAACGATCTTAAAATGCGGGTTTAAACATTGATTTCTCCGTGCATAACTAATCTGAAAGAGAAAAAATTATGAATTAGGAATATTTTAACAAGTGATGATATTCCACCGCTCGGATTTATTCGTTTCGTCCTTTTACGTACTTTTAATTAAATTTAAAGCTCTATCGATATTTAATTAAACTTACATTTTGCTCGAATACTGAAAATATGCGTTATTTCAGTGCACCGCCTTTTTTGTGAGATATATTATGATCGTTCTATGCCGTTGTTGTGTGCATAAATATTAATGCGCTTGTCCGTTTCTGATAGAATAATTACTGAAACCCTACTTGTTTGCATTTAATGAAACCGCGCAAGTGTAATTTTATTTAAAACGCATATAACAAAATATTTTAAATGCATTATGTTCTTTAAATATAATTTTTTATTTCCGACTTACTTTTTGAATGTCACTAATGTTAAGAGAATAATGTCATTTTTAATTATCAATTACGTACACGCATATCAAAGAATTTCATCGAATTAACATGCAATGATAGATAATAAGTGTCAAATACGGTGTAATATGTTAGAAACATGACATGGCATTATCGAGCAAACGTTTTATAATGGAAGTGAAGAGATTATCTAATTGTCAATTTAGTTGTTGTGAATCTACAACCAAAATAACGCCAACCAATATTTTACCATAAAAGTGTTACTAGAAGCGTTTAGAATTGAAACGTGAGAAATTTAAAAATTGCTTTTTGTGTACTTGAAATTTCGATATGCGAACTGATAAGTATAGTAAGTTAAAGCATGTAATTATAAAACAGTGTTTAAAAATTAGTTCCATTGCATTGATAACTGATGCAATAACGTAACTATAACATATCCAGAGATTTTTTAATGTTTGATTCATTTATGGTGGCAACAACTTCCACCGTTTTTGCTTTAATAAATCAATGTTGTCTTAGAAACTTGTTGCCATTGACTTTTTGCCTCAAATAACTTCGTATTAAGAAAGACATACTTACCTCATATAAAAACGTTACATCAGGCAATCAAGCTATTGTCCTAAAAGAATAATCCACAAAGGTGTATATCACCAACGTATATAGTGTTCACGTGCTCGACTACCGATGAGAACAGGCAAAAAGAGGAACGCCCCGAATTTGTAGTAACCAATCAAAATTCAAATTTTAAGGTAAACGTGTACAACACGCGGGTGCAGCACTCTATCTGGTGGTGACATAGCAGCTAGGAAAGTGCAGATATAATTTAGTTCAAACATTATTTTTCTTCTAAAACACTTTCATTTAAATTGTATAACCGATATAAAGTATTATAAAAATCGGGCAAAATCAGAAAGCAAAAATAAATTTTATAATAGGGCAAACTCCGTTTAGTTGCCCCATTTTTTGATTTTATCCCATATTATCTAAATTAATAAGAAAATAGAAATTAAATTTAAGAATATGTATTGTTTAGTTATTAGTTAACCATTAGAATTATTATATTTTAAAAAAGAATTAGATACCTCGATAGTGGCACTAATTTAGAAAATCCTTCGTTGTTGAGATGGATACCTAACGTACAGGTTAAACGCCCCGTGCGACAGAATACCAGATGGGGTCTACTCTGAATAGTTTCTTAACTGTTCTGTGATTGGTAGACTTTATTTAGCAATAACTCAAAATTACTTTAGATGAAAAATTTTTTATTGGACGACTCGAATCCATTTTGAACGAAAAATTTACGGTTAAAAGTTCCTCCTTCAGTTTTCCGTCACCCTGTAAAGATTTTGAAACGAACAAATCCAGTAGATTAGTAAATATAGACTGAACTTAATAAAACTTTCTGTATATTACTATGTTCGGTTGTATGAGAAAAAATATAAGTAAAATATAATTATACAGGTGGTTCATCGTATAGCAAAAATTCTGAAAATTGGAAGTAATATTCTTCAATTGACAAACTGCAAACGTTGGTAGGGTTTTATTATCAAACTATCAGCAATTTGTTTTCACAATCACATTTATGTTACAGTATAGATTTGAATAATACCTAAATTGGCATTTAGATCATAATAGCAACTGAATAAATAGTATTCTAATATCGTCTAGTGCATTTATGGCAAAGCCTTAAATTACACCCTCGTAAAGTTGCTGTAAAACTATTCAGGATGTTTTAAAAGCGTTTCCAGTAAAAACATTTGCACAAAGTAACAAATAACAAATTCAGACCTGCATGGCAAGTATTCTGTTTGTAATTATTGTGAGTAACTAGCGCTTAAGCGACCATTGTCTCTTTTAAGGGAAAAGTTTTAAACACTTATTAATTTGAAATCGACGAGTATATGAAAATTTTATATTTTGGCAACATGTTTCCGTGATATTTTGAACGTAATGGCCTGAAAAACAAAATAATAATCGTGATTCATGGAATAATTAATGGAATAATGGAATAATTAAATTTAAAAAAATCACCCATTTTGTAGTACGGTAATTGTCAATTATTAACCGCGCATTTTCAATTTTTTTAGGATGATTAGAAAAATGCTTTTTTACAAAAATGCTATACGATTGTAGAAACCTCTGTAAATTCTCCGAGTTATACAACTGAATTTGGTGAGTTACCAAATTTTTAAATTCTTGTGCAGGCATTTAGAATTAAGTATGTATAAATTATTCAACTATTTTTTATATTAATTTTTTTTTTGAAACCGGGTGAAGTGGAGAATTATCAAATTATAATTAACTAATTTATTAACAAGGAAATAAATTGTATTCTAGATCAATAAATTGAAGGTAAATTACACAATTCTTTCCACAGTATGTCCACAGATGAGATATCGCACTCTTGTAAATTTTTTATCATTGATTAAAGGTAACGGTAATACATTGTTTTCAATTCCATATTTGCTATTTAGAACGGCCTGTATACTTCATTAAAAGCTTGAGCACTGTTTAAGACTTTCCAAAATCAGCAAAACTTCTTATCAAGAATTACTTTATTCGCTAAAGTAATCATTAGAAAGTTTACTACAGTGGGATAATTTTTCTGAGGATTCGCTGTATACACTTTTTGAAGAATTTTAGATAAAAAAGAATTAAAATATATGTAACTAATAATTATTTTGATCGTAAATTCTGATTAAAATTTAAATTTTATCTTTATTCAATATATTGTTTAATTATTGTCAAAACTGCAACATTCTATTAAAAAAATTCTATTAAAAAAATTCTATAATAAAAATAATTTAAATTTACATTGAAAATATATTAATAATTCTTTGAGAATTGAATGTAAAGTTTATTTTAGGAAATTAAATTTGTGACTAAGTGTGTCTAGACCACCATATCGACTCAAAGGGCGACGAAAATTCAAGAAGGGATATTTTACCTGCTAATTTTTTTTAACATTTAATGAGAGTGAAATTATTAATGGAAAGGTTCACCAATTGACACATTTTAATCAACTTTGATAACAACTTACTGTTCACAAAAATCCATAATTTTTAAGCAAAACTTTCAACGGTTAAATTATAACGAACGATGCTAGACACATTTTAAATCATACTGATTTTTTTTTTTCAGAAAGCAAAAATATTAATAACCGATATGACATGTGAAACATGTCACGAATGCATACTAAATTTAACCGTTAGTATAGACAAAGTATGAAATTGTTGCGAACAGCGATTGCAAACATAAATTATAAATAGACTGGAAAATATCCATGAAATAAATTGTTACAATGAATTTTTTAAGTCCATTGTTTCATCCAATGTTGCATCTTCGCGATTAGTCCAATTTAGTTATGCTGATAAAAATGTAAACCTGGATGAATGTCACTATTACGCCCTTTGAGTTACTTTATCAAAGTCAATTTGCGATTAAATAAATGAACTAAAAATTACTTACGGTTATTGGACTAATTTCAGCTGTTTTCACCACAATTTTATTTTATTTACCGAAATTGATACTTTTTCTCAGAAAATCAGTTTTTTAGTTTTAAATTCATTTCTAAATCTGGTTTAATCTTTTATTTTCGAGTACCATTACATTTTAACGACCGTTGTTTTTGATACACGCGGGTAAATATAAGTATGCGTCGCATAGGATTGTGGAACCATGCGATCTCCCGGACCTAGATCCGGTAAGTCCGGGACCTTCAATTTTATAACAGTGGTGTAACACGTGCCGGCATTTTTACTATTTACTTCTTGCAATGGATAAACAATTTTACTTCCGACAAATACTTAATGCTTGTTTAATAAATTAAGAATTGTTATAATTGTTTAATTAATTGGAAGATTTAGTATTAAGTATTCATTCATATCTTTGGGTTTTCCTAAGTTTAAGTTTATCTTGAAGAAAAAGATTCGTTAATGTGTACCGTATAATTATTTAAAGACTAAGAATTTATAAAATTTAATTGTAACGCCAATGGATGCAACGTTGCGGCCGCGCAAGATTATTGATTTCTGTTACAGCGCATTTTGGGCCAATTGTACTTACTACATTTCTTCCTTTTTTTTAATAGATGATAACGACTCTATTCCGTTAAAAAATAATGTATTTTACTAGATCATGTTATATACCGATCAAAAAATGTAAATAAACAAAAAACATTGCAATCAGCCAAAATGCATGTAAAAGACGTAATTTTTGTGTTGGCTAGAAATCTGTTCTTAATCTATATTTATTTACCGATTAAAAGCAACGTGCTAATTTACCCACTTACATGATTGGGGGATTAACTTCTAAGCTATCTAGTAAACTAGGTGGTTGTTGTGATCGGGGACGTTGTTTACCATTTTCCCCTGTTATTCTCTCTGGAACAAAAAGGTACAAAAAATTTAATGTACAGATTATCTCATAAAATGGGTCATGGGCGCAAAGCATCAATTGTAATATGAGCTCGCCTTTAGGAAGGAGCACTGGCGGTTATTTACATGACCTAGCTGTTTTTGAAATATATTTTATGGCCAATTGCCTCAAAATTGACTTGGTTGTGTCTAATTTTTTTAACTTACTATGTTTGTATATTTTTTGTTTCCAAAGTACTGAAATAAATTTGTCTACATATATTTAGCGAAAAATAAAAAAACTTCAAACCAAATAAGTATTAAAATGTATCCTTATCAAGTTACAGTTCTGCAGTTACACAAAAATATTCCAAATAATACAAAATAGTTTAAGATAGAAAGATAAACTACAGAGTTCTATTTTGCTTAAGACTTTACCATAATTTTTTAGAACTTATGCGTTGAATTTCGAATTATATTTGTGTGAAACATTTTTCAAACAGGATAGGAAAGTGTCCATCAAATGGAATAGCATGTCCAGACAAAATTGGGATTGAATTACATTGGACGGATTATTATTTAGCGATACAGTAGGAGCCCCGTAACCGTGTATTAGTATCTGCCGTTCCATTCATCCTTTTTCATCGACAGGACTTATATCAAGTTTTTCTATCTACTTCTATAACCGTGATATTGGAACAGTGTCATACGGTTTTTCCAAATCCATTATACCTATGTGAGTTTCTCCGTTTCGTTGAGTTCGGTTAGCTATTGTGGATCTACCAGCTGTCCCTTCGGTTATTTACTTCAAAATCTTCTTTTATCCAGGTGGAAGTATTCAAATTACGGTGGAGTGAGGATCGCATAAATTCGGCCAAGTATGATCGGTGTTACGATCGGTTTTGGGTAACTCTGTAAACCTAGTGGTGGTGAGTGTTCTTAGAAATGCAATTAACAAGTAGCACACGACGTGATACTAGGCTGAATTTATGTGATCCCCACTCCATTGTAATTCAAATACTTCGATATTACTTCTTATTACTTCTGCTTGACTTTCAGTACTTCGAATTATTATTATGACGTTTTATAAAGACTTCTATGTACTTCGAATACTTTTTAATACTTCGTGTACTTTTAAGGATACTTCTACTACTTCGATATGATATGGACACCTACTTCTTCGAGTGGTTTGCCCCCTCGTGTTGGATGTTCTATAATCAGGGTTCTAAACTTAGCAGTGGCCGACTACAACGAGTAAAGCAGCAAAAAAATGTTTGTTGCAGTAATAGTTCAGATTCAGAATTTACGGAAACCGAGAAACTTTCAAAGATTAATCTTAGTGATCGGTATGCTTTTAAAATTAATTCAACGGTTACTGTTGGAGGTAAATTGTCATTTTGTTACTTAAGAGGAAAAAATGCACGGGAACGTCAATAATCTTTTGATTCAGCTCCTGTAAACCCCTTTAACAAATCATGCAAAAAGGGAATTGGGTGTTTAGGATCCTGGTAGCAAAATTTGATGATACAGGAACCTTAGTCCAAATTTTGACTGTTGTAATAGTTTTATTGACATTAAATGTATCTGCACCTCAGAGCCAAACAGTATTCGCAAATCATTTAAGGCGTATTTTGTGTTGCACAAAATAAAAAAATAAAAACGCCTTACTTGATATGTGTGCTCTGAGGTCCAGATATGCACTATTCCAAATCCAGATAAGGAAATTCTATACATATACACAAGCAAATTCGTTAATTTTAACTTCAAATGCTTTAAAAACGATAATTTATTTTATTATTATTTCTATTGATGATTGCTCTGATTAATACCTATTTAGTGCACTGAGCGGAATAAAATTTGAATTTTTATATGAAGCAATTAAGAGCGTTGTTTTATTTATGTATCTAATTCTGTTGTTATTTTGGGTTTATTGTATTAGATTAACAGTTTTTCTGCAAAATTTTCATGTATATGACAGGCGAGTATTACTGTGAAGAGTACCCGAGGAAGTAGTAGAAGTCTTCACAAAGTACTTGCAAGTAACGAGAACAAACGAAGTAGTTACGGAAGTAACTGAAGAACTGAAGCGAGAAGTAATCAAAATATTTACAAATACAAAAATACTTCAGAAATATTAGAAGTAGTGGTCCACCCCGCTCGTTTTTATATACTGCGCAAAACAATTAGGGAAATACTTTTTGAACACTTATAAGTTTTTTTGTTATATTATTTGCTACATATTTATTGACAAAATGCAAACAGAATTACGGCGATTTCTTTGCTCGATTTCTTTAACTCTTGGGACGAAAATCTTTAATTTTGACGACACTGTCGGTTGGGGGTGACAGATGACTCTAAAGAGCTTTTATAATCTTTACTCTATTCTACGCTATACATATATAAAAAAATATAGAAAAAAAAAAATCAATATAAGACATTTTTTTCTAATGTTTATCAATAAAAATTGTTTTTTTTCCTTAAAATCCTTAAAGAAAATGTGAGAAAAATCGAGATATTTTGAACCTTCTTGAAGTGCGGTCCAAACACCGCTCTGCGCGTATTAAAGTTACACAAATTGGCGCGGGTGCTTAAGGGTCAAAGACACCAACATATAAAAAAGTCCGAAATCAAAGTGGTAAACGTCAGTTTGTAATTGCCTCTTCTGAGTATAAAATGCGTTCTGTTTGCATAATACAAAAACTCTGAATTTTTCCATTGCGACATAGGTAAGTCAGCCACTGTTTAAATTATCATTTATCATTTAAATTATTATCTAATGTAATCAAACAAAGTTGTTAAGCCACTAATAAAGCACCTGTGTTCTGTGGGTTGCATCATTGCAAGTTATTCAGGAACATTGGTTCACATTTGAACAGTATTGGTAGACAATTCCTGAGCGCAGCGTTTGCGTGTAAAAACGTCAAGACGACTTTGTCTTTTCTATGAATACGGCTCATAAACTTAGCTAAACGTTTGCCTGAAGAACATAAGAGACCTTCGTCTAAGCTAACACTTTTACTTAGTCACCTGAAAATAAAAACTAACCTGCTTATTAACAAAGTCCTACCTACACCAAAATAGGGCATTATGTCTAAGCATTCATCACATAAGACTTTTCTAGTAAGTAATGTTTGCCAACTTTGCACCTAGGACAAAACATTTAGATGTTTTTTAGCATGTTAATAATGCACGTAGGAAATTTGTATATTGTAGAGAGCTGTGAATCCTTAGAACTTGAAAACTCAAAATCGACAATTTTGCAGATAGGACCTTTCATTTAAGGACGGCAGCATAATATTCACATCATGATATTGTACAGTGTCAACATTTTTAAATGAGATTCAGGAAGTCAAGATTGAGTATTGTGGGTTGCATTGGTTTTGCAAAATTTACATTGGAAGGTAGTCTAAAGCGATTTTAAACGGAATTGTTTTACGAGAACTGTTGGGCTGGAAATGTGTTGCATTCTAAAAAATTATTTATACTTTTAAGGTTCAATGAGCAGGTAGTTCATTTTAAAAATTCGTTTCACGTTCAATGTGTATTGGCCCGACATTTTAAAATTTATATTAACTACGGTATTATCGTTCACATAAAAAAGATTGATTAATCAAACTTATATTCTAACGGAAAACTATCCAAATAGCACATAAGTCCAATTCAACTTGAAATTAGAATGCCACCTTGTTGGAAATTGTTATGCGCCATTACCACGGAAATGCGTTTGTACCATCGCAACTCTGACTTGAAATCGGGCCCTTAGATTACAATAATAATTTATAGTAGAAAAACTTTTTTTGAAAACAAGCTTGTATTAACATGTACTAAAAATTTAAAAATAATTTTGATACCGACCTAAATGACTAACTTAGAAAACTCTCATATGGTCAAAAATAAAAGCGTGAGGCGCAAATTTTTTTAACATTAAATATTTCTATGTTCAATGTAAAAAAACAAGGTTAGTCAGTGCTGTATATTCCAGCAGTCCTTGATAATACCAATGATTTGACATTTATGTCAATTTAGAATTGAACAATTTGATTGTAGAAGTTTAAGTTTGGAATGTAGTTATTAAAACGAATTCAATAGAAGAGAAAATTAATATTGTGAATTGGCATAAAAATAATAAGTCAGATTTAATTTCTATATACCTACCATCTGTCGGAACATTTTAAGAAATATTGTGCGGAGATTTAGCAATCGTTTCGCCGAAGCAGGCTCTCAAATTATGGAAGAGAAAATGCAAAGGAATGAATATTCCTCTAAATCAGGGATGAGCAACGAGTGGCCTTGCTCACATTTTCGTGCGTCAACCCATCAAAGCTTTACTTTTTGGCTTTTCAATGTGTTAAATTAGAAAAAAAGGCTATTAAATTGCAAAAATGTGGCCCACAGAAAACTTTTAAATTTGGAATTAGTTCTTTGTAACATGGAAAATTTATTGTAATTGTTCTTTGAAACGTCTTGCCATTACAATTTAATAATACGTAACTTAAAATAAGTTGACGCGAGAGTATTATTGGTTATATACATTTACTGATTGACTTTTTTTTTTTTTTGATTCTGATTACCTTTGTTAACACAATTATGCTGTTTTCTCTGGCTCATCTGGCTCATCGAATAATTTTGTTGTTGGTATGTTGTCATCCCGATTGTACAATGAGGCAGGGATGCTATCACTCGATTTTTATCAACCATTTTCAAAACGTCCTGGTATACATTTGTATACTTTCACCTAATTTTTTTCATTACGTTTCAAAGAACAATGCAAGTTCGTCAGTCGCTTGTGTAATATAATCACCGTGTTTCAGCAAAATTATGTAATGTGCAAAATAAACAAAGGATGATACCAATTAAAAGAAAATCATCTGAAGTAATTAAAATTGTTATTTAACTGTTAAACCATTTAAAACAAGGCTGTTCAAGGTAAAACCAAATCTTCTAATTATCATATTTTGCAATTACCCCTTTTTAATTTATCCGTATTTATTCTTACTATCGGGAAGTGTTTTCTTTTCTCTGGAATTTACTTCTTATCGTAAAAAGGTTTTTAAAGTAGATCTATTTATAACTAATTTAATGTTAAAAGTAAGTCTCTAGACGACAATTCGTTTCAATTGCTTTTCGCACACCGGTAACATGCTCCTCTAAAATACAAATGTTCAACAGGGGAAATAGCCTATTTTTCTCCACGAAATAAAAATAAAATAGTAAACAACTCACCGGCGGAATCGACTGATTTCGACCTAATTACCGACCATCCCTTATCCAATCGAAAACTTGCTCTCAACACTTGGCTCAGTTTTCTTCCCCTCGGTATTTTTTCTTCATTTTTTATATCACCGCCGATTTCTAAAAAATTTGAAGATTGTTCTTTTCCTTCATTCAGCATTTCCATAAATTTACTTATGAAAATTTCAGGAACGTTTGTCGTCATTATTAAACACCGTGGTTCTCAGACGGCTACAGTTAAAGTTGTGGGAAATTTAGCGGTTTTTCGTTTTTCCAGTGTTGTCTAAGAATTGTATTTTTTTAACGTCACTTGATATCGATTTTAGACCGGTGTAAATCACATTTTATGACTTGTTCAAGTCAGAATAGAACAAAATTAACGCAGAAAACATCAATCACTTCAGTTTTTCTTTGTCGAAATAATAAATCTACGCCTTACTAAATTTCTATTTAAAAATTTAAAAAGAAACTACACAAACACTTTTTTAACGTTTTTAATATTATCATTTATTGTATAGCTTTGAGTAGCACCTTGTGGTAGATAATAACGATGTTTATCATGTGTGACCTACGTAATTACTATCTTATTTGTTACGCACTGATTTAACTGGATATGCACAAATCGTGAAATATTTACACTCGCATATTGACGCGAACGAAACACGGAACTTGTCAATCTAATTAAATATGACATTTTTCTTTGATCCTTGTCTAGTTCTGAAATTACTCTGAGGTGATCACGTAATTTTATGGATTATTCTCGAGGCACGCGTTTTGTAACCCGACAATATTAGACAAAACTGACGATAGCCGGTTGTATTTGGCAGAAACATCTATTTGTATTCTCTAATATTAGTTCAAGAATGTATTTTTTGAAATCTGTAATCAGGACAGTATACTAAATAAGAATAAGTTAATTTAATTTTAAATGTTTACAAAATATTTACTAATATTTTTCTGTGGATATGATAAAGATATGCAATCCAATATACGCTGTTATCGTCACATTGCACGAGTTGCCATTCAAATACAGTACAGCGTCGATTATCCGAACGTCAATTATCCGAAATGTCAATCATCCGAATGACGATTTGATTTATCCGAATGTCAATCATCCGATTAACTTTGCCATTACATTGTTGCGCGACTTAAACTTTCAAGTTTTAAGATTGATTTAAAAAATAATTTTATTTTAAAATTAAACAGGAGTGAAGCTTACAAAAGTTGAAATATTATTTGTTGTTCAATATATGTTTATATTCTATCATTTTGAACGTTTTAGTGCTTCCCCCATCCCTCATAAACTATGACTGTTCGGTCATCCGAATTTTCGATTATAGGAACGGTAGTCGGTCCCAATTAGTTCGGATAATCGACGCTCTACTGTACATAATAATCATCTAATATTTACGTCGCTACTCTATACAAAGTCGTTAAATTTAATTCCAATAACAATAAGTTTATTACGTGGCCCAAATATGTAATAATTATTTTGTTTTATATTCACTGCGCAAAACAATTACGGGAACACTTTTTTACTCATTGAGCATTTTTCAAATTAAAGCAAGGCTCAAGTACAGTAGACTCCCGTATAACTCAAATTTTTACAACACAAATTCTTACAACGCGCTAAAAATATTGTGACGGCTATTTTTATATACCTAACTCGATTTTCGTACAATGCACAACATAACTTTACTTTAGTGGAGCATAGCTTTCTTTTGTTTTTTTATTAAAGGTTTTATTCTATATCAATTCGCTTATGTGCTTTTAACAAAAACATTTTACTATCATAATAGATAAAATATAGAAAATAAAATTGTATATGAGAAAAGTCATCCCAAACTTATTGTTTTTATTATCCAAGTTATACCAGGAAAATTCTCGAATAAGATGAATACGGAAGTCTGCTGTATTAACCTTTGCATATTGTTCTATCAACATAACTTAACAAAATGCAAGTAACAAAAATCACATAGGGAACACTTAACTATTGAGAAAACTACTAAAAATAATATACTTTTCATTACTTAAAAGTAATGTATGTTAGCGCCTTTGATATACAGGTTGTAATTAATAACTTGGTGAATTTATATTTAGACATGATTTAGGTACATTTGCTTAACGATAACATAAAATAACATAACATAACATAAGTAATAACTAGAATAAATAAAATAACTCATTAAGAGAAGAAGAAAGCGGGGCTGTACCAAGAACACTAGCAACGTTGTCTCTCTGTGCAGCCAAACTTATTTGTTACTTCAAATATGTTGTGGCTTGAGGAATTCCCGTTGTTTGAACAATACGCCTGGCCAAATCTTCAAGGAGAGAAAGGGCATCAGCACTCCAAGGACCCAAAGTTTCCACAGCAAATGCGACGAAAAAATAATCATCAGAAATTGACTTATATATTTTTTTCTTAAGATTTTCTGCCAAGTGGGCAGCAGATCATTCAGAAAAAAACGAATCAGTCAAATGAGAAAGGACAAGTGTATCCGTACAAGTAAAATCCCAAACTAAAGATTTACCTACTTTCCATGGAATAACTGTAATACCATCTGGACGTTTGCCATCATCCCTCAGAATACCATTAGGTTCAAGGATACAAGGGATGTTGGCAGAAGAGAAAGCAAGTTTAATAATGTCATTAATACAGCTGTAACGAGAGAGTCTACCAGCACTTTTAATGCACGATAAACCATCATGACCCAACGAGTCTACAGAAGAACCGCACGAGCAGATATGAGGATGACAGAAATTGATGCCCAAACTAAGTGAAATTGCAATTTGTAAAAAGTTTTTTCTAAAAGAGTACCTAATTTGCAAGATGGAAGAGCTTCAAGCCAAGCTCCAGATTCAAGTTCAGATCCAGCTAATAAGATAGCCTTTTGTGTGATATTTGAGGAAGATTATAAATTTTGAAATATTTTCATAAGTAATATCACAAGAGAGTGAGAATACATTGAAAATAATTCGACAGATTTTCGAAAAGTTGTTGCCAGGGAATAGACACGAGAGCCCGTAGGGCTCGAGTAGCTATTCCAAAATGGCAACAAGTTTGAAAAAATAACTGGAGAATTATTTTCTAATTAATTCGCACTCTCGAGTGGTATTCGGAAGATTATTTTTTAATGTTTGAATCAAAAATGCAGCATAAAAAATACAGTTTAACAGTTTAAAATAAAACTGATGACAGATGTCAGATAATTCTCACTTGTAATACCACTAGAGGTTAAATTATTTCCGGATTTTAATTTAACGTCGAGTGTTATTCGGTAAGAAAATTTTGCAGCTTTTTGCAATTTAATTTATGTATTGACATATTATCTATAAACGTCACTCAACGCTATAAATAATACGATGTTTTGGTTGCAAGTTTATGGGAAGCGTTGAATGGCATTTAATGTAAAATGGCATCGTTTATTCTGGTTACGTGTACTTAATGTAAGTATTAGTGACAGTAATTATGATGTCAAAAAATTTCCACTAAAATTCACTCCAGGGTCCTACCCAATCGGAAAAAATTTCCGAAAAAATACTTGCGTTGCCTTGGTAGCGGTTCAAAAGAAAGGCTTCTGATTGGTTGAACAAGCTCGTGAAAAATTTTCGCGGGAATTTTCTACAGTAGAAAATTCTCAAGGGTAATATAACAAGTGGTACGCTTATTATCAAAAAATTTTTTGAAATGCCACGAATATCAGTCCCAACGACGAAAATACAACGAGTGCGTAGCACGAGTTGTATTTTCTAAAGATTGGGGCTGGATGAGTTGGCATTTCCAAAAAATTATCGATTCTTAAGCGTACCACGAATTATATTTAGAAAGAGAATATAATGAGACACACATTAATTAACACGGAACATTTTTGGTTATTAATTTATCTATCGTTTCACTGTTGCATTCTCCCCAGCGTTTCTTTTGACAATTATCTTCTATAATTCAAAATTAATCACAATATTACAAAAGATGATGTCTCACGGATATTTGTTTGTATTGGAAGTAGTCATAGCTACGGGTAGTAGTAGCGTACCACAGCGAAAATACAATAGTGACTATACAACAGTATTGTATTATCACTTATTAATAACCAACAACAACAATGAATTTCCAGGGTGATTTTTGTCGAAATTATATTCTCAAGGGTAATATAATAAGTGGTACGCTTATTATCGAAATTTTTTTTGAAATGCCACGAATATCAGTCCCAACGACGAAAATACAACGAGTGCGTAGCACGAGTTGTATTTTCTAAAGATTGGGGCTGAATGAGTTGGCATTTCAAAAAAATTATCGATTCTTAAGCGTACCACGAATTATATTAAGGTAGAGAATATAATGAGACACACACATTAATTAACAAAGATAAATTTAAAATTTGTATGTTAACGTTTATAAAAAATGATAGGTATTCTCCCCAGCGTTTCTTTTGACAATTATCTTCCATAATTCAAAATTAGTCACAATATTACAAAAGATGACGTCTCACGGATATTTGTTTGTATTGGAAGTAGTCATAGCAACGAGGAGTAGTTGCGTATCACAGCGAAAATACAAAAGTGACAATACAACAGTATTGTATTGTCACTTATTAATAACCAACAACAACAATGAATTTCCATGGTGATTTTTGTCGAAATTATATTCTCACTATAATAATGTTGTGATTGAACAGAATTAAGCACGTGTGCCCAAATACTGCTAAACGATTGGTGAATGAAATCACTAAAAAATAATCTCACAGATAGGTAAGTCCCAATTTCTTTGAATAGAAAGCTCTTTTGGAAGTAAAGACGAATTAGAAATTTCCTTCCAATAATTAACAGCCTTGTTAAGGGATGCAATTTCAAAATTAGAAAAACTAGAAGGTAGAATGGACATAATAAGTTCAGAATGAGAAAATATAGAAGACAAAAAGGCAGGCGAGGAAATTAATTTTACATAGATTTGAAGAAAGTAAAGAGAATGAATCAATTTTCTTAGAAATGAATGGAGGAATTGCTGCATCGAAAATAGGACAACCAAGAATAAAAAGGTGTTCAACATTACAAACGTGAATACAAGGAGCTAATCATTCGAATCTTTCCAAAATTGAAGACTTGTCTAATTCCGAAACATTATTAAGGATGAAAAGTTCGCATTTATTGAAATTAAGAATCAAACCAATTTTCTTAAATTCGGAAATTATCGTTTCTAAGTCTTGTAAGACATCAAAAGAACCATCATCTAACTATCAAACATTTAATTCTGAATTCAAATTCTTAATAATTCGATGAGTAGATTAACTAAAAATTGCAGGACCGAGAGGGTCACCTTGTTGACAACCTACCGAGGATTCAATAACATTTCCATTAAAGAATAAATTTGAATGATAAGCATAACATTGCCAGAGATAAGGATATATATCTGGAGTAACAGAAGAATTGGTGTTTTTTCCGCTGATTACTATAATGAATGCAAAAAACAATCGAAAGTCAACTGCTCGAGATATTTACGAAAATAACCTTTTTTTTAAATGGAATACCCTATACTTTTTTACATATTTCGAAGAGATGTTTTATTCTGAGTAAAAAAGTCTAATACTGATTCCACTCCACACAATAATCAATCCACATCCAAATCGGTCCACTTCCTGCCACTGCCTGTAAAAACGCGGCAGTGTAGCTCTGTTCAGGACTTCTGTGTTCTCGTATACGATCATAGCAACGAGTTAAACAAAACCGCGAGTCATCAATAAATAGCACAGACCTTCAGTTTCAAAGTTGTCATTGCACATATTCGCGAGCAAAGTTTAGAAGGATAGCTTTATGATCCCTAGTAAAACGAAGAGCTCGCGTCGGCCTGTGAGAAGTCAGATTGACTTCTCTGAGTCGTTTTCAACTATCTTAGCGGAAATTGTAACACTGATTATATCATGAAGTTCTAGTGTGGTCCATAGGGGTTGTTTTCCTTACTCGATCTTGTCCTGTTCTCCTGGAAAATTTACCCGTTTCTTGGTAGCTATGCCACGCTCTACAGATAACAGTTGGACTCGTTTGAAGTTGGCTTGATACATATCGTATAGATTGATCATCTTCAAACAAAGCAACGTTCCTCGTGACTTCAACATCACTTAAAAAACGCATTTTAAATTTTACAAGTGGCAAGCAATTAGAAACTGACGTTTACTGGGTTTCATAACCAATTTAATGAATTTCGGAAGTTTTGAATGTTATCAAAAATCACTTTGCTTTGAGACTTTTTTACATTTTAATATATTTGAAGAAATCGAGCAAATGAATTACCATAATTCTTTTTGCAATTTGGTTATAAATATCTAGCGAATAAAACGACAAGAAAAAATCCGCTTCCATGACTTCCTAAAAAACTTATAGGTGTTCAAAAAAACGTTCTCCTAATAGTTTTGCACAGTATGCATCGAAGGCTTTCTGTAAATTTTCAGGAAAGATGCGATGATCTTTTTTACCATAGTAACAAAACCATGGTTCGTATCGACGTTAAAAGAACTGTAGGAACTTGAAGAGTCCCTAACCAAATAGTATACTTTCGTGGAAGTTGCTCAATGTGAGAAATTCTACCATGATACGCTTTGGCGATTCGCGACCCTCTACTAGTCGACGGCTCCTCTCGTTGGAGAGCTAGTTAGCTAAATAGCTGGAACTGAAGCAACAATACAGGACTATTTGGATTGTGAGCTTATGGAATCTTTTTTATACTGCCATTAAACGGTTCTGCGCTAAACTCAATCAATTGAAGGAAAATGTTAGGAGGCCCGACAATGAAACATAGAACAGGTTTACAAAGCTTCTACCACAGACTGACAAACTCTAGGAAAGAGATAATGTTCCCTAAGATCAAGGGGGCGATAAACTCATTTGAATCTTTGAAATCACCTGGATCGGACGGGATTATTTCAGCCATGTTGCAAAACGGATCAGATATCCTGATTACCAGAATCTGCATGGTGCTCCATGCCAGCATGGCTATTAGTAACATTCCTAGAATTTGGAGACTGATCAGAATGGTGTATATACCAGAAATTGGACCGTCAGTCTATTTTTAGGCAAAAGTCATACAAACCTATCAGTTTTATGTCATTTATACTTAAGACAATGAAGCAGCTGCTCAACAGGTGTATCAGAGATGGTGTACTAGCTAACAATCCTCTTCATAGAGATTAGTTTGCCTCACTACCTTACTAGAAGAGTGGAGAAGACTCTGGACAATAAATAAATTCTTTATGGAAAGTCGAACCTCAACATTGTCTGAAAATTGTAGGGAGTTCCATCTCGAGATAATAGTTCAGGATCGTACAGAGTAGATACAATCTAGGCAGCATTTTTCTCTTGGTAGCCTAATTTAGTACACGGACGGTTCAAAACCCGAGACGAGTGGTGAAGCAGGCTTTTGTGCGGTTAGAACTAGTAAGCTAAACTTACCACTGGACAAATATACCTTTCTTTTTCAATGTGGGCGGGAAAATAATAAAAGGACCTACAAACGTAGGCAGATCTATATTAGATCTGATAGCCAGGAGGAATTAAAAGCAATGTTGAGCCTCTTCTTGACTAGTCTTTGAGTACTTCGATTTTGGCGAAGAAAAACACGGTGAAACTGCTATAATTTCCAGGTCATTGTCAGATTGAAGGCTATGACAAATCTGATTAATTCGCAAGGTTATCAGCTGGATGTTGGGAATACCTAGAAAAGAAAGAAAAGCAATCGCTAAAGTGACTGGGCAAACAGGCAAAGTCATTATCATTACAAACTTTTCATATAGGAACCTTGACGACAAGAGTTACAGAACTGATCGGACTTAGCATTTCAGAACCACTACGGGATGTTTTCATAGAACATACGACCATTAAACATCTCTGAAAAATGAAGTAATTTGATGGAGACACTTCGTGTAGACTTTACGGTAGGGAACCAGAAGCCTTTAGGCACATCCTTTTAATTCACACGTTTGATGAGAAACCTATACATATTGGTACAGGATACTGGATTAAGGGCAGAGTGTGAAAAAATATATTAGGGTAAGCGCAATAAACCAAATTGATTGCAGTCCTTCCGCAGCAATTCTGTTGTAAACGGACCCTGTGCAGGAAAAAAGATGTTTAGAGATTAGTAATAGATTTAGAGGTCATATCAATTACTTTTGTCTGCGCATATGATCGCGGTAGGTAAAAGATTCGTTACCAACCATAGCAGCTTTTATGCGATCGCACAGTAGGTATCTTAACGTAAACCTGTTCAATTAATACAGTAAATCATTAGTTGAGTTATTTCGATCACAAGATCACAAAATTCTAGCTGCAAAGACAATGCTTCAAAAATTGTAAATATATTTTACTGAATCAATTTTCTCAATGGATACCTGGATGGATACCTTGACGGATACCTGTGAAAAATCGATAACACAATAAACAAAACATTTTTTGATTAATTTATTTTTGAAGTATCAATTACAACATTTCATAAAAAAAAAATATTAAGCAATTTAAATTAAAACGATTTGTTACGTATTACGGAAGGTCCATTTTCGTCATAACTATTTCTGCTTATCCACTTATCTTGAAAACTGTGCAAGGAAGCGACAATTGATCCACCAATCCAAGCTGCATAAATTCTTTCAGGTGGAGCAAACACTTTGACATTCACACTGGCCGGAGCTAATTTTGTAATTTCATCACGTAAGCGCCCAAAAAATCCAGGAAGCATTGTGGTACCGCCAGCTAATAAAATATTTGAGTATAGATCTTTTCTAATGTGCACATCACAAGTTTTAATTGAATTTAAAACGCCACCATGAATTCCATCACCTTCGTTTCCTAAAATTGAAGGGCGGAATAAAATTTCCGGACATCTTAACATTTCATTTCCAATCTTAATCTCACGGCCATCAGGAAGTGAAAATGTCTTTTCCAAATTAGGGTTGGTGTATTGATCTACTTCGTTTTCAAAATTTGTAGCGACATAACATAAATTTTCTTTCAATTCCCGCATTTTTTCCTTTTCGTAACTTGTGGGGAAAAAATGGCCGCGTTCTGTTAACAGTTTCATAAGATAATTTGTCAAATCACGTCCTGCCACGGGAAAGCGAAGAACGCCACGTTGTTCAACATGTCCTTCGTAAATCGGCACTATGTCAGTGTGATTCTCTCCCGAATCCAACACAATACCAGTGGTTCTGGCGTAAGTATACAACGATAATAAACTTTGACTAGCGATGTACATTGCGGGAACTTGAAATTTTTCAAACATAATTTCCGTCAATTTTTCACGATTTGTGTTGGAGTTAAAGTGAGGTTCTGTCAGTAAAACCGAATGATTTTTAGAAGGTGCGTTGAGTTTGTCGTAAGCGCATTTTAGAAGCAGCTCCATTACATCCCAATCAATAACTTCACCCTTTTTGAGATATTTAAGGGTGGCGTTTTGAGTTATTGCTTTCTCACCGATTTGCACACTTTCTGCAAGCGCCACATCATTTTCAGATGACCCAATTAAGGACGGAAAGATCTCTTTAGGGAGTGCTTCTTCTGAGAAACCCGCTTTGAACTTACTAGAACCGATGTCGAAAATTACTTCTTGCGTTTTATCGCACATATTTTAATTTTTATGGTCACTGGAGCACGAGAATTTTATTCATTCACAAGGGTCGATTTTTTTTGTAATAATAGGCAATAACATTTTGTCATTAATAATTTTGAGATAACGAAATGAATGTGTGTTGAAAGTGAGATAAGCCTTTATCAGAGATAACTAATTGTAAGTAGAGATAAAATGCTTGAATGTGTTTCTATGTATGTACCGTGTATTGTAATATGATTGAGTTGTAGTTTGTTTTGAGCAATTTTACGGATGTTAGTATAAGATTTGTGAAATGTACATATCGATGATTGAATGCAATATTTGCTGTTACACTAGGTACAGTGCCAAGGTCACATTTATTTGGCGAAGTATTAACGAGATAACATTTTTATTATATTTTTCACTTACAACTCATGAAAACATTGATTTATTGCCGGTATTTTTTTGTAGTTCGTACAACCTATTAATCGCTCGAGTGGGACACGAGGGCAGTTTACGTTGTTTCTATGTACGATCCAAAATTTCCAGCTATTAAGTAACAACACCACCTTTATACAAAAAATGTTTATAAAAAAGTAAACAAAAATTGTTAACATGAAAATAAAGTTAGGGGAGAGTTGGGTAAAACTGGGTACTTAACATTTAAATATGCATATCTTCTAACACAGCAACAATAACAATTGAAGGGTCCAATGCAAGTAATTACTAAGTAAATGTAAATGTAATATAAAACTGTTAAAAAAAGTTTAGGTACTTACAATAGTTTCCTTATTCCATAACAACTTTTTTTTTTTAAATTGCACATATTACAAATTTATCACGCACAAACATTTTAAAAACACATTTTTTAAAACATTGTCAATTCCATACATTAAACATTTTAAAAAACACATTTTAAAGTCAAACACAATGATTAAATGATTAATGATTAAATGATAAATTATCGCTTATTTGAAAATCCTTTATTGTTTCATATTAATTATATACACATACATTTCTTAAGGTTTTTACTACTTAAAATTAAATTGCACTGGTTAACATTATAATTGGGGAGCTCAACCTATAAATTTTACAATTAGTAGAAGCGTTTAATTAACATCGAATGCTTGTACTAATCGTAGGAAACAAGTATTTCTGTTCATTTTATTGACGAAAGGAACACTGCAAATGAGAACGCTATTGGGTTTTTTGTTTAGAATTCCCTACTACAATAATTGCCTCGTATGTGCTTCATAAATTGCTTCAGGTGAAATCTGCGTTAGTTGACATTCATTTTGTTGTGCCAATGATTGAGAAAGCAGAAAGAAGATAACAAATTAACATGTTTTTTTACCATTCAAAAAATATCAAGGATCGTTGATTTACGACAAGTTTATGGCTACTTGTAAGTATAAACTTGCCTTAGAACATCGAACTTTTGCACCATCCATTTATAATCTTATATATTATTTTTTTTTGGTCTTTGCAAGCAACAACAAGAACTTTGAAAGCGCAATCTATCCTACTTAAGATCTGAAAAGTTCACATTTACATCGTCAATCAACCTATAAGTAGATTTTATAAAGATTCGAAAAATACAGAATGTTTCGTCGACTTTCATTTGAACTTTGAATTGAAACAGTACTTGTAAGATTTGTTTTTTTATCCTTACTGTTGTATTGTTTAAAATAAAGTGCCAAAAACAATCTGTATCTTCAAATACCAAATAAAACGTTTAATGTTGGTTTTAAAATGGTACCTCAGTACTCGACAGCTTAACCTATATCACAAACGTTTTCACAGAGTTACGATTCCCCCTGCCTTTGAAAGTAATCTTCGCCATTGGATACAGAAATAAGAGAGTAATTCCATCTTTAAACTGTTCCTTAAATTTTTATCATGATGGAACGCGAAAGTAAATTTTGTTTTGCTGCATAATAATCGGTAAAAAGGACCGCAAATAAAGTCAGTAGGTATTTCTTTTAACCTAATCATAACGTGGAAAAATTTCATATATTACAGATATACCACACTTTTTCAGAGCTTAAAACTTGAATAAAGAAAGAATCATTATTTACATTTAACTAATTTTTGTCTAATTTAGCGGAAAATAAGTCAAGCACATTTGCAACCGGTACTAATAGATAGTTCTAAACTTGTTTTACATTTATATAAACAACAGTCTATCTAACAGATTTCTGTACGTTTAAACCTCAGTCCTTTCCCAGTAAGTCGCGGAAAAAGCAAAACGAATTCGACCGGAAAGCAAAAGCTGTCAAGAATGTCGGTTCTATTGTTTCTTCTTGTGCCATTAAACACAAACCTCTACTTACTGGTTGGACTGGATTATGGGATTTAATTGGGGGGAAAAGGTTTCTTCTTAAGGTTCATTCACGTAGTTTGTGCCAATCTGCGATTTGACGACGTGGCGAATTGCACACCTCGTTCCAGTGATGCAAAGCAGTTCCTGTGCATTTAGGTCCTCCTAGCTCTAGTCTTCCAATAACCTGAAAAACAATTAATTTATTGTTATGTGCAAGTTTAAATAATGTGTATAAGTGTGTTTTTTTAAATGATTTCATTTTAAATTAAGACGCAAAGAGGACCATGAGTATAAACAGCAACAATTTGAAGGTAAATTCATGGAAAACAAAGTTCTCTTCAAAATCGATTTCCCGATAAATGCAAATCACCTTATTGGAATTCAAAAAAGAAAAATATTTTCCAACCATTTTTCAGGCTGTTAATTGAAAATTTTTTCTTACCTCATTTTTGGTAACGCGATCCCAGTCGAGAAGGAGAAATTCAAGACTAACATTATCCAACCCCTCCCCTCCTGCTGGAATATCGAACACAAAACTTTCGTTAAAAACTGGGCTCAAGGTTCTCTTCTTTACATGCGTTTTCTTTTTCGCAATTCTTTGTCCATTGTATAATAAATACATCTTCACGTAAGGGTCTGCTAGACCTGTCACATCCATTTTAGGGAGATTACGAGCTTTGAGAACTACCACTGTAAGTCGGTTAGCTGCTGGTTGCCAACACAGTGATACGAGCAATTCCCCTCGTCCTTGCGACCGTATCTAAAAAAGCAAAACCTTTTTAAATTGAATTGTTTAACATTTGCCGAACCTACCTTTAGACTTCTCGGTTGAATTTCTCTGCAAAGAGCAATTTGTTGGTTTTCTGCTTGGTTAATATCGACAGTATTCAATGCACAAAATACCTCCCCGATAATATCATCTCTGGAGTATCGATCAAAACTTAAAACGACGAAGTGCAACGTGATGTTTGGTAACTGATTAAAGTTAATGCCGTAGAATGTAAAATCTTCGTCGTACACAGGATTTCTGGTTTTACGTAAAACTCGAGTTTTTACTTTGTGCTGCTTGTCTGGCAACAGTTGTAGTTTCACATAGGGATCACTAGAACCTAGATTTGGATCCTTTGCTGGAAGATCTCGACAACGAACGACCGAGACAATTAGGGCATTTTTGTCGTGCTTGTATCTGAAATAGGAGGTTGTACACTTTTCAAAATTGTTTTATTTAAACTGTAATCTGATAATTTATGCATATTCTGTCTTCTACCTAATGCAAAAGTCTAGCTACATTATTGAATGTTTAAATGCCTTTGTTAAATTATTCAGGCCACTTTTTGCCTTTGAGTGTGATTTCTTCTAAATGTTATGTCGGTGGAATTTTAGAACAATAATATTTTTTCAAAACATTTAAGTTCATTTTGAGCACATCATGTAATCAAAAAAATAACACTGAATTGGCGTTGAAATGTTCAAATGTAAATCTTTGATAAATGCACCCAATTTCAATACAACCAATGCGAATGTCAACTGAAGAATTACAGCCCTCTCCGGATTTGATTTATGCAGTTATATCATCAAAGATGTAGGTATGAAGGTACAACGCCAAATATGTTTCACTTTTATTCGATCACAGTATTATATTAAGTGAAGTTCATTTTTCCAAAGCCAAGCAATAAAATTAGAAAAGTCATATTTTACATAACGAGAGTGGCTGGTTTGAGTAAGCGTGAAGCGAGTACTTAACAGTCAAACGAGTTCAGAAAATCACTTTTATAACGAATTGCTTACATTATTTTCACACAATTTCGATTGTAAAATATCTACTAAGCTGTCACTTTGATATCTTAATAGTTTTTAAGTTTGAAAGTATCATAAATAAAAATACTTCAATTAAAGACTTGAAACTAAAATGCATTTTAATCACTCTCACAGTAAAATAATTATAGAGTGGGTCCATGGATGTGGTTTAATATGTTTGTAAACTTTCTTAAATTTGATTTGGCGATAAAAAGATTTCGAAACCTACGAAACAGTTAAATAGAGAGTTTGATTAATAAATAATTTTTCCGGCGAAAGATTAAAGTAGTTTTATCACAAAATAATAGTTACTGACATAAGGAAAACTGTAATTTTCAAATTAGCACTAACAGTTGAAAATTTAGAAAAATATTTGTTTGATGTGACAAAATAATCGATCTTTACTTTTTGGATGGAAATCTAAATCAAAATTATTATTTAGAAATTTTAAATGATTTTATTCACAATCAGTTAGTAACATACAACTTTTCTAACTCTTTAAAAGTTGGAAAGTGAGCGATTTCATGAATACACTTCAGCCAGTCAGAAATATTAAAAAAGGAGTCGGTTATGAGGCGTAATCGGTCAGAAAAAAACCATAACCAATCTGTGAGGGCGTTACTATCGATTTAAACTACCAATGTCAAATTAACATATATTTCGAAATGTCAACATTGTCGTTAAAGTTGACAGTACTCTTCAACATAGAATAATGAGACTACATGGAGGATGGTTTTTGAGTTTTAGCCAAGTCACCAAAATAAGCGAGTATAATGCTCTCAGAAACGTACTTTTGGACCCCCTTTTTAGAGCACCAGTCGCGAAAATTTCTGGATGTTTTTTCGTATCGCAGTTTACTTTTCTCAGGTAAGAGATTGAGTTTTAAGTTTTGCGCGGATTCCCGCAATTGGGGGGGCAGTACACTCTATTTCACTATCAGACATTTTGTTTGTTAAAGAAACAGCAAATACAAATTTCGAGTGACTTTTGTTAAGCAATTTAATGAAATGTCAGTCGTGAAGCGCCTACTAAGTGTTAATATTTGACCGAAATAAACGATAATATTATTTTTAATTTTTATTGATTGCGAATAAAATAGTATACAGACCTCGGCGAAAGTACCATTCCTGTGTCTCGAGAACTAGTTCACCTCAAGGCTACGCCTTTCGGTAAACTATACTTCTCTCGACAGAAATGGAATACTTTCCGCCTCGGTATGTAATATACTATTGTTTAGACCCAACTAGTGGATAATAATTTAGAGCCATATTAATGTACAATCTCGTGATGTAATTATTATGTGCCACTACTCTGTATAAGCGTTTGACTGTAGAGCAGGTAAGCGGTCTTTATACTAAGGCCTTTTTTACTTCCTTTATAAACAAACGCTTCCATCAGGAATTATCTGTGAATACAACTCATACGCTGCCCTAACAAGAGGGTTGTCTATTTAGCCCAATAACTTGGCCCACGTAGTAGCCTGATTTAACCCTGTTACATCACTTTGAAACCACCTTAAATGAAGATGTAAAAACAAGTAGAAAACTGGTCTTCAGGTTGAAAAATTCTGATTTCAGCGGAACAAAATTCCACTTTAGTCAAAATCTAGTTAGCTAATTTATTAACTAAAGTCTATATAAAGCTTTTCTTTGATTTCAAAGCCACCTTGTTAAATAATATTTTTTGCACAAATAATAATAATATTTTTCGTTGAAGTTTGCAAATACGACTTTAAGACGAATATTTTGTAAACATCCGAGTTTATAATGGCCATATGTGCGAGAAAAATATGGCGTTTTATCTGCGATCTACTCTTTAGAATCCCTAACAGTTCATATTTTATTAATATAGTGAAATCTCTCTAACGGTCACTTCTAATTAACGGACACCTTTATTGTATTTACACTTTTTGATAGTCCCGAACTCAGGAATAGGAAATCTCATATAAGTTAACCTCTCTTAAACGAACTCTCCCTTGGGCGAACGTGGACACAACAAACGTAAATAAAAAAAGTACTTTTCTAATTTTTGAAACACTCCGTATACTTTATCAAAAGTTTGACCATTTTTTATGACTTCTCAATACAAGCAAAAGTCTCCATCAAGAATGATATAAGAAAGCTTACAAAACAAAACCAGTAACCCTATTCAAGGGACCCACTGTGTTTTGAATGTGAATACCGACAAAAACAAATAATTTTTAAGGTAAAAGTGTTTTCTATGAGAATTTATTGATTGCTATGAAATAATGATAATACATATAAAATGCGAAAGACATATTTTTTTCCTATTTCATTTATAAAATAAATCTACCTATTGATTGATACTTGCGTAGGTATTAAGTTACATTTGGACATTCGTAAAAAATGATCCGATCTAACCAAATTTGTAACGCATTGTTAGATTACATTATAACTATTTAAACAGAACGTTTAATGAAAATTGAGGTTTGCAAGTAAACGCTTTAATTACAGTTGTGCAGGCAACAGTGAAACTGTGCAACCAACTTGTGTTGCAAAGCAAACTTCATAAGGTCAAAGGTAAAGGAATTCAATTCAATAAATATTTTTAATACTTTATGTGGGCAGGGGCTACTGAAGCATTTTAGTTTCAATTACTTACCGCAATTTGAAAACAAGTTGTCCTAAATAGGAGGCGTTGTGTTGCAAATTTTTCTCGTTAGTTTCAATTTCCTCCTTGCTAGGGACATGTGTTTCGCTTTCGGATGAATAAACATCTTTCACTGCGGGCGGTTCGGCATTTTCATTTCCGTTTGTTCCCGTTTCTAAGGTCCCACCGGCGCTTCCTGTAGGGCTCGGCGTATTAGGCCCGGACATCTGAAAATTATTTCGATTAATTTTACCGTTTTCGTTGGATATGATGCACTTACACTTGGTGGAGTGCGATTCGGTCCAGTGGGGCTCGGTGTTTTCTTCAAGTAATGAGTGGTAACCCCTGCTGGACTTTTTACTGCAGTTGGTCGGCGATGAGTATGAAATGCTAAAGGTTGATCGGGTCCATGTCGCTTTCCACGCGAACGTTTTCGGTAACAGAACCACGAAATTACCGCCACAAACAGCGTAAATAATATCGCTCCGAAGCATAATCCAATAATTGCTGGATAGGTGACTACAAAAAAAATTTTTTTTATTAATTATTATAGCGGTTTTAGTTCTGCCATCAATTTTTATAACAAGAAACGACGTTGATAAAGCCTTTCGTCATTGGATATTTGTGGAATTGCTTTACAAGTTTCTGTTACAGAGTTTTTGGTTGCGGTGGTTTAAAGCTGGTAATGAAAATCGTGGCAAAAAAGTAACTTCGATACTTAATTAATTGTAACTTAATTATAGTCAATTTTTAAATAAGCAGGACAGTTAGAAGGCTGTAAAAAATATTTTTTTACTTTATATTGGTAGTAATGCACTGATATTGACACTTTACATCTGATAGTTTACGGTTATATTAGTAATATCTCTTCAAAATTAAAAAATATAGCACAAAGCGCTTCTGTGGGAGGAAGTAGTATGAACTTTTCCTATGAGAAAACGTTTATGTGCAAAATTCTGTAACATTTAAGTGATTCTGTCAAAGAACAACATGAAGTTAAAAAAAAATTCACAGCCTTCTAACTGCCCCGTTCATTTAAAAATCAATTATAGTCAATAATAATTTTCCTTTTATCATTCGATTTCCAATTCGATTAATGATTACAATAAGAAATAAGATTTTATTATTTTATCGCGATTTTTACGCTTGCATAAAGTTGTTCTGAATTGAAATCCGGATAGTGTGTTTCAATTTCATTTTAAACTTTTTCAAGGCGATTTATTTTCGACAATCTTTGAATATGCAAATAATTCAACTTTGAAGTTAATTGGTTAAAAATATGAGACATCTATTTATATTTATACAATGGTTTTGTCAACATATTGATCGTAATGCTATTTTCATGCGTTTAATTTGCGTTACGTAGATAAATCAGGTTTTTATGCATCAACATCAGATCGGAAAAACTCTCCAATTTTATCTGAAATTTTTTTTTCATATTAAAGTATAATATCAGTATCATTTATCTTAAAACTTTTCCACCTTCACGATTACTTAAAGAGAGGCGATGGAAAAAATTGCAGCAATTTAGTTTAATATGCGTTAAATTCTCAAAGAAAACCTACGCGGTACAAAAGAAATCCTCGGATGGAACACATTTCATACGTTTTAAAAGCTTTTTTGTTTAATTCCCAAAGGATACAAAAAAAATTTACAAGGGAAGATATAGTTTGGCAACAGATCCGTCTGAAAGTTTGTCAGGGCCCCGGCAAAAATTAAAACTTGTGTGCAACATGCAACATGTGCCAGTGACATTTTTAGATTCTTCTGTACTGTAATATTTGTCATAAATAGATGTAAAAAAATGTAAGTTGGGCTGCAGTAGGAACGTGGAAATCTTATTATGGTTCGTGAAATAGGATGTATAAAATAATAAACTATTCTTTATCGGACTGCCAAACCGGTAGCTAAACTACATTTAAGGGGGTATTCTAGTCTAGAGACATGAATTTGAGGTGTTTTTTTGCGTGCTATAAATAAAAAACAAAAAATATTTTTACTATCCATTTTTTAACAAGATATTTATTCATGTTTTAACAATACATAAAAAATAAAAAAAAGTGAAAAAATTGAAAACTCAAAATGTTATAAGCTGTTGAAGTGGGGGATTGGAAAAAAATGGCGCGCCAAGTCTGTCACGATTGCAACCCTCCAAATGATGTGAAACAAAAAAATAAAAAAGATTATTTATCTAGATAAATGCTGTTATCGTACTAACTAAAAAAAAACTGAAAAAAAATTTTTTTCGCTAAATTGCGGATGTCCGAAAAAATAATATTTTTTTTACTGTTTTCTTGATTCTTCTGAATTTTTTAAAAATAGTTAAAAAAATTAATTTGTTATAAATCATAGTTAGTACGATAGAGACATATATAGAGAAGACTCACACCAAATTACAAGTAAATCGGTCAAGTAGAACTTGAGAAATCATGACAAACTTTTTGAAAAAAGTAGTTTCGAGAAAAACGCGTTTAAAGTTTCGGGTAAAATTACGCCCAGTGTTGTTCCGGCCCAGCCGTTTTGGATGTCGTGTCACTAAAATAGTTATATCTCCGGAAATAATTAAAATTTTAACAAATCCTTTTAAAGACATATTCTTGAAAGGTTAAGCTTTAAAAATAGGAGAAGAAAAAAAATGATTTTTTCAAATTTCTACACTAGAATACCCCCTTAACATTAACTGGGTCTCGAGAAACCGACAAGTGAGCCGGCTCTGATGTTTGTTCGCATCCCACAAATCTACCGTTTTGAACCTCAATGAGGCGGATAAGAAAAGTAAAGAGCATATTTATAACTATCATGTTCCAAAAATGGACTGTATTAACTTATAGATTGCTAATTTATTTTGGATGAATGAAGTGTTTTCGTTCTCTGCAGTGAACGAACCCCAAATTTGAATGGCACGTAGGCGGTTAAATACACAATAGAGATGATCTTGATACGACGTTGAAATTAAGTTTTCCATTATGTTGTTTCCCAAACTTTAAGTGATTAATGCGTTAATTTGTTATTTTCACTGTTTGAATGATAAAGTAATGATTCTTAATTGCACACGTTTAAAAATTTTATTGGTGAGAGAATTTAAGACCGGAATGAAATAATAACGATTAATCCGATGAAAAAATTTAATTTCCAATAGTTAAATGAAATCGTAAAATTTGTTAGTTAGGGTGAAGCTGAGTGTTTTACAACAAAATAATTATGCTTACTGTGTAGGTAGATATTATGGAAAACGAATTGAGGTGATGTTTAATTTTTTTATACTTAGGATTTTAAATTTGGCTGGAAAACTTACATCGTGACAATTAATCAATGTGTGATTAATAATTACTTTTTAAACAGGTAGCGTTTACGGTATGTACCTACAACTATTGATTTTCTACAATGACAAGTTGAGCATGTTAGTTTCAAGATGGCAAGAAGAGAGTTTGAATCACTGTTTTGCCATGAAACCCATTTATATAGACATAAAAATAGGTAACTTAAATTTTTTATACGTATGTATTCTGGTTTGAATAAACAAGATCACTAACAAAAATTGTTAGAATAATAAAAGCAATATTTTCTCCTCAAGAGATAAACATAGATGGAAACAAAAGATCGGGTAGCTAATTTGTCAGCAATGAAATGTAATTAAGCCCCAAGTTTTTGAAAACAAGTACGGCAATATAACTTTTTCAAAGCAGTCTTCGAAGAAGATGCTCTGAGTTTGAACTCGTATTTTGAGTAGTTGCAATTTTGTGAATTTATCCGGGCCAACTGATGACTGACTAATAAATAAGCAACAGAAAATCTAGGAATATCATACTCATATTGCTATTTTAACCAAAGTTTCGTTCTCGTCGTTTAAGAGAAAACCAGAGATAGGACAGAGTAGCAATAACTTTTCGAAATAGCTGACAACAATCTAAACTTAAACATCACCTGTAGTCCTGCAATGGCAAACAAAGAATTCCTCATTACCAAAAATAATCCGGAAATTAAACCAAATGTGAAAGCCTTAAAGAAGTGGTAGGTACTAGCATGGGCACCACAAGGTTGAGGAGAAAAGGTCACACAAGGAAAATCTGGAAAAAAGGTATAGACCTATATAGATAAAAGAAAAGGTTGGAGGTTGACAATTCTTAAGTGATCAAACGGAATGCTTCCACCTATAAATATTTTTTTTCAGTTCATTAATAAAATTTAGTATATTTACGTTAGTGCAAATATCGCTAATACGAACTATTTAATAATACCAGCATCTGTAGTGCGAACGAACGACACCTTCCATAATACAAATATTAGTCATTTAATTTGGGAAACGTATTTAGACATGTAAATAACATTTATGGAGGAAAAACCTTAATTACAATGCATTTATAGGGGAAGTTCATTAGATTTTACTTCTTTTTTTAGTTCATGTAAATTTATGCACAGACATGAATGTTATCATTTGTGAATGATTAAAAGTGAAGAAAGTGTTTAATTATTAGGTACCTATATGTATATAAAAATCTATAGTTATAAAACATCATTCTAAGGACAAAAATGTGGCAGTACCACTCACTCGTGACTGCATGCATGATGGCAACTGCCAAATACTTCTCAAATACCCGTTGCCAACCACAGCATCAATGTTTTGAAAATTTAATTTGATTTTCAACCCAAAAAATCGTGTGTATCACGCAACAAGAAATTGTTTTTGCGAGTACTATAAAGGCCGCGTCTGGCGCCTTGGCCTGCAAACCGCACTCGCAAAAAGTTAGTTTCTAGCTTATTGTTAGTGATACAAATACTTAATAATAGACAATCCATCAAAATTTATAACGCTCATGGGCCGAAGCTATTACGAAAAAACATTACCTATAGCATGTTATAATTAGTCAAGTAATTATTGAAATTTCGATTATTGTCTTGTTCAAGTGTTTACTTATAAGCCATAATGTAATATTTTCATAAAAAAATACTTCTAGTCATCTTTTTTGCAGTTTTGGCACATTGTTTTGAGATGTGCCACTATTGCAGCCCATGAGCGATATATTCTAATATTGTTTAGTTACCCGCAGCTACGACCTAATCAAATAAAATTATTTCTTTAATAAAAAAACATTGATTTGGTCAACGTTTTGATACAGTTTTATTGTTTGTATTTTAGTAATCTTAGTATGAGTTCCTTTTTAATTTAAAAAAATAAAAGTATATTTTAGACTTTCAGAAGAAAAATACATCCATATTAAAAGCACGTTCTAACATGTAATGATGCTTTCGCTTACCAAGTTGACAACGACCGGAAGTTTACCATCATGTTGCGGCTGATGTACAATTTGGACACACCCAAAAACTTACAGTTTACTGTTTAGTGAAAAAAAATAAAGCTATCTTGTTACAACGAAAATATTTTCTAACGTTTACTAGTAATTCATTACTTGCGAGCCCAAATTTGTTTGTCAAATAATATTTTGTATACCAAAAGGTTTTATTAGAAAACGCCCACAAAGGTAGAATATCAATTTGTTTCTTTGGAAAAGAATATTGAACTGGTATTTACTTAGGCACAGAACCTGTGGCATTTTGGAATCCCTGAGGGTTTATAACAACGTTATATCGTTTACGTTGTTTAACTATGTACTTCAAGGTTTTTACATTTTCTAGGTGAAATATAAGTACCGATTGCAACTAATTCTTGACTAAAGTAAAGAAGCGCCCATGTCTTTCCATTTCCTGCTTCAGAGGCTCACTTTTTTGCGTCTTCAAGATATTCTTTGCGACTCAAATACCCGCACCCCTGGTATTTAAAAATTTTCCGTACTTCCTAAATTTCCAATGAAACGATATGAAGGCGGTGACTAATTTTATTTTAATAATAACATAATATTCCATCGTTGATTTTTTTCACAAAAGTAATTTGAGGATCATTAAGTGCACAAAAGTACCGACATTTCATTTAAAATTTGAAGTGCAAATTAAAAAAAAAACAACAAAAGCAGAAGACCCTTAAAAAGTAAGAAACTGAATGACTCATATTAATTTCGCAAGGTTACTTATTGACCAGTTCTCATTTTGTCACAGGCACATCACATCCATCAAAAGAAACACAAAAAATTCGCCCATTCACAGAATTGTGACGAAACATAATTAACAGTGAAAATGAAGGACAGAATCTTACCTTCTTGTATTGCTTTAATTTCGGGTCCGTCTTCGACCATTTTTATAGGATTTCCTAACAAACTACACTACGAATAAATCACCTTTGGTGGGTTTTAAACCCCCAATTTAAAAAAAAAAACGTTTTGTTAAGTATCAAACAAGGTGTCGGTGTTGTGTCTGACTTCGGGTGTTCTTTAACAACCGGCTGTGAATCAATAGAACTAACGCTTGCGCCGCGACGCGAATGACGTCATTTTTGTATAAGGGTGGGATGCACAATTCATTATTAACGTTTTATCCCCACCACGCCAATATTTCCGATCAGTAATGGATTAAGTTTCCTATTTATTAAACTTTACATGATGAAAATTTTAAGTCGTTATGACGGTTTTATTTCTGGGAAAATGAAATTGATCGGTGTGCTTGCAGTTTATAACTTTTTCGAATCAAGTTTTATGAGTAATGGAAAGTCGCCCTTCCGACGATAATTGCAGAGATTGTGTCGATTTCGCCCAAAACGTACGATGCAAAGAAATTAATTACTTTGACCTAAAAATAGTGGAAATGTCGAGGTCGTTTGATATCGGTAAATTCATAGTGTCCTTGCCTCTGTACAAATGTAAATTTTTCTAATATCGAACGAAATAGACTTCTAAAATCTTTTTCTCGTATGAAAATATTTGAATAGCAAATTGACCGTTTTGAACATTCAATTTGGTTTTCCATCTACATACAAAACAGTTTTATGGAACAGGTAGGTTTTACTCCGATGAGAATAGGTGCCTATTATTTTTTCAATTTAGTCACGATCAACACAATAAGTTAATAATTGTGTAATAATTGTGACGCTGTATTACTGATAATATGAAAATGTAACCCTACAATAATATTGTAAATCTTTCTAATTATTATAAAATTTAATTATTTGTCTGCATCTCATCAAAATCGCTTAGATTGTCAAAAAGGGACTCAGATATCAAACACCGATGGGTACAATGGAGAAGTATATACGAGGCGATTGGAGTGGCGGAAACGGGGTTAATAATAAGTCTTACTAAAATTTAAGAATAAAAATCGTCGCCTTGTTAAGGTCTTATTTTTTCCAACTTATGAATCCCAAACATGGACCATTGAATATTGAATATTCAGGGCGAATAGGTACTCGTTTACTTTACTTGTCATGATGACATCGAAAAACCCTGCATCGGATTAATGTGAATGGGGAAAGGAAAGCGGGCCGCTTCCCGATCAGAAATATTGATCAAATCAAAAAACTTATTAACCGATCAGTGGCAGAGTTAAGAGAGAAGTCAGGCACATAATTCAAAAGTGTTAGTTAAATGATGTATGAATTTATTACTTATGGGTCTATTGAAAAGGCGATTCCTCTTCCTTACAAACCCTAAAACGTTATAAGTCATTCAAATTAACGCCCTGTATAAACTAAATAAATAAAAATTAAATAAAGACTATAGCTACATAATTAAATTGATTTGATTATAAATCGTATTGAATAAAATTGCTTTTACAATATAACTCCGATTTAGTGCACTCATTGGGGAGAGAGGATGCCTCCTACATTCATATAAACTACCGCTTTGCATTACTACTTTAATTTACAAAACCATTTTTATATTAAAAATAACAAATTTAGCCAAATCTGTTAGGTTCATATCATGTCTTCAAAACTACATAACAATAAATTACCAATCTTTTATTAACAACAAAACTAGAAAAAAAAGACTAGAATTTCGTTGATTAAACCCGGAAATCATTAATCCGCGATGCTATAAATTGAGGTATTACTGTATTTCGATTTAAATGTAATTTGTTTCGTTCTAACCTTAAATTTAAAAAGAGAAAATAACGGCGGTTTCATAAAAATATTTTAACTGGACGAAAAGCATACATAAATTAGTGAACAGCATCCATACACCATAATAATAATTATTTATTTTTCTTTTAAATAAATAAATGATTTCTAATGTACAGGGATATTTTTTGTTTTAATAGATTAACAAGTAAATACATTGAATTGTTGATGTTAGAAATCAATACAGCTGTGATGAAGTAATAATAAAAAATAAAGATGTTCTGCTTGGATCAACAAAAAAAAAGGTGAAAATGTTCAGCCACCAAGCGCGAAAAAAGAGCTGTCGTTTTACATATGTTTTTAATAGCCGGCCAATTCAGCGAAAGTGGAGTCCATCTCGTCAGCCAAAGACTTGTATCTATCTTTGTTAATACCAAGTTCATCTGAAAACAATATTTCATTAGTTCAGTTTACCCTAACAAATAAATATGTCGAGAAGCAATAACATACCTTAGCAAAAAAGCAGCAGAAGCAAACAGAATAAATTTAAAAAAAATTAAATTTTTAAAATAAAATTTATGTTAAGGAACTAAAATAATAATTGAGCGTTGCAAAAAGGCAGTGTTAAATTATTTTTCAGCAGTAAGCGATGCTAATTCAACAAACGTTTTATCAATTTCATTAACAATCCCTTGATATTTAGCTTTTTCGCGTAGAACAAAATCTGCAAAGGCAAGAAAGCGATAAAGAAAGCAGTCGCGCCAAAAAGCCGTTATTAATACCTTCAAGCCTGTCAACTTCCTTCTGGAGCTTCTTGACAGTTTTCTCGGCGTATTCAGCGCGGGCTTCAGCTTCCTTTAGCTTAACGGTCAGAGTCTTGAGTTGTCGCTTGAATTCTTCGACTCTCTGGTTGGCCTTTTCTTCGGACACTTCAAGAGATTTAAGTGAGTTTCCGACGACCTTCAATTCTTCCTCAAGTTCCATGATCTTAGCATCACCTCCTCGAACACGATCTTCAGCTACTTCAAGCTCATCTTCAACAAAGGCCAGCTTACGTGACACTTCATCTGATTTGCTGTCGGCGTCTTCGGCGAGCATACGGGCTTCTTTGAGTTGGCTGGTTAATTGGTCCATACGTGCTTCATCTTGAACAGCACGATTTTCCAATACTTTGCACATACTGCAAATAAGAATTTTTAACAATGAGTTGCAAATTTTTAAAATTATACCGTTGACTTTCATCGGCGGCTTGGGAGGCTTCGGCGAGTTTGGTTTCAGCAGTTGTAAGACGTTCTTCAGAACGCTCAAGATCTTCTTCAATGAGCTGTACTTTACGGTTAAGAGCAGCTACTTCAGATTCAGCCTAGAATAGGGCTTTTTTAGAAAAAGTTTAGAAAAAGGGGAATATTATTACGTTGGTGAGGGTCTTTTCTTTGTTCTCTAGATCTTTATTGGCCTGTTCGAGTTGGTTTTTGTTGGTGATGAGGTCGTTTTCTACCTGTTGTAACTTCTTCATGGCTTCATGGACTTCTTCCTTCACCTTTTCGGCGCGCATGTTGGCGTCTTTAGCCTGTCCTTCCATCGCATCGGCTTTATCTTGAGCGTTGTCTTTCTCAAGCTTCATCGCTTGCATTTTCTTCTTGATCGCGTCCATGGTGGCTGTTTGTTTGGAACTGGCTCAGGTAAAAACGACAACTGCTAGAAGAAAATTTTCTTTAAGTTCCAAAATATTTTCAGGACCGAATTCGAAATTGTTGTAATATTTTGTTAAAGGAATGGCGAGGGCGATGTTGTAAAATCCAAAAATATTTTACGCATTTGGAAGAATGTAAGGCGAACATCAGTATCTTAAAATACACAAACTTGAAAAAGTTATTCTTTCGGTCAAAGGGAGAAGCGAATATCAGTAGGCGATGCATGCGGGGCAATATTGTTAGTAAGTAATGTGCGTTAGAGAAGGTGGGAGATATTGGTAGTAGCCCAGCAAGACTAAAATAACTCACTCCTAGTTTAGACCGAAGGAACATTCCGAAACAACACACATTTTGCTGGCGGAAAAAATCATGAACGCGAGAGAGAAACATATCGTTATATACAAAAACCGAAGTTTAAAACGATAATATAAAAAGGATGCGAAACGTGAGGGCGTGAAAAGCAATGTTAATTATATAAATAAATGACCCAAATGTCTATCGAAACTGTTTCCGTTTTTTGGTCCGATAATGTCAATTTTTTTCAACCATTTAAGTGACTTGTTTTCGCTGATTTATACTCTTATGTGTTACCTGTGTCAGTATAATAAATTACAACAGAATTTTTCCGAATGTAATTCGATACCCTATATCGTATTTTTAGATTTTGATTCTCGCATCGTCCGACTTTTTATCTGGTATCATTTCAAAGACAAGTTTTACTAAAAAATCGTTGCATACGACACTTAAACCGAGAAGCAATTAAATACTTCTCGATGAGCATGTGAGGTCATGCGCTCACTTCCATATGTTTGTTAATTATGGCAGGGGGACGACACACTCGAAGCTAATTTAAAAATAATTTTACAGTAGAGAACGAGATGTACAAAAACGGATTGAGTTAGGTAAAAAGTCAATCTTAGCATCACAACAGATTTTTTGCAAATTAGCATTTGTTAGTGAGTTTGGCCAGCGATGTTACACGCACCTACCTGCCTGAAGGCGATCAAAAAGCTGCTGCGGTTCTCACAGCAATAGGCACCGCGACGCCAACACCGTCCATAGTACCCCTTCCTACATTAAAGCCGTATTCCCCTAACTCCCACCAGCCCTGGTAACAATTAAGGAAATCTTTTATTTTAAAGTGGTTTTCAAAATGTTCATTGAATTTTTACATAACAACGACCGGTACTTGGATAGGTTAGTAATACAGCGATGACGGACGACGAGACTTTCTAAATAATTTTTACGTGTTGAAGCCGCTTGAATTTCGATTAGTCTCAGATAAGGCGTTCAGTACCGGTCTGAAAGTGAGATATAACGTAATTTTGTTCCTTGTATGGATATTGTTTACCTTAAAGTTCAATTTAAGATTGATTGTCCGTGTTAGTCATCTTTAAATTCATTCGATTATTGGCACGATTGCAAGTGTTTGGCCTATTTTTATTCGAAATAATTTTTTTAATGGATACAAGTAACTAACAATTTATTTCAGCACATGCAAAGTTCCATAAACACTTTTATCGTTTTTTGTACGTTAATGCAAAACTCTCTAACTCGTCATATTTCGCGGAAGATATGTGAAGTAAAGTTCCAACAGAAAATTATTAGCAACGGTACTGGGTTCTTGGAGACATTTGAATGAAATTTCTGAAATATGTACCTGTAGGAAATAGAAAATGATATTGTCAAAACAACAAATAGGCGAAAAGAAAATAAGCAACTCGTAGATATTGTTTGCTTGCGTGCAAAGAGAAAAAGAATGATTTATTGATGGCGGCAATAAAGTGGATATTTTATCAAATAAAAAAAGAAAAAATATATCTGATAATAGAAGGTTAAAAATATAAATATAATATATTTCTGAAAAGAAGAATTAAGTTATATTTTTTTGGTACCTACTAATTTTTCTTAGATTTTAAGAAATCCAGATTTTGATTGCGTTATTCTGAAAACATGAAATGATTGGTTATTATTTTCAAAATCTTTTCATGTCTTGATTTTGATATTTTTAAATGTGACCTGTGATGTGTGAAAGAAATTAAATTACCGTATGCGTTTGTCATCTAACAAAACTTTTATTGTAGTTTCAAATATTAAATAGTTTTCATTTGAGAATATTGCAGCTACATTCATCACATAAATCAATATTGTTAGCAGCTGTTAATTAGTAATAAAACAACATGTTATTAAAATAAGCGGAACAGTTGCATGTCTAAAATTTAAGTCAATTAGACGCATTTCAGTAACTAACAAATTAGGTAACCATCAATTTTTAATTTTGTTATTGGTAATTTTATTTGCACCAAAAAGGGTCATCACTTTCTACTGATATTAAAAGAACAGTAGTTGTAGGCTAGACGCAGTATAGATGCCCCCATATTTTGATATTATTTTATATTATCTCGATTAGCAACCCTTTTAAACATTACTTTCCTGGACAGAAACATAAACCTTGGTAATGGAACTAATTTAGAAAACCTTTTGCATTTGGTGTGCATGCCTAACATGTGAGTTAGATGGAGCACATGTAGGATAGACGAATTTACAAAAAAAAACACTTCTATACGTAGTTTCTCTTGTTAAATTTTTTGGGCGAATTATAAATACTATCCACTGTTGTTATAAGAACTGTTTTTATTACTTATATATATATCAATACAACGGATTATTTTTTAGTGATTTCATTCACCAATCGTTTAGCAGTATTTGGGCACACGTGTTTAATTCTGTCCAATCACAACATTATTATAGTGAGAATTTTCTACTGTAGAAAATGCCCGCGAGAATTATCTGACATCTGTTAAACTGTATTTATTATGTTGCATTTTTGATTCAAACATTAAAAAATAATCTTCCGAATACCACTCCAGAGTGCGAATTAATTAGAAAATAATTCTCCAGTTATTTTTTCAAACTTGTTGCCAGGGAATAGACACGAGAGCCCTGGCAACAAGTTTTCGAAAATCTGTCGAATTATTTTCAATTTATTCTCACTCTCTTGTGATATTACTTATGAATAAAACTGCTCAGACGCACAATTGAAATCATGTAATTCTGACAAAAACTGTTTTTATCATATATATATAAATGTAATTCACGAGAATTAGCTACTATGAAGAAGCAAATCTAATCAGCCGTTTCGACAATATGACGACTGCCTATTTTCCATAATTTAATCAGTATAAAACCAGCCTGCTGGCAGCCATTCATAAATCTACCTTTTGGCGCGATATTTTTGAATCAATCATCTGAATAAAATAATGACCTACAACTAAAGTCGCAATAAAGGAAAGACTAAAGAGTTTTATAAGGGAGCATTGTGTATTGTAAATAGACAATTTGATCACACTGTTATATAATTATTGCGTAGATCTTTATATAGGTTAATTTAACATACTGTTTTAGGTTTTTTTTTTGTTTTTGAAAGTTTTTTGTTTCTTTTCTTTTTTTTTAATAATATCTTGTACCATCTCTATGTACTCTGTTTGCCTTTATAGCCACGGTGCTCAACCTTTTTTCCCTTCGGGCCACATATATATGTTTACCATGTTACATGGGCCGCAATATTTTTGGTTGATAACTTTTTTTTTAGGTCATCCATTTAAAATTAGTTAGTGGGGGACCTGGTTTTAGCGTTTCGGGCCGCATATAAAAGCTTGACGGGCCGCATGCGGCCCGCGGGCCGCAGGTTGAGTACCGATGCTTTATAGGATGCCTTTTTAAGACATATGTATATGGTCATAAATAAATAAAAATAAAAATAAACTAAAACTAATTAAAAACGACGAAGTAACCTAATAGTGTGCGAAAATCTCTTAAACTTTCAGTAGAAAAACCATAAACACGAGATAAATTTTATAAGATGTAAATCGCTGTGGTTCATTGGTAACAAAATGCATTCTTTGGTCTAGAAGCCCAACGGGCAATCATCTTTTTCATACGAAATTCAAATTAATTGCAAGATTTTTAAAAAAGTGGTTCACTGACAATAACAAAAACTTTCATTAGCTGATCGTGTGTCGACACGCCGCGCCGTCCAAATTTCGGATCATCTGTATTGATTGCCTCCCTTACCCGCCGTAATTTAACTTATCCACATCTGCATTTGTTGATGGATAACTTTCTACCCATTGCAGTCTTTTTTGAGAAATTTTATGACCATGCGATGTTCAATTTTAATAATGCTTATTTTAGATACAAATATCCTTTATCCTTTGCAATACATAAGTTAAATTTAGCATACCACAATACCTTGTTGATAAACTATTGTTAATTCAACTCAGAAAAAAAGTCAACCTATAATTTGCCCTGCAATTAAACTAACCGTCCTCTCATACGCCAACAATTAATTTTCTTAAAATACTAACAAAAGCAATAGTGTACATAAAAATCTATTACTGTTACTGCAAGTATATTATGTATTACGAACTGTGTTTTCTTTTAAGTTGCAGCGATAGCTAGCATAGGAGCCAAAATTCCCCTTTGCCATTGGTGTACGCGGCGGCACAGTTTACGACAGGATAATACAAAACGGAGCGCAGCTATTGCACGCATTATTGCAAATATGTGAAACTTTAACTACATATACTGTAATTAGTTGTGTCTCACTTGGTATACAAGACATGCCGATATATGTATTTCACTTATGCAGTGGATTTTTCTGGCGGTGCGGTGTGAAACGTGATACCCCGACAAACACTCACGAAAGTTTTTTATTTTGTTATACAGTAAACCCTGGATAAGACGAACTCGCTTAAAACGAACACCTCGTTAACGAGAACAGACACTGTGGTCCCGGCTGGTTTCTAATCGTTTCTTATAGAATGTCGCTCGGTTAACACGAATTCTCGTTAACACGAACGAGGAACTAAAGTTTAGAACCTTGAGGTTAAAAATCCTTTTTAAGGCGAACAAATTAGTGGTGGGGAAAGACATAATATTTATTTTCAGTAGTCAGTGATGCTTTAACTATGCAGTGTTTGACGATTGGACCCGCACATTTGGGACACTACCTGAAAATATCCCTTTTTTCAAGAACCACACAGCTTCAATAGAAACATTATCAGTTCAGTTTTACAAGTTAAACACATAAAACAATATCGTAAAATCATTATAGTATTCAAACAGATCCCGCGAAATTAAAAAATGCGGTATGGTTATGTTATTGTGTAGTTATTATCAATAAACAAAATTCTTAATATTTTTTTTTAAATGATGCTTTACGTAGATATGTATGTACGTATGTAATCAATCAGAAATGACGAACTTCGTTACTACGAACATACAATATTCTCGTCCCTTAGAGTTCGTCTTATCGAGGGTTTACTGTACTTCAATTCGATATCGCGATTTATTTATTCTAGATAATAAACCATATCAGACAGGAAGTAATAATTCATCAAACGTTATCATAAAGTACAAATTAGTGGTTCTCAAACTTATATTACTTTAACATAGAATGAATTACTTTTACGAGTACCTTTTACGAAGCGCTGATAGTCATATTCATAAACATAATTCACTTGAAAACTAAAAGTCTTTGTAAAACTGACTTTAAAAATGGCGCTTACCACAACAACTTTATAATGACTGAGGTATAGATGTCGCCCTGGCAACTTACAACAAGTTTTAAATACAGTCAAACCTGGATAAGCCGGAAGCTGGAAAGCCGGAACTTTTTTTTGGTACTCGATTTGCGTATCGTCTTAGATACGCCACTATTTAAGCCGGAACCCTGACGATTTTTTTGGGCTCAAGCAGTTCCGTCGTAGACAGTATGTACTAGTATGCAATAAAACAAATTTATTTATCTTTGTACTCGAATTATCGTCCTATCAGGGATTAGTTTGGGTACGTGCTAAAAATAACGCTATCGGATTTATTTTAAGAATTTAATTGGCGCAGAGTTATATTGTCAATATAGAGAATATTTAATTAACAATTTCTATCTATATAAATTCGCCTTGTCTTGGGTTTCTATATTATAAGGTTCCGGTGAAAACAGTTTAACCTAATGATGTTGATTCTGCTCCCCAAATGGTTATAAATGTTCCAGATATTATTGTAATATAGATGTGTTATTTGCAAAAAAAGTGATTAGGTACCAAGGTTGGTGATTTTTTAATTTTTAAGCAATAGGTTATTTTGTTTAGAAGGTTAGATTTCCCCTATGCGCCCAACTTAATGGTTCACTTATTTTAATAATTTTTACTATGAAAAGTGGCAATTACAATATTGCATGCTTTTGTTGCTTTAATTACTGAGGCAATCCTTATAATACTAAAAAAATATTGAACCAGCTGCATTGTACAAAAGTATTTTTTAATTTACAATTAAATTTTTAAAAAAACAGATTTAGCGATTTTGCAATGTGGAACGAAACTTTTTTTTTTAGCTTTTTTATTTTTAGACGTAAACGACGATTGCACCGGCTATGCAGAAATAGATTTCATTTTAAATAACATTAAATGAAAGCAAAATTATTAATTCTCTTTCATGTGCGATGAAGAGAAAGATTTTATCTCCAAAAAGTGACCAAAAACAAAATTTCGTTGCCTTCCGTTTGTTTGACTATTCATTAACATAACGGAAGATTTAGTAATCGAAAACAAAATTAACTTCCAACTAATAACTGATTATTAAAGTATACAACACACGTGGACGTTTTAACATCATTTAATGGCACCGCATTCTTGAAAACGTGAGTTAATAATCCTATTGTGAAATGCGTCAAAATAAAACAAAATACGAATTGTTTGTGAGTAATATTAATACTGGACTACATATAAAAAGCGAAAGTCTCGCTGTTTTCATACGACATTGAACTGAACAACTACCCGTTTAAAGTCGCGACCCACTAACCAATATCTTTCAGAACGATTCACTTTTACACCAACGCAAATGTTCCTTAATTCCCGTTTTCTACTCCAGGATGACATTAATTCCCGACATAAAGTTAATCCCATATTTACTATGACGTTAAATTTAAACCTGCACAACAATTTCATCTTCAAACTTGTAGCGCCAACGCGAAATTCAATTCAATGCTTACTTCGTAAAAAATAATATTTCGTCTATATATGGAAGTTGCAGTCAACAAGGCTAGCTGATGTTGTCATTAGTCTTTATTACTGGAAGGTTTACCTATAATCTCAACGACGCCACATTTGAATTACAGATTAACACATGCGCCTTATCACATCGAAAACGTAATTACTAGTCTTCCATTTTAAACACAACTGACTGTTAAGCCTGCTTTGTTTTCTAATTGTCTTTTTTGAAATGTAAGAACTACTAATTAGTTAATCGCGTGTTTTAATGAGTGTTTGATTTAATGGAGAGCATTAGAGCGGTATACCTTGATTCAAATGTAAACAATTGCAATTGTTCGCAGACGTATTTAATGTTACAGCTTGACAGAAATAGCTTGGCGGATGAGTCATGGATGCGCCGTAGACCGAAAGACCGCCCTTTAGCGGAGCTCAGTTCTTTATTGGTGGTCGCTCGATAATACTAGCTATATCCTTATCTTAAGACACTCTCTATCTTTCTTTTCTGCGCAGGGTCATCCGCCAAGCTATTTCTGTCAAGCTGTATGTGCTCTGCATTGCCCTATGATTACATTAAAGGTTGCACACGTTGTTCCAAGAAATTGATAGCGCTCGATGAAATTTAATACAAAGAAAATGCTTTGAAGCATCTTTAGTCGCATTCACGTTTGTTTCCTCTTGTCAGAAAATCGATTTTCTATCAAACGCTTATGCGGTTGGAATTTATTGTGATTTAATTAATTATTTAGTTAAATGAGTTTTTGTTTGCGAATAGATACTGAAATCGACGAAACAAATCGCGTCTCACTTTACAAGTGAGAAATTCCATCAGCTGGAAACATTACATAATCAAAAGTAGTTTGAAGGACTTTTCTTGTACCTACCATTGATGTTTTTTGTCACGAATTAATTTTTAAATCGAGGCTTCTTACGAATCGTTGAAACTTTTCCCAGTTGAGAACTTTGAGAAAATTTAAGTTATAAAAGCGATTTTTTATTTAACTCGACGTCGATGAAAGTATAAAGTGAAACAGTTAATCTAACAAAAGAGCTTGCTTGATTTTGTTTTCTTTTCCTTTGTTTCCGAAATTGCTGAAACTTTTATATTCTTTTTCAAGCTTTTTGAAAAAATATACAGTATTAAGATTTTTAATTAGTTCATATATTTTCTACTTTCATTACAAAATATTTGTTTTTGTTTTAATTAACTGTCGAAAATGTTATTCCTAAATTCAGGTAATAAAACAAACCAATTAGTTGCGACACTGATTTGGATTTCTGTAACTTGAAATTTTTTAAATTTTTTAGAATGAATGATTGAGAATTCGTCAAAGCTGCCGTCCAAAACGATACCTTGTCATGGTGGAGCATAATTCCCTTCTCTGAAACCGCAATACAGACTTATGGGCAAACATTTTTCGATGTATGATTGTTTTAATTTTTAGTAACTCTGGACCAATTCTTCAATTTTAAAAGCATTTTTAATAACTAGGTGTTGTGACCCATATTATATAATATTTATATTATATTATTACAATTTTACCAATAAAAAGTATTGCAAACGTTTCTGATATTGCATGAATTTGGGAATAGGTCTCATCTAACACACACTCTCACTCTACAATGGCAAATTTCACATGTTTCACATGTAGATATTCTAATCATTTATAATGACCCGGTGTAATTCAGTATTATAATTGGAGAAAATCAAACAAGCTATTTTAACTAATAGTCTTTATGTTTAATGAAAATTGTAAATACCTACAACAAAACAGCCACTTTATTAAATTGAAAAGAAACAGATTATTAGGAAATATTCATATACAGCGTCGGGATAAAGTATGGAAGCAAGCAAATATCTTGAAAACGAACGAGACGATATTGATGAAACTTTGCAGCTTAGTGCATAATATGCCACTGTATATTCAATAATTATTTTTGTATAGCGAACTATATGCCTACATATACCACCGCAATAGAAAGCAACTAACCGCCTTACAAAGCAGATCTGTACTGCAAAATGGCTTTCGAAAAATGGAAATCTATCCATCAGAACCCAATGTTTTTGAGGATTGGATGATCAAACCAGCCGAAACAACCGAAAGGAAAATTTCGAAAACCCAACACCTGGAACATCTTCCGAAAATGAACATTTTAATATTATATGAAAATCCTGGAACAGCTGAAGTAGCCCCGATTGTACAGACACCGCCTCCATACCAACTAGAACCTACGCTTCTCATAGAAGTAAAAAATGATGATGTATACTTCCAACAAGTAGTAAGTCCAAAGGAAATAATGAACATGTCACAAGCTGTAAAAACCATAGAACGAAGACGAAACGTGTGCAAGGGCAAAACTGCTATTTTGACTGATAGCCCATATAAAAATGAATTAGCTTTGCAGTGTACCCCTACTCAGAAAAGAAAAATTCAAAAAAAAAATATGTAAGAAAACAAGTGCAATTAATTTGTGACTATTTGACATAAATAAATAATGTAGTTTCAAATAAGACATAAATATTGCTAACTTCCCCATTTTGCCCAACTTCATTTCCCATTTTACCCGACCGGTTGGATAAAATGGGGCATTTGACAAGTTTTCCATTTTTTTCACTCTTCATGAATAAACCGCAAAGTTCCAACTTGCCAAAACAACTAATAGAAAAGAGAAGAACAATGAATGCAAATAATCAAAGAGGTACATTCAAATTAATAAAAAAAAGAATACGAAACTACAGAACAGCTTTGAAGAAATACCTACAATCGAAGATTGGGAAGCAACAAATACAATACAGAGCATGAAAATAAATAAAGCTGTGGGCGAGGATGACATTTCAATTGAAATGATAAAAGAAGGTGGCAGTAAATTAATTACAGTTGTAGAAAGGCTATTAGGTGAATGTCTGCAACAAGGCAAGATACCAGAGAAGTGAAACAACTATAAAGTGATCTTTCTATACAAGAAAGATGATAAACAAAAATTAGAAAACTACAGACGGATAAGCCTTTTATCTCACTTATATAAACTCTTAACTAAGATAATAACTAATCGTCTAACGAAATTAGATGCATACCAACCAGTGGAACAAGTTGGCTTTAGGAAGGGATTTTCAACTGCAGATCACTTGCTAACGATGAAATTGTTAAACGAAAAAGCCAACGAATACAATATATCAATCCATCTCGCATTTGTAGATTACGAGAAAGCCTTCGATAGTATCGAAACGTGGGCAATTATGCAGACACACAGCTCTTACAACAAATAGTCAAAAAATCAACCGCAACCTATCACTTAATAGATAAAACTAAACCGGTTGCACCAAAGAGAGGCGCTAGGCAAGGAGACAGTTTATCGCCCAAACTGTTCACTTTGACTCTAGAAGATATATTCAAAAAATTGGATTGGTCAAGCATAGGAGTTAGTATAAACGGAAAAGATTTTAATCATTTGAGATATGTTGATGACGTGGTCATAATAGCTAAAAACCAACAAGAACTTCACTACATGCTTGACTCTTAGAGCAACGAATCCAAAAAAGTTGGTCTAAAAATGAATCTGCAAAAAACGAAAATTATGTCGGAAGATGACATACTTATTCACATTGATAATATCTTACTGGAGAATGCAGGGACATACAATTATTTGGGGCAAGAGATCACTTTATGAAAAAGAAACCAAAGCCAAGAAATAAAAAGAAGGGTTAAACAGTCTTGGGGGGCGTTTGGAAGACTAATTATATATATTTAAAAATAAAAACATTCCGCTTTATCTCAAAGCAAAGACATTTAATACATGCATCCTACCTGTGATGTGTTACAGTGCGGAGAATTGGACCATGACAAAAAAGAACTTGAGCAGACTTCAGATTACTCAAAGAGCGATGGAACGGCAAATGATGGGAATCTCAATGAAGGACCGGAAAACTAACGACTATATTAGAAGCAGGGCCAAAGTGCTTGATGTGGCCGAACACGCCGCTAAACTTAAGTGGTCATTTGCTGGTCATGTTGTTAGAGCTCTTGTCGGCAAGTGGCATAAGTACATCCTATCCTGGAGACCATACAACAATCGTAGACCAAGAGGACGGTCAGAGATGAGATGGGTAGACGACATCAAACTGGCGGCGGCTTTCAATTGGATGGGAATAGCAATGAATAGGAAAATATGGAAAGCAAATTTTAAACAGGCGTATATCCAAAAATAGATGCGAAGTTAACGAAAAAGGAGTAATAAAAACAGTTCTTATTAGAATTTTTGTGTTTCGCATTGTACATTACAAACAGTTCTTATCAACTCGTGTTTTCCCCGTTGTACGAACATTAAAAATATTAATATGTATTCAAATTTGCCACCAAAAACTACTTCGTAAAAATATTCCGGTATAATTTATTCTTTTAATTTAACTCCTAATTAAAAAAATATAGTGCATTACATCTGCAACGTTGCCAACTGTATGAATTTAAAATAGCTTATACAAGGTGGGACAGAGCAACTTGCTTATTTAGAAATTCAATTTAAAAAAAAAGTAATGTAGATATATATTTAATTTCTTGAACAAGATGAAGTACAACATTTAAAGTTTATGTTTACACAGTTTTAAAGGTGATATCCGTCTATGATTGGCTGCCAGCAGTTTGCTGGCATCCAATCATAAATCTGCATAACGCTCTGTTAGCTGACACGCTGTTAACTTTTGTTTATGCAAATGGCCCTTAGTCAGCATCATGGAGTGGACGAAGATGGAGCGCGCGTTCGCTGTCGAGGCATATTTTTCTAATGGTCGCTCAATCATCGCCAAGCAACGTGCATTCCGGACCCATTTCAATATTGCGCCCCGTGGTCGTGTTCCTGGCCGGCAATCGATTGTTCCATGGGTAAACAGCTTCAGGGAAACTGGTGATGTGAAGAAAAAAAAACTTGGACTTCCACGAACGCCTCATCATCTTGAGGGGCGATCTGCAGTGGCTAGCACGGTCGCCTGATTTAACCCCCTGCGACAATTTTTTATGGGGTTACCTAAAAGCACTTGTTTACAACGATCGTCCTTGAACCCTGGTTCACCTGAAGAACATTCATCAAGCTGTCGCCAACATACTCGTCGATATGCTGGAAAGAGTTAAACGAAACTTCCGAGTTCGATTAAGGCAGTGTATTGAGAGGAATGGACGCCATCTGCCGGATGTCGTCTTTAAAACATAAACTTTAAATGTTGTACTTCATCTTGTTCAACAAATCAAATATATATCTACATTACTTTTTTTTTAATTGAATTTCTAAATAAGCAAGTTGCTCTGCCCCACCCTGTATCTTGAAAAATAGTTTATACACAACGCAGAACAGTTCTTAAGTTTTGATTTTAGTTTTAAGCATAGAATGCCGTAGTGCACTTTTTGTTCGACCGATTAGATACAGTGCTTTACAATAATTGAAGAAACTTATATGATTCTTTAGATGTTATTTTCGTTACAATTTTATTTCAAATATTATGCGTCCGCATTTTAGTTATTTTACACGAATTTTAGGCGATTATCTGGTTAATTTTCAGTTTTAACGAAAAGCCTAACGGCGTGTAAACGGATCTTCGAAATAAACAACTTAATTTCCATTTAACCTACTTTTTCGCTCTTAAACGTTTTCGAAACGATCCTAAATGAACTAAAAATAATAGCAAAAAAAATAAAATGAACATAAATTAATTTAATTTGTCCGATTTTACTTGATGAAGAGACTGACACTTGCAAATGTGTTGAGCTGAACGTCTCAATGAATTGCCAGTAGCAAAGTCTAGATTACAATTTCTAAAAGTGGAAACGTCTAAAGCCAAATTATTTTCGCGAAGGCGAAAAAAACAGCAAATAATTTCCAAGTTCTACCCTCATCAACTTGAATGGTGCGTAACTCTACAGGATGTTGCAGTACGCAATTATTCCTTTAATTTTTCAATCATATTGACATGTTTTCCTTTTGTTTACGTAAATTGAATATCAAGCGTCGCAAGTCCATAAATGTGCCCAGCTAATCCACATCCCGCGCACGTACGCAAACGTCTGCAGTTGCATTCGTATGTATGTACGAATTTTGTGCTAAGGGCGTGTTAACATAAACATCAATAGAGCGATTCCGTTTAGCGTTAAAATTATTTTCCGATTACGGCCGCATCATTTCCAGAAATACTCGTCCAACATCCAATACCCCTTTTTAAGAGCTCTACCATTCAAATAAATCACCATACATCACCTGTTGCACGATCCCGCTCCGAAAAGTTAACATTTTGACAATCTCCTGCATAGTTTTCTCAAAATTAGCAGGGCTATTCTTGGCGGGGCAAGAGCCCCATGGTGGGGCCAAGACCCGGTAAGGAGCGCTCTGCGTAAACTGATAGCTCACCTAGCTCTCAGTCGCCCTGAGACCGTGTGGTTACAGCCGTGCTCACGGTGAGTACATTATTGAGTTTTTGCATGGTGCTTTTTCGCTTGACACGAACTCAGCGCACATTTTTACTATTGTTATTGAAATTGAATTGTTTAACGAAATTCATTTTAGTTTACCGCCGTATTGTCCGTAAGTTGTGTTTGATAAAACGCGTGGATGTTAATTTTCGCAGGGAGATTTGAACGAAAGGGTGGAAAACCTTATATAAGACGTTACAGTTTGCTCTTTTTGGCTGCTTGCGATAATTGTAGGTTGTACCTTCTATTTTGTTTGGCATGCGGTGTTAATGTTTAAAAAATTACTGCAAGGTTTCATAATGTCTATATTTAGCACGAAAGTTTTCGAAGGGAGATACGTTAAAAAAGGCGAAATGAGGTGCCCTTGAACAGCTTCTATAGATATACAGCCTAATGAGACGAGTATTCTATAAAAAGCAAGACCGACATATGCTTTAATGGAAAGCCGGGGAGAACAAGATTCCGCTCTCGGCGAATCACAATTTTTTTCTGTTCTGCCGGCGAGCAAAATTTTGTTTAAATTAATTTTTGGGCACCCATTATTTAGCACCATTTAAATCGGTTGACTGGCCAAACTTTTCTAAACAGTTAAAAAAATCTAAAATCGAACTGTCAGAGACAATTAAAATTTCCATTTCTTGTTACGGGAGACGTTCACATTATATTTTTAAAGTGTCCGGAATTTCATAAATCTCATTTAACAGTAAATACGGCGACGAGATGAAATTGTTGGGATTCACGGAATCTTGACGGCATTTAAATCCGGTTAATACTCAAATTTCCTGATTTAATTTAAAAATTCAATTGAACGCTAATGTTTACAAAAAAATTAACTTGTTCTTTGAATTGGAAGTTATTTGGGTACGGTTAAAAATAAATTAAATCTGAACCGTAATTTATTTCACGCGAATGAGATGAACGAATTTTTGTTAATTCCGTTAGTGGTGTTTCTATTTTTTTTTTCAATTTGGAGCGGAAACGCGTGGAAAAATTCGCAGTAATCGGATATTTTTGGAAGAGTTGTGACGTTTCGATGTCGCAAATGTTTTCGTGTAATTTATAAATAATAAAACTATGCCATAATCAGCAACATTCTTATAACATTTCGAATTATAAATGTTTATGAACTTACCGGTTTCCTGTTTAATTTTTGTTGTCACAATCATTTCACACTGCATCTCTTCCTCACATTTTATTACTGCCTCTAGGGAACACTAATATCGCCTCGTTAAGATGTTTATTATTCCCCTGAGTTTTATTTCATTTTTTTATATTAACTTTAAACCCGTTACACGATATTTATTTGCATTCTGCATTTTCTTGCCCGTTTTAACAAGGCTAAACGGATGTGTTTTAATGTTCTTTCAATTAATTGATTGTTTATATGTCCAATCCATCGTGATAGCAAATAAAGCTTCGCTGTGCATTAATTTCTTTGTCACTACAACTGAATTTTTTAATCAAAAAAGTAAAACTTTGTTTTGTTTAACAAGAACAAAAATACTCCTTCTTATTTTCCACTTCAGATGTTAATTTAAATAACCTTTGCTCTGTAACTGTTTTGTCGAAAAAGATCTTTCGATTTCAATTTTATGACTAAGCAATTAAAAATTTGAAGAAATAATTTTTTTCTTTTGGTATTTTTCTGTTCATAGTTCAGGTTTTAGATTAGGTTCTTTCTGAAATAATTATTGAACAATGTCAAATGTTATATGGAATTGATGCAATTTGTGTACAAGCTACTAACAACATTGTTTTGTAAAATACGCCCCAGTTTCTTTATTATTATTTGGATATAATAATGAACTTATAATTTTAATTACATTGTTCAAGGTTTTAAATTTCACCAGTCCGTTTCATGCCGCTTAGGTACCTACTTGAATTAGTACTTTATGAAGTTTTGTTTTTGTTTATACTAAAGTGAGTTCTTAAAATTTGCCGATCCAATTTTCTTACTTTTAACGTTATAGTAATCGAAGTTATAAATTTTGTACATATCTTATACTTTCTCAATGAAATACAGTAGGTTTCGCTTAATTCTTCAGCGGTTAACCGAATCATACGATTAATTAGCTAAAAGTATAATAACTAAAGCCATTTGTACATTGGTTATAACCAGTGTTTTTTTTTTTTCGTAAAAAATGAAGTACCAGAACGCTGTCACTTCTGGGAGGTGGAACTCACAATAAATTTTGAAAACCTGTCGAAAAAAGGTGCCGTTATAAAAAAAAAACTGGCTATAATAGCCACGCCGCTTAATTAATTCAAAAAGGTCTGGTACATACCAACGTGATCTGATTAAGCGGCATCTACTGTGTAAAATAAAGCAGTAAATAATCGAAAACTACTAATATAAAAGCGAAGTGCACAATATACATTACATTTTTCTAATTACACCGGCAATTTTATTAAGTGCTCGAGCTGCAACTAACTGTAATTGTAAGCGACTGTAGTCACTTCTAACATTATTAATTTGTTCATGGCATATCTTATCTACATACATCTGACGCTCTGTTCAGTAAGTCGATACATACCGATACATATCATTGTTGTTCTTACATTATTTTCATTGTATAGAATAATGTATAATTTTTCCAATCTTTACTTTTAATTAAATGATTTTTGAAGAAATTAAAAAAAAAAGTGTTTATGTTATTTCGCTACATTAATTTTGCATTCAGCATGAAATTAAATTAGTTTCAATGCTTGTCTTCAACCGACTTCACCTGAGAGAATATTTAACAAATTTCAGGTCTTCTAAAAAAAATGTAGACAACGCGACGTTTTTGTAGTCGCTGTTTAAAATTACACAGTTTTTAGCGAGGAAAAGATTTTGTGGTTTATGTGACATCATAAAAACTTCCGCGTGCAGAATTCGTAAAATGTAATACGTGTAAACGGGCCAAAATTGTACGTTACACTTTTTATGTAGATTAAAGACAATGCCATAAAAGCGGATTTGCATACGGGCAATGCATCACTAAAAAAGAATGTCATCGTAGACGGTGGAATCGGTATGTAAGTAGAACGGTCACTGTTAGCATTCCGCTGAATCACCTGATAACGCTACTGATAAATCTCACCTCTGAATTATCTCAAAACACGTTTCGTTATTTTCTACCGGTTATCGCGTAGGTATCCCACAACATTAAGTTTTTTTTCATAATTGTAATGTGGAGATTCCTTTCATTTGTGTCATCGATCATTAATCATAAAAAGAAAGTTCCTTAACGTAATTTGGACAATGCATGGAAAAGTTGTTGTAAAAAATTGTTTTTTGTTGTGGCACGTGTTTTGAAATTGTTTTCAAAGTAAAATTCCGATCGTAATTCGGCTATAGCGCTTATAAACAGATGGTGTAAAGTGCTTGACCTAAACTAATTACAAAATCTTTCAACGACCGATTGAAAGTCAATTCACGTTTCCTTTTGTACATAACCTCGCCAGTTTAATTTTTTTTTCTAATCCCGTTCTGTTGTTTCAGTTTTTCCTTTATTTGTAAGCAGCCAACAAAAAATCAGCCGCCATGGACGCGATCAAGAAGAAAATGCAGGCGATGAAGCTGGAGAAAGATAACGCCTTAGACCGAGCAGCTTACAATGAGCAACTGGCCAAAGACGCCAATCTACGCGCAGAAAAGGTAAAGATAAAGATGAAAATATCGCAAATTTAATTAACGTTGATTTAGAACGAAGAGGAGGCTCGTTCTTTGCAAAAGAAGATTCAGACCATTGAAAATGATTTGGATCAGACCCAAGAACAATTAGGACAAGTCAATGCTAAATTGGAGGAGAAGGAGAAGGCTCTTCAAAACGTAAGTACTATTTGCTGTTACAAAATTGCGGTATTTCGATTAACAAGTGAAAAACTGGCAGAACAAAATATTTGGATGGCGGCCCTCTGAACATTTAATTTTATCTGACAGTTTGATTAACCGTTTTCTCATTTACTGACACTGTTACTTTTGAAACATGTTGGCACGCGATTTTAAGTAATTATACATGCTAATCGTAGTATAATGGTACAAACTAGATGTAAGTTTTATTGGGTTTTTCCGCGATCTCCTATTGTACTTACTGCGCTAAAAAAATTGGCACGAAAGAAAGAGAGTATTAGGTTTTATTCGAGGCGTTTCCGTTCGTTTCTTTAAGAACGTAAGTCTTAGAGATTACGTTGGGGCACTATAAATAGAGCTGCTTCCTAGGGTGCCAAATATGGTTTGCTAAACCAGAGCTAAGCGTTATTAGCTCCCGTGACGTAAGTGGCGGCAGCAGCTACTTCACATTGCGAGGAATCGGTTTCCCATTTTCTCAATTTTTTAAAAATTGTTTTGTAACAAAAGGGCGAATTTCATCTAAACCCTCTCCCATTATCAATTGAACTTAGCACCTGATTGGATTTTTTGTACGTAAAAACGAATTTTTCTAATACTTTTGAAAGCGTGTAAGGTTGGTTGCGCGAATTAAGGGGGTCACCAGGCGACTACCTCCAATTACGAGTCGGCGCAATGAGCGTTTGGAATAAGTGCAAGTCGCGTCCGACGTTCAGGAGCGGCAGTTTATTCAACATGGCTGCGACAGCGATCATGCGTTTGGAACTTCCGTGAGCATGTCCCAAAGAGTCGGCCCGGGGAACACCAGAAAGAGAGGACACCAACACCACCCTCGTAACAATGGCACTCGGAAAAGGGCCACCCTGGTGCCGACGCCCCCCTCTGACACCAAGGGGGCAGTTGACATAACCAAGAAACCTACAGCTGATGAAACGTCTGGGGTTGTCATATCAACACCCCACCAGCCTGTGATACCGAGTGCCTCAAGCTACACCACAAGTGCGGTTAATCAAAACGAAGCTTTAATTGATAAAGTCAAAAGTGATATTATAGATCTAACCAATTGTGATGATCTAGTTAGTAGTACTGAAGATAATAACCCTGAAGTGTCAAGAACTTCAGGTAATAAGTTAAACGAAAAAATACGTAAGCCGTCCAAAAAGAATAATGGCAACACTAAGAATGTCGACATGTCGACAATATTTCGTCCAGCCGCTGAGGGATCCAGCCAGAGCGACCAGGAGGAAGATCCAGAAACTCAAGAATGGGCAAGTTTACGTTGCACCTCAGAAAGAACCGAAGTCGTCGCCGAAAGGGAAACGCGAAGAAGAAACCGAAGATGCGCCGATTATCCAGGCCTTGCTTTCGGCAGTTCCATCTTCAGCTCGGATACGTTGATGAAATTTTCGATCATCAGGAATGAGCTGCATAACATTATGAACACGCAATTAAAACGGGTATGTTGGGTCCAAGAATTTCTACGCATTGTTTATTTTACCACGTGAAGGGGGGCTATTTTTAGGACGTCGTCACTTTTTCGAAAACAACGTCAAAGGTGTCACACTCTTTGTCGGATGTTTTGTCATAAACTGTTGCATGCACCATGTGATTCATGTGTAATCAACGAACGTGGACAGTTTCAGATAACATACTAAAGGTCGTCCGTTGTTATTTTAATGCGACCTCGTGGTAATTGGATTGAAATTGAATCTATAGATAAGGAACGTCGTCACGGCGATAAGGAATTTTCCTACTTTGCAAAATTCTTTATTCGTGACAGGACCTTTCGTCCACCTTCATTTAATGACAGTTTATAAAATTAATTAATTGCTTTAACGGATCTGAAGGGAACTGAAAGGTCACGGTAACAGATGGAACACCGTTCTAGATGCAACAGTTCGCTGCATCTCAATTAGTGACGTTATTAATAAAAATAATTAAAATTCGCATTAAAACTTTCCAAAACAAGAATAGTTCGTTGGATTCTCAATGAGTCATGCGCATTCACTTTCAAATTTACGTTTTAAAAACTGTGGAGATTTTTCCTGAACGCTTCGTAAATATGAGGAATTGTTTAGGGCGTTACTTGCATTCTTGATAAAAAACGAATTTAAATTCTGCGAATTAGCAGTTTTCGAATAATTGCAACATTTCACTTACCGGTATCGCTGAAGCACAGTGCGTCATATGAGGTTATGATACATAATTTAAGGAGTTTCCTTATATGGAATGAAGTTTTTGAGGTCGAGCGCCATATGGTCCATTATTTCAACTAACTAAAATGGTTCAATTTAATGAATTTTTCTTTTCGCCCGTCAATAATTGATTTTAATCGGCACGAATGTGCCTTGGTCCAGTGGCACTGTTCTAAAAAATTTTTTTACCTGTTTTCACATTCGGAGATATTACGAAATTGTGATTGATTACATCGACCTGTCTACGGTACCCATATCGATTTATTTATACAATAGATCGTCCGATATTCTCACAATAAATTGTCCCACTCACAATAGACAATTGTAGTAATATGTGTAGTACGGTTAATTAGGCGTGCAGGGGATTGATTCGAAAATTGGGATTCGATTTAAAACCGCGCCTTAATTCAAACACAGGAAATATCCAGCAGGTGGTCGGACCGCATGCGCTAACGCCATTTTATATCGGCCGGCTCGCCCAGTTGTTGGTCGTCGGGCAAAGTGGTCGTTAATCCCGGTGTTTAGTGCCAGGTGTTTTGTGACTGTAAAAATTCAATTGATCAAAATGACGACAAATATTCCTCAAGGATCGCTTCTCGACGTGTTAAAGAAAAAAATGCGTCAGACTAAAGAGGAGATGGAGAGGTATAAAGATGAATGCGAGGAATATCAAAAACGACTACAAATGGAGATTATGCGACGTGAAGAAGTAAGAAACGTTGATTAATTTTTTTGATCGATTTTGCTTGGAAATGCAGGGTGTACCGTTGGCCGCATACAAAAAAATCGAAGTATGCGTGAGTAATAGGCGAATTATTCAGACAAGTGCAATTCTTTTCTTCTCTTTTTATCTCTCGGTGATGCCGCATGCCGCACCCGATTTCTTGTCGTTGAGTTTGTCCAGTAGTACGTTGCCCCTTTATTGATCAGAAAAAGGCGACTTGTGAGACATTGATAAAACGAATTGGCAAATCCTCATTTGAAAACTTTCAATAGTTACCGGCATAACGCCATTGAATCAATAGCACATTGCCAGTTATCGCAAATTCCTTTCGTCAAACCCAAAATGATGTAATTCATACAAAAATAAAAACTGTCAATAAAGATAAGACGGGATAGATTTCTTAAGTTTTTTAATAATTTTGTTATCTCAACCAAATGCAGTAAAACAGTTGGATGGCCCTTGGATCTGTTGGCCTGACCTTACCCCACTCCTTCAAGGTCGTTTATATGGTTTTGTAATTCGTTTTCATTTCATCTAGACATAAACCCTAGACAACAGATCGCATGTTGAAAATGGGGCGCCACGCCGAAATAAATTGTACCGCGATAAGAAAAGTATGAATTGGGAAATTGAGGGACACTTGAAATTGCGTATTTCCGGTCATTAACCCTCCGGATGAACATGTATCCGGTTTAAATTCATCGATTGATCGAAGCTGTTGTGTTAATGCACGCTTATTTCGGCAGGAAAGTGCCATAGAAAGTCATTGCGGCTTGTTTGCAATATGTACGTGTACATAATTTCTTTTTCGTATGTATTAAATGCTGTTATGGGGTTTGCAAATGTGTGTATCCAAGAGAAAAGCATTTGATCGTTGAAAATGATTGGTAATAACCAATTCATAACTTTTTGTTTAAGAATGAATGGTTAATTTTACTAAAAAATAAAAGTAAGAGTACTTTTTATGTAGGTATCACCTGATTTTAGCTTGTGATTGGAGAAATTTGCATTGAGTAAAATATTTTCAAAAACAATCATTTATTTTTTTAAAATTTGCATACTGATTACTTTGAATTGCGATGACGGTAGTATATGGTGTGGTGTTTGAACTAGGTATCAGTATAGAAATACTGAATCATATAAGGAAAAGTTCATATTTGGGTTAAGAAATGAATAATAGATTACAAATTAAATGCCTAACTGTAAGAAAACGATAGCAGAGTCTGACCCTATTAAAAAATTAGAATTAGTACCAATTAGTACATAAATTCATATTGCAAAACATACAAAACAACTACATTAAAGATATTAAATTGGTAATCTTTAATTTGAAATGTTAGTTTGTTTTGCAATTTCTTAATTTTTGGATTACATAGGGAGAAACTTGCGGTTAATACTATTTATAAAAAGCGTTCCTCAATTAAAAAAATAAATTAAATTTTATTCATTTTGTCAATTTTTTTGAAGAAGGGACTTGATATAGCGGCAGATAAATTATTTTATTTGTAGCTGTAGAGTAGGTATAACTAGTAAGCACTTTTATCAAACGTTATCAACTAATTGCAAGTGATAGCAACGATTGAGTACAATTTAATAAATTATTGCATTTCCAACCAGCATGTTTCAGTAATATCAATTGTAAATCGACCAGAAATCTCGGTTTTTTCTGCCACGACTAATGGTATAGCAAGCCTGCGGGACTGAGGTCATGAATCCCGCGGATCCGCAGGATTTGCGGGATTATAAACTATCACAATGTTTTTTTCAGTTACTAAGAAACTTAAGTACCTGAAGTTAGTTATGCAATAAAAGACAGCTAAATTCAAATTAAAAGTAGCTTTTGTTAGTAAAAAAAAATTAAGAAAAATTATTGAGATTTCTTTCGGAAATGATACATACTTTTTCAAATTCGGATATTTTTATTCAATCCCGCAAGTACCGCGGATTCCGCATGTGTAGTCCCGGATTACTGATCCCACAAAAATCATGCGGGATCCAGCGTTTGAGGGATTGAATTCCTTAGCCACGACCGTGAAAAAGTAACGTAACAGTTGGTAATACCACTACGACGATAACACCTATCGAATGTGTTTCTTAAATTTTCTACATATTGCCAGCCTCAAAAAATGTAAATTCTCTAGCATCAAATATTTGCAAATTTATTGTAATTTTTAACTAATTTAGGCATTTGTCGGCCCACACAATCAGAAACGGTTTTTGCTAGTACACATACTTGCAGGCTCTGGCTTGTACTGTGGCCTGCAAATCGTATTCGCACATGCATACAAATAATTATTCCGAGAACTTTGTTGCTAAAGTGGTAATTTCATGTCTTAAACTCACGCCACTTACACAATTGATTTAAGGATGATGTGCTATTTTTGTTAACTATTACTTTATGCTTATTAACCTTCTGAACATAAAGAATGTGACTGTTGAAAAATCATTTAGTACTTTAGCTGTTTTAAATCTATCGAATGCGAATCTGTACGAAAATTACAAAGATTGTTGCAATTTTTAATCAACAACTATAAATTAGTATAACTGGATTCAAATATACATAAATTCAATTTAATTTTTTCACTTTAATGAACAAATCGACATATTCTAATTTAGACATATTTTTGATAAAGTTTTTAAGATTATCATATTAGGTCACAAAAAATCATGAGTTATTTCAACTTCCATATCATGAAATTTGTTCCAATTTGGTTTAATATTTTCCTCTTACTTATTAATTACTGTTATTAAATCATTACATTACAATTACATTTATCAATAGATTTTTAATGAGACTAATTAATTACTTCGCCTATCCATGTCGAAAGTGTACACAGTGTAGTAAACGCAGTGCATCACAATGTAATAACAACACATTAAACATATGCTAGCGGAAATGACTTTAGGCCGTGCTTCCGTTTTATCAACTTTTTGTAGTTACTACAATATGTTTTGTTTAACTGATTTTGTTGATTGCGCGATTTAAATTTTTTACCCGTACCAAATTTATGTATGCGTTTCAAAACGATGATGTAATGTAAGATCCACTTAAGTAGGTTTCATTATTTAATCGTCTAAAATGATTTGCGGTAATTTTCGTTGCAATGAATCGCAATTCGTAAAAAATTTGCACAAACAAAAACATTTTTGAAAACCGCATAAAACCAAAACAATGACAGCGTTTATGTCGAGCGCTTCGATCGGATGGAGTTTCCTGCTTTGCAACGTATATATCGTGTTTTATGTTAACCGATTGTATGAACACAAAGCAGTTCGCTGACAAAAGACAAAAGATATACTAAAAACGATAACTATATCGGTTAACCTTGTACTTTTTGGACGCAAAAAGTAAAAGTATGCGAAGCGTTTAATCAGCTGATTTCCTGCATCTTGTTTTCAATCCAATCGCGTCTTTATCGTTAAAATGCAACGTTCGATCCGGCTCCTTCTATCCAAGCCAGCAATTTTCAAGGATCGAGTTTACGTGTTGCATCCGATCGAGAATTCGGGCGGCCTCCTTTTCGTCGTAAAGTTCAAGTGGTTAGAGTTTAAATATTATTTAAATATATTCACGTTTAATATAAAGGCCGATTCTAGTTATTCCTTCTGTCTCCGATCGCCCATCAACCAATGACAAAGTTTGTCAAAATAGCAATTTTAAAGTATTAGGGTAGGCTGCATAAGATAACCGGTTCCCATTCAAAAAAAAGTTTGGGAAACGCTGGGTTAGAATAATGAAATCTGACCTTTTTTGAATGCTTAAATTGTTTGCTAATTTTTTTTGTTTTTAATTTATAGGCGGAGTCTGAAGTAGCGGCTCTTAACCGTCGCATTCAACTTTTGGAAGAAGATTTGGAACGTTCTGAGGAACGTCTTGCAACTGCTACTGCCAAATTGGCGGAAGCATCCCAAGCGGCCGATGAGAGCGAACGGTTAGTTTTGATAAAAAATGCACATGCGATTTTTCATTTACCAGCTACCTACTTGCCCCCACCGAAACACTTTAGCACTAAAAACTTTTTAAAAATATGGTTCTAATTTAAAAAGATGATTAGTTGCTTGATTTGAAAATTGTTTGTTAATGAATGTGTGGTTAACGATCAAAATTTAAGAAGTTGAGAAATTAACTATGTTTGCGTGTTTTGAATTATCAATTTTATGGCGGTCATATGTGGTGATTGTTGACTTAATGAAAAGGAGGTGTAGGAGAATCAAACTTGCTAAATGTTGTTTTTTAAAGCCGTCTGTAGGAGTATATTATCAAGGGTAATATAATAAGTGGTACGCTTATTATCGAAAATTTTTTTGAAATGCCACGAATATCAGTCCCAACGACGAAAATACAACGAGTGCGTAGCACGAGTTGTATTTTCTAAAGATTGGGGCTGGATGAGTTGGCATTTCAAAAAAATTATCGATTCTTAAGCGTATCACGAATTATATTTAGGTAGAGAATATAATGAGACACACACATTAATTAACAAAGATAAATTTATACTTTTATGTTAACGTTTATAAAAAATGATAGGTATTCTCCTCAGCGTTGATTTTGACAATTATCTTGCATAATTGAAAATTAGTCACAATATTAAAAAAGATGACGTGTGATGGATATTTGTTTGTATTGGAAGTAGTCATAGCAACGGGTAGTAGTAGCGTACCACAGCGAAAATACAAAAGTGACAATACAACAGTATTGTATTGTCACTTATTAATAACCAACAACAACAATGAATTTCCATGGTGATTTTTGTCGAAATTATATTCTCACCACAATAACTAGCCAAATCCTCTTTTATAAATACCACAGTTTTAATTTACTTGTACACTACGTGACAATTTAAAACAAAATCGCCGCATTGCTGCTTTCAACATTTTTACCGTTTAAATTGCAAATTTCAATTTTTCACTTCGTACCACGTTGTATACGGACCTGGAAAATGGTAGGCAACAGCTTATACGTCCTTGTGAAATCAGTTGCATATCAACCGTGCGTCGAGTTTGTTTTAAATTGTCACGTAGTGTACAGTTATTTTAGGGTATTTTGTAATAGTATCTAATAATTGTTACGAAATATTTAGTTAACCAAAATTAGTTGAACTTCGGTTGAAGATAACTCGGTTTGGTTATCGAAGTTATGGCAGGAAAATTTCAATTTAAATTGGTTGATAAGTATATTAATTTGGATTGAGTAGGTTTGAACTGTTAAGTTATCAACTTTTCTTGGTCAATCTTTTGTGGTTGCGATTCGAAGCTAAAAATAACAAAAATAATTTGATTCTCATTAAAAAAGTACTGTTAGACACTGTTTGTTATTGAAGTTGATGGTCAGTACGATAACTTCAAAATGTTTCGATTTTACAATTTTAAATTAAAATTTTTGTTATTTATTTAATTTGAACGTATCTAATTGCTTCCGGTCACGTTTTTAAAATTAATTCAGCAAGAGCTTGTTAAATAATTACCTTCTGAATGTTACATATTTTTGCGAATTGAAATGAATCCAATGTGAGCATATGTGGAATACGAATGAGTTTGCATGAGAAACTAAAAATGAAAATATGACCGTAATCGGAATTAGAAAACTGCTAAAAAAAAATTTAGTTTGTTTTTTTAATATACATACACTCGCGTGCAGTAAAATCGCATACCATTTCAAAAATTAACTAACACAGTTTTACGATTTTTAATGAGAAACCGCTGGCTACACACATTCCTATATACCTGTACGGTCTGCCTCTCCCGTGCGCGCCTGTACCAAGTATACCGGAACGTGTGGATGGTAAACTTGATTTTTGAAGTGTATGCAATTTTCTGCACCGCGAGTGTACCTAGTTGCTGTTTATTAAAACCGTAACATTTATGGAACGTGTGTTTTTTTCTATTTTCTATATATTTTTTTTCGCCACTTGTAATATTAAATTTAGCATTAATATAAAAGTTTTTGATTGTTGATAATTTGTTACTTGGCAATTTCACGATTCACATATACCGGCCTTCGAATAAAGACGGAATTACGTCAAGCTTCTACCGCGTTAATTTCGATAGGTAATTTCATTTAGTAGTCTCTTCGCATGCAATCACAGTAAGCAATGTTTTTTTCTAATTCCCATTTCGATCATTCATTGTCAGTATCTACAGTTTGTTTACCTACCACATGATTCACAGAGCAGGCTGTGAGTATTCATTTTATAACTGAAATTTTTGTTACAAACCAAATATGACACTTCCTAAGAACATGTCAAAATCATTTACGGCAATGGCAGCATGTTTATTTAAATATAAATTGCCAAAAAGACACTAAAGGAAACGAAACAGGCAACTAATTGGTGATTAAAATGACAAATTTTTGGAAAATGCCAAATTTGGTTTGTAGCAAAAGTTTACATGGTTATGGAAATAGTATATCGATACAATGTTGGTGAATCGAAAAACAAACGAGGGTTCCTTTAAAGCTACTTGATATTTTTAAAGGTAGTATTTTTTTTATATCACAACCGTCCTTAAATGCCTACAAAAAATTCAGTTCAAAAAAATTAGTAGTATTTGTAATACAAGATTGTAATACAAAATCGACAAAAGTAGACATAGCACTATTGTGCTTTAAGGTATCGATATTAAGCCGGGGCTATATGTATATGCGATGTTTGTTAAATACCGAATATTCGCCATTCACCTAGGTGTTTGGTTTGGTATTTGTTGTATGCCAAGCACTATAAAACAGACACGCGCACTTTGTCGAATACTCGCCAAGCACGTGAAGCAAGAACAATCTATGCGTGATGCCAGTGCTTGATGTGGCATAAAAGACTGCGTGAATATTTGTGCTCGATTTTGGGCGAGCAAAGCACGAGCAACCCATTCACACTACGAGGAGTTCACCAAGTAGTCGTTCGGTATTTGCCAAATATCACATGTTTGGCGCCGGCTTTACTTACCAGTTGCGAAAGTTGAAAACAAATTGAACGCAGAAGCGTGCTACCTATGCTATTTTTTCAATTAACAATAACTAAAAACCAAATTTCGATAAAGAAAGGTAATCTATTCGGCGAATATTTTCATTGCGCCAATAAGATGTTCCATTACAATTTTTGAATTTGTAAAGCGTTTTATCGTCAGAAAAGTTTAAAAAACTGATTGGTTTCAACATCTAAGAGTGAAATAGTCATTATTAAATCATTTTTATTTTAAAATGACATTTTAATGAATGCCGGGAAAAAAAGGCTAAAACCCGAACTTTTTTGTTAATTTTGCCAGATTTATTATTTTAGTTTTTTGAACTATAATTAACTTCAGAATATGAAATTTTGTAATTTCACTCGACATTTCCTTATAGCTAATAATTTTTACAACTTAGCACAAATTCGTAAACAGCACATTTATTTTGTATGCATCCATATCAGTGCATAATCATATCTGACCAGAAAGCGTCGTAAAAACCGATAAAGGCTTTATAAACTGTTAATTGTAACGGGACATTTCTGTAAAGTTTAATGTTATGTACAACCTTTCACGCTAACGATCACTCCTTAAATGTAAATAATCAAATTAGTAATTATTGTTACAATTTTTCCATTTAAGGTCTGATAATTAAGGTGCTAGTTAACTTAATTTGTAACACTATGATGTATTATCATACCTAACCCATTAAATCTTTCTCTATTAAATACGTGATGTTCAATTAACGTTTTTAATTGTTTGTCTACAAGTTATTGAAGCCATAATTTCTGAGAAATGTGTTCCTAGTGAAAATTCCGTTTCTATAATATTGGGAATAAATGGGCATCTATTAATAATAAGAACTTTCAAAGCTTAATATATTTGTGATAAAATTCATATAAGGGTAGTTTTCGATGTATGACCCACCGTTAATGCCTACTTATACGTAGATCAACTATGAATTGCAGCTTAATTAAATGCCTTGTTGGCCGGCGAATTTTCTCATAACATTCGACCCTTTGTTGTCAAGTTTTCTAACTGGTTCACGTCACTTAGCAGCAATTGTTGTGACATAACATCAATAACTTGTTGGCATGAATGTCAAACGCTTCACCTTTTACCTTGTTAAAAAGTTCACTAGTATTCTTCGCAAGTGGGTAGCTTACCGTTTTCATACTAATCGTAATTGCGTATTTTATCATTAGTATTATATAAATTAAATTTAGGATACGTAAAGCCCTGGAAAATAGAACTAATATGGAAGATGATAGAGTTGCCGTACTCGAGAGTCAATTATCCCAAGCTAAACTCATCGCCGAAGAAGCTGATAAAAAATATGAAGAGGTATAGTTAGATTTTTCATTTAATCAGTAAAGTTAGGAAGGAAAAGTGTTCCTTATAGGGATGTTAGGGAACGTAGGATGCACTTTCTTTCAGGTCATTGGCCGAGTCATCGAGACGAAGAAAAAAAAATTTCTTACTATGGTATTATGGCAACAAGGTTATATTTATGAGTCACTGTAAGTTAATACCGTTACACTCCTACACAGGTACACCTTATTGCCAATGCCATTTATGTTTTTATTAATTATTAAGTATTTGTACACGTATAAACTGCATATCTTCCTTTAGCATGCGCAAGGTTCTTGAAAATCGCTCACTGGCCGATGAAGAGCGTATGGACGCTCTTGAAAATCAACTTAAGGAAGCCCGTTTCTTAGCTGAGGAGGCGGATAAAAAATATGATGAGGTGCAACTACAAACTTAGCGTTGTTTTCTTTTTGTGTTCACTAATGCAAGTGTTGAAGTGCTGCTAATTGAAAATATTTCAGACGAGTAAATTGACAGAAACCATGGAACAGCTCAGAAGGGTTAATATCTAGTGTGATGTTAAACTACCTCTTTAAGCTTGTTTTTTTTGGTAGAAAAAGTGGTGCATTTTTCAGTGATTTATGTGGTGGTAGCAATTGATTTTGTGCGGGAATTCGATCACGGTTTTTCGCGTATATTTTGTGGGTGTAATTTTTAGTTAAAAAGTTGTGGTTACGAGGTTAAATGCGTTAATTAAAACTGGTCTTAAAAATAAATTGCAACGGAGGGATTAAACTTTTCTTAAATAAACCGGTTGTTTTGTTTAAAAAAATTATATCATACTTCGTGTAATGGAAAGTTTCGTTCGATTTCTTTACAAAAGGAAACGCCATTTAAATTAACTTCAATGCACTTGAAAGTTTTTGATTTCTTAACAATTTTTTTTAGTGCAATCAATATTTTAAAAAACACTTCGAATTGTATACACATTTGAGGTTTATTTTAACTCAATGTTTACGCATGGTATATTTAAATTAATATTTTGGTTGAATTTTTATCATCTGAACATTACAACAGAAACTGTACTTCATCAGAATGTATCACAAGTAGTAGTTTTGTTTTAAATTAATTTTGGCCACGGTGAAGCCTTGATTGCATTTGTAATGCATTTCATTATAATTTTTTGGTAAAATCAAAGTAATTAAATAATTATTGCTGCACATGTGCTAGCTTTTTAAATTTTAAGAGGTATATCATCGTTGTGGTACAATTCGAAGTTATTCTTGAACGCTTTCCTTTTGTTGTTTAAATATAATTTTGTGCGATTTTCAAAAAAATCTTTCATAAATACATAACCTTAATTTATATTTCCTAAATGCGTTAAATTAATTTGTAAATGCTTGAATTAAAAAAAAAATGATAACGAAGAGTTGTATATAGTAAATATTTGGATTAATTTGAAACAAATACTTTTGGTTCCTGATATGTCCGAGTCGATATGGACAATAATTTGTGGTCACAATAAGTTGAGTACGTTCCATGGTACTCTGTTTTATATAGTTGCATGCACGTAGATGTTTTGTTTTTGAGTATAAGATTTATTAATATCTTGCAAGGATTTTTCGGCGTAACACGGATATGTTTACACTGCACTGATCCATGGGGATGTGTACATCTGAATATTTAGATCTCATTATCTTGTTTAAATCGTAGAGTGAAATTAGATAGATTAAATAATACTGTAGTCATTCAGGCCATCTTGAGATATAGGCCAGTCGGTGTAAACGTAACTAAGAAATCGATTGTTAAAAGTTGAAATTTTGATGCAATCAAATTTCAGTTTTTTCAATATTTAAGAAATTTGGTTGTATGACTAACATTAGTTTTGCCTATAATGTCAACCGTAATGTTCAAAATTGAATGCTATAAAACAATATTGTCATGTATAGGTGGCCCGTAAATTGGCCATGGTTGAAGCTGATTTGGAAAGAGCAGAGGAACGTGCCGAGGCAGGAGAAGCGTAGGTTTCCTATTTTACCTTTTACTGTGTTTTCAATGTTTTGGCATGAATTGTTTTACAGGATAATATTTTAGTGGTAAATAATATACAGGCATTTATAACTATAACGAATCAAAAAAATAAAAAAAAATATTAATCATTTAGAACAATGATGAATTTTGTGAAAATTAACAAGTGTTTTTATTAGCTAGTTTTACATAATAATTTTTTGCAATTAATAAATATATGCTAGTTCTAACAATATTAAGCATGCAATGTTGCTTTTGTGTTGCCATAGGTTGCCCGCAAATTGGTGCTCATGGAACAAGATTTAGAAAGGGCAGAAGAACGAGCCGAACATAGTGAAAGGTAAAGTGTTTGCATAATATTTTCTTTTATTGTTTATTCTAATTACGTACTAGATATAAAACTAATGTGCAATTTTCATTTTACAGCAAAATTGTAGAACTTGAGGAGGAACTCCGCGTTGTAGGCAACAACTTGAAGTCATTAGAAGTCTCGGAAGAGAAGGTATGCACGATAAATCACTTTTTAGTACAATTCATGCACAAATGACGAAATCGCACTAAGAGCAACTTTATTATTTCATAATATGAAATTTAAATGTTTTTTTAAAAAAATTAAACGTAATATTCTGTGCTCTAAATGCATTTCCGTTGTTTGGTCGATTTTAATTATTTTTTTTATCTTCACAAAGGTTTAAATTGACTTAGCTGGTAAAGATAGGATTTATATTTCAACTGGGTAGCACCAATCCTTACAAATAGTAAATTGAATAAACGTAATTCATGATTGAATGATGCAACATGTTAGAATTGAAATTTTAAAGTGTTTTATAAAATACTTAAAGTTTAACATATTTTTTTCTTTTATTTAATAAGAAAGTTTAACGAAACTTCGACAACTGCTAGTCGTTGTTGGCCGTGTATTCATATCTAATGTAATTTCTCAAGGATGGTGTTTATTTGGCGGTCTTATCGTGTAATTAAATATTTATAATACAACGCCTACGTAAATGTTTTTGACAAAAATTTTGTTATCAATTTTCTTCCGGAAATAATATGGCATCATTAATGTTTAGGCCAACCAACGAGAAGAAGAATACAAAAATCAAATTAAGAATCTTACCACCCGCCTAAAGGAGGTACTGATAATATGCTTGTACCTCCCTTATTTGTTTTAACCTCCTTATTAAGTGTGAACTTTTGTTTTTGTGGAATTTTTTTATGACATTTACATATAAAGTTTTTTTTTTATTGTTGTGATGTAACTAACTGTTAACACAGGCGACAATGCGAGAAGAAACGTTTGCCGGTCACGTGAAAACTTTGGATAGTCAACTTAAAGAGGTAACGACCCCGTGTGGATTATTACTTCATGTTGCAAATTACACCCTGCAAGCTGCATTATTGTCTTTGTAGATATTGTGGTTTATTTCGTTTGTTGGGGGATCGACATCTTTTGTATCAACTCTTGTGTACATATTTGTAGTATTGAAGGTTTTTTATTTTGATAAAAGTGAACAACCTTTGTATATGGTATTTCTTGGTTTATTTTCGTATGTTGGTGAATCTTAGCATGTTGAGTGTTCTGTATTATGTGCAGGCTGCTGTTACCAGAGAACATTGCGAGGATAAAATTCACAACATGTCTGATAAGTTGCGAGAAGTAAGTGTGTTTAACATAAGAATGCCCGAAAAGTCATAGCACTCACTATTTATTTCGTATCGAATCTTCAATTAAATTTTGTAACACGCTCAATAATTGCAAAAAAAAAACATTATTCGACCCCATGAGATGAAAACAGGATTAAAATATTATTCATTCTGCAGAGTGTCATCAAATAATACGAACACTATTATGTTTTATCTGGTAATGCTTGTACAAAAATTCCAAATTGATTACTTTTTATTTTTTCACTTTTGGTGACACACTGTAATGTCATTGCAATATCCTTTGCTTTTTTGCTTTGCTTTGCTTTTTTCCCTTCATTTGCAAACAAAAATTTCTTCATTCATTACGGTGACGGTCCATCTATAAGTAAATAATTATTGTAAGTACAGTTGTGCTAATGAAGAGATTTGCATGCAGCTTTTTCAGTAGAGTGTAAATTTTATTTGTGGTTTGCTAAATACGACATTAAATGAGCTACAATATATTTTTAAAATATTTAAAATTATGTTTTATTTCAAAGTTCGAATTACAGGTTTTGCGTAGAAATTTCAATTTTCCAATAACAAATTTAGTTCGAGGCAAGAAAATAATTTTTCTTTGCAAGTTAAAATAGATTTCACTCATTATTCGCGTGCTGCTGCGTTTTGCCGCCTATCGTTGGAAACAAAGAGCTAGTAAATACAAAATATTTTACTCGACAATACTCCTTGAAATTATACATGGTAGAAACCCACAGTGGTTCACATTAAAAAAAAACAATGACATGTTCTGGTCTAGACACCAGTAAATTATAATACTGGATTATAACACTTTAAATTTATACCTTAATTTTAATATTATTTAACATTTAAAATAATTGCAATAAAAACGATATTGTAGATTTCAAAGCAAATTTTAATTATATTTGTTGAAATTTCAGCAGTTTTATTTTATTTATTTTTTTTGAAAGCAGTAAAACGCAGTACATAAGTGTTATATTTTATGATCACAAATAACATTCTACCCTCACTTTTTGCATAAATAGCAATTTTATGATGTTTGCGCGTTTCATAAAATTGTGCTTTAATAATATTCAAACTGAACGCATTATCTTGACAATCTTAAAAATTGTTGTTCAGTTTGGATTAGAGACCATTTTAATGTACTGTTAATTTTAATGGAACCGATTTGTGTAGGCTGAAGCCCGTGCTGAATTTGCTGAGCGTTCTGTACAGAAACTCCAGAAGGAGGTCGATAGACTAGAAGGTATGTATTTAAATTTTTAATATAAAATATCAGACCCACTTTTTACCGTGAATAAATGAAATGAACTGTCAAGCGTAATTTGTTCTAGTTGTCGATTAACGATTTTTTTATAGCAAAATCTAACTGCTGTTTTTATTGTGTGCTGTAACATATTAACCTTACAGATGATCTTGTGGCGGAAAAGGAAAAGAACAAACTCTTAGCAGATGAAATGGAGGCGACATTGCATGATATACAAAATATGTAATTTAAGTAGGGTCCCGTCTTTTTTTTCGAGGCATTCCTGGCACATTTCCACTTCAAATTGTCGCTCTTTTGTGTTGTTTAGTGAAACTGAGTAGCACTTAAAATTGAGATCATTCCTGAAGTTTTCCATTTTTAAACAGGTGCTTTTTAAGCTAATTAAAAAAAGCTGTTTTTTTAAGCAACCATTTTTGTTCGATCTAATCATTACAAATTCAATTTACCGTTTTAGATAGGTATTTATTTAATTACATCTTTTTGCAAGCAAATACGATGAATTGATGTAACTTGCGTTTTAATGCCATCGCTGTTGATCTCCACCCTACAACTCTAATAGATCAACACTGCCATTAATTTTTAAAGTCGGAACTTTATTTGAAAATAGAACGCAAGTTTGATCAGTGTTTTTTCGTTTTTTTTTTATCATTGTTTTTGTATATTGTACATTTCCATATTTTTTTCTAAGTGACCATTTAATTTTTATGCATATTAAAGGGAAACAGTACCTTTCAATAGTTTTTTAAAAGCACCAGAATTGCATATTATTTTGAGGGTAATATAGTGTAGCAACTATAGGTTTCCCTTTAATAAATATTTTGTACGAGTGTAATTCACAAAATAACATTTTCAATTGCTTGTTGATTCTAAGCGCGCAGGTTGTTACAAATCTCTTTGCATATTATCAAGCTATTATAAAATTTACATTTTTGAATTACTCCCGTCTATCAATTTGCATTTTGAAATTCTTGATTAAGTATTATATTAAAAAGATGAAATTATTTTAGTCTTGTTTATATTCTAATTATTAATTGCTGATGTATTTTATGTAGTTAAAGTAATTAATACATTTATTTTTAATTTACGTTTTTTTTGTTGTTTTTTGTGTTTGCATGTAGCTGTTAGCACTAACTCCTCACAGCGTTCATTCAGTTATTCTCAAAAATTATTGGTTGTTTGACATTTTTGTTGACCAGTAATAACATTTCAGACGAACTTGTTGCTGAAAAGGAGCGTTACAAGGAAATTGGAGACGATTTGGACACAGCTTTCGTCGAACTTATTTTGTAAATATCAAAATAGCCCTTCGCTCAGAAGCCTCTCTTATATACACAGAAATTATTTAAGAACTATTTAAATGATGTAGACTGGTGTCTTGCAGCGACTCAACTCTCTAACATCACCATTTTTAAGTTATGCCTCACATATTTATAGGTTGTTAACATCCGTATTATTTCTTATTTTAATGTCTCGTTAAATTTTCTGTATATATATATATTATATATGAACACAATATCAAATGTTAGTTTCTTTCACTACCTTATTATACAAAATAGGGTAAGTTTCGTTTTGTTTTCAAAATTACATTTAAATCCATTAACTTTTAACTCGTTTTTTGTGTGGTGTGAATGGTTTACTAATATTTACTAACTTTACTAACATTTACTTTTAGATGAGTTGATTCAAGAAAGAGGCAAATATAAGGCTATTGCTGACGAAATGGACCAAACTATGGCGGATCTCGCTGGATATTAAAAAACAGCTTTTTTCATTATACATACTTCCACAGTGGAGTTCAAACGCGGTGATAATAAAAATTGGTACAAAAGTATCTATTTTTAAATTAACTGGCACAATAATAAGCGATTAGAATACTAAACGGGCTTTTTTACAAATGTATATTAACATGATGCTGAGGAAGGTTTGAACTTTTTACATTCCAATATCGCCTTTTTCTACAATAAAACAAAGTAAAGGTTCTAACCTTGCCAAAATAATGAATATGCCTCTGTAAATTGCCGGTATTATTGGGCAGAAATGCAATAATGTAAACAAAGTCCATAAAAAATATTTTAGAATTACCCTTAGAACCCTAGTGCCAATGTAATTTTTAAGAAACAAATCATTGTTAATATTGTAACAATATAACATTGCCGGGTGGCTTCTAATATTAGTTCTTACATTATTAGCAATATGAAAAATCTGTTAATGCCCTACAAATTTATGAATTTGAAAGTGAATTTATGTCAGCTATGCTTTGAATGTAGCTTTTTATAATGCAACAAAAACGGATAATTAATTTGAACAAATTTTTATTATCACCCAATTAAAAATATTCATCTGCATATTTATTGTCTTTTTTAACTGCCCTGTCAAGTTGCTTTACGTAATTGTTAAAAATGAAATTTTAACTGAATCACTGCACATTATTCATAATAAACAAGAAGATGATAATAAGAGCTATGTATCTTTTTGAAAATTGTAGCTGATTGACAATTATTAAATATTACAATCTTGTGGAAAAATCAGATGATATTTATTATGTGACTGCCTAGTAATCATTGTTGCTCATGGTGCAATTTCTTTCGGATAAAATAAAAAAATATTTGATAACTTGTGTTTTTATTTACCTAAAATCGACTAAAATTAGCTGCTTCAATTTCGGTTCTTGATCTAGAGAACATAGAATAAATCAAAAACTACTCCATCGTTGCCCAATACAAAAAATACTAATCTACAAATCCAAAAAAATTTAATACAAAATTTTTATAACTGAAGCCATAAAAACTAATTGACTAATTTGATGTTTTTCAGTAGGCGCCTGTTATTTTGTTACACGACTAGGCGTGTGGATTACATACGTAACCATTTTGATTATTTATTATTAAAGACCCACAATTTTCCACCATTTTAATATTGTTTCCATAAATTTAACAGTATTATTTCCACCGCCATTAACGGTAAGAAATATATGAATGCTTTCTAAAGAAAAGTTGTAGAGCTTAAAAAGATCTGGAAAAAAGTCCGCGACAACATATATCTTTATGTTAAGGCCTCTCCACCCAAAAAGATTGTTGACAAATGCAATAAATTCTTCAATAAATTTAGAACGATATAATTTACAGTAAAATAATATGCAAGAAGAATTTGTTAAATTTAACAATTTTATTTACTTATTGTTAGTAAGGAAATTTTGTTATTACTGCCTGTTACTCTGCAATGACTTAATTTACGCCAAAATGGATTAGTATGTTGATTCCGGGTATTTTTTTCAACGTAATTTATATCATAAATCGGTTTTAAAAATTGATCTTTAGCCGTTTCAAATTCTATTAATGACATATCCGGAATATTATCTATCTCCACATCACCATAATCAGAATCTTTATTTTGAAATGTACGCGTTCTTTTAATAATTTTGCGGTTACTGTATTTTTTGTCAATTTGTTAGATATGCGAACAAACAGGTAATGGAATGCAGCTGACTAGTTAAAATTTTAGACCAAATAACCTGTCTGAAGAAAGGTTGTATTGTCGAACGTCATAAAATTTTATTACTTATTCTAGAAAATTCTGTTCAGAAGTCGGAACAGGTGTTGAATTTCGTATTCGAAAGGACTAATATTTATTAATAAATTAAAACACAATGAGTAAAAGATTAACCCCGGAAGGCAAATTTTTTGTTTACAGAAAATTAAACCGCGTTATGCATGACTTGACCAAACGCCAAATTGATATTTTGGATATTAGCTTGCCATCTAACGTATAATGATGCTATCTACCTCCAAAAAAATCGAGTTAGCATAGAAATCCAGTTCTTACTAACAAACCAAAAATTAGATCCCATTAACAATAACTAATTATACGTCGTTAACCCAACAGCTAAATTAATTAAAAAATTACAATATAAGCTTAATTTTTAAATTCAATTCAAGTATGTTTCTTGTTAAAGAAATGACGTTATCATGAATTCTTTAACTGGTAAAATAACGTCACGTATTTCATAAATATTTCTTTTAATATATTGGTCTTTCCTTTTTTCATTGTGAGCTGAAGTTATTTGCCTTATAATTTTATGTACCTGGAATGTACAATAAGGTTATACTGTTTCTTCGAAAAAATACGATTGCGATTCCGGTACACTAATAATTGTTACTAATTTAAAACACAACGAGTAAAAGATTAACCCCTTAATGCACAGTGTTTTTTTTACAGAAAATTGTAGTTTTAGCTTGTTATAAGTTATTACCACTACAGCCTATTTTTTTAATTAATGTGGGATAAAAAAGCCAATATGACCTTAGAGTTGAATTTATATCTTATTAAGTTAATGTAGATAATAAATATTAAAATTGACCTAGACTAAAAAATAATTTATAGTAAAATAACTTTTTCAATAAAACAAGCTTTTATTAAAATGCACGCTTTTATTTTTAATCATTTAGGTCAATATCAAAATTGGTTTTCAATTTTTACTACGTCTTAATAAAAGCTTGTTTTTTAAAGTCTTTTTGCTATAAGTTATTTCAAATATACTATTTCAAAACAAAACCTGGCTTTAAAAGCATTTCGGATATTATTGCTGTTAAAGTATCCGTGCTGCGAACCGCTTATTACCCACTGGGAAGTCGTAAATCTTTTTGACACAGCTCGGAAATTGACAAATAATTAGCTATTTCAATTTCGGTTCTTGATCTAAAGAACATTGAATAAATCAAAAAATATTGCATTGTTTAAAACAGTTTGGGGTTAGCTCAAAAGAAAAAAGTCTAATCTACGAGTCCACAAAATTTTGATAACTGAAGGCAAAAAAACGAAAGTAAGATTTTGATGTTTTAATTAATAACTTGGTTAATTATGATTCTTTAATTATGACTTGGGGTCAGCTCAAAGTAGATTGGTATTCTCTGTAAGATGAAGTATCGACCTCCTTTTCAAAATTAAAAATGAAAGCTTAAAATGAAAAGGCGTTTTACATGTATTGAAAATCTTCGGGGGGAACGCCATTAAGTTAATTCTCCATTTGATAAAATATGACTAAAAGATTTATTTAAAATTAATTTTAATCTGTCGGGGGTAATTTAAGTCGGTAATGTTAAATTCTTATCAAAATAAATTTACTTATCGTCAGGGAAATTTCATGTAGATAAAAATTGCCTTTTACACAACATTGTTTGGATGAGTAGTTTAGATTTAACGATCGTGTTTTTGCAAAAACAAAATGAAATACGCGTCTGACTGAACATTTGCCTATTAGTCACTTAAAATAATAAATATCTTTCGTCCCGTATGCGTTCCTAAAACATTCATGTAAATTAAAAGATATCAAGGTCAGCGTTATATTTTTGGTGTCAGCGGGTGGTGCGGGGCAAGACGTGTACGTCTACGAGATAGGTTGTGGGGGTAGGGGGCGTATCGCCCAAACAGATTTTGGCATAGAAAGAAGTGTTCTACAGCCACCAAATTTTGTACGCCGATCGAAGCCGGGTACTTCAGCTAGTATAATATAATACTCACGACACCGTGTTCACTTGAATAACGCTTACAAAAAATTAATAAACATTAACATAGGATATGCGTTCAAATATAATTTATTATTGCAAGTAAAGAATTTTTAGAAAATATTGATGAAGTGCTAAAATATTATTTTAAAACGACACTGGGTAGTATAATCCAACGTAATATTTTTATTTTAAAATCCTGCGAATGTCAAAAAATTATCCGTTATTAATTCCAGTATGATTATTGAAAATTATCAAGAATTTTTTTGGTAATTATTAGCGAAAAAGTATTGCCGAAATTACAGAAATTTAATTCTAAGAATCACAGGATTAATTACAGTTACTTATTTTGTTTTAGTTTTTTATTTTCAATAACTTTTATTAAGATATTATTATTAGGGATAGATTTATCGGCCCGACAAAATAGGATAAACTAACGACAAAAAAGGTTTTTGAAACGCCAATAAAATATACAGCACGACCACCCAATCTTTTACGCGACAAAAAAAGAATGTGCGCAACGAAAAAAATTATCGCACGACAAAAGTGTATATTGAACGACAAGAAAAAATTTTCCACGACAAAAATTTGTATTGCACGAAAAAAAATCGCAAGAACGGCAAAACATAAACGACAAGAAAATAGATATATTAACGACAGTAGGTACCCATTAACTTTGGTGACTTTGGGAAAAATATAAAATTTCTTGATAACGTATTATTTATTTTCAGTCTTGTTTACATAATAATTTGGTAGTAATATTGCACAAAATTATATGTAATGCAGTGCCACCGTACATAAAAATGCAAATAAACATAACACAAAAAACAACATAAAAAATAAAACAAAGGTTTTCTATTGTAGAATCAAAGCTTTTTTTGTTTTAGCTGGACGTCCGCGCTTACGCTTTTGATCTAACGGTATTAATTTTGCCTCATTGGGTACATCAACCAACTTTAGTCGTATCTTCATCCCCAAGACATGTTTACATTGTAGATGTTTTAAAAAGTAAGGGCATGTGCATGCTGATTCGTTTAGCTTGTTGTAATCAATCGATATAATCCATATGCTGTAATTACACTTTTTAAACTCATCGAATGTTTTCCACTTTCCCTCTCTTTCGTGGTATGCAGAAAGCAATTGTGTAGAGATTGGTTGATTTGTTGATTTTGACAATATTCATTCACTATTTCTTGCAAAACTTTTTTGTTTATCATTGCCCACTGATAAGCAAAGGTCCATTGTTGTAAAGATACTGATACAACTTCACTGAACTTTTTAAAATTTGGGGATTCAGGATCTCTATCTTTTGACCATTTAAGCAATAAACCCTGAACATTATTCAAAAATTGGCCCACAGGAAGTCTTTCCCGGAGCGTGTGTTCCTTTTTGATAACAGCATTGGTTGATTCGCAAGCGTGTCGTGCATTCGCCTTTTCTGGCGGGCTGAAGCATTTTTTTTATCGCTGGCTCAACTATTTTTGTCGCTTGAACACTGACGTGAATAAAATTATAGTTGACGTGAATTTATATTATTGAATGTGTGATTTCTTGTCGTGCAAAAAACCTATTCTGGCGTGCCAATATATATTCCCCTTATTATTATATCGAATTCTGCAATGCGTTCTGTATGCGATTATTAAAAGAATCAATTAGAATTTCGAGTTGTGGTCGTTTTCAATTTGCCAAAACTAGTTCTGAACAGTTTTAACACAGTTACGAGCTAAATTTCGAGTTGTGGCCGTTTTTGTTTTGCCAGAACTAGTTCTGTGCGATTTATTCTCTCAATGGCCGTTTTCGGGCTTTGAGCCTATCATATCCATGGAATCGCTCACTTCGAAAAGTTGTATGTTACTGATTGTGAATAAAATATTTTTTTCGCCACCTAAGTGATAAGAAAAAAATTGTTTGATTAAATAATTCTGTAGAATAGTTTTTTCTAGGAAGGTACTAAAAAGATTGTTGAAAATAAGAACTCTGGATTACATATGTAATCCACACGCCCACTCTAGGGTTAATTATCATTATTTAATTATGTCGTAGGGTTAGTCCAAAGTAGATTGGTGTTTTTTGTAAGAAATATCAACCTTCTTTTCAAAATTAAAAATAAATAAACTGAAATCGTTATTTACATGCACTGGTGAAAAATTCAAAGAAAGAACGATATACACACCTTAAGGCGCGTCCAGACTTGTCGGAAACATTGTTATTAACAAAGTTATTTTACATGTTATCAAAATTTCGACGAAGAGCAACAAGTTATTTTTTTCATCCTTTTAGTGCATCTCGCAACAGCTTTACTAGTTTAACAATAAGTTCACTTTTGTAAACGTTTCTAATCACATTTGTAAGATCAAAATGATAGGTTTCCTTATGATAACCTTTTTTTTTATAGACAGCGAATCGAAGTGTTTGTTAAATATTATATTAATATTATTTTTATATACCGTCCCTAATTAGAATACCAGAAGGTCAAAAATATTTTATTGTGATTGTTAATTCCTTTATTATTATTTTATTAAATACGTCCGAAGACACCCATTTAGACACACAAATTAAACATTTTAACTCTTTAAGAACGGAATTTATTTTCGGTTAGAGATCCCATGGGACGGAATTTATTCTGATGTAGTTAGATTTGTGCCGCGAATGTGCGGCATTCGGGAAAACTGCTTCTTTTCTAGTGTGACGCGTATGGATGACATACGTCCTTAAAGCGTTAAAAAACAAACACAAGCTCAACATTATAAAAGGCTAAAATTTAAGATAATTGAAAATCAACAGAACAAATAATTTTAAAATTGTCATTATTTAAGCAGGTCAGTGCCCCCCCCCCCCCCCAGCAACCACAATTAACATGCAAATCGTCCCTAGAGCGAAGGGCTCCAGCCTTGAATATCGCAAATTTTCTAATTCTTTTGTGCTGTGACAAATTTTATGATGGTTATAAATTTCTTATTTTAAAAGCTTTTAACTGCGTCTTTAGGAACTACATATTCGGCAGTTTAGTTTGGAAATCGTTTTACATATTTTATGTCCCACTTCGTTGATTAAAAATTCAAAACCGGCGCTTAGCATTCTGGCAAAATTTTTAAAATTTCCGTCACACCGCAATTGATCATTAACCCTTTGAGTGCCAAGCAGCGCGAGATTGCGCTCTTCAATACACTGGCCGAAAATGCCAAGAGCGCGGTCGCGCTTTTGCTCCCGCACTAACTAATACGATCGATCTCTCTTTCATACTTATCGATTCTTGTTTATTGTTTATTGTTTTTGGAATTGGCAATTTTAGCTAATTCTCTAAAAATCATTTTGGCACTCAAAGGGTTAATTGCAAACGGAACAATGTCGTCGGCTTTTAAATCGTTGATCATATCACTGCCCACTGTACCGCTTTCGATACCTTTTCAATGGGCAAATCTAAAATCTTTTCCTTTTTCTGTGCACCACTTGAAATTACATATGCTGCAGCCGCGAGAAGAAAGTCTTCCTGAATTACCATTGATACTTTGACTAACTTTTTTTTGTATCAACCGATTATGCAAAATACAGTTCTACCAGAAGCTTCATAATTTAAGTACTTTATTACCGAACATAAATAAATGCATTCGAAGCTACCTACCTGCGACAGTTGTATTCCAGATGTTTCAAATTCCGTTTGATATTTACCGACAACTGGCCGGTAACAAAAATTGGTTGAAAAAGTATATAAATTGGTGCTTTTCGGCGAAATCTCGAAAATATTCAGAATAACCTTTTTTCTGTCTTTCTTGGGTCAACGAGGAATCCTATACACGTCAAAAAGTTTTGAGTGTTACAGGGAAACAAGGTTTCAATAACTTATTACTAAGTCTGGACGCGCCTTTACACCAATGCATAAATTGTATGTGGTACTTCAATTTTATGACACTGGTTCATTTCAGTGGTTGGTGGGTAGCAGTAGTAAAATTCCTCAATCTACAGCCTCACATGTCATTACCAAAGTCACGGAAGCTCTCGTTGCAGTGGCTTCCCAATTCATTTATTTTCCGACACCGGATTTCTTGTTGAAATTTAAGGACTTGAAATTGACTTTTCAATTCGAATCGCATCTTTAGCGAAGTCAGTGAGTCCGGTAAAACTAATTGCCCTCCACACCACAATATCTTCAACCACACCCAAAACGAGTTTCACACGTTTTCCGGACACTTTTTGCGTATCCTTAGTTTCAAAACTGCACGGTCACTCGATTGAGAACACATCTGTGCTCTAATCACTTTGCAGCATGGCCTTTCCTGGTCAGTCGAGGCTCAGTTGCTGAACGTGGAGATCTTATTGGATTTAGGCCAATTAAGGTAAATATGAATACTTATCTTGTTAGATTAGTTATATTGGGGGGGGGGGGGGGGGTCATGAACCACTACCAAAATTTCAGTTTCTCTAGTTTGATTGTAGCCCTTATTAATCAAAATAGCTGATTGAATCTGATCTTAGCTGATCCTTAAATTATGTCTATTCATTATTTGCATTTTAGAAAAACTGACAATTACTGGATTAATTACTGGATTAAAAACAAAGCATACAATATAAAACATTAAACGACAAAGCTTTTGCAATAAAAATATGTACAAATAAATATATTCTGAAAGTTAGTGTTACATGGTGAGTTAATTTTTTTTGAGCCGTTTACAATCAGTGGAAATGAAATTCCAAAAAATATTAACCAACTGGGTAGATCTAGAAAGTGATGGAGTAGAACTGGAACATGCCGAATAGCGGCCCAATCCGTGATTATGATGATGATGGATATATTGTGCATTAGGTATTATAAATTAAATAAAATTGATTTGTTACTCGAACAGTCTTTTAGAACTAATTGTGTCTGAAAATCGGAGTTTCACGGTAACATTACTTAATTAAAAAAATATATTAACTGACTTTATTAACTCCAATTATAGTAGTACAATTTAACAACAATTGGAACTGATACCTAATTAAATGCAGACTTGTAACATTTACGATGTCTAACATGTACATGTTTGTATTCATGCTTGCTCAACTTCAGCAAGCAAGCTTGTTCGTTTTAGATATTTGCCTTGGAGAGGATATTTTTAAACGTCCCCATAATGCAACTATTCCAGAAGTAGGCAAAAATGCAGTAAGTTTATAATCGTCAAACAACCAAAATCAGTTGAATGTTTTAGATTGAATTGATAACATTTTTCGGCTATAAAGTTGAAAAACACGGTAACATTCAAACTCCGGATGGATACTTACTGGAAATGCATCGCATACCTTCAGGAAAACAAAATAAACATGAAAGGAACAAACCACCTGTTTTAATAATGCACGGTATTTTGTCCAGTTCTGCGGATTTGGTAAATATGGGGCCTGATGTCAGCATAGCATATTTTCTCGCTGATGCTGGATACGATGTGTGGCTAGGAAACGCGAGAGGAAACACATATTCTCGAAAACATGTTCGATTGAATTCTGCTGTGGATGGAAAATATTGGGATTTTAGGTAAGCGTTAGAACAATGATTGCAATTTAATATCGAACAAAACCAGTTAAAATTACAAAGAGCTTAAAAAATACAATTAAAGTTTATTGAGGTAATTAAAATTAAATTAAATAGCATTGTTTATTTTCTCAATTATTTGCAATAACGTTTTTCTGTCGACATCCTCATAAAATGTGATATTATGGACGCATTTTTGTACGAAAAATGTCTATGGTTTTAAGTCATTGATGGCATTTTGATACAAAAGTTTTGTATTTTTGCACGAAGTTCAAATTTTTAATAGAAAATGCCATGTTTCCTTGAAAAATATCGAACTCTAATATGGATAACCCTGAAGTTGAAAATATCACGATTCCTATCGTGTACCCGATGGATACGAAATACTACATTAAACACTTAGATGGAGATAACAGTTTTTATTGCCTGATGACTGAGTTTAGATGTTAATATTTTTATCAGAAAAAATATAGTTTTTCGTTTTCTTGGCACGACAGTTATTTGCAAATTGTCATTGTAAGTAAACTGAAAGAAAACTTCTGATTTGCAAAATTTTGGAATTGAATGCCCCGATTGACAAAACTTAAAACTAGTCTTTTGGTGAGTTTTTTTAAACTGAAAAAGTAATATGAACTGGGACGGCCATAAAAATGTTGCAGGAAAATGTAAGAAAATTATAATGTTAGCATACTTCGAAGAACTTTGTAAAGGCAATGTCATCAGTAATTGCATCAGTAATTGCAGTAATGACAGCTGTTGGTTTAATGCTAGTAGATACTAAAAGTAAACCACGTGATTTATTTTCAACTCTGCCGTACGTTACAAGGTCGTTCGATCGACCAAATTATAGTGACGCTATCCCCACTGCAATTTTTAATGTAGGGACTAAAGGGGAATAACGAATTATCAGCAACTTGACATGTTTATTTTGCAGCGTATCGAATTTCATGTCGCGTGAAAACAAACAAACTTATTTCCAGTATGCACATTATTTACAATAAAATTAAACAAAGTAAAAGTTTATAGGTATCTCGAAAATGACGGATTAACTCTTCATGAGATTCAAATGTGTCTACAAAAACTTTAAAAATTATTTTCGTTACCAAGCTCCGAAAGTGACATCGTCCGAGCAGTGGATTTTGAGAAACGACGCGTACAACGCAAACGAGTAAGGAAAATTTAAACAAGTATCGATATAACACTTTCAAATAAGTTGTGAACACAGTCCAATAAAATATTACATAAAATGTTCGTCGCACCGCTATTAGGTTAATACGTAGAAGTACTAAAATCCGCAGACTTTCCGATAGTCATATGCTGATATTGGAAACTTTCTGAAGTATGTTGACATCGGGGTATGAACAATGTTCGTGTATTGTGCTTCACTTCAAAAACTTACCGAAGCTAACATTCATAACATTTCATTTTCAAATAATTTTCTACTTGTAGTTTTTTTCTGCGAAGATTTATCTCCTTCCTTCTTGCGCTTCTGGTTCTTTTGTGCCTCTATTATACGAGTTGGTTCCCTTATGGCTAAATTGCGAGTATGCCTTGGATCGACTAACTCTGGTAAAATACATTCTAAATAGAAACTGCATACTTTTGCTTTCATTTTTGAAATCCAAAAGTCGTTTCTCTTCAGAATATATTCTACCTTAATGTCAAATTCATACTCCAAATATGCAACCCTTTCTTCCAGTTATATGGAGCTGCCCTTGAATTTGATAATACCACTTATCATTGATATTTATCTGACTCTGTCCATTTCTCATTGACCAGAATTTAATTTTTTTCTCCATTATCGCTTGATCGGCGGGCATTTTGTAAGCTGAAAATGGACACTTCACTTCAACTATAAGGTCGTCACCTACAAGTCCATCTGGTGTGGCTCCTAAAATTGGGAAGAACAACATAGACAGGTGTCACCTCCCATGTTTGTATGTATTTATGTCGTAGGTCGATTTTAAATTTAGTTTTTTTTTTATAAAACTCGTTAATCCTTTTGTATACTATATCCTATTTATAGGTAATATGACGGCTAGTAATACCTAATTTACAATGTTCCTATGATACATATGCACTTGTTAGTGTTGAAGGGGGTCGTATTAAAAAACAAACACTTACTGTTACCGATATAATTATCATATAATTATCCCGATCGACAAGCTAGGCGACAAGCATCACTCACCCCGGACAACAGTTGCGTTGGGGATGAGAAATAAACAAAGTTCAGTCCTGTCACCCTTTTTCCGTAGAAAGGCGGACATTTACTACAAATCAAAATACTAATTGTGTTTAATTAGTTTTAATACGTGTTACGGTATTATTACCAAGAAAATGTAAATCTTTATCGACGAAAAGACCGCAGTTTTTGATAACAATATTTTCCTGTTTTCTAACGGGGATAATGCCTCTTTTTCAAATTTCCTGCCGTGATTTATTACTCCGACATTTAAAATTGACGAGGAATAAAGAAGCTTCTTTACTAACGGTCCAGAAGAAGTTGTTGTTTTTCTGGTACATACAGAGTGAAAAGATGAAGCTGTTAACAGTTTTCTTCTTTCTTCTAACCAAAAACCGCTCTCAGCTTGTAAAACTGTCATCTGTTCTAAATTCATTCTCTGTTCATCAGTCCTTTCTAAATTTGTCATGAATTTTTGTTTCTCCATTTCGAAGAGAACTGGGTCTAAATCGGGTTTAGCGCAATTTTCTCCATAAGTATTGTCTGGTGGATTGAATTTTGCTCGGCGTGTCAACTTTTCTATCTTGTTTGATTGAAGTTTTTTATTTGCTCTGAATTTTTGTAATCTTACACTTTTTGTAAATCTTCTTTCTTCCATTTTCTTGACAATTTTTCCAGGACTTCGTCCGTGCATAGTTTTATGCAACTCATAATGTGGTCGTTTGGAGTTGAATGAAACTACAGCTGCATTGCATCTCCTGGTATAAGAACGTCTCTGAGAAAAATTTATCCTTTTACCGCCCACAAATTTTGTTATAATCGAATTAAATTGTTCTACAACGTTACTGTCTACATCTTCTAATAGACTTCGGCTATGATTTGAAATAGACGATACAATTTTATTCCATCGGGAAAATAATTCAGGGTGACATTTTAGATCTGGAATCTGATTTTTATCCTCCGAACCTCGTTTGCAAAAATATTTTTCACAGTTGGCATGTGATCCGAATACATGATATGAACTGTTGTCTATATCCTTTTTTAATGATTTTGACGAATCGTTATTTTTGCTAATCTTTCTATAAGCGACAGCAGCGACTACCGCCGTTCGCAATCGCATGATATTTTGACCTGAAATACATTGCAGATAATAAAGTTATAAATGTGAGAGTATTTTTAGGTACCTATGATTTTCCGCAGTTTGATGGGATAGTGTTTATCTGTTGTAACATGTTTTAATGATGATTGCGACATTCTAATTTTTCCACTGTCAGTGTATTATAGGGACGAGATTCTAATATTTTGTTGTAAGTGTTACTGTCACCATCGGCTATTATTTTCCAGTATCGAATACCAAACAACGATTCACTTAATTTGAAGCCCCCCGCAATACTTGCAGCTCCATACCTGTGGAGCTGCTTTCATAATTCTTATAACACACGTGTTCTGGGACTGTCGAACGGCTAAACTGATTGCAAATGGAACAAAATTTGTTTTTTACCGCTAAAAAAGCACTTTTCCAGTGTGCTGTCCAACTATTGCAGCAGCTCCTGATAAAGCATTATAATTTGTTCGGTAGGATCTTTTTGACCAACAACCGTCGGCAATGACAGTTACTAGCGGTGTACAATCTTTATCAACCTGCCCAATGGAGAGCGCATAGTTAGACTCTTCTGCTGCTGCTTCTATCATCAATTTAGTGGCAGAGGCCTCCCATCCATCACATACTTTATTGTGGCATTTTTAATATAATTTGTCAGACATGTATGGAATATCCATAACAGAGAACAGTTCTTCCGCGTTACTAAATCCCGTCCCAATGCTCATTGCACCTTCCACGGAATCCAAATTCAACTTTTTATCCTGACTAGACGGTAACTGTAAGACCATATTGCACATATTACATTGCGGATGAAAAATAGATATCAATCCTTCAGTCGTCTCTTTCACAATATTTAAGTTACTAATAGAACAACCAAAGTGTGGAGCATGTTCATTCAAAAGTTTTAGTTGGTCGAATACGAATTGAAAGTCTATTATTCTTCTCCCATTAATTTGAACTATTTCTTGCAATTTGTTACAGTTTCTTACAGCATTAACGACATTCTATAATGTAGATGTAGCAAGGTTAAACTATAATGATATATTTTGGATTTATCAAATAGTTTACCTGATGGGAAGTAGCAGGTAAATCGAACAGAACAATGTTATCATTCAGTGTTTCATAATTTTTTTCCATTTGGTTTTCAACACAGGAGAGTTTGTTGTCGTCATCACTCTAACAAAATCATTATAACGATATATTGTGACTTTATCAAAATAATTTACCTGATAGGAAATAGCAAGTACATCGAACACCACAGTGTTATTCAATGTTTCATTATGTTTCTTAATTTCGTTTTCAACACAAGAGAGTTTGTTGTCATCATTCTAACAAAATCATTTATTAGATTTATGAAGTATGACACTGTTTGTTTTAATTTAAATGAATTTTGTCAATACTTCATAGACACACTACACGTCAATGCCATGCCTAATAGGACATCCATTCCAAATCTTTTTGAAAATTATTCTTACCGGATTTTCAAGAACTTTCTGCAATACTTCATCAAGTAGACTTCTAACCAATAGTACTCCTCGAGCTTTCTTCAAGGCTCTGCAATTTCCAGCACGTCTTTTCATAGATGACACTCTCGCTCTTGCCTTATTCTCTTTTTTTCCCATTCTTATTGTCCAACTTCCCACACAATATGCACACCGCAATTAAATGTATAATATAATACAATAAGTAATAGTATAATGAGGAGTAATACACAAACGTCTGATCTCAATCAAGAATCATAATCAACTTCTATAAAATAAAATGTAACCCCAGCCAGGTCCAAAAAAAAAGATCATGTAGGCATAATATTCTCTGAAATACACAGTAATATTAGGACAGTCGGTAAAATTGTTCAAAGCGTCAGTTCAAAAACAATTATAAAAAATATAGTAGGTAATATCGTCAAAGACCATAATATAAATAATATTTATCAAGAAGTTTGATGAGTTACGAGCGTAGGAAAAGTGGGGATACCGCTCCTTCTTTGCAAGATTGAAAATGTGTTTGCAGCCTATTACGGGATTAATTGTAGCAGGTATATCTATTGTCTTGCAATGATGTATTTTGGCAAACATTTTGTTGAAGACTTACACAACAATCTAAATTGATTAATATTTTTGTACGTTCTCGTGAAGTTGAGTATTAAGCGTTTGAAAATGTGCGTTATTTCAAAAGTAAATAATTTTTTTTAAAATAGAAAACTAATAATTTTTTAGAATTCCATCAATTTAAACTGTAGAAGAGATGCCGTAGTTTACATTGGCAAAAACAAAATTCAGAAATATTGAAAAATAAACGCTGTAGAACAGACCCAGAAACCCTTAAAATCGATACTATTTTCAACGGTCGCCTTCCTCTTTAACAGATAAAAGCCTTTCAATACTATTTATAATTGTTTTTAAAAATTGAAGATTCAATAATCCGTTATCTAGCGTTTTTTCAATAATGGTGGGTATCCGTAGAAGAGCATGTGTTATCGATGGTTACGGATACCAATTCTTTTTGTATCTCGTTAGCTGGTATCCTGACAATTTTTATAACATATGACAAAATTTCAGTTGGCATGAAATTGGAATTTACGATTTACCAACGAAAATTGATTATATTTTATTTTATTTTGTATTACATTGGCCACTCTCAGGGCACTACGACATTTTTCGCAATGGCCTCTGAAAGACCTGAATATCACAGCAAAATTCGATATATGGCAGCATTAGCTCCAGTCGTTTTTTTGTCAAATATACCAAACCCTATTATACAACTGGCAGCACATTTCGGACTATCCGTTTTATCGGTAATATATTCACTTTTTAATTTTATATTTTAATTTAACATTGCAGAAGCTTCCAGAATTAATAGGCTTATATGAGCTCTTGCCAAACTGTATATTTTTCCAAATCGTTGCACTATTTTTATGTCACGACGGAGCTAGTACTCAATCGGTTTGTGCTAATATAATATATTTCTTCAGCGGTTACACCAACCAATTAAATTATGTAAACAGCATGTAAAACTAATTTCACAATTTACACTATAAAGTAATTTTCAGACCCGCTTACCTGTGATTTTTACAAATTATCCCGCAGGCGGTGCTTTCAAGCAAGGATTGCATTTTTTGCAGGAGACGGCGTCAGGTAGTATTATGTGCGATTATATAGCAGTTAATAACTTTTGTTAAGGATGTTTTTGCAAGTATGATCATGGATCTGATAAGAACATGAAGATTTACGGACAAGCGACTCCTCCGAATTACAACCTAAGTGCTGTGACAGCTCCCGTTGGTATATATTACAGTTCGAATGATAGATTTACTGCTTTAAGCGTAAGTTAATTTTGTAGAACAATTTTGCATTTTTACTTACTTCTAATTTTCAATTCATTTTTCAGGATATAGATAAACTAAAATCAAAATTGCCCCATTTAGAACAAAGTTATTTAGTGCCGTTGCCTATATTCACTCATGGGGATTTTATCTGGGGAAATGATGTCGTTGAATTAGTTTTTAATGCCATGTTAAAAGATATGAAAAAGCACTAATGAAATAACCCCTACAGCACGATATATTGCAGCAACATTGCAGCAATATTTCCACATTGCAATTGCAGCGCAATATTGCTGCAACATTGCTGCAATATTGCATGGCAATATTTCTGCAATATTGCTACAACATTGCTGCAACATTGCTGCAATGTATCGGCAATATTACGAAGCAATATTGCAGATATATTGTCTAGTATTGTTGTGTTATAATTAAAAGGTATGAAAACACTATGGTTAACACAATTACGATTGCATCAAATAATGATATACATTTGTATTACCATTAAATGGATTAACATGTGTAATTAACATTTAAAAAAATTGTTTTTCAGTAAAATTTCTGTTGCGCGCATGGGAAATAGTATCGTGCACTCACTTGTCGACGAGAGGTTTGTTAAATACATCAATTTTATTATAAAAACGAATTTAATTCAATGTTTCTATGTATTAAATACCTTATAATAAAAAGTAATTATTATGTGAATTATTTTTTTAGTCAAAGTCGCGAAAAAATTTAATTTATTTCAAATTCTTTACAAGTTACGATACAATTTTGTAATAATTTTAATTCAATTCTATGTAACTTAAGATACGTTAAAATTTGTTGACAATATTGTAAAGTAATTTTGTCTTAACCCTTGAAAGAAATTAACACAGGTTGTACAATCATTCGGCAAAACTATTGTAATATTGACAACATAAATAATGAAGTTTTACCGGTTATCTGTACGGAATTTTAGTTGCCTGGAAATTATTCGAAAAATTAAAAATGTGGCAGAGGGGTGAATTTTTTGTTTTACTATTTCTGTTGCGCGCATAGAAAATAGTATCCTTCACTCACTTGTCGGCTAGAAATGTAGCGGGGGTGAATTTTTGGGGTGATTTCCAGACTTTCACAATCAAATTTACTTCCAACTACTTTAGCATAAACATTATTGTTAGTGCAAGTATATAGTTAGCGCAGAGGTGCCACGTGGAGAAGTAAAAGTGTGTTATCTGTGCAAGAAATTTTGATAATTAGAATTTAATTATGCAAAAATTCATAATTGCAGAATTCAGCGATGAATTGTAAGTCACTCCAGCGTGCTGGATGCACAAAGACAACAAGAGTTGCTGGTGGCCAGGCCACTTAATTTCCATATGAAAAATAAATCTGGCGATACATACGGAAGCAATGCCCACAGAAAACGAACAATGGTCGACTTGCGAAATAAAAAAAATCTTTGGCAGTTCAGGTAAGTGCTCCCGGGAGAGCACCCGAGCCGTCCGTATCAGCGCAGGACGTCGGTATCATAAAGATCTCGGTTAACAAATGTGACGCGGGCACCCAGACCTCTCCCTGGTTTAAGAGAGCAGAAAGCGTGCGGAGGGACACGCAAGGCATGATCGAGACACTGGAGGGCATAAAAGAGTACGAAGAATACGATGCCATAAAAAATAATAGGTGGTCTGAGGACGCGTTTAGGGCCACAAAGATTAAGATCGGAAATCCGGTTGCCACTAGCGATTCGGTCGTGAAGGCTGTGTTAGTGGAGCCGGATGATAAAAACATGGAACGGAGCGTACAAAGGCTCTACAAGGATAAGTTCCCAGAGTTGGGAAACCTAGAAGGCGACTTTGAGGTGCTCGAAGTCATTACTTGTATCCGGTCGCAGGACTCCACCCCGACCAGGAAAAAAGTTATTAAGATCTGCCACAATGGGACTAGTAGGAATATTTGGGACCTACTAGTTAAACTTAAGGAGGAGACTAGGGGAGAAAAACGCCTGACGATTCACCATACAAAATCCATGGCATGGGAGCTTATGCGAAAAATGACCGAAGTAGTCTTCCAGGACTCGGATATCAGGGTGGGGGTTTATGTTACCAATAAACTGTATAAGACAACCCTGGCGAAAGATGTTCCTAACGGTGCCCCAGCCAAGAAGGCTGGAGGAAGAAAGGATAGGACAACTTCTGCCCTTCTTCTTGAAGGAAAGGGCCTTGAGTATAGGTCACTCGTCGGCAGACTGCGTGATGCAGTAGGCTCCGACCCTGTTGGAGAGTGCATTAAGAGTACGAGGAGGTCTCGAGAGGGAAAACTCCTAGTCATCACGGACAAAGATGACGGGGCGATTAATAAACTACTAGACACGCTTAAAGAAAAATGCAAAGACATTATAGCCAGGCCACCCGGGGATGCACAGAAGATGGTCACGCTGCATATAAGAGGCCTCGACGCCGTCACGACCGTTGAGGAAGTTGCTGCGGCGGTCAGGCAGAGGGCGCCTAACATATTTGAGAAGCCACTCAAATGGAGTAAAATTAGGCCGTATGCAGGAGATACGCAGGCGATAACCCTGACAACAGGTGAGGAGGAGGCCAAAATTTTGCTGGAGGGTCCACCATTAAGGGTGGGCCTCTCCAGCTGCAAGATAGAAAGTCGCGTGGAGGTGCGTAAGTGCTATAGATGTTGGGCCTATGACCACTTGGCTAGGCACTGCAAGGGCCCCGATAGGTCAGCCCTATGCCACAATTGCGGTAAATTGGGTCATAAGGGAGTTTCTTGCAAAGATGAGGCTGAGTGCCCTATCTGCAACGTGAAAGGTTATAGAGGGAACTCGGGCAAATGCCCGAGTTTCCAGAAAGCCCTAAGAAGGGCAAGAGAAGTGAGTCCAACGGGAGCGGTTACACTGGATACGGCAGACGGGGGAACTGCCTCAACTGCTCGGTATTAACCATGGGTCTAATAGTGTCACAGCAAAACCTAAATAGGAGTCGGTCTGCCCACGACATCCTAGACGTACTCGTGGGCGAAATTAAAGCGGACATTGTGCTCGGGCAGGAGCCTAATAAAACTAAGGCGCTTAACCTGTTAAGCGATTTAAACAATGACTGTTTCGTGTATGTGCGGCCCGACCTTAGGGTGACAAACTTTAGACGAGGAAAGGGGTTCGCGTGTGCCGAAGTGGAAAGTGTACTATTCTACTCGTGTTACGTGTCACCTAATATAGACAGAACTTTGTTTGAAAATTTCCTACATGAACTAGAAGTGCATATTAGAAGCATGCGGAAAGCAGAAGTCGTTATCGCAGGCGACTTTAACGCAAAAGCGCGTGTGTTCGGCTCTAATACGACGAGCGCCAGAGGAGAGATGCTTGAAGAGTGGCTAGGGGCACTCGACCTGGTTGTGGTCAACCGGGGAAGGGTCCCTACTTTTGTAGGACCCATGGGTGTCTCGGTCATTGACTTGACGTTCGCCTCCACTGACGTTGTAAAAAGAGTGACGGAATGGAAAGTTCGGGAAGACATCGAGAATTTAAGCGACCACCGATTAATCACGTTCGAGGTTCGGGAGCCGTCTAGGGCCGGGAACCCGCTATCAGATCCCAAAGGCTGGAAGGTGACCAAGCACGGTCTAGAGAAACTTATCGCAAAGGGGTCGATCCCGGACAGTGTGGTCACAGCTAGTGATCTCATGTCTTTCATAAGGAGTCTCTGTGATGAACACCCTATACCACGGAAGCACACGTGCCGATTACACCAACCTAAATATTGGTGGAATAATAGCATTGCAGAAAAAAGACGGGTTTGTATCAAATGGAGACGAAAACTGACAAGGGCTAACGGTGGACGGGCCTACGATATGGACCTGCCCGCCATTAGGGGTGAATATTTAAATGCAAAAAGGGAACTCAAGTCACTGATTAAATCAGCTAAAAAAGATGCTTGGAAACGTCTCTGCGCGGAGCTCGACGAAGATGTTTGGGGCACGGCGTATAAGATAGTAACTAAAAAGTTGAAGTTAAAACCACGAGTTCATTTGACAAAGCTGGAAACCGGTCTTCAGGTTGCGAAGTTGTTCCCGACTCACCCGATAGACACATGGCCACGGGTCTCAATACCACAGGATGACACGTTAACTATTCAAAGCAAACATGTCGAGGCAGCGTTGGGCCGGATAAGGGTGGGGAAAGCCCCAGGTCCAGATAGAATACCTGCGGAAGTCATAAAACCTCTGGTTTCAAGTAATATAGAATCCATGACTAGAATATTCAATCGTTACCTCCAGTTGGGCGAGTTCCCAGTAGAATGGAAAGTAGCATATCTGACACTAATTGAGAAACCAAGAAAGAACGACATGGTGACTTACAGACCCATATGCCTACTTGATGTCATGGGCAAGTTGTTTGAGGCAATTCTTAAAGGTCTCTTAGAAGAAGAGCTTGATGCTAAAGGCGCGCTACACGAAAATCAATTCGGCTTCAGGACAGGTCGATCTACCATCGACGCTGTCCTGAAGGTTCTAGAAACGCCGATAAATATAAATCGCAAAACTTGGAGACATAGGGGGTTCTGTGCATTATTAACTATCGATATTGAGAATGCATTTAACTCGGCTCCCTGGACCGGAATAATGGAAGCCCTAACCAGAGCGGGGGTAAGTCCTCCTATGAAAAGGATAATGTACTCCTATTTAAAAGACAGACACATCATTACGTCACACGGCGATAGGTTTCCAGTGACCTGTGGAGTTCCACAGGGTTCGGTCCTTGGTCCAACCCTGTGGAATGTATTTTATAACCAGGTACTCGAAATGGAACTTGACCCGAACTCGAGACTGATCGCCTATGCCGATGACTTGGCGCTGGTAACAGAAGCCAAAAGCGAGACCATACTGAGGAAAAGACTCGAAATAGCCTTTAATCAGGTACACTGCAAGCTCAAGGACATGGGGGTGAGGATCGCCCTGCAGAAAACATAGTTAGTGTTGTTGGCGGGCAGGCGCAAATTACAAAGCCTCACAATCAACGTAGGTGGCCTCCAGATAACAAGCTCACAGGCTGTGAGGTACATGGGCATATGGATAGATAAAGATATAAGAATGACGTATCATATCAGGGAAACCTGTGAGAGGGCCGGGAAGGCAGCCTCGACTATCTCGAGACTGATGCCCAACACAGGGGGTCCGAGGGGCAGCAAGAGACGGGTTCTCTCGTCGGCTGTCCCCTCGGCGATCCTATATGGAGCCCCGGTATGGGAGAAGGCGACGAGATACGCCCACTACAAGCAGCTATTAGATAAGGTCAATCGAAGACTTGCGATAAAGATCACATCAGCATACAGGACCATCGCCACGCCGGTAGTCCTGGCGATCGCAGGGCTGCCGCCCATCTGGCTTAGGGTCAAAAGTAGAGCAGAGACCTTTAGAATGGGGAGGGAACATCGTAAAACTGCAGATGAGAACATGGAAAGTGCATGGCAGACCGATTGGGACGAATATCAAGGATGGGCCAAAACGTTCATCAAAGACGTCAGGAGCTGGCGACGGTGCAAGTGGGTCGAGCCCAATCACCTCCTGACACAAGCCATCTCCGGGCACGGTGTGTTCAACAACTATTTATTTAGGATCGGAAAGGCTACTAACAGCACGTGCTGGTACTGTACGAGCGAGGACACGCCACAACACACAATTTTCGATTGCGAGGCCTGGGAAATCGTAAGAGAAGAAACAAATGCCTAAATCGGCTATAGACTGAGCGTACTAAACGTGGCTGACGGCGTAGACAATTGAGTTAGTACAGACCGTTTAGACTATAAGCAGGACATTGCAGTATCAGGCCAACGTGGGACAAACCCACACCTAGAGGTAATGCCGAAGGGCAAGTTTCCAGGGTGTGGGTGGGTGGCGAGGGGGTGGTTTTTAGTGGGTAGACCCAAAGGACGGTGGTCCGGTTTAGGGGAACCCCACAGTACCCGAACATCTGGTCTCCCGTAAGGGATTTTCCCACCTCCGAAAAAAAAAAAAAAAAAGGTAAGTGCTGCTGCTTGTATGCATCGTTTATAGTACCTACGTGTAGACTATAGAGTGATAGTATAGTATCGTATTTTCTTCATCACATGATAATTTGAATTTACAGATGATTACGTCAGAGCGCTAGATAAACTTTCACAAGCGAAAGATTCTTCACTCCTAGACACAACCAATTTAAATTCTACCCGAGCAATGATTGAGAAAGGAAAATGCGCTAGAAAGGAAAGCGAGTAGCGGTTAGTACGGTTAGAATAAAAACCGTATAAGTGCTTTTTTTTTAAATTATGGAATACGTGCGTTTTGTTAAAGGTGACATGCGTATTTATTTTGAAATAAAAAGAAGTGTTTTTTAATACAAATGCCACAAAAAATCTATTAAAAATCACCTACATATTTTAATTCCAGTATAAATACGCATGCCCAGCTTTAACAAAATACACCGTATTCCATAATTTTTAAAAATACACTTACCCTTTTTATTCAAATCCGTTCAATTGCAATGTTAATTATTCATGTTAATTTGTTAATGTTAATAAAATTAATTTATGTATATACAGTGTGTTCACGAAAAAACGCCCCAGCTCCTATCGCTATTATTAGGTGTCCAATTGTAACAAACGATACGTCAAATTAAATGACGCCTGTCGTAAAAACATCGCCAGGCGACGTATATACCAGCGCGACATTTCACGACGTTCGGGCTCTACATGCGAGTGACGTCGCCTTGATCCGTTTTTCGACATTTTTAATTAATCAATGCATTAAATTGATTTCTAAATTATTTTAATTAATTAACTAAATTAATTATTTTTTAATAGACGTAATTAATCCATTTTTGAAGTGAAAACTTCTTTAGGCGCGTTAGACGATTTTTGGATGGAGTAAATCTTACGAGTTCGCACCTAGTTACGTCACGCAGTTACCGCTAATTTGATTAATTTATCGACAGATCAATCCTCAAAAACAATTGTAAAGCATGTTTCTAAATGTCAGAATTTTCATAATTTACAAATTGGAGGCCCATACTCGTACTGGGGGCTGTTACCGGAACGGCCCTTCTCTACATGCAAGCGGCCGCCTAACTGAGCACGGTACATGGCAGTAGGCCATGTTTTGGTTGCCTTGGCAGAACTTAATAAATAGAAAAGTCATTCTTTTTTACAAAGAATGATCAGACGTGTTTTACATTTTATTCCGTATTTTATTTATGTTTACATGTGAGTTTTTATTATTTAATGTTTCAATGAGTTTGTAACATTTGACGGCCCAACGTGGGGCACGAGGGAAAGGATTTTTCCTCCGGACTTTCACCAACGACCCCGATGCCGCGATGCCGCGATGCCCTTCTGGAGGGGGGTCAAATCCTAACATTAGGAACCTCCAGTGGCGCCCGCAACCGATGATCGCTACACGATACGACAACAGCTGCAACAGGCGACTCCACTTCCCGGAGCTCTGACGCCCAGCGTCGAACTACAAGGGGATCGTCAGCGACCGAACAGCGCCGCGAAGAGCTGCATTCCGCCGCCTTCCCCGCTTTCGGCATGACACGAAAGATGCCTGCGTACTAGACCCGCGTCACTCCAAGGGACTATGGATGCCTGCAGCAAAGTCTGAACCATTAGCAAGCAACCACGCAACCGACCACCGCTGTACCGACCCGGTAACAGAGTGCAACTACGCAGCACTGCAACAGGCGACTCCACTTCCCGGAGCTCTGACGCCCAGCGTCGAACTACAAGGGGATCGTCAACGACCGAACAGCGCCGCGAAGAGCTGCATTCCGCCGCCTTCCCCGCTTTCGGCTTGACACGAAAGATGCCTGCGTACTAGACCCGCGTCACTCCAAGGAACTATGGATGCCTGCAGCAAAGTCTGAACCAGTAGCAAGCAACCACGCAACCGACCACCGCTGTACCGATCCGGTAACAGAGTGCAACTACGCAGCACTGCAAGAACCATTATGTCGCCAGGACCCGCTTTGAGAAGCTACGTTCTGACGTTTTGGTCAAACTGGAATTAGTACTTGAAAGCAAACACGTGCAATATCTCGGTGGGCATTTATCCCAAATTGATAAAAGGCCTCGCAAAATTGCACGAAACACTCTTGGACTGCTGTCAGTACCTCCGCTATTAATTTGTAACCTGGATGTTTCGGATGACGCCGAACCAGTTGAAACTGAGTCATTGATACCCGATTTCGGAACTATCCAATTAGAACCTGATTATAGTGTTATGGATAATCTTATTCTTTTGACGACCCTGCTTCCCTGAGTCCTGACGCACAGCGTCGAACTACAAAGGGATCGTCAGCGACCGAACAGCGCCGCGAAGAGCCGCATTCCGCCGCCTTCCCCGCTTTCGGCATGACACGAAAGATGCCGGCGTACTAGACCCGCGTCACTCCGAGGAACAGATAGTCAACTGCAGCTAAGAGCGAACCATAAACTGTATAATATAAATAACCCAAGGCAACAGCTACTTCCAACACCGTGCTCAGCCTTTAGGGGGGGCGTGTTACCGGAACGGCCCTTCTCTACATGCAAGCGGCCGCCTAACTGAGCACGGTACATGGCAGTAGGCCATGTTTTGGTTGCCTTGGCAGAACTTAATAAATAGAAAAGTCATTCTTTTTTACAAAGAATGATCAGACGTGTTTTACATTTTATTCCGTATTTTATTTATGTTTACATGTGAGTTTTTATTATTTAATGTTTCAATGAGTTTGTAACAGGGCCTATCAACACGGAATGAACCATACATTCCAAACTCACATTCAGATTATGATGACGAAATTCACAATGATATTCCTTCACAAGTTCAAATTAATTATGTTCCACAATATTACATGAGCCAATAATAACAAATTATGAACTAAATACTTAAAATTTTCCTTATCAAAATATTATTTCACTGTTATTTCATAGTTTTAAGTCTTCACTTCTGTCGGCAGCCCCCAATAACTGCCAATTTTTTAAATTAAATTATTTCATTTCATTTTTTACGTAATTGCTTCAATTAAGAAATACACCAGTTAAAATCATAAATTTATTTATTTCAATGATTACATAAATAAAACAAAGATAACAAACTTTTTTTTTAAATTGTATTAACAATTTATTAAAAAAATTAACGTATTGATAATAATATTAACAATTTATAACTGCATAGCATATATAAGATATAAATGACATTTAGAAAATGAACTCCTAATATTAACAATTCACAACTATATCAACAACAAACATTATTTATAGTTATTTAACCAACAAGTGCGTTAATGAGAGCGATTAATAATCGAGACAGTTTAACGTGTGAGCGGAGCGAGCACGTTAATATTGTTGAGATTATTAATCGCCGCTTAACGCAAAAGTTGGTTACAATATTTTTCCGTTGATCGAATCTTACGAAATTGAAGAAAATATAATATAAAATATTTTAAATCAATATACAGTCGAACTTCTCTATAGTGACCTCCTCTATAATGATTTTTTCTCTATAATGATGTTTTCGTCAGGAATGTGCATTTTTGCACGTTTTGCGTATAAAAATACCCCTCTATTATGATGTTAAGCCTCTATATAGTGATTATTCTTTAACAAAGGTTTACCAAAATTCTTGGCGAACGGAATTTTCGGTAATAGAAATATAATGGATGTATTGAGCATCTGGTTTTTTTCCCCAAATTCCTGAAAAATGTTTAGAATTTCTTACAAATTCCTTATGGGGATTTCCATTTTTAAAAGTACTGCTGTACAATAAACTTTGGGCAGATTTTTTTCAACAAGTATTTAATTACATAAATATGATCAACAACTGTCAAACATAATAAATCTTAATTTTTTGTTTCATTTTATCGATTGGTTTTTAAAGTGACTGCCAAAACTGTAAAATTATACGTGAATTCTATATAGTGAAGTTTCTCTATAGTTATATTTTTTCATGGCTTTTCGAACATCACTATAGAGGAGTTCGACTGTATATTCAAACCAAAAAGTGTCAAAAGTTTGACAATCCATCTGCACTTTTCATCAATTTTACTGGCTGTACGGTTGCTAACTTCTATATAAATAGTATTACTATAAACATAACAAGTAATTAATTAAATTTGTATTTCTCAATGGTATATTTTCCATTCATTTTGTCATCTTACATTTAAATAAAGTGCCATTTCAATTTAATCGTATATTTTGTTACCTAGATACTGAAATCATACATTTATAGGAAATCATTCATTAAAAGGGGTCATAAATGAATGATTTCCTATTCACTAAATTGACCCATAATTCAACAATCACTGGAAAAATAATTGTACTAACAATTCATTATTACAAAAACGAAATTTTAAAAATCTACGTCTAGATAATATTAATAATTTACAACTTCACAACATACACAAAATATAAATGAAATTTAGAAAATTAACTCACAATATTAACAATATCAACTATATCAAAGATAAAAACGTCATTTAAAAAATTAACGCATAGACAATATTAACAATTTATAAGTGCATAACATAAATTACAAGATATAAACGAAGAATTGCAATTTATTCTTATGATAATTCAAACAGAAACATAGATAATTGATTACAAATACCTAAAATAAACTTATAATACTAGAGATTCTTGGCATGGAGGCAGGTCCAACTTCCCTTCCCTTAAATTGATGCTACGTTTTAGCGCTACATCTGTGAATAAAAAAATGTAAAATAAATAATCTTATTAAAAATTATCATTACAATCGGTTACCTTCGAAGATTTCTATAATTTTCAAATCTTTGATTTTAATATTTTTCTTCGCACCTGTCTCTTTCAGCTCCTCGAATACTTTTTTCATTTCCATTTTCTAAATTGGTTTTACAAACGCTGAAAAATAATAATAACTATAAAAACTGATTTCAGTAAAGCTTCTATAACAGGTGTAAAGACATGAAACTGTGTATTAACGATTAAATTCTGAATAAAATGTATCAAAATTTTTTGATTCGATGTCGTTTTACAGTTTTCAAATTATACTGTGTACCTATTACTATTAAAGGTATAATTTAATCTGTTCCTGTGAATTTACAATAATCAAAGATTAGATAATAATTGATTGTGGTGGAAGATTATTTTATTACTTTGTATTCAAAATTTGTTCCTTAATATACGGGGTTTCATTTATTTACAACACCTTGCACAGAGTTAATTCTATATTACGTGCCACCGTTTTGATTAATTAAAACAGTATTCTTAACTAATTTTATTTATTTAAAATGTACAAAGATTTTTGGATGTTTTAGACTACAACTTTATTGAATGAATGTGAGTACTTTTGTTTGATCGGCTCAAAGCTAGTTTTGAGTGCCGACCAACCTTTATTTTATTGGGGTTGTGTGTTATCTGAAAAACAATGGAAGAAAATAAGCAACAAGTATATTATTTTTTTAATTTAGATGAGTCGGTACAATTATCAATCTTTAATACAAAATCACAGTTTACCCATAGAATTGCCATTTTTTATGTAAATGTAATATGCATGTTATGTACCAGGTCAGAAACCATATAAATGAAATATTGTCATTCCAAGAAACCAACAACCCCAATAAAAGAAAGGTCGGTCGGTCGGTCGGTCCAAAAAACGTAAATCTAAAACGTTGGTTAAAAAATATAAAATACCATACATATGCTTTAAATAAGATTTATTGATTACAACATTTTTACAAACAAATACAAATTTACATTACGAAACATATTACGGTCTTCCAAACAGTGGCAAACCATTGTCCAGGTCGTTTCGCGATTCACACAATGCCAATTGTTGTATCTGGTTCTGTTTAATTAATAAAAATTATGCAATATTTTTCATGTATTTAGTACTTACGATTAACATCTGACACAGTGATGTGGCGGATTGCATCGTTGTACGAAAATTGATTGGATCAGGACTTCTTTTTCCAGGATTCCAGTCTCTAGAAAATGTCACTTGTGCTTGACAAACATTAATGAACCAATATGACCCAAATATTAATAGCACGATGACGTAAAATTTACCAGAACTAGAAAAGCAATAATTTATTTAAAAAAAGAGAGAAAAACATAATTACCAATTTTTGAAAAACATTTTGTTGTGAAATTGAAACGTTGGTTGTTGAATGATAACTGAAGTTATTTTGAGATCGCGTAGCTTTTATACACATTTAAAACGGTAGGTGGAAATCTCTGCGGGTTTAAATAAATATTTCCTTTATATCTGCATTTGTGCATTAGTCTCAAAAAGAAAAAGAATCTTTAATTTAGAAATTGGATGGTGTGGCATAAAATACAAGTTCGTGATTTCAAATTGATCTGAGAAGAACAATGTTTTCCTTAATAGAATTAAAAAATGCGTCTTAATTTTAGTTCAAATTAAAGTTTAAATTAAAAGGTATTACCAATTTACAATTTACAATTTAGAAGAATAATTTATGAAGAGTTCCTTTATGCAGCACTTTATTTGTTTTCCTTTCAAAGCTTTAATCTGTGAATTTTGTTTCTTTTTCCATATGGTTACATCAGCTTTGCTAAAGCAAATACAGGAAAGAGGATAAAATTGTTTTGACCAGCTTTGATGTTTAAACGCCTAAGGTAAAAAAAATAGGTTTTGAAATTGTAGTAAATATTACCAACCAATAAATTGTATAAATCGTATAATTTGTAAATATACATGATTTAGTTTAATAAGTAATAAGTAATTGTATAAAAATAAGACAGCTATAAAAATTTGCTTCAAAACTCCTCCAGCATCCTTCAACATTATACAATATCTTGTAACCTATGGAAGTTTGAAAGTGATTATGGAGTTTTCGAGCACTTGGTATAGATGCAATTTTAAATATTGATAATACATATCGACGTGCGAATCTAATAACATGGTATTTTAAAGTTTCTCACTTTTGTATTTTTAACATACGATGTTATAGTTTTGTTCTATAATATATGAAGTTTTTATTTAAACAAAAAAGTTTTCATTTTTAAAAAGATAACTGTTTTTACATAGGGTGATTATTGAAACTAAATTTGATCGAAAATCGAGTTACGATGTTATTAGATTCGCACGTCGATATGTAAAACAGAACATTAAAGTAGAAAAACTCGTCAACTTTTACTCCTTTGAATCTTGTAGATTTTCTGAATGAAAAAAGAAAAGAATTATATTAACAATATTAGTAAAATAAAATATTACTTATATTGTTGCCAAGGTCCTCAAAACAAGATTTAAAAGGCTGTGTACGACCTTGTTGCATTGCTTCCTTTGCCATTAAACCTTGAGCGAATGTATACACAGCTATCATATTGTTCTTTCCATAAACGCCAACCTGTAAAACTACAATTAAACAAAGAAAAAACAAAAAATACAGTTACATTAGAGCTATAAAATTTCATATCTTCCGTATTCAATCTTTTTGATTCAGTTTTTTCATTTTTTCGACGTTTCCCAGGTGGTGGATTGTCATCCCCTTTTTTCAAGCATTCCTCTTCTTTATCTTTATCTCTCTTTGGACATGAACACACTCGAATTCCAACCTTTGCACGTCCCAAAATTTCTCCACTACAAAATTGATTGCAAATTTTAATGCATTCATGACGTCCCGGAACTTGCAGAAGAGCCCTTAATCGTAAATTCTCTTCTTCAAAAAATTCTTTGCCACCAAGAAAAAAATTCCACATTTCGGTTTTTAAACTGCAGACGATTTCATAATTAGATGTGAATAATTGTTCGGCAATATTGTTTGGTATTGTGTTGCTATTGGAATGAGTACACAAACATTGAAAAATATGCACTTGATAAATTCTGAAAGCAATGTTTTTTTTCTTCTGTGATTAGTAGACTTTATTTAGCAATCATTCAAAAATTACTTTGGGTCAAAACATTTTTCTTGTATGATTTGAGTTTATGGTTAAGAGCTGCTCTGCTAATTGTGGGACATGCTGTAAATGCTAATTACTTCAGATTCTCAAGAGTGAATATGACTTCAACTGGTCTTCTATTCATTCCAGCGGGACAAGAATTTTTGCACATGAATTTGTACATAAATCTTATAGTATTGGAACCGGCTTGAGGATTTCCAAGCGGTATTACAACACTTAAACGCTGCCCTTGATTTTTGTCCCCTTGGTAGACAGCACCGGCATTTTCACATCTGATCACATGATCCCAAATGTGTTCAGAATGACCTACATCACAATAATTAGTTTTAACTAACAGTAAATCAATGTGATATATAAAATAAGCTACCTTTATTCATGAGATCATTTTGCTGTGCATGTGCGATGCATCGCATTACTGGATCTAGAGAATGTTGGGAAAGTATAAATGCAGGTGTGGCCCGAATGAATAATTCCGTATTACTTGGGTCACATTTAAAGTCTACTGGAAAAGTAGTATGAACAGGAATGAAAATTTTACGTAAAGCTGCGGAATACTGCAATGAAAAAAAGTAAATTCTGCTAAGATATTAACACAATTTACACACAATCCATGAATTTTTGCTTTCATGAGGATTCATCACAGCTTCGAAATTTAGATCACCTGCAAAATCTTCTGTACTTAGCACCATTGTTGTTGGTGTATTGGGTACCAAATCAAATATGTTCTCTTCTTTAAGGTACTGATTATCCGAAATTAAGTAGGATTCCTACAAATAATAAAATTATCAGTACGATAATAAATAATTTTTAGGTCAAATAAAAATATACGATTTATTTTAAATTGATACGAGATGAAATTTAAGATTGTACAAAGGTAGAGGTAGGTAGATCAAAAGTTATGCACAAACCATTAAAAATTGCACTCGCGATTATTAAATGCATGGCATAAATGACAAAAATATTTCCTTCCAGTGTAGTACATACTTAATTATCCTCAAACGCGTTTTATTTTTTGGCTGCTACGTTAAATTTGTCTGCACTATTGAAAACTGTTATATTCAAATGTAGTTCTATTTGAAAAAATAATTGTTGTCGTTACATCGAATGCGTCGTAAAATTCGATTAGGCCGGATGGTCGTAAACGTGTTCAAACTTGAGCGAGCGATTAGATTATTTGTTTTAGCAATAACAGATTAGCAGTTTTATTTTATAAAAAAACGACGATCCAAAAAACGAAATATTTCGGGCGATTTGCTGAAAATTGCCGGCAACAGCAAGAGTCCGAAATATTATTTTCGGGCATGTACATAGCATCATCATTTTTTATTCAATTGTAAGAAATTATAAGAAATTAAAAGAATAAATTTTAATTATGAATTCCGCAAGCCAAAACATATTTGAAGCAACGAATAAGTTTGGCTATACAGAGAGGCAACGTTGCTAGTGTTCTTGGTACAGCCCCGTTTTCTTATATTGCGGTTTACAGATAAGAGTTGTGAATTTCTGCTGATTTTGCATTTATTTATTTATATTATACATCCGAAACAGTGATAGCAAAAATTCTAAACGCTGCATTTAACCCGCCAGAGCTGACGCGAAATACATTTTATTCGCGGCTAGCGCCCTGTTTGATAGGCACTGGTTTATAGCGCGGCGTTATCAGCTATTTATAAATAACTTAATACGATTCAAAATATATTAACTTATTGTATGCAAGCAAGGTATAAATTTTACGTATCGATAATTCTCCAGTGTTAATGAGTTATTTTATTTATTCTAAGTACCTGAATCACAATTGAACTGAAAGTTCACACATTAAATTTTATTCATTATGAAGTTAATCGAGTTGCCACAAAATATTTTGTCAGTTGTCGAGTCGAAGTGACGTTTGATTAAAAATTACGTACTTAAACATTTTTATTAAAAAAAATTTAAAATGTCGAGTGACGACGATGCAATAATTTATACCCCTCCCGACTTGGGTGAAATCGCCGATAAGGCTTCTTTAGAGTTAGTGCCCCAAAAATCAAAAGAAGTTTACGAAAGGGCCTATCGAAGAATTGAAAATTATCGCCAAGAGAATAATGCAGAATTGTATTTTGAGAATGTTTTATTAGCATATTTTGCAAATTTATCTCAAAACATGAAATCGTCAACTTTGTGGTCCCATTATTCAATGGTAAAACACAACGTCAATATTTCAAAGTACATGAAATTGTATGCTTATTTAAAAAGTAAACATAATGGATATTTCCAGGATACTATCCCAGCAACACTTTAAAAAATTCCTTAACGTTGCTCCTGATGATAAGTAGGTATTTAGTGCGTAAGGTAAATTTACAATGAATAATTTGTTTACATATTTTGATTATCAATTATTTTTGTAATAGGTTGCTTTTGTATTTGGAATTGCGGTCTCATGTCGACGTGAACAATTGGCGCGCATGACCGTAGATCCCATAGAAGATTTAGGATCTGCGTTGTTAATAAAAATACCAGACAATAAAACAAATAAACCACGATAACTTACGGTGACGGGAAATATTTAAGATATTATAGAAAATAATGTACATCTCCGTCCAAAAGAAATAAGTGATAATCAATTTTTTTTTTAAATTACCGACACCGAAAATGTACTAAGCAAGTTGTTGCCATACACAAATTTGGTTCCAAGCTACAACAAATAGCAACGTATCCAGGGGGTGATTTAACTTCCTTAACCCTAGAATGGTATCGTTAGTGGATTTAACACTGGATCAATATCGATACGTAAAATGTACGCATTGCTTGCATACAATAAGCGTCTAGTTGATATATTTTGAATCGTATTGAGTTACAGATAAGTAGCTGATAACGCGCTATAAACCAGTGCCTATCAAACACGACACTAGCCGCGAATAAAATTTATTTTACGTCAGCTCTGGCGAGTTAAATGCGGCGCGGTGTTTGGAATTTTGCTATCACTGTTTCCAATGTATAATATAAATAAATAAATGCAAAATTAACAGTAAGTCTCAGCTCTTAACAACTCTCCTTTTTCATTTTTAATTGTTATAATATTGTTTGTATTTTCTTATTAAATTTTTAACTCTTACTCTTTGCTTCTTGTATTCTTCATAGTTCTTTTCTATTCTATTATTTAGGTACATTTGCCACCTTGTTTTCTTAGTTCTTACTTCCTGTTTTATTTCTTCTGTCCACCATGTAGTTTGTTTCTTATATCTATTTTCCTTGTGTGTTCCGCATATATTTTTAGCTGCCTCTATTTCAATGCATTCCAAATTTCTTCCATATCTTTATTTCCTATTTCATCCTTAATCTTTCCTATTTCTCTCTCTACACTTTCTTCATATCTTTTAGCTATTTGTTTCTCCTTTAATTTATGACTTGATTGTTTCTCTACTCCTCCTTATTTCTTACTTTTCATCTTGTAGTTTCTCTTTCACCCTTCTTTGTTTTATCTTAGCTACTACGAGAAAATGATCACTCCCCCAGTTCTTACCCTCTGTTTACCACTACATCTTTAATTATTGATCTGTTCTCTCTTTCTGTAATTATGTAATCTATTACGAAATACTCTCCTCTACTTGGAGCTGCTTTTGTGTTCGAATTTTATCATATCTTTATGCTGGTAGAAGGAATTTGCAATGATTAAGTTATATATTGTGCAAAAATTCAGTAGTCTTCGTCCATTATTACTCCGTACTTCTCCAAATTTTCCAATCATTCTATATGTATTAGCTCCTTTTGCTACTCTTGCATTCATATCTCCAACCACCCATATACATCCTCTAGCTATTTATACAGTTTGGCTTGGTTGCTCTCAAAAATTATCTTTATTTTCTGCTTTTGCATCTTCATCTTGCCCATATACTGCAATTACCGTTTCTACCTGCATTTAGTCTTTTAATTCAATCAGTAAAATTCTGTCTGATATAGCTTCCCATTTATTTATCGTGTTTTTAATATCTTTACGAAAAATACACCCAATTCCTGCTTGCGCTTTAAAACAATTCACGGGGTATTTTTTCAACTGACGGCGATATAAACCATTTATGAGATGGGCTTATAGTCAAACTTACTGTTAGAATAACAACAATTTTTGTACTTTTGAAACTACCAGAAAGATCGACAATTTCAGAAAATACAAGAATTTCCGTCTTAAAAGGATTTTTGTGAACAAATTTTATTGAGCCAAGATCAATGTTAATTTTTTCAGTTTAAAAATTATATAAAAGGTTACCTCTCTATCAAACAAAGCACCATTGAGCAGTGAAGAACCATTGTGCAATGCGTCCTGAACCATTCTTCTAAAATAGAGGATGGAATGAACATTGAATATTTCAATAATGACTGAATAGTTTCATACTTACACGGTAGCATCATTGTATAACTCATATTCTTGAGATGGGGTTAAAATTCCCGAATAATCCTCCATTCTAGAAAAAGAACTGTGTAATTTGATTTCCATCATAAAAAATAGTCTAAAATACATAGTTGGAATAGCTGGTAGGTAAATACAAGTTTGGATTATCCTTGTTAACAAAAAATTCAGAAATAAATAACAGACATTAAAAGGTGACTGAAAATTTTTCATGTTTATAAGTTTTCTGTGGCATCACTGAAAAATGCCAATAAGGTTTCTACTTACAATAAATTAGAATAAATTAGACTTTTCACAATTAGAAAAAAAAACGCTTATTTTAAAAAATTAATTGTTAAAGAACAGTTAATATTGATAAGCAGTGTGAGGAAGTGAAGTGCTACTTTCAAATTCTTAACCGGTACTTACTTATTTTTGATAAATCATAATGGATGGTGACTTTCATTGTTTAAACTATAACACTACAAAAAAATACAGCTCTGGAAATTAAGATTCCTAACTGATACAAACATATAGGTTACATACACTATTACTCGATTATTCTCAATTTTAACATTTTTGCATATGTCACGAAATGAACATTATTTGAATTTTTTGGAGTAAATAGCATTACATTCCAAATCAATGTAGTAAATTTGCAAATTTCAAGTCATTGACCCGTAAAATAACTGCCGACCCTACAACCACTTGTTGCGTCATTTTGTACATATGCAATTCCCTTTCAGCTGTACAAAAATGAATCACTGTAAATAGTAAATTACATAAGAGTTCAAAGGGAGCAAAGAACACGTGCAATTCATGTGAATCATGGAGTCACTAGATTTGTTTACCGGCAATAACCTCTCTTTGCAAGTTTCACAGAAAACAGCTATACTTACCTACTTGAACTCGTTCAATGATAAAGCATAAATTTGTCACCACTCTTTTTAAACTATTGAAAACAACCGGATAAATGTGGACGGTAAAAAAAAGCATGCACCTTGCGATTTCTCTAAAACGTAACGCGACGTTACACAGAATTGTAGCTTCTGCGAAAGCAGGAACAAACACGGAACAAAGGGGCTCGTCTATGGTAAAAACTTATCTTCAAAAACCGGCCTTGAAAAATACACTGTTATGTCCGTTATGTTTTAAATTTAGAAAATGTAAGATCCGCCTTTTTAACTCATTGTTAATTACAGAAAGATTTTATAAAAAACATTTATTTTGTAAATGCAAGTATGTATGTACATACACTGTCAGTAAATTGAGAACGGACTCGGCGCGCTAATTTTTAACAAAATTATTAACGAAATCGTTAAGCTTTCGATTCCAGAATGTGGACTAATTAAACTATAAAAATAGTATAAATAAATAGACATGAAATCGTAAATGAACAAAATACACCAGAATAACGAGTCGACAGTGTACTTGAAAAGTATTCTAAAGCTGGGTGGAATAGGTAGGTATCTCGGGAATAATATAAAAACTAAATGAGTCATCAACAGGTTACTGTGATCCTATGATGTGTTCAAAACGTGTTTTCTTTGTAAAGTGGGGTAGACTGCATAACACTATAATGCAGAATGTTTTATAAATAAGAACGAGTAGAAAATGCAGGAGGTGAAACCTGGGTTAAAATAAGGTTACAGAAAATATTCTTTAGGAGTTAGTAGACGTCTAATAATTTTTATTTTTTAAATTTTTGACAGAATTTGAAATAAAATTCCAACTCTCATCACTCGGAAAACACAAAATAAATGTCAAAAAGCCTGGAAAAGGATGGAATAAATGGCAACGAGTATGTCAAAGAAAACGGACAATGATGTACCGGTGACCAACCTTAAACTTTCTAGTTATAATAGTTATTTCAAAAACCACCCCCAATAAAACTTGTTTAGCCGACTGGCAAGCGTCTTTATTAGGTTGCCTGGATTTTTGTTGGGACTATCGTGCTACGAAGTAAAAAATTGGAATTTCTAATTAAATAAGAAAATTTTGTACAAAACTTGCAATTTCTCAGTTGAAACGACTAAAATTTGTTAACGAGTCGCATATTAAATTAAAAATGTACTTAAAAAAATTAATGTTTTCCTTACTGTTTTTTAATAAAATTTAACAGAATAGTTTAATCTTTCATTAAAAGGGTCGATTACACCAACATCAGTTAAACTTACGAGGAAGCCAACCATTGAAAATAGTGTCGATTTTAAGGGCATGTGGACACGGCTTCTCAAATTCACCAAACGGTAATTTGGAAAGTGTCTAAATGGTAGGCATAACACCATACATTATTTTTTTTCTTTACGTAGAAATACGTGAAGGAAAATTATTTTAAATTTGCCAACGAGTTCGTACTCCGTAGACAGACCTCAATAAAGTATACCTGCTAATAGTTTTAGGAACGACCTTATTTTCCAAAGATTTTCGAAATGTTTGCTAGTTCATTATTACTGTAATGCAGTCACTAAGTTTTGTACAAATTCTTCTTCTTTTATCTCTTTGCAAGTGGATAAAAAAAATATTCAAACCCTTGCTCTATCTAGCAAATTGCCAAAAATATTTCGATTTTGGTTCTTATAACATACTAAAGTACTATAAAAATCCTTTTCCTACCGTGAAAAGTTGTAAAAATAAATAAAAATATCGATTTTTGTAATCTCTCTGAAAAATTTAAACTTAAGTTTATTCGTGTAACTATTTTATTGAGTTTTTTACGAAAAACATTGCTGAAAATTTAGGGAGGAGGCTTATTAACGGGGAAAATCTGTACGCGAGTAAATATGATAAAAAAAATTAAAAAATTTAAAAAATCGGTTGACAGATTTCTGAAAAAGAACTATTTGACTTTGATAAATAATTTACTAAAAAGTACTAACAATATTGCTGATCTATAAAAAAAGAAAACGTAACGATACTTTCCCAAATCAAGGATCAAGTTTTTCACAAGAACAAAATCGTGACAAATGTCATAAGACAATATTAACCCTATTTAGCTGTACCTTTTTACCTGTAATCTTTTGGTTTGTGTCGTTGTTGGGCATTTACTATTGTATCGGAATCTGTCAATTCGGGCAACATGCAATTTTTATAAAACTCGATGAATTTTGGCAACATGCAGTGATCCGAAAATTCTTTATCTTTTTTAATTTTTATTACTTCCAAATCAACGTCAGATCTACATAAAACCAGATTATACAAATTTCTTTTTAAAATATTTACTCGTCATTGAATTTAAAAGTAATAATTGTGGTTTATCATCTTTAATCAAACAGCAAATTGTTTTCAACTGGACAGCTTGGCATATATTTTGCTCCTTCATTGAAAATAAACATTTCACTTCCAAGAATCAAACAATTGAACTCGCCCTTAAATACCGGTTTTCTTTCGAAATAAAGAAACCACAAAAATCTAGTTTCACATTCATTTCGACCATAACTTATTGCAGCCGATAAATTTAAAATACCTACCTGTTGTATAGCAATTTTTTTAGAAGCACATGACATGATGCAAATTGTTTCAAATGTGTGCTATTATAAAATATTGTACTTAATTTAGCATTAATTGCAATTAGCTCTAGTTGCTTCCTAAAACTATCACCTTTTATTAATGTAGCAGACGCCGCTTAATTAAATCCCTAATTAATTGACTTGACCCCTTAATGGACCTTTTCAAAAGTTAGAGACAGAATCATGCGCAGTTGCACTGCGCATCGGAGGTGCTGTTAAATGACTTATTTAAATTTTGAAAAATTTAAAAACTTTAGTTCGAAAAGGGCACAGAATACGCAGTTTAAGTGAGCATATGCTTTTTTAGTGAAGGTTTTGTTCATGACATTTGATGCTGGGAAGAAGAACATTTGCTAACAGTTAGAGCAAAATGCTATAAATCGCAGAAAGGAAGCGAAGCTCCACATAAACTCAGCGTTATAGTCTATGATAATGGCGTTAGGTTATACCCTTAATGGTGAGATGCTACGTACTATCAATACTATACTACGGAGTGGAAGCATAGACGTTGAAGAAGACCGATGTGAACACACTGCAGGCGTTAGAGTTATGAATGTATCGGAGAATGTTGAGAATATCGTGGGTAGAGAGAATAACTAATGTAGAAGTGATTCGATGAATGAATAAGAAAAAGGAATTATAAGAGGAAAAAAGTATCAGCTACTTCAGGTCATTGTACAAGGAAAAATTAAGGGAAGAAGATCGGTAGGAAGGAGAGGAAACTCATGGCTAAACAACCAATTATTTAGATCAGCGGCTTAAAAAAAAAAATCGCCTAATGGCACCTAAAGAAGAAGATTCTACTAATCATTTTGTATTGAAAAAATATAAGGAAATTCCACGAGAACTCCCCCAGCAATGGCACAAACCTCGGGGTGAAGCAATAGAAAATATATTTTAAATAGCGTCTTTGCAAAACATGAAAGAAAATTAAAAAGGAAGCACCCAATTTCTTGTTCACTGTATAATGCTCGCAAAGGGGTTTTGGAGCCATCTGAACAAGATATTCAGAACATCAGCCGGTCACTTGAGGAAATAAAAGAAAGGATTGAATTTTCATACCTTCTATCAAGTTATGAAAGGACCAATAATGAAGAATTTGTGTCTCTGGGTGTAAAGTACTAAAAAACTCGGTTCTCATACCAAATGCAAAGTTTCACGCCTATCAATGAAAATAATCATCTTGTCAGAGGAAATTCTGCCATAAATTATTTAAGGCTGTCAATAAAATCTGATCAAACTATTTTGAAATATTTATGGTCTTTTATTCCACTTACTTTTGCGTGTGTCTCTTTTTATACTATTTACAGTCTCCTGTGTTTAGTCAATGCATGTAATGATATTGATTTATCGGAACTTTTGGATTTATAAAAAGGCACGCAACACAAATATACCATTATTATTCAATACAATATTTAAATTTCCTCCTTTGTGGGTGTTTTCTATTATTAGTTTAAAACTCAAAAAGTACACTTACTTATTGAATTCTCCATATAAATTTCCTTTTTCCCCACAACACTTTTTTCTTCTTTTACATATTATTAACAAATATTTTAAATTATAATTAAATATAACCGCGTCACATTTTACGTATTAAAATTTTTTTTCTTTTCTTACATTAACACACATTTTTTTTTTTTATATGTTCTAGTCAAATTAAAAAATTATTAAAAAATTGTCTATTTATGTCAACTATTACTATTAGACAATTTTTAATAATTTTTTAATTTGACTAGAACATAAAAAAAAAAATGTGTGTTAATGTAAGAAAAGAAAAAAAAATTTAATATGTAAAATGTGACGCGGTTATATTTAATTATAATTTAAAATATTTGTTAATAATATGTAAAAGAAGAAAAAAGTGTTGTGGGAAAAAGGAAATTTATATGGAGAATTCAATAAGTAAGTGTACTTTTTGAGTTTTAAACTAACCATTATTATTGTTTTTTGAATATTAGTCTAGTAAGTTAGTGTCAAATTTTAAAGTCACAAACTACACTTTTAGTAAACACCTGCACTGCGCACTGGTCGTTCGCGCAATGACGTCACGGTGCGAGAGAGATTTGCAATTTTGAAATCGTCCATTGACTCAAAGTGTTGTATATTGGTTATAACCGCTCATTGACTCAAAAAAGGCATTTACCAAGATAATCCTATTAAGCGATACCTTCTGTTCAATAATAAATGTACCTACATATAATTATTGCAATATTTAGCTTTCAATAGGTATTTACGTATCATGTGCGGAAACAAATGTTTTGGTAATGAGTGCCCGATTTGCAAACACGAGTGGGCGTAGCACACGAGTGAAGTGCAAATGGGCACGAATTCCCTTATATTGTTTACGCACAAGGTGTGTATGCTATTTTTTGCACGAATTTTTACCTCAAAATAAAATAAATAAATTGAACCGGAAACAACTGTCAGCTGTTAAATGTCATTCGAAATTTACAACTTTCAATTTATAATTTCTGCACTATTCCCCAATGTATTGAATTGAAAAGTCGTGTAAATTGCATTGTACACATTAAAGAATATAAATGAAACAATAATTTGCTTGCAAATGGTCTGATTAACGAGTTATTTTTGGCACGTTTTCACGCACGAGTGTTTCAAAGTAGATGTTTCCGTGTCTCAGTTGCGTGCGCATTTCGCTTATTTGGAAGCAGGGAGTGCAAAAAATAATTTTCGTCCAACTGATATGTATTTCGGTGTCTGCTGGTGAAAAATTCTTTGTCTATTGTGGAATTGTCGCCCTGTCATAAATTTTAGTTGTTAGCTACATCTCCGTTCAGAGATGCTCTCTGTTTATGCGTAAATTTCAAAAAAAAGATACAGTTTCCACATTCTGTAGGCTTTAATTATCTATCTATCTTATTATGTAGCCAATTTCGCCCAGATGGCCGCCCCGCTCACTGACTTGCTGTCGCGCAAACGGAAATGGCAATGGGGACCTTTAGAAGAGGCTGCGTTCACCGCCGTGAAAGATGCGGTAGCAGCTCCTCTCCGTCTTTCCCGTTCAGATCTATCCAGACCATGCGTACTGCAAACCAGCGGAATCGGCATGGCCGCTGTTCTCTACCAGGTAGGGCCGGAAGGTCGCAAGGATATCGTGTCATACGGCAGCGCTCGCTTCAACGACGCAGAGCGCCGATATCACATCAACGAACAGGAGTGCCTTGCTATCGTGTGGGGGGTGAAGCGTTATCGTCCATACCTCGAAGATCGTCACTTCACCCTGATCACGGATAATCGAGCCCTGCTATGGTTAGCTAAAAACCGCGACAATGCGAAATTGACGCGTTGGTCGTTGCTACTTCAACCATACGCTTTCACTATTGTCCACACGCCAGGGAAGGACAACGAGCTAGCGGACGTCCTGTCCCGAGATCCGCTAACACAACCTGCAAATGTAGACGCACGAGATGAGGAGCAACTCGTTCCACCGAGCTCTAACGTACACCCGGACCGGGATGCCGAAGTGTTGAACGCCATCATGTTCACCACGCTCCAGGAAGAGGTACGAACGGCTCAACTCAACGATCCAAGTTGCTGCCGCCTCATCGAACGCTGGAATCGCGTAAACGCAGACGGTGGAAACCGTCTCCGTGGCGACCGTGTTTTTAAAAATCTTTACCACGTCGAACGGAACCTCCTGTACCGCGTCCAACTTCACGGCCACCGATTGGTCGTACCACGGTCATTACAAGAGCGGGTAACATACTACTACCATGACTCCATTTTGGCGGGACATCCTGGTGCCGAGGAAACTGAGCGTTCCATCCAGGAGTTGTTCTATTGGCCCAAGATGACCACTTATGTGCGGAGGTACGTCCAAGCGTGTCTGCTGTGTGCACAATATAAGAGGATACCGACCCGGGAACGAGCACCGCAGAAGCCTCGACAACCTCAACACCCCTGGGAAACCGTTGCCTGCGACTTGATGGGACCCTACCTTGATACGCCACGAGGAAACCGGTACATCTTCGTGGTGACCGATTTGTTCTCCCGCTGGGTCGAAGCATTCCCTCTGGTCACCGCCTCCTCTAAAATTATCTGCGACCTGCTAGAGAAGGAAGTCTTCGGCAGATTTGGGTTTCCCCAGACCATTATTACAGACAACGGCTCTCAATTCGTGTCCAGATACTGGGAAAAATGTTGCCAATCCTGGCAGGCTGACCACTTTGCCACGGCTGTCTACCATCCCCAAGCTAACCCCACTGAGCGAAGAAACCAGGACGTCAAGAAAGGACTGCGGTTGCGAATGGCCAACCGCCGTCCGACCACCTGGAACCTCCACCTGACTCCCGTGTTGTATAGCTTGAGGAGACGCCGTAACGCCGCCACAGGAAAAACACCTGGGGAAGCTCTGCTAGGCTATAATCCCCGCCTTCCAGGCGCATGGGACAGCGACGTCGAACTTCTCCCCACTCCACCGCTGGAGGACATCCGCCAAGAAGTCCGCGACAACCAGCGGGCCTACTTACAGCCGAGGCGTTTAGCCGAGGCTGGAATTACTTGCGAGTACCTTCTAAGTTACTTTTCGTATGAGATACATACAAAACTTTATTTCATACTGGATATTTTACGTATTAAATTATTGTGAACAGAAATTTTGACGTTTTATTTTTGACAACCAATTCGTAATAATTTATTATAAGTAAGCGATGAGCAATTTTCATAGCAACAGAAGTTTGTTTAATTAATGACAAATCAAAATTTTACTTTTTCGTGGTGTTTTCTATATTTTAAATGAGGCTAAAGAAAAATGTAATACCCAAAAAAGCGAAAAATCAGTACTAAAAGGAATACAAGATCAAGATGTTATGCAACTGGAAGGAGGAAAAGAACATTTCGATTGTGAATGATTTTGGGTCAATATTAAAACACATAAGGGACGGAAGAGTTCCACTATGGCTGAAAGTTATTTAGAGGGGTTCAATTGAAAATAAGAAGAGATGCTCAAAAATTATATTGCATTCAGAGAAGAATGTTATCGGAACCTCATACTCTCCTGTTGTGGTAGAAGCAATTGTAAATTGGACCTTTAATGTGCCCGGCTCCGATAAATTGTCATTTGAAGTTGTTGCCATAGAAAAAAACTGACGTGAAATTTTAAACTTCTAGGACTTTTAAAATTTTACTTTAAAGATCTACTTTTCGTACCATAAATAGGCCAAAAAGCGTCACTTTAGAAACCAGTATGAAATAATAGTTATTTATGTATCTAGAACGAAAAGTGAAACTTTAAAGTACGAGCAGTTGTTTACAGCCAAGGCGTTTAGCCTAGGCTGGAATTACTTGCGAGGACCTTTTAAGTTACTTTTCGTTTGAGATACATACAAAACTTTATTTCATACTGGATATTTTACGTGTTAAATTATTGTGAACAGAAATTTTGACGTTTTATTTTTGACAACCAATTCGTAATAATTTATTATAAGTAAGCGATGAGTAATTTCATAGCAACGGAAGTTTGTTTACTTAATGACAAATCAAAATTTTACTTTTTCGTGACGTTTTCTATATTTTAAATGAGGCTAATCAGGCAAAGAAAAATGTAATACCCAAAAGAGCGAAAAATCGGTACTAAAAGGAATACAAGATGTTATGTAACTGGAAGGAGGAAAAGAATATTTCGATTGTGAATGAACATATCCTCTTGGTTTATTTTTCAAATAAGGTAGGTACGTAGGGCATTGTTATCGGCATAGCTCAGCTACTATGCTAGCAGACGCCGGAGCAACCTGGGTCAATATTAAAACACATAAGGGACGGAAGAGTTCCACTATGGCTGAAAGTTATTTAGAAGGTTCAATTGAAAATAAGAAGAGATGCTCGAAAATTATATTGCAGTCAGAGAAGAATGTTATCGGAACCTCATACTCTTCTGTTGTGGCAGAAGCAATTGTAAATTTGACCTTTAATGTGCCCGGCTCCGATAAATTGTCATTTGAAGTTGTTGCCATAGAAAAAAACTGACGTGAAATTTTAAAGTTCTAGGACTTTTAAAATTTTACTTTAAAGACCTAGCACTTTAATGATCTACTTTTCGTTCCATAAATAGGCCAAAAAGCGTCACTTTAGAAACCAGTATGAAATAAAGATATTTTTGTACTCATTGCTTAGGAAGACATCTTACGCGCATTCGCGCAAATAAAGCATGAGCTCATGCGGGAACATACTTTTCCCGCACTTGGTTCGTAATAGCATATTATTATATGAGTTTAATAAGAAGCATTTTGTCGCACACACGGATTTAGGGCACGCGAGCTTGTGAGGAGTGCCCCTAAAAGAGTACTGTGATGCGGTAGCTGGCGATTTGGATAGCGCCTGAAATATACACGCACTCTGCATATTCTACATTGGAATAAGTTCTTGGCATGTTTAATGCAAAACAAAACTTATTTGTATAAGAAAACTTGACAGGTTGCTAAGAATTATGTTGATGACAATCTATTTTCCGTGGCCACATTTGATTTTAAAGGACGTAACTGCCTTATGAAGTATTTTTCGATATATGTTTATATGAACTTTTTGTTTCAAAATTTAAAGTTCTATCTCAAATTTAATTTTCATGGATTCCAAACGGAACTTACGATATTTTTTATAATTGTTTGGGAACAGATGCTTCAAACAATTTTACCGATTGATCCAAATATTACTGTGTAGGTACTTCGTAGGAATATTATGGTTACATGATCTTTTTTGTATTGAGATACATTTATCTATATATATATATATATATATATATATATATATATATATATAAAATTGGATGTATGTGTGTATGTGTGTGTGTATGTATGTATGTAGCTTATAGACTCGGAATCCGCTGAACCGATTTTGATGAAATTTTCAGGAATACTCTAACATAACCTGGAGAGTGTTCCTGTGAAGTTTGGTGCCGATCGGGGGGGGGCGAAATGTCATAAAGTCACCAAATTTTGTACACAAGTTTATCTTTTTTTTTTTTTTTTTTTTTTTTTTTTTTTTTTTTTTTTTTTTTTTTTTTTTTTTTTTTTTTTTTTTTTGTTAAGAGGAGGTAACCTGTGTGACTACTAACTTCCTCCCCCATACGTCTTCCTCACCACGGGAACCACATTAACATTACGTCAAGTATTACTTCGAGATGAGTGACTGTTTAGTTCCATTTACATCTTATCATTAGATCACATCTTTTGGTAAGCTTTCACTCACACTTTTTCACCTTTCGTTTTCTTTCCTTTTTACCTATCATTCTCTCTCTATCACTCTCTCCCTCTATCATCAAAAAATTGCCTCTTATTAGTTTGCTTTCACACACACTTTTACTCATTTCATCTTCTTCCTACAAGTGCATCTTAGTAGGGGGGAATTAATTTAATGCTGATCGGGGGGGGGGTCCAAACAAAAATCGCACTGGGGGGTCACTGAAACTTATTTTCGCATAGAAAGAAGTGTCCTACAGCCAACAAATTTTGTACACAAGTGCATCTTAGTAGGGGGGACTTAATTTAATGCCGATGAGGGGGGGCAAACAAAAATCGCACGGGGGGATCACTCAAACTTATTTTCGCATGGAAAGTAGTGTCCTACAGCCAACAAATTTTGTACACAAGTGCATCTTCGTAGGGGGGGGCTTAGTTTGATGCCGATCGTGGGGGGGGGCAAACAAAAATCGCACGGTGTGATCACTGAAACTTATTCGCATAGAATGAAGTGTCCTACAGCCACCAAATTTTGTACACCGAGCGAAGCCGGGTATTTCAGCTAGTCCATATTATAAAATTGGATGTATGTATGTAGAGTTTGTCTAAACTTATTCTGCGTTTATGACTGTGCCTTTTACAATACTATAAGTGATCCGGCCATAAAAGTAGGTAAGCCGTAATAATCAACATGGGCAGAAGTGGCCAGGGCTGTATTTGGTAAATTTTTATAAATTTCTTGATGCTTAGATATAAATATGAGTAAACATTAAACCTCTTCTAATAATTAGGTAGGTATGTGGGGTTATTGATTAACTTAAATACTTGATGAATTCTATGACTTGTATTTGATTATTTGTTCTGAACTTAACTAAAGTTGAAATATTTAAGTACGGTTCTGAAGTATCTACAAAAATATTTTTCAAAGCAACCAGATTTGTCTTACCCTGCAGTGAACCCTCATTATCATCACTAAAAGTTGATTGCGGTTTAAAGTCATAAACGCAGAATATTTTTAGTCAAACTCTATGTGTGTATGTAGCTTATAGACTGGGAAACCGCTGAACCGATTTTGATGAAATTTTCAGGAATACGCTAACATAACCTGGAGAGTGTTCCTGTGAAGTTTGGTGCCGATCGGGAGGGGGGGGCGAAGTGTCAAAAAGTCACCAAATTTTGTACACAAGTGCATCTTCGTAGGGGAGACTTAGTTTGATGCCGATCGTGGGGGGGGGAAACAAAAATCGCACGGGATGATCACTGAAACTTATTCGCATAGAAACAAGTGTCCTAAAGCCACCAATTTTTGTACCCAAGTGCACCTTAGTGGGGGGGATATCACCGAAACATATTTTCGCATATAAAGACGTGTCCTGCAGCTACTAAATTTTGTACACAAGTGAATCTTATGGGGGGGGGGTCTAAACAGATTTTCGCGGAAAAAGAAGGGTTCTACACCAACCAAATTTTGTACACAAGTGCACCGTAGTAGTAGGAGAGGGGGGCTATCGCCCAAACAGATTTTCGCATAGAAAGAAGTGTCCTACAGCCACCAAATTTTGTACACCGAGCGAAGCCGGGTATTTCAGCTAGTAAAAAATAAATGTGAGTGTGTGGAATGTATTCTGGAAGGAGATAAATCTTCGCACAAAACAACTTCAAGAAGAAAATTATTTGAAAATGAAATATTATGAATGTTAGCTTCGGTAAATTTTTGAGGCGAAGCACATTTTCAGGCGATCGTACACATTGTTCATATCACAATGCCAATATAGGGGAGACCGGGGCTAGTTGTCACAAAATTTACGTTTGCTTTTTTTTCTCGTTTAACTTTGACATTTTGGGATATCTTTTTTTTAGATATACAGGCTGGACCATCGTATGGCATTTTGGAGATTTAACCTATTTCTTGTTTGTTAAAAAATTTAAACTTGCAGGTAACAATCTTCAATTAAAGCACTACACCATGATAATTTTATTTTTTTGAATTAAGTTTCTAAACAGCGTCGGGACGCTATAAAGTGAAAAAAATTAGAAATCCAATTTTTTTTTTAATAATTACATTGAAAATATTATGGAGAATGTATTCCCGAAATTTGCAATTTGATAGGAACCTTTGATTTTAAATTAATTGAGATTTTGTGATTTTTGTCGGGAAATTATAAGTGATTTATTGCTGTAACTTCTGTCCGCAAGAAATGTGCGTTCACAATGCCCGCTGTAAACCAACCATAAATCACAAAACGTATTTCTGACGAGCCGAGACTAGTGTTTATTTCAGGACCGGACTTAAATTTTTTTCGTTAATCAGATTAAGATAAAAGAAACAAATAGTTGAATTTTAATTTATTTTATTTTACATTAGATGTTCAAAATGATGACCTTCCTGTTCGATGCAAAGTCGCAAGCGTCTCTGAAAATTTGCGTGAAGGGTAGCCGCAACATTCACATCATTAAATTCGCGGAAGGCGGCAATTAGTCTTTCCCTCATATTATCTCTTGTTGTCGGTCTCTCCCGGAAAACACGTTCTTTGGTGGCACCCCATAAGAAAAAATCTGGCGGTGTAAGATCAGATGATCTCGCTGGCCAAGGTATGGGTCCGCCCCTACCAATCCAATTTTCTCCAAACTGGAGCGTTAATTCTTCCCGGGCTCTTCGACTAAAATGTGGAGGTGCTCCATCTTGTTGGAACCACAACCGAAACCTTTGATTTACTGGGACAATTACGTCTAACAAATCATTTAGCTCGTCTTGCAAAAAGGTGGTATATCTCTCACCATTCAATGGACCTTCAAAAAAAAAAACGGCCCCACAATTCTATTGTTCACAACACCTCCCCAGACATTAAGGGACCAGCGATTTTGAATGTCTTGTTCTCTCATCCAGTGCGGATCTTGTACTGCCCCATAGTGTAAATTGTGTTTATTTACCGCACCATTATTTTTCACACAACATTCGTCGGTAAACACAACTCTTTCAAAAAAATGTTCATCATTTCGGATTTTTTCCTCTGCCCATTCGCAAAAAGCCACTCGATTTGCAAAATCTTCACCATGCAACTCTTGGTGAAGTTCCAGGTGGTACGGGTAATATGCGTGTTTTTTCAAAATTCGAAGCACACTACTTTTGCTGATCCCAGTTTGAGAGCTAATCTCTCTGCTAGCAATGTGGGGATTATTTTCAACTAAATTTAACACTCTGGCTTGGTTGACATCGTGAGTAACAGTTGGATTGATAAACGACCTGGTATTTTGTTGAAAAGTTCCTCTTTCACGTAAAGAAGACACTAACGATTTAAAAATTTGATGATTTGGAGCGCGATGGTTATTTGTTAAAAATGGCTTGTCACATATGTTACATTTAAAGGGCTTTTCACCCGTATGACTTAATAGGTGTGTTTTGAGATGGGCATTTTGTGAAAATGCCTTGTCACATATGTTACATTTAAAGGATTTTTCACCAGTGTGACTTAATGTGTGTACTTTAAGATGGTTATTTGTTAAAAATGGCTTGTCACATATGTTACATTTAAAAGGCTTTTCACCCTTATGACTTAATAGGTGTATTTTGAGATTGTAATTGTTCAAAAATGCCTTGTCACATATGTTACATTTAAAGGGTTTTTCACCCGTATGACTTAATAGGTGTCTTTTGAGGTGGTAATTTTGTGAAAATGCCTTGTCACATAAGTTACATTTAAAGGGTTTATCACCCGTATGACTTAATAGGTGTATTTTGAGATTGTAATTGTTCAAAAATGCCTTGTCACATAAGTTACATTTAAAGGGTTTTTCACCCGTATGACTTAACAGGTGTTCTTTGAGATTGTGATTATGTAAAAATGCCTTGTCACATATGTTACATTTAAAGGGTTTTTCACCTGCATGACTGAATATGTGTGTTTTGAGAAGAGCATTTTGTGAAAATGCCTTGTCACATATGTTACATTTAAAGGGTTTTTCGCCCGTATGAATTAATAGGTGTGTTTTGAGATTGACATTTTGTGAAAATGCCTTGTCACATATGTTACATTTAAAGGGTTTTTCACCCCTGTGACTTAATATGTGCATTTTCAAAGTGCTCTTTAATACAAAAGCTTTTTCACACACATTACATTTAAAGGATTCTTCGTCATTATGACTTAATATGTGTGCTTTAAGATTGACATTTTGTCGATAACCCTTTTTGCATATGTTACATTTAAAAAGTTTCCGAGCCTTATGGCTAATGCGTTTTTTAATAACCCCGCTTTCTTCAAAAGTTTTTTGAGTTGTAGGATTTGTCTTGTACTTAATTATTTCAAGTGTGCTGGTTGCTTCCGTAACTTCGTCCGGTTCATCTTTGATTATGAGTTCATCTGGTTCTAATTTCATTACAAACGACTTGGAATCATCAGAATTATCAATATTTATCTGCAAATAAATTAACTAATATTGAAACTGTTTTTTAATGAACTTAAATGAACAAACGAGAATAAATTTTGCATGATTCAGTTTACATACCGTAGATTTGTAGGTGCCTTGATCACAATGTGAAGTGAAGGACTCTTCGACTATGTGATCTTCTGCTTCTACTTTGATTTGTAACGTGGAATGGAGATACTCGTTCATCTTTGTAATGACAATAGGTTCAGGAAGCTTCACGACTTTAACATAACATGTACGAATGGTATCTAACTCCTCCAATGAGCATATTGACGGATCTACTTCGATCTAAAAAATAGAATAAAATGTACATTGCTTTCTAAATTATTTAATTGTTTACTTATGAAAATACAAAAACCTACTTCGGTATCTCCAATCATTAACACAAAGTGCCGGATTTGTCTCAGACGTGACGATGATTTCCAGTCGTTTATTTTCTGTAGTAACTTAGAACGGGTCATTATGTTATGTATAAATTAAAACTGTAACATCCACTAAAATAAAGTCGAGCTGTTAACACCTGTAGTGGGATTCCCAATGCTCAACTCGACCGACTCGATCGAGTCGAGTTCGTTAAATTTGGAATTCCGAATGTCTACTCGATGTCGACCAATGATGTAGTATTAGTTAAACTACTTAGATGGTGTGTAGAGAAAGAGGCATTGACCCCAACACTAGAAAGAAATAGAAGCATTGGAATCAGCTGATGTTGGGTGTGCTACCGTATTGTCAAGTGCAGTGAAAATAACAAAAGTCTAATAACAGCAATTATTTTGTAGAATTTACTGAAATTCAATTTTAGTGTTCAACTTTTTCATTTTTTAATTTCCTTTATGTGGACATATAAATATATAGAGTTAAGTAAACTTACTTTTTATTTGGGTCCTTAGATTTCCACATAATTTTTATTTTAAACACCTGAACTAATCAGGATATGTCCAGTTTTTCCAGTTTTTACACTTTAAAAAACGCACTTCACCTACATTTAACATTTTAAAAATATTTTGAAAACTTTTTAAAACGTACGTCACAAATTCTTACATAACACAAATAAAATTAACATTTAATTATCGATCCTAAAACTGTTCATACTACTAACAGTTTTCGCGATTTCGCGTCATCAGTAGTATTCGATATTATAAGCGTTCCTTCAAGTTTTTTGAATTTTATATCCACCTCCCCACTTTTTCAATTTTTTAATTTTATCTATTCTTTTATTATTATTGTATTTCATTTATGTATTAAATTTTGTTTATTAGTTTTATTAACATATCATCCTTAGCGTATAACTGTTCATTTATAAGCTGTGCTTTATTTTTGTTTTTATAAATGTGTATATTTTCAGCTATGTTCATCCTGACCCCTTTTTTCATTATTTTTTCTATTTTCATAGTATTTTCAATGGTACCAAACTGGTGTTTTTCTTGATATAAATGTCTTGTATAATTTGAAGTTGTATTATTTTTGTTAATGTGTTCTTTATACCTTTTATGGAAACTTCTGCCAGTTTGACCAACATATTTTTTGTTACATGTGTTGCACTTAATTGAGTATATTCCATTCCAATCATATTTGTCTTCTTTTTCGATTTTTGGTTTTAAGAATTTTTCTAATTTATTATTTGTTGTTAATCCTATATTTAGATTTTGGTTTCTGAAAATCTTTGTTAATTTATTCGTCACGGTTCCATAATAATTGAAAGTTACCCATTTACAGTTCTGTTCACTATTATTTATTGTTCCTTGGCTGTTTTCGTGGTTGCTTTTATTATGTTTACTTCTATTGAATTTAAATGTATTTATCAATTTGTATATGACACTAATGTTATATCCGTTATTTACAGCTATTTGTTTAATGGTATTTAGTTCATTATTGAAATTATTTTTATTAAGTGGTACACTGTACAGCCTATTTATTAGATGTCTAAAGGCTGCCATCTTATGTTGGTATGGATGGTTTGATTTATAATGAATGATATGATCCGTCTGCGTACTTTTTCGATATACAGGTTGTATTATATTAAGTGTTCACCATTGGTAACTTTGTTATTATTGGAGTTGCAAAGTCGGTTAAATTAGCAAAGAATTAGTGTTTTTTCCGCTGATTACCATTATGAAACCAAAAAAACAATCGAACGTCAACTGTTCGAGATATTCACGAAAATAACATTTTTTTAAATGGAATGCCCTATCCTTTTTTGCATATTTTGAAAGAATGTTTAATTTTGAGTGAAAAAGTCTTAATGCACTATTACGATTAAATTAACTACCGAGAAGTTACAAGCAATTGAATTTTTTATTTCAATTAATTACAAAAATCACGTAGGCACTGAAACAATTGAAAATGGTATTTATTGAAACGTCAAAAACAATTGAATGAATGTGTTAGTTAATAGTTTCATCAAACATTAACGTGGTATATTCAACATTTATTACTTTTGGTGTGATTTAGTAACAGCTGTGCCAACGCCATCTTTATTTACAAGCCGTGAAGCCATGCTTGGCAACACCGCATTAATGCACAGAAGTAGGCCGGGTATCATTGCACGTCGGTTGCAATCGAAACTTATTAAAAAATAACTAACATGACTGATTTTCAATTAATGATCCATACTACACCATTATTCTGATAGTATTAAGAAATAAAACAAAAGTTAGTAAGGGCAGGAAATTTTATTTTACAAATAACATATTCTTAACGTTTATTTTTCTCTTTTGTTAGCGTAGCTAATTTCCTCTTTTTCTCTAAATTTTTAGTGCCATTTGTTTCTTTTGAATATTTTGTGTAGTTATTCAACAGAATATTTGCAAAAACAGAATACAATGTTTTAAACAATCTGGAAACATCGTTGCCACACAGACAATGTAATTCAAATTGTTGAAAAAAGTTATTGGAATTTAAGCTTAACTGTGTCAGTCGAATTAAAATGACTTTTTGATAGGAAGATTGCAAAACTGATCTCCTGTTGTGTTATTCACAGGAACTAGTCGAATAACTTCACTAAAATTACCAAAAGCAGAAGAGATCGTAAAAGTTTGAATAGTTTTTGCCAGATCCTTAGCATTATTTTCTGAACTGCCAACAATTCCATTGGCTTTAAAATCTAACTTAGATTTCACATAAATTTCATCAATTTGTAATATTGTATATTTTTCTCGAACAGTCCAGTTTTTGGAAATTTGTTTCAAATAGTGACTTGTATTTGAAAGATTTTTGTCTGGTTTTACATTAAATGTAGAAGATATTTGTTGTAAATATCGTTTACTAGGCAGCAGCAAATGATCTTGTAAGAGCATGTAACAAGACGATGAATATGAATAAGCCATAAATGCAAACAAAATAGTTGCTGGGGAATATTTTCGTCTTTTTAACAATATCATGTTTAACTGATCAATTAAAAGTTTCAATTGTTTTTTATATTGATAGTCTTCCATTTCTTCAGCGTTTTCGTTACACGTAACTAAATTTTCATACGACTTTTGCCAGAAAAATTCAAAAGATCGAGTCCTTAAATTGTGTTGACTTACGTTGGCATACCTAACTAATATATTTTCAAGTTGCGACCATCGAGGTAATTTTAAATCACAAGCAATCGTGAGCAGAAATTTCTTCTTTTCCAATAAAGAGTTTTAATGTTGAATCACTTTTTACAAGAACACTACATAAAATTTCGGCGGCACTTAACTCAGTTTCACTTTCAGAAGAACTATTAGAACACTCAATATTTAATAAATACAGCCAAACACCAAAGTTGCTCTTAATTTTAAAGTTCCACTTTGTTTCACTGTTTATACCATTTACTTTTGTTTGAAAAGTGTCAAGAAAATTTGTAAAGTCATTTATAATATCAGATTTTACAAATTCTTCAATTTTTCCAGCTTCTTTTGATTGCAAGGCTTTCCTTCTTACTTCAGGGTCTTTTCGTCTAACTACTGTTGAAGTTGAAAACAGATAAACTGGAAGATTTTGAAAAGTTGTGGGTACAGCGTCTTCCTTTAATTTTGGGTGTGCTAATAGCAACGTAGTAGTAACAGTTGACCCGTTTTTGTATATCTGATCTAATATAACATCATTTTCGTTAAAATATTTTATACAAACAGATGAATACTTCGTAGGCTGCCAATTTTTCCTCGGGATAGCTCGAAGCCATTTCTTTTTCGTTTCTTCATCTTTCGGAAATGAAAACGTAGTAACTGCAGCTTGCCCCTTTACGGATACATTTTTGTAATTCGATCTGCAGCTTGAGACACAACATTTTCTAGTCATCTAAAAAGTTTTCATGTGAAAAACATGAAAAAACAAGGTTAAGTGTACTTACATTGTATTGCTTTTAAATAGTTTCTTTCTATATTGTCGAATATCAAATTATTGAGTTAAATATTCTGATAAATACACACAGGTTTGGAAATACCACAACTATCTAACGTTAACTGTACTTTATAACAATATCAACAACTCAACGATGAAATGCTGAACTGAAGAAAGCAAAATGTCGGCCTAGCGACACTGCTGCCAAATTTCTTAGTTCACGGCTTGTAAAGTAAAGGTGGCGTTGGCTGTGCTCAATTTTGGTTCCCGACATGCCATTTTCACATTTAGAAAAATGTGACATGTTAGAAGCATATCTTATGTGCGGCAAGAACTCGTCGAGAGCTCGAGATTATTACCAGCAGCAGTACCAGCTTCGATTGCAACCAATTCAACAGTATTTTCTGAGACTGTATAGAAAGTTTAGGAGTAACGAAACAGTGTTTCAAAAGGGAAGAGAGAAGAAAAAATTTGTCATTTCTGAAGAAGTCGAAATTAATGTAATTGCGTATTTTGAGACATATCCTAGAAATTCAATACGATATATTTCAAGGGAGTTAAATTTAAGTTTGAACAGCATTGAAAGGATTTTAAAGAAACATAAGATGGTTCCTTATCATTATCACCCGGTGCAAACGTTACTTCCAGGCGATTTAAATCGAAGATTAACTTTTTGCAACTGGTATTTAAGTTACTGCCAACGACACTTCAATAGCGAGTTTCATTTTCTGTGGACCGATGAATCAAACTACTCAAATTCTGGAATGTACAACAGAAAAACGAATCATTATTGGGCCCGCGAAAATCCATTGCAAGTACACCCTATAAATCCACAAATGCGGTTCAGTCTAAATGTGTGGTGTGGAATTGTAGGTTCAAAAATTATTGGACCATTTTTTTACCGTGGTAATTTGACTGGAGTGAGATACGTAGAATTTATGAACACTGTCCTGCATAACTGTTTGGATGAAATGGATTTAATTTCGATACAATACATCCATTTCCAACAGGATGGAGCACCGGCCCATAATTATCACGGAACAACCAATTTGTTAAACAGATTATTCATTGATAAATGGATAGGAACTAATGGGCCCGTGCGTTGGCCACCACGTTCGCCAGATTTAACCCCCATGGATTTTTTTCTGTGGGGGTATGTGAAAAATTTAGTTTACAGGGAGAGATATGCAACAGTTAATGAATTGGAGAATAAAATTTTAACAATAATTAATGTATTGGATGGTAGAAAAATTTTGAAAGCAGCGCGGTGTGTTCGAAAAAGAGCCCAAAAATGTGTTGAACAAGACGGTGACATTTTCGAACATTTATTATAATGTCTTGGTCATGCAATATGTTTTTCTAAATTTTTATTCTCAGTTTGCCGTGGAAGAAATGTTTCAATAAATTCAATTGTCAATTGTTTCAGTGCCTACGTGATTTTTGTAATTAATTGAAATAATAACTTCAATTGCTTGTAACTTCTCGGTAGTTAATTTAATCGTAATAGTGCATTAAGACTTTTTCACTCAAAATTAAACATTCTTTCAAAATATGCAAAAAAGGATAGGGCATTCCATTTAAAAAAATGTTATTTTCGTGAATATCTCAAACAGTTGACGTTCGATTGTTTTTTTGGTTTCATAATGGTAATCAGCGGAAAAAACACTAATTCTTTGCTAATTTAACCGACTTTGCAACTCCAATAATAACAAAGTTACCAATGGTGAACACTTAATATAATACAACCTGTATATTATAATTTAATTTGTTGTTCTTCTTTTCGATATTTAAATCCAAGAAATTAATGGAATTATTTGATTCTAGTTCCATGGTAAATTTTATCTTTTCATTGATTGTATTTAAGTAATCTAAAATTTCCTTTGGATTATTATATTCTGTGATAATAAAAGTATCATCAACGAATCTATACCATTTTATGACTTTAAATTTTTCCATTAACATTTGCATAGCTTTATCTTCGAATTTTTGTAAAAATATTTCCTCTAGTATTGCTGAAATAGGTGATCCCATTGTTAAACCTTCAGTTTGTTTATAATATTTATCATTAAATTTGAAATAATTTTGATTGAGTATCATTTCAATGTTGTTTATTAATTGTTCAATGTATTCATTATGATAATCTTTATTATGCAGATTGTTCTTTATTATATTTAACGTTTCCTTAATTGGGATATTTGTATACATATTACAAATGTCAAATGATACAAATTTTGAATTTTTATTTAGTGCAACATTTTTTAAATTATTTATAAGTTCTATACTATTTTTAATTGTATATTTATGATTTAAATTGATAACCTTTTTTAGTTCATTAGCAATAGTTTTTGATATTTTATATGCAGGAGCCGTTGTATAATTAATTAGGGGTCTAATAGGTGTATCCACTTTATGTAACTTGGGTAACGCTGATAATTTTGTAACAAAAAATATGTTGGTCAAACTGGCAGAAGTTTCCATAAAAGGTATAAAGAACACATTAACAAAAATAATACAACTTCAAATTATACAAGACATTTATATCAAGAAAAACACCAGTTTGGTACCATTGAAAATACTATGAAAATAGAAAAAATAATGAAAAAAGGGGTCAGGATGAACATAGCTGAAAATATACACATTTATAAAAACAAAAATAAAGCACAGCTTATAAATGAACAGTTATACGCTAAGGATGATATGTTAATAAAACTAATAAACAAAATTTAATACATAAATGAAATACAATAATAATAAAAGAATAGATAAAATTAAAAAATTGAAAAAGTGGGGAGGTGGATATAAAATTCCAAAAACTTGAAGGAACGCTTATAATATCGAATACTACTGATGACGCGAAATCGCGAAAACTGTTAGTATCTAGTATGAAGAGTTTTAGGATCGATAATTAAATGTTAATTTTATTTGTGTTATGTAAGAATTTGTGACGTACGTTTTAAAAAGTTTTCAAAATTTTTTTAAAATGTTAAATGTAGGTGAAGTGCGTTTTTTAAAGTGGAAAAACTGGAAAAACTGGACATATCCTGATTAGTTCAGGTGTTTAAAATACAAATTATGTGGAAATCTAAGGACCCAAATAAAAAGTAAGTTTACTTAACTCTATATATTTCAATTTTAGTGCAAAATGGTGATGTCGTGTGTAGCATATGGCTGTACCAACAGGGCAAAAAAGGGTCAAAATATTTCATTTCACGGGTAAATAATTGACTTAACCTAACCATCACTAGTTATTTCATTAAAATTACTTAAAAATTATGCTTTTTCTATGGAATTTTCAGTTTTCATCGTGATCCTGATCTCTGTAAAAAATGGAAATGGTGTTTTGTGCGATTAGATCAAAAGGTGGCTTTAACAATAACCCTACAGCAAGCAAATTTGAATCTGCCTATAAGCGATTACTGATACATACCGAACTTCAAACCTCTTCCTCTGCAAATTGTTTGGCACAAGATGATACACATATTTTGCAAGTTGTATCCACATACAGAAAGACAAAAGACTTTCATGAAAATGATTTAGATTCCGTATCTTTTGATTCCGATATTGATTTCGAAGACTTAGATGTTTGTATGAATAGTCAGTACAAAAGTGATGTTGTAGAATATTTGGCAGGATTTGTTGTCAGAGAAATGATAAAACACATTCACTGCAACTTCTGTGTATCGCAGTTAATCTGTGCTAGCTCTTCTTCATTATTTTTAAACAGAAAAGATAGAGGTGGCTTAATAAAAGCTTCACCCAGCGTTAATTATATTTGTAAAATAGCAGAAACTATTTTTGTACATAACATAAATTTAAGTGGAAATGTTATTTTTCGATTAATTTACAAGGCTAAAAAACATATTGATATTAACAGAATTTTTACAGGTTTGAGCTCACACATTTTAGATCAAGATCCCATAAGTAATCATTTGCTACAACTTCTAAATTTAATTTTAAAATTTTATTTTACTGTTCGTCTGCATTATAAAAATACTTCTTTAAATCAGGTAAAAGATCGAATTAGACATAAATAATCAAAGCTTATATTGTTTAAACACCAATAATGACCATAAATAATAAATAAATCTATATATATAAAATTGGATGTATGTTTGTATGTGTATGTATGTAGCTTATAGACTCGGAAACCGCTGAACCGATTTTGATGAAATTTTCAGGAATACTCTAACATAACCTGGAGAGTGTTCCTGTGAAGTTTGGTGCCGATCGGGGGGGGAAGTGTCATAAAGTCACCAAATTTTGTACACAAGTGTATCTTAGTAGGGGGGACTTAATTTAATGCCGATTGGGGGGGGGTTAAACAAAAATCGCACGGGGGGGTCACTAAAACTTATTTTCGCATAGAAAGAAGTGTCCTACAGCCAACAAATTTTGTACACAAGTGCATCTTCGTAGGGGGGACTTAGTTTGATGCCGATCGGGGGGGGGTCCAAACAAAAATCGCACGGGGGGGGTCACTGAAACTTATTCGCATAGAAACAAGTGTCCTAAAGCCACCAAATTTTGTACCAAAGTGCACCTTAGTTGGGGGGGGGAATCACGAAACATATTTTCGCATAGAAAGACGTGTCCTAAAGCTACGAAATTTTGTACACAAGTGCATCTTAGTGAGGGGGATTTAATTTAATGCCGATTGGGGGGGGCAAACAAAAATGGCACGGTGTGATCACTGAAACTTATTTTCGAATAGAAAGAAGTGTCCTACAGCCAACAAATTTTGTACACAAGTGCATCTTCGTAGGGGGGACTTAGTTTGATGCCGATCGGGGGGGGTCCAAACAAAAATCGCACGGGGGGGTCACTGAAACTTATTCGCATAGAAACAAGTGTCCTAAAGCCACCAAATTTTGTACCAAAGTGCACCTTAGTTGGGGGGGGGGAATCACCGAAACATATTTTCGCATAGAAAGACGTGTCCTAAAGCTACGAAATTTTGTACACAAGTGCATCGTAGTGAGGGGGATTTAATTTAATGCCGATTGGGGGGGGGCAAACAAAAATGGCACGGTGTGATCACTGAAACTTATTTTCGCATAGAAAGAAGTGTCCTATAGACAACAAATTTTGTACACATGTGCATCTTCGTAGGGGGGACATAGTTTGATGCCGATCGTGGGGGGGGGCAAACAAAAATCGCACGGGGTGATCACTGAAACTTATTCGCATAGAAACAAGTGTCCTAAAGCCACCAAATTTTGTACCCAAGTGCACCTTAGTGGGGGGGGATATCACCCAAAACATATTTTCGCATAGAAAGACGTGTCCTAAAGCTACGAAATTATGTACACAAGTGCATCTTAGTAAGGGGACTTAATTTAATGCCGATTGGGGAGGGGCAAACAAAAATCGCACGGGGTGATCACTGAAACTTATTCGCATAGAAACAAGTGTCCTAAAGCCACCAAATTTTGTACCCAAGTGCACCTTAGTGGGGGGGGGGGGATATTACCAAAACATATTTTCGCATAGAAAGACGTGTCCTGCAGCTACTAAATTTTGTACACAAGTGAATCTTATGGGGGGGTGGGATCGCCCAAACAGATTTTCGCATAGAAAGAAGTATCCCACAGCCACCAAATTTTGTACACCGAGCGAAGCCGGGTATTTCAGCTAGTAATATCTAAATCAAATTAAAATGTTTTATTCTCGGCTACTCATGAAATATTGGGTAAATAAAAAATAATCCAGTGAAATTTGCTACGCAGTAATTGAAATTATGCCCAATGTCACGTGGTCCTTTGTCTCCTATCCTTGTCGGTTATCAAATAATATGGATCTTCCATCTCTCTTTAATGTTGGGGTCATTTGATCGCACACCAAGCATTGGTTAGGGCGCATCTAGTAGTTTACTACTACTACATCATTGATGTCGACAGTATCGAGTGCAGACGCCATTTTACAGTAGTTCTTTATTTTTTTTTTGTGTTGATGTCAAGTATTTGTGTCAGTTGGAAGTGAAGAATTTGCATAAAATCGTATTATACGCAAAATAAGCAAGCTGCGGATGACGATACTGCGGAATTTTCGTGGAAGTGTAGGATTAAATTGTTAAAGTAGATATCTGTATACTGTAAAGTGTTAAGTTAAAAAGTAATTTAATAGGTGGCGCAGTATGTACAAAAAGCGAGTTAATAAACACAGTAAATACAATAGGTTATGGGAACAGCTATGCTTTTTATTTAAGTGAGAATAATTAAAAAAGTTTCTTGTGAAGTCTCGTTCAAATTAAGATGGATTTAGCCAAGCACATTAAACCGTTGACGGGCGAATCAGACTGGCCCATATGGAAAAGGAAAATCAGAGATCTGCTAGATTATCACGAGGGAGCACTGGATGCCATTGACAAGAGGTTAGTGAAGCCAGAACCGATAGCAGCAGATGCGTCTGAAACCGAGAGAAAGAAACACAAAGAAGATAGTCACTTATATCGTAAGGCAAATAGTTATGCTAAGTCAATGATAACAAGTTCAGTAACAGATGCGGTCTATCAGAAAACTATGGACAAAGAAACGGCTCATGATGCGTGGGAGGCATTAAAGCAACAATATGAGGCAACGTCTAAGGATCAGCTGTTCAAAATATGTACAGATTTCTTTGCATTCAGTTGGACGTCGGGAGAAGATGTTTCAACACACATTGCGCAGTTAAGAAGTTTGTGGAATGAGTTAAACAATGGACTCAAAGCAAAGGGTGAGAACACGCTACCAGATTTAATGTTGGTGTGCAAGGCGTTACACATTTTGCCAAGCAAATTTGAGACTTTTCGATCTAGTTGGATGCTGTTGACGAAGGACGATTCGAAAACATTCGACGAGTTAACAATGCAGTTGTGCATGTTTGAGAGAAACTTCAGAAAAACTGCAGACAGCGACAAATTTGAACAAGAGGCAAAATCAGAAAACCAAAATAAAGCAAAATCAAATTACACGAGGTCCAAAAAGGAAGACAGTTGTAATTATTGTAAAAAGAAGGGGCATTGGGTTCGGGACTGCAGAAAGTGGATAGCTGACGGACGACCGCCAAGAGCCAAAACTGTAGGCAATGCTCAGAGCAACGCACTCGATACCAATGTAGCTATAGTTACTTTGTGCAACGAAGTTTACACAACAGAGATAAATGCAGCTGACTGGTGGATTGACAATGGAGCGACAAGACATGTGACAAATCTCCCTAATCAGTTTGTTGAGTTCATAAAGTTTGACAACCCGTGTGTCATAAGAGGTGCTGGAGAAGAGACACTTCAGGCAATTGGGAAAGGAACCATTCAGATTGTATGGACAGTCAACCGCATAAGTCAAAAAATGGAGTTAAAAGATGTGTGGTACGTTCCAAAAATTTCAAGAAATTTATTCTCTGTTTTAGCAGCTCAAGACAGAAATATAACGACCGAGTTCAAGTCGACAGCAACCAGATGCTGGCTCGAGGTCGATGGAAAAGTAATATTGTGCGGAGTTCGCAAAATAGGTGGAACGCTATATAGGGCATCCATCGAATCAATTTTTCCTAAGAAAGAAACAAATATAAACATTGTAGTTGATGATAACTCAAGACTCCAGTTATATCACGAGAAATGGGGGCACCAAGATAAACGGCATGTCAAAGAGAAGCTTGAAAGGGAGTTAGGCATTAAAGTCAAAATGAATAAAGAAATATGCGAGCCCTGTATCTATGGAAAAATACATCGTCTACTATTTGGCACCAGAATTAAAGCAACTCTGATGTCAACCGATGTATGTGGACCTTTTGACGAATCGTTTACGAAGAGGCGATATTTAGTTGTGTTTAAAGACAGCTACACTAAATTTCGCTATGGTTTTACAGTAAAAGTAAAATCAGAAGTTAAAGACGTGCTCAAGCAGGTACTAGAACACGCAAAGACCCAAGATCATCAAATCAAAGAGCTGCTTAGCGATAATGGAGGAGAATTTGACAATGAAGAAGTAAGGAAAATTCTACGAGATTATGGAGTCACACAGAGGCTAACGGCTCCATACACGCCTGAGCAAAATGGTAGTTCTGAAAGAGAAAATCGGACCATAGTTGAAATGGCAAGAACTTTCAAATACTCAAATTCAGATGTCAAATTCCCAATAGAAATTTGGGCAGAGCTAGTGAACACCGCAGTTTACGTTCTCAATAGAACAGGAAAATCGTCGGAAAAAGGAATCAGCCCATATGAACTATGGATGGGTCAACAACCACGGATAAAACACTTACGAATTATTGGATCTATGTGCTACGTTCACATTCCAGTTCAGAAACGAAGAAAGATGGATGAGAAAGCTGTAAAAGGATACCTAGTGGGATACGATGGTGACGAGCGATACAGAATCTATGTGAAAGAACAGTATAAAGTCGTTTTGTCCAGAGACGTTCAGTTTCTTGAGATGCCAGGAGATTGTGAAGAGAGAATTGAGGTACCACTCAGAAATCTCAGATGTAAGAAAGAAGACACAATAGAAAAAGAAGAAAGCGACGAAAATGAGTATGAACCCGAAATTGACGTTGACTCAAACAATGCAGAAGAAGATTCTCAGTTGTCATTAGGAAAAAGTCTAAGGGATCGTTCGACTTTGAGAAAACCACAGTGCTACGACGACTTTGTGTTGGCAGCGGAGAATTTTGTCAATGTAACAGAAAATCCTGAAACATTCGAGGAAGCTTTGAATAGCAAACAGAGTTCCGAATGGAGAAAAGCTATGGACAATGAAATAAGTGCGCTGAGAGAAAACCAAACATGGGAGCTGACACATCTACCAATGGGTGCCAGGGCAATCTCATGTAAATGGGTTTTTCGTTTGAAAATGAATCCTGACGGAAGTATCGATAAGTACAAAGCAAGGCTTGTCGTCAAAGGATTCAGTCAACGACTTGGAATAGATTACAATCAGGCTTTTAGTCCAGTAGCAAAGATGGGCACTATTCGTTCAGTTTTAAGCATAGCAGCAAATGAGCAGATGCATCTTGCCCAGTTCGACGTATCGACAGCGTTTTTATATGGTGAACTTGAGGAAACTATCTATATGAAACAACCAGAGGGGTGCACCGAAGGCACAGATAAAGTCTGCAAATTGAAGAAAAGTTTATACGGTCTCAAACAGGCGCCAAGATATTGGAATCAACGTTTCGGAAAATTTCTTTTGAAGTTGGGATTCAGAGCCAGTGAAGCTGATCCATGTTTATACATTCGCGAGAAAAACAGCAAAAAGCTTTTGGTAGTTTTGTACGTGGATGACGGATTGGTTGGAGCAACAGACTCCCAAGACTTGGAAGTTTTTCTTGAAGAATTGAAGTTAGAATTTAAGATTCTCTCAAAAGAAGCTGCATATTTTTTGGGACTAGAAATCAAAATAACAGAAACATGCATAAAAGTAAATCAAGAATCACATGCAAAGAAAATTTTGGAGCGATTCAATTTCTCAGAATGCAAGCCAGTTTCGACACCGATGCTGAGAAATGCTGAAACGTCGCAACCAGGGAAAGAAGTTAAGAAGGAACACAACTTTCCATACAGGCAGGCAGTTGGAGCACTGATGTACATGATGCTTGGCACCAGACCAGATTTGGCCTACAGTGTGGGTTTTTTGTCAAGGTCACTTGACAATCCGTCTACAGAAGACATTGCCAGAGTCAAAAGAGTTTTCCGGTACATTGCTGGCACCACTGATCTGGGAATTGTCTATCAACGTGATGAAGAAAAGAGAATTCTAGAGTGCTATAGCGACGCAGACTTTGGAGGATGCACAAAGACTGGTCGATCTACCTCTGGGGTCATTATAGCATATGCAGGTGGGGCTATATCATGGCTGAGTCAGAGACAAGCAATGGTTGCTACATCTACGACAGAGGCAGAAATTGTAGCAGCAAACGAGGCAAGCAAAGAGATAATTTGGCTGACCAGATTGTTCAAACAAATTGTTAAGATATTACTCGTTCCTATTCTAGCAGTGGATAATTCAGCGGCAGTGAGACTTACTCAAAACCCTGAATTTCATCGAAGAACGAAACACATCGAAGTCAAACACTTCTTTATTCGAGAAAAGGTAACAGAAGGAAACCTTAAAATCAAACAGGTCTCAACTGAAGAACAGGTTGCAGATATGATGACAAAACCTCTGGCCAGAACTCGACTCAAGATTTTGTGTGATAAAGTGGGACTTTTAGAATAGTTTGATGTTTTCTTTTAGTTTTTAATGACTTTCTAAAATTAACAAGGGAAAGTGTTAAAGTAGATATCTGTATACTGTAAAGTGTTAAGTTAAAAAGTAATTTAATAGGTGGCGCAGTATGTACAAAAGAGTTAATAAAACACAGTAAAATACAATAAATGGTATAATCGCAACTGTATTGGCCCAAATATTTTTCTCAATGCCACAATTTCTATACGTATTTATTCTGTATTTTATGAAATTGAAAAAAATGTCAAATGATGTGATAAGAAACTTCGTTTGTTGTAAATAAATTTGGTAAATGTCTTGTTGACAATTTTACGGAAGAAATAAATTTTTATTCCTACGGATTGCCCTGAACTTCGGTAATTCGCCACAGACGCGTGCCATTTGGTATCATTTAAGAGGGGCCTTTTTTGCGTGGCGCGAAATGAACAATAAAACTGGTTCCGAAGTTTCCAGTCGATCGCATTTAATTGTTAAAATTAAAGCAAAATGTAGATAGAAGTAGGTTGTAAGTCGGTCATAAACTAGTTTTAGTTGAGCAATAATGTCCATTTATTATGAAACATGCATTTCAAATTTAAAAAAAAATCACCTATTTTTCCTTGAAACTTCGTTTTGACCCAGGTTAGATGATTTCTAAAACTATGTTCGAACCTTTAAAGATCTTATATCTTATAACAATGAAGTTTAACCGGAAAAACTAAACGTTTGGCTTTTAAGGTTAGAAAAGGTAACGCCCAAGGTGGTCAAAAGTGTGGCCATTATCAACGAGATGGCGTTCCAGAATTTACATTTGTAGGAACATACATTACCGACGCCTCGGTAATACCTACATTGCCGACCAGTCGATAAGGAAGTGAAATATATAACCGAGAGTTCCCGCGACAACAACGATAACAAGCTCGCGTCCTTCGACTTACTTTATGTATCATCACACGACATTAAATCATTAAATTATTAATAAACAAATCAAGTAGTGCTTATTCAACCTCAGTGAACCTAAGTACCTACAATTGGTGACCCCAGACTAACGCAACAAGAAAGAAACGATGTCGACCCCCGAACCATGTGCTAGTGACGCCAACCCGGCAGCATGCGAAAATGACGCCAGCCTAGAAGCGGTCCGAATGATTAAAATTCCGCCCTTCTGGCGTGACGAACCAGAATTGTGGTTCGCTCAAGTCGAGGCGCAATTCTTTTCTTTGCGTATAACTTCTGATGATCGCAAGTATTACACAGTCGTGAGCTCTTTAGAATCGCACGTTCTAAAAGAAGTAGCTGACATCGTCAGGTTACCTCCAGCAACAGGCAAGTTCGAGCTTCTAAAAAGTAAATTAATTAAATGCTTTGCAGAATCGGCCGAAAAAAAATTGCGCAACCTCCTAACAGGTTTAGACCTCGGTGACCGCAAGCCCTCTCAACTTCTACGCGAAATGAAAACACTCGCTAGCAATCAATTTGGCACAGACGTGTTAAAAACGCTATGGTTGCAGAGAATGCCTACAAAAATCCAGATTGTACTTTCGGTATCAGACGAACCAACCGTTGACAAGCTTGCTGAAATGGCCGACAAGATTCTGGAAGTAGAAGATTCAGCTTCGTCTACATGTACAGTGAGCAAACAGTCCTCAGCAGGGGATGAGTCACTCCGTGGCATGATCAACGAGCTCACGCTGCAGGTAGCACAGCTCACTAAAGAGGTACGAGGCCGATCCCCAGAGACATCCGATAGGAAGTACTACCAGAGGTCCAGGTCAGCTTCGAAGAACCGAGGTGTGTGTTTCTACCACCGTCGCTTTGGTGACAAGGCAAGGAACTGCCAATCACCATGTTCCCACAAGAAGTCGGAAAACTAGAACCATCATCGCCAATTTGCGCGGTCAACGGCGATGGAAGTACACAGAGCCGCCTAATAATTACAGATCGCTCCTGTGGCACTCGTTTTCTAGTAGACACTGGCGCTGACATATCCGTACTACCACATAAGCCTGTAAGGTCAAAACCTCCACAAACTTTCCAACTATTTGCTGCGAATGGCTCAGTAATCGACACATTTGGCACTGTGAAGCGAAAGTTAGATTTCGGCTTACGTCGAACGTTCCAATGGGAATTTTGTCTTGCAAATGTGAAGCGACCCATCCTGGGAGCCGATTTCCTTCGCCATTATGGAATCCTAGTGGACCTCAAAAACCGAAGGTTGGTCGATGGCGTGACATCACTCACAGCTATTGGCAGCATCAGCAGAAGCAACTGCTCCAGTATCACCGCCTTACCAACAAACGACAAGTTCAGTAAAATTTTAAAACAATTCCCTGAGCTTACGTCTCTTGCAGGTTTTGGAAAAGAGAAACTCCACAACGTTCGACACCATATTGTGACACGAGGCCCTCCAGTGTCCGAACGGGTTCGCCGCCTGCCTCCTGAAAAATTAAGGGCAGCCAAGGCCGAATTCGAGTTCCTCCTGGAGCAGGGGATTTGCCGTCCTTCAAATAGCGAGTGGGCAAGCCCACTGCACCTCGTCCAAAAATCCTCAGGTGAGTGGAGACCCTGTGGGGATTATCGCCGGCTCAATGCCATTACAGCACCGGACAAGTATCCTATTGCTAACCTAGAAGACTTTGCAAACCAACTGCACGGGAAAACCATTTTTACAACACTCGATCTGGTCAGGGCATTTCACCAGATCCCGATTGCAGAGGAAGATATACCCAAGACAGCAATAATAACGCCATTTGGATTATTTGAATTTAGTAGGATGACGTTTGGTCTATGCAATGCCGCCCAATCTTTTCAACGATTTATGGATTCTGTGTTGCGAGGCCTGAAATACTGTTATTGCTACATCGATGATGTCCTCATTGCCTCAGCAAATTCTGAAGAACATGAGCAACACCTCCAAGAAGTATTTGAACGTTTAAAAGCATACGGTATTACAGTTAACGCTTCTAAGTGTGTTTTTGGCAGTACAGAGGTCAAATATCTAGGCTACCTGGTATCAAACGAAGGTACGAAACCGCTACCAGAGAAAGTAGAGAACATAAGAAACTTCAAGGAACCGCAGACCATTGCAGAGTTAAGACGTTTTTTAGGAATGCTTAACTTTTACCGCAAATTTGTTAAAAACGCAGCTGCACTACAAGCCCCGTTAAACGCATTTCTAAAAGACGCCAAAAAGAACGATAAAAGGCCCATCAATTGGACTCCTGAGACACAGCAGGCTTTCGAAAGCTGCAAAGACAGTCTGGCATCCGCTATATTTTTGACACATCCGGTCAGTGATGCACCACTCACCATCGTTACCGACGCTTCAGATACCGCAATGGGTGCAGTCCTTGAACAATTACAAGATTCGGTGTGGAAACCACTTGGTTTTTTTTCAAAAAAGTTCTCTCCAGCACAAACAAACTACAGCACTTTTGACAGGGAACTTACTGCAATCTATTACAGCATTAAGCATTTTCGCGACATCATTGAAGGTCGTCAAGTAAGTGTCCAGACAGATCACAAACCCTTAACTTATGCCTTTTCGCAACGAACCAGTAAAACCTCACCCAGGCAAACAAGACATCTTGAGTTCATATCGCAATTTACAACACAAATAACTCACATAGCAGGAGACCAGAATACCGTAGCCGATGCACTATCCCGCATAAATGCAATTTCCATGCCAGCTGCACTAGACATGCAGGAAATAGCACAAGCACAGGCTGATGACGATGAACTAAAAGCTCTTTTGGAAAACGACACAGCATTGAAATTGCAGCGTTTTTCTTTACAAGGTTCAGATCTTCCAGTTTACTGTGACACTTCCACAGAAGAAATTCGACCATTCATTCCCAGATCTCTCCGGAAACGCGTATTCCACATGATCCATAGGCTGTCCCATCCCAGCAGCAGAGCTACAAGCAAGCAGATAAGAACAAAATTTGTTTGGTACGGCATCAACAAGGATGTTGCAACATGGGTTAGAGCCTGTGAAGATTGCCAGAAATCTAAGACTGGCAGGCACAATAAGGTATTACCATTGCAATTCCCAGTCCCAGATAAACGCTTTGACCAAGTGCACATCGACATTGTAGGACCTCTACCAACCTCACAAGGTTACCGTTATGTTTTGACAATGATTGACAGATTTTCTCGGTGGCCCGAAGCAGTACCTATTGGAGACATACAAGCAGATACAGTAGCAACCGCATTCTACTCAGGCTGGGTAGCTCGCTTCGGTTCCCCCTGCACAGTCACAACTGACCAAGGAACCCAGTTCGAAGCATTGCTCTTCAAGGCCCTGACACACCTGACCGGCTGCAAACGTACGCGTACTACTCCATATCACCCAGCAGCAAACGGAATCATTGAACGGTGGCATCGCTCCTTGAAAGCTGCGCTCATGTGTCACAACACTGCACGGTGGGTGGAAATCCTTCCTACAGTGTTGCTCGGTCTGCGAACTTGTTTCAAAGCAGACATCAACTGTTCCGCCGCTGAAATGCTCTATGGAACTACCCTACGGGTACCGGGAGAACTATTTAGCAATGAAGACCTCCCAGCAAACCCACAAATCTTCGTCGAGCGTTTCCGGGAAGATATGGAGAGACTTCGTCCTACTCCAACTGCACATCACCGACGTAGTACTCCATTTGTGCATCAGGACCTATACACCTGTAAACATGTTTTTATTCGAAACGACGCCGTGAAGAAGCCACTCCAACGCCCGTACACTGGACCTTTTGCTGTAGTGGAACGGTGTAGTGATAGAGTGTTCACAGTGAGAATAAACAGTAGAAACGTAAACATATCGGTAGAAAGACTTAAACCAGCCTTCTTTGAAAATGAAGCCTCAGAAGCTGTTCATCCCTCCGACTGCTCCGAGAGCACAATCGCTCCCACGAGTGACTCAGTGCGTCCACCTAAAACATATGTGCGTAAAAAAGTGCAATTTAAGTTGTAGCAACATGGCAATCGCTTAAGTTTTAGTACTCAAGATTGTAACCATAATTTCCTATGTATATATTTTTGTTTTGATCATAACGCGTTGCAGCCAACTACGTTACTCGGAGGGGAGTACTGTAGGAACATACATTACCGACGCCTCGGTAATAACCTACATTGCCGACCAGTCGGTAAGGAAGAGAAATATATAACCGAGAGTTCCCGCGACAACAACGATAACAAGCTCGCGTCCTTCGACTTACTTTATGTATGAGGAGCAGACTTTCAAATTGCATGTTGTCCATTTTTACAAATTTTCAGGAGAAGCAAAATACTGTTACAGACTAACTAATCGCGAGAAAAAATGCTGCTTAGTATAATAATAATGTCATCAGGTGTAAATATCGTTATCACTAGTTTTGGTACAAGGAAGTCAAAACACAACTGAAAAAATCCAAAAAGCTTTTGGACATCAAGCACTTTGTTTGGGTTGGTTGGACAAAATACGATTTGAATGTCGCCAAGTCAAATAAACAAAACAAAACTATGGTATTGTCTGGAATTTTAATAATAAAACAGTGATATAACGAAGAAAAAGCTGCTATATTAATACCAAGAACAACCTTAAGTTAAAATAAATTTCATGTTATTAAAAAAAATTGTTTCCATTAAACTTTTTAAACAAATTCATTATCATCATTTTCAGCGCATTCACACACTTCGTCAGCCTCTTCTTGCTTTTGAAGATCTTCATTTTTACTGTTCGCTGCAACAGCTGTTTCAAAAATTTCAGTCATCCATTTTAACTCCGGGTCTGTCTCGTACCATTCGTCTCCAGATAACGTGACAAGTAATTTTTTTAAACTATCAAGTTTTTTTTGTTTGATTTGATGTCCTAGAGGTACTTCAGAAAGTACGATTTGATCCAAACGCTTACGAGGTTTTAGCAGAGTTTGAAATGTTTTTGTTGGATCATCGGATCGATATAAGACTTCAGATTTCATCACTACTCCTGAAGTCGGCCTCTTTTTAATGATTATTCTCTTACTTGAGCTAATTCCTATAACTTTTTTTAAATAACCTGATGCATTTTTAATATTCACTAATGACCAGTCAGTTCCAAGCTTTCTGATTTCTCCCACTTTTGAGTAAATTTCCCAATATTTTTCAGGAGTTTTTATAACCGCATGGCGTCTTAACATTTTTTCCACCCTCCCAAAAATTCTATCTGCAGGGAGATATGAATGTCCACGCACCGGAAATGTTACCTCTATTTTCTTAATCGTTTCTGGAGCGCAGGTATGTAGCCACAACATGAGCATATGGATAATAAAACTGTTTTTATTTTGCCCTCCGCATCCATCAGAAAAGAGACGAAGAGTGTCTATATTAGGTGGAAAATTGATCTTTTTTAGAAAATGAAGTAGTGCTGAAGATATTTCTGTGGCTCCCCTGGCAGCTTGATGCTCCATCCATGAATAAAATACTGGATCTTTACAGGTTGTAGATGTAATACAAAAAAAGTAAAAGGACAGCTGCTGTGCATAAAATGCATCCTGTATAGGTACCTTTGGTAGAATCTGAATTTGCTGCAGGTCAAAACAAAATGAAATTGAGTTAGGCAATTCTTCCTTCATTAATTTATGGAACTGGGAGGCTCTAAATTTGTGAACTGTTAACTGGGTTATTAATTGGTTTTTATTGATATTATCCTTGGCATTACTGATTTGTGTGCTTGTTCTAACACAATAATTACATACGTCTGTAGCCGGGTTACCAAAAAGTATCCTGCTAAAGTATTTGTAATTAACTTTTTTGTCTTCGGTCACTTTTGCATTGTACAAATTCCAAAGCTTAGCAATACTGTATTCGGCGGATAAGTATATTCTTCTTGATTTCCGACGACCATAATGGCTTTCTTTACCTTTTAATTGAGTAATGAACCTTTTCACCTCCGTGAATTTCTCAATATTTTTTTGGGACTTTCTATCACCACCTCTTGTTTCAACAAGTTGAGATCCTATAGTTATTTTTTTGCATATTGTATTTATGCGTCTTTGCGAAACACTAAACAGAGCTCTAAATACTTTCTGGCACACCTGGTTTTTACTACCTTTTATAAATACCTGGGAAAGATGAGAAATCAAGAGTAAAATACTATTGTTGACAAACACTTTCAAATGGCTACTTACAAAATAATTAACAGCAAAATTATGAGCTCTTCCATCTTCTTTCCGACTTCGTTTCCGCTTTGGTTTTTTAATTTCCATATAGCTTGCAAGCATGTTGTCTTGCGTAATTTTGCTTGGATTTTCAAAAAAAGTTTTACGAATTTTTAGCATATCTTCTTTTAATATTTCTTGGCAATCTAAGTTACTATTATTATGCTTACAAACTATGTTGAAATTGTCCAAGTTAATGTCCAAATTTGAATATCTTTAAAATTAACAGCAATACATTAATAACATTTTTAAAATTTTTAACCTTAAAATTACCTTATTTCTTTTTTTCTTTCATGCGATGTTGTAGACCTTTTTCTTTTTCTACTACCTCTGTCGATGCTATCACCAACAATATGTTCACCTTCTAGAACTTCCATTTAAAACAATAAACAACTTGTATTGTTAATAATGTATCCACAGCACAACACGAAATGAACGAATATACCATCACAACGCATTTTGTCCATTGTTTTTGGACAAAATGCACTTTGAAAGTATAACGAGACTGGACTAAATTCCGTTTGTTTGTCTAGCTGGTTTTTCCCCTTTAATAAAACGAACATTTAATGCAGATTAACCGTCCAAGTGCTTATAAAAAAGCAGCATTTTGACCTTACGAATACAGTGCCACCTTTTTCTCAAATATGGAAAAAATGGACAAAATGCAATTTGAAAGTCTGCTCCTCGTATCATCACACGACATTAAATCATTAAATTATTAATAAACAAATCAAGTAGTGCTTATTCAACCTCAGTGAACCTAAGTACCTACACATTTGTAGGTACTTAGGTTCACTGAGGTTGAATAAGCACTACTTGATTTGTGTTTGTAATAATTTAATGATTTAATGTCGTGTGATGATACATAAAGTAAGTCGAAGGACGTGAGCTTGTTATCGTTGTTGTCGCGGGAACTCTCGGTTATATATTTCTCTTCCTTATCGACTGGTCGGCAATGTAGGTATTACCGAGGCGTCGGTAATGTATGTTCCTACACATTTCCCGTTTGCGAAAATTTGCTCAAATCATTGACATTGACCTTGCTATTTTGGTGTTTAATTTTTAGTGTTATCGCATATCCTGTCGCGTGAAAATAAATAATATCTTTACAAGTTCCACACGAGCTAATTAAGTGTATCACCTGATTTGGCATAAGTGATATCGCTGAATGCGGTAAAATTTTGTCCAATCAAAATATTCGCGTTCGGAATACACTTTTCAACAAGCAATGAACTTATGGTCTTTCTTATCCCGATGAGTAGTGTTTTGAATAACTACTAGTTTATAAAACTTTGCATTTGAATTAGAAATCCGCCTTTACAAATTTATTATTGAATTAAAAATTTTGTTTATACATATTTACTTAAAGGTGAATAACAAAGAAAGTGATGTTGAATTTTTATTGATTATTATATTTTATTATTACACTTATTCATTCTGAATAATCTAAAAAATTAAACAGATTTATTTTTAATGAACAAATAGAATTTTTATTGATTTTCTTACAAAACAGGAAAATAAACGTACCAAACAAACATAGATTTAACCCTAAACCGGTCGCATTGGTTGACTTTGTCAACCATCCGAGTATTTAGGCGGTATTGTTTGATTAGATAAAGTGTTGGGGTACTGCCGCCTTCAGTACCTTATCTTTAGTTCCTTACTGTCCAGTCAGCATTGTATCCGAGACAGTAAACTCAATAAGTGTGCTAATAGTAATATAAAAGGAGTTAGAAACAGGCTGGTTGAAAACTCAACCGCGCGCCCAGAATTTTTTTTTTCTATTTTATTATTGTTTAATATAGGGTTTTCCAATAAGAGGTGTTATTTTGAATAGCCCGTTATTTCGGTAGATGTCACTTTTGGAGCTGTAATTGTTTGACATTTGACAAGTAGAAACTACGCCATTAATAAAAATGGAACGATACACGCTTCAACAACGCATTGAAATTATTAAAATTCACTATAAAAATGGTGAAAATAATAATAATAATAATAACACCTCTTATTGGAAAACGAAGCCATCCAGGTGGAAATGGGCCTCATCACTCAAGATGATTTTTCGATGGAATTCCGGATCATTTTCATGCATTTCAAGGACCCAATCGGCAAAGATACGACGTTGTTGATGATCGGCCGGCTTGAGTTCTTGTGTTAACTGAACTTTATAAGCCTTAAGACCCAAATCTTTATGCAAAATACGGTGTAATGACGTTTTTGGAATGTCTAATTCCAAAGAACGACGAGGAATGGACAAACCTGGGTTTTCTTCAACACTTTCGGCTACAGCAGCAATATTCTCGGCTGTTCTTGAGCGACGTGCACGGGTTTTATTCTTCACATCACTAACTTGTCCCAACAGCTCGAATTTTTCCACCAATTTCTGTATTGCGGTCCGACAAGGTGCTTCACGACGACCCAAAAATGTTCGAGTTTTACGAACCGTCTCTGCCAAATTTTCACCATTTTTATAGTGAATTTTAATAATTTCAATGCGTTGTTGAAGCGTGTATCGTTCCATTTTTATTAATGGCGTAGTTTCTACTTGTCAAATGTCAAAAAATTACAGCTCCAAAAGTTACATCTACCGAAATAACGGGCTATTCAAAATAACACCTCTTATTGGAAAACCCTATACATTTTGATAGCTTCTTACTTAGTCCTCATCATTTGTTTCCAAAGCTAGTGTTATTTTTTTTACGCAAGACTAAATGGTGTTTTATTTTTGTTTTGTTTATTTTTTCTTATGTAAGCGTATAATTGTGATATATTGTTGTATTCGGAATAAAAATCTCTAGCAGAATTAGTAAAGAAATGCATATATTCCAATTTGAAAAAAAATGTTATGACGGTATAGCCTTAATGCCCTTAGGGTAATATGTGATTTTGTTATGCTATTTTGTAGTCTCCTCTCAACCATTTAACTTGGTATATAGATAACTGAAATATTCCGATAAATAAGGGAGCTATGGACTCGTCTTGTTTTTTGGAGAAACTCTATATAAATGCCTTGATAGTGTTTAATATTTCTGATGCAAAACTTGTCCAAAAATCTTTTAATACTCTAAATATAACAAAAAAAAATAATTGAACAGTTTGTTGTTTGATTAAAAGCCAGAAATTTAAATAAAAAGTTGTGATTGACAAAGTCAACCACGCGACCGGATACGTTCCTCAATTTGATGCGACCGGTCTAGGGTTAAGAAAAGTACAGCGCTTCGATAAATTGACACCTTTCGCTGATTGTTCAGAAATAATCACGAATCAACGAAATGCCGAGATGATTTGAATCATCCCCACTAAACACATAACGTTTAAAAAACGTTGAGCGACGTTGGAATAATGTCGCGCTGCGACGTATCTGAGCAACGTTCGTAGATCGTTCAGCGATGTAAAATTGAGACGTGGAACGCATTTTTTTTTTTTTTAATGAAATCAAAATTCAAATCAACGATTTATATTCTTGCTTTTTAATAAATGAATTAAAAATTGTATGCTTATATAATTTCTTAAAACACTTCTATTTATAATATGTACGTGTTTATTGTATTCTGTTGGTTTTATTTATCTACAAAAATTGTTTGTGTGACTGGAGGGTCCAGACGACATATTAATAAATTATGTTTCAAACTGCACTATTTTGTAAATACATTAAATACCCTTTTTAAGACGTCACTCCCCTTCGCGTTCACTTGTTCCTACACAGTCGTTGTGTTATGTTCGATATAGTTTCTGATAATATTAAAAGTTAAATCCAAAGTGTTTCTTTTTATTTAAATCACACCTAACCAATAGGTTATGGGCCCAGAGTAATTCAAATAAATTTACCTTAAATAAGTTTTTTTTGAATACTCTGTAACGTACTCGCAACTTTCGGTATTGTGCATAAAGCGTACCTATAAACAATGGAAAGAAGAAAGAGTAATAGAAACATTAAACCGTTTGACGGCGACAGATACAGTGTGTGGAAGTTAAGAGTGCGTGCGGTATTAACAGAACTTGATGTGATTAAAGTGATCGATGATGAGATCCCGGAAATGCCAGACGAACTCTGGAACAAGGCTGAACGGACGGCGAAGGGCGTTATCGTAGAATACCTATCTGACGGTTTCGTGAGTTTTGCCGATGCAGGGTGTGCCTCTGTAGACATTTTCAAAAGACTGGATGCAATTTATGAAAGGAAAAGTTTGGCTACGCAATTATCACTTCGAAAACGGCTATTGGAATTCAAATTGCGTGGTGATACTCCGTTACTCAAACATTTTTCCGAGTTTGACGAATTAATTACCGAATTGTTGGCAGCAGGTGCCAAATTAGAAGAAACTGATAAAGTTTCTCATCTGCTGTTAACAATGCCAACTTCGTATGATGGTGTGATTACAGCAATTGAAACTTTGGCAGAAGATAATTTAACATTAGCATTTGTCAAGACGCGACTGCTAGATCAGGAAATCAAACTAAAAACGGAAAGTCGGGATACAAGTGCAAAAGTACTTCACGCTGTAAGGAACAAAACTTATTTTATTGATAGAAAGCAGTTTAATCGAGGACGTGGCAACAGGCGCAATTTTAAAAGAAGAACAACTTTATTAAAATGCTATCATTGCGGTAAACCGGGCCACTTCAAGAAAAACTGTTACCATTACAAACGAAGCTCCAAGTATCCTAATGACAATAGAGAAAGAACTATTCAGACCGTACAGCTTACAGAACCGAATGGAAGTAATTCGAGTTTTGCGTTCATGGCAGGTGACAACCACTTCAACGTCGAAACAGAGGGTGAACATAAAATAACATTTCTGCTTGACTCTGGAGCATCAGACCACATAATCAATAAGGAAGATCTTACGGGCGACTTCGTGGAATTAAAGGCACCAATCAAAATTTCTATTGCCAAAAATGGGTCATTTATAACGGCCACTAAAAAGGGATCATTGAACGTAATCAGCAACATGGGCATGCAGGGAGTGCTAAAGGACGTTCTTTATTGCCAGGAGGTCCCATACAATCTGCTGTCTGTCCAGAGGATGCAAGAAGCAGGAATGACCATTACATTTGATGAAAAGGGAGTAAGAATTGTCAACAGTGGTAAGACAATAATGAAAGGTATGTCCTTAAACAATTTAATTGGTATAGAATTTGTACTTGAGTCAAATCAAATTTCTCAAGTTAATAGCACTATAAGGGCAACCTATGAACTGTGGCATCAACGATTAGGTCACATGGGAAAAGCTAAATTTTTAGAATTAAAGCATAAACAAATGGTAGACGATGTAGGGCTAATCAATCATGTTGAACCCAATGATACTTTATGTAAAGCGTGCATAAATGGTAAACAAGCACGATTACCATTTAATAAGGTTAAAGACAAAAGTCATATAAAGAGACCATTGTTTGTAGTGCATTCCGACGTCAGTGGTCCAATTACACCTTCGACAATTAACAACAAAAATTATTTTGTACTTTTTGTAGATCAATTTACTCATTACTGTGCTTCATACTTAATCGCGTATAAGTCAGATGTGTTTTCAGTATTTCAAGACTATATTGCAAAAAGTGAAGCTCATTTCAATTTAAAAGTTGTTAATTTATATTGTGATAATGGAAGGGAATATCTGTCTAATGAGATGAAGTATTACTGTATGCAAAAAGGCATTAGTTACCACTGTACAGTTCCACGAACCCCACAATTAAATGGTGTATCAGAACGAATGGTAAGAACAATAACTGAAAGAGGTCGTTCAATATTGGCTGGTGCTAATTTAGGTAAGGTTTTCTGGGGCGAAGCAGTCCTAACTGCAACATATTTAATTAATTTGACCCCAACTAAGGCATTAAAGGAAGCCAAAACACCATATGAAATGTGGCATAATAAAAGGCCGCAATTAAAGTATTTAAGAGTTTTTGGTTCAACTGTATACATTCACAATAAAATAAGAACAACAAAGTTCGACGTTAAATCATCAAAAGGTATACTGGTTGGGTATGAACCAAATGGTTACAAAGTGTGGGATGTGGAAACTGAAAAATTTGTGGTTGTTAGAGATGTGATAATAGATGAGACCAATGTTATAAAAAGCGGGGCTGAAAGTATGCCTATTGAAACTGATGCACCTAACATAGTGTCAAAATCAGTAGAGTCTCATAGCTGGGCTGAAAGTATGCCTATTGAAACTGATACAACTGACATAGTGTCAAAATCAGTAGAAGGTCATAAATCTGATAGTGAAACAGATGTAGTGGAATCTGATGGTAAATCAGAGGTATCGAAATGTGATAGTAATAAATCACATGGGTTAAAGTATAAAGTTAAAAATGCCAGGTTACGTTGTAAACGTAAAAAGTCTGTAGTTGAAACAGATGTGCAAAAAGAATCCTTATCTCAAGGTGGACAGAATAATAAAAATTCCCAAAGTAATCACAATGCTGAATATGAAATAAATAATTCCCCTTGTCTTAGAAAAAGTAGTAGAAATCGTCCAATTGTTTCTTATAACGAAGACGATGTACATGATTACTTGATGTGCGCTCAGTCTCTAGTATATGAAGTTCCTCAAACATATCAGGAAATTAATCTTAGAGACGATAGAGTTCATTGGGAACAAGCCATACAAGATGAAATAAATTCTTTATTGATCAATAATACATGGTCTTTGGTAGCAAGACCTGATAACAAAAATATTGTTGATTGCAAGTGGGTATTCTGCTGTAAAAACGATGAATATGGCAACCTTGCGCGGTATAAAGCGCGCCTTGTAGCTCGAGGTTTTAGTCAGAAATACCTGATAGATTATAATGAAACCTTTGCACCAGTTGCAAGAATTTCAAGTTTTCGATTTATGTTAGCCTTTGCAAATCAATTTAATTTATTGATCCATCACATGGATGTGAAAACTGCATTCTTGAATGTTGTATTAAAAGAAGAGGTCTATATGAAAGTACCTGAAGGAGTTGTAAGTAAAAATAATGAAGTGTGCAAATTGCATAAAGCAATTTATGGGCTAAAACAGTCAGCAAGGTGCTGGTTTGAGACATTCGAACATGCTTTGGTAGAAAAAGGTTTTAAAAGTTCATCAGTTGATCATTGTATTTATATGTTAGACAGAGGGCATATACTTAAAAATATTTATATAGTTTTATATGTAGATGATCTTGTTGTTGTTACTGCAAATTTAGAAACGATGAATAGTTTTAAATATTATCTGATGAGTAAATTTCATATGAAAGACTTAAATGATATTAAGCTTTTTGTCGGAATTAAAATTGAAAAAGATAATAATGCAATAACCTTAGACCAAAGTGTTTATATAAATACAATTTTGAGAAAATTCGAAATGATTGACTGTAAGAGTGTGAGCACACCAATGGAAAATAAATTAAATTTTAATGCCTTGAGTTCAGATGAAAAATATAATGCACCATGCCGAAATCTAGTTGGATGTTTGATGTATGTAATGCTGTGTACCCGACCTGACTTAAGCACAGCTGTAAATATCTGTAGTAGGTATGTAAACAAAAATAACAAAGAACTGTGGCAGTGTTTAAAGAGAGTACTCAGGTATCTCAAAGGTACTGCTGAACTAAAATTAGTTTATAAAAGAGGTGATTTTAAAACTCTTCTAAGTGGCTATGTTGATTCGGATTGGGGTGGCGATGTAAACGATAGGAAAAGTACAACCGGTTACTTATTGAAATTATTTGAAAGGTGCACAATTTGTTGGAGCACCAGAAGACAAGCATCTGTGGCAGCTTCATCAACTGAAGCCGAATATATGGCTCTTTTTGAAGCAGTTAGGGAAGCACTATGGTTAAAATCATTAGCAATTAGTGTAAATTTAAATGTCACAGAACCGATAATAATATACGAAGATAATAACGGTTGTATAAGTATAGCAAACAATCCGACAAGCCACAAAAGATCAAAACATATAGATATTAAATATCATTTTTCTAGAGAACAGGTTGAGAAAAATGTGATCAAACTAATATATATTCCTACAGGTAACCAATTGGCCGATATGCTGACCAAACCGCTACCAGCAGCAAAGTTTCTGGAATTACGAAGTGGAGTAGGCCTCGAATAATATTTAATGATCTGATTAGGTTTTTTTTTCTGGGTTTTTCCTAATCCTTAGCAACAAATGTTGGATCATGTTACTTTGACTACCCAGAGATAAATTAAAGTTTTTTTTTTTGATATGCCTGTGTAGGGCGAGGGACAATTTTTGAGGGGGCGTGTTGGTTTTATTTATCTACAAAAATTGTTTGTGTGACTGGAGGGTCCAGACGACATATTAATAAATTATGTTTCAAACTGCACTATTTTGTAAATACATTAAATACCCTTTTTAAGACGTCACTCCCCTTCGCGTTCACTTGTTCCTACACAGTCGTTGTGTTATGTTCGATATAGTTTCTGATAATATTAAAAGTTAAATCCAAAGTGTTTCTTTTTATTTAAATCACACCTAACCAATATATTCATTCAGAATTTCTTATAATATTACGTTATAACAAACGGCAATGAAAAAAAGCACATCCATAATTCTAATTTAACCAAGTCCCAGTACCAAAATTTAATTTAATTTAATGAACGATTTTCTTTATTAATATGTGATAACAAAATCAAACAATTTTTTTTTCGAAAAAAAAAATTACAATTGAAGCTTATCATTTATTTAGTTGAAAACAATATTTTTACAGGTTAATAACCCCTTCACGGGCAATTTTTTAATTAATATAACATTAGAATTGAATTTCCATACGAAAACGTTAGAATTGACATACTTAAATGTCGCAGTGCATTAAGGGGTTAATTCATATCAAATTTACAAATTTACCTTTATTTCTTAAAATTTGGAAGAATAATAATCCGGCATTGTTCATAGCACCAGTTGAATTTTTGAATAGAGAATTTAACCAACAAGTCATTAATTATAGCAAAAGTCATATTTTAAATTTATGTAAGTAAATGACCATAAAGAGGGCAATGAAGGGGACAGGGGGTAAATATTGTTCAAATTCTGCGTTACGTAAATTATGGATGGCCTCTAAGTTGACTGCGTTCCTTGAAAATATGTTTTCACTCTTTTGCTGGAATCGTCTCAATTTTATGATAACGCGTTTTTATTGTTCGAATAGCATACTTTAGGTTCTGTGAAACTTATTTACACAATTTAAATTTAAAAAGAAAAACATGTTTTGAACAGGACCGACTCAGGAGCTGACTTTTTGGAACCCTAAACAGAAGTGCAGCACTGAAAGAGACTCCTCACTTTCAAATTTCTAAAAAAAATTATAATACAACGACTTAATGTTGGAATTGAAATAATTTGATAAACGGTTCGATGTGCTGTTGATGAAAAAATACTTTATTTAATTTCAAACCCCTGCAAAACTTCTAGCCGTCCCTGAATGAAACCTCGAAATACAAAAGGACGGTACAAATAGTTTTTACACAAAGGCGGTGCAATTAACTAAATTGGTGACATAAAACCGGTCACATCTGTATCGGAAAAGGTTCTGCTTTGGCAAATATTTTAACTTTCAATTTTCGAAAGAAGACATTCCACCGTTTCTAGTGGCATTGATAAGTTGTATATTAGCTGAAAAAAATGGAAGAAAATAAACAGCAAGTAAGTAAATTATCAATCCTTGATACAAAATCATGGTTTTTATATTTATTATTTTTCAGTGTTTGTAAAACCAATTTAGAAAATTAAAATGAAAAAGTATCCGAGGAGCTGAAAAAGTCGGGTGCGAAGAAAAATATTAAAATCAAAGATTTGAAAATTATAGAAATCTTCGAAGGTAATCGATTTTAATGATAATTTTTAATAAGATTATTTATTTTACATTTTTTAATTCACAGACGTGGCGCTAAAACGTAGAGAAGTTGGACCTGCCTCCATGCCAAGAATCTCGAGTATTTTAAGTTTATTATCATTATCATAAGAATAAATTGCAATTCTTCGTTTATATCTTGTAATTTATCTTATGCAGTTATAAATTGTTAATATTGTCTATGCGTTAATTTTTTAAATGACGTTTTTATCTTTAATATGGTTGATATTGTTAATATTGCGAGTTAATTTTCTAAATTACGTTTATATTCTGTGTATGTTATAAAATTGTAAATTATTAATATTATGTAGACGTAGATTTTAAAAATTTCGTTTTTGTAATAATGAATTGTTAGTATAATTATTTAAATAATATTTGTTGTTGATATAGTTGTGAATTGTTAATATTAGGAGTTCATTTTCTAAATGTCATTTATATCTTGTATATGCTATGCAGTTATAAATTGTTAACATTATTATCAATACGTTAATTTTTTAAATTTAATTTTTTTAATAAATTGTTAATACAATTTTTTTTTGTTATCTTTGTTTTATTTATGTAATCATTGAAATAAATAAATTTATGATTTTAACTGGTGTATTTCTGAATTGAAGCAATTACGTAAAAATGAAATAAAATAATTTAATTAAAAAATGAATTAATTACGTCGATTAAAAAATAATTAATTAAATTAATTAATTAAAATGATTTAGAAATCAATTTAATTCATTGATTAACTAAAAATGTCGAAAAACGTATCAAGGCGACGTCACCCGCATGTAGAGCCCGAACGTCGCGCGATGTCACGCTGGTACGTCGCCTGGCGATGTTTTTACGACAGGCGTTAGCCGTCCTATATACGTTTTTCGATGTCCGAGCTACGTTTTTGACTAACGTCGCATAGCGCTACGCGACGTTGCTTGGACGTCCGTGATACGTTTTTGTGTTTAGTGGGTCGTAATATTTTTTTTAGATTTCGGACAGACAAAATGCTTCTTATTAAATTGAATCAAAATACTATAACTAAATAAATGTAAGGTCGAAGTCAGTTTGCTCGTTATTTTATATTGACTCGCTTTTATCGCCAGACCATAATATACATTTTATTATTTATCAAGAAGTTCGAAGAATCGTGACGTAAATATGATAAATTTGCTCGTAGCAGTACGCCATCTAACTGGAAGTGGCTGATTTTCAAGTGTTATAAACCTGGATAAAATTTAATTGTAACACGCCAAAATGAGGATTATTGCGCCATCTTTATTTCTCTCTTTCTTTCATTCTCTTTTTCAAGGACAAATGCGTGTCCTTAAGTAGGGTTGGTAAAAACGAATAATCACTATTGCAGGGCCGTAAAAGCCATCTCCAAAATGCAACACTATACAGGTAACCCCCGCTCAACGCGCCCCCGGCGAACGCGAATTCGTTATACCGCGAATTGTTATTTTTTTAAATTTTTAAAAATTAAGTTCAATTGCAGTAAGAGCACAGGGCAGGCGCCCTGTATAGCGTGCTGCGCGGTAGTTCATTTTTAAAAAAGCGTTATAGCGAATCAACGTAAAACGGGTTATTAGTGTATAGGTATATATTAATAACACAAATAAAACAATTCAAATAATATCAAAAAGAAAGAAAATTAAGATATGTACAAATTTGCATGAAACTGCTGAAAATAGCCACAATACAAAAAACATATCTTCGCCACATACTGCGTAAGAACAATTATAATACAGTGCAGGTTTTTTCATCATTGTAACTTAATATGTGTGTTTTCAGATTACTCTTTACTGTAAAAAATTTATCGCATACATTGCATTTAAAGGGTTTTTTGTGTGTTTTGAGATGACCATTTTTTTAAAATGTCTCGTCACATAATGCTACTTTTGAAGGGTTTTCGTCATTATGACTTAATGTGTCTTTTCAGATGACACTTTATTGCAAACGCTTTATCTCATACCATTGCACTTAAAGAGCTTTTCACCTGTATGACTTAAAATGTGTGATTTCAGAGAATGCCTTTTTGTAAAAGCTTTTTCACATGCATTGCATTTGAAGTGTTTTTCATCCGCATGACTTGATAGGTGTGTTTTGAGATTGGCATTTTGTGAAAATGCCTTGTCACATATGTTACATTTAAAGGGTTTTTCACCAGTGTGACTTAATATGTGTACTTTAAGATGGTTATGACTTAATGGTATGACTTAATATGTGTGTTTTGAGAAGAGCATTTTGTGAAAATGCCTTGTCACATATGTTACATTTAAAGGGTTTTTCACCAGTGTGACTTAATATGTGTACTTTAAGATGGTTATGACTTAATGGTATGACTTAATATGTGTGTTTTGAGAAGAGCATTTTGTGAAAATGCCTTGTCACATATGTTACATTTAAAGGGTTTTTCGCCCGTATGACTTAATATGTGTGTCTTGAGATGGGCATTTTGTGAAAATGCTTTGTCACATATGTTACATTTAAAGGGTTTTTCGCCCGTATGACTTAATATGTGTGTCTTGACATGGGCATTTTGTGAAAATGCCTTGTCACATATGTTACATTTAAAAGGTTTTACACCATTATGACTTAAAATGTGTGATTTCAGAGAACGCCTTCTTGTAAAAGCCTTTTCACATACATTGCATTTAAAGGGTTTTTCACCCGTATGACATAATAGGTGTGTTTTGAGATTAGGATTTTGTGAAAATGCCTTGTCACATAGGTTACATTTAAAAGGTTTTACACCATTATGACTTAAAATGTGCGATTTCAGATAACGCCTTCTTGTAAAAGCCTTTTCACATACATTGCATTTAAAGGGTTTTTCACCCATGTGACTTAATATGTGTACTTTAAGATGGTTATTTTTTAAAAATGGCTTGTCACATATGCTACATTTAAAAGGCTTTTCACCCGTATGAATAAATCGGTGTATTTTGAGGAGACGATTTTGAGAAAATGCCTTGTCACATATGTTACATTTGAAAGATTTTACACCATTATGACTTAATATGTGTATTTTTAATTTGCCCTTTAATGCAAAAGCTTTGTCACATTCAATGCACTTAAATGGTTTTTCACCTGTATGACTTAATATGTGTGTTGAGAAGAACATTTTGTGAGAATGCCTTGTTACATCTGTTACATTTAAAGGGCTTTTCACCTGTATGACTTAATAGGTGTTTTCTGAGAGTGGCATTTTGTGAAAATGTCTTGTCACATATGTTACATTTAAAGGGTTTTTCACCCGAATGACTTAACAGGTGTCTTTTGAGATGGTGATTATGTAAAAATGCCTTGTCACATTCGTTACATTTAAAGACTTTTTTACCCGTATGACTTAATAGGTGTTTTTTGAGATTGGCATTTTGTGAAAATGCCTTATCACATATGTTACATTGAAAGGGTTTTTCACCCGTATGACTTAATATGTGTGTTTTGAGAAGAGCATTTTGTGAAAATGCTTTGTCACATATGTTACATTTAAAGGGTTTTTCATCCGTGTGACTTAATATGTGTATTTTCAAAGCGCTCTTTAATACAAAAGCTTTTTCACACACATTACATTTAAAGGATTCTTCGTCATTATGACTTAATATGTGTGCTTTAAGATTTACATTTTGTCGATAACTTTTTTTGCATACGTCACATTTAAAAAGTTTCTGAGCCCTATGACTAATGCGTTTTTTAATAACACTGCTTTCTACAAAAGTTTCTTGTGTTGTAGGATTTGTCTTGTACTTAATGATTTCAAGTGTGCTGGTTGCTTCCGTAACTTCGTCCGGTTCATCCTTAATTATAAATTCGTTTGGTTCTAATTTCATTACAAACGACTTGGAATCATCAGAATTATCAATATTTATCTGCAAATAAATTAACTAATATTGAAACTGTTTTTTAATGAACTTAGATGAACAAACATTATTTTTAATTCTATCAATAAGAGAATGTGGGGAATCAATGCTTTCTAAATAAATTTTGCATGATGCAATTTACATACCGTAGATTTGCAGGTACCCTGATCACAATGTGAGGTAAAGGACTCTTCGAATATGTGATCTTCTGCTTCTACTTTGATTTGTAACGTGGAATGGAAATACTCGTTCATTTTTGTAATGACGATAGGTTCAGGAAGCTTCACGACTTTAACATAACATGTACGAATGTTATCTAACTCCTCCAATGAGCATATTGACGGATCTACTTCGATCTAAAAAATAGAATAAAATGATTGCTTTCTAAATTATTTAATTGTTCACTTATGAAAATACAAAAACGTACTTCGGTATCTCCAATCATTAACACAAAGTGCCGGATTTGTCTCAGATGTGACGATGATTTCCAGTCATTTATTTTCTGTAGTAACTTAGAACGGGTCATTATCTTATGTATAAATTAAAACTGTAACATCCACTAAAATAGAAACGAACTTTTAACCCCTGCACCACACAGATCATATGGAATAAATTGTTTCGTTTGTTGTGTTGGCATTCTGATTATTTTGAATTCTTTGCCATGAATTGCCTGGAATGGTTTGCTTTCTTTAACGGCTCTCGGCACAGAAACTTGTTTACTTCAATACTACAATTTTACGAGATCGTTCTTCTACTAAATGATAGGCAACCACGGTACCACCTTGGTCATAAATAATTATGCACAATAGAGCGCCGTCAAGTAGCTATAAATCACTCTCTTGAAACGACTTATATTTACATTTACAGAATTTACAACGCCCGAGACGTGTTTGGGTCGCCTCTTTTATTCTTACAAAAATTCGTCTTTAAAATCGTAGGGTGACCTTGCCAGTGAATGAACACTTTGCATTTAGGCTGTTACATTTGCGTTCAGAGAATTATTTTCTCCGTCCCCAATATCACTTTTGCTGCTAATCACTTGCTGTATCGACAGATATTTTGTTAGAGCACAAGATTATTGCATCATTTGGAAGACTCAGTACAAATCAATTTATATAATAATAATATAATATAATAATGATAATAACGATAATAATCACTGTACTGATAGGCAAATGTTCGAATTATGTGGGCGTCGTATTTATATTTCCCGTCAATTTCCGAATGTGTATCCTATATCGTTTAATTGATACAAATTAATAACAAACCATTTTTCACTTCCATTCACTGTACGTACTTGAAGATTTATGTGAGCAGGATATTTTTTTATTACATAATTGACTAACGGTAACAATTTTCCCGCTCCGATAAAAATTAATGTACCGAAAATATGTGATTATTGTTAATCTGGCGCGCGGTTGGAGCGGCGTCGTCAAAACGGGGCAACGTCAAAATCGCATCGAGGGCCCGATGGCGGTGCATGTGACGCACAGGACCGAATGTGACAGTCGACTATTAAGTTTGTAAATGCGTTAGTGTGGAGGTAATTATCGTCATTCGATGCGTCAATATAATCGGAAACTCTATTCGATTTTTGAAATTGAGATTTAGAGGTGCGTTTAATGCGATCATCGATTTTACACGTTGGCTAATAACCAGGCAACTGTCAGAGTGACACTGATTGTTTTCAAAATGCGAAAATGCCGTTGCTTGGTAACTGACAATTTTCAAAAAGAATTTGAAACATTGGTAACCAATCATTTTGAAAAACATTGTCACTTGATTATTTTGAAAAACAATCGAAAATTTTGTTGCCCTGGTTACTAATTATTGCTTACGAAAACAGCCAGAGTAAGGTTTATAATTCTAACATTTCCACAACATTAAAAAAAAAACACTTTGAAACATTAATAGGGAGCTAATAGTTTTGAAAAAAAAAATGTTATTTAGTAACATTGACAGTGACAATTTTGACAAACAGTTTGTGACACAGTCGCCTCGGTAACTAATAATTTTGGAAACAAAAACCGTTCGTTTGCTTAAACATTGTTACCCAGTAACAGCCAGAGTGAGACTTGAAATTTCAACACTTTTGAAAATGACTCTTTGAAACATTGGTAAGTAGCTAATAATTTTGAAAAAAAAACAACTGTAACCTTAGCTATGAAAACAGTTTTATTTAGTGACATTGCTAATTTTGACAAACAATTGGTAAGTAATAATTTTAAAAACAAAAACCGTTTTCTATGATTTCAGGTAAATCCGCTTTTTTAAAACAAAATTTCAAATTTGGAAACAATGTATTGTTCCAAAAGTGGGTGTTCATACAATCAAGTCATTTTAAATGAAGAAAAACATTATCTAGCCATAAATGTAACAAGAAAAGAAGCTAGGTTCGTTTCTTTCGGTTAGTTTTTATTACAGGCGGTAAGGTAGTACATAAGTTTCCTGGAATTGCAAATTCCACAGTGCATTGTGTTTTGTTTGTGTCAAATAAAAATTGCTTAAATATTGGGAAATATAGCTTAAACGCAACCGTTAAATACTTTTTAATTTTTCTTTGTAATTAAAAAAAAATTAAAGAGAAAAAATACGATAAAGTAAAATGTTGCCAAAGGTTTGATTATTGTTTTCAATACGATACATTGAAATAATCAAAATGTTGAAGATTTGGACATTTTAATTAATAACAAGTTTAATTGACATAATATCAAACTGTAAGTAAGCGAAAACCGCCCGGATAGCGACCTTCTTTTAAAATTTGAAAATGCAGTCAAAGGCGCCGAGGGAGGGTCTTACGACGTTTACTGTTAAAGCAACCGTAGTGGTTCATTTTATTTAGTTTTTTTCGCCTATTTCGTTTTGTTGACTTAAATTGTTTTTGAAACGAACGGATTCAATTGCATGTTATTAGTATAAGAAAAGAAAAAAACGAAAATTTGTTGTGATGTAATTAGCGTTATTTAAATATTGTCATTAGATTGAATAAAACTTAAGTTATACCCTCACATGTATTTATTATTATCCTTTAAAGTTTATCGAAATAAAAAACGAGAGAATATTGACGTTTAAAATAAACTTTCATTTTTCGCCAAGATATTTCTTTTCCACATAAAAGGTCGAAAACAGGTAGTTAGAAATACCGAAAATGTGTGTAGCTTTGTCATTGAATGTTTCATATACCAAAATTAGAATTCTCTTGCTGTGTTAAGCCACACCGCATGTCATTAATACTCTGAAGTACGGTTGTAAATTAAACTGACGGATGACTTCAGGCGATCTTTTTCTTGAACATTTCTCGGCACTTTTTTTTACATCAATTTACAAACATTGAAATAATTAAAAAACGGTAGTATATGAAGAAAAACGATATAGTGAGGGCCGCCGATAAATGAGTAAGCTACAAGACCATTACAATTTTAAAGCAAAATGTTGAAAATTGGAGCCGTACAGGAAGTTGTAAGATTAGGTGAATTTTGACATTTTAATTAATAACAAGCTTAATTGACATAATATCAAACTGTAATTAAATGGAAGTCGTCTGGCTAGCGTGTACTCGTCGTATAAGATAGCGACCTTCTTTTCAAATTTGAAAATGCGACTGTACGGACAACGTACAAAACCATTGAATTTAGTCTCGTGGCGCCGAGCCACCTTAAAAATTGTGGAATACAAACCGTACAAATAATAAACAAAAATAAAACAAGAAATGTATTATTTATTTATTTTAGCTAATTATAAGTAAATATTAATAAGACAAATAAAACAATTCAAATATCGAGTAGAAGAAAAATTGAGACAAAGGAAGGAGAAGGAAGCAAAAGGGTTTTTTGTCATAATGACTTAATACAAGTGTTTTCAGATTTCACTTTACTGCAAAAACTTTGTCGCTTACATTGAATTTAAAGGATTGTTTGTGTTTCGAGATGACCACTTGTTGAAAATGTCTTCGTCACATAATGTTACTTTTGAAGGGTTTTTTGCCATTATGACTTATATGTGTCTTTTCAGATGACACTTTAATGCAAAAGCTTTACCTCATACATTACTCTTAATAGTATATTATTTAACGAGCACATAATAGCCATTATGTGCGAGAAAAATACAGCTGTTTATCTACAATCAAAATTTCATTCGATAAAATTTTAAAATGCTGATAAGTTCGGAAGCAAAATTGACACCGAAATTAAACCGAAACCAAAACGTGATTTTCACCGAGAAACCTTTGCTTCCAGTTATCATGGGCGCGAAAAAAATAACAAGGATCTGTCAGTTAGCAAGAAAAATACGAACGTGTTTTTCTTTTCCTTATATTATATTTTGAAAGTGACGACTTAACCACCCTCAAGTTGTGATGCTTCTCCGATTCTCGTGGTACCCGAGGTCTCCCTAATGGATAATAGTGTTTTATTCGTTCCTAATTTTCTTTTTCCCGCAAGGGCGTCGTGCATTGGCACCGTCCGAAGTACAAATATTCCCTCAGTAATAAAAGAAGAAAGAAGAAGAAGATTTAAGCAGAATACCTCGGTGTTTTACCATTGCCTCGCGAGGAGACACGGTTATGATTTTAATACGGTGTTACTGTCACCCAGAATTGAACCTGAGACATTTGCGCTTAGGTAGCCTCGTAAAAACTAATCATTCTACCGTGCGCGTAGGCAACCAACATTACACTCCGTTCATTAATAAAAATAAATAGGCAACCAACAATACGCTCCGTCTAATAATGAAAATGAAGGGGCGTGACCTGTGGATAAGGTGCCTTGTTATGTATCCATGGCTAGCATATGAAATGAACGTATTACGTCATGATTGTAGATAAAGGGTTTTTCACCTGTATGACTTAATAGGTGTTTTCTGAGAGTGGCATTTTGTGAAAATGTCTTGTCACATATGTTACATTTAAAGGGCTTTTCACCCGTATGACTTAATAGGTGTGTTTTGAGATGGGCATTTTGTGAAAATGCCTCGTCACATATGTTACAATTAAAGAATTTTTCACCCTTATGACTTAATAGGTGTCTTTTGAGGTGGTAATTTTGTGAAAATGCCTTGTCACATAAGTTACATTTAAAGGGTTTTTCACCCGTATGACTTAACAGGTGTTTTTTGAGATTGTGATTATGTAAAAATGCCTTGTTACATTTGTTACATTTAAAGAGTTTTTCACCCGTATGACTTAATAGGTGTTTTTTGAGAGTGGTGTTCCCAATGCTCAACTCGACCGACTCGATCGAGTCGAGTTTGTTAAGGCTGCGCCATCCAAAAAATTGTTCCCAAAGTCCATTTGCTTTAATTGCTTTAGCGTACGCCTAAATATAGGCAAGACCCAGACTTTTTTATAACCCATACATCACCTCAAGTTCAGTGGATAATGGGTCTATGTATAACAATAGAAACGACTTCCGACCGGCTGCATTCCTGTACCTGTACCTGTTCAACAGATGCGAAATTTTTCTTTCTTCAATAAATTTAGAGCGATATTTTGTAATCGTGGAGTGCTATATCGTATTAAAAGTAACTTCTGTGGAGGAATTAGTCACAAGCTGAAAATTTCACTGATTGAAGCTCATATCATATTAAATCTAAATCCAAAAGTAATCACTAATCAGAACGGGCAAAACGGCACTATGATTAAAAATTGAGATAACCACACCATCGTGTAGAAGAGAACACGGTGATCATTTTGTGTTAAGAACATTGAAAGTTTTGTACGAATTATATTTTATTTCATTTTTCAAAGTTTCAAAAATGTATGGAGTCTTATGGGAGAAAAAAACTAAATAATTCAATATCTCGGTTAGGACTTAACAAAAATCTTTAGCAAATTTGAAAGTTTTCACCTTTACACCGATTTTTCTTCCAAACGGTTGCGTAAATCGAAAAATTTTGTTCTTTAAAAAATGTTTGTACGTGTTTTTAAAAGGTGTTCATGTGTTATCTATATTTTTTACATAAATAATAAACAAGATATGAGTTTAAATGTAAGACAAATGCATTTTCGACAATAATCGAGTTACTGCCTAGTAGGCCTCCCCGCTCCGCAGTCGTATCTCGCATCTCTACTATCTCCATAGCTCCATCTCTTTTCACTTACAATTAGGCAAATATTTTTTGAAATGTAACAAAATAAAATATTAAAATGTAAATTTTTATAAACAACAGTTTACGGGTCCAAAAATCTTATTATAAAAACGAATTTAATTGAAACTTTCGCTCACAATGTCTTAATTTACGCCAAAACGGGTTATTATGTTGATCGGGGGTATTTTTTTCAACGTCATTTATATTTATATCGTAAATCGTTTTTAAAAATTCATTTTTAGCCGTTTCACATTCTATTAATGACATATCCGGAGTATCATCTATCTCCACATCACCATAATCAGAATCTTTATTTTGAAATGTACGCGTTTAATAATTTTGCGGTTACAGTATTTTTTGACAATTTGTTAGATATTCGAACAAACAGATAATGGAATGCAGCTGACTGTAGTTAAAATTTTAGACCAAATTACCTGTCTGAAGAAAGGTTGTATGTATTGTGAAACGTCATAAAATTTTATTACTTATTTTAGAAAATTCTGTTCAGAACTCGGAAGAGATGTTGAATTTCTTTTTCGAAACAATGCGTGAAAGATTAACCCCTTCAGACACAGTCTATGTTTACAGAAAATTGGACCGCGTTTGCCTTAGAATTTTATGTATATAGTTATACATTTCTTCGAAAAAATACCGTTGAGATTCCGGAACACTAATAATTGTTACTAATTTAAAACACAACGAGTAAAAGATTAACCCTTTAATGCACAGTGTTTTTTTTTTTGCAGAAAATTGTAGTTTTAGCTTATTATAAGTTATTAGCACTACAGCTAATTTTTTTAAATTAATGTGGGATAAAAAAGCCAAACAATTTTTTTGGGACAGAAATTATAATTTAAGCTTATTCGCATTCATTTGTTTAAAGGGGTCTTCACGAGCGATTTTTAAAATTAATATGACCTTAGAGTTGAATTTATATCCTATTAAGTTAATGTAGATAATAAATATTAAAATTGTCCAAGACTAAAAAATAATTTATAGTAAAATAACTTTTTCAATAAAACAAGCTTTTATTAAAATGTACGCTTTTATTTTTAATCATTTAGGTCAATATCAAAATTGATTTTAAAGTTTTTTAAAAAGTCTTCTTGCTATAACTTATTTCAAATATGCTATTTGAAAACGAACCCTGGCTTTAAAAGCATTTCGGATATTATTTCCGTTAAAGTATCTTCACTGTGGCCAATATAATGACCTGCTGAGAAGATTGTAAATCTTCTTGACGTGGCTCGAAAATCGGCAAAAATTAGCTATTTCAATTTCGGTTCTGATCTAAAGAACATTAAATAAATCAAAAACTATTGAGTTGTTTAAAACAGATAGGGGTCAGCTCAAAAGAAAACAGTCTAATCTACGAGTCCACAAAATTTTAATACAAAATTTTGATAACTGAAGGCAAAAAAACGAATTTCGGAATTTGATGTTTTAATTAATAACTTGGTTAATTATGATTATTTAATGATGGCTTGGCGTCAGCTCAAAGTAGATTGGTATTCTCTGTAAGATGAAGTATCGACCTCCTTTTCAAAATTAAAAATGAAGGCTTAAACGCGAACGTCGTTTTACATGTATTGAAAATCTACGGGTCGAATGCCGTTAAATTTGGAATTCCGAATGGCTACTCGATGTCGACCGACAGTATCGAGTGCCGACGCCATTTTACAGTAGTTCTTTATTTTTTGTGTGTTGATGTCAAGTACAGGTAGCCCTCGGTTTACGCCGCAGTTCCGTTCTTACAAAAGCCGGCGCAAATCGAATCGGCGTAAAGTGAACCCATATTTACAGTGATGTATAGGGTTAGGTTCTACGTAAGTGAAGAGAAAGCAAATAATTTTATTTATTAATACACTATAATGTAAAATACATATACAGTCGAACTTCCATATAACGAAGCGTTACGGTGACCTTAAAGAAATTTGTTATAGAGAAACTTCGTTATATAGAAATTCATGTTGGGAAAAAATTTTTAGTTTAACCCTTTTAGGTTCACAAGAATTTTTGAAGTAATACGATTTTAGGCATTAAAATGACAGGGTATCTATTTAACATAAAACAACGTACTTTCAAAATTTACGTTGGGACACATTATGTCGCAAGGTCGCAAAAGGATTCATATGCAGTTACGTAGTTATTTAATTAATTGAATAAATAAGACCACCTCAATGTTATGGAACAATTTTTAAAAGACAAGGAAAAGTATGGTAATAAAATAAAAAAAAATTGATGCAGTAAAACTTTGTTGATTCCATTTAATATTGTAAAATTTTTGCACGCTTAAATTAGTGCTACTTACTTCGTCGGCTAATCCCTCATAAAATGTTGAACCCTGGATACATCTAGGAATATTACTACAACCGAGTTTTTTCCGAAGTTACAGTAAAACAACAAAAAAAACAGTTTTAAATCTCAAAAATTTGTAAAGTTGGGGGAAAAAATTCGTTATACGGAAATTCTTACTTCGTTATAAAGGGTACAAAATGCATTAAAAACGTCTCCAGGGTTCACCAACAAAATTTGCTATATAGAGAAATTCGTTAAATAGAAGTTCGTTATAGGGAAGTTTGACTGTATTATAGACTTAATTTTTAAAATGTATTTTATGATAAAGTAAAGTGAAATGCTTTTATTAAAAAATATTAAGAAAAGCAAATGAAATATCAAAATTTCGGATCTCTTGCATTTTTTGGAAAAAAAAAATCTCCACCGTCGCGGCTCGGTAAATACTTCAACACTGAAACGAAAATCAGTCTAGCCTAGGGAGAATCGGTGAATTACCCAATTATGTACACGGCGAAAAGGTAAATTGCACAGCGGCGTTATTGTGAATCGGCGTAAATTGAGGGCTACCTGTATTTGTGTCAGCTGGAAGTGAAGAATTTATATAAAATCGCATTATACGTAAAATAAGCAAGCTGCGGATGACGATACTGCGGAATTTTCGTGGAAGTGTAGGATTAAATTGCCCTTTAAAAACAATATTGAAATCCCATTTTTAGATTTCTACACGAGTAGTGTATTGACTGGTACCATCAAACATAACAAATTACCTCAATTCATTAGTGATGTTAATGATGAAAAATAAGTAATTTTTAACATAGCAGTATATTGTACACCGTATTTTTTACAGATTAAAACGTATAATAGAAGTTTGGTTAAAAACCGATTTCAGGATTTGAAATTGTTAACCATGAATTTGACAATTTTGTTGGTTTTCAGTAAAACAGTTAAAAAAGGGTTACTTTATTTTGGAATTAAAAAAAAAAAGTTAAGTATAAGGTTAAAACTTCGCGAAACAAATTGTCCGGAGTGAGAATTCCCCCTTAATGACATTATTTTAACAATCGACAAGTTCCTACTAAAGGAGCTTCCGTTATTTATTTTTTGTGGTAATTACCGCAGTTTCTTCGCACATTCATTACAAATCAGCTGTTTTCACGGCTAAAAATATTTATATTTTGTTTACCAAGAAATTATTTGTGTAAATTCAAGGTTATCGTTTGCGATGTATATATTTACAATTCTTTGAACCAATAACGCACAAGGAGCACCCAACCCAACAACCGATTATTAATGTTTCATCTTTCCTCAGCACCTGCGGCATGTAGATACGCTTCCAAAACGTATGTCTTTGAATAACAAGCTTAAGAATAAACGGCACGCCTGTTCCAAATCTCTGTTTATTCGAACTGAGAAATACCCCTTAACACACTGATCTGATTTATTATAAATTGTTAAACATTGGAATCTCACAAAATTTCTTGTAGATGAGATTGGAATTCACTAGACAATATCTTTTTGAGATTCTTTATACTGTTGCCTATACAAAGAATAATACCAAATGTAAAAGTTTTTAAAATCACTTGGGTGGTCCTATTGTAGTAATTTTCAAAATAATTCCAATAATTTTTCAGCATTATTTAAAAATGAAAACTGCAAATAATGATATAAAACACTTTACTATTAAATAAACAGTGTAAACATTAAATTTACATGGGGGCATCTAACAAAAACCATAGTGCTCTAGCACGAACAGCTTCTTTCCTCACTAATCGCTTTGCATCATCTAAACACGGTAATAAATCATACAACACTTCTTGCTTAAAAGGCAGCAACTTATATAAACTGTACCCTGTGGCGTAATGATAAGTGCACTGTAATGCTTCAGTTCTAACTTTCTGCAAAATAAAAAAAATAAATAAGTAGTTAAATTTACCAATTATTAGTTTACCATTGATGATTTAAATGTCGACAGCTTTAAAAAACGTGGTAAAAATTCTTGTACATATTCTTCCATTATTGGTTCTTTATTTTTTAACATTAATCGCAACTTTTCTAATATTGCCAGTAATGTTGCTGAATTATTACAAGTTTCTAAACTTAAAACTAATAGTTTTAATATCTAAAAAAATAAAATGATTATTTGAATTGTGGATAATTGCAAATCACACCTTTTTAAACTGTAACATTAAAATCTGTTGTGGTGTTTCCTGTATTAAATAACCAAATGCTACTAAATAGTTTGTATTATTTGCATTGTGTTTTTCAGTTAATAATGTACTGGCACTAATGAAAAATTTCTGTCGATATAATAATCTGAAAGATAATAATTATTATATTATATAATGAGGGACAGAAGTTACTCATTTAATCTTAAGGGCAATAATCATCCAAGGAGTTAAACGATACTTCTCATAAGACGATATATTTCCAGTCTTCAAAAAATGACAAAGAAATTACAGTTTAATTCCAGGAGGTCATAAAATTTATTACATCACTTTAATCAGGGATTAAATTTATTTCATCCCTTGGAATGAAACGTCATTTCGGAAAATGGAAATAAAATTACAATTTAATCCCGGGAAGACATAAAAATGTATTCAAATTACATTTGAGTTTTTAAAAAACTATCAAATATTTATTCAGAGGAATTAAATTTTGTATATTCCTCTAATACAGGAATAAATCCCTTGAGATTAAAATGCCACTGCAAACGTCAGAAAACGGGAATAAAAAAAATTAATTCACCGTTATTAAATATACTTACTTTTTATTGCAAAAACTTTCACAACTCAATGATTCAATATCATCGTTCATAATAATCTGAAATCCTTGTGGAGCATCATTATTGTCTTCTAAACTTTCAACAAGCTGTAAGAAACACAGTTAGGTACATGCTAAATAAAACATTGATGAAAATGATTACTATATTAATCCATGTATCACCTTGAGAATGCCCTTTCATTATTAAAGCTTTAGTAATCCAAGGAATTAATTTTACCACATTATCCTTTTTAATGTTATAAGAATTCATTATATTGTTTAAAAATAAATCCAATTGTTCATCTGCAAGTTAATTTACTAAATTAAAAGAAACAAATTAAAAAAAACTCACCATCTGATTTTTTATTTACAATATTAGCTACGAGTTGAAAAGAGATTTCTTGCACTTCACTGTTTGAATTGGTCAATCCCATCTTCAGTACTTTATTCAATAATTTAAAATCAACTGAATCACTCTTTTTTAACCTCAATAGCAATCCATTTAATAAAAATAGTAAAACACAATTTTGATCAAGTTCATAAATTTCTGTAATTTTTTCTACATTTTGCTCACAAATTTCTTGAAATCCAATAATTAATTTAAAAATTTGGGAAATATTTTTTAATAGTTTAAAGTTACTTTCAATATTATTTAGGTGATTCAAGCTCCAGCTTATAATTTTTTCAATAATCTCCATTCTAATTAGGCAGCTGTAAATACCTCGGTGATTTTTGTAGCAACATAAAAGCTTACATAAAGAATCAAATGCAATTTCGGCCAGAAATAAATCATCTTGAATGCAATAATTCATGAAAGTTTCCAAAACATAATTTGTAAATTCTATTTGTGATGCAATCATTCCCAAAGCATTCAAATATAAATTTAAATAACTTAAATTAAAATTTGATTCTAATCTTTTCAATATATTTTCTGTTACTTCATTACTGTAATTTGCAGCCAGCGACTTCAAGCACTCCAGCAGAGCATTATGGACATGTTCTTCTTGAGGTACTACTAACAAATTACACAAATTTTCGTAACAGCAATTTCTTAATTCTAAAGATAATGAATTAGCAAGTAATGATAAACTTTCAAATCCGGCTGTTCTTATTTCACTTTCTTGGTCTATGCTTACTTTTAAACACAGATTTGGTATTAGCATCAATTCTTTTAATTCATAAATATTTTCATTTCCAAAAATATCAATGTAAGTTTTTACAAAGTTTATTAACGTTTTGAAAAGAAAAATTCGGTGTGATAAAGTTGTGGTTATGTTGTAAATGTTATGGAGCAGCGGTACTATGCATTTTGTTACATAAAGAGCTGATTTTGCACAGGCTTTTGATACATGAATGAGTATTTTGGAAGATTGTTCAAATAATTTGGCATCAGGTCTTAAATTTTCTTTAACTGTATCAACGATATCACTTAACATTTCTATGAAAATATGGTCGTCATTTTGCGATAACTTGTTGATCAGTTGTGATAATGTGTCTAAACTGGTTGTCACAATTTCTTCGTCACTACTGCTCAAAATTTCTTTTTGTAATAGTGGCCAAATTTCTCGGGAATATTGAGTGTAAACAGATTCATCAAAAACTTTGCAACCTTCTCGCTAAAAAGAGAATTCAATTTTTTAATTTCTATAATTAATTAGCTTACTAAAAGCTGCAATGAATCCAATTTAGCTATTCGAAGAGAAGATCCCAATTTTTCCAAAGCTATTGGTATACAAAATTTACCAAATTGAGGTAGTGCACACAGACATGGACATAAAGCATTGGCTAAAGTTTCCCTGGTTATATACTGCAATTTTGTTAATTATTAAATTGATAACAAAAAATAATTCCTTACATCTGACTCTTGTGAAGGTGCTTTAAAATCAACTGGAAAATAACAAGCTAGAACTTCAAACATTTCTTCAGTTAAATGTCCCAAATCAACAATTTTTAAAACCTTTGGTAACCAATTAAATAAAAGCAACAAATTTCGAGGATCTCTTTCACTATCTATTGCTGTTATTAAGCCGTACACAAAATCAAAACCCATCGTTGTAACTTCTAAAAGGAAATTGTGATATTAATTTTATTAAACTATTATAATTTAAATTACCTTCTTGATGTTTATTTAGAAGAGTTTTAAATATTTCATATATTACGTATCTATCAGCTTGTTGTTGCTGTTGACATGGGACATTTTGAAATATCGATGATAAACAATGGGCTGTCAAACCTTGTGGTAAATGTTTATTTTTTGATAATGTTAAAATGCCCTTCAACACTACGGGAATAATCTGATGGTGGTCATTCAAGCGATCTGCATAAAAGTTGCCAATAAAAGTGAGTTGTTTTGAGGTTAAAAAATTGTCCGGTAAGTTTTCTAAAACTTTTGTTAAGATTAATGTGCCATATTCTCGCTTATTTGGTAAAACGTCTATTAAAAAAGGGCCTAACTGTTCAACGACTTCCGTAATTGTTAACTTTTTCATCTGAACATCTAAAAAGTGAGGTTATTTAAAAACATGATGTTAATAAATTTAAATTGTTATTTTACTTACCATCTGATAATTTGGCACAATTTTTTGAAAACTGCACATCATATTTGCTTATATTATTAAAGTTTTCAATTATGGAATTGTTATCAATATCCATTTTTGACATGTGATTGAGGTTAACTGATTGATTTGACACTTCCCCGGGTTTGACCAGTTTGACAGGAGTTTGACACATCACTGGTTTGACACAGCAATGTATGACACATTAGGAGCTGTGGATAAATAAGCTGTGAAAATGTATTAGTTATTAATTTTACCTTTTTATGACTTAAAGTTGGTGTAATAATGGCCAGAGTACGAAAAGGGCATGGTGTAAACAATATTGAGAATAAGAGTGACAAAGGGGCAAATAGTAGTAGCAGCAATGGAAGCACTTCTTCAAAGTTAGAAAAAAATGCTGAAGGCATACTATCATACTGGAAATTTATTATCGGGTTCACTTGTTTTATAATTGCTGTTTGCGTTGGTTATATGGGCTATTTAGAAACAAGAGTTAACACTCCTTATGATGATAAAAAGGTATAAAAGTTTAGTTAATAATCTCTTATTGACCGCAGCATTTTTAGATGGTATCCCAAAGTGGATTAGATGTTCCTGAACGCTTCTGGGGTAGTTACAGATCGGGTGTTTATTTTGGGTTAAAAACAAGAGACCCTTACTCCTTAGTAACAGGGTTAATGTGGTATTTTCCCAAACGTTTAAAACCAGGGGGTGATGGAATTCGGTAATTTCAATTTAAATCGATTGAAAAATTATTCAAAAAATAAATTTTAGTCATTGGTGTGAACAGGCGGATAATTTAGAAAAATATGGTTGGCTCCAACATGACGGGACAAGTTTTGGAGTACAGGAAATTACTGATAGTCCTTTTATTCTAACAACATCTTTTGTTAAAAGATTAGGGGGCTTACATGGAGGTGATTGGACAGCGAGAATAGTGGTAGATGTAAAAGTAAGTATTTGGATGTTTAGGCTTATTTGAATTCCTAAATTAATTGTTTAACTATTACAGTCCGAATTTGAAGAAGTGAAAGGAGAAGAAGTTTCACTAATATGGTACACCGCTCTAGATGAAAATACAAAAGGATTTATCAATACCAGTAACATGGGGACCCAATTAACGGGAGTCAGAGGTGAAACTCCCGGTTTAGGCGAATTTACCATTAAACTATTTAATTATTCTGGCATTGTTACACATGAATCATATTTAAGCACTGTTGCACCTGGATTACATCTACTTAAAGAAACTGTGATATCTTCTCTTAGGTTGGCACAATCTAAGCAGAATGCTCCTAAACGTGTTGTTTTAGCAGGCGAATTATTACCCACCACCGGAGGAATTAAAGTAATAATTTTTTTATGCTGCTAACTTTCTAATAAAATTAATGTTTTTTTTTTTTTATAGAGTGAGTCTAATTTTATAGCAACTCAGGTAACTGGTAAAACTCCATTTACACTCGATGTTGTATTTGAATCGGGTAGTTTTGGAACAAGACAGAATTCTCTGGTAGGAGATATTTATTCAGATGCTTTGGCATGGCATCAAACAAGATTTTCTCAAAGGTTTGAGGATACATTCCATTTGAAAGAGAAAGGGTTTGCAATTTATTAAGATGATTAAATATCTTAATATTGAGAGAAAATTGTTAGGTATGGAACTAAGGAAATAGAGTTTGCTCAGGCAGCTTTAAGTAATATGATTGGAGGAATTGGGTATTTTTATGGTACATCACGTGTCCAAAGTGCATATACTAAAGAACCTGTGCCATATTGGAGAGCCCCTTTATATACTGCAGTACCTTCAAGGTTTTACAATTTTTTTATTTCAAGTTTTAAATTTATTTTAAATTTTACTGTAGGAGTTTTTTTCCACGCGGTTTTTTGTGGGATGAGGGATTTCATGGTTTCCTTATATCAGTGTGGGATTTGGACATTGAATTAGATATTATCACCCATTGGTTTGATTTAATGAACGTTGAAGGCTGGATTCCAAGAGAACAGATATTAGGTAACAAAAACTTTTTTTTTTAAGTATCTATATTAATTTAGTTTTTTTTAGGGGTTGAAGCTTTGTCTAAAGTTCCTGAAGAGTTTGTGACCCAACGTAACACCAATGCAAACCCTCCAACATTTTTCTTAACATTACAGCATATTCTAACAAAGTATGAAGATCAGCTTATGCAGGGAAGATTAGTAGTACTAGAAAGATTATATCCACGCTTGCAAGTAGGTTTTATTTAAAGTATCTTAATTTCTGTATAAAATGAGTTTCTATGTATTTGGTAAATTCTAAAACCACTAAGTTGATTTATACTGAACTTTCATTACACTCTCAGAATATATGGAAACTGCCCTTTTTATGCAGAAACTTCAGTTTTGTGTAAAAATAAGAATGTATACAGTCTGTCTCAAAAATGGCGGATTCATTCTTCAGTACATTCAAATGTGTTTACAAATTTAAACAAAAATGTGAAAAAAATACTTACGCTGTATACTTTTATGTTTGATTTGGCAAGGAAAAACCATTTGTGGTAAAAACTTTTGCTTGTGTTGGAAAGTCGGAAACAGTAATCAAATTCAGATGAAGTATCTAGGATATTTTAAAAATTAAGCAAAGTACCATAATTAAAATGTTCTTTAGCAAATCTAAGAAGAGCTTAAATTTTTATGGGTAAAAATCAAAAAAAGCGCCAATTTGGAATCAGAAAAATTTAAAAAGAAAATTTTGGATTTATAATTTGTTACACTTTCAGTACATTCTCTAAGGTATGTCAAAGAGTTATATAATAATCATCACGATCAAGAACATACCTAGAATTGCCTAATCAAATTTTTTTCAACTGAAACATAAAAAATGTCTTATCGGTAACACAAAATGCAATGCTCAAACACAGACACTACCGACTAGAACATTTTCATCTACAATTTTATTATTAGTTTCATTAGCAGACAGGATTAAGTAGTCATTTAGAAAAAATAATGTTAAAATCATGAATATTTATGAATATTTAGTGCAACTAGGTGTTGATCTTTGTTAGACATTAGATTATCACAGTGATTCTTAGGAACAAATTGAACAGCTCGCTTAACACATTCATTGCCCATGACTCGTACCTGCGCGTCAAGAGCCGTTGCGTCGTTCTTCTACGAACACGAAATAGATTGTCCCAAGTTGGGATAAGTCTTTGTCAGTACCATGCCAACCAAGCTCATTCAATAAAAATATTCTAAAAACAAATACGCTACTTGACTCTCACGTGCGCGTCATGGGCCGTAGAGGACCGACGGCTCTTGACGCGCAGGTGCGAGTCATGGGCAATGAATGTGTTAATCAAAATTTCATGCTTTAACATTGTATCATGGGTCTACCTCAAGCTAAAAATGCAGTTGAGTTAATTGAAATTATTTACCGAGTTTTAAGGAAGGAAAAAATGAAACTTGTTTTCTACAAGACAACCACGTTACAGACAAGACACAGTAAAAATATATAGTATTGTTTTCCAACATTATTATTAATCAAAGTAAATGTAATAGGAACAACAACTTATCTCCTCATAATATCAACACACTTAAACACACCATTAACAAATGCAGTGAGCTACTTTAACACACTCTCGTAGGTCTAGGTGGCATTTTAATAACGTGTTACTGACAGGACGGACATGCACTGGACATAAATTCTTTACAGTAGCGAGTTTACATTCTAGAGACAAATGACAAGACAATTGGATATTTAGAAATCGGACAAAATTTCTGATAAAATGATATAGGATAAGTATCTTCACTACTTTATCTTAGCATCTAAATGCTTAATTAAGCATTAGAAATACGACTTCGAACACGTTACCGACAATTGTAGCTATATTATAGCAGTGCAACAGCAACATAAGATTGGGAGCCAAATTTAGAGCAGTTTTTAACACAATAGGATGGTCTTTCTTTAATACATTGCCTTTGGACATGGGTTAGCACATTTTTTGATTTTGACCCTTATATGAAAAGAAGTGGAAAGTGTCGATCGAGTATATCTTTAAAATAAAAAGTAGAATTTTTTGTGATAGGTCACAATGTTGGAATAGTTTCACTGAGGTGTATGGGCATGTACGTAAATTATTGAATGAAGGATCTCAAGTGTCTGCACATTGTTGTCAGAGCTCTGTCAACTTTAATTTTGCGTTGTCTTTATTTTCTATCATTATTTCAAACACTTTAATACCATACGGTCTGCAGACTTATGAGATACATAGTAATATAATTGAAATTTTACTTTGTTAAATGTTTTAAAATGCCAGAACGTAAGTCAAATTAAGAGCTCCTTTACTCATGGTTAACTTTTGTAGATCTTTCAGTAAAAACATAATTAATTCATTCTTGAAGAAATTTAAATTTACATTTTATTTCTTTTGAACCACTTGAGCAACATTGGGTATAAATCTGCAGCAACTTTGGTATAAGTTTGCAGTAGTGGGCGTAGCTTACAGTGCCCAAATCACACAACAATTGTATTTTAAATAATTAATAGTTCACGCACAGTATTAAATTGTCGCTAAATAAATCCGAGAATCCGCACGGAAATGATAATATTGCTCGACATGGAAACTAATCATAATGGAAATTTTTGACTTCTATCACTGCAAAATGAAACCAAACAAACTAGTTATCTGGGGTTCAATTATCTTGAATTTGGATTAACCGTGGTTCTCTGAAGTAGAATTTTTGTTATTCTAACATCGAAAAATGAACTGCCGTAAAACCTTGAATATAACACGTACATGAATGCTTGATTTAACCTGCTGCTGTTTCTTCAAACTTATTTTTTTTTTTTTAAATAATAAAAGCAGTTCAAAACCAAAGGTGTTTTACCAATTTTAAGCAGCAGCGTTAACCTTATAAAAGTGAAATTCTTTACAGAACAAGCGACAAGTTATAGGACAAGGGTGACAATTTTTTAATATGGCCGTGTTAAAGATTTTCAAATAGCATTATTAGCGACATTTCTAAAAGAGCATGAAATAAAAAATATTTTAAAATCATTTTAGCAAAATTTTCAAAAATATCATTTCTAACATGAATGCCACAAGTCAATATCGAAGAGTATGAGCATTAATACGGACTCGTTTTAGCAAGCTAAAATCTGTCCAAAGTTGATTTTATGTTCATAGGACATTTCACACTTATTTAATTCATTGAATATTCCTTCTGAAATAAATGCAAATGTAACCAATACATTTGTTGAGGGTGAAAATTCCCATAAGTAAATAACGATTTACAAGAAATTCTTCTAGGGGTTTTCCAGGTAGTCATAATTTGTAGAAAGATGAGATTTTTAAGACATTCATTGTATTTTCTATTATCGAAAATTTTGTTCCCTCAGAATTTTGGTAAACCTTTCTTAAAGAATCATCACTATATAGAAGCTTTATTATGCAAAATATGTAAAATTGAACGTTCCTGACTTTTGTCCGATCATTATAGAGGAGTTCACTTTAGAGAAGTTTGACTACATTATATTTAATATTTTACGGTTATGAATCACAACCACATTTGTTCAATACAACGTGTTAAAGACCTGAAAAAAGTGAAAACGTTCCATCAAACTGTAAGGAACATAACTAAAAATTAATCATATACAAATTGGCTTTTAATATATTTTTGCTTACTAAAAACTTAATTTAGATTAATCATGTTTTCAATTAAAAATAAATTTGTAAATTATTTATTTTATTTATTATTTCAGGCATGGTTTGCTTGGTTTAATACAACTCAAAAAGGTGCTTTCCCGGGTACATATCGTTGGAGAGGCCGTGATCCCAAGACAAATCGAGAATTAAATCCCAAGACTTTAACTTCAGGATTGGACGATTACCCCAGAGCTTCGCATCCAACAGACGAAGAATATCATATCGATTTACGCTGTTGGATTGCAGTTGCAGCAGATACCTTAGCAAAAATTGCAAATTTACTAGGTCGTGATGGATATAAATACGAACAAACTTACGAATTCTTGAAGGATTCAACTTTAATGAATAAATTACACTGGTCAAGTTATGCAGAGTTGTTCGCCGATTACGGATATCATACTGATTCTGTGGTATTAAAAAGACCGAAACCAAATCCAAGAGCCCAGACCCAAAATTTGGAGTTGGTTAGGAAAACTCTAAAAAATCCTGAACTTCGTTTAGTCGATTCAACATTCGGATATGTTAGTTTGTTTCCATTTTTACTGCAACTTCTAGAACCGGATTCGGCTCAATTAAATAAAACATTGATCGATTTGCAAAAACCTGCTTTATTGTGGACAAAATATGGTCTAAGATCTTTGTCCAAAACTTCACCTTTATATATGAAGAGGAATACAGAACATGATCCTCCATATTGGAGGGGTCAAATTTGGATTAACATTAACTTTTTAACTGTTCGTGCTTTAAATTACTATTCAAAAATCGAAGGACCTCACCAAGAACAAGCTAAGAAGATTTATAACGAATTGCGCGCAAATTTAATTAAAAATGTTATGGAACAGTACTACAAAACTGGATATATTTGGGAACAGTATAATGATAAAACTGGTGAGGGCAGTGGCTGCAGGCCTTTTACAGGATGGTCTGCTTTAATTGTGCTAATTTTGGGTGACCAATATTGATGATTGAACTCTTTTTATTTAATTTCCAACAATGTCAATAAAAATAGTGTTGCGAGTACTTTAAATTTTTAATATTTATTTATTCATAAATTAGCTGCATTGAGATCACATGGTTAGTTTTAATTGTTATTCAGTTTATGCACAGGCCATACCAATTAGAAATCCTCCCATAAAACCAGTTGTAAAAAAGCGATTACTTTTTGCAAACTGTTTTACCTTAAATAATATGAAAGTAATAATTGAGAATTTAAATAATGCAATGAAAACTTACATTTGCTAGTAAAGTCTGTTTATTTCCATATTTTCCTTCCATGCTTTCTGTAGCCTTGTTAGCTTTAACCTTTAAGTCGTCCCAGTTTTGCTTAACAAATCCATTATGCTGAGCTATTTGGAATATAATTATGCCACTCCCTATTGCAAATGCTGCAGGTTTCCCAACTTTCATTGTAATAAAACCTGTTGTCCTGTAACTTCGTTTAAAAAATGTTTTAGTTAATTTAATTAAATTTTACCATCCTGTTGCAGTTCCAATGATCATTGATTTTGGTGCGGAGCTTTTATTTATGGTTTTGAAGAATTTATTCAATTTATTGATGCCTTCTTGTGAAGAAATGTTAATTTTAGGAATGCCATCAATTTTTGGAATGGTATCTTGTTTTTCAGCCATTTTTCCAATATTCTACAGGTTGTCAAGGAACATAAAGATAACTTCACAAATAATACAATACTTCCAAATAATGCACTGAATTTATTTACTTGAAGTAAATAAACTGTCTAAATACTTTTTTGGTTATTTCAGGACAAATTGTTTTTGTTTTTCGATAAACATCAATTTCCCTATTGTTCCTTAGACAGTGGAAATGTAAATGTCAAGTGAATGTTGTTTTAAAAATTGATTCGATGTTTAAATTTTAAAATATAAATGGTTTAAATGGTTTTAAATGGTACGGTTGACTTTCTCCAACTTTATTTTACGTTGGGCCAGTTTCAATGAATGTTTGCAACCAAACATACTCTGCAAAATTTTTCGAGTTTTGATGAAAAAATTTGTAACGTATTTGTTACTTGTATGTGTTCATTTTTACTACGTATTTCGCATTCTTATAAATGTTACATGTAATAAATGTAATGTGTAAAAATTTATAAAAAATAAAAATAAAAGTTATAAAAAAGGATCAAAGGGTTTTTATACAGTCCATAGCTCCATTATTAATCGGAAGATTTTTAGTTATCGACGCACCAAATTAAATGGTTGTAAATAGGCTACAAAATGATTTAATAAAATCACGTATAACCCCTAAGGGCATTAAGGCTAAATTGCCAAAATGTTTTTTTTCAAATTTGAACATTATACTTTTTTTAAGTAATTCTGATTTGCATTCTGAAAACAACAATGTGTGACAAGTATAGACTTACATAAAAAAAAAGTAAAGAAAGTAAATAAAACATTATTAGCCTTGTGAAAAAACAAGACAATAGCGTAATAGGCGGGGAGGGGGTTAGCGGAATTGTGACAATTCATGACAGGGAGAGGGGGTCTTTTCGAAAAAGTAAAATTTTAGTAACTATATAAATTTGTCAACTGATGTAGTGAACCGTTCATTAATTTTATTTTCCCTTATAACTGAAAATAACTTTGTTTCTGTGACGTGACACACGTGGGAAGGGGGGTGTTTGGTACAGCGTGACACATTGTGACATAGGGGTGGGGTGGGGGTCAAATTTGACGAAAAACCTGTGACATCATTTATGGACGCCACTTAAGAAACATATTACGCACAAATCAAAAGTTACGGATGGCGCCGCGAAGCGGCAGAGTGTTGTAATTTGGTTAGGGCGCAATTGTTTTACATATTACATATTAATTTCGGGGAGTTAAAAAAAATTAAATGTTTTATTAGTTTAGCAACGCTTTGTAGAGATGATGAATTGGATACCTAACCTAAAAATCAAAATTATTAATGAAACCATAACCAGCTGGTTATACAAGATTTACTATTTGATTTACAACTGCATATAGAATTAAACTGAAGTGTCACCGCGTTTTAATTTTAATTGCGCTATCAACACAATTTACGTGAAAGTCCCTAACTGTGCGATTTTACTCATTTACCACACAGCGTGCGTAAGAATGCGCCTACTTAATTTTATTTTTAGTAGTTGTCGTAGACAAACGTCATTTATTTCATTCGTCTATTAACAGTGAAAAATTACTTTAGTTATTGTTGGTGACTAACCACTGAAATTAAGGGGTTAGCTATGTTGTTGACATTTGAAAGATAAATCCGTGGTTCTCGTTGATGAAGTGGGGTCACTTATATTTGAAGATCCAACTTCAGATATGTCTATTACAGCCACCGAAATGTGCACGATACCTGACACAAATTTCTATATTTTTCCATAGATTAAAGTTGGCTTTATCCAGTGACTTTCGTGAAATAATATTTGTCATAAACAAAATAATATTGACAATTGACTGTTTTTTTTTTAGGACGCCTATGATATGAAGCAAAAATCAAGTTGCTAAAAAAATCGTGCATATTTCGGTGGCCGTAATAGTACATCAGTTGTTGACTCAAGTGCGGGAAACATTTTTTTTGATAATTTAATTTTTTGATTAATACAATCCTCCACATAACCCTCCTCAACCGAAGTGGATTTCTACCCACCAAGCACGTTTCAATGTTAAAATGTAACAATTCCAAGGTTGGTGTGATGTCAATTGCGGAAAAGTTTTGGCACAACAACTGCGACTGACAGAATTTGGTTGCAATTTTTAATTTTTCTTACAAATGAGTAATAAATAAACTATTATACAATAAACGCCAGGCTAATAATGTAAAATACTATTTTTGTTAAAATTAAATGTTTTTTTTTTTTGAAAATTTTTATTGTAGCTGAAACATCAAAGTTTTGAGGTAAATGTGCCATTTCTTTTATATCTCCTTTTAAGTAGGAAGAATGTTTATCAGAATCAATCACACACCTTGACTTCGTGCTTGAAACAAGTAACCACATACTTTGAAAATTATTGGACAGTGCACTTGTATCGAAAATGATTATTACAGACTTACCTTGGGCTGTTGGAAATCGAAAATGTCAAAATGTATACAATGCTGCGGAGTAAAAAAACAAAAATAATGTATCTGCAGTGCTGATACTGCTCCACTAACATTTAGACAATGAATCAGGAAGGTACTGAAAACGGCTGTTCGAGAGAGTGGGAAATTCCTCGGACAATCAAAAAAACATAGTCGTGCGGAGTAAGACTCCGCATGCGACTTCTGAAAGGTTAAGAACCTCGACTTTAACAAAAAAAAATGGATAATAAAATAAACAAAATAAAAATTTATTGCAACAATTAATAGCGAGGCTGCATGCATTACACTCAATGTAAACTGCATCAAACAAAAAACAGATAGCAAATAAAAACCAAGGCAAGCGGATTGTTATCAACGAGTACGAATAGAAAAGTGAGTATTACACACTAGTCCATCGTTGACTTAATTCAAGGCAAAAATAAATTTTCGTATGGTACGTGATTGAAAATAGCTGATGCAATCGATTGTACAATAGCGCTGATCGTTTCTGATATTGCAGGTCCGACATCCTTGCCCACTTCTTTCCAATTTTCATTCAAGAATTTATTCATCTCCTCTCCTAAAAATTGGAACAATAAAATTTCATTCTATTTATTAAACGAACGTACCCAATCTTCTGTCGCCATTAAAAAGATTTTCTAATTGGTAGTAAGTCCTTTCATTTGTATACGTTAGAACTGGATTTATGATGTTGATGTAGTTTTGGCCACGTTTTTCTTTTAAGACGTAGTCAAAATTATAATTAAACTCTCCTCCAACTAAAAATACATTTAAATTCGACATATAAGTAGTTTCTTGAATTGCGGTACCAAAATCACCACAGATAGAGTTCGAAAAATAAATGAACATGATGTATCAAAACTGCATCTATTGTTAATTCAAGACTTGGTGAATCAACAATTTCACGGAGGTGGGCTCAGAAGTAACTGTAAGAATCATAAGTGAAGAATAAATCGTTGAGCTTGTTGGATAAAAGGTGCGCAAAGATTTATAACTTTTAGATTCAACGGTAATATAGCCATTATATGGGAGCTATTAGTTTATCTATGATTTTTAAAAATATCATTTATTTATATATTTTTAAATTTCAAATCTATTATTGATATTCGCTGGCAAGTCAGAACTATTCGATTTCTACTTTATAATTTAATCAACAATCCAATCTACAAATCGCACCAACCATCAAGCAAGTGAAACTGAAATTTTCTAGGGTATTATTATTATTGTATTATTAAATTATCGTAAATAAATGTAATTATTAGATTCATTATGTCACTCATATTGCTATTTTTCTCTATCCTAGCGACCGCTTAATAAATGATAATCAGCACTGGAGAAACATTCATAAGTAATAATCCCGCGTGCTGTTCCGCAAATCTAGTGTGCCATATTGACTAGAATGTGAGTAATACGTGATAATCCTGCGTGCTGCTCTGCAAATCTAGTGTACCGTGCTGCCAACTGAAATGTCACAGTTACAAAAAATGGCGCGTTTCGGTGATTGTTCGTTAAACAATATTGATGAAAAGATACAAAATCATAAAACGTATAACACTGTAAAATCTCACAAATATATTTGGGCCCAATTTACTGAGTTCTGCGACTCCCGGAATTATATTTTGCCCGAAAAAGTATTAAATTGTTCATTCGTGATATAATCTGACGAATACAATTCGTGGAATTGTGTTTATTGATAATCGCATGAATTGATGCACTCAACATGTCAAATAATTTCATTCCTCTTAGAGTCGTGAAATTAATTTTTGACAACATGCTTCGTGTCCCAACTCATGCGATTATCGATAATCTCGATTCCACTTGTTGCATTGTATATGATAATAGCCTTATTTACAAGTCATGACAGTTTCAACTAACATACAAGTGCTATTTTAGAGAAACTGTTCGAAATGTCCTTCTTCAGCAGCAATACAGGCTTCGCATCATCGAACCATTGATTGTCGAACTCGCTCAAAAATTGCGGAGCTATTCCGGACTACACGAAAACTATGTTGTATTTGGTCGCGTAGGTCTTCTAAGGTAAGAATCGGCGTAGAGTAAACAAGAGTTTTTAGGTGGCCCCACAAAAAAAATCTAAGGGATTGCAGTTTGGAGAACGCGGTCACCATGCAACTAGTCACCTCTGCCAATCCAACGATTCGGAAAATTATTATTTAAGCACTCCTTAGCAACAAGGAGCACCGTCATGGCGGGTTTCCAACGGAACGCCCTCAAATAAAATAGGTTGATCATTTTCCAAAAAATTCCTGTAGTTTGGTCAATTTAATCTGTCTGGTAAAAACATCGCTCCTATTAAATAATCGGCAACAATGTCAGCCCAAATCTTGATTATCTAAGGATCTTATTCTACCCATTGATGGTCATTATGAAAATTAAAAATTGCATCTCGAGAAAAGTTTGCTTCGTCCGTAAAAAGCACAAGGTTCGGATTGATTGTTGTAGAAACCAGTTACAAAATAGCACTCGTGGTCGAAAATCAGTTTCACTAAGATCCTGCACTTGCTGTATGTGGTATGGGTACACAACAGCTGTTCATGCGGACCTCTCCATAGCGTACTATGCAAAGCACCTACTTTTCATGCTGTTTTTAGGATTCTCCAGAATTCTATCGAGTACATTTTCTTGACAGTCTGATGTACTGGCGTTTTTTTGAACCCCACTATCAACAACATTCCGTTTAAAAGTTCCTCTCTCAAGAAGGCGCTGGCGAATTGGCGCGAAAGTTCCTTTAGCAGGACATCTTCGATTCAGAAATTCTTTAGCATAAAGCCGTAGAGCCAAATTACAGTTGCCGTTTTCTTGCTCATACGTGAAATGCATGTCTGTCATTTTTTCGTTAGTAAAATTCATAACTAACTTTGAAAATGCGAAACTTTGTTTATGTCTGTCACTTAATTGCTAAAAAACAAAAAGGTAATATTTAATTCGGCTTCAACACACTTGAAAAATTCAGATAAACTGTTGCATCAATTTTGAAATTTGCGCGTAACTTTTAAAGAAAGCAAGTTTGGACACATATTTATCGGAACTGTTATTAAAGTTTTGTTCCATACTTCACGTTGGTAAAGTTTGGTCAAGTAGTTCAGATACACCTGTATTTATATCTGTTTTCCCATCGTCCGAATTTATTTTGGGAATTGTCAATTTTGACGAAAATTTGACGCAATCTAAACACACAACAGTTTCATAGGTAGATAGGTAAGTAGGTAAAATGTGTATATCTGATGGAACTTGGAAGGTGTTAGACTAATTACGAGTACTTAGTGTAAACTTCTGAAAGGAAATATTAATATCCAAAAGTTGATGCCACGGTACGACAAACCACAAACCACAATTCCGGTGGTGAATATGTTGAAAAATAGGTGAACAACTTGCTCTATCTGTTGCAATAAATATTTCCAGAAAATTGTGTTTTGTTTCTATAAACCACCCGAGGGAAACTTAATTTGTGGACGACCTTCGTATTTAAATTACATTTTTCGCCGTTCCTAAACCAATTTTCGTTCATTTTTCAAGACCATTTGAAAGCTATTGCTATTAATTTGAAATTAATTAAGCTATTTACTTATGTTCCACTTTACTTAAATTAACCAAAACCAAAATGAAAGTGTCTGTTTAATTTTGGAACTATCTGTGGTACGAGCCATAATTTGAAACAGTCTGTATATTTAAATATTTGCAAAGAAATAAATACCTAAAGTGAGATTAGCGGGTCCTTTTCCAGTAATTGGAAGAAATAAAACTCGTCCATTAATTGTGTATTCGGCCAGAAGAGTTACAAGATCAATTCGCACGGAAATAAGCACATGCTTGGTGGTCAAATCAAAGCTGCAATTAAATTTCATGTAACCCGCCGTGAAATAAAACATTTAAAAGTTTACTTAACGTCCTTAACGATAACGTTTTCTAATCCGTGAATTTCGGCGTTCCTTAAGGTGATCTCTAAATTCGCTCCGGGTTTTACAAAAATTTCTGGAATTGTGAGTGGCAACATGTTTGGAATTTTGTATGTTTTGTCCCCTAAAAATGTATATTAAGATTAAGTTAAGATTATGCTTTTTTGTTACCTGCCTTTGACTATCGAAGAAATCGCATTCTGACCGTGCTTTCTGGCGCATTCGTATAGTTTGGGATCCGATAGAGAACAAGGTTCGACATAAGATGCTGAAAATAAAACATAAAATCATTAAAAAACATTGGATACACTTTTGCGAACGATTTGAAAGAAGGTTGTTTTGAATTTAAGTTTTGCAAATATTTGCCGTTTGAATTTAGTTTAGCTAATTTAATAATGTTAGAATTAGCGTACAAAATAACCTTTACAATTTATTGTAATATCCAAATATAGAATATATACATAATTATGATACAGTAATTATGCATATTTTCATAAGTAAATATAATTATTTTGGTGGTTATTCGTTTATATCAAATATCCGAGAAAAGTTCTTTAATTTTCTTCAATTTTAATTGTTGATGTTTTTATGAGCATTTAATTTTGTTTCAATGTAATTTAAACAAAGATCATTAAACATGTTTGACTGTTTGCTATGTTTTTAACCAACTTTTAGAAGAATCGAAGTACAGTACATTTGTACGTACTTAAGTTGTTGCAATCACATTCTACCTTGAGAAGAAGGCATTTAATGAAATTAAAATTAGGCACTTTTGTACTTTCAAAACTTTCCCTACTTTTTCAATAACATTACAAATATAAAACTTATGCAATAAACAACACTTTTAAATAATTTTGTCATTAGCATTGGTAAGGAAAAATCAACCCAAATTTATGAAGAGTCAATTTTTAAATAATATTGTTTAAACATAAATAAACTTACGTAGTTTTAATGCATTTATACAGCTATTAATACCAAAAAGGAGCAACACACTGCAGTACAGAGCCATTGTGCAACGCATACTGCTTTAAGATGGTCTTACAAAAAGCTTTTATAGCTCTCGTATTACTTAACCTTGTCTTACTCATTACCATAACAAACACATGTAATTTCAGGTACATTACTCGAGATTGCACAAAATGTGGGAATCATTTTATTACATGAGACAAACGAACTGTTCGGAAATGATCACTTAATTTATCGATCTCCAATAGATCAAAGTAGATTAATAAAATTTATTTTATTTATTTTATTTTATTTATTTACTAAACGATTTTAATTTATTGAAATGATATTAAAACGTTTCACAAGATAATTAAAATGTTTTTTAATGTTTCCATGAATCTAGTTTTTATAGAATAATTTATAACACTCACGTTACAGTAAATGAAATAAAATTTATAGCAGTCTTTTATTGCAATATTTAAAATTATATTATAGTTTTGTCTGACTAAAATTACAATTTTTGTCAAATCATCAACAAGATTTAGTATTGCATTACTTTCAGTTTTTTTATTATTGTTTAAATACAATGCATTTTTAAAACTGTACTATTTAAAACATGTAGGTATTTAAATGATTCAGTATACTGTTCAGTAGTAATAATCACATGAGCGTCGAAAATATTTCGAGCTACAAGGTGTATTCTGCGAAACACTACGAGAGCGTCCGCTCGAGGTGGTGTTTTATGAATATACGTATAATCGAATATTTTTGTTTGCTTGAGTGGTATTTGTTACGATTATTTAAAAATTGAACTATGTACAACCAAAGATTCAAAAATAATTATTTAGTACTAGAACAACATTCACAATAACTACATTTATGCTAAATTCAATACGCATTCTAGAATGAGAATTGACCTAATCCTATAGTAGCCCAGTCAATTTATACCCCAAGAAAAGGCTCAACCTTGCAAAAGGTCGTGTATAAATTGATTAGCCAGGCGTTGTGAGCTAAGTCGCATTTTGTAACTTCGGAATTTACTGTTTTCAGGAAACCGCAACGGCGACAAACAATTATACCTATGTACATTTACGACCACCTAAATGTGCACGATACCTGACACAAATGTCCCTATTTTACCATAGATTAAATCTGGCTTTATTTAGTGACTTCAGTGAAATAATATTTGTCATAAACAAAATAATATTGACATTTAGCTGATATAAAGCAAAAATCAAGTTACTAAAAAAAATCGTGACATTTGGGTGGCCGTAAATGTACATACAAACATAAAATTTTCAGTTTTACTCTGTTATTAGTGAGTCGATTTTAGTAATTTAACAATCACAAAAATATTGAATAATTAGTACAAAAGATCATAATTTTTAGTTTTTCTAATATGACACTTTTGTCGAGGGATAACAACTTTTTGTTTTCAAATAGCAACACATATTTTTGTCTACTACTGGCCATACAGCTTATCGTTTTGAAGTACATTAGAATGGTGTGAAGTTTAATTTCACTACCGTTTGTTCAATGACAAATAAATAATCTGTTTTTATTAACCACTGTTCAGTAATGAACAAATTTACATTTTTTGGTGGTTCTATTGCAATTCTAGAAATAAAATACTTCTAGAACGATTTGATATAATGGACAGGTCTATTACGGTCACCGAAATGTGCACGATATCTGACACAAATTTCCCTATTTTTCCATAGATTAAAGTTGGTTTTACCGAGTGACTTTCGTGAAATAATATGTCGTAAACAAAATAATATTGACATTTAGCTGATTTTTTAAGACGCCTATGATATGAAGCAAAAATCAAGTTGCTAAAAAAAATCGTGCAAAGGGTCAAAAAGCCAGATTTAACTTTTATGTCAAGAACTGACATATTTGCAAATAACTCCCGTGCCATGGAAACAAAAATTTAATATTTAATTTGTAATAAAAAATATTTTAAATTCAAATATTACTAGTAGCAGAAAAAATGTATATACACCACTGTGGAATATTATCATAACCTTCCGGTGCCACATCTTTCGGTGTTGTGCGCCTTAGGATCTAAACACAGCCCTCAGATTATAACAATACACTTGTCCACCTCAATGAATAATATACTATTTGTAATCAGTTTTATAAAATTTACGATACACTTAAAAATTATGAAATAATAGTATATTATTTAACGGGCACATAATGTAGGCTATTATTAACGAAGATGAAAGTTTGTAAATACGAGTCGAAGGCGAAGATGAAAGTTTGTAAATACGAGTCGAAGACGAGTATTTACAAACATCTGAGTTTATAATAGCCATTATGTGCGAGAAAAATACAGCTGTTTATCTACAATCAAAATTTCATTCGATAAAACTTTAAAATGATGATAAGTTACGAAGAAAAATTGACACCGAAATTAAACCGAAACCAAAACGTGATTTTCATCGAGAAACCTTTGCTTCCAGTTGTCATGGGCGCGAAAAAAATAACAAGGATCTGTCAGTTAGGAAGAAAAATACGAACGTGTTTTTCTTTTCCTTATATTATATTTTGAAAGTGACGACTTAACCACCCTCAAGTTGTGACGCTTCTCCGATTCTCGCGTTAGCCGAGGTCTCCCTAATGAATAATAGTGTTTTATTCGTTCCTAATTTTCTTTTCCCCGCAAGGGCGTCGTGCATTGGCACCGTCCGATAATTGTTCTGTCCCGTAACAATTAAGTACAAATATTCCCTCAGTAATAAAAGAAGGAAGAAGAAGAAGATTTAAGCAGAATACCTAGGTGTTTTACCATTGCCTCGCGAGGAGACACGGTTCTGATTTTAATACGGTTTTACTGTCGCCTAGAATTGAACCCGGGACATTTGCTTAGATAGCCTCGTAAAAACGAATCATTCTACCGCGCGCGTAGGCAACCAACATTACGCTCCGTTTAATAATGAAAATGAAACTGAAGGGTCGTGACCTGTGGATAAGGAGCCTTGTTATGTATCCATGGCTAGCATATGAAATGAACGTATTACGTCATGATTGAAGATAATAGTATATTATTTAACGAGCACATAATGTAGGCTATTATTAACGAAGATGAAAGTTTGTAAATACGAGTCGAAGACGAGTATTTACAAACATCTGAGTTCATAATAGCCATTATGTGCGAGAAAAATACAGCTGTTTATCTACAATCAAAATTTCACTCGATAAAACTTTAAAATGCTGATAAGTTCAGAAGCAAAATTGACACCGAAATTAAACCGAAACCAAAACGTGATTTTCATCGAGAAGCCTTTGCTTCCAGTTGTCATGGGCGCGAAAAAAATAACAAGGATTTGTCAGTTAGCAAGAAAAATACGAACGTGTTTTTCTTTTCTTTATATTATATTTTGAAAGTGACGACTTAACCAGCCTCAAGTTGTGACACTTCTCCGATTCTCGCGATAGCCGAGGTCTCCCTAATGGATAATAGTGTTTTACTCGTTCCTAATTTTCTTTTTCCCGCAAGGGCGTCGTGCATTGGCACCGTCCGATAATTGTTCCGTCCCGTAACAGTTAAGTGCAAATATTCCCTCAGTAATAGAAGAAGGAAGAAGAAGAAGAGATTAGGCAGAATACCTCGGTGTTTTACCATTCCCTCGCGAGGAGACATGGTTCTGATTTTAATACGGTGTTACTGTCGCCCAGAATTGAACCCGAGACATTTGTTTAGGTAGCCTCGTAAAAACTAAGGTACCAAAACTAATCATTCTACCGTGCGTATAGGCAACCAACATTACTCTCCGTTCATTAATGAAAATAAATAGGCAACCAACAATACGCTCCGTCTATTAATGAAAATGAAACTGAAGGGGCGTGACCTGTGGATAAGGTGCCTTGTTATGTATCCATGGCTAGCATATGAAATGAACGTATTACGTCATGATTGTAGATAAACAAAATTATTTTCTAAAAATTTTCTGCAATATTGGTGTAGACTGTGGAATTCAAAAAACAATCTCTACCAAACTAAATCGCAAAAAATATGTTGATGCTGTTGGAATAAAAATTTGACCATGACTTCATAAAAATGTCGTATTAAAAAAAAGTAAAATTACAATTCTTTTGTAGTACCTTATTTAGTGACTTGTATTATGTGATTTTTGAATTAGGTACTGAAATCGGATTTATTAGAAAGAGCATTTTAACGTGTCGCGTTTTTTGGCATTATTTTTGATTAGGTAACACCTAAAATAAATTGAGAAATTGTACCTATAGTTCAATGTTTAGTATGAGTAAATCTATTGGAAATAACTAGTTTTTAATTGTGTTCAAGTGTAGGATGCACAAACTGTGCAAATAATAAATTATTTACACATTTTTGAAGTCGAAAATAATAAGTCGGTATAATAGGTCCGTAATGCCAGTGAATATTTACTTGACGATCAGATGCATTTTTGTGCCGGACGCAAGGTGCCAAAACTTACTTTTCTCTTTTTATTTAATTTATTATAACAATGACTTGTCGAAGGTGAGAAAAATCTTAATTTTGTACGCTTAAGTTTCGCTGAGCAACGTTGTTTTTGTCTTTACATATACCTACGTAAGCACGTTACTTGGAATCGCAATCTTTGAAACCATGTTAATTTTCAATTTATATTTTGCAGCTGTTTAATTAACTAAATTACAAGATTTTACATAACACAGCTTTTGTGTAGGTTCCAATACGTGTCATAAGGTGTACGTGTTTTAGTCATAACAGAAAACTATTAACTTTAAATTTATTAATGCAGTCGAACTCCTCTATAGTGATGTTCGAAAAGCCATGACAAAACATCACTATAGAGAAACTTCACTATATAGAATTCACGTATAATATTACAGTTTGACAATCACTTTAAAAACCAATCGATATTCAAAATAAAACAAAAAATTAAAATTTATTGTGTTTGAAAAAATATTTGTATATTTAGAAATACACAGAGTTATTAATTAACAATACAGATTTTCATCATACGTAATTGGATACTTACATTATATGTACTACTTATTGATGCAAAAATGTGTCCAAAGTTTATGGCACAGCAATACTTTTAAAAATGGAAATTTCCCATAAGTGAGGAATTTGCAAGAAATTCTTCTAAGGATTTTTCAGGTAGTCGGAATTTGGGGAAAAACCAGATGTTCAATACATCCATTATATTTTCTATTACCGAAAATTTCGTTCCCCGAGAATTTTGGTAAACCTTTCTTAAAGAGTAATCACTATATGGAGGCTTAACATCATAATAGAGGGGTAGTTTCATATACAAAAACGTGCAAAAATGTACGTTGCTGACAATAACATCACTATAGAGAAAACATCATTATAGAGGAGGTCACTATAGAGGAGTTCGACTGTATTTACCAATTTTAATTAGTTTTTTTTTGTTTGGTTCAAACATTCAATACTTTAGCGGTGGATCGAAAAGATTAACATAAACTTCATTTGCAAAAATGGAAATTGTTAATTGTTTTGCGCTGTTTGTTGCATCGGTCTGGCAAATCACCGAGGTGAATACCTTTGAGTAGTAAACTTTTCTAAATAATAAAAAATGAAATGCTTGAAATTCCGTAGTTCTGATTCCATGTAAAACAGTAGGTCCTATATGTCTATAGATCACTTAAATGCGTACACAATAATAGGCATATAAGACAACCTTGAATAGGTACGCCACCTATTCAAGGTGTAGCCATGTTAATCGCCAACGTCCGCAACAGATAGAGCACCAGAAGAAGAAGAATGTGGCGGACTTTGTCCATTAACTACGGCTATTTGAACTTTATTAACTACACTTCGAAAAAGTTGTACTGAAGTGAGTCCATACTATTGACGCAGATTACGAGAATCTTCGTCTACCAGGTCCTCTTTTACTATTTGTCTTGCCATGTAAGATGAGTTAAAGAATGCAATATTTCTCATGACGCATTCCCAAGGTATTCCAATTTACGCTTTTTGATCGTAAATGAGATTTCTCTCCGTTTACCGAGTTTACTGAGGGCATCCTCGTTAGTAACGTAGTCGGTCCACGATATGCGCAAAATACGACGGTACATCGAAAGTCTCTAATTTTTTCATTAATTTGTCTGTCATGGTCCATGCTTCCACTCCATATAAGAAGACTGAGAATATGTCTATATATATGCCTACTGACGAATTGATCTTATTTCCATAGACTGGTCCCATTGTGAGTTAACTAATGATCCTAGATAGCAATATTTATCAACCTGTTCCACTGGTTCAGTGCCTAGAATTAATTTCTCCACTTGCTGCTGCTGCTTACTAATATGCATCCATTTGATTTTTGAAACGTTGAGCTTCAAACCATGTTGTTCACTGACGATTTGGATCCTTTCTACCAGATGTAGCAGCTCTTTAATATCGCTAGCGAGTATGGCCGTGTCGTCAGCATATCGAATATTATTAATTAATTCCCCGTTGAACTTTATGCCCGCATCAGTATTACATAACGCTTCTTTGAAGATTTCTTCTGTATATCTATTGAATAAAAGGGGAGATAGGACGCATCCCTGGCGTACGCCTTTCTTTATTTTGATGTTTTTGGTAGAGCAATTTCCAATTTTCACACAAGCACTCTGGGCCCAATAGAAGTTAGCTGTCATTCTTATGTCTTTACTATCGAGACCTACCTTCTTTAGGATGAATGTGAGACGTTCATGATTGACACTATCGAACGCCTTTGCAAAGTCTATAAAATAAAGATAGACGTCCCTACCCATGTCTCTGCAGCGTTGGATTAAAACTTTTAGAGCAAAAATGGCGTCTTTTTCGCCAAGAGCGCTTTGGAAGCCGAATTGTGATTCGCCCGCTTCCAAGTCGCACTTTGCGTAAATCCTATTCTGGATTACTTTTGTGAAGACCTTAGTCAGGTGGTTAATTAGACTTATTAATCTGTACTGGTCGCAAGTTTTTGCATTTGACTTTGTCATAGATATTATCGAATAACTTCTCCAGCATGTACAGAAATCTTGGATCCGATTTACATGTAGTTTTAAGGACTTCGACGTGAATACCAACAGGCCCTGACGTTTTGTTATCTTTCATGGATAAAATAGCTTTCTCTATTTCGGATTTCATAATTGGTGGCCTAGTTGCAGCTTCGCCTAAGTTATGTTTCTCTGGGCGAACGTCGTCAAATAGATCCTCAACATATTTTCTCCAGATAACAAGCAGATCGTCTACCTCCGTTCTTAGTGTTCCATCTTTATCTAGTAAATTGACTGTTCGGTGCTTATACGTTTTCTTTGATGTAAGTTCTCTAATTTGCTTATGCATATTGTGATAATTGTAGTTTTTCTGACACTGTTCGATTTCGTTGCATTTTTCTGACAGATATATCTTTAGCTTCTGTTATCTTTTTCTTTATGTTTTTATGTGTTTCGAGATACTTCTGTTGATGTTTACCTCTGCAAGTTTTCCTTTCCTCCATCATGTTCAAAATTTCGTCAGTCATCCAGTCATCCAGTCTTTCCTTTTTGTTTTTTCTTTATATAAAAGTTGTGAGCATGTTGTCTGAATGGTGTCTTTGACTTTGTTACATTTCTCTAGACTGTTGTCCGCAGTACTGTTGATTTCTGTTAAGTTTTTACTGAACGTTATGTTTAATTTCAAGTTTTTGAAGCTTTCTAATATCAATTGATTTGCTTGAGAATTCTCCGCCGATGCGCCTAACTTGGTCTCCAGCTTACCTGCAACGGGATTATGATCAGAGATTATGTCGGCCCCTCGGTACAGCTTGACAGGAATAGCTTGGCAGATGACCCTGCGCGGAAAAGGAAGCGAGAGAGTGGCTGTAAGATAAGGATATGGCTAGTATTGGCGAGTGTAACGCTTGAAGTACAGTCTGTGTAGGAATTCTGTTCAATTTTTTAAATCGAAATGCGTCGTGAGATATTAGAGTTTATGGAGAGATATTTTTCGTTATAAATTATAGTTATGATTGACATTTATAAACATTTACAAAAATTGTTATAAAAATGCTTTGAAAAAAACGGCAAAGTGTTTAAATATGACAAAAATTAAGATTAACGTTTTCAAAAAAAATATTGGAAATAAAAAATAAAAAGCTCACAAACTTGGCAGATTTTATTTTATTTCTTATTTTACAAATACAAATTTACAAATTTTATGTTGAAGTGGCTTTCGTGTGGGTATGGGACGAATGAATGTACGTTGCGTTCATATAGACAATTGGTCGTTGTTCTTTGCGAGCCGCACGCATTTTTCTGAGAAATTCATATCGCAAATGGGTGATGTCATGGCGTCCCATTAAGATTTTTCTGTTATTCTTGAATTTACGCCAACGAAATTCTATTTTATGAATTTCGTGACGTAAACTTTCCCGACTTCCTTGGTATCCAACATCTTCTTGAATTTTTTTATAAATTTCACGTACCGTGGGTGATTTTTTTTCCGTCACATGAAAATTAATGATCATTCTTCGAAGAATTTGAAGGTCACAATCGTCCAAAGTTATCTTTGAATTCAGCTTCCTTCTTTTTTTATTTGGCGTAGAAAAGCTCGAATTGTCTTCACTTACTATTCTTTTCTTTTCTTTCGCAATTCTGGAAACCGTTCTGACACTGACACCGGTTGCCTTCGTTATTCTTTCTTGAATAGTTGAAAGTGGAATCAATGGAGTTTTCGCTTCTGCTTCTTGCCTCATAAGTTCCAATATATTGGCAATTATTTCTCGACTTTGTTCTTCACCTTACTCACAAACGGCATTTTTTATACACTAGAAATAACCAATTGTTGTTGCAATCGTACAATGTTTAAACTACCATCTAACTTACCGATAAAAAACGCACAGGAAAATATATAGCTCTGGAAAGAACTGATTGAAAATGAAGCTCTAATTCTCACCCGATTGTACAAGATACGCACCCGTCAACCACCAAGAAAGAACTAAGCTCCGCTAAGGGGCGGTCTTTCGGTCTAAGGCGCATCCATGACTCATCCGCCAAGCTATGTTTGCCAAGCTGTAAGTTTTTACTGAAACCTTTTTGGAATAGTGATGTAATCTATTTGGTTCCTGACAATGTTCCCTGGTGCATCAGCTGGAGATTTCCAAGTGTATAGTCGGCGTGGCGGAAGTTTAAATAAGGTGTTACTGATAACTAGGGTGTATTCCTCACACAATTAAACAAGTCTGTCCCCTCTCTCGTTTCTTGTACCTAGTCCAAAGTTGCCGACTATATCTGAATATTTTGCTTGGCCTACCTTGGCGTTAAAGTCATCCATGACTATTGTTATTTTGTTCTTTTTATTCTGCTTCATCAGAGTTTCCAGTTATCCATAGACTTTTTCAACCAGTGCTTCCTCCTTATAATAATAAGCATATAAGCATATAGTTTAAGCATAATTATTCTGTCACTTACGGGTATAAATGATTTCACGGTTGTCTTGATTTTTTTTAATGATTATTTCTACTCCATTCCTGTGTTTTGGAGTATTGTTGCCTGAGTAGCATACTGTATGTCCCTGTACTATGCATTCTCCAGCGTCAGTTCATCGTGTTTCTATTAAGCCCAGCAAACTGCAGTGTGCTGGCAGCCAATCATAGATCTAGTTAACACTCTGTTAACTGCTGTTAACTTTGTTTCTGCAACTAGCCCTTAATGATGTAAAAAAATGGAAGTAGTACTACAGACCTGCCGCGTGTAAGGCTTTCTGGAGCTCAGCAGAGGAAGATCAAGAAAGCTTAAAAGGTTTTGGCCGGCACGTGGGTTGATTAAAATCTACACCGGGCAAAAAAAGTAAAAGGACAGGAGAAAAGTAAGCAAAACGAAAGAATGATATAACGCTGCTCGAACTCTTCAATTTCTGCTTCTACTAAGCAGTCTAGTAAGAAAACTAGGAGCAACGTATAGACTGGTACTTACGGCGTGTTGGTCGTGGTGGATGCTACCCCTTAGGAGGGTGCTAATCCTTCGCAATTAGAGAGCACTAAATACATAGGCGGTGTTCTGTGGATGCCGTGTGCTAATGAAGGCACCAAGTAGGGGTGGAATTGTCAACTGGCAGGACCTTCCGAAGAGATCCAAGGTCCTTGTTTAGATCTCTGATACAGAGGGAGATGAAATGACCAAAAATCGGTTTGAAATTCAAAATCTCGAACTGGCGTGAGCTAAGCCGCAAGATCCAGAAGGAAGGAGCATTCCTGGCCTACTCCATCGATGCGGCTTCGTATGAATACCTTGAAAAATCCAGATTCAAGGCATATTACAAGTTTAGGTCTGTGACTTTCAGACCCATAAAAGGGGGCCCGGCTGCAAAGAATAAGGGGCAAATTCATAGTCGTCACTCAATCTCAACTCAATCTCAACTCATCCTCATCTCACTTTCTACTAATTTGTTACTCACTCAAGCTAGACTCATCCTGACCTCACTTTTGGCATTCATAAACATGAGGACGCGTCTTGCTAAGTTGAGTTGAAAGTGAGGAACTACGTCATTATTTACGTCACGTATCTATGACGTTTTACGTCCTACTGGCGTTGATAGGTTATGTTGTGATTGTTTATTTTAAAACTTCAAAGTTAAGTTACAAGTTCTGCGTATGTCTTTATATTATCATTAATAATTTACAACCTATTGTTGTACATCCCTTTTTGGCCGAAAATGAGCTACTGATTATTTTTACTTAAAAGGATATAAAACTAATCAAATTAATGATATTTATCACAAATAGGTTATTCAGATTCATTGAGCAAATGTTCATTAAATGGCTAAAGTACACTACTACATTTTGGCTTCTGAAAAATTCACAACAATAATAGAGAACTGTAAAATCCTTAGGAGACGATCTGTTTTTACGTATAGGTAATTTAATGGTCAGAAATGAATAAATTATACAAGAAGAGAGAATTGGAATCGACAACTTTAGTTTCAATTAAATTCCAATGGGAAACGTTTTAGTAGACAATTGTGGAACTTTATGTGAAATTTGTACAATGTTTTATTTCTAAAAAGGTTGATTTGTGAAAGTGTGAACTTGAATTTTTAGTGCATTTATGATGTTAACATGAGAGTGGTCAAAGAACTTGTTGATTTGGCTCAAATTGTTTAAATTTAAATTGTAACTTTTAGAAATATAAATGTAATATTAATTTCGGTCACCTTTATTGACAAAGGAAATAGGTAGGTGTAATAAAACTGGTTGAAAAATTTTTTTCACATCTGGTCAACAACTGTTTTAGTGCAGGTATTGTTATAGTTTTGCATTTTGTAACATCTGGTCAAGAATTTTTCCTACTTTAGTGCAAATATCTTTGTATTTAGTTTGCTGCTTCATACTGACAATAAACAGTTTCAAAATATTTCAATTTGGTTCTTTTTGTGTTTTTGTTTCGTTAATATGGGAGATAAAAGGAGATCATTTTTCAGCGGCGATGAAAAAATTTTTTTAAAAGAGTTGATAAACAAGTATCAAAATATAATTGAATGCAAGAAGACAGATTGTATCAGCGTCACCAAAAAAAAAAAGCATGGTGTGCTTTAACAACAGAATTTAATGCAATTAGTGAACATACTCATGTAAGTACCTTTAATTGTATTATGTGTGCAAAGGACCTAGGCATGTTAATAAGAGTTATGTCTTTCTTTTGTTATAGCGCACTGCCGAGCAACTTAGGAAATGCTGGGACAACATGAGGAATAGAAGAAAACAGCAGTTGTCCCAGGAAAAGGCGCATCGCATGGCAACAGGTGGTGGTCCATATGTGGCACCAACCGACGACAATATCGATGCTACGTTTAGCAATGTAGACATTGAGTTGACAGACACCATCGATAGCGATGCTATCGCGTTGCAAAATGGATTGTCATTGTCAAGTCAAGAGGATGAAGGCATGTTGCCGATGGAAGAAGGTAGTAAATATAATAGAAGTAACTAATTTTTGATGTATTATATGACTATCTATTCTTATTTTAGTACTACAGGTGGTCATTGATACAGGTGATAATGAAAAGGACTGTCAAGAAGAACCACCAGTCAGAATATGTCCGACAAGGAAGCGGCCAAGACATTCATACACCTCTAGAGGGACAGCTATAGAGAGGGAGTTGGCGGTAAGGCTAGAACGCACCGAAACATTAAAAAGACAGGAGGAAGAACTCCACCAATTGAAAGTAGAGGAGCAACAACTAAAAATTAAGGAACAGAGACTTAAAGTTGAGGAGCAACAAGTAAAATTAGAGATAGTTAAATTTCAATTTGATTTATTAAAAAAACAATAAAATATTATAAAAATAATGAAATAAATTTTATTAACACAATGTACAATGCATGCTAGTTATAAGAAACCTCAATTTTCCGTTTTCATTACATCCCGAATGAAAGAGGGGAAGATCTTCAAAAAGGCGCCAGATTGGAGAATGGTATCGGGTCCTTGCTAACTAAAAAGCTCTCTCAATTGACGATGGGGAATCTCGTGCCAAAGTTTATCTGAAAAAAAGATCCGAGTACACTCCTCTTCTACTATCTGGTGTTCAAATAGTCATGACATCCTGAGTGACTATGGATTGCAAAATGTGTGTCTAAGTTACTATAATTATTAAAATATGAAGAAAACTGTTTTACATGATGTCATGACTTTTTGAACACCAATACAAAGTCATGTGGGGATGGCATATGTAGAAGTTTATTGGATTCAATATTAATCGCATTAATGCATTAATTAAAATGCCTCTCAATAAACGCAGCTCGAATAACATTTCCCCTTTGTTGCACAGGTGCAGGCGGAACATCTACTATTCGGTCTACAAAACCATCCTCCTCCACATTAGGCATTTTTTCGGATATTGCAATATTGTGCAAAATAGCAGTTGCAGCAATTATCCGAACAGTGCTCCTTAATTGGTACTGTAAACATGTTGTTAAACATCGAAATCTGGATTTCCAGATTCCAAATGAACGTTCAACAACATTTTTGGTCCTAATGTGAGAACTGTTATATAATTGCTGAGCTCTTGTTGCTGGGTTTAGTATTGGTGTAAAAAGATAACGTGTCTGCTGATAGGCACTATCTCCCAATATCAAACCCGACAACAATCTTTGCTCGCATTTCATCCGAATGGCACTGTTAGTAAAGATTCTGCTATCATGTGCAGAACCTGGCCAACGTATAACGATATCCAGTATCTCACATTTAGGACCAGCAACTACCTGCACGTTCAGGGACATCCAGCCTTTCCGATTGCGGTAGATCTCACCATTATCACCACCGGGATTTTGTATTTCGATGTGGGTCCCGTCAACACATCCAATCACTCCTGGAAATCCTCCTATTTCAAAAAATAATTTTTTACTAGCATTTAATTCATTGCGACAAGGAAATTTAACATATCTTTGTAAATGCTGGCAGAGATTTTCAGAAACTTCCTTGATGATGCTATTTATTTTTAAAAAAACCGATAGTTCAAAGCAGTTGAGCGATAGATGAGAAAGAGATAAGGTAGCTACGATCGCGCCTCAGAAAAATCTCATTTTCGAGTCAGAGATGAGGGCGAGATGAAGAGAGCTTGAGGTGAGAAACGTCTATGAATTCGGAAAAGTGAGGAATAGGTGAGGAGTTGCCCTATGCGCATGCGTTGAGGATGATTTGAGGTTGAGTTGAGATTGAGTGACGACTATGAATTTGCCCCTGAGTGTAGTACAAGTAAAGCTCCACCACTGAAGGGTGCTCTCGGATGCTCTATGCAAAGAACCCTGCATAAGTAGGGGAAAAATTTTAGGTCTTGGGGGCAATCAGGGGAGAATTAATTTACAATAAATCAACTGAGAGAGCAAGAGTCTGTATAGTAATTAAAAGAGCAATAAAAACGCTACCACTATTAGACTTCTGTTCGCAGAACTTAGTGGTAGTGAAAGTAACCTCGAATGGGGAAGAACCGGGTAAGATTATACTTGAATCGGCTTACCTCCCCCTTCGATGATCCTGAACCACCACCATCCAGGGAGGCGGAGGAGCTGTTGAGAAACTGCCGGGGGACGGGTTTTCCGCTAATCATTAGTTGGGTTTCATGAAAAAAGCGCACACGAAAACAACGTACACGAAAAAAGCGCACAACCAAAACCGCACAAGATAATTGCTCAGAAGGAAAAAAGCGCACACCAAAAAATTTGCACACCAAAATAAGCGCACATTGTAACATACGCACAGAAAAAAAAACGCACACAAAAAAAAAGCGCACACTACAAATTGAGCACAAGGAAATATACGCACATTTTATGAATTTTAGAATGCCCTCACCCTGAAGTACTGCCGAGAGGCGGTTCTGGAGTGAGGATGGGTGCAAAGGGGTGTGTCATTGCACTGTCGGCACCCGCGTGGAAAGTATCTAACCCGAGTCAAACCTCATAAAACCTGATCAGGTCAGGTTGGACGATTAAAACACTAACAAACCTATCTCACCCGAGTTAAACCTTATAGAACCTGGCCAAAACTCTAAAAACCCGCGCGGAAAGTATTTAACCCGAGTCAAACCTTATAAAACCTGACCTGACCAACCGGTAGTGTGATATTTTTTAAAAATTTTAAAATTGTGATAACAAATTACACCATGAGTTTAAATAAAATGATAACAACAACGTAAGTACCTTTTAGACATGTTTTTGGTGGATGTCGACATTTCAATCATTCACAGTAACATGTATACTTAAAAAAAAAACTCGTGGTACACACTCGTATGCATGTAAACAAGACTAGGTATTTTAATTATACAACAAAAGTATCAGTAACAGTTTAAAAATGTGAATATAATAGGAATAGTTCTCTATATTATTCGTCCAAACTCTTCTGTTGATAAAGAAATTTACTAGAATTTGTACGGGTATTTTTCGGTGTGCGCCTTTTTCTTTGTGAGCAATTTTTTTGTGCGCTTTTTTGTGTGCGCTTTTTTCTGGTCACCGTACTAAATAAAGGGAATAATCCTACCTTCGTAACAGGGAGAAGGCAGAAAGTAATTGTTTAACACAATGTATCTACTCTATTTGTGACTAACTTTGCTAAAGTGTGGAATGTTTCTGATGAAGAAAGTTGTTCAGATCACAGATACATACTCTTTGACATTACTGGGATCAAATGCATGACAAAAATTTATCGTAATCCTGGGTGGCTTTTAAGGAAGACCTGAATCGCAACCTAGAGAAAACGACAACGCGGCTTAATAATAGCAATGACCTCGAAATGGTTACAGAACAGCTGACACCAGTGGCGGCTCGTCAGAGGAGACAAGGGAGGCTAAGCCTCCTCATGATAAAATTGAAATAAATAAATAATTACATAATCAAATTTAATTTTCATTAAATTTCAGTATGAAATCATCAATTATTAGGTACTCAATTAAATAAATGGTAATAGTTATTTGGTAGATAATTTTCTTTTGCCATACCAGAACGGCCTTATTAAAAGGGATCTTCTATTTGCAATATGGGACTTGAATGTTGAATGTAAGCGCTAGAAATATGGTAGAGACCGGTCGGAGGCAATTTGCTACATTAGACTCCAACCATCTGCTTTAAGTCTGTAAAATGTGCCGATTTTGACCTTGAACGTTAAAAAGTAATGAGATGCAATACTTGAGTTAGAAAGCGTGAAAGCATTTCACTGGAGGCTTCAGCTCCGGCCCACCCCTACCCTAACGCTTGTTCTGGTCAGTACGTTTTGCGGGGCAAAACTCCCATTGAATTCCTTGATACTGAGTGCGACAGGTCTACTGCAACTTGAATTAAGGTATAAAATTTTGAATTTGCGACTTTCATTGTTTCAACATGAATGACGACCGAAAAACTTTGGTTTCCTTTTAAAGAATTTTCGTTTTGTTACTTTTTTTCTGAGAGCTTTTCTGTTCTCATTTTAATTTATTTTTTAGAACTTTTGCTTTTGTTCCTAGGGTTATAATATGCGATTGAATGAATTTCCGTTTGCACTTGTTACAAGCTTAATCCCATTCTGTTATTTACTAATTTATTTGCCGATTTTTAACAGTCATCAATAATATTGTGCAAATTAATTCACGACTTTTTGCTACCATCAACTTAAAATGAAACATTGAATCACACATTATATTATTTTCATTATTAAGTAAGAGAAAATACATTTTGTAAGTCCTATATCTCATCATCCCACCCTATGCATTTCCTGCAACTCCTAATCCAGTCCTGGCAAGAAATAACTCTACACCTCCTCGATGGTTCTTGCTGGACGGTAAATTGTGATACAAAAATAAAACATCATAATTTGTTGCCTAAGTAAAGTACCTATTCTTTATAAATATTAACCTCCTCACTCGTCACTACCACGAGCCGCCACTGGCTGACACACGCAATTATTTCAGCATATCATGACAACTGTTCGCAAACTGTGAGGGTATCTAACCGTAAGGTTCTTGATCGAATCAAGGATTCAATCAGTTGAAGAAAAGTGTTAAGCCCGTAGACTTTCGTGAAGGAAGCACTGTAAGAATATCGAACGATACCTAGAATGTATAGTGTTGCATTTTGGGAATGATTTTTAGGACCGTACAAAGTTCAGGGCAGTCCTTTTTTCCAATTTTACAGAATACAGAATAAATACGTATATAAATTAAGATTATCTCGAAGGACCGGTCGGTCTATACAGAAATGGCAGTACCTGCATAATGCCAGTATTCTTCATAGACACAATGCGAACATGTCATAAAAATCATCTGAAAAATGGAACACTATACTAAACTTTACAAAATTCTTTCTAAGCGCCCAATTAGCTCTTTAGCAACGAATGCTGAAGGATTTCCACATACTGGAAAAGAAACAATGACGGAACTTTTTCGGGCACATTTTCCTGAATTAGAATGCATGGTACAGTGTTCCTTTGACTGGTAGAATTAGAAGCAAGACTCGCCGGCGATCCGAGCTTCAAATACAGACTGGGAAACTGCAAAGAAAGTGATAACGTTCCCTAAGATTAAGTGGACGATAAATGATCGGAACCGGACGGGATCAGACCTTCGAAGTGTCAGAATCTGCACGACTCTACGTACCAGCATGGCTCTCTATATTCCGAGAATGTGGAGATTAATCAGGGTGGTGTACTTATATGTTACTGTGAATGCCGAAATTCACCGGCGGATATTGACATACACACCAAGTTATTCGGTGAACGTTTAAAGTACTGACAAAAATTGTATTATTTTAATTTCCACCGGTGGCCTTAGGCTTTCGTGAAATTTCGAAAATGGTGAATGTTGAAAAAATAAAATAGTTCTTTACATATTATATTCCAATAAAAAATAACATGAACGCAATTATTTGTTGCAGCGTATAAGACTCTTATGGCATTTTTGATTGCAAAGGAACCGACATACTAGCTAAACCAGGGCTTTACAGTAGTAGGTAGTTTGTCAATTTGAAGGTTAGGCGAATAATATTTTGATTACTTTAAAATAAAAATTGCTGTTATAATAGCTTTATTTCGGTTGAGATATTTAATAATGAATTAATAATACTGCCATTAATTTATTAAATTATTATTTAAAATTAAATAATCTCACGAATAATAGATTATAAGTGAACTTAAGCATAACGACCTTGTAGCTAAAGTTACCTGCTTCCGCAAGGCATATTGTATGTTGGACATGATAATTAATCAATTACGACGTGAACCATTTCTGTAATAACTCAACTAGAAATAATGGTAACATTACTGTCAACACTGAATTAATAGTGTCAATCAGCACTGGGACTCTTGTAATTGAATCAAATAGAAATAGTAAAAGGAAAAACTCTTTGGCTGTGATTAATTTAATCGTCACAAAAGACTTTTAGACATACAAACATAACCTCAAAAGCCAGGAGTGCAGGTACCTACGTGCGAGAATAAGATTTTTATTATAACAAATTATGACTACATTTCTTGAGAAAAGGAATAACAAACATTGTAACTAAAGACACTTCTAGTGTAACTGTTATTGTTTACAACAAGAGGTTAATGTATATTTGTCAAATGCCGCGAAATTCCCTACATTTGAAATTTTATGTTTTTGCTTAAAAAATGGGGCAAAGTAGAAAAGATAGCGTATGATACCTCGTTTATAAGGTATTTTGTCGCACTTACTATTTTAGAGGCACTCCTCGTAAATTCGTCGTGCCCTAAATCCGTGCGTGATACAAAATGCTTGTTATTAAATTCATATCATAATATTGTTAGCGTCGCTGATAGCACCGCGAAGGAGCCCGTCCTTCGTCCTTAAGTAGCGTAGCCCTTAAGTGACCTAGGCAAGGCGGTTCTTGTTCGACTGTGGAAGCGAGGGTGTAACCCGGACTTCACTATAGACGGCCTGGAAGACCACCCGCTTTGTGGAGCTTCTTTTTATTGTTTTTGAGTTTTGATCATTCAGTTATAAAAAGAAACATGTTTATTGTTGAATTAACGTAATTTTATTTTTCTGTGAAGTTAAATTATTTGATTAATAAATTTAGTGTTGTAAAGTGTGAAATTAGTGAGTATTGTGTGCCACACCCTTTTTTGTATTGCTCTCCTTTATTGTTTTTCGAGAATTCGGTAAAACTCCAACAATATACTATTTTCTACTTTACGTTCGTACTGAGGTTATTATGACACGCCTTTACGTATCGTACTAGACAATAATCGTTCTGTAATAAAAGCACTAAAAACAGTGTAGTTTATTTTTTTAATATTGGCAACCTTATCTCTGTGGCAACCCGAACATTTCGCTCTGCTGCGCTCTCTCGGTTGATCGAACTGTCAACGCTAAATTACGCCAGTAAAATGTTTTCCGAGATTGATGAGATCTTGTTCTGCTTACGCCAATTTTCAAATTCGCCGTATTTTTTCTCATAAATGTGGCTTGAGTTTGTGAGTAGCAAATTGCCCATTGAATTTTCTGCCAAAACTGGTATTTCTGTGAACGTACATTCTAAAACATCTTTAGCCAACTTCATTTTTAGAATTGAAATAATGACATTTCAAGTTCATTTTTTAACCTCCTTGAATGCACCATTCAAATGCCGCGAAATTCCCTAAATTTTGAAATTTTATGCTTTTGTTTAAAAAAAGTGGCAAAGTAGAAGAAATAATGTGTGATATCTCGTTTATAAAGCATTTTGTCGCACTTACTCTTTTAGGGGCATTCCTCACAAGCTCGTCGTGCCCTAAATCCGTGCGCGCGACAAAATGCTTCTTATATACAGGATGGTCACTTAGTACGTGGACGGTCCATATCTCTGTTGTTAAAAGAAACATAAAAAAATATTATATACAAAAATTATAGAATCCATTGAGATGCACATTCTTAAAATATTTTCTAGTATACAGAGTGACCCAAAAAAACGGGGCGCCAGAAAGATACTTTTTTTTTAATGGCAACCCCCATTTTTTTACAGAATAGAATTCAGCATAAAATTCTACGTATAAGTACAGTATTTTAATGTAAGGTTCGTTGCGGTGTTGTCAGGTTATATGTAATTTACAAAAAAATGTAGAAAAAACAATCTATCCAAAAGTCGTTAAAAAATTACTTGTTTAAATGTAATAATACGGTGTTACGCTTTTTATAAACATCAGAAATGTTGGAATATTTCTGCAAAAGAAAACTGGTTATAACTTATATAGGACTTTTTTACGGCGGTGTCAATATTGAAATTTTTTAAAGTAGCAAAACTTATTTTTTTTAAGTGGATCACTATGTATTTTAATCCGGAATGTTATGCAGTATGTTATGCTCTATAAATTTGCAATTACAACTAATGCTCTGAAATGGGCCGATTTACCACAATTTTAGGTTTTATTTGAAAATGCACTAAAATATCGCTGTTTTTTGTTGTTTTATTCTCGTGGTATGCCATGACTTGAGCAAAAACGGCCATTATCAGACGTTAGAAGTGTGCTTTTAATTGCTTTTCTATTACTTCCTAAAAAACGGACTAACGAAAATGGAAAACTTGCTCATAGATGCATGAACAAGATTTCGTGTTACAAACTAGAAATCAATACGATACGTAGTTATTTTAACAAGTGTCAAAATGTCTTCCTTGTTGCTCTAAGCACTTTTCAATACGTGTAGTAAACGAATCCTCAACTCTTCGAAGCATCACTGGTGTTATGGAAGCAAATGCATTGCGAATCCGAATTTTCATATTTTCTTTGGTTGTTGGTACCTCCCAGTAAACGATTTATTTTATGTGCCCCTATAAATAAAAATCTAGTGGAGTTAAGTCGGGCGACCGGGCTGCTCCGTTTACTGCATCTCCACGTCCTATCCACCTGCCAGGAAATTGTTGATTTAGCCATTCTTTAACAATTCTAGCAAAATGAGACGGTGCTCCGTCTTGCTGATGCCACATTTCCTGGACGGTATTAGCCGGAACATTTAGCAAAAGACCAAATAATTGATTGTTCAGAAAATTATAATACATCTCTCCATTTAAATGATCGTCAAAAAAGTAGGGACCAACAAGATATTCATCTAAAATTCCGGCCCACACATTAATAGACCACTTGTGCTGACTGTTTGTTGTTAACATAGTGATCTGAATAATAATGAAAATTGTGTTTATTTACGGTGCCGTTTTTATGGAAGGTGGCCTCATCACAAAACATCACTTTTTCCAAAAACTGAACGTGTCCAGCAAGCCGATTTTGTACCCACTAGCAAAAAATTTGTCTTCGGTTAAAATCTTCATCTAACAGTTCTTGATGGAGTTGACTATGGTACGGGTGAAACTTATTCTTCTTGATCATTTTTTGAACTGATGTCCGACAGATTTCTAAAGTTTTGCTTAAATCACGACTACCAATATGAGGATTTTCAACAATCGCTGTCATCACACGGAACTCATTTTCTTCATTGGTTATCATTTTGTTCTTTCATGTTTTTCATATGAAACGTTTCCAATTCTTTCAAACCGTTCTAAAAGATTTCTGAATGACTCTTCCCTAGGATGTCTTTCCTTATTGGGATATCCTGTTTTATAAACTCTGCTAGCTAGCAAACAATTTTTATTACACTCTCCCAAAATAATAACCATATCTACTAACTATTCTCTTGGAAAATGCATTTTAAATAAATAAATAGCAAAACTCAGTAAATTATAAGTCGCAATAATAACAGTAAAACTGACAAGTACCTATTTACTTTTGTTTTGTTTCCTTTATAGCATTGTTTCAAAGGCTACTATGTAGTTTTGATTATTTCCAGTCTAATATTATTTCTTTCTTACTACGAATGAGGTTGTTTTTTCCACATTTTTTCGTAAATTATATATAACTTGGCAACACCGCAACGAACCTTACATTAAAATACTGTACTATACGTAGAATTTTATGCTGAATTCTATTCTGCAAAAAAAAACGGGGGTTGCCATTTAAAAAAAGTACCTTTCTGGCGCCCCGCTTTTTTGGGACACTCTGTATACTAGAAAATATTTTAAGAATATGCATTTCCACGGATCCTATAACTTTTGTATATAATATTTTTCCATGTTTCTTTTAACAACAGAGATATGGATCGTCCACGTACTAAGTGGCCACTCTGTATATATAATATAATATAAAGTGAACATACAGAAAACAAAACTCATGAGCAAAGAACAGGGATAACACTTTCGTTTTCTTTAGAGGGTCAAGAAATTGAAAATGTTGAACAGTAGGGGAGAATTGGGTAAAACGGGGTACTTAACATTTAAATGTGTATATTTTCTAACAGTAACACTAACAATTATATTTTCATCCCATCGGCAAGTAGGAACATTATGCTTTAAAAACAGAAACCGTAAATTATGGAAAATATCATTTATTTTACCCAATCGATCGGGTAAAATGGGGAAGTTACCAATATATATGTCCTATTTGAATATAGCGTTTATTTATGTCAAATAGTCACATTAGGTATCCATTTTACCCGACTGGGTATAACCCCATTTTACGCAACAAGTAGGTACGGTTTAATTTTATATTCACAGATTGTACAAAAATTGACGGTATTCAAGATTGTTCTTACATCAATGAATAGTAAAAGAAATGCTCTTTATGAATAAATAATATCAACAATAAGCACAACTTGAATCACAACAAAGGTCTTACCAAGTAACGATAGCTTTGAAAAACAAACTACCAGTCACAAAACAAGGATTCTCATTGTTAATGTTTTGACCGTTATGCCATCTATTCATTTTGGAAAAATGGTTTGATTTCAATAATTTGCAAGCAAATTTCTGTAACAACAGAGCCAAAACAAGAGGTACCCATTTTACCATACTACCCTACCTCGTTTTACCAAACCCTTCCCTATAAATATTTACGGAAATTAAAAGATGAATTTGTCTTTTGTGGGTAGCGTTTGGAAAACAGCATTATATTGTTAGGAATATAGATATTATACCAATAAATCTGAAATGGAAGGTGGATGGAGCTATCAATGCTTGGGGCATCCCCAAGCCAAGAATTAGAAATAAAAACATAAGGAATCAAATAAAACTATGAGACGTCACAGAAGAATATGCAACAATTAAATGGTGTTGGTCTGGACACGTAGCCAGACCGCAACAAGACAAGTGGCCACATAAGATTATTATCGAATGGTGTTCGAGAGAGAGAGAGAGAGAGAGAGAGAGAGAGAGAGAGAGAGAGAGAGAGAGAGAGAGAGAGAGAGAGAGAGAGAGAGAGAGAGAGAGAGAAGCCCAAGACATGGAATATTGGAGGTTATTGGGAGGGACTTTCATTCATCGTTGTTAAAGAAGAGAGAGATGATTATTGTAAGCACTGGTATATTTTGAAGTTGGATAATTTGGCGAGTTAATAAAACCTCCGAAATAGTACCATTTTTAATTAAACTTTCTATATTTTGTATACTAATATTATTTGAAACCAGAAACATTTCAGCTGGCGGAAAAATTGTTTGAATTCCAAATTTGAATCTTTTAAACTTTTTCTTTAAATCTTGAATAATTCATAAATTTCATACATGAAGTCTGATTTTTTAAACAAAAAATAATTGTACGGATTTTGAGGGTCGCTGATTATTATTAATACATTGTCAAAATGAAAAAGAGAAGACAAAAATGTTGAAATTTTTTAAAAATTATCACATTATGGAAAATGAAAAATAATCTCGTAATAACCTTCACAAAAAAATATATTAAATAAATATTAGATAATTATAGTTGTATAATACGGCAAGCACTTATTAATTTGTGTCATTTCTACGTACAATTTGCTCTCAAACAGGAAATACTACTAGGAAAAGCTACAAATTTCTGAAAAATTCCATAAATATTTTATAAATAGATACAGCACAGTAAACAATTTTGCGACGAAGGTGCCGCCGAGGCTCGAAAAATTATGTAAAACAAACAGCAGTGTTGTTAAGAATTAACAAAATAAGGAAAACGTTAGAAGATCTAAAAGTAAGCTTCTTTTATTTTATGAAAATTGATTTATTTACAATTAAATATTTATAACCACCCAATAAAATCAACTCCACTTCCGGGGTTAGTTTGTACTTCAAATGGGGTTTAAAAGTTATTCGCATTATGTATAACTCAAAATCAACTTCGTAATAAGAATTTAGAGCGACGGAAAAAGTAACAATTTTTTGCCAGTAAAGAATCAACCCGTGGAACATTAGATATTTAATATAGATGAATAGGTCTTGCATGGAGAAATAAATAAACGTTCCTATGGAGATTTATTACACAAAGATCAACCACAAAAGAAAAATTCTTAATCATTTCTGCTCATATTAAAGAAAACAAAGTTTTATTCTGTCAAAATGAGATAAAATAAAAGAATTTTCTTATGTAATTGCTTATAAGATCACACTTACAATTTTGATATAATTCGATATAAAAATTTTAACGTCTCGAACGTCCTCTTAACAATCAAGATACAATTTCAGCGTTACAATTAGTACTACTAATCATGAACACTAATTACATCACTTTTTTTAGACCCACGTGGTAAGTCTGATTTAATTACAATTCTAATTACATTTGATCATTTAATAAATAACAATTAATAAAATGGGTAGAAGTGATTTTCTGAACTACAGCTGAAAAAACGTCTATTTTTACTTGAAATTTAATGTTGTTTGGATAATATTCGGTTGTAAAATCAATACAATGCTTAACTTCTTGCCAACTGGGAAATTGGTTTTTGAAATAATGTAAATTGCCTGTCATTTTTTTTTAAGGGGTAGAAATCCTTTCGAAGGGAAGTTAATAATAAATATAAGATTCTTAAATTTCCACGTATTTTAATATTGTATTAGTCGGTAAACTAAATAATAAAATAAAAATTACTCCAGAATCAAATTATATGGAAAATAGCGAAATATCGCCCAGATATTCTTTTAATGTTAGCTATAGGTAAGTAAAATTTTGTCAAAAGTGCATTTTACAAAAATGACTACAGACTTTGCAATAACAATGACATTACTCAATTTTAGAAATTAAGCTTACAGAAATTATTTATTTCGAAACAAATTGAGGGAAAAAATTAATTGTATTGCCAATATATTGGTATGTATGCGCTCACAGCTGACTTTGCATGAATTCAACATTTTTAAAAAATGTAGAATGATTCTTATTATTAAACCAACACTTCTGTCACATTTAGACATTATTTAATAATTAATTTTAAATATTATGATAAGTGCTTCTTCTGCTTTTTCGTCTTTTTCTTCTTCTTCTTCTTCTTCATCTTCTTGGTCTCTTTAATCAGAACCATTTTCCCTAATTTTTCCATTTATCGCGGTTTTGTGCGATTTTCATCCAATTTATTCAAGCAGCTCGTTCAAAGCCATTATATCAGCGCATGGGTGGTCGTCCTCGTCCTCGTTAATGTACCATAATGGAATATAACGAAGTTATAAACAAATTAAACGATAAATCAAATTAGCTAATTAAAAAACGAATTATTGATTGAAAACTGGCCCTACTGTTTTTCATCTTTTTATTTAACCGCTCTTAACGTGCCACTTCCAGCACACTCGACGTACGATCCCGACCTCGGGCCTAGCTTACCATGCAACGGCTTTTCCGAGTCGAAACTGAGTCGTTTTGCTGAAACGACTCAGTTTTGACTCGGAAAATCCGTCACATGGCAAGCTAGGTCCGAGGTCGGGATTCTACATAAATTCTATGCGGTTCCTACGTCATTCCGACTTTTGTGCTACCAGGGTTGCTTTCATCACATTTTTTGCGTTTCTTGTTTTCGGCATGAATTCCTATGAAGTGTGTTTGGCGCTGTTATAGTTTTGTGAACATAAAAACGAATTAATAAATGAAAGTTATATATCTCTGATGATCGTATAAAACTACGAACTTGACAACTCAAGGAACAAGAACTGTTATCAAATGCCTATAATAATAATCATTTATTTTACAAACTAATTATGAATTTTTGATATCCTAGAATAATACTTGTCAAAATTGACTGTTCTCAAGATTTATTCGAATAATGAAATAACAGCTCTTATTTTGATCAGAAATTTTTTTACCCAGAAAACATGTATCATGGACTCCTAATTACAACTTATTGCGTGGAAAGAATTCATTTATTACAGTAATTGTTAAATATGGTTACCACCTATTTAAAAATTCTATGTTTTAACGCCTATTACATTTTCTAAGATCAGTAGAGCATTGTTTATTTAATACGTTTCAAAGTTAGCACTAGACATCAACTAGTTACAACAATATATTAACGCTTCTTGACCACCGAGATTTTTGAACGCACGTTACTTTATTCAGTACTTTTTAAATATGCGGCGGTATACAACGTGATGAAAACAGACGCCCAAGATAAGGTACATGTTATAGACGTTTTCTAACGAAACACGAATTTGAAAGTCAAAATGAAATTTGTTCTCTTTTCACCAGGATCTTAGCTTTACTGTTCAGACAATTAAAATCTAAACGATTAACAATTTTATAATAATTTTATTGTTAGAGTCTATATTTTGATGCAGTTGATGGTGTTTTTTAAAAAAAGTGTAAAAGATCTATTGAAACTAACTTTATTACCAATGCTAGAGTACCGTTTCTTGGCTCCGAAGAAAATTTATCAATGCTGCGACATCGCAAGATTTCTAGGAAACGGTGGCAACAATAATTCGCTTTCCTTTAGGGCACCGGATGACAAGCAACCTAGCGTTCCGTTGTAAAACTAAAGGTGGAGAGTGTGCTTTAAACGTATTCTCAAGATTTTTATAAAATTGAATTGAGTAAAATCGTGGTGTAAAATGAGTAATATTTATTGTTGTTCCTAAATGCAAGTCATTGTTTAAAAAATGACCCGGTTTATCGTTCCATAAACTCCCAATTATGGAAAAAAGTAAAGTTCTTATGTGTTTGCATGTACCACTGTTTCCAGCTTTATATGTATTAATTTATTGTAACACTCTGCTATGCTTTTAATTCAATACAACATGATACTTTATGGGGATCACTCATTAAGGAACACGTTTGTAAGCACAAGGTAAGTATTTCAATGCATGTGGTGGATTTCTTCGAAGCACTGCAGTTACTGTTTCCCCCAAGGTAGCGGAAATATTCAACAGCTTAGCGAAACTGTTCCATTCAAAATCTTAAACTAAGAATCTTACTTATCGAATAAATATCTCCACAATACGAACTAGAAATAATTAAAGCCACTAGAATAATATTTAAAACAAGCAAAAATAAACAACAACTCTTGTGCTGTCAGAAAAGTGATTCTCCGCCAGTTAATTTGAAAATAATCCACTCGGCCGCGGCGCTGCGATTTTAATTGTTCTTCGCTATTGCCACTTGTTTTGTCAAATTTGAACGATACAAATCAAATGTTCTAAAAAGTCTTAAAATGAAATACAATTTCACTGAATATCCAGACATGTAGCTCCGCTTGGGTGCAGCAGATAACCCATCGGAAGCTGCGAGAGAATATGCTAGACTGTATCCACAACGACGTCATCCAGATGCTAAGGTAAATAGAGCAGAAATTAAGAGAAAATTGTCAAATAATGTCAATTTATGTAAACCGCGGACGACCTTTTGAACATCATACACCAGCGTTGGAGGAAACAGTTGTGGAAGCGAATCAGAATGCACCAGGATGAAGCATACGAGAATTAGTGCTACAGTTTTAAGTAAATTACTGAACAATACAAAGTATACTCGTCGATGAACATATCAGTCGTGGGCGCCTTGTTTCAACACAATAAGTATTAAGCAATAAGCAATAAAAAATATGTATTGTAATGAAATGAATAATGTATGGACACAGATTTCAGTAGTTCTTAAACTTTTAACAAATAGAGTAGACTATTACTTGTATTTGTGTTTTTTTTAAAGGTACCTGGAGAAATAAACTAATACTCAAAAAATTAAATAGAAATATATGTAAGAACGATAAAAAACCGAAATAAAATAAATTATTCAGGTGTGGTCTCGAAAAAATCTTAAAACGTGACAAATATTTACACAAAACTTGATCAATATTAATTCATCCATTCATATTTCTTAATAACTGTTTAATAATTCATTCTATTGATAATGTATACAGTTTTTTTCTAGCTATAACTAAATTGAATTAAAAAACAATAAAATTATAATATATAACTGTTACACCTTACAGTAAAAAAGGTCTAGATTAATGATGATGAACTGTTATCACACATACCTAGCAGTAATATGTTTCCCCAAAATTCACACAATAAGTAATAATTAATGCTCGTAGCGATAATTTCTTTAACCATAACTTCAGAAATATTTAACTTTTGAATTAAAGTATTAAATAAAAGAGAAAATAAAACATGGTTAGTATATAATAACAAATTACAAACATTATTATTTGGAGAACATTAATAAAATGTATAAACAGTAACAACTAAAATTTATCACGGAATTGACCTTCTAGGTGTGACGCACTTTGTACGAGTAAGTAATGTTCATTATTGTAATACCTAGAGTTACTGTAATTTCAGAGAAATTACATGACGTCATTGCTTATTAATGACGTCGACAAACCGCTTCTACCCATTCAAATATGTATTGCTTAATTTATTTGAAACACGCAATTTTATAAACATATAAAAAAAATTATAATAATGTAGGTACAATATTTATTCTTCACAAATGGCTAACACTGCAAATATTCTTTTTTTCAAATAATCTTTTAACTCTTCCGTCCGATAAAACAAGTCCATAATATAAAACTCATTATCAGACTTTTCACCCTCTAGGCAGGCCATAAAGTTTTCTTTTTATCAATGAAAGTTGAGTTAGCCATCAGTGATAATAGAAATCACAGGTAATAATAAATTGTCGAATTATCGCTACTCTTTATAAGATAGTCCTGTTTGAAAAAACCACGCAGAATTATTTCGATAAAGTGGCGGTCTCGCCAGAACTGCCCATGCTATCGGGAATCGCAATATCGAACGTCTGTGTGGTTTTATCTAACTTTCATAAATCTGGAACTGCAGTATCGAACACTCTCATTTCCTGCAGTCCGTTACATTTCTCCATCCTTGGATGGGAATAAGCTCTTTGCAATGCGTGCAGAGAGCTGGACGATAAAGTCCGTTCAAGGATTTCACCCCAGTATTTTTCTGAAAGTCCTTCCAGGTCACAGCCCTGCGAATGGCCCAAACCGACCGAGTTGCTGTTGCTGCAGCAGCGCTGTTGGATTTTTTGGTCCTTCGATTTACTACATAACAGCTGTAAAATATAATATTAAAAAATATTGCAACAAAATTTATGTGTAAGTATTTTGTATTATATAAATTTTATATTTTAGTTTAATTTTCACTTAATTTCACTTATTCAATCTAATACAAAGTTATTTTTTCTCCAGCCATCTTAAAATACCCCATTTTTAACATAATTTTTGAGAGATGCTGGTTGTTTTTGTAACTAAGAAAAAAGTGTTTCGTCACTGACGCAACCTTTTTTTTAATTCTAAGCTTAAATTTTTTTTAATCCTTGACTTAAAAAATATTGTCTTCCATTTTTGGTTTTGAAAATTTTATTAATAATTAAAGTTAAACGAGCAACAACTGATGCCACATCTGAAGATAAGTCTTCTTCTTCACAATCCATTTTTAATCACACGAAATACATGCATTCGTGGGGGATCTTTTTAGTTGGCAGATACTTTTTTTTGCAAAAACAATAATATAACTAAATAATGTCTAGATTACTTAGATATCACTCTGCTTATCAGCAGCACTTTAGAATTTGTATATTCTGTTCTTTGCCGTGTATTGTTGGTTGGAGAAAAAATAACATATGCTTCATTCGGATTAAAAGTTACTTTTTTTGACTCGCAATTTTGTATTCGCTCGGCTTCGCTAATTCTCCGCCTCGTAAATACAAAATTTGCTAGCTAAAAGTGACACTTTTATTCATAATAAAACAATATACTATTTTTATTCTGAGCCGTGAATTTCCATTTATGCCTTTGTGATGATTGCAGCAACAAATTGGATTCGTCAGAATCTGTTCACGTTGTCGACTGACAAAAAAAAAACGTTTATGTTTAGCTCTAAATCAGCGTTGAAGTGAAATTTCATCATTAAAAAGCAGAGGCATTTTTCTTTGGAATAAAAATGCGTTTTGGGATATTTATTTATACTCAATTGTGACAAAACAAATGCGATAAACGTTTGTTATAATTTCAATGTAAATTTGTAGCAAAGACGTTTACGAAAATCACCGGCAAAACAAAGTAATTGATGAAGGATGGAAGTAAGTTCATGTAATATATTTCTTTGTTCGTTAAAATCTAATAAATAACATAAAAGGGTCGCCGAGATAGCACTTTATAAAGAAAATATAAAACTTTTCGTAGGCGGTCTTGACACTGTTCCAAATGGTTTCTTATTACGTTGAAACTTCCACTTGTGTTCAAGTTTATTGGATTTTACTCTTATAAAAATTACTATAATATTTCCGTTTAGAATTCACCTTCAATTTACAACGTAAACATTACCGGTTTCTTGTAAAAGTTAAATTAAAAGATAAATAGCCTCTGACAATGGTACTTCACCTTTTCTCGTCGATTGCCATAATTGTGTTACTTTGCACAATGGCAAACAATTACAAAATGTTGCTTCACACGTGAAACACTACAATTTGTGACACGACGTTAGAACCAGCTTGTAACAATTATAATTGCGCGTGGAGCTATCAATTAACTACTAATGGTTATGATCGATGGTTAATCAATCACGAATGCGTCGGCAATTTTAATCAATAAAGAATTTTTATTACCTTGTATTTAACTTTGATTTAACTTTTCAACTTCGTTTAATTCATTTTATTTTAAAAAATTTAATGATGGTTATTGTGTTTCTCCTGAGATCTGTGTGATTAATGCTGCAGTAAAAAAAAATTTTGAAAAATTTTAAGTTTCTAGTTACCGGCGGAAATTAATTTATTAATTACTACATACTGCTTTCCAAAAAATGCAACACCTTGAGGCTGGAACCAATTTTATTTAAATTTTCACAGAATACGGGTGTTTCAACGATGCAAACAAATGACTAGATTTTGGAAACTGTAACGTTAAAAGTTTAAGAAAAAATAAATAATCCGCAGGTCCTCCACGATTTTCCTGGCATTCATTAGCCCTACGAACCATGCCTCCAATCAAGTGGTCAATGACCACAGATAATAATGATGACTGCTTGTGACAAACCATCCCATGCCTCTTAAACGGCCATGCGAATAACTTCCTAGTTGTTAGGGGGATGGCGTAATTACCCACCTTTTTTCCCATCAATCTCACACATGCTCGATGGGGGACGAATAAGGAGAGCAAGTAAGGCATAGAAGCACATCAACGTTGGTATCTTTCAGGAACTTCACTGAATCCCTTGCCGTATGAGGAAAATGGGTTGTTGAGACCTTGAAGGTGTGGAAGACAAGCGGGCTCCAAGACACTTGCGATGTAAGACGCAGTTGTCAAAGTGAATACCAACGCTGACTTGCTTTCACGGCATATTGCTCTCTAAAAAATTACCCCAAGTGTAGGGGGGGGGGGGGGCGAAAAAATGTGATTTCGCTGCTCCCCACAAAAACGCCTCTCCCGGCCGTTATGAGCCTAAAGTCAAAAGTCGGACTCGTTGCTAAAGACGACCCATAGCCAATCTTTCGTTCATTGCGTCATTTTAGTCGTTGGGGCCGGTGACTAGGAGTGAGGGAAAAGGTTAACAGAGGACGAGACGAACCCTAACGCAACAAAAGGAATTCTTCTATAGACGGTACTTGTTGCGACCGGATGTCCTGTTACTGCAACCTACTCGTTTCCCACTGATCGTGTTGAGGTGAATCGGTCTCTGATAGCCACTACTCAAAGACGTTGATCTTCTCATACAGTGCAGGCTCTAGGATGACTAGACCCATTTCATCGACGATAATTGAGTCGCTCAGGAGCAGAGTGGCCCAACTGAAAATTTGCCTTATTTGAGTTAGGTGAGTTAGGTCTACATTTGCTCCTCTTTAATTCCTAGTGACCCAAGTGAGATTCCTTTGTTTACTACGAAATGGGACACCTTTGAAAGTTGGGTCTAGCCAAGTTATTGCCTAGACACGAATCCTTATTTCTCTTATATCTCAAAACTTTTATTTTTTTATTTAGGTAACTCTGCTCCTGAGCGCCTTCTCGTTCCATCTTCACCATCCCCGTATAATTTTTGCAGCATTACAATCGATTTGTCTCGCAATGCCGTGAAAAGAACTTTCTTTATTTTTTATACCAATAAATCTGGCCCTTCTGGAACTTAGTCAAATGATGGTACTGTCGAAGGGTACTCTAGGTACTTTAACACTCTTGTGGTCCACTGGATTAAATTTATTTTCAGAAATATGCAGATAGCAACCAGGAAAACCACACAAAATAATTTCTTTAGTTTTATTGTGACCAAGGTAAAAAGCAAAAAAGAGGCTTGTACTGAAATGTTAATCATTTTTTCGTACCGTCAAATTACTTGTTCTGTGAAAAATTGATTAAAATCGACCAACGGCCTCAAGGCAGTATATTATATTCTTATTCAACAAAGTAATTACCAAGCAATTAAATATGTACAGTCGATTTCGCTTAAGGGGGTCGCCGGTTAACGCTTACAGGTGACTGCAGATACATTTTTTTAACTGTTAATTTTTGTAATAAATTTTTAAACCGTAGCATTTTTAAATGAGGTATCAGAAACCCCTTACTTCCTATTTCAAAATTTTGGGATTTCAACTGTCACTCGAAGGAGGTTGAGGTTAGAGATGAAATGTTCACTTTGGAGGATATCGTATCATAAACTAAAAATTATGTTTTGGATTTTTTTTATAAATATGCATAATAATTGAGATACTTAATTTATTCCATTTGGCTGTTGCGGCACTGTATGTATTTTAATTTAATTTTAATAAATTGTCCACACATGAGATACTTATTTATGATTTAATTTATTGAACGCTCGAAGGTGTATGTACAACGTGTTACTTAAGTACGTATGTACTTATTTTTTTATGTTAGAATTTATTTTTGTTTTGCTTGTTATTAAACTATTACTAAATAAAAAATCGGTCAAGAGCGAATTAGGGTTCCGTACTGAAATAGCAATTTTCCCGCAACTATTACATTGTCGATATTCTACGCAGTTTTCCTGCAATCTATGGCTTAATATCTACTAACACTATTAAATAAAAATTTTAGCTTTAGGAGAACAGGGGGGGGGGCGGTCATCTTTAACTATATCATTAAGACCATTGAAATTAAAATTGTAAAAAAAATATTTTTGGGATCCTTTAGCTCTTTCAAATGATATCCCACACAATATGTTAATTTTTTTTTTTTTATTGTTACGAAACTGATCCCCCATATTAATCTAAAAATAATTTTTTATCTATTTATTATAAGCGATATATGTCATCAAGATATATCATTACACCAAATTTCAAGTTTCTACGTTACTTAGTTTTCGAGAAAAACCCCAGTAACAGACGGACGGACACCGAGGTGATCATATAAAAGTTCCGTTTTTTCCTTTTAAGGTACGGAACCCTAAAAAATTGAAAATTTTATATGAATCCGGTTAAGAGGGGCAGCCGCTTAATGGGGACAAAATGCTATTTCCTGATGTGTCCCCCATTAAGCGGAATCGACTGTACTCAGCTTTGGTTGTAAAAGAAACTGATTTTACGTGAATTTTTTTTTTCTTGCTTCTGTGCTGTGTGCGCCTTCTCTAACAATTAAACACGAGTATGACAGTGGTCACGGAAAATGGGACAAGACGTTCGTCGAGTGTTTTACAAGCTGCATTGAATTGCGATTTCTCATTTTGCAGGGAATATGAATATGATATTGATAAACAGCTCTGCAAACATTCTTGTATACGTACCGACGCATCGGATGAAAATTTTGGTAAACAATATTATTTTGTTTTCGAGTAATGAAAATATTGTTCATAAGATAACATTGCGACCATAGCGGATTGACGACACTCCACTGTATTTCAATGGCAATATATAATAAAAGGTAACTTTTATTGGTGATTAATTATTGTAGTTTTTGTAAGTGATCTAGAAATTTTTGCTCTAAACTGTTGGAACTCCGTGTTAAAATGATAAAACATATAGGAGTGCGAATCTAATAACATCTTATCTTAAAGTTTACTACTTTAGAGGAGAGACAAAATAAGTTTCTCACTTTTATAATACTGTATAATTTTTTAACATACGATGTTATAGTTTTTTTGCTATAATATATCAAGTTTTTATTTAAACAAAAAATCGTTCGTTTTCACTGTCAAAAAGAGATATTTTTTTTACATAGAATGCTTAAAACTAAATTTGCTCAAAAATTGAGTTACGATGTTATTAGATTCGCACGTCGATATATTTATTTGAAGCATTTCTTGTTTCAACTTTCTTAAACAATTGCCAATCTCACCGAAGACTGTTTCAACTCGCAAGGGAATGGTTTGAAAATCAGTATGGTTACAGTATGGTTACCAAATTTAATTCAATCGATAAGGAGCATCAAAGTATGAGTAGGTATATGTGTAAAATTACTTGTGGTTTAAAATTTACAAAATAAACTGTAGGGGCGACTGGAGTTAAAAGTACACAGGGGCTAGTTGTTATAAAGCCTATAAAATCAAATAAATAATTAATAGCACGGAGACGACTGACCCAAAAAGACGGGCAACTCTTTATACACGTGTCCATGTAGTTTCAGTTCTCTATGAGCATGTGTGTGGTAGTAAAAAATATTTAACTTGTTTTTAACAAATTTTGGTGCATGATAATGAACTATCGATCAATACAATATAAAGCTGACAGTTTTAGCAATAATGTAGCAGAGTTTAAAACATTTGCAAATGAATACATAACTACAAATTAATTGTTATAATCCAAAATGTGTGATGGGGTTAGTTGTTACAAATCTGCTGGGACTAGTTGTTACTGTAACAATTGGTCCCATATAAATGTTTTTTGTGAAGGTAATTATTAGAAACTTAAGAAGGCCACGAAAGCAAATGGCCCGAAGACCAAAAAAAAAAGAAAGAAAAGGAAAAAATACAGAAAAAAAAGGAAGACCAAGACAACCCCTAAGGGAAAGGCAAAGAAAACTATTTAATGTAATGTGTTAGGTATACCAAATAACTTTGATTTAATTTTAATAAAGTTTTTGACTGAAATTTAGTTTTACTTTCAAGTTGAAGAATTGTGTGTATAATAGTTATTTATATTATTCGGAGTATAAGCAAAGCTTTATGTGCTGTGGCTGATAGGTTGACTGCCGATCGTAGTGTGGCAGCCAAATAAGCCGAAGCACATAAAGCGCTTATACTCCGAATAATATATGTTATTTTTTCTCCAAACGTGTAAAAATTATAATACAAAAATAAGCATCTAATTAACAAGGTTATTTCGGGAAACATTACACTTATACGAAAATCGCATTGCCTGATAGACACTTTCTAGATATTACCGTAGCAACCCACCAAACAACAAATTATTGTTTGAGAAAAGTCAGTCAATTTTGTGGCAATGTCTAATTCAGACGAAATTCAATTAACTCCACCTGAAATAGCCGAAATAGCAAGAGCCAAGATTGAAAATCTTCTTCTTACAAAGTCAAGCGGTGTTTATGAAGCAACGTTCAAGAAATTCATTACATGGTGTTTGGAAAAAAATGTATTCGTTTATTCAGAAAGTGTCCTTCTGGCGTATTTTTCGGAGATGGCCAAAAGGATGAAAAGTTCAAGCTTATGGTCGCATTATTCGATGATCAGGACATTGTTAAACCTCCGACATGATGTTGATATTTCAAAATATTTATATGCTTAAGCGTATAAAGTACTTTATCTGCTTAAGTATATAAATGAAACTTCTACTAGCAACATTCTGTCATTTAAATGCCACTTTTATGACGTTTGGAAAAAAAATACATTTAACAACGTGTCTCACAGTATGTAACAACTAACCCCATACTGGAGCAAATTGTTACGTTCTGCATCAGCTTAAAAACTAATTTTTTTTCTATCGAAGGCCATATTAATTACTAACGGTAATTGCCGAGTCTCCAACTGCTATAGAAAAAAAGAGAAAAATTCACAAGTGAAAAATGAAACAACTAACCATAGTCTCCCCTACATTTCTTAAATATAAAAAGTATTTATGGGAACAAATCTGACTTGTTAGGTACCAAGTGTAGAAGTCTGCTCATATCATGCCCTAATTCTCTTTTTATTTGACCGCTGGTAGTAGGGGCAAAATGTTTTATTCCAATGTTCAAATTTTCTATAGTTGTTTTTTAAATTAGGAGGAGAGTTGGAAAATTGTAAAAAATATGTTTTTTTACTTTATGTTGCGTTTTACAGCTGCCAGTTTAATGTTATATTAGTAATGTCGCTTCAAAATTAGCAAATATAGCACAAAACGCTTCTGTCTAATGAAGCAACATGATCATTTCGAAATAAACTTTCGATGGGGACAGCTTTAGCTTCAATATTCTTTAACATTTAAGCAACTTTGTCAAAATTGTATAGCTTATGTTATTAAGCACAGATTACTGTCAACATAAATTAAATAAAACCATAATTTCAACCTTCTACGTCCCCTCCTAATTTAAAAATCAATTAAATCGTGATATTTAAGAATTCGCTGTTAAGTTTTCCTCAAATTTCATTTTTAAATGAATTTCCTGAAAGGACTATTTATACAGAATAAGTGAAATTCTCTGCATGATAATTTACTGTAACTTTTTTCTTAACGAAATTAAAAGCAAACGACACTTACTCTATTAAATAACTCTCTACTAACTCTTCTGAAATGATTATTCAACAACCAATATAGAAACGGATTCCAAAAACTATTGCTAAGCGCCAGCCACGTCACCATGAAATCCAAAGCGGGCGGTGCTCTCGATCCTGTGCAAGCGGCGACAACTTCCTGAATTGTCCATGGAGTCACCAGAACTATGAATCCTAAAGACATAGCAGCCATTGTCCTCGACGCCGTCGTGCTCAGCCGCCTCTCTTGCGTAACCAGCTTTGAATAAAAAAAAAAGATTTTAATTTTTAAAAGGCAGCTTTTAACTCATCGCGTCTTCCACGAAATGTTAATGTGATCAATTTTTCATTTCCTGTAGGCATTTCTAGTTTAAAACCATTAACTCCCAACCATATTTTTTGCGTAAAATAAAAGAATTCAATTAAATTTAATGAACGCAATAACAAATGCGCTTTTTTCCTCTCGCTTTCATTCTACATTTATTACGAAAGTACAGTAAAATGTTTAATAAAATCAAATGGATTTAGGAATAACGGTTGAATTAATTTCTAAATTTATTACTCGATTATATGACGTTTTCCCAAACTAATAATGAAGATAAGAAATCTGCAGTTTGAGTTTCCCAAAAGCGCCTGGGGTCAGTCTCATTAAGATACACAAAAGTCTGGGTAAATATTCAATCTTCCCATGAAAGGCGTCTTTTAAGCTTTAATACCGTAAAAACACTGTTGCATTTTTATCAAAATAATAGTTTTGTAGCTCATTCTTACCAAGTCCAGTTAAGTGTGTTAAATGATAATATTCTCGAAGATCTACTGACGATATTGATGTTTCAGGTTTTTTCAGCGACGAGAAAACTTTAGGTATTTCAACTGATCAATAGTTCATGCTTTTGACATGAGAAGAATTGCGTTTGCGAATTTTTTTATGGCGAAAGTTTACTGATTTGTGTGAAAAGTGGTGCGTGTACAGGGCTGCTGTTGTGTCCTGCGGATATTGGAATATTTTGGGTTCAGTGAGTAGAAATAAAATTAAAAACGCTCTCGCTTAACTTCAGCTTACACAGCATACATTTCTACTATTACAAATTATTACTTTTATTCACACACCAGTAGGACCTAACGAATTTGAATCTCAAATACATTGATGGGTTTTTGAAAAAACATCATAAGTGACAAATTTTACATAAATTACATCTTTCAGCGAAACTTTTGTTTACGACAATCTAATACATGTGTCGAATTGGAGGGTAGAGCATCGGGTCTTGGTTGGGCTTATATTATAGGCCAAGCAATAAAGCATTTTTTCATAACATAAATACTATCCGGAAAGCGACTGTGCGATTACGTCAAGGACAGTTAGTAGTTGAATTCTACATGATTTCAAACTCGAGAATCATAATTTTTAATTTGTTATAAACAATTTTCAAGAAAAAATTGTGTTTTTTTTAGTTTTTTGCTTGTATAATGGAAACTAATTAAGCAATGTTAATGATGTCAATAGACGAATTGTAGAGAATTAAATTACGAAGAGAATGAGAGGTCGAGTGACCCGATCGGATAATTAAAATCGGAGAAAAGCCGGAAAACCCGGAAAATTCAGTGTTTTCTTAAAAAATTCACAATTGCGCCATTTTTAAATTTTAAGAACTGAAACTTTGGAAAAAGGTAGCTATTTATATGTGATTTATGTGTGCAAAACTCCGATTCTGTCGGACTAACGGTTTTTGCACAATCACCATTTCAATTTGTTCTAGCGATATTTTCGCGGAGGGCTGGATGCTCCTGTAGTTGTCCGATTTAAATTTTAAAAACAGAATTGGAAACTAGAAACGTTTATTTTCGTTTTTCCATAAAATGCAGCGAAATAGGTGAAAAACGGTCGTAAATATTAATACAAACGGTCGAGCATGCGCAAGTGATCCAGTAGTGGGGAAAGACCAGCCGCTGAGGGGAAGCGCAGCCCGGTTCTATTCCTATATAAAGTGCCTCCCCTCAGCGGCCGTCTTTCCCCCACTACTCGACCACTTTTACGTGCTCGACCGTTTTTACTCATATTCACGACCGTTTTTCAACTATTTCGCTGCAGTTGATGGAAAAACCTAAATACAGATTTTGTTTTTGTAGATTTTGGTGCACGTCTAGTTTTAAATGTTAATTGTCGACGTTAGTTTTCGAGAAAAAAATAAAAACTATTTTGTTTCAAAAATAATATCCTCCAATTTTGTCAAATTTTACTTTTCAGGATCGGTATAATTAAGACAAAAGTAACTAAGATACGAAAAAAAATCCAAAAGCAGTAATTACTCTAAAATTCCTTTATATTAGAATTTTAAGAGTAAAAGTAATGATCAGAGGGAGTGAACGTGACCATTATATACTAAATGATAACTTATGCTGATGGCGAGGGGTTGTCGACCTTCGTCCCTACCACCACCTTACAAGCTCTAAACCTCACCTCAAATCATCCCATTTCATTGTCGCACCTTTTATTAACATAAAAGAATAGTGAATATAGTTTGAGGTATTTCAATAAATAAAATTTTTCCGACGTCGCGCTAATAATAGTAGTATTATTTCAAATGCAATCTTGTTTTCAAGGCAACCTTTCTATAGATAATTGTTTCTTAATGCTTTACTCATAAACTTGTAAAAGTTTATTTACGTATTAGAAATTTGTTAACTATTCATGTAAGTAACTAATGATTTTCAAATTATTTGCATCTTTGAAACATACCACAAATATGTAAGAACATGTGTACAAAATTTCAGCAAAATTGGTCCAGTGGTTCTTAGGAAAGTTTAAATTTCTCGAAATAATATTAACCTAACGACTTCGGTCTCTTTTTAACTTTTACCAATAATATTATAATTGCTATTTAATATCTGATTAGTTGATAAGGGTCCTTTAAATACTAGGGCATGTATTCGTTCAAAGTACAGTTCAAAATTATCCTTCATATTGAATTGAAATGTGTAGTACTACACTACAGAAATGTCCTCAAAACCTGAGAGTGGCTTGGTAAGTTATTATTTTTACCTATTTATTTTATTAAAATGTTTATTTAAAAGATTGAAGGAGAAAGCTGGGATGAGGATAATTCCCCAACTTATAAAGCAGCAATACCAGTAGCAATGTTAATTCCACCACCACCATACTTACCAAAAGTCGAGCGGAAGTGCTGGACCATGATGAGGAGAAAAGCGGCAGCAGAAGCGACAGCAGAAATTCCACCCAAAAATAATAGTAATGAAAATGGGTGGACTTGCTGCTGCTTCTGCCTCGGATATAGACTTGGCAATTAATTCGTGAATGTCTTGTTACGGAGATGATGCAGGCCTGATGGCCGAGTCTGAAAATAACTTACGACTACTTCATTTAAAATTACTGTAGAAAATTTGCATTATGAAAATATCCACAAGATAATCTAAAGCAATGACGATTTGCAGGGAACGTTTGCGATGCAAATTAGAAGTGAATAGCACATCTAAATTGAACAAATAATGAATTAAATTGTCTTGGTACAAGATTATCCAACAGTGGCAATTTTAAAAAGAAAGTCAAGCATCTAATCAATAAGGCAGCCAGTATCTCGGTACATCTGTAGCAAGTAATCTGGAGAAATAAGTATTCAATCATCGAATATACAAAACCTGCGTCAGAGCGATGACAAATCATGGCGCTGAGGCTAGAGCAGACAAAAAGGCAAATGAGAACAACAGAAATGAAAACTCTCAGAACAATCGCAAGATACACAATGTGGGATAGATAAAGTAACACCCATACAGGAGAGAAATGCAAACTTGGAGACGTAATGCGATGGATAACAGCTAGAAGATGCTCATGGATTGAGCAATGGATATCCACAGGGAAGAAGATCAATAGGAAGACTTCCCAAGCGATGATGAAACAGCTGGCAGTCATCACCAAAACAGTAACCAGATTTTACAAGCGATTCACCTTACAAAGAAGTAGTAAAAGAAAGTATAGCAAAAAACTTTTTGTAGTCATCAATTCGCACCTCGGCTGCAAGAGTGGCACAACTCAAAAATTTTAAAATATTTTTGTCCCCAAAAATATATTAAAATATAATTACCCTTATAATTTCAAAAAGTAGCACATATGGTAACCTAAACAATTTTTTGCCAAATTATAAATTTTAACAGAAGAAAATTGTGGATTTTGACAGAAGAAAATCGATTACTGTTTCAATTTACACTAAACTTGTTATTTTGAGTTGTGCCACTCTTGCAGCCGAGGTGCAAATTGTTTGAGAACAACAGAAGGCAATAATAGTATCCAATTTTCTGAATTAATTTCACGCCCCACTGAGACACTTAAAACCGATTTATAATCAGTTGTGCTAGCGCAAATATTCCAGAAAAACTACAGTGTTTCTATAAATTGACTCTATTCTTTTATTCACGATTCAGCGATATGCTCCGTTTTTATTTTTATAATTAACATCATATTTCAGTTTTGCCTTTAATAATAAATTAAACCAAAGGTTCTATTATTAGATATATTTAATGTAATCATCAAATTCGTTACTGAATATGTTCTTAATGTCGTTAAAAGAACCTCCCACGATTCCTGACTAAAACAGAATTTTAATTTAATTTTCATACCAATAAAGCAAAAGGAAAATTTGATTAAAATTAGCCGACTAATTAAAACACACAATAAACAAGCAACCCTTTTGATTGATAACAAACAACATCGACTTTCTAAATCACACAAACTCAATTTTTTCTGTCCAACTGACCTTTTTCCAAGAATTGTATGTCCAGGAAGTACGCTCTCAAAAGTTCTGCTCGAATGCATCCAATCAATCAATCAAAGTATTTACCGAAATAGAACTCATTTTACAGTAAATCAGCGATTAAATTGCAAAAGTAATTAAAATTAATTGAAAATAATTCAGCCGAATTGCCTAACTGTCACATTGTAACTGGTCTGGTTGGTGAATTAAAATTAGTTAAAATAGCTAATTAAAGTTGGTAAAATTATGCGAGTAATTTAAACTTGCGAGCATGTAGGATATATCAGAGATTAAGGTTTTGTTGCAATCATTCTTACCAACCGAAGATAAATGTGAAGCATTAAACGAACTCGAATATTAATTGCGTTCTTTTATAATCGACTTTTTGACCCAGTTATTTGTTTACTTATTTACAATCGTCTGATGTTTAAGGGTAATTTATGAAAATAACACCGTTTTAATGTTAATTTTGATGGTATTCGCATTTTCACTGCTTGGAAGTTGGTGGAATATTTTGCAATGTAAATTTGTGCTACCGTCCTTTACCGGCTTTAATTGTTTAACGCGTTTAAATTTTTAATTTATTCACACGCGGAAGAATATTTCAAATTCCAACGACCAATTAGGACAAAATAACTGCTCCGAAATGTTTTGTGCTTACAATGGAGATGTTGAAAACTTTTAAATCAGTTAATTTCTACTAAATAAAAGCTACTTATGTAACAAATGAAGTAATTCAATTATTTGTAATTGTGTTGAAAAAACAAAAAAATTAAATTTTAGATTACTGAAAATCAGCTTCCATTTTGATTTAGTTTTAATGAGGAAACAATCACAACGAATGTGGACTACTAAAACGACTTGAAAAGGCTGGATCTGTCCTTCCAAAAAAGGTAATTGGATACCTCGCAAGTTGTTAAAGAAAAACCTTTAATACAATTGAAGGGTACAGGGGAAAATCGGCTTCAGTCCACTTTTTACTGAAAATGAGTTTGGGGTGCGATCTAGTGGCAGTTGAGAAGTACTTTAAGATACCGAATCGACAAAATGGTAATAATGGCAGTAGTGAGGCTATGGGACTACGGGGGCAGCCGCGAATTAAATTGATTCGCGGATTTGATTCTCGGATTGATCGACGCCATCTTTAATCCTTTAATCGAAGATGTAATTAGACCCCTTTAATCACAGATGTAATTACCCTAATTACCGCGTAATTGATCTGATTACAGCGTAATTGATCTGATTATAACCCTTTAATCACGGATGTAATTGTCCTAATTACCGCGTAATTGATCTGATTGCAATTGATTACAACCCTTTAATCAAAGGATTATTCTAATTACGATGTCAGGCGTCTGCACTCCTGCGCATCATCCATCTCCCTCTTACACATGGTTGAACATTCCATCTCTCTCTCATACACATCGCATAAGCATACAGACAGGAATTTTCTTGTCAGGGCTTGTCTGACGTCACACACCCGAGGCTGCTCCACCCCCGCGCACCATCCATCTCCCTCTTACACATGGTTGAACACTCCATCCCCCTCCTACACACGGTTGAACGCTCCATCTCCCTCTTACACATGGTTGAACACCCCATCTCCCTCCTACACATGGTTGAACGCTCCATCTCCCTCTTACACATGGTTGAACACCCCATCTCCCTCCTACACATGGTTGAACGCTCCATCTCCCTCTTACACATGGTTGAACACTCCATCTCCCTCGCGCACATTGCATAATCGTACGAACAGGAATTTCCCCGCCAGGCATGTCTGACGTCACACCATTGAACTTCTCGCTCAAGTTGTGAAATTTTTAAGTGAAAAAAATGTTTTGCCACAAGCGAGTTTCGAACCCCAATCTCGGGGCTACAGCAGGCAGTCCATTACCTCTGAGTCGGCAAGCATCCTTACTTAAGCATGTATTCAGATGTTATATAAGGAGCGCGCACCCCTGTAAAGTAGAAATCTTTAACTGACAGATGGACGGTATTACAGAACGCGTTTTGTAAAAGTGGTGTGCTCATAAATTCGACCGACAGGTGTCAGATTGAACGCTAAAATGCTCATTTTAAATCATTCATGGAGTGCTTTCCACTATTTAAGACCTGTTTAAAATTTTGTGTTTCAAAATTTCAAGTCCGAACCCATAGTTTAAAACATACTTCGACATGCATTTATTTTTCATTATTGTTTCCCACAACTTATATTTTAAAATGTTGAATAAACTTTAAATCCGATTTTCAAATTTCAAACAGAGGGCTAGGATTCGATAAATCATTTAATTCACGGTTTGATTGGGACTGATGTAATATAAAACACTTGTATGGAAAAGCATGTATTTTAAATAAATTCAATTATTGAAAATTTGCAAATTAAAAGAAATTATGTTTTCACAATCAAAATTACATATAAGAATATCAAGCAAGTAAATTGCGTGTTTAAACAAATGATGGTAATATTGACAACACCTATAGAATAAAGAAATAATATTTACAGCTTGAAATAATATGTGCAATCTTAAAATACTTATTATCAGTAGTTTATAAAATACATACATAGATTTAAAAATAATTAAAATAAACTTAAATTATGTACAACACACACTTCAGTCCACATCCATAGTGTCATTTCGCACCAGTTTGTAATGACCCCAGGGCAATGTATCGGTTGTGTTCTGTTGCAGACAGCGCTTATTGTCATGGGGACTAAGGGCCAATTTAAGTTCTCGCACCGTTTGCACAACATGACATACAGATCTAAAGCGATGTTGGGTCCGGCAGGCGGTTGAACTTTCGCGCAGACACTTGACATAATCATCGAATGTTATTGTGTTCCTAACCACGGCGCCACTAACCCCCTTGGCCTTCTTCACATGGTCCACACCTTCCACGCGCATAGAATACATTTTACTGCGCAGTCCCACAAACTCGGTTACAATCTGCCCGTTGCATTCATCCTTCATCAAGCCGACCACCTTTTTGTTGACCTGGGGCATGTTGAATTGATTTTCAACAGGATAGTCGGATGTGTCGAACAGGTGTATGTCTCGCCGCATCACCTCATAAACATCTGGGGTGCACAACTCGTAGATAAGGCTGTCAGTATCAGTATACAACAGTTTGCATCGTCCGGAAAACTCCCGCACTATGTAATCATAGTGGAAGGCGTATACGCATGTCTTGGATATATCCAGAACACAAAACCCAACGTATGTCGGCTTATTCATCATTACCTCAGTTTGTGCCAACTGAATCGCAACAAGATCCTCGGCGAAAATTGTGCGGCTGTGGAAGTTTGGTCGGGATATTAGAGCTTCAGCGCCATGCCGGCCGCTCCACTTCGTAACCAATTTTACATCAACTCGCTTGCGTACGTTTTCCATGGTCTTTCCAAACACCGCATTATTCATGAGCTTGAAAAGATTCTTTTCAAACTCATTGCGGGCTTCTTTACGCTTGCTGCTGTTAAGGTCGATATAACCCTTTAACCATGGCGACTGGTTAAAACTGAGGATGCGGTGAATTTGCGTGATGCGCAAGCCACATTTCACAGCCTGTTGTAAATTACGATAGTGAATCACATACCGCAATTTTGGTGACAGGGTGGCGAGAAGTTTGTGCTCCTTCGATCCAGGTGGTGCTGCCTGTTCCGGACACAGGGGCAGATCTTGGTGCGCGTCATGAAGTTCCTCCGGATATGCCAAATCGACTTCAAGAATGTAGCCGATTGGTGAGTCATCAGGGACATCCCAGCTGGCGGCGGGATCGGCCCACTTGAAGCCACCTGTTGGGAGATGTTGCGACATGGCCCAACCGTATAAGTTATTGACATCAAAATACATTATGTACGTTGAAGGATTATTCGGATTGAACGTTGCCATATGTTTGTTGTTCGCGAGAGCATAACGGTTGCTGCACTGACTCAGGCCGCCTCTGATCCCACGTTCAACAAACATTAGCATATCGATATCTGTAAACAGTTCCAACTCGATCTCTGTATACTTTAACATTGCACTCCAGGTGAAGCCCGGAAGTGTGTAATAGTGTGCAGGGTCAAGTTGGTATGACTGCAAGCAGCTGTTTCGAAAGTTTTCGAAAACATCTGCAAGCAAGAGCACGTCTGTTTTCAGATACAAATCCGAATAATCACCCAAAGATGTAATGCCGAATTGCACCCATACTGATTTGGCATGTTCATAATCTGCGTCGGTTATATTGCTCCCTGTTAGATTGCTGAAAAATTGTGCCTTCTCAGGCAATTCGGGGGCCTCAAGCTTTTCCCAGCAATCTAAGAACTCGTAGGGGAACACACCCTTCCGCCTCAGCAAAGATAAATCGGCATCAGTTAAATTTTGAAATTGTTGTGGTAAAATTTTGAGAGCTGGCATATAAGATGCCAGCTTGTCTAAAGAAGAGGACATGAATTTAAAAGAGTCGATAAATCTGAAGGAAATATCGCTCCCATCAATATTTTTAGTAAATGAAATGTACCGTTCTTTATTCTGAGGTAGCAGGTTAATGCGCCCGGGGAAACACATAGCAACATCCTTGATGAGGAAATGCGAGTCGTACCCACACAGATTATGAAATACAACGGGAATTGCACGCGAATCTTGATAATTCAGGTTGCAGGCGTTATGCGCAGCACCTCGATAATTACCGGTGAAATGGCAGTGGTCTCGTACTCGTTCGACGCCGAGGGGCTTTTCACAGATGTGACATGTGGTGGCTTCGATGAATTGACGTTGTTGGTCAGGCGTGAGTTGAGTCATAGGAACGGGTGTTTCGTATGCAGCCTCCAAGCCCTGGGCTAGCCGTTGTAGTTCGGTGGCAAACCATTTAGCGGGCTCCACACCACGATAACTGCGATAGTATGATCTTGAGTCGTCATAGCTGCAGGATATGTAGTAACCAATGCTAAATGGTTCGTGTACTTGAACCACATTGGTTTTATTAGGTTGATTCTAGAAAATAAAAAATAATTAAAATCAATTTACAATTCGTTTATGTAAACTTACCGGTTCGGGGGTCACACGTTTCAAAATACACTCGAAATCGGCGTATACGATGAATGGCACCCGTTCTTTGTGGCTCTGGTTTTTGAATTTGATAATGTTGTTGGTGCTCGAAGGCAGATTAACTCGGCACTTATTAATCTGCCCGCAATCGAGAAGGTGGCTCTCCAGTTTTGCATCTGTGTTGAAGTAATGCAAACAGCGTTCACAGATGTGCATTTTGCCATGGTGCTTTGACAGTTGATTACTAACGAGTCGAGACAGGTCTTTGATCCACACATAATGGAATGTTAGTGGTTCGTCATCGTCATCGGCACATTCAATTTGTTCGCTATCATCATCAATGTAACTACTTTGGATGAGGAGTAAATTGATGTGGACATCCTTCTTATTCATAGTGATATGTGTGGGCGAGACTGAAAACGCTGCCTTCTTCTTATGCAGAATGTATACGTTTATTGACACATCATTCTGACGTTCAAATTTTGGTATCGCTCGCGGCATTACGGGGAACTCAATTCCTGTGAAATTGAGCTCGTTTGCAAACCGTGTATAGTTGCCAACACGGCGAGGTGTATTGCCGTGGGCTACTGGGTGTAGCGCCGAGAGCAGTGCCCACTTGAAACACTCGTTGTCTGCATTTTGAACATTGATGCATGCTTGCTTCCGTTTGATCGGTCCTGGTAGATCAAGGTATGACCCAGCACGCATTGGATTGTATTTGTTTATATTTACAGTTAAATTTACGATTCGGCGCAAAGTCCAGCCCGATCCGCGTCCTTGGAACTCTTCCATTTTCCTTCGTGTGGGGTTTGCAACACTGTCTTCAAACCAGACTGTTAAATCAGTTGTTGCACAGATCGCCACATTCCTAGTTGCAAATGTTTTAACTTCCCGCATTTCACCTTCGTTGGTGTTAACACTGTATTCCGACGCTAACACGGTGTTAACTTTAATGTTCCCGTGTTTTGTGATTGCGTTTTTAACACGCACCTTTGTTAGCATCATGGCGTCTGATAGGAATGCATCAATGTCTACATGAGTTAAATTCATCACTGTGCCGGTCCGAATTCGATTCTGGAACGATGAATTTATATCAGACCACATGACGCGCTCCGATCGTTTCGTATTGCGCACGTGGCCGCCACCCAAGCGTCGTTGCAAAATTTTCAAGCGCGCCATTTCGCTCTTGACCATGGTGATTTCGGATATGATGCTGTTCTTCTCACCAACGGTGCCATGGCTATTTCGCATAAGTGCGTACAGAGTTCGAACATGTTTTTGAGCCTCGGACAAAAAGAACTTGATTCTGGTTGTATCATCAGGAGTGATTACATTTATAACCTCCCGCAAAATGGCTGCCATCGTGCGATTCGGATTCATTTTATCTACATGCATACCCAAACAGATTAAAAATTGAATTGCAAATGCAAAGTTTCCTTACCGAAAGCGCCTGTAAAATTTGGGTGCAAAATGGTCGACTGGTGTTGCGACACGTGGGTTTACAACTGATATGTTTTGGAAGCAAAAACGCACACAGGCACAGTTGGAGCAAAAAATAGTTAACAAACACTAATGCACTACGTTTGAATGTAAAAACAGTCGATGCAAGCACACATACACAACGATTTTATACCACGTTTTTGGAAAATCGTCGGCTGCACGTTAATATCGCGCGGCGGTTTTGGACTAAAGAGCTCGATTCATGGCGGTTTGCGCACATGTATGCTTTGCGCATGGTTGTTCAATCCGACACCTGTCGGTTGAATTCATAAGCATGTTGCTTTTACAAAACGCGTTCTGTAATACCACTCATCTATCCGTTAAAGATTTCTATCGCAACCATCGCAAAATGATGCTATTTTTAATTATTTTTAAGGGCTCATTTTAAACTGCAAATATTTTTTTAAATCTGTGAATAATAAGCATGTATTTTATAAACTGTTGATAATAATAAGTATTTTAAGACTGTGCATATTATTTTTAAGCTGTAAATATTATTTCTTTATTCTATAAGTGATGTCAATATTGCCTGTAAATTGATCTGAATATTTGATTAAAACAAATATATTTGCATATTTCTATAACTATTTGTAAAATATAAAAATAATTGGGCTTATTTAAAATACATGCCTTCCCAATACAAGTGTTTTATAATACAGCAGCCCATATCAATCTGGCAATTGACAATATCGATGAAACCATTCGCCCGAACATGATTTTACATGCGATTTAGATAGATATGTTTAAACAAACAGGAGTTTTCGGACCCTAAAACTGAGTAACGCACGCCAATAAATCCATTTTAACTTGTAGACTGTCAGCACATTAAAATTAATATCTGCTGCGAATTGTTGCAAACTCTTGCCAACAATTGGCCATTGGATTCGCTAAATTGCTTTTAAAGGTTTTCAACATTTACGATGGTTCGTTCCCGGGACCATGCTGTGTTATATGAAGCCATAAATTTATTTTAACTTGTAAATCGCAGACGTCTGCCGCGAATTGTCATGGCGTCTGAACTGTGTATTGTGCTGTGGCGCCATTAGAATGTGTGTTTAAAGTTTTTTCTAGATGATTTAATATAGTTGAAATTTTAATATAACATAGTTCAATAATTGGAGAATATAATATATAAATTCGCTATACAGAAATTCGACTGTTTTAATTAGAAGCTTGGCTGATTAGACTGGATGGGGCGTTCCAAAATTAATTTTTAAAGTTTCATCGCATGCAATTCAAAGCGTGTTTGAGCCTGTAAAATTATGTATAAATAACACGCAGTTTGCACATTTCTATTTAACTTGTAAATCGCAGGCGCATTAAAGTTTGTTTTTTACATAACCTCCAGACTTGGCCGGCGAATTCTAATAATCTCACCCCTGACTGACGGCTCACTATGGGTGTCTTGATGTGGGCGCCGCGCTTATGCGTTCAAAAATTTTTTATTCATTAGACTAGGCGTGGTGTTGCAAAATTAATTTTAAAGTTTCATCATGCATGCAAAGTTGAAAAAAAATTGCGCTTGAGTTTTGGCGTCGCACACAATTCTGGATGCATAAATAACGCAGTTTATGTAATATATTTTATTAATTTAAACATTTTACATTTAAATAAATTAAATCATCGCGCTGTCTGTTGTGGGTGGATGTAGAAATTCAATCTGGCCATATGCTCCACCGATATACTTCATATAGATGGCCCCATTTGTCGAATTTAGAATGGCATCATTGGACGAAATAATTTCATTCATCCGCGGGGGAAGGAATACTGTGCACTCAGCCAAATTGACCATTATTCGCGGCCCATATTTCGTCTTCACCTTGCGAAATTTGATTACCGGATACGTCTTGCCGATCTCAAGTTGGTTCAGTTTTTGCAACGGGAGCTGATGCTGTACATTCAGAAATGAAATTGTAAAATATGCATAATGTTGATTGAAACGAACTCACCATCATTCCCGCATCATTTAACTTAGTTAAATCCATAGCCCGTGTGCTCGGTAAAATAGTTGATTGCAGGTTGTAACACGTTTTGACGAGTAATACGTCGATATTGCGCGGTGGTTTAGGACGAAAAGAGGCCCAATCCATGGCTGTTTGCACACATGTGGACTTTGCACATGCGTAATCAAGTTCAATCCGACGCCTGTCGGTCGAACTCGCAAACACGTTACTTTCACAAAACGCTCCCTGTAATACCACCACCTATCTATCTAGTCATTTAAAGATTCCTGTTTCACAAAGTGTTCATATCACTTATATATATATATAACAGCTTTCTGCGTCTTTATCTAGGACTCCAGCTAACTCAGTGGAACGGGTCCGATTTTCGACTTGTGGGTTTGGGATCGAAACTCACTTACGGCGAAAACATTTTTTTCACTTAAAAATTTCACAACTTGAGCGAGAAGTTCAATGGTGTGACGTCAGACATGCCTGGCGGGGAAATTCCTGTTCGTACGATTATGCAATGTGCGCGAGGGAGATGGAGTGTTCAACCATGTGTAAGAGGGAGATGGAGCGTTCAACCATGTGTAGGAGGGAGATGGGGTGTTCAACCATGTGTGGGAGGGAGATGGATGGTGCGCGGGGGTGGAGCAGCCTCGGGTGTGTGACGTCAGACAAGCCCTGACAAGAAAATTCCTGTCTGTATGCTTATGCGATGTGTATGAGAGAGAGATGGAATGTTCAACCATGTGTAAGAGGGAGATGGATGATGCGCAGGAGTGCAGACGCCTGACATCGTAATTAGAATAATCCTTTGATTAAAGGGTTGTAATCAATTGCAATCAGATCAATTACGCGGTAATTAGGACAATTACAGCCGTGATTAAAGGGTTATAATCAGATCAATTACGCTGTAATCAGATCAATTACGCGGTAATTAGGGTAATTACATCTGTGATTAAAGGGGTCTAATTACATCTTCGATTAAAGGATTAAAGATGGCGTCGATCAATCCGAGAATCAAATCCGCGAATCAATTTAATTCGCGGCTGCCCCCGTAGTCCCATAGCCTCACTACTAATGGCTCGGGTCCCTTGAAATACACTAAGAAGATTCACTATACCTGAAGCATGTGGGAGTATGGAAAATTTAAATTTGAATTTTCTCAAAATTGGTGGAATGGACTAAAGCCGTTCTTCCCCTGTACCCTTCAATTAGTTAAATTTCTCTACGAACTCCAGATATTCCAAACAGATTTCATCTTTTTAGGCCTTTGCAATACTTTTTAAATGGCAAACAATATCGAAAAAACCCTAAAAAATATCCTTTGAAGCATTTGACAATAGTAGAATAGTAGTAGTAGTAGAATAGTAGAAAATAAGCAACCTACGACATGCAGATGATACCCTCATCATAACTACAACTGAGAACTAGACGGACACTTCTGGAAATACTTACTATAGTGTGTTGTTTAATTTCAGAAACGGTTAGAAGTCTGTGAAAAATATTTTTGAAGTGAAAACTTCTTTAGGCGCGTTAGACGATTTTTGGATGGGGTAAATCTTATGAGTTCGCACCTAGTTACGTCACGTAGTTACGTCACGTAGTTACCACGTCACGGAGCCACTAATTTGATTAATTTATCGACAGATCAATCCTCAAAAACAATTGTAAATCATGTTTCTAAATGTCAGAATTTTCATAATTTACAAATTGGAGGCCCATACTCGTACTGGGGGCCTATCAACACGGAATGAACCATACATTCCAGAGTCACATTCAGATTATGATGACGAAATTCACAATGATATTCCTTCACAAGTTCAAATTAATTATGTTCCACAATTACATGAGCCAATAATAACAAATTATGAACTAAATACTCAAAATTTTCCTTATCAAAATATTATTCCACTGTTATTTCATAGTTTTAAGTCTTCACTTCCGTCGGCAGTCCCCAATAACTCCCATTTTTTTTTTTACTTTATGTCGGTAGTAATCAGTACATAACACCATAACCTATACAATTTTGACAGAACCACTTAAATGTTACAGAATAATTGAAGATAAAATTTTCCTGATGGTAAATTTCTTTGAAAATAGTAATATTACTTCCTTGGACAGAACCATTTTGTTCTATATTTTTTAATTTTAAAGCTTCATTTATAATACAGGGTCTTTCACAACTCGCGCCCTATGGAAAATGAGGAAACGCGAGACGGCATTAAGATATGTGTAAAGAAAATAAAATCTAACTTGAAAGGTACCTATTAGAGAAAAGACAACTTAAAGTTAACCAATCAGAGACAGGCGCCCTCAAGGTGTGTGTCGTAATTTTACGTTACTAGGTTATAATAAAAAAGCAAATCTTTAAAATTATGTGGGTGCCTGGGTTTTTTGAAAAATGTCACTGTCAAATTAAATTTGATAAAGTGAAGTCAAAACGTTTTAATGTGCCCATAAGCATGTATTCAGCCGCTGATTATCTCGAAATGATTATAATTTTTGGAGAATGTTGTCGTAACGCCACGGAAGCAGCGAGGGTCTTTTCCGAACGTTTTCCGGACAGAGATCACCCTGATCACAAGGTAATACTGCGAGCGATTGCAAGGACGCACGAGACAGGTCAAGTTCTACCAAATCGAAAAGAGTCTGGTGGTCCTCCCATGACTGCGCGTACAGTTCAGAATGAAGAGCCATTCTAAATGCTGTTGCAGAAGATGGTACCAGAAGCCTTGCCGAAATTGCTAGCCCATTGGGTATTTCTAGTAGTTCGGTGTAGCGAGTTTTGAAAAATACCCGACAACATCCGTACAACATCTACAGCAACATGATTACCTTGCCAGACGGGAATTCTGTACATGGCTTTTAAATCTAGAAGAAAACACCCCAAATTTTGTTTCTCGGATTTTGTTTTCTGATGAATCAACTTTCGGGAGACAAGGATGCTTCAATGCGCATAATTGGCACAACATGTTGATGTTGACACTTTAGCGGGCATGTCATTCTGACATTATTTAATTGTGCCAATTTATAACCTTAGCAACCGATTTTATTCACATTAACACCTGAGAGTTCCCTTTCTGGAATTGGTGGAACTTAGATGTCTCACAACTCTCTTATGCAAGCCATTAATTGTTTTTCGTTTGCATTTTCTTGCAACCTATTGTCGTCGGCACATGTCAGTTTTCTCTAGGGCGCGAGTTGTGAAAGACCCTGTATAACCATAAACTAATTGTTGTAAAATGCCATTGCTATGAACATAAAGTAAAAAGACATATTCTTTCACAGCCTTCTAACTGTTTCTGTAATTAAAAAACGTGGTGTATAATAAGTGATGAGTATGAGCTTTAAATTAATATCTGTAACGGCGACCGGTTCCATAATCTATTTATAGTGACTTTTAAGTTAAAGTCCACTAGTTATTGTGACAACGTAACAACAATATATTAAAGGCACGATTAGTTAAAGGACCATTAAGCGTTCGATTATGGAACCGGCCATGAAACTAAAGTAATAATCATTGACAGAAACAAAAACAATCTCTCACATGTCAGGCAAGTGGCTGAATTGGAAGTAGTGGATAGATTTGTCGATAATCACAAACACTGTAGGACGCACAGATGAAATAAAGCAAAGATTGGCAATTGCACGAACGGCAACAACCAAAATGAGCAAAATATGGAAAGAGAGAATCATAACTAAAAACATCAAGCTCAGATTAGTAGATGCACTCATATTTTGAATTGCAAGATACTCCTCAGTAAATAACAAGACCGAAAAAAAATCAAAGCTCTTGAAATTTGGGTGTATGTATGTATAATATGTCTTTTCGCGTCTCATGAACAGAACTAATGCATCGATTTCGCAAAACTCAATATCCAGTGCAAACTGTTAAGCATCATAAATCGTATATAGTTTATTTACTTTGGCCACATGGCCAGAATGGAAAATTGCGAGAGACTTCGAGGAAGATCGTCGACCAGATGGATTGACCAATGAAGCTATACATCTAGCTCAAAACAAGACAGCCTGGAGGAAACAATCTAACAACATTTAGAACGCCACCACGCCCTGGCAAGGGCAAAAAGAATAATGAGCCTTTTCAATCGTGAATCCTAACAGAAGTTTGTTTGAACTATGGCTATATTGTCGTATTCTAAGAATTCCTTGGACAGACCACGTCACCGATCAGGAAGTGTCGAGAAGAATGGGAAAAGAAAAGAAACTACTCATGACGATAACAACATGAAAAGTTGAATACTTATATCACATTATGATACATAGTCAGCGATACAAACTTTTACTGGAAAGAATCTGGAATGGGAACGATATCGTGATTAAAGAACTTGAACGGTTTAATATGACGACAGTGTGTCTATTTCGAGCTGCAGAAAAAGGATATTTTAAGCCAGAACTGCTGCAGTCTACAACGATAATTACATAGGTATGAAGTGGTAGGTGACAGTATGGTCTATATTTGTGTAGTACAGCCATGGTTCAAACTTTATAATAAGTGTAATACTGCAGTACTGAAGATAAAACTTTTAACGGCAGACAAAGCAGTGATACAGTATATTATCTTTCAACTACGCGCAGTGTCACTGATAATGTTGTCACCTGGCTCTGAAATGATTTTCCATTATTAAACACTGGCTGAAACACACACACTTTGACAACTAACGGTATTAAGGGTACAAAGATAAAGAAGAAGAAGATTATCACATTAGATATTCTGTTTCGAGTGTTTCACTAGATTGCCTCGAAATATACATTCACTTCCATGTTAACACTGTATGACTTTATCTTCGATTGATCAGATGTAAAGTCCTAATTTCTAAACTAAAGAATACACAAAACGCTTGTGTTGCGAAACGTATTAAACACAAATAGCATATTGTTGTATTAGGATTACAGCGTCACTTGTGCTTGCGAGGCAGTGTCGCGAAGCCGCGAAGTTTCGAAAACTTTCCTCTTCAAGGTCATACGAATTTGACATATCCGTACTCAGAAAAATGTGCTGCATCCAAATTGGTGAAAAAAATATAGAATGCCATTTAAAAAAATTGTTGATGACGTCATAGTGCGAAAACAAATGACGATCGCAAAATTATAAATATTAAAAAAGATGCAGTTTTAAAAACTAAAGTTGACCGGTCCGAGGATTTTTTGTGAAAATTCTTCTAAAATGTTTTATCGAATTTATTCCATACTTTACGAAAGCACTGTACAGGTGTCCCATTACTTGTGGTCACCCCCAAAATTGAGCTTTAATTGAAAGCTATGTATTTGAAATTTGGTGCACGTATGACTCTGGTATAAGGCTAGAAATTTCCGGTTTTAAATGTTAATTGTCGGCGTTAGTTTTCGAGGAAAAAAATAAAAACAGATTTTTTATAAAAATACTATCTCCCAATTTCGTCAAATTTCACTTTTCAGGATCAGTATTATTGAGACAAAGATGTCCAAAGTAAAAAAAAATCCAAAAGCTGTAATTAGCCTAAAATTCCTTTATATTCGAATATTAACAGTAAATGTAATGATTTATGGCCGTAACGATCCTCAATAATTATCCGCAAACTCAAGTACGATTTAAATTTATGGCATTGTAAAAATTTGTCAGTGTCGCGTGGAAGCCGGGCGAAGTGGACATCAGTAGCGTACCTAAATCGAACCTTTTTACATTCTTGTAGATTTCTAAAATTTTTGTAAGTCGTCTAATAAATTACGATTATGAGAACGAACATGATTTAAAGTCTGAATGTTGAATTATTTTTTTTAAGTCGAAGAGAAAAAATGTTTAAGCCTAAGGTTAAAAATGAATGTTGCCTTAGTGACAGAACCAACCAGTTTATCTCTCAAAAATGGTATTAAAAACGAAGTGTTTTAAGTCGGCTGGAAAAAAATTATCTTGATGCGTTTTCGCTTTTCTTTTAATAATCGCACAGAATGCGTTCTGGCAAAGTGAAAAAGTTACGATGCTTTGTAGATGGTTATTGACGCAACCATGACTTGATGTAGCAATATTCTATACAGTAAGTTAGCGATTGAAAAGGTCCTCTGTACATACAACGGCATCGAATTACACAACCTTCGTAAATCACCAAGTTCAATTTCCTTCATTTGAGAGAATTTCAAAGCAAACTTAAGCCTATAACATCAATTAACGTTACCAAGCCGGGATTAAATGAGCTTAGCACTTACAAATTAACCCTTCGAAATATGTAATTGCATTAAAATTGTTCCCAGTCAATACGAAAAAAACAAGAATATTTTTGTGTACAGGGAAAGTTTGACAGTAAATCATGTTTGTGTAGTAATGCCGTAAAATTTATGAAGCACATTTTAATCGCAATGAAATATGAAGCTATTATTAATTTTTTTACGAACTGCTTCCTATAGGCGAACAAACTTATAAATTTTCAAATTACAGCGGAAGGTTGCACACGAAACAAATATTTATTTATTTATCAATTTTTCAGCAATGTTAAACAGTCAACAGTGCAGATATTGCAGTTTGCTAACTTCCAGGATACACCAATTATGAAGATTTTCAATGTTTAGAAAACAATTAATAATTACATTATTTACTAACTTTTAAACAATCGCTCGGACATGTTGATTTAAAATTTTACCTACCATCTTCTTTACTTGCTGAAACCATTTATTCTGATGGGGATGATTTGAACATTTAAATGTTCGTTCCTTTTCACAAAAATTTTCATTGTAACTTAAACATTAAAATATTGAAGTAAATGCACCATTGTTTCAAAGAATTGTTGTTTAAGATGTCACTTATAGTATCTCATTTAAGTAGATAGTATAAGAAGGTCTATCAAACACAAAATTAAGAGTTTGGGTCATCATTTAAACGATGATGACGTCAGTGCGTAAAAATCAATGCCCGTTGTAACTAAAATAATTAAGCCAAAAGATAAAACATTCAAAATGATAAATAACGTACTAATCCTTCATATAATAATAGCCCAGACTCTGTGTATAACGCTATCGTTATTAGCTAACACAGCAAAGCTATTGTCATTGGCTAACACATTAATATAGGTGACGGCAAAAATTTCACAAACGTTAAGAAACTCCGTCAAAAATCGAAATAAAAATCATAATTAACTGAGTTACAAATTAAGACGGGTAAGAAAAGTTTGACGTTTAAGGTTTCTTAAAGTCTATTTACCTATATCCGACACCTAACGGTATTAAAGATTACTGATTAAATAAATAAAATAAAGTCTATTTAAGGTAGAATCATCTCTTTTATGATTTGCAAAGATAATTAGATTTGAGCTGTGTGTCTTACAGAGTCGTATGTACTATCGTGAGCAATTGAAAGTTAACGACTTGGCCGGTAATACAGATTTTGTTGCATATTTTCGCTTATTGTTAGTGAACTGGGCTATTGAAAGAAAAAATTGAGTAATTAAATAACACGTCCAAACCAAAAAATGAACAATAATTAAAATTAAATTAAAAAACTGAGAAAAATTGGATTATTTTAATACTTTGCCCATAATATATTGTAAACGCCTGGCCATTGATAAAATTAGTGTTCTTATGTAATTAATATCTAGATTTCTCCAAGCTTCCATCCTAGATTGAGAAAGTTGCTCCCTGTTATTTGGCATAAAATTAGTGTTATAAATTGTTTTAACTAGAGCACCCCACACGTTTTCAATCGGGTTCAAGTCTACACTTCGCGCAGGCCAGGGCAACACAATGTGTTTACAGATAATAATATTAATGTTATTAATATTATTATCTGTAAACCAGTCTCTGATAACATAAGCAGTATGGATTGCTGAATTATCCCGAAAATGGAGATATTGTCACCGGAACGGCCCTTCTTTACATACAAGCGGCCGCCTAACTGAGCACGGTACATGGCAGTAGGCGATGTTTTGGTTGCCTTGGAGAATTGTCAATAAATAGAAATGTCATCTTTTATACAAAGAAATGACCAGACGTGTTTTTACAACAAGCTCCGTATTTTTATTTGTGTTTCTTTATGTGAGTAATTTTTAATGTACCAAGTTTGTAACTATATTAACACAACTCCTAGCAAGAAATTAACTATAGTGCACCTGTTGAAATACATAATTGTTTCCATGAGCTTGTGTGATAGATGGTAGCATAATATCTTGTAAAATATCACGGTAGACTGCGCTGGTCAATCGCTGCTCAAGTCTTGAGCATTCACCTTGTCCTTGTATGCTAATCCAACCCCAAACAGCAACAGAAAAACGACCACTGTTATGGGTTGGTTTTACACATTTCTCAAAGTATCTTGAATGTGGTGGTCTGTACACACAAACTGATCTGTTATAGGTTGATTGAAAAACTTTTTCGTCAGTAAATATTACATTATCCCACATATCGATTTGCAAAATTTAGTCTACTCATTTGTGATCTTCGGTTAAACCACATTTTCTGGCTGCACAAAAATTGCGTAAATCAGCATTTTTAAGCCGTCCATCGTGATCCACGAAAATTAGTTTCTTGCATTGCACTGACAGCACTTTTAAATGGATGGTTCCTAAGTTTTTCTAATTGTGCTTCATCCATTTCTTGATTGGAAATCTTTGGACGACCATCAGAATGATTGTAGGTAATAGTATGCGGTTCGATCCATTTCCGTTTAAGTTTAAAGATGCAAGTTTTACTCACTTGTAGATCATCTGCTATTCCTTGCAGAGACCAACCATTTTCAAGCAGTTACTGCACGCATTTTTTTACCTTCATTTAAACGTGGCATTTTAAATGGTCTGTTTGACATCTATCAGTTTGATGTATGGTATGTATCCATGAATACGAACAGTAAAAATCATCATTTACACAGCCAAAAGTAGCCGCTAACTTACAAATTGCTCTCAAATAGTACATCAGTTAAATATAAGGCAAAGACGGGTCGAACTGCTAATTATGAATATTGGTTCAAGCTTTATCACCGCACTGATGGATCATTTTGTACTTTAAAATCTTTAAAAAATACTGCAAAAACTACCTGTGCAGCTTGTATTATACAGATTAAGAGTGCACAATTGGTAAGTTTGTTATTATTGGAGATTGTCACGATGAGACAAGAAAAACAATCAAACCTCAAACTGACAATTTTTTGAGAATTATCAGTATAGTCGATTTTACGTTCAGAAGTACCAACATTTCGGGGGCCAATTTTTATATTTTATTTATTTTAATTGTGACGAGGCTTTTCGTTTATGAGTTAGAACAAAATATACATTGGTGAAATTGTCGCAGGTGCTTTATTAAACCGTTATAATCACTTCTTATTCAAAAATTGTGAGCGCATTATCGTCGTTTTATTGTTTGAAAAGTATAAACGTCGCAAAACGTGCCAAGCATGTAATATCAGCCATATCTCGACGGATAGATCAAGTCCTGGCACAAAGAAAATTTATCCCAGATGTTTGCTTATTAGGGTTGTCAGCATCAATTTCATTCAATTTCATATTGGATTTCATCCCTGACCTAGTTATTTTTTCCTTTTAAAATTTAGAGTTTATTAATGAAATCATTTTAATTTAAGGCAATTTTAAATTCCCTACTTTTTCGCTTTCAGCAGATTTGAAAAGAAGTAAATTTAAAAAAGAAACGAATCCTAGTTGATTGATTAATTCCGCTTTATTCAGACTGTTTCAAACGGAGCTCGAATTCAATCAGAAAAAAATTCTGACCTGAAATGGTGGGTGAAAATAATGTAATTCGCGTATGTAAGCATTTTGAGAGTCGTCAGGGAGGATTTTCGGTCGGAAATGTGTCGGTGTTGCGTCGTTAGGCTGCTGCTGTTTCCTGTGCAGCAGCGGAAGTTCAGATATTATTGAGTTTGCTCAGAACGATTCGTTTTGCAGATTTCAACGTTAACTTTTGCGGCTCGAAAATTAAAACGGTGGAATTTACTGCACGCAGTTTCATTGTTACGGGAAGTCGGCAACGTTAATTGAACTGTCTGTGAAGATTAAAGTTTGTGCCATATAAAGAAGCCGGGTAATTACCGCTATATTTAACCTTTAGATTGATGTCTTTTAAATGTCTGAGAAATTGGAACTCGCTGTTTGGGTCGCAGTTTGACTGATATTGTGGTTTGTATAGAGACGTTTTGTGCGGTTAATACAAAAAGTTTTTATGTCAAAAAGAAAAAAAAACGAATTTCAGTAAAATTGAGTAATTATTTAGAGCCGAGAATGGCACACCTAAGGTATGAATTTTGGGTCAGTGTCCGGTTAAGAGTCCAAATGTAGCAACTTATATCGTAAACGTTATAGTTTATAACTTATACGTTACATCTTCCCTTGAGTTAGAGCAACGATGAAACAAAAGTATCAAATTGTGTAAAATTGTCAAGATGGATAAAATTACTATTATCGCTTTGTAAAATTGTGATTGGGCGGGGCAATACCTATACAAACTATACAACGTGTCCCAGAAACAATGTCATTAATTTTAACCAGTGATAGAACTCGTCAAATTCAAGAACTTTTTAAAATAACTTTTTGGTGTAAATGTTTTGATTAACAAGTTAAAATTATTAACAGATTTGATTCTTATTTCGTTACCCGTCTATGGATAATAATGCTGAATGTTAAACACCGATAAGCGTAGAACAAAAAAACCAATGCAAGAAAACATTCCTTGCTTTCTAGTTCTGTCGACGCAGGAACTCATTAATTTGACCGTTGCTGTTATTGTAAAGTTCTGGAATGCAAATTGAAAAATGCTATGGTAATACATAAATGAAATAATTTGAGTCCTTGTCAAAATTTTACTACCAAAAATAGTATGTTCATAAGTAATATCACAAGAGAGTGAGAATAAATGGAAAATAATTCGACAGATTTTCGAAAACTTGTTGCCGAGTTGTCGAGTGGCTATTCCCAAATGGCAACAAGTTTGAAAAAATAACTGGAGAATTATTTTCTAATTAATTCGCACTCTCGAGTGGTATTCGGAAGATTATTTTTTAATGTTTGAATCAAAAATGCAACATAATAAAAATAAAACTGGTGACAGATGTCAGATAATTCTCGCGGGAATTTTCTACAGTAGAAAATTCATATAATAATGTTGTGATTGGACAGAATTAAACACATGTGCCCAAATACTGCTAAACGATTGGTGAATGAAATCACTAAAAAATAATCAAAATAATTGTTACAAGCATTTACAAGTCACAATAACAAAGACTAGAGGTGCGGCGGGTGGTTTAAATAAGTGAGTAACAAAATTATTTATTATAAAACGCACATACCTTGAATATCCAATGAAAGATAATTTTTTATGCAGTCAGCAAAAACTAATATTCACGATCACCGTCAGTGATTGATCAAATCAAGGCGACTCGTCAATTTCAGGGAGGGTAAAATGCCAAAACAAAATTGCGATTTCGAAGAAGAAATGTTTGTTTTGAAGAGTTCTACTACGGGTTAAAATTAATGACATTATTTCCGGGACATTTGTATATCGAATATTTCTGAATTTAATAAAAAGAAAAATCATATGAAATACTGAAGGCAGCCATTTTACTTAAATCAAAACAATAATTATGCGTAACATAAGATTTAAACAATCATTCAGACAGAGACTGCAGACTTAACATTCTCCATAGGAGTTTATTTATAACGTGACAAAACAAAAAGTATATACTCTCAAATCTGACATGGAAGTAATAGTGTATTACGATACTAGGTCGGTAAGTGTATACTTAATAAATCAAGGAAATGTTAGAAAAATAAAACCTGCAGAGTCGAATTTTTCCAATTTTCAAGATTCGTTAACAAGCACATACCAATCCCAGAATTGTATACTAGTAGAATTTTTTTGGGCGTCCGTCAAAAATTACTGTTTTTGCATGGTTGTAAATTGATCGGAAATCTCACATTTGCAATCCATCACCAACAAGTGAAATCTGAAAAAATGCCTAGATTTGCCAATAACGAATTTACTGATATTGTGAGAGTCAAGGGAAGCTCGAAGAATTTACACGGACCGATTTCCGAACCGTCGTCTTCCGAATGTTCGCGTATTTGTAAATGTGGTGCAGCATCTTCGAGATCATGGATCTTTTCAGCCTGCAGCGTCCAGCTCGAATTGCAAACATTGAGGAAGCTGTTCTGAACGGTGTCGAGGTTTGACCTGGACTCAGCACAAGAAGGCTAGCACTGCAACATGGAGTATCGCATGAGTTATATCACCGGAACTAATGACCAAGCATTAGATTACCTAGAATTAAGATTAGAATTATAAATAGGAATACTGTATAACAATAGGTGACTTAGAGTCGACGATAGCTGAATAAGCAACGAATAATGTTACTTAAGACGCTGCATTTAGAATTGTAAACAAGTCTAGCATAAACCTTTATTGTATTCACTTATGTTTTAAATCTGAATAAAATCATTTTTTTTAAATCAATCTAAAACTTGAAAGTTTAAGTGGCGCAGTCGGTAGGATATTCAAAGATATCAATAATCGATCATCTTGAGTATCAACTCTTTATTGAAAAACGGACTAACGTTCAAAAAACTAAAGAAAAGTGAAACAAAAAGTGAAGTGAACCGAACGGATCATCAGCAAATCTATTTTGGATAATGCAGACGATACTGTAAGTCACTCATTGAAATTCCATTACACCTATGCTAGCTTCCTCAATTTCGCCTAATTCTTTAACGGAAAGTAGTGCAAAAATCGAGTTAGAATTAAGCAAAGCTCTAGAAGCATTAGATTTAAGAAAAGAAACAAAAGATTTAATTTCAAATACGAATTCATTAATAATGGCAAAACCCGTTTTTGATATTAGACTTTTACAAGTTGTGCCAGAATTCGACGGTAACCCGTGCCGCCTGTTTAGGTACATTTCAACATCGACAGATTTATTAAATGATTATTGGGATGCAACTCCGGCGAATGTTGGTTGTGTTCAGAATAAACTAGTGATAAATGGTGTCCTTTCTAAATTAACCGGTGCGGCTGAGGAATTATTTTCTATCAGTGGCAGCACAGATTGGGACTCAATTAAAGATTTACTTATTACCCATTTCGGAGATCAGCGAAACGAAAGTAGTCTATTATCTGATTTAGGATCTTTGAGAGAAAACTTTAAGGAATCGTCACTCCAATTTTTTAGTAGAATATTATCAACCCTAAATATGTTACACAATCACATAAATTTGCATGAAAAGGATGAAACGATAAAAAAGAGCAAGAAAACGCTCTACGAAGAACATGCATTGCATACATTACTAGTCGGTTTAAGGGAACCCCAAAGTTCGATGATTAGGGCAATGAAACCGGTCATTCTAAGCGATGCGCGAAAATATATAATCGAAGATAACAACATCCGTTATTTGCAAAAATCGAATGTTAATCATTTCCAGAAAGCGCAGGTTTCTTCAAAACCACATCATCAACAACCCTTGCAAAACCAACCCATGCATAATCATAATAAACAGGTAACTCAATCAAATTTTCAAAGACCCTTCCAACAAAATCAACAAGGTCAATCATATTTTCCAAGAGGACCAATTCAAATACCACAAAGAAACAATTTTAGACCACAAAATTACCCCACAAACAGTCAAGTATTCGGAAAATCCCAGAATGTTTGGAAAAATTCCCCAAACAAACCTTTGACATCAAAGCCAACACCAATGAGTATTGTAACAAATACGCAAAGTTTTAATCGATTTCCCCAAAATTTCCAAACGCAACAAAACGTAAATAAGAAAACAAATTTTGTCCCCCAACAATTATTCAATGCGGAAATAGGTGAAATAGGTGAAAACAATAGCCAGTACGCCTATGGTGATGCTGAGTACGGTGAATACTACGATACTGAATACGACGAAGGTCAAGTTCACGATAACGCGACGGAAAATTTTCGCGATACGACGTTCGAGATAGACGAAACATAATAGAATTAAACACAATATACAATAAGACCGAATTACCTTACTTACAAATCGCAAACCCACCTTTAAAATTATTAATTGACACAGGAGCAACAAAATCTTTCCTGAACCCTGAAATTGCAGAAACGTGTTACCCCAATTCAATTTATAAAGAACCTTTTGTGATAAAATCAATTTTCCAAAAATCAAAACGTAACCATTGTGCAAACATTCCTGCATTTAATGAATTTAATTATAAGCAAAACCTCAAATTTCATTTGTTTAAATTTCATAACTATTTCGACGGACTAATAGGTTTAGACTTGCTTAAGCAGATGAACGCTAAAATCGATTTTGTAAATTCAATTTTGAGCATGCCTACTTCTTGCAACAACATTGAATACCATAACACACAAAAACAATTATTATTCTTTGTCGAAATAAATGCAAACACAGGTGCAAAAATAAAAATTCCGGTCAATCAAGACGGTAACATAATCATTCCGCCATACAAGATCAATAATTGTTTCATAAAAGAAACTCTAACAAATGCCGAGAACGGATACGCTTTAGTAGAAATCGAAAATCCAAACGATTACAATTGTGACGTTTTACTTTTTGAACCCTAAACGTGTACAAGTTTTCCCCCGAAAATTACGAATTATATCATGCTGACATAAACAACCTACATACGGACAGACATGACATTCGTGAATTACTTCGAACCACTCATATGAACGATGAAGAAAGAACTCACTTGGAAAAACTTTGTTCAAAATTCAACGACATCTTCCATTACGAAGGAGAAGAATTAACTTTTACGAACCAAGTCAAACATCAAATAAAAACAACAGACGAAATTCCTGTCTACACAAAATCTTATCGATACCCTTTCGTTCATAAAGAAAAAGTTCACAGACAAATTAATTCCATGTTAGATCAAAACATCATCCGACCCAGTAATTCACCTTGGTCATCCCCTATCTGGATAGTCGAGAAGAAGCCAGATGCAAGCGGAAAGAAGAAATGGAGAATCGTCGTAGATTACCGCAAGGTGAACGAAAAAACAATAGATGATAGGTATCCCATTCCTAACATCACGGACGTTCTGGATAAATTAGGGCGATGCCAATATTTTTCAACATTGGACCTAGCCAGTGGATTTCACCAAATCGAAATGACTCCAGAGGACATCCAAAAAACAGCCTTCAATGTCGAAAACGGTCATTATGAATATCTTCGAATGCCGTTTGGTTTGAAGAATGCCCCTGCGACATTCCAGAGAGTCATGGACAACGTTCTTAAAGGACTACAAAATACCATCTGCCTTGTGTATATGGATGATATTATTATATACTCGACATCTCTCCAGGAACACATGGTAAATTTGAAAATGGTTTTCCAAAGACTTCGTGAAACAAATCTAAAGATACAACTAGATAAATCGGAGTTTTTGAGGAAAGAAGTAGCTTTCTTAGGACACATCGTAACACCCGATGGAGTGAAACCTAATCCAGATAAAATCGAAGCGATAATGAAATATCCAATACCAAAAACCACGAAGGAAATCAAAGGATTCCTTGGACTCCTTGGATATTACCGAAGATTCATAAAAGACTTCGCGAAGATCACAAAACCTTTTACACTTTGTTTAAAGAAAGGTGCTGAAATTAAACATGACGCTAATTTTGTAAAAACTTTCGAATATTGTAAGACGTTATTGACAAATGACCCCATATTACAATACCCAAATTTCGAAAAACCCTTTAATCTTACAACAGACGCTAGTAATATCGCGATCGGAGCTATACTTTCGCAAGGTCCTATCGGAACCGATAAACCCATCGCATACGCGTCCCGAACACTAAATGATTCAGAGAAAAATTATAGTACAACCGAAAAAGAACTTTTGGCAATAGTTTGGGCTACGAAATATTTTCGACCTTATTTATTCGGTAGATCATTTAAAATTTTAACTGACCACAAACCATTGCAGTGGCTCATGTCATTAAAAGAACCAAATTCAAGATTGGTTCGGTGGAGACTAAAATTAGAAGAATTCGATTATCAAGTTCAATACAAAAAAGGCACACAAAATACAAACGCGGACGCCTTGTCACGAATTGAAATTCATGCAAACGAGACTCAGTCACAACCGAGTACTTCAGAAAACATCCCGATTTTTCAATTCATGCAACAATTTAATGACAATCGCTTTCTTGATTGTGAAACAATCGACGATACAGCGTCGATAGCCAATAACATTCATGAGACCCCAAATTGCGATGAACTCGAAGAACCCAACGATACAGTTCATACAAGCGCAGAAGATCCAGTACAGGAAATCAATCCCTGTGAATCCCCGATCAATGTATTTCAAAACCAAATTTATGTAATTAAAACCCCCTTGCCTAGAAAATCTACTCGTAAATGCATATGGGAAAATAACAAAAAGAATTTATTTTATGTTTACATCGCGAATGATGATTTTTCACCATTAATTACATTTTTCAAAGAATACGGTCAACCGAAAAAAACGTACGCATTTTATTTCGAAAACGATGACACAGACAAATTGTATCAAAACATTTGTAACCTTGTAAGTCAAACTTTTAAAAATTCAGCTTTTAAATTGATCAAGTGCAACATCAAACTTGAAAACGTTACAGTAGTTGATAGACAAAAAGAACTTTTACAATATTCTCACGAAACTAAAACCAACCATCGTGGAATCAAAGAAACGATCGAGCAGATTAGGAGAAAATATTATTGGCCTAATATCGCAAATGACGTTAGACTTTACATAAATAAATGTGATACTTGTCAACGAACTAAGTATGATAGAAATCCCCCTCGAATCGAATACAAAATAACAGCAACACCCAAACGACCTTTTGAAATTTTACATGTAGATGTATTTCAAGCGAATAAACAAAAATTTGTAACCATTTTAGACAAATTTTCCAAATACGGTCAAGCCTTCCCGATAACCGCAGCAGATGCAATTTCAATTGTAGAGACATTCATTAAATTTACGTCATTCCACGGTCTTCCACTACAAATCGTTGCCGATAGTGGTACAGAATTTAAAAATACCACAGTAGGAGATTTTGCCAAACTTCACAAAATAGACCTACATTACACCACTTCGAAAAACTCAAATAGCAATGCCCCAGTGGAACGTTTCCATTCGACCATTCTCGAACATCTCAGAGTTCTAAAAGTCGAATATCCACGTACAGACCCCGTAAGTTTAATGCCTTATGCAATTTTTGGATACAATCATTCAGTGCACTCTGTGACGAAACAAAGACCAATCGATATTATAAATGGACACTTAAGCACCAAAGATCCTTTTGACATTGATATACACCGCGAACTTTTAAACAATTACATACAAGAACATAAAGACAAAACGCAACTTTTGTACGACAATATTCACGAGATTTCGAAATCCCATAAGGAAAAGGTAATCGATAAACAAAACAGTACCCGTGAAAAACCAATAACATATTCCAAAGATCAAGTTGTTTACAGACACAATGTTAAAGTGCGAGGTAAGAAACTAAATCCACCATTTTTAAAAGAAATCGTCAATAAAGACGAAGGTATTAAATTAAAGACCACCCGCAATACTTATCACAAAAACATTTTTAAGAAACCTAGAGCATTAGTAACAACCCAAAATTTGTTACAGGACACTTCTAATGACGACCGTCCTTGCGCTGACGAAGCATGTGCAAATAATTGACCTTAAAGATAACCCCGGAATCCTCCCGTTTAAACTTGGCGAAGCTAGAATAAAAATAGCAACTCACACGTTTTTACACTATGTAGAGTTATCACCAATCATAGAGGAAGTAAACATTCTCCAACACCAATACCAACAAATAATATCAACCCCTCTGAAACTGAAATTAGACAAAATAAATGACCGATCATTACAGACGTTTGAAAAACACATTGACTACCAAATAAAATCGGTTCAAAACAAAATCAATTCAATTTACCCATTTTTTAATAATCGTAACAAACGCGCACTAATCAATGGATTAGGTAGCATTATCAAAGCCATCTCTGGTAATCTAGATCAAGACGATGCTAAACGTTATGATCAAGCTATTGATAAATTGGAGAAAGATGAATGTAAAATAATAAACACAGTAAATCAACAAATATCACTTTCGCATGAAATCTTAAAAGGTAACAATGAAACATTATCACTAATTATTCATAATCAGGATATAATCAAAGAAACCATTGACGGATTGCAGAACAATACGTTTTATTATTTTTCACTTTCAGACACATTTACTCAAATCAAATTTAATTTAGATACTTTACTTTCAATTTTAACAAATTTGGAAAATGCTATACAATTCGCTAAACTTGGAATTTTACACCCCAGTATAGTATCAATAAACGAAATGAAATCAATATTAACATTACTTTTAAAATACCATTCAATAAATCAATTAATTTATTATGATATGAACGACATTCATAAGCAGTATGAGATAATTTCTGTAGAAGTTTATTTTTCTAAAGATAGATTAATTTTTGCACTACACATTCCTCTGGTTCACCCCGAGACCTTTACTCATTACCACCTTTATTCAATTCCTACACGAAATCTAACCACCTTAATTCCGAAAAGTACCTACTTCACAATGAGTGACACATCTTTTCAATATGATGCTGTTCAATGTCGATTTTTAAATCCAAATTATTTGTGTGACAACAACCTTCTTGTTAATGGAATCCAGGAAGACGATTGCTTATTTTCGATCTTGCAAATCAAAAGCCAAAGATCCGAATGCAAAATGGTCGCAATAACGATAAACAAACCCCTAATTGAAGAAGTCAGTGACTCATACTATATAGCCATCATCCCACAACAAGAAAAAGTCCAAACGACATGTGAAGAGACAGATTTTGTAATGTTACATGGTACATATCTGATCGAAGTACCCTTTCAATGCAGTCTTCGAACTTCAGGGTACAACTACATAAACGAAAAAGGAAAAGCAAAAGAACAACCGCTTCTGCTTCCCGAAATCAAGGTATCAGAAAAAATCGATGCCACCAACAAACTACAACTTGAAGATGTCCGATTGGATCGACTACATGAGATTCAATCAGAAGGAGGGAGAATTCAACCCCTGAACTTGGAAAGCCACCCGAATCATCATCCGTGGACCATTCCATTATACATTGCAGCATTCCTAACCATTTTATGGTTTTCTGTAAAGAAAATTCAAGAGAGGAGGAAACAACCCCCAACTCAACCGCCAGTTGAGCCATCAGTTTTGTTCAGCCCGATCAAAACCTCTTAGGGATGGAGGAGTTATATCACCGGAACTAATGACCAAGCATTAGATTACCTAGAATTAAGATTAGAATTATAAATAGGAATACTGTATAACAATAGGTGACTTAGAGTCGACGATAGCTGAATAAGCAACGAATAATGTTACTTAAGACGCTGCATTTAGAATTGTAAACAAGTCTAGCAAAAAACTTTATTGTATTCACTTATGTTTTAAATCTGAATAAAATCATTTTTTTTAAATCAATCTAAAACTTGAAAGTTTAAGTCATGCTACAATGCTACTAAAAGAACAGCAATTGTATCCTTATCATGTTCAAAAAGTGCAGTTCTTACAACCACAAGATTTACCTCGCAGACTGCAATTTTGCGAATGGCTCCTAAGAAAAATAAACAGACAGCAAAATTTTTTATCGTTTGTGTTAGCAACTGATGAGGCTGGATTCACACGAGAAGGAATTTTTAATAGTCAAAATACTCACATCTGGGCGGACGAAAATCCTTACGCTGATAGGGAAAATCACTTTCAACATCAATTTACAATCAATCTCTGGGCTGAAATTATAAACGGAGACCTCATTGGACCTCACATAATGCCACCACGTTTAAACGGAGAAGAATATTTAAATTTTTTAAATATATATATTTTAAGTAGCTTGTTACATATTAAGAACACTAATTTTCAATTTTTTCTTAAAAAATTCAACATATATGTTTGGCGTATATTAATAAGCTATGAATGAGTGGGAGTGAAACGTAACGATGCACAGCAAGTTAGAGAATGGCATGCTTACTTTCGGACGTTAACCTAGTCTAGGAATGGGATGTCTCGATACTATTAGCAATGAGTACATAGTTGTTTGAGTACTTGCGGCTCTGGATAGTTGTTTGTCACTGCATACGATAATTTTCTAAAGATAAATGTTACCGTAATGAAATTTAATACCACACAATAAATCTAGAGAGTTATATTGTTTGAAATGGCGTTATAATTGCGTTTATAAGAAAGATAGTTGTTGTAATTTAAATAATACTAAGAAAATTGTCTCTTTCAGTTTCTCAAGAATAAATATCTTACCTGCTTATAACATTTAGATTGTATTTATTTGCGCATTAATTAATTTAGTTTTTAGTCAAATGACAATTGTTATTGACCGTTAACCAAGAACAGTAACTTCAAAAAGAAATATAGGAAGAAGATAAATGTTGTGGCTCAGAAATCTCAGTTCCAATTAATGTTTAGGGCGGTAGCGGATAAAATAAAAATGATGCCCATCCTCAGTTAGGAGACGGGAACTTAAGAAGAAGTTTTTTATAAAATTGCTCCGAATAGTAAGAAAATGATTGTGACAAAATTAAGTTAGTTTTTAAATTAGAAAAGTGTTTTCACGAATGTAGTTTTCAAGCTAAACGCTTGAATACTAATTCAGTCCATTTTAATAGCATACAAAGTTTATCTGCATATAAATTTTCAATATTTGAATACGGTTCTGTCATATTTTAAACATTCTCACGTTAGCATGAAAATCCTAATAATAATATTCAACATTTTAATTTAGTTATGCAAAAATATGCTAACAAGAAAATTTAGTTAAAGAAACACCCTTTAATAAGAACTCCCAAAGATACAGTTTATACGGGTAGGAAAAAATACGGTTGACTTAAAAGCGCAATCAATTAACCAATTTTTGAATTGCAAATGCCTTCTTTCAAAAACCTATTAAGTTGCTGAAACTTCTTAAATACAACAAAATTTAATAAAATGTAAATTTCACTCGCAAATTTAACCCTGTCTGCAATTATTAAAAAGTAGCAGTTATTTGCGGTAATAAACAGTTTTGAGTAATAAACATGCCATATTCTAGACATTTCGAGCTTGTCAAGTAATAACTGCTGGAAACATAAATGCAAATCCTGTATAAAATACGAGTCGCTGGACTCAGAGTTTATGTTCAGTTCGCTATAAATAAATTTGGATGCAACTGTATTGCTGTAGCGTATTTTCTTATATCGAATTTCGTTACGTGAATAGAAAGTTAGGAAATTTATATGACGCAAAAAATAATTTAAGATTTATTGAAATTCACGAATTCAAATATTCAAATTTCATTTTAATAGTGATGGATTATTAAATGTTAACGACACTGTAAATTACTTCAATATTTTAATAGTAAAAAGAAATTAAATAAAAGAGACTCACTAAAATTGTATAGCTGTCTAGAATTTTTTTAAGAGATTTCGTAATAGTTGTGGCAGAGAAAACGCCCAAAGCTAGATGTTTTAAGACGGCGAGACAGGGAATGTTACTAACAACTTTGTAAACTTTCTTAAGTCGCCAGATCAAAACTGCTGCAAATGTAAAGAAATGTTTTTACAAGTTTTACCACTGCTATGGTTTTTCTGTGGAAAATTGCAGGGCAAATTGTAAGAATTTTATATTTTTAATTTGAAATCTCAATCAATTGAAAAAATAATTTTAAGTTGTAAACCACTCACCCGCGTTTGTAACATGTAGATTGCTCTTTGGACCGAGGGCAGTCTTGGTTTTGTTGTTAAACTTAATGATTGTACTTATGTAAGTGAAGCAAAACAACATAATTTGTTTTATTCGATAAAACGGTATTTATTTTTGATAAGAGACGAAATGAAGATGCACATGGACAAAGAATATAAATTTCAACAATAAATCCTCTTTACTCATGATATGGAACTCAAAACAATCCGGGCACTGGTATATTGTATATTTTATTAGATAGTGGCGAAATTGATGACGAAAACTGTATTATTTAGTCAGTAGTGACGTTAGTTAGAGCTAATTCCTCAATATAAAGCTTACAATGTTCACCTTCTCTTGTAAACATTGCATATTAAAAAATATATTATTACTGCCTTTTATCAATTTTGAGTACCTACTTAGATTTAAAAAATTACACACATTCGCTCATACTTTCATAAGCTTACACAAGCTTTTATAAAATTTAACAATTGTTGCTAACAATATCCGAAGAACGATCATCCCTACACTTTTTTGACATAAAAACATTTTTTCAATTTTAAACATCTATAATCAACTTCTAACAGAAACGTTTTAGTGGTACTACACAGAATTAAAAAAAAATTACGAGAAACGCGCATTCTTTAAGATCAAAATATATATTTAAAGTCGTATGAAGTAACACATCTACATAATTACCGTAAATTTAGGTCTACAAATTTGTATTTTAATGAGTTAGAAACCTATTTAAATAAGGCATTTTAAAATTACGTGAAAAATTGAAATTGTAAACGAATGTGTACACGGCAAATAAGAGGGTTAAAGGTTTGAACTGGCAAGAACGATGCTTAAGTTATTTGAAATTCGCAGATGACATCGGTCTCATGGATGAATTACAAGAAATGCTAGAAGATAAAGGAACAGAATCAGAAAAAGTCGATCTCAAAATAAACTCGGGCAATACCAAGGTGATGAAAGAAGCAAAAGCAATACAAATAAATGGTAAGGAAATCAAAAAAGTTAATGAATACAATCATTACACTTAGGTTACCCGATCAAGTTAGGCAAACAAAACCTAACAACTGAAATTACGAGGGTCATCGGAAAATTGAACAGAGTTTTGAGAAAATCTAATATACCAATAAATATGAAAACAAAAGTGTTCTCTAGTTCTTGGTTAATTGACTGTTATGACGTACAGTAAGGAAATACTGACGCCCACTGTTCATTCCGTGAATCGGTTGAAAATATACGCCAGTCAGTATCTACCCAAAAACTACAGAAAAAGAGATATCGCGGGTCAAATTTCTATAATACAATTGTTTAGAAGCCTTGCGCTGGGTCCAGCTGGGTACAATTGTACGAAATGTTGTAAATTGATTTATGACTGACATTTTTCTACAAAGGACTGTTTACTGACAATAGATAAATTATTTTAGAATTTCTTACTATTTTAGTTGAAAAACGTTACACCAAACTCGGCTTGCAGTAAGAAAATCCATATTACGGTGTGCATTTTCTGTATTTTTATTATAAAGTGAATTTTTAATAACTTACATAATTAGTGAATGTTTAATTGTGAAGAAATGGGAAATATTGCAAGTGGTTTAATGTGCCGAGATGAAAATGTTAATTCAATGCAATATTAATAAATGTTGATCAACAAAATGATCAGCTACAAAGATCATTTCTAAAAATGGTACTGAAATTATGGGGATTTTGTAATTCTGTGTGTGATAAATTAGCATGTAAGTAAATTTGTTGTAATTGTAATTTTTCCCACACTTTTAGCTTATCGAATGAATTTTGAAAAAGTTCTACAAGTTTTTTCAATGTAACAGCTATTAAACAAATTGTTTTTTAGTTTATTTCCGTCGGAACAAAAAGTAAGAAGCGATATAAAAAGAGAGGGACATGCAAACCAGTTGTTTCTATAACAGAATTAATAGTAACGACGAAGGTAAAGAAATAATTTTGATTTTCTTTTATACATTTACTGTTGTATCTATTTTATAACAAATTTTACTTTTTAGCGGATGTAGAGTTCTTTGTAAGAATTTAACAAAATACAAGCGTGACTGAAGTACGCGGATTTGCGGAAAGGAAATCTGCATAAAATGGAATGACACCAACAATTATTGTTTATAGACGAATGGTGATTATTGAAGCATTCAAACTGGTCTATATTGATACATTTTTATAATAATATATCCATGGTAGAATGTAATCATTTTTTTCTTTGTTTTTAGATGGATGTAGATTTTGGCCAATTATTTCTTGAGAGAAAAACAATTTATTTGTGTGGCGGCCAAAATTAGGCTAATGATGTGGTTCTTAAACTGAAAATGTATTTTTAAACAGGATGTGATATGATGCTAAATTTTCACCAACTAATAAAAATATGTATGAGAAATAACTTTATATTCTAAAATTCCTTCAATTCAAGCATTCCACTCTACAATTCATCAAAATTAGAAAAAAAAATTGTATTTATAAGTGCTTATCTATATACGAAAAAACGCCCCAGCTCCTAGCGCTATTATTAGGAGTCCAATTGTGACAAACGATACGTCAAATTAAATGGTTCAAAAAGTACTACAATGTGTAGCTCAAACATAATTTTTACCTGTTTCTCCATTCAAAGGTCAAAGGTCAACTTCATTTTTTCAAATTACAACCTTATATTTTTCTTTGACAATTTGATAGAGATTTTTTTTCTGAATTCAACGATGTATCACAATCAATATTTCTGATTTATTTTAGGGTAATAAAGAAATTAAAATAATAATTAATATTATTAGCAGTAGGCTTTGAAAAATAACTGAGACGTAGCGGTGGCTATGGAAACGATGTGTCAGTACGGAAACAACGTATTTTAAAGAATTAATTTATGAACAACAACAGATAACATTTGAATATAAGTGTAAATAAATAAACTTACATATTATTTTTGTTCCTTATTTTTCCACATAATATTTATAAACTTAATTAACGTAACGTAACGTACGTCATATTTTATTAAAATACACTTTAAAAGTATTTAGTCAATACACATTTAAATTTAACACACATTTTAAAACACATAATTAACCCTAAACCATCGATAATTAATTATCGATGGTTTAGGGTTAATTATGTGTTTTAAAATGTGTGTTAAATAATAATATAAATAATTAATTATCGATGGTTTAGGGTTAATTATGTGTTTTAAAATGTGTGTTAAATTTAAATGTGTATTGACTAAATACTTTTAAAGTGTATTTTAATAAAATATGACGTACGTTACGTTACGTTAATTAAGTTTATAAATATTATGTGGAAAAATAAGGAACAAAAATAATATGTAAGTTTATTTATTTACACTTATATTCAAATCTCACATATCCACATAAAGGAAAATAAAAAAGTTAAATAGATAACATTTAATAACTAAACAATTAAATAAAGAAATGGCAAATTAACAAAAATGTTCAAATTGGGCATCGTTTCTTTCCAGACATTTTCGTCGACATCTAGATCCTACACTTTGTGCAGCATTAATTAAAATTTCTGCTGGTGTTTCCCGACAAGCGTTGACTATTCTCTCTCTCAAAATTTCCTCCGTTTCCGGGCGCGTAGCATAAACAATATCTTGGATGTATCCCCAAAAGAAAAACTCTAGAGGTCACAAGACCGGGCGGGCCATGGTGTAGGTACATATGCTCCAATCCATTTGTCTTCATTATTCTATATTTAAATAGTCCCTAATCATAAGAGCGTTTTGTGTGGTGCAGCGCCATCTTGTTGAAATACTAGTTCATTCCATTCAATGGCAACGGCAAGTCATCTAAAATTTCTTCTAAGTCTTCAGGCAAAATTTGAAGATATTTTTCTTGGTTGAGATTTCCATCAATGAAAATTGGTCCTATTAGGTATCCTGGCGCCTAATATTCCGCACCAAACGTTCACCGAAAATTTTATCTGAGGATTTTGTTTGATGGTAATATGTGGGTTTTCTACACTCCAATAGCGGTGATTGAAACGATTAAAATGTCCGTTGTTTGTAAATTGACACTCATCAGACCACAAATTTTTTGTATAAAATGATTGATCTCGCCTTAACTCGCTTAAAAAGAAATTACACAAATTTATTCTACGCCAGTGGATCGTTTAGTTCACTATTTCACTAGTTCACTATTATTCATTTTTATTACAAAAAATAGGTAAACAAACTAATAGCCAGTTTCTGACGGCGATGTTAACGTATTTCTCCAGTTAAATGTCCCGGTTACCATGGTTATTACCATTGTTGCAACAATAGTAATAGTAATTTTTATTTGTGAGACGTCGTTTCCATAGCCACCGCTACGTCTCAGTTATTTTTCAAAGCCTACTGCTAATAATATTAGTTATTATTCTAATTTCTTTATTACCCTAAAATAAATCAGAAATATTGATTGTGATACATCGTTGAATTCAGAAAAAAAATCTCTATCAAATTGTCAAAGAAAAATATAAGGTTGTAATTTGAAAAAATGAAGTTGACCTTTGACCTTTGAATGGAGAAACAGGTAAAAATTATGTTTGAGCTACACATTGTAGTACTTTTTGAACCATTTAATTTGACGTATCGTTTGTTACAATTGGACTCCTAATAATAGCGCTAGGAGCTGGGGCGTTTTTTCGTGAATCCTGTATATAAAATTGGATGTATGTGTGTATGTGTGTATGTGTGTATGTGGGTATGTGTGTATGTAGCTTATAGACTCGGAAACCGCTGAACCGATTTTGATGAAATCTTCAGGAATACTCTAACATAACCTGGAGAGTGTTCCTGTGAAGTTTGGTGCCGATCGGGGGGGGGGGGAAGTGCCATAAAGTCACCAAATTTTGTACACAAGTGCATCTTAGTATGGGGAATTCAATTAATGCCGATTGGGGGGGGTCCAAACAAAGATCGCACGGGGGTGATCACTGAAACTTATTTTCGCATAGAAACAAATGTCCTACAGCCACCAAATTTTGCACCCAAGTGCACCTTAGTGGGGGGGGGGGATATCACCGAAACATATTTTCGCATAGAAAGACGTGTCCTACAGCCACCAAATTTTGTACACCGAGCGAAGCCGGGTATTTCAACTAGTTTAATATAATAAGAAAGCCATCTTCAATTCTTAAATAAAAAAACACATTATTAAGAACGTTCTTAAGTAAGTAAATAAAAGTTCATAAAATCAACATGACCTATTTTTAAATGTAAAACTTTCTTAAAATTAGAGCGACCCTTTCTTGAATTTGCCACGAAGAATCAACTTTCTTGAAATTGAGGAATGTCCCGTTCTTAAATTTGACAAATAGAATAAACATTCTTGAAATCAAGCATGATCTACTTTTAACTTTGACAGCAAGAGTGAACATTCTTAAAACTCAAGAATAACTAATTCTTGGGCCAAAATTGAGAACGCGTAATTTTAAATTTAAACCCAAATTTTCTTACCTATAAGAATTATTTTTTCTGAGTGTGGGAGAGAAGTTTTGCGAGGTCTATTTATCGCAGAAAAACTAGTACCTATAATATTTATTTTAATTTTCTTATCAATTAAGAAATGTAAATGAAAGACTGAATATATTAAAAAAAGGAACATTAAACGATTTTTTTTCACTTCATGTAAGCCTTAAATCAAGAAAATTAAACATTAGAAATAAATTGTACCTTAAAAAAATATTTCTCTCCGTCGTAAAGTTTTTCCTTGGAATTATCCCCTATCAGCACTCTCTTAAATTTATTAGTAAGAACCGGTTTCACCAATTAAATTTGTGAGATGTGACTAGAAAAATAAATTTCACGTTTCATATTTCAAGAAATTGCAATTGGAACGGAATAATGTTCGACATTCTTAAGAATGTCATGGGAGGAACGAGCAAAATCTAATTTGCGTCAGCATGAACGATGAGGAGATAGATGAAGATCAAACTGTCAACATGTGAAAGATTTGAGTGGCATGTTAACAAACGCAAACTAACTCGTTTCGGTTTCAGCGTTGGTTTAATTTTTATATGTATGTCACTACCAAAATGACAATGTTTGTTAGCTGGGTGTATTGATTTAATTCATGGTTTTATGAATGGAATGTAGCGCTAGGTTTGAATATAACTTTGTTGTGTGTGCGTTAATTTGCTTAGTGTGTTTATTAATGAAACTTGATAGCAACGCTCATTTAGATACGAGGGTTAATATCAAAGTGAGTTTTAACGAATTATTTTTTGGAACGTGACGTATCGAGTCTATGATAATATCACAGCACCCTTTTACGAGGGTTAATTCGGCAAAGTTTGTTACTAAAATTGGGTGCGTTAAATCTTGAAGCAGGAATGACGTCGGTTTAATGACTGCTCTAAAAGGTTCGAAGACTTGTCGCTCGCTGATTTTCAAGTAAAACTTTTGTTTCACCCTGGAAATTCTTAAAATACAATCGAGATTAGTAACAGTGGCTTAAATGATAGCCCAAATATATTGAACAAACCAAAAATATAGAAGAAGGATTTATTTTGTTTATTTCTTCGTTTCTGCATTAAGGAGGAATATTTGAATTGATATTTTTCAAAAATGTATCTATTGTTGTTTCATTTAAATAGAGTGGCAAAAATTGTATACACTTATTTATGTACATCTTTCAAATTTCTAAATCAAGCGCCTCTAAAATAGCGCTTTTAGTAAGCACCAACGTTCTTTCCCCCACACCATCTAAGACTAAGATAAGCTGTAAGCTGCAAGTCTTAAAGTGAATTGTAAAAGTAATTGTGCAAAATCAGCGAGTTCTTAAAAGGGGCAGAGCTGTTGTGCTAAAACACTCAATACATAAAATTTTCAAGAGGAGCTTCAAGAAGTTCAAATAGGTGTCATTACTAATCCTAACTTTGAAGCTAACGTCTATCAAACAAAATTCTTAAGATCAACGGAAATTCTCTACACTGGATTTTTATCTAGAAACTTAAAATTTTGTTCAAGCCATAAGAACTAACTACAATATGCAGTGAGCGGTTAAAGTATGGAATAAATTCATTAACATCGGAACAATTTTTTTTTTGAGCATCCGACCAAAATTACTGCTTTTGGATGAATATAAATCGGTCGGAAACCTCGCTGTTTCTACCAGTCGGCCTGCAAAAAGTAACTAATCGTTGGCATTCCAACTGGTTCGTGACTGCATTCATAATGGCTAATAACTGTCAAATGCCTGTCAAATTTTCTATTCGTTGCCAACCACACGAAGTGTAATTCTCTAGCATCAAGGTTTTGAAAACTTCATTTGATTTTTACCAAATTTAAGTATTTGTCAACTTAAAAAATCGTAGCTATCACAGAATCAGAAACTGTTTTTACGAGTACTCCTATATAAAAACCGCGACTGCCGTCTTGGCCTGCAAACTATATTCGCACTCGCAAAACACTAGTTTCTGGCTTACAATTAGTGATGGTAATAATTATTTTTAAAAAAATCCTGAAACAGATCGATTTTAATATGTAAAAACACGCATTTTAATACAAAAGCCAATTTCCAACCATAATTTGTTTTTTAGTAATGACGTCATCGGTATTTTTTTCCCCCGGTAATCGTTGATTTACGGGTCGATTTAATGAATAGGAAATTGTGCATTTATGACCCCTTAGGCCAAGCAATAAAGCATTTTTTGATAACATAAATACTACCTGGAAACCGACTATGCGATTATGTCAAAGACAGTTAGTAGATGAATTCTGCATAATTTCTAACTTAAGAATCATAATTTTTAATTTGTTATAAACAATTTTCAACAAAAAATCGCGTTTTTTAAAGTTTTTTGCTTGTAAAATAGAAACTAATGAAGCAATCTTAACGATGTCTATAGACAAATTGTAGAGAATTAAATTGCAAAGAGAATGAGAGGTGGATTGGCTTTTCTATTATCGTTTTTTAATTTTGCTTAATCAGTTATAAGAAAAGAACGTTGTTTACTATTTAATTAATGTAATTTTATATTTTTGTGAATTTCAATGGTTTAGTTATTAAATTTAGAAATGTTAAGTTCAAAATTAGTACCTATTGTATACCCCTAGTTTATATTTGTTCTTTTTAAAAATTAACTCTAACAATATTTTATATAAGTAAATTTGTAAGGGAATTTAATTATATCCTTTTAATAAGGGATTAAATGTATTATATTATAATAATTAGACATTTCCTCGTGAATTAAAATGGTTTAATTTATTTGACTTGTTTATTTTTTCCTCGGGGGGCTGAAAATGATCAAAATGTAAGGTGACCCCGCATGCCGCTTTTACAGGTTAATAAAAGCAAAGCAGACATTTTTCTGCCTTCTGCAAATAATATCATTTTAAAAATTTAAAAATTGTGTCAACTTAGTTGAATAATATTTGTGCGAATAGTAAAGGGAAAGGGTGTAGCAAAACATAAAAATAGAAATCGCGAAACTGTTTTCTTTAAGGTACACCAACAAATTTAAAGATACGTTCCTTCTAAAAATTGACAATTTTTTCATGATTTAGGAGATGCTAAATTTACAAATAAATATTGAAGTGCTCAAACTCAAAACTACAGTATCTTGGACGCGAAAAAGAAAAGAAAGGTTAGGCATGCTGCAACTGATAATACAAGACAAAAACCAAGGAAGGAGAAACGTATGAAGAAGAAGAATCTCGTGGCTACGCAATCTGAAAGAACATTTCAAAACAGCAGCCTCAAAAGTCGGAATTGCTATGATGATTGCCAACCTTCGATTTGGAGATGGCACCTGAAGAAGAAGAAAACGAAGGCCCAAAAATTTTATTAAATTCGCTGCAAATTTTACAATCATTAAATTTAAATGTAACACCGATGTTGGTCCAATTTAAATTTTATTACTGTGTGAAGTTCTTGTACTGAGTTGATAATTTTACCGTTGTCCAATTTTATAAAATGTGATGAACTTTGTATATCGTGAAATGAAAAAATTGTCTGATTTAATGGTAAATTTAATTTGTACGTTGTGATTTATATTTGGTGTAATACACGATCTCTTGTTTATGCATGCGAACCTGTCCACCCTCCTGCTATTTATTTGCGAGGAATGATGGGCAGTGTTGTGATAAAATTGATGTTTCACTTTGAATTTTATGCTGAACAATGCAATTTTGAACGCAAAACTTAATATTTACCTTTTTTCATTTTTAATTATTATCTACTAAAAAACTAATTTCAATGAATTTAATTTTGGATCATACAAACCCTAATTCTGCAAAATTAAAAGTTTGTTGCGAGCGGTCTCGAAAGAGAATCGAAATCCTCTTATTGTAAATTTAAGTAATACGGCGAAGTATCGATTTGGAATTTAAAAAAGTAATAAAGTATATTAAATTAATTTAATAACAAAAATTTAATTTGGTTTTGTGACTGGCTTATAAAATATTTTAGTGGCGAAAAGTCAGTCTAAGTTTTAACTATTTGCGAATGTGTGTGTTTGTTCATCCAGATGCCAATCTTCGAAAGAATAGAGATTTAACACAAACCTACCTGGGTAATTTCAAACTTTGATCAAAACTTCCTTAACGAACAAAATTTGTAATTAGGATACCGAAACGGTTGCAGTAGAACCTTTCACCATTAAATTGATTGCTCATTAACCCTTCAGTGGGCGCGCGTTACTTTGGTATGAGAACAGGCGAGTAGTTAAGCTATGCCGGTTCTGGGACACTCTTGAGATCAAATTGATATCAGTTTAATCGATCAGTAATTAGTGGGCAATTAGTGAGTAACTAGGTTAATGATGTAATTAGTTTAATTACCCATTAATTACGCATTAATTACTCATTAATTACCTTAATGGGTTCCTAATGACCTTTTGCCTTCAATCGTGTTACGTAACAAGATGGCGAATGATTTAGTTGAGTCCCTGCGATGATGCTATTGTTGGGATGAATTAATTGAGATGACGTATTTGCGTAACAAGATTAGGGTGTTGCGTAACAAGATTAGGGTGTTACGTAGCAAGATGGCGAATGATTTAATTGAGTCCATGAGAGTGCGCTAGTTGTAGTAGCATTGGTGCCAAATTTAAAAATATAATTAATTCAATTTTCATGGAATGGCTTTTGTTGTTAATAAATTCCATGACGTCAATAATAGTTGGCGGGATGATTTAATTGATTCAATAAGATCAAAATCATATCAAATTGACTCAATAAGATGGTGGTTGACGGCAAGTGACAGGCAATCAACTTTTGTGTGATACACCGTAAAAAGCAACCTTAGCCGTGACAGGTGTGTCATGTCTGACATCTGACATCTAATATTTGACATCTGACATTCACTTTAATCCTAGGCTTAAAAAGTTTTGTAATCCTAGACTTAAAAAATATTGTCTTCCGTTTTTGGTTTGTAAATTTTATCAACAATTACAGTTAAACGCACAAAACTGTTATCACATCTGGAAATAAGTCTTCTTCTTCACAATTCATCTTTACTCGCACAAATACACAAATTCGTGGAAGAAATTTTTGTTTACAGATACATTTTTTCCAAACACTATGACATATTTAAATAAAGTCACGACTGCTTGGATGTTACTCTGCTTATCAGTACTTGAAAATTTGTATAGTGGGTACTTTCCTGTGTATTGTTGGCTGGAGAAAAATAACATCTTTCATTCGGATTAAAATTTACTTTTTTGTTTCGCAAATTTGTATTCGCTCAGCTCCGCTAATGCCCCGCCTCGCAAACACAAGATTTTCTCGCTAAGTACTGATAATTTTAATCCTTATACAACAATATAATTATTATTATTTGCAAAAATAATAATTTTTTGATTCAGAAAAGAGTGATTGTGATTTTATTAATTATATAAGTTTAATTTATTCCGCTATGTCCTAAAAACGTATTCATAGATTTCAAGTTTGAATTTGTATCATATTCTGAGTTTCATGTGAAAAACAGAATTTTTATGCAAGAAGGCGTAAGATATAAATGATCAAACACGCATTAGCAACGAACCTCGTGAGGCAACTATGCACGTGGTTTAATGATCTGCGAGACAGCTCACATAAAGGGACGGATGGAGGTCGGTGCAGGGTTAATATTTTATACCTCTAACACGAGAATTGATGACCGAGCTAGATGTGAATTATGAGACGACACCATGTATGATAGATATGTACAACTCATTTGAAAAACACTGAATAATTAAATGCTTTAAAATAATTCCATCGCCTTTTCCAAATTTTATTTAATTAGAATTTCAGTCGTGCATTCAACGAATCAAAAGTTTTTAGTAAAAAATAAAATTTTAGGCGATTCAGTCATTGAACTTAGGGACGAAATTTTATGCCAACTGTAAGCTCCATTTGAATGTATTTCTTCGTTTTAAATGCAAATATAATCTGATATTACCAGAAATCGGAGAGAAGTTACAACAGGAATAAAAAAGCGAATTAACAAAATAAATTGGAAGATTTGGGCAGTTAAGAATTGCCATTTAACTAATTTACTTAACTATCAAAGAGTTTTTGTTTTGGATTTTAAGTTTTCTCCATCTGTCTGTGAGTGTGTTGATGTGTGAATGTACAATTTATTTCATTAATGAAGCCCATGAGGACTCTGAAGGTCCCTTCACATTATAAGATTTATCGCAAGATTAATCCTACGACCAGTCGCTAAGTAAGTTTTGGTGCCTTCACAATACAGGATTGTTTGCAACTCGTAATTTGTTTTGATAATTGGGATTATGGCAAGAGTTTCTAACGAACACGGAAGATAAGATAAGTTCAAAGAAACAGAAGGTAATTCTTGGATGGTTTTTATATATTTGTCGAACAATATAAACGGCTGAACTCGTGTAAATTAAATGCTACCAATCCTGGACCTGCATCGCGATTTGCCTTTCGTTGGACAAATCTTATAATGTAACGACATCATAAAAATTTCTTATCGATAAGTTAACAAATTAAACGTAATCGCGGTAGCCCATGAAATGAAAGTCACCTATCTGTTTAATTTATGAATTAAGTTTATATTTTTGCACCACTCTGTAACTGTAACTGTGTTAAAGTCATAAGAATTAATAATACAGTTATAATTAAGTTTTATAAAGCGCAGTCGTGAGATCATATTTTTCATAGACTACCGCGTCAAGTTTCTTTTTTATTCCCGCTGTATTTAACAGTAGTTCTAAGAATAAAAATTATATAGCTTTTCAGTATTTACAACTTTTCGTAAGTACTAATAATAATTCTCTCATTTTAAAGTTTTTCGATTGAGTTTTTTCGAAATTCAGCTAAACATGTTTAACCCCTAAATATATTTATGTATAATTATTGTATATTGAGTTTAAAAGCAAGTTGCATTTGCATTACCATAATACCTAAACGCCGTTTTCTTGCGATCTTTCGTATTTTCCTCTTCCAACTGTCTCTACTTTGTATGGCCTTCCTCATTCCTTCGTTCCGTTATCATCTTCGCCGACCGTTTTTCCTTTTCCCTGCCCATATATACCCATATCCACTCTTCTATTTTAAATACGTATCCGAACCCTTATAATCTTTTCTGTTCAGTCGATCGACTATCGTTTCTTTTGCGTTTATGTATTTCCGATGTCTTCATTTCTTTTCTTTTTTAATCGTGATAACCGAGCACTTCTTCTCAAATAGTCAATTTCAATGCTGTTGAGCTTCCTCATCATCTTTGCGTTCGGTATCCAAAGTTCCCTTCCGTAGATTAGTACCGATTCAACTAATGTTTTACCGATTTTCACTTAGTGGTCCCAAAATTTTCGTACTCTATTTTATTCTATTCTTCTCTATTGCTAGTAACTGCTAAATATTTAATTTCTTCCACTCGTTTACTGGTTGAGCTACCATGAACGATTGTTTGGCATTTAAAATCTGAATTTAATAATAGGTATTCTGCACCGGCATTCCGTAACTTTCAGAAAATAGGGATGAAGACGCGATGGTGAAGAGATTTTGCTGGCATTCGGCAATATTCGACTAAGACTGCGTTAAATTGTGAAGTAAAAAATTAGGTTACTAGGAATTTTTATTTATTTAAACATTTTAAAAGTAAGTAAAATGGTAAAAATGGTAGGTTTAAAATATTTTGAAGTATTTTTAGAACTTCTAATTAGGATTTCCTACTTGTAAATAATGAAATCAATGAATTTCTAATTGTAAATAAAATTACCTTGTTAAACATTTGCTCTATTTTGATATTTTAGTATTTATAAATCACATTATTTTAGTCACATTCGTCTCTCAATGATAAATTATCGTTAATCTCGATGGAAATTTAGGGCATTCCACATAAAGTGGCCAAAGTGCCCTTGTAGACCTATTTTATCTTACAATTTTATTGCTTTTTCAAAACTTGCCGAAGTAAATAAAAACGTATCTATTTTAATGACGCCATTCAAAGCAAACGAAAGGCAACAATTCCATTATTTGAAACTTCAACATATTTTTAACCGGAATTTAAATTATTTTTTTTAAGACTTCTCGGCATAGAGGACCTGTCTTTGTAGAAGTTGAATTTTACGACGTTAGGGGTTGCATTAAATGATAGGCAACCACGCTACCATCTCGGTCATAAATCATTAGGTATAATAGAACCCGGTAAAGTAGCCATAAATAACTTCCTTGAAACGACTTACATTTACTCGAAATACAGTTTACAATACTGGCGACACAATATGTATTCGGGCGTATCGGCTCCTTTATTCTTTTAAATACCAGATGTGTAACAAAATATTTTTGTACTGGAATGGGACTTACAGAGGAAGAAGGGTTTTTTTTGTTGACTTAAATGGTTTTTGAATGTTATTAGTAAAACAAAATAAAAAACCGAAAATTTGTTGTGATGTAATTAGCGTTATTTAAATATTTGTAAACTTTATAGTACCTATCGGTAGGAATTGCAAATAGGAAAGCAACTTTGGTTTTTATTAATTGATTACTTGAATATTTGCTTCCGGCTTTTCGATCTCTGCACTCGTACGTTTTCGTGGGTCTATGATTTGAGGTAAAACCGCTTTTTCAAAACAAAATTTCAAATTTGAAAACAATGTATTTAGTCCAGTAAAAATGTATTTTTACCCTGCAAAAGGTCGGTCAGGTTTGGTTTTTTGATATGTTTTATCATAAATGCCCCTAATGTTAATGTCAAGTTTTTGACCTCGCGACCTTTTCGGAAAATGTTGAAAATGGGGGTTGAACTTTAAAAAAACACGTTCTTGAGTGCGCTGAGCAAACGGCTTTTTGGAGAAAAAAAAATTTGATTCATTTAAATACCTGACGATATAGGCACTCAGAATCGAATCGAGACCGCTACTCTAGGACCAATAGTTTATGAGCTATGATTTTTTGAAGTTCACCACTTTGATTGCTTAAACCGCAAATGAACTGTTTTTGCTGTTATCTCACGTCTCGTGCGCTCCAGGCTGATGCACTGGTTACATCGAAACAAATGATATGTCAGTCTAATGGGCATTAAATGCTCTTTATTATGGTTTTTTGTTTGATCCAATTGGATGAAAAATGACCACACGGCGAGCAATCAAACTTGGAAAATTATTGAAAAAACTGCCTATATTTAGTATTGCTTCAGTGTGCTCTAAAACCTGCCCATTATAACCAATCTCAAAAATTTTACATTCCATGAATACGTGACAGCTTATGGGGCACAGAAGTGCAAATTTTTTTTTTGCTACTGACATCCTTGGACCAGCTTTATTTCAAACGGGGCGCGGACTCAAAAATAACTGGTTGTTTTTGTTTATTTTGGGAAACAGAAATATTTCTAATTTACAAATGGAAAAATGACTTTTGCTACATTTATGTACACTAATTCACGCAAAATTTTCATTTGAAACATTTTTTTATATCTCCGATATATATTCAGTAAACGCCAGCCAACTGGAATAAATTCATTATCTAAATTATTCTGCACATTGAAAACAAATCCCGAAACACGTAATTTTTAGTCTATCACATGATATCCTGTAAAGTGAAAGTTTCATTCCTAACCTCAACCCCTTTCGAGTTACAGTTGCAACCCCCAAATTTTTAAATGGAAAGCGGGGTTTGTGATATCTCATTTGAAATGTCTCTTCATGGTCTATTCAAAAATGCTATGGTTTAAAAATTTATTGCAAAAATGAAGAGTAAACAAAATTAATCTGTTTAACGAAAAAACAAAAACAAATGAAAATAGAAGATTGAAATATTTAGTTTTTATATCTACACATACACGTGATTGCACGTGCCAACTTAAATGATATCTAACCAGCTTAAATCGCAAATGACTGCGACTGTAAGTTGTAATGATATTTAAAACATCAAAATCGTTCGTTTCAAAAAGAACATAAGTCAACAAAATTGCAAAGTGACTTATTTTTCACATAAAAGAGGATTCGAACCAGGTAGATAGAATATACCGAAAATGTGCAAGCTTTGTCATTGAATGTTTCATATACCAAAATTAGAATTCTCTTGCTGAAGCAGACCCCACAACAAGACATTAGTATCTTAAGTACCCCCAATAAATTAAAAAGACAGATGCCTTCAGGCGATCTTTTTCTTGGTCATTTCTCGGCAGTTTTTTTTACATGAATTTACAAACATTGAAATAATTAAAAAACGGCAGTATATGAAGAAAAACGATATAGTGAGGGCCGCCGATAAATGAGTAAGCTACAAGACCATTACAATTTTAAAGCAAAATGTTGAAAATTGGAGGCGTACAGCAAGTTGTACGACTAGGTGAAATTTGGACATTTTAATTAATAACAAGCTTAATTGACATAATATCAAACTGTAATTAAATGGAAGTCGTCTGGTTAGCGTGTACTCGTCGTATAAGATAGCGACCTTCTTTTCAAATTTGAAAATGAGACCGTACGGACAACGTACAAAACCATTGAATTTAGTCTCGGGGCGCCGAGGACTGTTAATACTAAAATTTAAACAAGAAAAATGAATTTAATTTAATAGCTTAATTTATTTATTTCCGTCCTATCAAATAAGAAATTTTATAGAAAGAGGTTTCATTCGAAATCAGTATGAATGGTTGATATCTACATTTCGTTTAATTGGTGCCAGTCTCATATAAATGAGGATTTACAATAATTGAAATAATAAATAAATAAATATATCATTTACAACAAAAAGGTACGAACATTTAGATTTAAACGAAAAGGAATTGTGATCAACGCTATCGCTTTAGTTATTGTTAATTTCTACAATTTTTGGATATGCATAGGAACTAGTTTAATTCAAAATATGAATAATTCAAAATTACTGTTGTTACAAGCACACATTGTAACCTAACTACAAACCGTTGTTATGAAATAATTAATATCTCTTAATTAACAAAAAAATATGCATTTAAAATATACCACTTCTTAGAGAACATTTTTTGCAATAGAATGATGGAGTATTTTTTTTTTAAGATGCGAGAAAAATGTTAGATTGAATTTCTAAACTATTAGTAATAGAAATTTCTTTTTGCTCGCAATTCTGCAAAATATATTTTTATAACGTTATTTCATGCTTCCTTTTCTTTCATTTATTGTCAAAAAACCAAAGTTTAGATTTTGGAATATTTCATCGTTTTGGCCCGGATGCTGTTGTTAAAGCAGGTAAATTTTGTTTCCCGCTATTGCAAGTGGTCGCAGGAGCTCAACCAGTAATGGGGCCTACACACACTACGGTATATCTGTGAGGTTTATCTCTCCGGTTTGTCGAATACGATCTACCGGATACAGAAGCGCATCCACACGATTACGGTTTTTTTGTCAGTTCTGTGTAAAAGCGATGGCGTCAACACACGATGCTTTAGCGGTAGTTGCATTACTATTATCTATGAAAAAGCGCCCTACACGCAAAATAAAACGTAAACAGTGGTGTAAAGATTGGTTAAAAGAAAGAGAGCGGTATTCGCATGTAAATTTGATGCAGCGATTAAGATTTGCGCCGAAAGATTGGCACAATTACATGCGAATAGACGATAAAATACGCACAGTTCGCCCTTTCCACTGTCTTTTTTAGGGTCCATTCTATCACTTTCGAAAAAGTGAAATCTGAGTGATAATGGAGTTTTTAAACTACCCTAGCAATTTAAACAGTTAACCCCATTCGATTTTTTTCAAAGGCCATTGAATACCACTTTCAGAAATATCGGCGATTATTTTATTCTACTAACATTGTGCTATTTCAAAAATGAACACGGTATTATACCGATAATTCTGATATAACTTCGTGTTGGTCGAAATAGTTCAATTACTTAATATTTAGCCAAAAACTTATTTACATAGGTACCTATTTTAATTTTTCTTATTGTTAGTTCTTTATTTGAAAAATAATCTAATCAAATACCATTCAAATTTTGACAGTTTTTCTTATTAATGACATTACATTCAATTGTACAAATTTAACAATAAAAACTCTTCAGCTGCTTGTCGTATTTTTATTACATACAACTAATTATTATAATTTAATCAATAAATTCAATTCAGTGAAGGTGCGGGAGCGTATTGTTTATGCAGATTATTTAACTTTACAGATTTGCGTTGTCGAGACCTATTCAGGATTTTTTGCCTGTATTGTAAAAATGTCGCCTTTGAAAAAACGAAATTTCGGTGACAATTGATAAACGAGCAATTTATGGGTTACTGGAGAAAGTGACTTCGGTCCCTCATAAAATGTTAAAAGGAAAGAATTAAAGATCATTCACCATGTCGTGTTTTTTAAGGGTTAATTTATTGCAGGGTGACTTTAGAAAAAACTAAATCTCGATGACACAACGTCAATTGTCAATGATAAACACCTTTTTTAGGGGAAACTCGAGAAAGCGACTTTCAATTTCTGTGAAGGGTTCATTTATTGTGACTTGAAAAAACAAAATCTCAATGATAATAGTGTTGTTAAAATACACAAACAATTTAAACAGAAAGTGGCTTTGACCCTTCATAAAATGTTGAAGAAAATAATGTTTTTCAGTTTTGGACACGCGCAACCAATTTATTAAAGAAACGAGACGTGCGGGCGAGAGACCTTGTCTGCGGCAAATTTAAAAAAACTGAGACGACCGGATTGCTTTCCTATACACGGTCCGATATGCCTGTACGGTTTTATTTATCGAATGAAAATATCTATTTGCTGAGGCGACCTGTGCAGGCGGCCGTATCGTCACCGTTTAATGGTCCACACGTTCTGGTTTACCTGCACAGGCGCACCGGAGCGACAAACCGCACAGGTATACCGTAGCATGTGTAGACCGCTTAAGAAAGAACGACTCCGAAAAGCACTGTAGTTAGACAGAGGTAAAGAATTACAAAAAGATAAGTCAGTGGCTGTGAGGTGTTTTTACCTAGCCTTGTTCGAACGAGTCGAAAATGTACGATATTACAAGCGACAGAGAAGCGTACACACAGGAAAGAGATCCATGGTTGATCGGCTTACAAAGGGCCGGTGCCGAATACAAATACTGTGAGATGTTTCCATATTCCGTCTAGCGAGCTCTGCCCTAACTATTCGAAAATATACAAGCGACACAAGCGCGATAAGTATAAGGAGGAGATCTCATCCCTATCGGCTTACGGAGTACCAGTGCTGTTTTCTCTGTATTAATATTTAGACCCCATAGATGCCGTAGAACCTTCTTATCATAAATTCTAAATCAGATGCATCTTGGATAATTACCATCTAATCGTCAGCAAAATTAATATTGAGGAGGAATTCGCCTCCCACTGGAATACCCATTCTTTAAGTGCCACTTCTAAATATAAAACAGTATGAGGGAGAGAAAACAGCCTTGACCCCTTATCCCCTTATTATCCTTATAAAATTTTGTATTTCCGTCAATTCTAGTGCCTCCCGTAATTTCATTCTGGGTATTGAGTAATATGCTTTTTTAGATCTTTGAGGGCCAAATGGGTTTCTTCTAAATATTCGCTTCTCTTTTCTGTCATTTGCCTAATTATAAATAAATTGTCCGCACATGATCGTTTTTTGCATTTTGAATCTAATAATTTTACCAAATAATCTGACAAAGGTACTATTAATACTTTTTCTTCTCTTTAATGTTCCGTCTCCTAACGAAGGCTGGAACTTTTACTAAACCATTCTCTTAAATTTTGGGTCTCGGTATTTTTCTTCTTCCTATATTTCTCTTTTTCCAGTATTTTCCCCTATAAAGTTTTTCACACATGAGGTAATCGATAATAAATCAGTAATAGACCTATCCAAAATTGAACGTCTCCATCTCACGCATAACGTTGTTATACCCACAATGTCCAGTGTCACTGCGCATGCTGTCCATCTCTTTCAATTTGGATAGGCCTATTTAGTCCCATTCTCCATGTTTATGCATTTCTGCCCGCACTCCATGGCCTTGAAGTTCTGTTATTCTTAATTCCCTTCATGGCTTGACTCACTTCTTGTCTTGTTATCTCTAGATTTCCAGATATATTTCATTCATCAATAAATGAAATGTGATATTAATCCTACAGTGGGCGTGTGTTACTTTGTTGTATTACCCATTTTTAGTATTTATTATTTTCTTAACTTGTTTTTCATTATTGTTTTTTAACCTAATACTACTTTAATATACAGACTGTCGCACGAGTGATGCATTAAACAAGTTGACAGGGTGATGCATTGACCTACGGAACTTCTGGAATATTTCCGCCATCAACCTTGCCAGCAGTTCTTCCTCCGTGCGGATAGGTGTCTCGTATACCAGGTTTTTAACATAGCTCCATTGGAAAAGTCTAGTAGAGTCAAATCTGGGGATCGCATTTGATGCAAATATCGGTCGAAACCTCCACAATACGACGCCAACATGGCTGATTATGGCCAATACACGGCGAACGTTTTATTCACTGTACTCCCAAAACGACACATATTGATGACTTGTTCTGCTGCTCTCTACAACCCTCACCTGTACAAGTATAAGTAAGTAAGTAAGTATTCTTAAGAAAATTTGTAATAATTTCGCAAACAGTGCGCGTCTATTATAGTCTCCAGCCAACTTTGGAATCAATTGAATTAGAGAGCCCAAATAAAATTGAGCTCGATGGATTATTAGCGACAAGAGCATGATCAATTCAGAAATTTTAAATTTCAAGGGGATCATTTTCATCTCATTGCAAAATTGTTTAAACTTTATAAATATTTCCCCTTGATAGTAGAAACGCATAGACACACATGCGTATGCATACTAATGGACACTGATTCCTTTTTGTATACATATTGGTAATCTCTTTGAGGCATGAAATTTTGAACCAAAATATGCCCAATGTTGGACAGCAAAATAATTTACGTTTGAATAAAAAGAAGTAGGATGTAATGCTGCACTTGAGTTACTTGATTTTTCTAGCATCAAAAAGTGGTATACTTTAATACCCATCACACTTAAAAAAGAAAAGCAGAAGGGTCTAAACGTTAATTTATTACTAAATAAAATAACGCGATTGGACGTGTGGATTATGTACATAATCAAATCGCGCAAAAAATTTAAATACCTAGATGGTAAAAAATAAATGATTTTTAAGTAAACTACTGAGAACATTGTTAATCATTATGTAAAATAGAAATAGGAATGAAAATTAAAAGGCTGGGCTGGAGCTGGTGTAGCCCACGTTTCTACGGGAGGGTTAATTATAGAGTGAGGAAGAACTTAACATTAATTGAATTACTGATTAAAATAAATAAATAATTCAAAACAGGGCAACAATCTACCCACAAATTGATTGATGAGGTAATAAAGCAAATTATGCATTGCGCACTAAAATTTTCTTTTTTGTGGTAACGCCATGTAGTCCATAAATATTCCGCCAACGATATGGTTTATTCATAAATGTACGCAGAACATTAGATTCAGAAACATTTGCTGTGTACTACTGAATTTTGTTATCCTCGTGTGGGGTTTAGAAATTATATGAGAGTAACCCAAACAAACTGTCCGTGTTCTTCTGCGTCACGAATCGTCCAGGGATTTTTAGAAAAACATTTCCAGACATCCCACTGTAAATAACGGTAGCGTAGTTTAAAAAACGCCACAAACAAAAATGCAATAAATAGAATATACATTTCTTGAACAAAGCAATATTTCGGTTGGGCTTTGTTCCATAAAACTATTTTATCGTGGCTGCGGCAGTTGTACAGCAGATCACTGATCGGATCGCGATAGGATATGCGATATCAAGTGAAACAATCGGGCCAAGGGTGTTATAACGCGTCCTCTCCTTTCGCACTTTAGACGGATTTTATTTCTTGTTTCGCTTTAAGATGGGAGAGTTCTTATGGTTACTTTTTAACCAGGGAGTGGTCGCTGTACTAAAAATACTATACTAGAGTTTATCTCACTTAGTAGGCTGCTTTTGTTAATAATAGTAGTAAGAATAAATAATAATTGGATAAAATAATAACAACAAAATATTTCGAATAATAATTATTTAATTTCTGAAGTAGGTAAGTAGCTAAAGCACAAAAAAAACACTTACATTGTTTATGTTAAACAAGCAAGTGTGAATAATATATCCAGAACAAATGACCTTTTGGCAAGAATTGCATTTTTTCTCTTCTCGATTTTTTCTTCTTGGTGAAAGAAACCAGCAGTGCACTTTCTGCTTCAGCAGTTGTGGAGTGCTTGTAGTTTTTACTAATATGCAAAAAACAAAAACTTACAAAACGTTGTTAATAAACAGGTATAGATCGAAAATAATATTTGACGCAAATGCGAACAAACACAGGTAGTCACGCGATGTGACAAAATCGCATACACTAAAAAAACACTTACCACGCAATTATAAGAACTAACGCATTATAACACCTCTACCTTGTAGACGATTAATAATTAGAAAGTAAGATAAATTGTCTAATAGATATGTATCGGTCCTTTCAACAAAGTTATTCGAAATTTCTCGGTAATGTGAGATAAGATCTCATACCGCGGGTACTCTCGGGTTAAAGAAGGCCACTATTTTCGTATTAAGAGGCCGAATGCGTACGATTACAAGTTGCACACGTGCGTGAACTACTTGGCGTTGGAAGTGGTGTGAACGTGGTTCAGAAAACAAAGCACCCTGTTACGTTAATTGAAACAACGAGACAACGAAATCGAAAGTGAATATCTGAACTGCAGAAAAATGGATACAGTTACATTGAGATACATTCTATTTATTTCAATAAAAAATTCCGCTGAAATGTTTCTTTGTACTACAGATCGTACAACAAACTGATCTATAAGATAGTACATAAATATTATGGTATTATCAAAGTCCTATAATATAAAACTGAAAGTTGTATGTTTGTAAGTATGTGCACAGGTATACTTAGTACGATGTATAGAAATACACGAAATTAATTCTGGGCGAAAATAAGACTATTGTTAAAATAAAAATTAATAGTATATTATGCACTAATTGTAAGTCGGATAAGTCTATTTTATTGCCTAAAGGCTGAGTATAGAGTCCGACGCTCAAAGCGCTGATGGCTGTAACTCCCGAATGCTATAATAAGACTTCTTTGGCGTGGTGTCTATACATTTTTTTGCTACTACTAATATTTGAATCTAAAACATAATTTATTTCAAATTATCACGACAGCTATTTGCAAATTGTCATTTCTCAGCGTAAAAGTTAAATCAAGTTTTTTTTTATCTTTGCCAAAGTTTCTTCAAGCTGCTTTGATTTACATTCGAAAACTTGAAGATCATTAACGTAACAATAACTAAAATCAAATTTGCCGTGAAGGTTTTTATACCGCATTTACACATTCGCACGAATGGCGAGTCGAATGTGTAGTCGGTTCGTTCGTCATTTGCCTTGTCACTCGCCTTGCCGCTCGTGGCGCTTGCTTCTTAAGCGGTTTTTGGGGACTTGCTTGTGTCGGCGACTGCGACTGCGAGTGACGAGGCGAATCACGAACGCGAATGTGTAAATGCGGCATTAGATGACACAGAAAAATTAATGACGATTATGAGAAAATTGTGTTTAAAATACACTGTTTTAAATTGATTTGATTGAAAATGTTGCCAAAGCGAAGCAGTTCTCGACTGTTGGTGTATCATATGATTAAACATTTCAATTCCTACCTTTCGCACTTTGGCATTTAAGGGAACGAAGAACTGCTAAAATACTTTTGACAAAGTTGATATTTAATATAGGCCCGTTGTTGAAATAAATTAATTTAGTTAACCAACAATTTGAAGCATAAAAGATGATTAAATATAGTATCTGCTCTTTATAGAAAATCTTCTTGCAAATTATTTAGCCTCTAGAATTGTAATGGGATCGTCAAAAAATGTAAATTTGTTATTATTGACCAGTAGTTAATAATAAAAAATTATTTACTTGACGTTGAACAAACGGCATTCTAATATATATGTAAATCAAAATAATGTACAGTCAATTCCGCTTAATGGGGACACATCGGGAAATGACATTTTGTCCCCATTAAGCGGCTGCCCCTCTTAACCGGATTTCATATAAAACTTTCAATTTTTTAGAATTTAATCACAAGAAAAATAAAAATCAATTTTAACATAATAATAAGTGCGTATGTACATAAGTAACAAGTTCTACATACACCTTCGAGCGTTCCATAAATTATTGAACGAAAATACAAACAGCGTTGAACAGCCAAATGGAATAAATGAGATACTGCACTCTCATTGTGCATATTTATAAAAAATCCCAAAACACCGAATTTTTGGTTCATGACATGATATCCTGCAAAGTAAAAATTTCATCCCTAACCTCTTCAAGGGTCAGTTGCAACCCCTAAAATTTTAAATAAGAAGTAGGGGCTTATGATACCTCATTTGAAAGGTCTCTTCATGTTTTATTCAAAAATGCTATGGTTTAAAAATTTATTACATAAACAACTGACAATCTATTAGGTGACACTTACCTATCTGCCACTCTGTTATGTTACATACTTTCAACCATACCATGTATAACAAATTAATTGTGTTGAACTGGTAAAACCTCTAAATTAAAAAAATTAAAAAATCTATTGCAAAAATTAACGGTAAAAAAAAAATTAATCTGTTTAACTAAATTGGATACAACAAACTAAAAAATCAAAAATTAATAGCGTGAAGTCGTGTGAATTGTATCACTAAAAACGCTAACTGTATTTAGATTACATAGAATTATACAACCAGCCAAACGTCTGCTGGTGTCTCTATTAACCGGAATATTGTTCCAATTAAGCGTTCAAGTTATGTATTAGTTTAATGGTTTGCTTATGTTTTTAAAGATTTGTTCCAAATAAACGGCTGCCCCTCTTAACCGGCGTCCTCCTTAAGCGGAATAGACTGTATTGTAATACTTGTCGTGGAAAAAACAAATTGTAATATGCATCTTAGTATCTTAGTTACACCGACCTACTAGACTTTTCCTCTAAAGAACATTTGAGGCGTGTAGGATCAAAACATGCAATCTCCATTTTTTGCTAAAATTGAGTTAAAAGTTGAGATAGATTGTCAAGAAACGTTCCCTTCCTTAGGTTTATGGAGTTAGTATCAAAACCAGTTAATTCCTGAGAAATTGCTTAACAAAAATGTGCGTTCGGTTCAAAACATGCAATCTCCAATAGTCGTTCCATATCAAAGAATGCAATCTCCATGCAGCCAATGAGAAGCGTTCATTGGACCTAACCTTAGTTTTTACGTTAAACAGGCTTGTATACGTGTTTCGTTATTTTGATTCTTGAATATAGTGTTTCTAATTAGTTTCAAGTTCAATCTTATATAATTAAACTTTATACAACTAACCCTATTGTAGTGACGCCTACTAAAGCAAGAAAAAGAATTGCACAACCTACCAAGTGGAAACGTAATATCTTGAAGGCAACAAGGTACGTAAAATTCTTATTTTAAAGACATGATTTGTTTTGTGTCTGAATAAATTATAATTTGTTTATTACCAAAAAAATGTATATAGTGAAGACTGTGTACTCCCTGGTAACTGATCTTTTTTTCGATATGTCAGGTGCACAGCAAAAGAAATGCCTGCATATCCTACCTGTAATTATCTTAAAGGAGCTTTCCAATGCAAAACCTTGACTATGAAAGATATACAAAAATTTCACTCATCGTTTTATTCATCCAATATTAAAACCAGCCAAGATACTTTAATAATAAAATACACACAAGCTGTTCCTATTCAGAGACGTCGGCCAAAAAGTGGCATTAAAACTGCCAAACAGTTCCAGGTAAAATGTTTTGTCCCCAATAATAGCAATAAGCGACTAGTCCCTGTATGCCAAAAAAGTTTCGAAACAATTCTTCATATCTCGAGAACAAGGATACACAATGTTGTAAAGCAATTTTATGAAACACACGCTTCCCCTATGGAAAGGCGCGGTGGTGACCATAAGACTTTAAGATATGCTCAAAAAGTAGATGCCATAATTGCTCATATAAAAACTTTGAAATGTAGTGAATCGCACTACTGTCGAAATAAGGTGTCTGCCAGAATGTATCTTCCATCCGAGCTTAACATCAACAAGCTTTATAGAATGTTCATTCAAATTGAGGGAAATCAGTCGATTAAAAAGTGGTTGTTTCGATTTGTTTTCAACCGTAAATTCAAGTTAAGTTGTGAATTGAAAGAAAGGATTAAAAAGGCCGAATCAGCTGAGAAACTAAACATCATGATGGAACAGCAAATACACAAACTTAAAGCTAAAGCATTTTACTCTTTACTAAAAGAAGAGAAGGAACATATATGTACATTTTCATTCGATTGCTAAAAAAATCAAACTCTTCCAAAATTACCAGATCAGTCTGTGTATTATAGCAGACAGCTATACATGCATAATTTCACTATAGTGCAAGGTACCTCAAATCAGCCACTTACAACAGAGAACGTTTTTACCTACTCTTGGACTGAAGACCAATTTCCAAAAGATTCCAATTTAATAGCAAGCGCTGTTTATCATCGCCTAGTAAACACAAGATTTAATGATCATGTTAAAATTGTCCGGTTAGTGGCAGATGGATGCGGAGGACAAAATAAAAATTCGACGTTAATATGCATGTGTTCTGCTTGGTTAACTAAAAAAGCACCTCAACACATTAAAGAGATAGAATTAGTGTTCCCCGTTGTTGGACACAGTTTTCTTCCACCAGACAGGGTGTTTGCCAATATTGAAAAGCGGATTAAAAATATTGAAGTAATTGTCAAGCCAGATTTGTATATTGATATTTTCAAGCAGTCCGCAACTGTAATACAAGTAGGTGGCGAATGCAATGTTTTAAATTGGAAACAGGAAACAGCACATCACTTTAAACTCCCTGGTTCTTGGCACTTTCCTTTTGCAAAGGCGAAAAGATATAAAACAAACGTACTGATAAGAGAAGAATGTCATTGCAAAACTTATCTTGGTGCTTACAAGACTGTAACTAAGAAAAATCACACTGTTAGTATGGTTAATCCTGAAGTACTTCCAGAAGGGTGTGCAGTCAAGCTCGCTAAATTAAAAGATGTGCAAAATTTGTTAATAAAACATTATGGTGCTCATTGGAGGAACGACCAAGATTTACAATATTATTCTAGGCTAATTTGCAACGAAATAACTGAAAATGTGAATGATGAAGAAAATGATAATGCAGTAGATGGTCATTGTGTCCGAATGGAAGAAGAACCTAATGTGACTGTATAAAATATTACCTATTTATTTAAACTTTTTGTATTAATAAACTTAGTAACTACGCATGTTTTTTATCTTTGTCTTCATAAATATGCTTGAGAAAATGTTTTCTTTTTTTTGTAAATTTCTGTTTTAACTTTTTTTTATTTTGCATATTGGGATTAAAGTGCAATTTTTAAAAAAAGTTTTTATTTGCTGTCTACCCTCAAGAAAATAATAATATGGTAATAGTAAAGGAAAAAGTCTTAACAAAACCTGCAATCTCCAAAGTTGTTAGGATCAAAAGTAGTAAAATCCAATGGTTAGGATCAAACGATGAAATCTCCATAATGTTTGTGTTAATTACATTATAAATACTATTCGCATTTGCAATGCATTATGTTTTATTGATAACATTGATTCAATGCTGTCTACTGATCATTTATTTGAATTTGTACGGCAAACAGAAATATAGTAGCAGTTTTTTGCGATTTGTCAAAAACAAGGAAGAGTGGAGATTTCATGTTTTGATCCTACAAGCCTCATTTATTTGATCAGGACATTTCATCTGGCACGAAAGTTATTCGAAAGTTAACATTAAATTACTATTTTAATACTTTGAATTTCTGAAAAACGATATTTGTTAAGCTCATTAATAAACCGTCACTACCACGTAATCAAGAAGTACGCAGTAACCGTGAAACTTGGCGTGAGTTTGAGAAATTTCATTTTCGACATAAATAATAAACCGTGTTTATCAAAAGCAGCTGCGGGACGTTTTAACCGTAACCGTTTAAATTTTCAAAATAATTTAATAATGCATGTGTCGAATGAATAATTCCAACCCCTAAACATGAAGTCGTTTCTAACTACATATAAGCGATCTCATTGAATCGATATTAGTCGTAGGTATACAGCGTACTATAAATTTTGCTGCCAGTGGCAAAATAGTCCTTCAAAATAGTTTGTCAATTCTCATAAATTGCACGAGTATTTTTTTATTACCAATAATTTTTTTTAAAATCTAGTAAAATTTTAGCTTTCTCTTAATTACTAGTTGTAATGGATTATTAGGGTCCCAATTTATAAATAAACAAGAAAAATAAAGTGGTCATATTTTTGTAATTATGAAAGTTGGTGCGAAGTTGAGATAAATAATAAAATGTGATGATCAAATTTCCAAATAATTTATTATTGTTTATAAGTAAATTAACACGTCATGAGTGAAATTCTTTTTTTAGAAATTTGCGCCTAGTATTTTACTGCAAATAAATTAAAAACATGTTCAAACATTGCAGAGTGTTAGAATTACAATTCGTCAACTTCCTTTTTATTGTGCTGCTTTTACTATAAGGGTATTTTATTGCTATCATAATTGTTTTCCGATTAGTATATATTTCGTTTAATAGAAAGTCTAGACTGCAGTCATAAATAAATAAAAGCTTGTAATAACTTCAGTTTCACCCTGAAACTTTATTTTATTGGTGTGGTTAGTGAGCATAATTTGAGATTTTTATTTGAAATTTGTTTAACAAAACAACATTGTGATTACTTTTATTATTCTAAATTTAATGATATATGCAAAGGGTACCAAAATAATGACCACAATAATCTTAGAGACCATTAACAACAATTATGGACACATGTGTAAATATTACGTGAGGATTTGCTTTAAATAAACTATTTTGAAGTATAATAATAAATGTGAATGTTTTAGTGGTAACAATAATTGTTTTTCAATATTTCTCGGTATACAGTGTGTCCACGGATGGGGTTGCGCATTTTAGTAAACTTTCTTATTTCTCAATTGGCGAGAAAACGCCATTCTTGATAAAAAGTTCTACTTATCTTGGGAAATCATTAACAGTTATCAAATTTCTATTTAAATGTACAGGACGCTCTAAAAATTAGAAAGTATAAAATCGACCTTAAGCAACGCACCGCTATTTTTCATTTTTGTGAAAAATGTTATTTCACAAAGTTGCTTCGAAATGTAACAAAAGGTTAAATATAAATTTTGGGTTAAGGGCGAGTGTTACCCTCAGATTTAAATCTAAAATTTGTTATTACTAATAGTTTAAAAGTTAGATTTATTTATTTTCTCGCATAATTTACCCTTTTAATTTATTGCTAAAAAGCCAAATTTTAGATTTAAACATATCAACGTTCTGAGGGTAACACTCGCCCTTAATATCCTCCAAATATGTATGATCATTATCACTGGCGAAACAACCTGTATTTATTTTTTTTGCACTTTTTGCATTATCTTAAAAAATGGAATTTTTAAAAATGCGAAAAATCGCGAATTGTGCGCCTGTATTTAACACTTAGATACACATAAATTTAAAATTACAATGACTCATTCTTAAATCTAACAATAAGTTAGGAGTCAAGAAGGTCCATTATTGGGTCGCAATTAAAAATACACAATTTTAAATTAAAGCCCGAATTTTTTCACTCATAAGATTTTTTTTGAGTGCGTGCAACTGTGTGTATCACCTAATGGTCGTTCACATTTCACAAATTCAATTTTTTTCTAATTACTCACTTCGATTACCCCTAAAAGCTTTTAACAATATAAAGTTCAAAGCTTTTTGTGGCAATTTATTTGTCTGGCATAGATCAATCTGTATTTATTTTCGACCTTATACTTTGTAAAAAAACTACTTCAAATGCATTGGCAAATATAATCTATATGTATTAGCATTTCGGTCTGTAAGAGCTGAATGTTACAACGTCAAATACCTTTCATTTCAATTTAAAAATTGTATTTTAAAAAATTCCACTGAGTGTATTGCATTGCATACACATACTTGCATTTCTTGGAATATTTGCCGAAACTTAATTCAATTTACTTTGCATATTTCTAGTGATTCGATTTGTTCATTCGTTCAACTTGCACATTGTACTCTCTTCGCTTATCAAAGAAAATCGTGTCCAGGGGATTCTATAAAACATAGATCGTTTTGATGTTTGTCAGAATTTGTCTTTGTTATTGTTGTATTATTTCCGTTTGTTTGCTTTGTAAAAATTAATTTTGTTTGCCGGAAAGAAACTAACAAAAAACACCGCGGAAATTTTAATTTAATTGTTCAGTAATTTCAATTACGACCAGTTTAAATAATCTCAGCTAATGAAGGTTCGTAATTTTAAACTTGTAATCACATTTTTAATTAAAATTACGCGTCTGATTTCGTATCGATAAAATCAGGATTTTAATTAGGTCTACATTGTCTGACATTTTTTCCAACAAAGAAATTCCTTGCGCGAAAACGACAAATATTGCAAATCGACGACAAATTGGGACAGCGTTTTGTGAAGTGATTGAACGTCAACTAAATTGACGCTATAATCTTTTCGGCTTTTTTCAATGATATTCGTTTACTCAAAAACTGACAAGATGTATTAGGTTCGATACACTCCGAGAATGACTAAATAAATCAACACGAATTTGATGGATTTGAAATCGACACTGTCGATGATTGAAAAAAATAAATTTAGCAAGAATTACAATTAGTTAAGTCTGGTCTATGTATGGTAAGTGGGCTGTTCTACTTTTCCTTGCACGGAACTGATCGCAGTAATAATGCATGATAAAAGGAATATTTATCATCTTACCAAATCGCTTCTTTACATAATTCATCTTCAAAAATTTTACAATAGTACATTTTTTGAATAAAATTATATTTCACTTATAAATTGTGGTAACATAATGGGTCCACAAGACTATCTAGTATAAAACATTAATTATACTGCAGACATTTGATAATCGGCTACGGATTATTGGTGATCTCAGAGGTCAAAATATGCAAAATATGCCTTTAAAATAATTTGTCAATTCTCATAAATTGCATGAGTAATTTTATATTATTAAGGTACATAAAGGGTGTTACAATAAGAGCGCAAGATTTGAATTTTAAATAAAACATAGTTTTATGTAGCAAAGTATTGAAATATTTAGTAATTTATAATGTATACATTGCGAAATTATGTATGGAATAACACATCCAGTAAATGGCCGCCAAGGCTTTGTTGGCAGATGCGTACTTTTTTGGCAAAATTTTCAATAACGGTTTTGCATAAATGTAGCGGTATTTCGTTGATACAGCGTTCAATTTCGGCCTTCATTGCTTGGGTGGTCGTGGGCTTGTTGGCGTAAACCTAAGACTTCAGAAACTCCACAGGAAAAAGTCCATCGGTGTTAAATCGCAAAATCGTGGTGGCCAATACTGGTCACCAAAACGGGAGATGATACGATCAGGAAAAGACTCGTGCAAGACCGTCAATGTTTCACAGGCTGTATGGCTAGTGTCACCGTCCTGCTGAAACCACATGTCTTCAAGAGCAATATTTGCCAATTGAGGCACAAAGAACCGGGTTATCATGTGGCGATAACGTTCGCCATTTACCGTTATTGCATTACCTGCCTCGTTTTCAAAGAAAAATGGTCCAATAATCCCTTCAGACCACAATGCACACCAAACAGTGACACGTTGGAGATGCATTTGTTTCTCATGAATCATTCGTGGATTTTCTGAGCCCTAAATGCGACAATTTTGCCTATTAACGAAGCCATCAAGGCGAAAATGGGCTTCGTCACTGAACATGTTTTTGTTCACAAAATCGACATTCACTGCTTGTTGTTCAATGATCCAATTGGTGAACTCTCTTCGATGTCCATGATCTGTTGGCAAAAGTTGTTGGGTCAATTGAACTTTGTAAGCATGGAGATGCAAATCTTTAGTAAGAATACGGTGAAGAGTGGCTGTTGAAACGCCCAATTCTTGTGCACGATGACGAATCGAGGTCCCTAGATTCTCGTCCACATTTTCGCGAACTGCTGTGATATTTTGTTCTGAACAAGCACTACGAGCTCGTGTCGTTTGTTTGACATCAATAAGTGAACCAGTATTTTCAAATTTTTCGATCATTCTCTTCACTATTGATGAATTTGGAAATTTATTTCTACCGAAAATTGGACGAATTTTACGAATCGTTGTAACGAAACTTTTACCATTTTGATAGTAATGTTTAACAATAATGACGCGTTGTATCGTGTATCGCTCCATTTTTACTAACTCCTATCTGTTTCCTATCAAACTGTCACAATTACTAACCTATCAAATCATGGCCGTCAAAATGACACGCAATTCAAATCTTGCGCTCCTATTGTAACACCCTTTAGAAACCAAGAAAAAATCTTTTTTTTTTAATCAGGTAAAATTTTGACTTTCTGTCAATTACTAATTGCTCAATTTATTGTTTTTTTTTTTTATGTACGAACAGCAAAATATTTTCACACAATTTAGTGTAATTGAAATAATTTTACTAATTTGCGTTCATTAAATAAAGCCATTTCCGTATTAGAGGGTATTTTTTAAAATGATTTACGACATAAGCTGGCCAATTCACCTAACAATGGTATTGGTTTTGGGTACTTGGCTGATTATTTATGACAGTCATAAAGTTAAGTTAAAAAGTGCAACGTTACATTTTACAGGACCGGAATAAAGGTCTTCGCTATTTCTTTAAAAGTTCACAACATCATAACTAATAACTACACGGTAATTATAATCATAATAAAAAATAATTTTTGCAATATTAGATTTTAAACTTGACAAGAAAATCGCTTACCAGCTTCTAATTTTCGTTAGTATATCTGTCTATAATTTTGTTTTTTAATTTTGCCGTCTGCAAAGTCAATATGCCTATCGGTTATTGAACCTTCCCATAAAATAAATTGCTTAATTCACCCAAAGTTTAAAAACCCTGGTCACAACCCTAGGTCACTTTGTGAATAAAGAAACATTCACATTCGCAACAAATCTTCCAACACTTAAACATTGTTGGTAAAAAGTGAAATTAAAACTTTGTTTTGTGGAATAGCGAACATTTGTGTTTAATTCAGGTATAATCATGCCATTTCAATACTCACTCGAGAAGAAGCTTGAAATGCTTTTAATTGATGGGTAATGGGGCATCACTTTGAGCATCTTTTATAAAATAAACTTAATATTTACCTATTAAAAACTTATTTTATTTTTCTCACAAATTCCAGAATACGGGTCTGGCAACAACTAAAACGCCGTTCCTTTCAGTTTTATAGGTCGATCATCAGGTATTGTTACGTGGTAGACCGTATTATCCATTGTTGGAAAGTCATAGATAAAAGTATTTTTCGTGCTTTATGTTAAATTTGATTTAACTCAAAAAGTAATAATTTTTTAACAAATCAAATTGCAATTAACAATGCTACGAATAATTTGACAAATTTTCAAATAAAAAACCAAACATGGAAATTTTACCCGAAACTCTTTGTTTTACTTTTTTGGCTTCAAATAATTTTTTTTTGTAAAACTTGTAAACTTCAACTGATGTGACATGTAAATTGCATACTTTCCCCTTAATCTTTAATAGGTATTATGGCCGGGGCGGTAAAACTTAACTCGCCCTGTAGTTCGTCAGTCGATACCATGTAGACTAAAATGCGCTGTCATTAGACAAAAAATTATACCCGAACAAATAGATTTTTTCTGTGTTTAACATCTGACCAGTGAGTGGATGAAAGTCAAATATCGGTTGGGTGTAGGAAGAGCTTTAAATATCGTATGCAAAAAAAAGTTAATTACTTGGTTTGCCAAAATAAAAATTAATGAAAGCTCATCAAATATAAATGCGAAATATATTTTTACTTCGAAAGAAATGAAAATATGTCTGCATAATTGTAAATTGTCAATTCAATAGTTGAAAATCTATTATAAATTCTGAAATCTCTTTCTAACCAAACTCATTATGGAAGCAATTTTTTTCACATATTTCTTTGAATTATTCAGATTCGCCTCGTAAAAAAGAATTGATTACATAATCAGTTGTACAATGTCATACGGTCGATCTTCCATATAACAACCTATCATGCCGATCTTAAAATAATTCTTCAGATAAAAAATTCGCTGTGTTGGTATCAAATATTTTACCCCTATCGGTGAAATTCGTTATGAAATGCATTAAAACGTGTTCAAGGTGAAAAAGTATATTTTCTGAGGAAACGTAAAAGCGGTGAACGCCGTAACGTGTTTTCACAAGTGTATAATTATGAGTGTCAAACTTCAAACGGTAAAAAGTAAATTTTTAATTTTTGAGATGTAATTCCGAAAATATTTATACCATCAAGTTCAGAATTTAATTTTTCGTCGACAAGTAAAATGTGTAAAATAATTTTAAGTTTTAAATTGGATTTCTTTGAAGCGCGTTTTCACAAACCAAACGATTTAGGCCAAGCAACACAGCAAAAAAAATGTCATAATTTGCCATAAACACTACCCGGAAACCGACTGTACGATTATATAAAGGACAGTTAGTAGATCAATTTGGCATAATTTTCCACTCGAGGACCATAATTTTTAATTTGTTATGAACAATTTAGAAGAAAAAAATCGTTTTTTTTTTAGTTCTTTGCTTGTAAAATGGAAACTAATGAAGCAATCTTAATATTGTGAATAGACGAATTGTAGACAATTAAATTACGAAGAGAATGAGAGGTCGAATGTCCCGATCGAATAATTACAACCGGAGAAAACCGGAGAAAACCCGAAAATTTCAGTGTTTTTTAAAAAAATTCACAATTCCGACATTTTTTAATTTTAAGAACTAAAACTTTGCACGCAAATAGCTATTTATATGTATTTTATGTGTGCAAAACCCAGATTCTGTTGGACTAACGGTTATTGCACAATCACCATTTCAATTTTTTTTTGCGATATTTTCCAAGAGGGCTTCTTGCTCCTGTGGTTGTCCGATTTAAATTTTAAAAACAGAATTGGAAACTAGACGTATAGGGCAACAAAACGTTCATCTTCGATTTTCCATAAAATGCAGCAAAATAGGTGAAAAACGGTCGTGAATATGAGTAAAAACGGTCGACCCCGCGAAAGTGGTCGAGTAGTGGGGGGTGACAGCCCGTGAGGGAAAGCGCGGCCTAGTTCTAGTCCTATATAAAAAACTTCCCCTCAGCGGCCGGTCTTCCCCCACTACTCAACCACTTCCACTTCCTTCTAAATCTGTTATCCAAACAAGTCCTTACATCCCCATCCTGTTGAAACCACATTCTTCCTCTAATTTCTAAGGATACACCTTCCAAAAGTATTGGTAAAACGTTTTGCAAGAATATAAATAAATATCACCAGTCAAATTATTCTCAAAAAAATAGGGACCAATAATGTAATCGTCTACTGCACATTGATTGAAAAGACGTTCTGAAAATGTCTGTGTCGGGGATTTTCCAAAGCATAATAATACCAGTTGTGGCGGTTAACTGCTCCATTATTTGAAATTTTTGCCTCATCGCTGCACATCACCAATCTTAACAAATCCTCCTGGTGATCTTCCTTATCTTGAATAAAATTACAAAAATTGTAACGTTAATTTTTGCGCTAAGGTCACATGGTAGAGATGAAATTTATTTCCTTTTATTATTCTACATACTGACGATTGTTTGTTGAAATCTCTGGGGTTGGCTTACGTGGGGGTTATCATCTATTAGTTCGATTACACGAACTTCGTTGTTTGTTCGTCGCTGTTGGACACCTATGCCTTTTTGGTTTTGGTCAATTCTTCCTTAATTAGTTTTCAAGCTGTTTAAATGTTTTGTCGGTTGGGTGTCTACGCTCAGGGTAACAATAGCTGTATAATCTGCCTGCAACAACTGCATTTTTGTGACACTCGCCGTAGATTATGACTATATCCACTCGTTCATCCTTTAAATACATTTTGCAAATTTAAATTGTCACTTTTACAGTAATTTTTGTCAAGGTTTTGCAAAAACATCACACTTAAGTACCAATATGTTTCTTGTATCTAGCATGTTGTGATTTTTGAATATTGGGTTCCGTGAATTGGGCGTAGACTTCGGAAAGTTACGTGAAACACCCAGATAACAAAATTATGAATATTCTTCTTCTTCTTTTTGAAGTCGATTCGCCTGTTTTTATTACTGGATACAAAATAATGTCGGCTGTTATGGCTGCTTTTTGGAGATTGATTTCCAACTGTTATGCCATCTCTTTGGAGATCTCCCTGAATGTCTACCGCTATTTAGGTTTGATTAAAGCTGGGGAACCCAACCTCAAAAAATGCAGAGTTTTAAGAAACTATCTATCGCTTAGAAAGTACTTATCAATATATAATTTTCGAGGCAACAGTTGTAAACATAATGTTACCACATCTAACGATATATTTGCTATGGCGAAGAAGTGCCTAGTTTTCAAAAATTAACCTCCGAAAGTGCAATTCTCGCAAAAAATGTAGTAGTGGGGTTTTTTTACTGAAATCTTTAGCATTACGAAATATTTTGCAATGCAGTTTACAGCACTTATAGAAAATATATTGCCTTGTAAGAAAATATTTTTTTTTATTGCGGGAAAGTTGATAACTTAAGAAGAAAAAAATTGGCCACAACATTTTTTTTAAATATAGTGTGACAGTGAACACACTACAGCACAAGAAGTAAGTTATATTGTAGAAATTCCTTCGGGGTACTTATACAAAACATATAGTAGTAATATGACATGTTTTTTTATGATAACATGTTGAATATTTTTGAAAAAAAATCTAAAAGTTGTGGTACGAAATACAGTATTATTTGATCGCGTTTTTTATTACTTTCCGAACACAACATCGTCAACAAATTACATAAAAATGTTCCTTTAGCACCTAAGAAATAGTTTCCGTAAAACAAATTGGATAAATGTCTAAATTTTACATTTTTGGGGAAAAGTTGTTTTCCCATAAGACATAAATGTATTCGCAGCTATGATTATTTTAGTCAAATAGTTCGTCCTTCTACTCACAGATGTCCTGTCAAATCTGTACCTTTTTGATTGACGGCATGGATAGAAAAAATGTGTTTGCAGCCTGTTACGGGATTAATTATAGCAGGTACATCTATGAAAACGCAAAATTGGCAAAGAATTAGCAAAAAATTATAGACTAATTGTTTTTGCGACTGAGTTTACCGTCGTTATCGCCGCAGACTATAATATAAATAATATTAATAAAAACGTGCAACTCTTTTTTTTGTTCTTTCTCTGTTCAATACTTAAGTTTCAAACCTTATTAGTTAGGATACCTCTTTGGTTGCCTAAACATTTTTTATTTTAAGGTCCGGGAACCGCTAAGTAATGCACAATTCTTCCGCTCAAGGGGTACCAATTTTGCCCCTTAAATGTTCCAATATGCAAAACAATGTGGTATGCAACATTTTGTTTGCACTTATAATGGTTATTTATGTTATGAGGACGAAACGCAAAATATTTGTTCATCTGTGCAGCATACCTACATAATACTTTTATATATTTAATAGGTGTTTCCATAGAAAGCATGCACCTTCTCCAGTCATTTTTACTTTTCGACCGCGCGAACGGCCCCCAGATATTAGAACCGAAATACACATTCTTATGGTATAATTGAATAAAAAGCATCTTTTTTTACTCGTTCCTTTGATTCATTCGGCGTCGTCTCTGGATCAAACCCATTCATGACAAAAAGTATTGATTTCATAACTAGTTGTGCAAAATATTATTGAAAACGTATTACAGCAAGAACAAACAAACACAATATTACATAGATCTTTGATTCAATAAAATAACAAAAACGAAAACAAATATTTCAGTTTCAAAAAGATAGATAAATTTGGCACCAAAACATATTTAGAAACAGTTCCACAAAAAAAGGAACCGAGCAGTTCATAAATGGAAGAATAAACTTTTTTACTTGGGTAATTTTGAAGGTTTCAGCATTTTCGTACGTGCGAAAGGCTATATTTTTTGTTGTCACTAAAATCGTAATAAATTTTACCGCACGAAATAAACTCAGAAGATCGATATTATTGCCTGAAGACTCGTGCTTTTACGTTTGACAAATGCGGCCGATATGACAGAAAACTTGTAGTTCCAGAATAAATTTGTTTAACTGTCCCTTCTAGACAAAAGAAATCCCGAGTAACGCCTAAAACACTGGAGCCCACCCCGAAATAAATTTTCTCAATTCTTTTTAGGACTTCCCAGATTTTTTATTTGAAACCGCTTGTTTACAGCAGATCGGCTAATTCGCTCCAGTCTAGTCACGTTTGAAGTACAGACATGTGTGTGCTTCATTAGCTGCTGCATGTCCGTCATGCTGCGTTGGAACTTTGTACTTGTTAGAAAAATGCTCTTTTATTCTTTGGCGTTGTTCGCAATTAATCAACTTGTATTTCATGTATGACTGTCATTTTTAATTAGTTCTTTTTTACTAAGAAAACCCTAAAGTGAAAATTCTAGACAACATAAATTTCTGCTTTTTGTTACGGATCGAGCATATTTTGTGCTCGTGCTAATCACCCAACCAGCAATTCGTCCCACATTCTCTTTGACCGGTTTCATGTTTTGATAATTCGAATCAGCTGCAATGATTATTTCGTCAAGCTGCATATCTAAAATTTTGCTCGATGTATGAATACTTCAGCATTTTGAATTCTTATCGTTCGCATTTTCATGCTACTTCGTTAACTCCGTAAGAATCCTCCTTTTCACCTTCTATAAAGTGCAGTTAAATTTGAATTAATTTCATGTCAGTACTTTAATTTATTTTACGGTTTTTATGAATAATTTTATGTTTAAATGTTATGTTTAAATATGCAATTATCTAAGAGACTGCAACGGTTTAATCCAATTTATCCAGAAAAAATTAATTCACTACTCAAACAGTCAACTAGAACGAATTGTGTCCGAATGGCGGGGTTCTACTGTAAGAATAAATTACTGCGATTAGTAAAAGAGGATCTTTGCACCACAAAAACAGTGTCTTGGTTTTTCTCTCTTTATTTTGATAAATACTGGGTTTTTCAAAAGTCAAAAAGGTTTTTCATTTCTATTGTCGATTACTTGCAAAAAGTAACTGAAAAGTATAAAACAGACGTGAAAAATGAATGAAGTGTATTCGTAATAAATCCGAAGTTGACTGGAGCGGTTTTATTGACTTCAGCAGGTTCGCTCACTGGAACGATAAATGATTTTCCGTATTTATTTGTCTAAAAGTATTTCCGCCCTATAAAAGAAATAAATTTTTAGCGAACGATTAATATAACGTGCAGAGTTTAGTTATTTTCTTTACAAGTTCCAAAAGTAACACTTTTCGTGCGAGGAGTGGATTTTAAGAAACGAGGCGAGTAAAGCACAGACGAGTGTCGTAAAGAACGTATATTAGAGACGACCCCCGTATCCAAAGATCGGCATAATCTATGTCCAGTTGGTTCAAATTTCGTCACAAGTCCACGATGGCAATTTGTTGCACATAATATGTAGAAAACGCATTTGACGCATTTGACAATCCCAACAAAACAATTTTTGTTAAAGAATATAAATGTTAGTCCTTTATTCTTAAAAACCGCACAAAACATTTCATACTTTTCAAAAGCACCAGTGGCGCCTGCCATGAAACCTAGTTTCGTGGACTAATCATTAATTTTGTTCTGATCTTAACCTAAATGACTACTTATCTATTTAAGTAAATCCATCGATATGTTCTTTAGGTTGTTCTGATATACATATCGTACCGTGCTCAACTTCTACATGTAATAAATTAGGTTACATCTAATGGTTTAGTCCCCTTTAATCGTCGGATATATTGCTGAATATTCACCACCGCAAAGCTTCTACGTAATATTGAAGGTGAAACATGAGTTCTTGCTGGTCAGTAGACCTTAGGATCTCTTCCTTTCCTGTTGGTATCGCAAAATCTCGCTGAATATCTGTATCTCGCACATATCAAGAGTCGTTCATCATCTTACGCAGCACTTTATTCTGGAAATATGGTTCCTTGTGTAATATTTTTTCTTGAGCTATAGTCCAAAGGAGGTGTCCATATCACAAACAAGCAATACTTTCTACATGTAGCTGGCCTTGTACTTGGAAATAGTAATTGTTTTTAGTTTTCAATATTATTATACCATTCACTATCTCCACAAATTTAATCTTTCTTGTCGAATGGATTCCGTTGTGAAGATGATGCGGCTGTTGAGGTGCATTTTATTTCGACAATCCCACCGTCATCAAATCAAATTCACTGTTTCCTTGGACTCCCGTGTACAGCTCTTTTATGAATAATTGAGCCATTGAGAACCACAGTGGTGTAAGTCAAAAATTGTCGATTTTTAGTTATAGCACTTTCCCAGCGCATTAAGTTGAAAACCAAGTGATTTAAGTGTAGCTCAGCTATTTTTCAGGCGAGAACATCGTCAGTGCGGAGTCAAAACCTCGTAATTTATGAGAAACTGAAACGCAAAACTCAACTTTTCTCCAAAAAAGTATGACTTACACCACAATGGTTCTCAACGGTTCAATTAGAGGGAATTCACGAGGTTCCAAGTTGAAAGAAATTGAAGCAGCTTCGCATCGAGTTTGATATGAGTCCCTTCCACTAAAATTAATGCTTTTGCCGCCAACGAATTTGCTAAAATGAAATTGTAACACTCAGCTGCATTATTGTCCACGTTTAGCAGCAAACTTTCTCCATTTCTTGCAACTCTATCAACGATTGCCGTAACATTTTGATAAAGGCCAGATATACCTTCATTTCTGAAGTCCACTCTTCATTAACTTTAGGACCAGTGCAGAAGTAAGACAACCAATCATCGTGTTCCTCAAAAACGTGATTAGATCCATTTCGAATGTCTTTGCGAAGATGCGTAATTTTTTTAACTATGTGATAATTCCGAAGAATTAGGATAGCCCTATTTAGTGGTACCTTGGACACTATTCCTTAACCGCTTAATTCTATCCTCACACAAATTTCTTATGGGAAACTCGATACATTTGCTTGCTACTATAGCTTCGAGTAAAGAACAAATATCATAAAAACTGCGATATCATGTGAATTTGCATTCAACGGTTTACTCAAAGTTGCAAATTTCTATTTGATAATAGGAAACATGGAACAATTAGTTTTGCACTGCAATGGCAATATCATCAATTATAATATAACAACAGTTAAATCTCATTTTTTGTTTAAACCAAAATGTAGATATTACATTTTTATTCCTATAATTTAAAAGATATCGAAAAAATTTCAATAAATATGAGAATTATAATGGCAGAACTATTTTTTCCTTGAGAAGTGATAGAAGATTTACAACAGGCTATTATTTTATTTTATTTTATTATTATTTTATGATCAAACGATCAACCCTGCTACTTTTTTTAATAATAGATGAAGTTTGAAACAGCTATAAGATTTTATAAATTTCTCAAGGTCGAGCTAGGTAAGGATCCCTCTGGGTTATTGGAACTATTCTTTTTTGGAATTTATTCTTCACTGAAAAATCTCTCAAAGTTTTGTACAGGAGTTCCGCAGCAAATATTTGCAGCACTCAACTTTTTGAATTATTCGGGTACGATAGGGACGAGCTTCCATCAATTTTTTACCCGACAGCGGTGAAGCCAGAAAGGAAGGGTTATATTTTTAATAGCCATATGTAGTATGTTTGTATTTACGTATGTTCCACTGTAGCGCCTAAACTATTCATCCGATTTTGATAAATGAAGTGTCAATCGATTCGTTATTATGGTCCGAGTGGCAATAGTGGGGTTACAGTGTTTTAAACTGTTCATCTGCTTGTTAGTAACACTACTGTCAACATCTCCAATCAAATACCCATATTTTAAATTACGCATTTCAATGCTCCTCATACTCTTATGCTCTCTCTCATGCTCTTACGTATATAAAAACTAATTGAAAAGCTTATTTAATCTTACGTTAACAAAGTACAAGATACAGAAAATAAAATTTAAACATTTTTTATTCATGCTGAAGTGCATTTATTTTGTTTAGGCTTAACTGACTTTGTTTACATCGGTGACCTTGTTTATGCATAACCTAATTTAAATACCGAAAGATTTTTATTGTAACAAATCGCTGTCCCCACAATTCATACGTGTTAAGCTTATTTAATCCGATCGCGGTTGTAATTTTTTTGTATTTTAAATCTCCTAATTTAGCTAAATTGCATTTTGTACAGTATAAATTTGATGGAAGTTGTATGCATGAAAAAGTAACTAATTCATTGCAAAATCTGCAGCTCAATAAAACCCAAATAAAATTTTGACGTTCGTATCAGTAGTACTGTACAAAAATGGTAATAAATTGGTAGGATACAAATTAAACAAAAAAAAAAGGATTTCCGGGTTTACTAATAAATCTTTTTCAGAAAAAAAATCAGTCATTACCACCTTATTCGGACAATGTAGTGTTAAAAGCCTCTTTGAATTTCTTATTAAGCACAAATGAGTATAAATTCATTTCTTTTGGGAAGGAAATATGAAATTTGCAGTTAATTAATCAAATATTTTATATTTATGCTTTAACTCTTTCATACAAAGGCAGGTTTGTTACGTTTCCCGAAATCATACAACTAGTTTCCAAAATATTTGAGAATGTTAACGAAATCTTAATGCAACACACTTTTGTATTTACCAGAATTGTTACAAAATAGGTAGTTATGCCGCTTTAAGTGTTAAATGTATCAAACCTCGCTAGTCTTCCCAAATTTCCGTTTGAATATTTTGTTTTCCACAAATGGATCCAATTACATATTAAATAAAATTAAAAATTTCTTAAAATAAATAAAATACTTTTTTCCAAGATAAAGGTTAAGTCTTTGTAAGTACTTTTGAAAAACAAACAATAATTCCAATGTGCTATTAATAGGATCAGAGTTCTTTGAAATTTTTTTAGTTCATATAATTGTAAAAATTCAACTAAAGGAATGACTTGCAAACGGCGTTATTCATGCTTTACAGTTTAATCTGCCTTTGTCTTGTCATTCTTGGTGCCTTTTTCTTGTTTTAAATAAAACCTGAAACCGTAAAGAGTCTAGCTCGATTTCAACAGCTCATTTAAATGAAGTTTGCTGAATTTACTTTTCCTTTGCAAATTAATTCACCAATGTTATTAAATTTAATTCAGACTCTTTCCAAGTTTCACAAATTTTAGAAGTTTAGAAATGATTATAGTAAAGTTGAGAATAAGTGCATGTAAAAGTATTATGTATCGATTTCTTAACAGTTAAATTTCTCGATACTGCCATGTTTCATATTTTGTGAAACTAATAAAGTTTTTCAATTTTTTTTGCCGAAGTTTCTAAAGGATTCCTTTGTCCATTAATACTTTCTTTTGACGTTATTTCTGAAATTGGATACATGTGAAGTTTCACGTATCTGTGCAAATGTGCGGATGAATTGTACACGTTGACAGTCAGGTATGCTGCACATACTACAGATAAGAGACGAATATAGCATAATTGTGGCAGTAACTGATATACACGTCTATTTATATGTTAACTCAGTTTTTGCTTGGAAGAGTTCTAAACACAATATCACACTGCAGTTATCTGAATGTAGATAGTTTGTTTTGTAATTTTTAATGTTTTCTTTTGTTTTGGAATTTTATTTTTCAATTTATTATTATTTCAATTATTTTATTAATTTTCAAAATTGCAGTCCTAAATAAAATTTAGATTTTTCTTTCATTTTCTGTTTTTATAATGTTAGAGTAACTAATAAACAACAATTCATTAGTTTAAGAAAAGCAACATTTTTAATTCAACGAGCATTTGAAAAAGAAAACAATGTGCCACAATTGATTACAAAGAAACGTGCAAAGCCCCAGGGCAAGAAAATGATGGTTAATTTTGTATTGTAGGTGCGGCATATAGGTATTGCAGTTTGTAAAGGATTATGAACACACACAGCAACAATAAATAATAAACTGCGTATGGCGTGACTCGAATGCTGCTATGGTTCGTGTGTGCCGAATGTGTTTAATTTAATTTTTTCCAATTTTTTTTAGTTTCTGACCTTTGCACTGTTACATGAAACGAACGAGAATGAAATGGAGCCAAGAAAAAGTTCAATTTAGCAGGTACATCGACGCTTTGATGTCGTTCTGGATTTTTAGTCACATCTTGAATGACTCATTGAACTTTCGGTAATCGGAACAAAATTAGATGTTCGTTTAGTTCCGAACTCTTCATTAAAGCGAAAATTAACTGGCGACTTTTTTGTGCTAGGTTGTTTTTTGCCGATTAGTTGCACTTTTCTCGACAAGCTCGTGAGCAACGATAGTTTTGCTTTTGCCAAGCAAATTATTTGTTTTTATAGGTACAAATATTAAAAATACAATATTATTCAATTGGCCAGGCGAGTCAAATGCGACGTTTTATTTACAAGTCTTTAAACATTTTTTGGGGACAATATCAAAATTAAAATCAACCAGACTGATTCTGTAAAACGTCACTTTTCTAATCTTATTGAAAGGTTTTTAATTAATATAAAATTTGTTGCTTTACCATTTTGTATATCGATTCACAGCTTTTTATATTAAAAACGACTGTCCCAAAAAGTTTCATAAAAACTACCTTTACATATTTATTATCTAAATAACAGTATCTCGAAAATGGCAGATTGAATCTTCAGTGCGTTATTCAAAATCCAAAATTTTTGCTGTATACGGTGTGTTCCAAGATGAGGTTTCCTACTCTTATAAACTTTCTTATGTTTGCTTTGATGAGAAAAAACCATTCGTGATAGAAACTTTTACTTGTGTTGAGAAGTCATAAATAGTAGTTAAACTTATTATGAAGTATACAGCACCTTAATTTTTTATTTCAATGAAAAATGTTATTAACAAAGTTGTTTCAAACCTTAAGAAAAGCTTAAATTTTTATAGTAAAAGAAGCAAAAAATATTAACATTAAAAAACAATAAGAACAATAATAGAGATCTCGTATTGCTAAAAGTAACTTCTGTGGGCGAATTAGAGTCATAAGCTGAAACCTTTCCTGATTGAAAGTTCATGTCATAATAAGTCTAAATTCAAAAGTCATCACTGTCGTGTAGAAGAGAACACTTTGATTATTTTGTATTTATTTTGGGAGTCACGAGGAAAATGAAGACGAGGAAGACCGGCGCTTTTGAAATGAAAAACACATGTAAATAGTACGATGTAAGAAAGAAACCTTACCCAGGGAGACGGAGAAAATAAATTATTATAGAAGCTGAAAACGACGAATTAATAAAGGATAAGTTGAGGAAGCAAAAAAATTAGCCGTTTGAAGTTTGAAAATCATAATTAAGTACCTATATGTTTTGAAAAAACACGCTACAACGTTTTACTTCTTTAGCGTTTCCTAGGAGATATACTTTTGTATGATAAACTTCCTCTTGTTAGATCGCATCATATCGCAGATTCGATATTGAATCGACAGGTCAAGCACGAATATCCGAAACAGTTCGTCTGCACGGATTGCCGAGAGAAACGAATAATGGGAACGCGGATAATAGAGGTTTTACTGTACATGAATAAATGCTACTAGTAGTATAGCTATACGGGTTCGGGGTACTTTTGATATCAAATTGATATCAGTTTAATCGATCAGTGATTCATTTGTTAATGAGGTCATTAACCTAATGAGTAATTAGCTTAATGGGTTTTTAATGGGTTTTTAATGGGTTTTAACGGGTTTTTAATGGGTTTTTAATGACCTTTAGGTTTCAAGGTGAACAGGTGCATTCTTATGTGATGACGTCACCAAGTAATTAGCTAATGGGTTTTTAATGGGTTTTTAATGACCTTTAGGTTTCAAGGTCAACAGGTGCATTCTTATGTGATGACATAACCATGTACTTAGCTTAATGGGTTTTTAATGGGTTTTTAATGGGTTTTTAATGACCTTTAGGTTTCAAGGTCAACAGGTGCATTCTTATGTGATGACATCACCATGTACTTAGCTTAATGGGTTTTAATGACCCTCAAAGTCAACAGGTTCATTCTTGCATGATGACATCACCATATAATTATCTCAAATCCACTGGGTGCATTCTTACGAGAGTTTGGCGGATGCTGGTGAAAATCTGAGATAATGCGGTAACTGTCAGATAACTGATAAACAACTATGTGCGATCCAGCAGCTCATACATCATGTAGGATATCCAATTATCTACTTATCTGCTATCTAAATCTAATTATCTGATATCTAACATCGAATTATCTGATATCTAACATCGAATTATCTGATATCTAACATTGAATTATCTGATATCTAACATCTGATTATCTGGAGTATCATGATTAATAATATACTCGAATTAAAGGTTGGAAATTTTATAAACCTGACAATAAATTTTAAAGTTTCTACTAATTCAAATGAAATTCCAGGAATGTGATTAGAATGTGACTGTTAACCTCATTAGAAAGTACCAACAAAATCAAAGTTGTAAATTATAATTGATCCCAACAGCCTAACTGATAGACAACCTTACAGTTGCACGATCTAATGAGTGATAAACAATTTATAGGCACGCGAATTCTATAGTCGCAAAGAAACAGCCAAATAAGGTTACAATATACACAATCCTTCTGTAGCATAATCAACAATCAATCACATACATATCTATGTGGAATATCTGAATCTAAATAATTGTGAGCTATGATAACAAATTCCAGAAATATTAGTACTATGACTCATTACAAAGATGCAATATCAAAAACACTTCATTATTTGAAATAACTCAAACAATATTCATAATTCTGTAATATTAATATAAATTCAATACAATAACTATAAATAATAATTATGTATGTTAGTAGGGAATCTACAAATTTTCTACTTGTTAGGAATATTAGCAGTAACCATTCTAGTGTTATATCAAAATAATTGTGAGCGATAGTTATTAAAATAACTCAAAAAACTAACTAAAAAATATACTCGTTAAACACATTAACTCAACATCAAAAACATTTATTGAAATAACTCAAATAATCTCTATTACAAAAAGTATACCAATCTTACTTATTGAATATAAATACATTCTTTTAAATGCTCTTTAATACATTTGAAAATAATTTATTTTTTTTATCTAATGCGTATGCATAAATATTTAGCAGGCTCATTTTACTAGACGGCTGTGTACCTATAAGCCATCCATGTAACATGTGTGTGATATCGGAAAATTGCAGTAATCAAAAATAGCTCAAACTTGTTGTATGTTAATAATAATAATAACGCTGAATTCCAACACAATTAGTAATATAACTATTTACAAATATGTACATTGAACTCATTAAATCGATATTGAAAACATTTAGTGAAATAACTCAAACAATATTCATTATTCATGTATGTTAATAGTCAAAAAATAATTGACGATAACATAATGGAAAATTTCCAACTAATTAGTAAGATGACTCATTAGAAAGTACTCTGAAACACAAACATATAAAAGCCAACGGTAACAGAAACCACTCACTCGACAGTTTGAATTCGTTGTGAGTAGTAGTGTGTTTATTACATCGATACAAAATGTCTGCTATTGAATACAGTGTTCGGTTAGTAAAAATTTTACAAGAGGCTCTTTCCATTCTACGTCATGATGAGACCGCACGTATAGAGCATTTCATCACCACAGCAAAAAATCATCTTCGTGCTTTAAAAGCATTGATGCGTTCCACCAATACAACAGTGGCTCAAAAACAAAGTGTTGTGTCAGTGTGTGGACAAATTCGGGGTGCAATTGTTAAATTGCAGAATCTGCATTATCAAGGTGCCGGTATAGGTCAACGAAAGGAAAAGCGTAGTGATCGGGTAAGGTGGCAAGATATTGAGACGGCCTTCGCAAGCCGTATTCGAACCGGGGCTACCATAAATTTAAAACATATCGATATTCAAGCATTCATAGCTGATGCCGAGATGTTGGTTAAAATTAGAGTTCGCAATGCTGTGAAGAATGAGAATAATATAAAAGTTAATGCAATATTAACATGCGAATATGTGATAATTAAGGATGGTGAAGATGTGACGTCCATCAAACACTTCAACACGAAAAACACACCGATATGTGTGACAACGGACTTGACCGAGTGGTTTCTAACTGGTGTGAAAGAGCCGATTCTGCGAGATATGGAAGAATTTCAGGAGAAAGATTCAGGCTGGACGCTTCGCTCGATAGTCAACTTAATGTTGAATATCAATAAATATAACCCCATGCGTGCTGGAACGTATGTGGATCTTCCAGCACAAATTAAAAAGAAACAAGCATGCATCAATGTACACAACAATGATGTGTTATGCTTTAAGTGGGCCATCCTCTCTGCATTACACCCAGTGACTCATGGTAATAACGCTAAGCTTGTCTCAAAATACACTCGGTATGAACATGAATTAAATTTTGAAGGTATCGAGTTTCCGGTGATGCCCCGGGCAATACCAAAATTCGAAAGGCAAAACAACATGTCTGTGAATGTGTACATTCTACAAAAACACAAAAAGTCGTTTACGGTATCACCAACACACATAACTGGGTGTAAAAAAGATACACACGTCAATTTACTGCTCATCCAAGACAGTTATACTGATGAGGATGAGCAGTGTGATGATGATGAAACAATAAAGTGGTATTTAAAAACTTTAATTTTAAAGAGACAGTGCCATTTGTTATTTACGCTGATTGCGAGTGCTTTCTGAAGCGTACCGAGCAGGTAAATGTTTTTCAAAATTTAATTACATGATTTTAATCATTTTTTGTATTGTAACAGGATCCGACCAGCACAACCGAAGTGGTTCAAGTACACGAACCATTTAGTATTGGCTACTACGTAGCGTGTAGTTACGATGACACACGGTCGTATTACCGAAGTCATCGCGGCGCAGAGCCTGCTAAATGGTTCGCTACTGAGCTGCAACGGTTAGCTGAAAATCTTGAACGTGTGTACGAGTCACCGGTACCCATGGAACCGCTCACACCCACCCAACAGGACTCATTCACCAAATCAACACAATGCCACATCTGTGAAGGACCGCTGCTAGCCGATAGGGTTCGTGACCACTGCCATCTTACGGGGCAGTATAGAGGTGCAGCACGCAATGTATGCAATCTGCAATACCAACCATCGCGTGTGATTCCGGTGGTATTTCACAATCTCAGCGGCTACGATGGACACCTTATAATAAAAGATGTGGCAACCTGCTTCGAGGGACGTATCAACCTTCTGCCTCAGAATAAGGAGCGTTACATCTCATTTACAAAACATATCGATGGAAGCGATATATCTTTTCGATTCATAGACTCCTTCAAATTCATGGCATCATCTCTCGACAAGTTGGCGTCATATATGCCTGATCTTGCGATTGTTCGAAAAGAATTCGCTACCATGAGCGATAATCATGTGACGCTCCTGAGGCGTAAGGGGGTCTTTCCATATGAATTTGTTGATTGTGTGGAGAAACTCGAAGTGAGTGAGTTACCAGATAAGACTCAATTTTTTAGCAACCTGAATGGTTCCGATATCTCAGATGCTGATTATGAGCATGCTAAAAGCGCCTTGACTCACTTCAACATCAGGTGCTTGGGTGAGTATTCAGATCTATATCTGAAAACAGATGTATTGCTGCTAGCCGACGTTTTCGAAAACTTTAGGCGTAATTGCAGGGATACATACCAGCTCGATCCAGCTCACTATCATACAGTGCCCGGCTTCCCTTGCTATGCTAAAGTATTCAAAGATCGAGCTGGAACTGTTGACGGATATAGATATGGTCATGTTCGTTGAGCGTGGAATTAGAGGCGGCTTAAGCCAATGTAGTAATCGCTACGCCCACGCGAACAACAAGTACATGGCGGATTACAATCCAAACGAGGACACCAAGTACCTGATGTACTTCGATGTCAACAATTTATATGGATGGGCAATGATACAACACCTCCCGACTGGTGGGTTCAGATGGGTTCCCACCAACACCAACTGGGACATCCCAAATGATTCACCTGTGGGGTATATCCTTGAGGTAGACTTGATGTACCCCGAGGAGTTACATGATGCCCATAAAGATCTTCCTCTGTGCCCCGAGCAGGCTAAACCCCCCGGATCGAAACAACTGAAACTTCTGGCAACGCTACTACCCAAATTACGGTATGTAATACACTACCGCAATTTAAAGCAGGCTGTACAGAGTGGGTTACGAATCATGAAGATCCACAGAATCCTCAGTTTTAGCCAATCTCCATGGTTAAAAGGTTACATAGACCTTAACAGCGAGAAGAGGAAGAACGCCAAAAGCGAATTTGAAAAAAACCTTTTCAAATTGATGAATAATGCCGTTTTTGGAAAAACCATGGAGAATGTGCGAAAGAGAGTCGATGTGAAATTGGTAACTAAGTGGGAGGGTCGATATGGAGCTGAAGCTTTAATATCGAGACCGAACTTCCACAGTCATACAATTTTCGCGGAGAATCTTGTCGCAGTACAATTGGCTAGAACTGAGGTTCTTCTCAACAAACCCATCTATGTTGGTTTTTCGGTTCTAGACATATCAAAAACATGTGTATACAGCTTTCATTATGACTATATGGTGCGTGAGTTCGGTAATATGTGCAAGCTGCTATACACAGACACTGATAGTCTCATCTATCAGGTGCAGTGTCCAGACATATACAACATTATGAAACGTGATATAAGTTGCTTCGATACATCAGATTACGCCTGCGATAACCCTTATGGTATACCGTTACAAAATAAGAAAATCGTTGGTCTGATGAAAGATGAGTGTTGTGGTGAAGTGATGACTGAATTTGTAGGACTGCGCAGCAAGATGTATAGTATTCGTGTTAGTGGTGTAGACAGAGTGAAAAAGGCTAAAGGTGTAAAGGCTGCTGTTGTTAAGAACAGTATAACGTTTAATGACTATTTAAAGTGTTTGCAAGAGAATACAACAGCGCACAGATGGCAACACCTCTTCAGATCTCAACGTCATAAAGTGCAAACAGTTAAACAATTCAAATTAGCCTTAAGCCCCCATGACGATAAGCGTTGTTTACAACCACATACAACTGATACGTTGCCATGGGGGCATTATGGTATTCCTGCAACTGCTAATGATGTTGAGATTATGGATGTTGAATAGACTGTCACTGTATAAATTAGTATAGTTTTTTTTTTTAATTTTTTTTTTTTTAATATATTGTATATAATAACATTTATGTTTATGAAAATAATTTGTATCATATTTATTTATATTGTACATAGTGATACAAATTTATATGTTTGTATTATAATACTTTGTATCTTATTGTATATACTATTACACATAATTTGTTCTACATGCATTTACAATAAATGTTATATATTGTACAATAATTGTTTTATTAATGTACTGGTGTACACTAGTACATGATTTCAGAATAACTTCGATTTTCTAGCAGCTTGTGATACAATGAAGTGACGTATAGAATCAACCTGGTTCACATGATCATCTTCTTGATCACTTGGAGGTCCACTTGATGATATCATTTTTATAATAATATGTTGAAATTTAAAACTCCTATTTTTTCGAATCGGTTGATCTTGATTATAACGTTTCCGATGGCTGTTTGTTGAAATTACAATTTTTTCATAAGTTTCCAAATCGTTTTGATTCACGAAATTCATATTGGGTGATTTCTTGAACAGCAACTCAATCAAACCTTCAGTTTTAGGATAACTTATATCACCCACAAGAATATGAGTAGTGGTAAAATTAATCGGTGTGTTACCAATCATGAGTCGATCTCCTTCAAGCTTCCGTACACCATATATTGTATCTAATCCTCTCTTATTATCACCCATTAACCTCTCAAGGTACTGATTGAGGAAATCATCCTTTATATCATTATCCATCTCTTTACATTCATCAACCACAGGTTGCATTATTTCATGCAGTGCCGCCCTCTTAGCTGTAACCTTATTCACTTTAACCATTTTATGTTTTCGGCAAATCATTTTATGTAGAATGCCTGCTTGTTCACTCATCGCACTCCAAAGCGATACTGCAGACCACTATTGATGCACAACCTTATAATATTAAATTATGAAACTCAGGATGCCAACTTAACTAATAGTATTCTGACTCAAAAAATTAGATTCTGACAGACAAATCTTATTGTGACTCTGAAAATTAGTGTATATCTCAGAGAATGTTTATTGTGACTCAGAAAATTAGTTTATGTCTCAGAAAAAGCTTATTTTGAATAAAAAAAAGCTTATTGTGACTCAGAAAAAGCTTATTGTGACTCAGAAAAAGCTTATTGTGACTCAGAAAAACTTATTGTGACTCAGAAAAAGCTTATTGTAACTCAGAAAAAGCTTATTGTGACTCAGAAAAAGCTTATTGTGACTCAGAAAAAGCTTATTGTGAGTCATAAAATTAGTTTATGTCTCAGAGAATGTTTATTCTGACTCAGAAAAATAGTTTATGTCTCAGAAAAATCATATTCTGACTTAGAAAATTAGATTCTAATTCAGTGAAATCATATTCCTATGAATTATTATTTAAAATGTATGTATAGTGAGAATGGTTAGGAGTTAGCTATCAGAGGTCAACTATCATGGGTAGATTTCTGCATGTATCTGGTGACCTTGAAACGTCATTAATAATTTGAAACCTATTCTTGAGTGGTGGTGGTGGTAGTGGGTGGGGCTTATGAGAAAGTTGGTGTAAGTATTTAAACGAGGCGCCGTCATAGCTATAATTGAGTACAAGTGAGAAAGTTGATGTGAATACTTAGTTCCTTCACAACTATTGTGTGTATAATGGAGGTGATTGTAGATATGCAAGGTTTCAAGACATATCCGAATGAATTTATCTTGAAAGAGTTTGCTGTGCTCCCACTTGATGATAAAACATCACAACCAGTGAGTTTTCTCTTTAAACCACCGTTTCACTGGAACGAACTGTGTGATAAATTTCAATCATAAAATTTATGGTTAGAAGAAAATTATCATGGAATTTCCTGGAGTTCTGGCGATGTGCCCTATAATGATGTGAAGCACATAGTAAACACTCATCTTGAAGATGCGACTAGAATTTTCGTTAAAGGAGAAGAGAAAGTGATGTGGTTGCAACAGCACACCGGGTTTGATCAGATCAGTAATTTAGACAAGTTTGGATGTCCATCACTAAGGCAATTGTATAGTGAGTCATACTGTACATCCCATGGAAATGGGTTAAAGTTTAATTGTGCTGTTGTAAACGTAAAGTTGTTAAAAAAATGGTTTACCAACGCGGAGAGTACACCATCATTGGAAAAATCAATCAAAATATACTTTCAAAATGAAAATTTGGCTCTTATGAAGTCTGAAGATATCGCATGTTTACCGAAGGATTTCCTTACCATACTCGCTTCCTACAGTATTGACGCAGCGTGGAATAAACTACCGCTAAAGTATCAAATGGATAAAGATATTGCAAAGTGCCGTAGATGTCACAAACATTATAATACTGGTGGTAGAACTGAAATCGATGGTCCACCTCCATTAATTAAGAATTGTGTACAATGTCAATATGATTTATAAGTTTTTTATTGTAATAAAATTTGAATGTAATATGATTTATAATTTTTATTGTAATAAAATTTGAATGCAATTATTATGTTTTATTCATTAGAATTCTCTAATAATATTAATTTAGGTGATGCTTTGACATTCCTGAAGCATTAGTCATGTTGAATACTTTCCCTTCCACTATTTTTCCTATAAATACAGTTCCCTTGTACTTATTGTGTTATTAGCGTATCAGTACTTGTGTAGCAATGGGCTTGGATAAAATCAACAACATTGTGCTTATGGTATGTTTATATTATAATTACTATTTCTTTTATTTATTTTTTAATACCCATTTATAATTATGTAATTTTGTTTTAAAGATTCATTTTCTGAAACCAATTAAATTGGCTGAGTTAACTGTTGGTGAATCCTACCCAATACACCGATTGCAGTTAGTACAAACTAAATATGGTAATCGGATCGTTGCTGAGTCTACAGATTGGTGTGTCTATCTTCCATCACGGATGACTCAACCTATCCAAGAAGATGTAGCTATGTTGAATTGTGGAAGAGATGAGCTCTTACTGAAGTATCTTGGTGGCCCATACAACTTAATTGAATTTATTAAAAAATGATTTACTTATATGTATTATGCAGTAAAATAAAATGTTTAATACCATCCACTGCATTATTCTTTTAAGTGTGTACACAGTTTGAAGGGGGTTACAAGTTAGCTATCAAATGTCAGCTATCAGGCATCACACTTTAGAACATTATCAAACAGACATATTTAGTAATGTAGAAATTTCCAATCTTTAATTCAAGTATATTGTTAATCATGATACTCCAGATAATCAGATGTTAGATATCAGCTAATTCAATGTTAGATATCAGATAATTCGATGTTAGATATCAGATAATTCGATGTTAGATATCAGATAATTAGATTTAGATAGCAGATAAGTAGATAATTGGATATCCTACATGATGTATGAGCTGCTGGATCGCACATAGTTGTTTATCAGTTATCTGACAGTTACCGCATTATCTCAGATTTTCACCAGCATCCACCAAACTCTCGTAAGAATGCACCCAGTGGATTTGGGATAATTATATGGTGATGTCATCATGCAAGAATGAACCTGTTGACTTTGAGGGTCATTAAAAACCCATTAAGCTAAGTACATGGTGATGTCATCACATAAGAATGCACCTGTTGACCTTGAAACCTAAAGGTCATTAAAAACCCATTAAAAACCCATTAAAAACCCATTAAGCTAAGTACATGGTTATGTCATCACATAAGAATGCACCTGTTGACCTTGAAACCTAAAGGTCATTAAAAACCCATTAAAAACCCATTAGCTAATTACTTGGTGACGTCATCACATAAGAATGCACCTGTTGACCTTGAAACCTAAAGGTCATTAAAAACCCATTAAAAACCCATTGAAAGCCCATTAAAAACCCATTAAGCTAATTACTCATTAGGTTAATGACCTCATTAACAAATGAATCACTGATCGATTAAACTGATATCAATTTGATATCAAAAGTACCCCGAACCCGTATAGCTATACTACTGCTACTAAAAATTTTGAATGTCTGTCCTATTATTAATAACGCAGACATTAATGAATGTCCAAGCAATTACTGTTTACTATTTCATTTCGCTCATTGAGATTTTGTTGGTAGGTGAAATTTTTTGTTACGCTTGTATTTGCCAAACTACTACGACGTAGGTACTTTTCTGTTAAAAAGTTCCCACACATTATAATTGATTGGATCAAAACTACATAGGTACCCGATATTTCTATAGATGTGAATACTTTTTGATCGCACTTAATAATCATGGAGATTACTCCGGATAGGAAGTATAGTACCAAATACTTAGGGTGGGTGGGAGACGGTTGTTAAATATGCTTTTCTACGACCACTACTGAAAATAATCAATATTGTACAAACAATAAACTAAGTAAGGGTATTCTATTATGCACGCTGTGTGTTATAGAGTAAAATCGCACAGTTAGGGATTTTAATTAAATTTAATTCTGAGACCTCTTACTAGTTTACTGACTTTCTATGTGCAACTGTAAGCCAAGCAACGGCAACGCGTTTGCAATTCAAATTGCAAAATGGTTGCAAACGCACTTTCCGCACACGAAGCAACTTAAAACTGATCAAACTCTCGGTTTTCTGTGTATCATGGAAGGTACTACAAGATCATTGTCATTCCAGATAGTGATTCGAGTGACGATTCCAGTGATGAAACTGCGATATTAGCGTATTAGATAATATCACAGAAGAAACAGAATACGAAGAAGATTTTGAGTTCATTCCTATCTCGAGATGTTTTTCTACTTCTGCCACTAATTTTATATTCACTTGTTCGCTCATCGTGAATAAAATCTCATTTTTTACAAAAAAAAATATAAAATATTTTTAATAACCTACAAAAACAACCTTGGTGGACGAGAAAGTTGCCGACTGAACTTGCTTGCGAGTTGCCAATTCGAATTGCGGTTGCAGACACCCTTCACAAACGTTGCAGACAAAATAATGTTGCCGCGTGCGGTGTGCCATTCAGTCGCATAGATTGCAACTCAACGCGGACTCGTCGCCAATTTATGTCTGCAACCAGATGCAATTTGAGTTGCTTCGTGTGCATAATTCCTGGGAATTAATGTGGTCGAAGAAAACGTACGGGAACAACTCTAGTCAAATTACGCACTCCACCGCTTTGCGGTGTCGTGCGTAATATGATACTTACTACTTTCGGTAATAGCATACTTTAATTGTTTTTATAATTTCCCAAATTTCGTAGATGTAGGATTTCCCACGTAAATTATGAAGAAGCAAATCTATGATGTTACCCCTCTAAAAAAAATAAATCAAAGTTTGATGAAAAATCATCACTAAAGCAAAAACAAATAGAAGTATTTACGGTAACCGTAATAATGTCGCAATCTTTCTTAACAATAATGGTCAGCATTCAAGAAAAAATGCTCCCTCCAAGGGAATCTTTATTATAAATTACAGTTGACGTGTTTTTGAAATCTTTGTTCTATTATTAGCGTAAAATTTGGGCGGATATCGAAAAATTCTAACGTTACTGAAACATATCACATATCTCAAAGATGTGAATGATAAATGTGAGATAAACTGCCGTAATCCAAGTCGTATGTACCACCAAACATATTTTAAATTTAAACTGCCGGTTTGTTAGCTAACAATAATTAGAATCATTTAAGTATGTCCAAAATCTGATTTTGAATACTTCTATTATTGGATATTATAATATTTTGTTAAGAATTTAGTTAATTCATTTATTAAAGCATTTGTTTTTTAAAATTAACAATTTTTTTAAGACCATCAAGATTCTTCGCTAAAAAATTCCAATCGCGTTTTGATCATTTAGAGGGGGTGAATGGGTCGATTCGATATTAGTTACAACTTCAGAATATTTAACAAGCGATGAAAAATATGGCCACTTACCTTTTCGATGCTCGTTCCACCAAAATCTTCAGGAGTTGTCACTGTATTACATCCGGACTTTTTTAGTCTCAGTTTGTTAACGTGGAAAGCGGAACCATAACAGTACATCAAAATCATTGTCGTCGGGAAATAGAAACCGCAAGCAGCTAAAATCCGGATCGAGGCTCTCGAATAAAAAGGTTCACATGCCACCATGCCCGTGGAATTGAAGTAGTATCCGCCTCGAGGCAACACTAAGACGGAGAAGAGCGTCACCGACATTATCCATGTCATGCTTATTATTGCAACACAGCCCTGCAATAAAAAAGTCGTAAAAACTTGGACGTTCAATTTCGGGTTTTTATTTTAAAATTGCAACAATAACAATTTCGACAGTCTCTGATATAAAAATCTCTTCTTGGGCGAATTGATATTATTATTATATTAGGGGTGGGGATCGTAAAATGATTCGTGCTGATACGCAGTGGACCTCTTTAACCATCCGTATCTTTATCATCTATTCTGCGAAATACACTTTAGGGCGAAAATAGCGATCATTGGCAGAGATATAAAAACAAAACTGAAGGACAAAGCCCTGGAAAATGTTCGGTATTGGTGTACAGCTCAAATAATTTACTTTCACAAAGGAGACTACTGACGAAATTTTATTCCAAAACTACTTTAATAAAAATATAATTGGGATATAAAAATTTTGTCGTTTTTAAACTACAGTGGTAGATTACGAACGCCCCTATTAACAAACAACAAATTTTGACTCGATCTACGAACAATGCCTCGGTTTACGAACGCACAAACATACTAAACTATTGATTATTCCTTTAAAAAAATTTAAAGGTTTCAAAATGAACTCAAAACTTCTTTTAATTTCGTTCAACAAATATAATGGGTGCAATTGGACTATAATTAATAGTATTGTAAATTTTGGATGGAAACTTCTCCATTGTAGTCGCAAGTGATTGTTTTATAGGGGTAGGGGTATTAAAAATTATAAAGTAAAAAGATAATGCTTCTAAAAATATTTCGCCGTCGTCGTTGCATATCATTATATTTTAAAGGTGGCGATGCAGTTTTTGAATTTTTGACCGGATGCATGCATTAGACCGCCATAAAATCACAAATCGGTGAGATACTGAATTATTAGCGTTTTTAAATGCCACACATAAATCCATAAGAAATTGAAAATGAATATGTTTCTGGACGAGCGAACGGATTAATTGTATTTGCATTAATTTCAATGGAAAAATTGATTCGGTTTACGAACATTTCGGTTTACGAACATTTCGGTTTACGAACATTTCGGTTTACGAACGAATTCAAAGAATGAATTACGTTTGTTATCCGAGATACCATTGTACTGGCGTTTTGAAGCATATTCAATAAATGAAAAAGAAAATAAATCAAGAACAATCCAATTCAACCGCATGTATCTGTATTATGTCATATTGCTAAAATCGAATTAGTTAACATGGCGAATCGATAGATAAACTGAAAACTTTTATCTTTTTTGTTGGATTGTTTTCAAAAGCATCGAAACTATCCAATTTCCAATGTCACTGCACATTGCAAACTAAACATTCTTTATAGATACGCCGATGTAAACAGCAACAACGTTTAAAATTACTTGCACATGAAATTTTTATTTTATTTATAAATGCACGTATTTAACGATTTTGGAAAAACTATTGAATTTATGGAATGATAGTTATAATAGTTCTTCTGAATTTTTAATATGAACGTCAAAATATTCTTAATAATTAATATACAGTAGTGTTCGATTATAACGAACTCCAAGGAACTGACAAAAGCAGTTTGTTGTAACCGCAGTTTGTTTTGTAAAACATTTGAATTTTTTTATTGTACGTTGTACACTCACAGAATATAAGAATACGTGAGATAAGAGCATAATGTAGCCCTAAAATTTGAAACGTAAGTAACAATATAATAAGTGGCCAACTATTTTGCAGCCTATCATTTAAAATATTGATAATAACCGCGACTTAAATCTTCTTTTAAATTTAGTATAACTATTTTCGAACAATTTATTACTGAATTCATCAGTTTTTGGATATAACACGAATACACCAATTAGCTTTTTGTAGACAACCTTTTGGTCAATTTCTAGAGTTCCAATTGAAGAGCTTGCGTGCAAAACCGGTTATATCCATTTTCTGTTTCGCGATAATCGACTTTAACCATTTAGTACTGTTCATCTTTAAAGTCGATTATCGCGAAACAGAAAAATGAATATAACCGGTTTTGCACGCAAGCTCCTCAATTCAAGATCTAGTTTTCTAATACTTTCTTCTATATTCTTCAAAATTGTAGCAACCGTTGATTTACTCAATTTCATTTCATACCATAATTCATCTCATTTTTACACCTCTTGTTAAGTGCTTTATAACGTTGTAGTTACATTTTAATGCAAATGATTTTCTTTTTTTGTTTAAACTTGTCTTCCGCGCAATCCACTTGTTAGGAAAGTGAACGTGTAACCACTGCCGAACTCGAATTGAAGAGTGTACAGGACATCCGTCTTGTTGAACCACAATATTTTTTCTAAATTCTAAATTTTCAATGCTTAATTCGGCCAAAACAAAATTATTTAGGATTTCTAAATAAGAATTTTCATTCAAATTTCCATCCAAAAATAAGGCCCTATTATTCCGTTATATGTATAGCTTGCCGCACCAAACATTCACTTTTTTAAATTTTTGACTGTTCGATGTAATTTTAAAACAAAGACTTTCCGTTTGTGAAGAGACTACCCCATTAGTCGTATACGTTGACTCGTTCGTAACTAAATTGTTTCGATGAAAGGACTCGTATTTTCTAATACTTTCTCGTCCAGTAATAAATAAAAGCCCAAACGAGCATCGTCTTCACTTTGAAACTGATGAATGAATCGTGGTTTGCATGCATATTTATTGCTGGTTAAAATCCTTGCAACGTGAGATTTGCTCATCTTTAATCTTGCTGCAGTTTTCCTTAACAACCATCAAATCAAGTCAATGTCTACAATGGTAGCAGCGTCATCTTCATTGTATTGTTTTTTCTTCTCTCATATTTTTTGTGTCTCCAGTGGATTCGAATTTATGAATTAATTTACTCAATGATACTTTACATATCTTAACATCTGAGTACTTTTCATTGAAACCTTCAATTGCCTATTTAGAAGTAACGTTTCCGGTACTATAGCATTTGACCAGATAAATCCGTTGTTCCAAATTTAGCAAGTTTTAAATAATTAGAAAATTACTTTAGTTTTTTTAGCAAAAACAAAACAAACAAAATGTAGTTATGTTGGCATTAACAAAACAATATCCATGGTATACTAAATAGTTCTTGACAAAGTAGAATAAATAATGTTACTTTTATTTACAATTATGACAATACGTTCGTTTCATATGCTAACCATGGATCGAGTTGGAGCGTTTTCGGTTATTTTTGGATTAATTTTTTATTTTACAGTTGAAAGTTAGTTACATTTTTATCCACAAAACAATTTCTGGTAACAATTTATTCTAAAGTTTAGAACTTAGGGAGTTCGTACGTACTACAAAAGCATTCAATTTTAAAAAAAATCATTTATTTATGGAATCGTAAATTCCGTTCATCTAATCATTAATTGCGAAATGATGTCTTCGGTTCATTTCATTGTAGCCAATTCAGAAGTTTGAAAGCGATCGATCCGAGAAGCTCAGACGTAAAATTATTCAGTTAAGTGATTTGTTATGTTGTATTGTCGATAAGCAATTAACTGTGATTTTTCAACCTTTCCCAAAAATAATTTTGAAACAAAAATTATTGACAAACGAAAAAAGAAATATTATAAACGCAACTGGTACGGTTTAATTAAATTTCTCGTTTCCCCATATTTTTGATGATCCGCCAATTAAAAAAATGATCGATTGTTCTCTGATTCCCGAACCGTAAAATATTAATTCGCTTTATTCCTTTACTCTTTAAGAAATGGTAAATTTTCCAACTTTTTTAATTTCAAAACCGGATCTACATTTATAATCTTCAGCATTACAATTTCAATATAATTTTCGTTGAACATAATAAGAAAAGTTCAATCGGATGAATTGAGTGGTTTTTGTTCATAAATATAATCCGTTCAAATCAGAGCGTTTTTCAGGTCTAACATTACCTACAGATAGTGCTCGGTTGAAAAAAATTCAGCAAGTTGAAGAAAAATGAGTGACACGCCGGTCGATTGTTACACATTCTTCAAAAAAAGCTCACGATTCTCTTTTTTGGTGTTGCTTTGATGATGAATGATGAAACGTTTTTTGAGGTTTATTTGACGCCATTTCTGAAAATAACTTTTTACCGGCTGTTTTTTACAATCATTTCTGTTTTGAATTGGTGTTATTGAATCAAATCAATCGATAAGTGATATAATGTGATTTTTCGTTTTATTTATAATTTTTAATGTTTCACTAAATTATTTTTAAAATAAAAATATTTTCGTTTTTCCGGAAAATATGTTTCAGACATTTATTCAAGCATATTTGAGCTTTTTTTGTTGGCGACCGCACAGAATGAAAAGGCTAAGATTTCTTTTTGCTTTAGATTGCTTTCTATACAATTCCTGCGACGAAATCCGTCACATAATGCCTTCTGTGGATTATTTTATTAATAAGGGGACCGATACGAAAGAAAAAATATTGGACAAATTCAATGCACTTTGAATATTCGAAATTTAGAACGAAACAAAAATTCTTTAATTTGGGAATGTTTATGAAATTGCAATGAAACGGAACGTAAAGACACTACAATTGAAAATATTACTATTGAAAGCAATGAGAATATGCTTTTTAACTGTAGGTAACTAACTTAAGACCCGAGTCACCAACACATAGAGATAAAAAAAAGTAATATAAAACAATATTGACTGGAAATGATATTTTCACAATAGAAATTTAAAACAAAAAATAATGTCGAATACATCATTAGTCATTTCAGTGGTGCATACCCTGAAAAACCGATTGTGGGATAACAGTTCTCGAGGGCACCGTGCAGTTTCTCTCGACTGTGAGGTAACCATAATTAATATAAACGTAATACGAGCGCTTGTGTCTAGAACATTGTTTTATTAAGAGATAAATGGGTGATTTGCTTTTATAACTTCTACTAATGATTTTTTTATACCACTCAACAAGTCGCTTTTGCTCATGCTATTTTATTTATTGTTAAGATTCAATCAAATTGCTATCTTCTTGTTACGACGGAAAAGATTTGAAAATAAAAATTTAATGAAAAGCACAAAGAAATTAATTCATACAACTAAACTGTTGTTGGCTTTTTATTCTACGCTCATTCTATTTAGGTGCACTGGTGGAAACGAATAAGCTGAATTTAGTTCTAACGTATTTGAAATATGAAATTAAAAAACATTTCAAAAAAAGTAGGAAACATTATACGTAAAAACTCATTATAAAACCAATTAAAAATTAAAAATTACGAAACTAATTTTTTATGTTCCTTGGTTATTCATGATGTACGAAATAACCTTTCATTAGATTTATTATGAAATACTTTGATATACAGGAGTATCACGAAATTTCCTAAGAGGTAATTCGTTAGTCTAATCTTGATCGCCTAGTGTAAATATTATACAAATATGACATTTCGTTTTCAAGCAAAGGCATTTCGAATATTGAAGAAAGTCGCTTCAATTATATCATACATATAATGGTAAGCAGAACTGTATTAGCTTGTTTCAGTAACTCAGCAGTAAGCCTGATTGTTTACAATCAGGAATTATGTTATGTCCAATGCTCGCAATCCGCGATTTTCGAACAGGAGAAACCGGTTATCCGTCAATTACAGTCACTGACTATTTTCACAATAAAGTTTTTGCGGCAAGTTTGTTTATTACGGGTTATTATAACCTCTCCTTACTTAAACAATGGCCCTTATTGTTATTATATGATCCCAAAGAGTAACTAAGCTACGACCATGGTTTCAGTTCTCAGTAGTACTTCTGAAACGTCCAGGATGTAATTGTCGTTCATCTCCGTCAACACTGCAAAACTACGGTTACCGCCTTAGCGATATGCAACATTAAAATTGACTAATTCGCGTTAATTCGCGTCTTACCGAAATAAAGGTATTTCGGAGAAAAAAAAACTTAATTCTTGACGATGCAAAAAATAAATGCCTGCATCGATCAAGAAATTATCGAGCAAGATCATTATTATTTATTTATTTTATACAAATTAATCACCAATGTATATAGCGTTCAAGTGCTGCACACGAACTTTGGAGCTGTCTCCAGCCACGCGAATAAAGGAAAAAGAGTAACACCCCAAATTAATAGTAGCCAATAGAAATTCAAGTTTCAATGTGCACGTGAAGAACACGCGTGTGTGACACTGTGTTTCTTACATAGATCTTAGGTTAGGCGCTCAGTATTTCTATCCGTGTGATGCAGTAAAGCTGCCTCATCTGTCCGTAAAATGTTGTCTACGAAAGTTGGATTGGTTTGTTGGTGGTGACATAACCAGCTACAAAAAGCCAACCATGGATCATCTTGAGGAAGCAACCCCTAAACTCGGTGAAAATGGTAAGGTGCTTTAAATAACAACTAATGCAAACCTTCGACCAGCGACGCGAGTGCTTAGCTCAGGTTCAACTTCAAAAACGTAATTTATTAAATTTTCTTTGGTTTCGGGTACCATTACATAACGTTGTCGGCTTTTATCGATTTCTACTGATGGTGTAAGTCTCATACGTTGATTTACCTTTCGGATAACGTTGGCATCAGAACGTGTCCTGTGTGGATAACGTTCGACATACAAATTTACAGTCTTAAGGAAATTGCTATTATACACACCTCAAACTCTTGAAACTCTTAACACCCTTGAAATGTGTATGCCATGATTTTTTAAAAGTAGAAATACTTAAGTAAATCCAAACTCCAAAACTTAAGACAAAACTTCTAAAAATGGCACAGCAAACAATCGAACTAATTAAATTAATGTGTTAAGGACACAACAAAATAATAATTAGAATTCGAAGTAATGTTAATATGTGACGAGTACTTTCACACACGTTTTAAAACAATCCGTCATTTAATTTGTAGACTTCTAAAAATCGGTCAGGCTTATAACGATATTTTGCAACAGCGTCCAAACTCGTAAACTGCAAGAATTTGGCATCGTAAGAATCTAAATTATGGGTAACTAGCTGAAATACCGGGCTTCGCTCGGTGTAGAAAATTTGGTGGCTGTAAGATACTTCTTTCTATGCGAAAATCTGTTTGGGTGATAGCCCCCCTTACTACTAAGATGCCGTTGTGTACAAAATTTGGTGGCTATAGAACACTTCTTTCTACGCGAAAATCTGTTTAGACGATCCCCCCCCCCCATAAGATTCACTTGTGTTCAAAATTTGATAGCTGTAGGACATTTTTTCTATGCGAAAATATGCTTGTGTGATACGCACCCCCCCCCTAAAATGCACTTGTGTACAAAATTTAGTAGCTGCAGGACACGTCTTTCTATGCGAAAATATGTTTCGGTGACATCCCCCCCCACTAAGGTGCACTTGGGTACAAAATTTGGTGGCTTTAGGACACTTGTTTCTATGCGAATAAGTTTCAGTGATCACCCCGTGCGATTTTTGTTTGCCCTCCCCCACGATCGGCAACAAACTAAGCCCCCTCTACGAAGATGCACTTGTGTACAAAATTTGTTGGCTGTAGGACACTTCTTTCTATGCGAAAATAAGTTTCAGTGATCCCCCCGTGCGATTTTTGTTCGCCCCCCCCCCAATCGGCATTAAATTAAGTCCCCTTATTAAGATGCACTTGTGTACAAAATTTCGTAGCTTTAGGACACGTCTTTATATGCGAAAATATGTTTCGGTGATATCCCCCCCCACTAAGGTGCACTTGGGTGCAATATTTGATGGCTTTAGGACATTTGTTTTTATGCGAAAATAAGTTTCAGTGATTACCCCGTGCGATTTTTGTTTGCCCCCCCCCCAAAGATCGGCATCAAACTAAGTTCCCCCCTACGAAGATGCACTTGTGTACAAAATTTGTTGGTTGTAGGACACTTCTTTCTATGCGAGAATAAGTTTCAGTGATCCCCCGTGCGATTCTTGTTTGAACCCCCCCCCGATCGGCATTAAATTAAGTCCCCCCTACTAAGATGCACTTGTGTACAAAATTTGGTGACTTCGTGACACTCCCCCCCCCGATCGGCACCAAACTTCACAGGAACACTCTCCAGGTTATGTTAGAGTATTCCTGAAAATTTCATCAAAATCGGTTCAGCGGTTTCCGAGTCTATAAGCTACACACATACACACATACATACATCCAATTTTATATATATAGATTACCTAAATGATCAAATTTCTATTTGATTATTTATTTTATTCACAATCAGTTAGTAACATACAATTTTTCTAACCCCATAAAGGTTGGAAAGTGAGCGATTCCATGAATACACTTCAACCGGTCAGAAATAGTAAAAAAGGAGTCAGTAATGAGGTGTAATCGGTCAGAAATGAAACCGTTTCCAACCTGTGAGGGCGTTACTATCGATTTAAACTATAAGTGCCAAATTAACATATCTAGAGTATGCAACTAACTTTTCTCACGTGCATGGACAGTAAAAGCAATTGATTATTTATTAATTACTTGTTAATACTATAATGTTGCTTGTTTTATTAAATGATTGTGAATAAAATAGTATACAAACCCCGGCAAAAGTGCCATTACTGTGTCTCGAAAATTAGTGTACCTCAAGGCTACGCTTTTCGGTAAACTATAGTTCTCTCGACAGGACTGGAATACTTTCCGCCTCGGTATGTAATATGAGTTATTGACGCTATTTAATTTAATTTCGTTACTATAATATAAACAAATTACAAAGTTTGACCATTAATAACTTCATAACTCAATTGATATTACATTTTTTGTCTGATTTTCAACAACGATTCACATGATATAAATATTATTCATCATTTATAATATAGCGGACGCCTGAGCATTTAAAAGTTAATAAAAAATAAAAATAGCAAAAAAAATAAGTATGCAGAGTTAATTGATATCGCTCAAATTTATTTAATTTTTTTCTCTTGAAACTCAAACATTACTGCTAATGGTTTACATAATGGTAATTTAGTTGGCAATTTGGAGGCTGAAACTTCGGTAAGAGCCTAACAATTAAACTTATAACTGACCAACACAACGTCCGTATCCCCAGAGGCTATTAACGTAACGATCAAAACCAGGGCTAACTATAATTTTTATTGTCATTATTCCTACAAACTAATAATAATAACTTTACTGCATCGAAAAATATCTTCAACCAATTTCTAGATATTCACGTTTTAAACAAATAAAAATTAACTGTAGCCTATCTTTTGGTAGGAAAAAAGCTTTAAAGATTTTTGATACCTGGATGAGATTTAGTTTAAATTTTTTCTATTACTTCAATAAAATGTAACTTAAGTACAACAAAACGTCATTAAAGGTAACTAATTTTTATTTCTAATAACCCCCCGCTACAGTTCATCATAAACTAAACTCTCTAATTCATTATAATATCCATGCAATTTTTAGGAATACCTGAATAGCTTTGTTGGTCAAAAAGTAAGATTGCAAAACGTAAACATTTCGATTGTCTTCGTTATTCCTATAAAATGTTCCCAGTGTAAAAAAGTTAGACACACAATCATTTTAATTCTGGATGGTATTTAGAATCGATGAAATTCAAAAGTTTTAAGTTTCTTTATTTTTTTTACTAGGTTAATGACAAAACAGCACCTGCTTCAGAAACGGGTTATAGTTAGTCGAATTACTTATGTACTAATTACAATTTAATCAAGCAAAAAAATTACAAATATAAAGAGATCTAAATATACAAATGAAAAGAAAGCTTTTGCGGGTTTCATGTTTGATATTCTATAAAATTCCATCAAGGGTAAAGTGTTTTTGGTTGCAAACGTGATAAATGAACGAAAAATTAAATAAAGTAAAGAAAAGAAATTACTAACTCTATTGCGAATATCATTGTAATCGCTAATTGCAATTTGCCCATCAGTGTTATTGTCATGAATTGAAATGAAATGAATAGTAATTAAATTAATTAATAATTGCCATTAGCATATTCAACGTGACTAACAATAATTATTTCGTGGAATTCAATATTTCACTTGACACGATAGATTGCTCGAGGCAATTAATAACAACGAAACAGACCCATTTATTAAACGGTTCGTATAGCGGTGATAAAATAGCAATTTAATTTATATAATGAACAGTTTTACAAAAAAGTCACGAGCTCGATTCATTATTAATGGTTTTCAGCACTTGCTTTGAACGAAATTTTGCAAAGTTTTTATGTGAAAATCAAACTTACGAAAGACAATGTAATTTTTGTAGTTACAAACTTATTTGCACACGTGTGGCACAAATTAAATCGCTGTAGACCGACAAGATCTGCTGCAACGCTATAAAATGATAAAAGCTTCTCCGAAATGGATTTCAAGCCGGGTTACCATCAACTTTAAAATTATTATCCTGGCGGCGGCTTTTCCGGTTGTTATGTTGGATGCGCCTAAGTTGGTTAGCGGAAGTTAATATACTAATGTTGATTAAGTGGGTTTAACAAAATTTCAGCGTCAGTAAATTTTAAATTTTCGGTGTACGCGTTAAGTCAACAAAGCTTAAAACATAAAATTATTTAAAAAATACAGTAAAAGTTTCTTTCATGAATTATCATAAGTAATAATACTTCGTTGTATCACTGATATCCTTTGACTAAACAAGAATCAACACTACGAAAAAGTTGACCACATTATGGAAGACAAAAGATTTGCCTTCGAACGACAACTGCATGCATAATGTCGAAGCATTGTTCAAGAATGTGGATTCACTGAGACATTCACTTTATAATCTAAATTTAGCATCACGCAATATCTTTTTGTTTAAAAATCCAAAAAGGATCGTTAAGGAAAGTAGGTTTCCTACGAATAATGAACTGAAAAGTAAAACAGATGAATACCAAAGTTTTCAAAAAACTGCATAAATAATTTTTGTCTGAATTAATACACTAACGAACCGAACATTTCAGTAAGTACCAATGTAGAATGAAATTTCGTCGAAAAAAGATTATTTTCAATTCATTGCGTACATTGTGTAATGCATCAGTTTGTAACATTTTTAATTTTCAAAGAATGACTGCATTAGAAAATTGTTTGGCGAATGTATAATTATTGTATGTGTATTCGTAATTCAAGAAAAGTGAACGGGAAGACGGCATCAAGTAATTTTACATTGCGAAGCCTGTTATCAGACAGCAAAATTACTTCACTTTCAAAACACCGAATTTTTTCGACGATAAAATCTAAAAACTACAACAACGTTTGGAGTCAAAAAAAGATTGTCGTTATTTTAAATTCAAATATTTTTCTGAATTACAAAGAAACTAATACATAACAACAAGTATGTTATAAAGTTAGCTGCAATCTTCAAATTTTCACTGTAAGTTTACAAGTTCAACTTGGTTTACATATAGTGCATTAATCCAGTCCATAATTGTGCATCGAAGACAAAAGGGTAAGGAAGTTCGGAAATATAATATTTATACAAGCGCCTTTCAAAGTACGTTTCGCGGAAACTTGATGTTCCGTGAAAAATAAAGATAAATTACAGAACCTCTGATTTATTCGAATATTATACCTTTGTTTAAATTTTGTCAGCATTGATTAAACGAGCTTCGAACATGAACGATATCGAGCATCCGAACGTTCAAGGTAAGGTTATCCAAAAAAATAAACATGCCGTGTGGTCATTTATATTTTACAGATTCAATTTTGTTGACCTTGACAAAGCTGCAAAGATGGGTGTCAAATCGAGGAAACCTTTGTGAAATAAGAATACTATGGGACTGTCACTGTAACAGCACACCACATATTTCGGTCGATGAGTCGACAGTAAAATCTTGAAAATTTAAGCTTAATATAAACCTATAATGAAAATAAAAACAAGAACCTTTAATCACAAAAAAATTTTATATAAAATAATATAAAATTACTCACATAGACGCGTTTCGGTGGCTATGCCACCATCTTCAGTACATCTACTAAATCTAATTTTACAAACTAAGCCTTATATACTATTATTTACGCATCCGTGAATTTAACACTTGAGTGAGTTTCACGGATGGTTAGTCAAATCTAGTAATCTATACAATGGGGTATTGGGAATGGGGCCCATATCACTATTTAATAATTTTTTCCTATTCTTATATATAATCAAACTTTCCCTACTATTTAAATTCCTATAATCTGATTCTGCCCTAACCAATTTTAAATTGTCTATACCTATTGTATGGTTGCATTCTAGTACATGCAGGGCAACACTAGATTTCTCTGGTCTATTGTATTTGATATGAGCCATATGCTCTTTGAATCTGGTAATGATAGAACGTCTAGTTTGCCCAATATATACCAAATCACAATCACTACAACTAATCTGGTAAATACCTGACATATCCCTATCACTATTTTTGTCCTTCGGATTACCCAACAAACTACTTAATGATCTATTGTTATTACTGTGAACTATTTTAAGGTCAAATTTGTTAAAGATTCCACCAAGGCCATTTGTAACTCTTGGGTCGTAAGGAACTTTAACAAATCTGACCTTAGGATCGGTATCGACAGGGTCCACTATATATATATTATAAACCTATAACCTAACCTAACCTATTAGCGTATATATTTGGTTTAGTCAACAAAAAAATAATTTAATTTATTAAACACTACAAACTTACGGCCCTTTCACAATAATGTTAATGTTAGAATGATAATGTTAACATAATGCTAATGTTACATCCAAAACAGTACAAAATTATTTCGATGTTCACAATGATGTTAATGGTTATGGTAATGTTACACACAACACAAAAAATTTTCTTTTTAATTATTACTTAATGTTCAATTATTGTAGTCAGAACTATTTTAAACAATTTGGTGGAAATAGAATATAAAAAAAATATATTGTAGGAGATATTAAGACATTAGAATACGCTGAGTTGAGCCCGATGACGTCACGCGACTACTTTTAAATTCATCATCGCTCATTAAAAAATCTGAGTAGAAACATGTTACCTATACAATTTTTCTTAGAATTAAACATACTTTTAAATTAAACCAATATAAATGTGTCGTCTCTTGTCGCGTAAAAGTGGTACGAACCACCGAACCGCGACATCGGATTTAAAATATTTTAAAAAACTATACACTATATTAAAATGTTGGTTCCATTATCGTTTTCAGTATAAAAAAACAGTCTAAATACTCGTAACAAAATTTCAAAAATATAGTTTAAAGGTAGGTAAATTTTCATGTGAAGTGAGCAATTTTTACACGAGTAAGATAGACCCGCTGCGCTGAGCCCAGTCCAGTGACGTCACGCGCCTATTTTAAATTTATTATAACTCATTAAATAATCTGAGTAGAAACATGTTACATACAGGCTGGACCATCGTACGGCATTTTGGAGATTTAACCTATTTCTTGTTTGTTAACAAAATTTAAACTTGCAGGTAACAATCTTCAATTAAATCACTACACCATGATAATTTTATTTTTTTGAATTAAGTTTCTAAACAGCGTCGGGACGCTATAAAGTGAAAAAAATCAGAAATCCAATTTTTTTTTTTTAATAATTACACTGAAAATATTATGGAGAATATATTCCCGAAATTTGCAATTTGATAGGAACCTTTGATTTTAAATTAATTGAGATTTTGTGATTTTTGTCGGGAAATTATAAGTGATTTATTGCTGTAACTTCTGTCCGCAAGAAATGTGCCTTCACAATGCCCGCTGTAAAGTAATACAAGCAACCATAAATCACTAAAGGTATCTCCGACGAGTCGAGCCGAGTAGTGTTTATTTCAGGACCGGACTTAAATTTTTTTCGTTAATCAGATTAAGATAAAAATAAACAAATAGTTGAATTTTAATTTATTTTATTTTACATTAGATGTTCAAAATGAATATTGAAAATGCATAATTACTGTTCAGAATAGCTTTCAAGTAAACTTAACAAAAGCTACACAACTCAAAAGCACGATCAGACTGTTGGAAGTTCAAGACTCAACTAAACATTTGGTTACAATCAGGTACATTCTTAAAAGAACAGCAGGCAGGTAAATTTTCAAGTAAATCCTGTTTCCTAGTACTTAAGAGGGATACCTACCCCCGCCCACCGCTGCCAATGTACCATTCCGGCCCCCGAAATGTGCACGATAACTGACACAAATTTCCCTATTCTTCCATAGAATAAAGCTGGCTTCATCCAGTGACTTTTGTGAAATAATATTTGTCATAAACAAAATAATATTGACATTTGACTGATTTTTTTAGGACGCCTATGCTATGAAGCAAAAATCAAGTTGCTAAAAAAAATCGTTTACATTTCGGTGGTACACAGTTCGAGTTTCCCTTAAAATTAAACGTAAATATTAACCAATTTTCAATTTTTTTATGCCAAATTAAAGAAAATTTCAATATCTGCGTAAGACCCGAAATATTTTTTTAAATAGTTATTTAAAAAGTGTCAAAATTAGCAGCAGAAGTAGGTCAATATTAGGCATTTTGTCGAATTTATTTTGAAATAAATAAAAAGAAATTCAAAATTTTAACACTAGGCGTACCTAGATTTGTGTTTTCTCTACAATTTGGCAATTTGACTTAGCAGTGACTGAGTAAGCAAAGCTGTTTTAACAATGAGTCACTTTCAAAAATTAAAAATAGCTAGTTTTACATTCCATAGAAGATTTAAGTACGGGCCTGGATCTTATTACTCATAGCTGGTGTCGATTGTACCTCAGAACTACTTTTACTGAGGACAGTTGTAAATCAGCCTGACACCAGTTAACGAGGGTTGTCATTTAAGAATACGGCCATAAATAAAAGTGTTTTGCATTACATTATTTAATGTTTCGATTTATTCAATCACTATAACAATCTAAATTCAGCGTTGCATATCATCATAATGTACGCATTACGTAGATTCAGTGGAAGAAAATACAAACTGATAGCTTTAATAATTTGATAATAAATCGCTATCAAAGTCAACTTTCACATCAATTTTGTTTTCTAAAAAATAATTATGCCATGTTGTAGTATCAAAATTGAAGATTATTTCCTCCAATTTTTATATTTTTTTGACCATTATAAATAGGTTAAATTTTAAAAATGCCATACGATGGTCCACCCTGTATACCATTTTTCTTAGAATTAAATTAAACGAACTTATGTTTTGTGTTTTGTGCTCCTTTAAGGCTCAAAATACATTATTTTAAAATTTTTAATTGACATTACAAAAAATATTGTCATAATGACATTAAATTGTCAATCGTCGGGCTCGAAATCGGTTTTTTAATTTTCGAAGCTTATTTTCTATCAAAATCTTATCAAATTTATACGAAAATTACCAAAAAAAAGATACCTTTCAATAGGCAGGCATCTGCGCGATAATTGATTTTTTAAAAAGCGTTATAGCGAATCAACGTAAATCAGGGCAATCAGAGACAAATTGCCAAAATTAAAAAAATAAATTACAATGTTTTTAGTATTTTTTTTACCGCACGCTTTTTGTCTATAGTTCATTATTTAATTCGAGATAAAAAATAAAAAATGAGGTAGCTTTGAAAAACAAAACTTTTAAGTTAGCTCAAGTTAAGCCACTCCTCTTGCAAGCTATAATAGTATTTTATGTATCAAGGGTATAATGAAGGTGTTTATATTCGAGGGCAATAGTTTACAAAACCGAGGGCCTCCGGCCCGAGGTTTTGTAATTTGCCCGAGATTTATAAACATCCTTTATGCCCGTGGTTCATATAACGTTTTATTTTCCACTTGAAATATGAATATTAATTGATAAAAAGCCTGAAAAAAGTTCATATGAACCAAACAAGGCTGCTATGCATATGTACTTTGTTTTGTAACTATGACAATTCACAAAATTTCAAACAAACTTGTTTGAAACGCAAAAAGTGTGAACTCGCGTGAAATGGACGGAGAAATTCCAGAAAAAGTTATTAAACGAGCGTTAAAAGCTGATGGTGAGCTACTTCCAAAAAAGTCGCGGCCACTGTACGAGAGAGAGCTTCACAAATTTGAGGGGTGGAAAATTAAAAATTCTGTCAAAACTGTCAGTGAAACAGTTTTAATGGGTTATTTCCAGGAATTGGTACGTATTGTTTAATCACAGTATTATTACAGCAGATTAACATAGCGGAAGGTGAATATTCCTCCTCCAATATTGTAAATATGTCTTCAATTAGAAAATCAGAAAATTCTTCGCTTGGTGGCAATATCCATATTTCTGGATCATTTTCTAATTGTGTTTTTAATTGTAAAGATTAAAAATTTAGTTATTTATGGTTACCATTAAATTATTTCTCTAGATTTGCTGTATTTTTATTGGTAGTACAAATTTGCGGGCGTTATCATTATGCCCGCTTATTATGGCCCTAGGGCGTAATGAACACGTTTATATAGCGCGTATCACAGACGAAAACAATCAATTATACACAAGTGGAAAATAAATAACGTTACGTGTGATCATTGGAAGAACTGCATCGAGCATGTTATAAAGATTGTTCTAATGTAGTTTGTTCTTTTTATTTTTTATCTCAAATTAAAAAATGAACTATAATGTGATACGCACAGGCGTGTCGTAATAATCTCAATAGGAACGCGCAAAGTAGAAAATTAGTATATTATGATATGAGTTTAATAAAAAGCATTTTGTCGCACGCACTGGTTTAGGGCACGACGAGCTTGCGAGGAGTGCCCCTAAAAGAGAAAGTGCGACAAAATTCCTTATAAACGAGGTATCATACACTATTTTTTCTACTTTGCCACATTTTTTAAGCAAAAACATGCAATTTAAAAATCTAGGGAATTTTGTGGCATTTCCCAAATACATTAAAGGCGGCTATGGAAAGAAATGAATTTGAATTGTCATTATTTCAATAAATTCTGAAAATCAACTTCGCTGAAAATGAACTTTAGAATGTACGCCCCCATAAATACAATTTTTGGCAGAAAATACAATTGGTAATTTGCTGCCCACAAAATCACGCCATATTTGCGAAAAAAAAACGCCGAATTTGAAAACTGACGTAAGGAAAACAAGCTCTCAACAAGCTCTGAAAATATTATGCTGCCATATTTTCAGTTGCAGCGCCAAAAGTACAAATCCTCCAGTTTGTGGGATCTTTAGTCATAATGTTTGTTATTCCTTTTCTCTAGAAATTTAGTCATAATTTGTTATAATAAAAATCTTATTTTCGCACATACCCTTGGCTTTTCAGGTTATGTTTGTATGTCTGGAAGTCTTTTGTGACGATTAAATCAAGCACAGTCAAAGAGTTTATCCTTTTACTATTTCTATTTGATTCAATTACAAGAGTCCCAGTGCTGATTGACACTGTTAATTTAGCGTTGACAGTAATGTTAGGTAGTCACAGAGACAAGTTGCCAAAATTTAAAAAAATAAATGGCACTGTTTTTAGTATTTCTTTTACCGCACGCTTTTTGTCTAGTACGATACGCAAACGCGTGTCGTAATAATCTCAGTACGAACGGAAAGTAGAAAATAGTATATTATGATATGAGTTTAATAAGAAGCATTTTGTCGCACGCACGGGTTTAGGGCACGACGAGCTTGCGAGGAGAAAGTGCGACAAAATGCCTTATAAACGAGGTATCATACACTATTTTTTCTACTTTGCCACATTTTTTAAGCAAAAACATGAAATTTCAAAATCTAGGGAATTTTGCGGCATGCGGCAAATACATTAAAGGCGGCTATGGAAGGAAATGAATTTAAAATGTCATTATTTCAATAAATTCTGAAAATCGACTTCGCTGAAGATGTTTTAGAATGTACGCCCCCAGAAATACGATTTTTTGCAGAAAATACAATTGGTAATTTGCTACCCACAAAATCACGCCATATTTACGAAAAAAAAATACGGTGAATTTGAAAATTGCCACTGTTAATTTAGTGTTGACAGTAATGTTAGATTGTCAAAAACACAAGTTGCCAAAATTAAAAAAATAAATTACACTGTTTTTAGTGATCTTTTTACCGCACGCCTTTTGTCTAGTACGATACGCAAACGCGTGTCGTAATAATCTCAGTACGAACGCAAAGTAGAAAAACATTTATTACATCATTCATTTGCAATAGTGAACTGACCGACGTAGGTAACAAAATTTTTAATAATTTTTATTATAATTTATAACGATTACACAATGCATGGCCGAGCGAGCTAAGAGAGCGAGGTTGATAATAAAGCTACGAGTAGTCCATAAAGTCCTATTTTGTACAAGTTTCGCATCAAGCTTTATATTTGACACATTAGAAAGTCCACTTTAATATTGAAAAACTGATAGTTTTGGAATGTGCTGGTCTTAATATTCTCAGTACTGACAGACGGCTATTTTCCTTTATTATTAATATAATCACAGAGTGAATATAAATGAATGTGTGTCAAAGGAGTTATGAAATTTGCTAATTTTCCGCCTCTCATAAATCGTAATAATGGGACCCTATTATACGCTTTTTTTAGATATGTATGTGTGTCAATCTGTATCGTTAAGTCTGCTTTTCAGATGTTATTTTCAGGGTAAGAAAGTTTGTCTATGGTGGATCCACCAGCTCTGAATTATGCCTGTTCCTCCGGTTGTTAGCTTTCAATGTATTCTTCCACCAGATTAACGAGAATTCGTGGAATTTCATTATAGTATAGTACAGAATATTTTAATTTTTAGACTAGTTATTATGAAGTTATATTGATTTCATTGGAATATGTAAAATTTTTAGTTAAATACGGTCATTTTTAATTTCGAAAATAATTGTGGTGTTGGTAAAGAAGGTTAATTGCTCCAATTAATATACAGTAATACCCCGGTTTACACGATTAATGCGTGACAAAAAAAAAACGTCAAGCGAATCAAACGTAAAACGGGGTCAATTACGTTTTTTAAATTGTCATATGAAGTGTTTTAAATAAAAAAGAATGCAAATACGATAAGGTTGAAAACAGTATTTAACAGTGAAATACTGTTTTAAGTTTGTATCATGTCAAAATTTAAAAAAAAAAAAATAAATTAAATTATAATAAAAGCGCAAGAGCGACTGAAAAAGATTACCGCGCAGGCGCCTGCGCGATAATTGATTTTTTTAAAAGCGTTATAGCGAATCAACGCAAAACAGGGCAATCAGAGACAAGTTGCCAAAATCAAAAAAAATAAATTATACTGGTTTTAGTATTTCATTTTTTAATTCGAGATAAAAAAAAATGTGGTAGCTTCGAAAAACAAAACTTTTAAGTTAGCTCAAGTTAAGCTACTCCTCTTGCAAGCTATAAATAACGTTACGTGTGATCATTGGAAGAACTGCATCCAGCATGTTATAAAGAATGTTCTAATGTAGTTTGTTCTTTTTATTTTTTATCTCGAATTAAAAAATGAACTATAGTACTATACGAAAACGCGTGTCGTAATAATCTCAGTACGAACGGAAAGTAGAAAAATAAATTTATAGTCCGTCCGCCCGTCTGTCTGTGCACGCAACGCCACCGAAACTAAAAATCCGATATTTGGTAAATGTATTGGAAAAGAATATAAGAGACACTCTTTATTATAACCAAAATTCCTTCCACCGTCACATTTATTAAATAAAAACTTAATTTTCGAAATACTACAGAATTGTAAAAATGCAGAATTATGCTAAATTTAATTTTACACACACTCCTAAAGTTCCGCTTTCCACTAATTTTTAATGGAGGGTATCGTCACCACTGACTATAATACTGGTTGTTACGTTTTTTCTAGTAAAAAGGTTTATCTGCATTGCTAAATAGTTTTGCTGAAAAGTTTCAAAGAAAATAGACAAAGTTTAAATGAAATCCGAAACTTTATGGAGGAAACATATGTAGATCATTTGCCTCAAGTGAAAAGAACCCTAAAAGGAAGTCTTAATTTTTTCGGCCGACTAAGCTTACAGAAGTCGGTTCTAATTACTTCAGGACTGAATTTGGTCGAAAGGTGTTTCGATGGCCACTAAACATCAAACGTTCGAACGTTAATTAAGAAAATCGATTCAGCTGATATTCGGGGCATAATTCACAGTTCGTAAACTGCAAATTTTTTTACGGTTCCGTTTCCTGTTTCTTTTTTACAATTTCAGCGTCTTACAGTATGATCGATGTGTTATTTCCGATCGATAGGTCGCCTGGACATGCAACCGCAGGAAATAAAGTGAAAAGGACGGCGAGGGCTTCCGCACACATTTCGAATCGCGAAGTACAAAATAGAATTAGGGTTGCGGACATCACCGAATTGTCGCTTGCTCGATAGTACAGACTCCTTTGACGTGATGAACTTACTAATAACTCAAAAGTGGATCATAAATACTTGGTGGAGGTTTTCAGTTTCTATTAAAAGCGGAATTTCGTTCTGCATACATTCATTCCCCTTTCGGTAATTAAACTAGTGACGTCAAAAATGATCGGGAATGTGATGCGAACTTTTCGGTGTGTATTCAATTTATCACAGAATCCATTCATTAGAACGTATATGTCGTGAATTTTCATGCGAGTGAGTTCATAATTATTACATTCCGATGCGATAATTAATTACGTGAAAGTGAATTAATCATCTTGTAAAGAAGCGAATCAAAGGATGCCGTTAAGAAATGTAAACAAAGAAAAAGTATTGCCCGTTAATGTGTAAAGTTAGAAGGCGTCTATTATGTTTTTTTGCCCCTTATTTATTTTACGTTTATACTTTCATTATTTTTAATTAATCCCTTAATTTCAGTGTTGATTAATGATGGAATAAAATATTGCCGTCAAACTCGGAGGTTTTGTGTTTTGTGTAATTAAAAAAACGTTTATTATGAGTAAACGAAGCATTTTTCTTTAGTTTCGCAGATTAGATTTTTTTGCACCATATTATCTTTTTTCAGGATTAATTTTAATGTCGCTTTTTTGTCGCTTTTTTGTCGCTTTTTTATTCTTTATCCATAATCTCGAATTTTTTTTAGTTATATTATTTTAAAGTTTATAGTTTTACATTAAAAAATTTAGCAAGTATAAATCTGTACTTTTTTCTATAACTATGAAGCCTTTGAAGTAACCAAATCGTTTGTTTTTCAATTATAACAAATACAAATTAAAATTGCTAATTATACGGTATGTCACAAAAGACCAAATCCATGCATGGTACGCGTGATAACTTGTACGATTGGTATTAAAAACTAAATTTACATGCTCAGTTAACGAAACGAGACGCAACTGTGTCGATTATTGGTGTGTATTATAGTGTAAAAGGGAGTTGTCGCGAAGAAAGTTACTGAAGGTAACTAAAGCCCCAGATTTAAAATAACCAATAGAAATTCAAGTCCTTATCACAACACTAAAAAAAAAAATTCTTATAGGTAAGGAAATTGGGGCTTAAATTTAAAATGGCGCATTCTTAATTCTTACTTTTGAATTTTAAAAATGTTCATTTCAAGGATGTTTATTCTATTTGTTAAATTTAAGAACGAAACATTCTTAATTTCAAGAACGTTGATTCTTCGTGACAAATTCAAGAATTCAAGAACTTTTATAAGTTTCCCATTTAAGAGTAGGTCATGTTGATTTGCAAGAACTTTTATTTAATTACTTAAGAATGTGTTTTCTTATTTAAGAATTGAAGATGGCCTTATTAAATCAAATAAGAACTTATAAATACAATAATTTTTTTCTAATTTTTATGAATTGTAGAGCAGAATGCACGAATTGAAGGAATTTTAAAATATAAAGTTATTTCTCATTCATATTTTTATTAGTAGGTGAAAATTCAACAACATCACATCACATCCTGTTTAGAAATACATTTTCGGTTTAAGAACCACATTATCATTTGAAATGGAAGTTCGTCGAAATCATTAGCCTTCTCAATGAAATAAATTGTTTTTCTCTCAAGAAATAATTGGCCAAAATCTACATCAATCTAAAAATATAGAAAAAAAATGCTTACATTGTACCATGGATATAATTATTATAAAAATTTACCAATATAGACCAGTTTGAATGCTTCAATAATGACCATTCCACTTTATGCAGATTTCCTTTCCGCAAATCCGCATACTTCAGCCACGCATGTGTTTTGTTAAATTTTTACAAAGACCTCTACATCCGCTAAAAAGTAAAATTTGTTATAAGATAGACAAATAACATTAAATGTATAAAAGAAAATCAAAATTATTTCTTTACCTTCGCCGTTACTACTAATTTTGTTACAGAAACAACTGGTTTGCATGTCCCTTTCTTTTTATATCTCTTCTTACTTTTCGTTCCGACGGAAATAAATTAAAAACAATTTGTTTAATAGGTGTTACATTGAAAAAACTTTTAAAAAATTCATTCGGTAAGGTAAAAGTGTGGGAAAAAATATAATCACAACAAATTTACTTACATGCGAATTTATCACACACAGAATCAGAAATTCCCGATAATTTCAGTACCATTTTTAGAAACGGTTTTGGAAACTGTTCATTTTGTTGATTTGTTGATTTTGTTAATATTACATTGAATTAACATCTTCATCTCGGCACATTAAACCACTTGTAATATTTCCCATTTCTTCACAATTAAATATTCACTAATTATGTAAGTTACTAACAATTCACTTTACAATAAAAATACAGTCAATGCACACCGTAATATGTATTTTCTTACTGCAAGCCGAGATTGGTGTAATGTTTTCAACTAAATTTGTAAGAAATTCTAAAGTAACTTATCTTTTATCAGTAAACGGTCCTTCTCCGTAAAAAGCAATTTACAACATTCCGTACAATTGTATCCCTGTAGCTGGACTGGACCTAACGCTCTTCTCGTAGAATACATCCGTAGATGTCGGGGCAAGTTGAAATCTAGTGGTTTATACAGGGTATATCGTAAATGCCTCAAAATATTTATATCACTAGATTGTATACCAAAAACCAAACTAAATTTGATCCTAGAAGAATGCTTTCAAATTATTAGCAATTAAAAGCTTTTAAGTTTGATATCGTTGCACAACTTGCACCTAAGCGCTGCAATTCAGTATATAATTACATGTTGCCACGGTTTCTAAAATTTTCGACAGCAGGTATAAATTTTTATTAGATTCTTTATTTTTACCTGTTGAACTATTAGTTATTAAAAATATTTAAATAAATTTCACATGCACATATAGTTAAAATAAATTACAAAGTTTGACCAGTAATAACTTTATAACTAAGGGATTGATAATAAATTGGTGCTGGAGTTTTTTACTTGGTTGTCAACGAAAATTCGTGTGATGTACATATTATGAGCCATTTACGATACACCCTGTATGATTGATTGGCATTCGCAATATTTCTAACTATGGGATTTCGTCACTGTTCTTGCTACATATAGAAGATGTTGATTAATGAAGTTAAGGAGACATGCCTTGGTTTCAATCTTTCTTTGCCAACCACTTCAGGTTTTCTTCGTTCGGGATCGTTGCATTTTGTTGTATCTACTTTTACCTAAAGTTTATGTATAGTAACCCCCGTGAATTTCTGAATGATGTTGTTTCTTGTTATGATTTTAGTGCCGGTAGTTTCTGCACTGAAAAAAATGCCACCTAAGATTTTTTTAAAAACCCACTTCTTACATTAAGCACTGATAAAAGTCTTGTATTTAGCACGATTCTGCTTACTTTTAGCACGAACAATATTAAATCAAGCAAATCACCGTTTTGAATTAAGCACGGGGATTTTAAATTTTATGATGACCCCACTGGAGGTATGTATTCTTCGAGACAAGCGCTAGGTCCAGTCGCGCTGCGGGGATACAATCGTACGGAATGTTGTAAATTGCTTTATAACCGACATTTTTACGGAGAAGGACCGTTTACTGACAAAAGATAAATTACTTTAGAATTTCTTACAAATTTAGTTGGAAAACATACACATAAGTACATATTACGGCGTGCACTTTCTGTATTTTTATTGTAAAGTGAATTTTTAGTAACTTACATAATTAGTGAATGTTTAATTGTGAAGAAATAGGAAATATTACAAGTGGTTTAATGTGCCGAGATGAAGACGTTAATTCAATGCAATATTAATAAATGTCGATTACGGGAATTTTCTAATTCTGTGTGTGATAAATTTGCATGCAAATAAATTTGTTGCAATTATAATTTTTCCCACATTTTTAGCTTACCGAATTAATTTTGTAAAAGTTCTGCAAGTTGTTTCAATGTAACAGCTATTAAATAAATTGTTTTTTTAGTTTATTTTCGTCGGAACGAAAAGTAAGAAGAGATATAAAAAGAACTGGACATGCAAACCAGTTGTTTCTATAACAGAATTAATAGTAACGACGAAGGTGAAGAAATAATTTTGATTTTCTTTTATACATTTAGTGTTATTTATCTATCTTATAACAAATTTTGCTTTTTAGCGGATTCTTTGTAAGAATTTAACAAAACACAAGCGTGGCTGAAGTACGCGGATTTGCGGAAAGGAAATCTGCATAAAGTGGAATGGTCATTATTGAAGCATTCAAACTGGTCTATATTGGTAAATTTTTATAATAATATATCCATGGTACAATGTAAGCATTTTGTTTCTATGTTTTTAGATTGATGTAGATTTTGGCCAATTATTTCTTGAGAGAAAATGCAATTTATTTGTGTGGCAGCCAAAATTCATTGGACGAACTTCCATTTCATATACGTACATCTGTTACCAAATGATAATGTGGTTCTTCAACCGAAAATGTATTTTTAAACATGATGTGATGTGATGTTATATTTTCACCTATAGGTACTCCTAATAAAAATATGTATGAGAAATAACTTTATATTCCAAAATTCCTTCAATTCAAGCATTCTATTGTACAATATTCATAAAATTAGGAAAAAAGTTATTGTGTTTACAAGTGCTTATTTAATATAATAACGCCATCTACAATTCTTAAATAAGAAAACACATTCTTAAGTAATTAAATAAAAGTTCTTGAAATCAACATGACCTAAAATTAGAGCCACCCTTTCTTGAATTGGTCACGAAGAATCAACGTTCTAGAAATTAAGAATGACCCACTCTTCAATTTAACAACAAGAATGAACATTCTTAAAACTCAAGAATGACCAATTCTTTGGCCAAAATTAAGAACGCTCAATTTTAAATTTAATTCCGAATCTTGTTAGCTATAAGAATTTTTTTCTGGGTGAGAGATTATAGACTCTTTACGAATTCGAATCAAATTGTATCCAAATGAAAACAACTCGTTTTACAAAAAAATACAAGAAGTCCGTACTTCAAATAGAATTAAACCACTTTAAGCACTTTACAATATGAAAGACAAAAAAGCTTACTTTTAGAAGAAGATCAAAGTAAAAACTTCAGAACAAACTGTCACATGTTCAAGAGCAGCGAAATTATAATAATGAGACAAGCCAGGAAACGCCCAATTTGCTAATACTTTTCCTATTTTTATTATTGATGTATTATTCTTAATTTAGTAACATGATTTTCAATTCCATGCGAATAATTTAAACATATTTATTCCCAGGAAATTTGGCTTAATCTTCACAATAGAATCGCTTCAACATACTCAGATTAAAAGGTTAAACGTGATCAGAATTTAATACGCTACCCAGAATGTGTGGAAATGCTTTTACGGTGGAAATTGCCTGCGCAAATCACAAGAACACAAGATTCAATCGTCCCAAGAGGATCGTAATATCGAGTTAATTAAAGAACATCAGAAAAATGAAACACTAAAAAAATTCGTACCTTTTTACTTGAATGCTTGTGATAACGAACCGGATGTAGCATGCACAGGTATCTGTCCATTGCCATGCAGATTAGAATCACCGCAGACTGTTGGCTGATGGCACCACGTAAAAGAGCCTGAAAATGAAAATATAATATAGATGTAGTATATTAAAACGAAATCAATAATGTTTAAATAATTATTAAATAATGAAGTCTTAGTTTTGCTTGGATGCAAAGAATATGTTTGTGGTCGCTGTCATATTCACTCAAAAGCACTCTGGAACTCCAATTTGACAGTTGATAAATTATCTTTCCGGTGAATACTAAACTGATAACATAAAACCTTACATTCATTTTTAAAAGAATATTGTAATATTTTCTGTTAAAATTATTCTGAAATTGCAAATTTGTGCAAAATCACCTTTTTACGGGATTTGGTACTTTACAAAAAATTCCGTACTGCAAAAGTACGAACGCAAAAATATCCAGTCGAGAGAACAAAAGAATTTATTAAATAGAACAATGCTTTAGTTTCTGCTATCACCAACACTTTTACTGTCAAAGTTTCAATAAATTAAAAACTTTTTCCGTTGATCGTTTATTTGTGACTCAGTGTAATGAATAGGAAATCATGCATTAATGATTCCTATTAATAAATGATTTCTTATTAATGAACGATTTCAGTATCTATGCAACAAGATATACCATTAAATTGAAATACCACTTTATTTAAACGTAATATGACAAATTGAATATAAAACTACAAATTTAATTAATCACTTGCGTTGTTTCACAATCAGTAATTCTATTTATCTTGATGTTAGCAATAGTGCAGCCAGTAAAGTTGATAAAAGGGCAGATAGATTATTATCAAACTTTTGACAGTATTTATTATTCATGGTATCCTTGATTTGAATATTGGAGACGTTTATTTTGATAGTGGGGCAAGTCCATTAAAAAAAAAAATGAAGCTAATGACAATTATATATATATATATATATATATACAGGGTGTTCACGAAAAAACGCCCCAGCTCCTAGCGCTATTATTAGGAGTCCAATTGTAACAAACGATACGTCAAATTAAATGGTTCAAAAAGTACTACAATGTGTAGCTCTAACATAATTTTTACCTGTTTTGCCATTCAAAGGTCAAAGGTCAACTTCATTTTTTCAAATTACAACCTTATATTTTTCTTTTACAATTTGATAGAGATTTTTTTTCTGAATTCAGCGATGTATCACAATCAATATTTCTGATTTATTTTAGGGTAATAAAGAAATTAAAATAATAACTAATATTATTAGCAGTAGGCTTTGAAAAATAACTGAGACATAGCGGTGGCTATGGAAACGACGTCTCACAAATAAAAATTACTATTACTATTGTTGCAACAATGGTAATAACCATGGTAACCGGGACATTTAACTGGAGAAATACGTTAACATCGCCGTCAGAAACTGGCTATTAGTTTGTTTATCTATTTTTTGTAATAAAAATGAATAATAGTGAACTAGTGAAATAGTGAACTAAACGATCCACTGGCGTAGAATAAATTTGTGTAATTTCTTTTTAAGCGAGTTAAGGCGAAATCCATCATTTTATACAAAAAATTTGTGGTCTGATGAGTGTCAATTTACAAACAACAGACATTTTAATCGTTTCAATCACCGCTATTGGAGTGTAGAAAACCCACATATTACCATCGAACAAAATCCTCAGATAAAATTTTCGGTGAACGTTTGGTGCGGAATATTAGGCGCCAGGATACCTAATAGGACCAATTTTCATTGATGGAAATCTCAACCAAAAAAAATATCTTCAAATTTTGCCTGAAGACTTAGAAGAAATTTTAGAAGACTTGCCGTTGCCATTGAATGGAATGAACTAGTATTTCAACAAGATGGCGCTGCACCACACAAAAGGCTCTTATGATTAGGAACTATTTAAATATAGAATAATGAAGACAAATGGATTGGAACATATGGACCTATACCATGGCCCGCCCGGTCTTGTGACCTCTAGAGTTTTTCTTTTGGGGATACATCCAAGATATTGTTTATGCTACGCGCCCGGAAACAGAGGAAATTTTGAGAGAGAGAATAGTCAACGCTTGTCGGGAGACACCAGCAGAAATTTTAATTAATGCTACACAAAGTGTAGGATCTAGATGTCGACGAAAATGTCTGGAAAGAAACGATGCCCAATTTGAACAATTTTGTTAATTTGCCATTTCTTTATTTAATTGTTTAGTTATTAAATGTTATCTGTTGTTGTTCATAAATTAATTCTTTAAAATACGTTGTTTCCGTACTGACACATCGTTTCCATAGCCACCGCTACGTCTCAGTTATTTTTCAAAGCCTACTGCTAATAATATTAATTATTATTTTAATTTCTTTATTACCCTAAAATAAATCAGAAATATTGATTGTGATACATCGTTGAATTCAGAAAAAAAATCTCTATCAAATTGTAAAAGAAAAATATAAGGTTGTAATTTGAAAAAATGAAGTTGACCTTTGACCTTTGAATGGAGAAACAGGTAAAAATTATGTTAGAGCTACACATTGTAGTACTTTTTGAACCATTTAATTTGACGTATCGTTTGTTACAATTGGACTCCTAATTATAGCGCTAGGAGCTGGGGCGTTTTTTCGTGAACACCCTGTATATATATAAAAAAAAAATTATATATGATCTTTTTATCTGTAAGCAATTTATAGTCAAAAGTAATCAGAGTCTCTAATATTTGGGAGATGGAAGTTTTAACTATTAACGGGATTGTAAATATGTTTATCTACAATCATGACGTAATACGTTCATTTCATATGCTAGCCATGGATACATAACAAGGCACCTTATCCACAGGTCACGCCCCTTCAGTTTCATTTTCATTAATAGACGGAGCGTATTGTTGGTTGCCTATTTATTTTCATTAATGAACGGAGAGTAATGTTGGTTGCCTATGCGCACGGTAGAATGATTAGTTTTGGTACCTTAGTTTTTACGAGGCTACCTAAACAAATGTCTCGGGTTCAATTCTGGGCGACAGTAACACCGTATTAAAATCAGAACCATGTCTCCTCGCGAGGGAATGGTAAAACACCGAGGTATTCTGCCTAATCTCTTCTTCTTCTTCCTTCTTCTATTACTGAGGGAATATTTGCACTTAACTGTTACGGGACGGAACAATTATCGGACGGTGCCAATGCACGACGCCCTTGCGGGAAAAAGAAAATTAGGAACGAGTAAAACACTATTATCCATTAGGGAGACCTCGGCTATCGCGAGAATCGGAGAAGTGTCACAACTTGAGGCTGGTTAAGTCGTCACTTTCAAAATATAATATAAGGAAAAGAAAAACACGTTCGTATTTTTCTTGCTAATTGACAAATCCTTGTTATTTTTTTCGCGCCCATGACAACTGGAAGCAAAGGCTTCTCGATGAAAATCACGTTTTGGTTTCGGTTTAATTTCGGTGTCAATTTTGCTTCGGAACTTATCAGCATTTCAAAGTTTTATCGAATAAAATTTTGATTGTAGATAAACAGCTGTATTTTTCTCGCACATAATGGCTATTATGAACTCAGATGTTTGTAAATACGAGTCGAAGACGAGTACAAACTTTCATCTTCGTTAATAATAGCCTACATTATGTGCTCGTTAAATAATATACTATTATTTTGAAAGTAGTGCAAGTCCATCTTAGGTTGAAATTATTTTTAACTGAAAATATTACGGCAGAATTTAGAATACATAATTGTAGTGTTTCGATAATAATATGTTTACTTGCGACACTAGCAAATTTTAGTAATATACTGCGAAAATTCGAAATATTCGACTTCTGTTGTCAGCTTGCAAGTAAATTGCAATTCAGTTTCATGCATATTTTAAAATGTTAAATCCTAAGTAAAATTGAATATAATTATACGTATAAAGTAAATGATTAAGGACTATGTATAATTTCACTTTCATTTCATTTTTTGTTATGTTATATTTTCTACTATAATAATGTAAATAATGTAATATTTCACTTTTTATCAAATGAATAAAAATTGAATATTATTTTGTTTTTATTATTAAAGAAACGCTGATACAACTGAAATATTATCCCTTTAATTAACAATTATAATAATTCATTAATTTTGAAAGTGAGGTATAATATAGGTATAATAAAAAGGTTTACGACCATATTTCAACAAACTTAGGATGATATAGCAAACAATCTGTATTATAAAAGCTTACGGAAAGTGAGAAACTTTCCGTTACTGTCATTGTGAAAAAAGTGTATACTACTCAGTCAAAAAATAGGATTCGATAACTGTATGCGGGCTCCTTTGGGAAGACTTTGATACATTTCCTAAATTAATTTATTTTCCAAGATTCCGATAATTCAGCAATAACTGAATAGAATATTATTGTTAAGTATAACAGTCATCGATAACGCAAGTTAGGGTCATTGTGGGATCGTATTTAGGGAACAGCTTGCACAGTGTGCCTATGTGTGCATGCGTACAGTTCTGCATATGACATAAACAAGCTACACCTCAAACAAATTTACTGGTTAAAGCGTTAAACTTTGATCTGCATAAACCAACTGTAAATCACCTGATTTTGTTTGAAAATAAAGCTTAATCTGCCATTCTGTTATGACAGTACAATAAAAAGTTGTAAAATAAATCATTATGTTTTGTGAAATAGTTTATTGAAACTTTAACAAGCAATTTTATTGAGTACTTATTACACCTGCATATTTTTATCCGGTATTTAAAACTTTTCATGAGCGAAATTGTACCACAGTTACCTATAACTTAAGTTGAGACCTAGATCGTATTCTTCGCTTGCTCTATTAGCTTCTTCCATTAACTGTTGCAGCTCATCGATATTACTGGCAACTATGACTGAATCACCTTATGTTGTTGACTAGCTCACCCTTTATGTTCATACCTTCGGTAGCTCTAATGCTTTCCTGAATATTTCCTCATAGTAGTTATTGAAGAGGAGAGGAGATAAGATAGAACCCTGTCACACTCCCTTCTTGATATTGACGTTTGAGTGAATTGCCTATTCTCACTTTTGTGGACTGTCACCAGATTCGCTACAATACGAAAGTCAATGCCAGTTTTTTGAAGAATTTTCAATAGCTGTTCATGCTTAACGCTATCGAATGCTTCGCAAAATTCACTCATGTCTCTACATCGCCAAATAAGCACTTGTAGACTAAAAATTGCTTCTCTTCTGCCAAGGACATTTCGAAAACCAAACTGAGATTTATTGATATTTGACTAACATTTTTATTATACAGAGCTTTCGTAAAGTAGTAGATAAATTGGATAAAATATTTTAGGAAGGTTTTCACAGACATTCCTTGGACCCGTCAACTTTAGTTTTCAAGCTGCATCTTTTTTTATATTTATAATTGAAGCGTTTTTTACAAAAACAACCATAGTCCTAATTTTTTTTTTTGATATTACTTATGAATATCGAGTGGGCAATGGCTGTTTTTGCAGAACAAGCAAATATTTACTTCACTATAACGTTGGACTATGTATCTTCTTGCAGAAACCGATCACACCATTCGATTGGGCGTCTAAGAAACTCTGTAAATCAACACTAACCGCGAAATTCGCATTTTTGGACTATGGTCGTTTTTGTAAGAAGCGCCTCAATTTTACCGTCGTCTTTTGTTTTCGCACTGTGACGTCATCGATATTTATTTTAGGAGTAGAAGTAGTTGAATTGTTCAATGCAACTCATCCTGATCGGCCACAGAATGGTAAATAAAGTAGTGAGTCTAAATACCTAAATCTGGTCGACCCTCACCACCAGAAGACAATCAGCTGTTTTCTTGGCAGTGCACGAAAATCAATATGGCAAAATTATGAAAAAAGCAAAGTACCACTCCTATAACGTATGTTATTCATGAGCTGTCTGAAGAGGACTTTGATCGATGAAATCAATTCTGCGAGCAAATGAAGCAGCTATACCTTGATGATAATAATTTTGTAACAAACGTATTTTTTCTGACGAGGCTACCTTTGTTTTGAACGGCCATGCCAATAGGCAAAACTGCCGTTATTAGGCTGCCGAGAATTCCCGTTGAATGATGGAGTATCGCACTTAATATTCCCAAAAATGGAATCTATGGTGCGGCATAGTCGACGGAAAAATTCGGGTCCCTATTTTTTTAACGTAAACGTGGATTTTTTTTGCTACGACCTTACTCCTGCTCTAATAGCTTTGCATCCAGATCTAGAAGAACCTGATTTTCCGAGAAATGACTTTTTGTTTCAATAAGACGGTGCACCTCCATATTATGCAGCACCTACCTGTCCGAGCTTATTTAGATGATATGTTCCCGAATCGTTAGATAGGAAGAAGGGAGCCGATTGAGTAGTTAACCAGATTGCCAGATTTGACACCCCTAGATAACTTAATTTGAATATTCAATTTAGTTGTTTCTTAAATTTAGTATTTTGAAATAGCTAAACCGTTGTTCTTAATTCTTTTTTAATCCTTTTTTTAAAAATGCGCAACTAAAAATAAAATTTGACGAATTCGAGCGTTTTTCCCAATAAATTTTGTTGATGTTAAAACCATTTTTGTTTCCAGCGCTTCCGTGATAATTTATTATTAATGTTTCAAACTTTGCTCTTCAAGGTTATACGAATTTGGCATTTCCATACTCGTATGCTGCATCCAAACTGGCGAGCCATTTAAAAAAATTGTTGATGACGTTATAGTGCGAAACAAATGACGACCGTTAAATTATAAATGTCAAACAAGATGTAGTTTTGAAAACTAAAGTTGATGGGTCCGAGAATTTTTGTATACACCCTTCTAAAATGGTTTATCGAATTTATTCACTACTTTATGAAAGCACTGTATATTCTTCTATGAATGATCTTAGTGAAAATTTTTACAAAGTGATTTATTTATGTTGATCATAGAAACATTTTGCCATTTTGAAATTGATGTATAAGCAAAATAATTTTTTTTCTAAAAAGTTCACTTTTTTACTAAAAATTTTAACATTCGACTGACTAAACGCAAATAAACGAATATACAAATTTCATACAAATGCAATTTTTCTTTTCAATTGAAATTTTATTATATACAGGGTGTTCACGAAAAAACGCCCCAGCTCCTAGCGCTATAATTAGGAGTCCAATTGTAACAAACGATACGTCAAATTAAATGGTTCAAAAAGTACTACAATGTGTAGCTCAAACATAATTTTTACCTGTTTCTCCATTCAAAGGTCAAAGGTCAACTTCATTTTTTCAAATTACAACCTTATATTTTTCTTTGACAATTTGATAGAGATTTTTTTTCTGAATTCAACGATGTGTCACAATCAATATTTCTGATTTATTTTAGGGTAATAAAGAAATTAAAATAATAATTAATATTATTAGCAGTAGGCTTTGAAAAATAACTGAGACGTAGCGGTGGCTATGGAAACGATGTGTCAGTACGGAAACAACGTATTTTAAAGAATTAATTTATGAACAACAACAGATAACATTTAATAACTAAACAATTAAATAAAGAAATGGCAAATTAACAAAAATGTTCAAATTGGGCATCGTTTCTTTCCAGACATTTTCGTCGACATCTAGATCCTACACTTTGTGTAGCATTAATTAAAATTTCTGCTGGTGTTTCCCGACAAGCGTTGACTATTCCCTCTCTCAAAATTTCCTCCGTTTCCGGGCGCGTAGCATAAACAATATCTTGGATGTATCCCCAAAAGAAAAACTCTAGAGGTCACAAGACCGGGCGGGCCATGGTATAGGTACATATGCTCCAATCCATTTGTCTTCATTATTCTATATTTAAATAGTCCCTAATCATAAGAGCGTTTTGTGTGGTGCAGCGCCATCTTGTTGAAATACTAGTTCATTCCATTCAATGGCAACGGCAAGTCATCTAAAATTTCTTCTAAGTCTTCAGGCAAAATTTGAAGATATTTTTCTTGGTTGAGATTTCCATCAATGAAAATTGGTCCTATTAGGTATCCTGGCGCCTAATATTCCGCACCAAACGTTCACCGAAAATTTTATCTGAGGATTTTGTTCGATGGTAATATGTGGGTTTTCTACACTCCAATAGCGGTGATTGAAACGATTAAAATGTCTGTTGTTTGTAAATTGACACTCATCAGACCACAAATTTTTTGTATAAAATGATTGATCTCGCCTTAACTCGCTTAAAAAGAAATTACACAAATTTATTCTACGCCAGTGGATCGTTTAGTTCACTATTTCACTAGTTCACTATTATTCATTTTTATTACAAAAAATAGGTAAACAAACTAATAGCCAGTTTCTGACGGCGATGTTAACGTATTTCTCCAGTTAAATGTCCCGGTTACCATGGTTATTACCATTGTTGCAACAATAGTAATAGTAATTTTTATTTGTGAGACGTCGTTTCCATAGCCACCGCTACGTCTCAGTTATTTTTCAAAGCCTACTGCTAATAATATTAGTTATTATTCTAATTTCTTTATTACCCTAAAATAAATCAGAAATATTGATTGTGATACATCGTTGAATTCAGAAAAAAAATCTCTATCAAATTGTCAAAGAAAAATATAAGGTTGTAATTTGAAAAAATGAAGTTGACCTTTGACCTTTGAATGGAGAAACAGGTAAAAATTATGTTTGAGCTACACATTGTAGTACTTTTTGAACCATTTAATTTGACGTATCGTTTGTTACAATTGGACTCCTAATAATAGCGCTAGGAGCTGGGGCGTTTTTTCGTGAACACCCTGTATATATAATATTAGTGGTTGCGAGCGGCAATAAGAACTGATTGAAGATATCATTCATAATTTTTCGAACCACTTATATCATCCTGAAGTTGAATGACACAAAAAATGATAAATGAAAAACTGGTTGAAGCGTGGCGCACTGCATTAATTTTTTCCCGTCTTATCGGATTAGAGAAAATAAGGAAAATATTTATCAACAACGCCGGCAAGCTTAAAACATCATCAATTAGTGATAATATCGTGTTACTTCACCGTATGTATCAACTCATTAACGAACCGGGAAAATTCGGTGTAATTTTGTACAGGCGCAACTACATTAATGGAATTATTTGATACACAAATTTGTGAAATAATTAAGCAAATTTACACGGAACTTAAGAAATGGGCAATTAGCGAATGTTTCAATTACAGTTCCAAAAATATTTCACAGTTGGTTGTACTTTACTCTTCTTCATTAAGGGTAGGAATCCACTGGGCGATTTTCTCGCCGCGATAGCTAGTAACAACCACTGGTACATAAGAGCGGTACATATCGGCACGACTGAGACCAGTCAGTCCAAAATGAATTTTCATGTGGTAGCATGTATTACTGCTGCAAGGATGCAAATGTTACGGAAAAATAAAAAACGAAGACATCGCTGGTGGGTGCATCCTGTTCTTCGAAACCGTTTGTCAACAGGGCAGTTTCATTTAAAATTTAACGAGCACAGACAATATTCCGAAAAATTCTTTATGTACTATAGGATGTCTGTAGCTAGTTTTGATGAATTACTCGGTCTTTTGTGTGATGTAATAAAAAAGAATGACACAAATTTCAGAAGAGCCATTGAGCCAGCCGAACGTTTGGTGATTACTATAAGGTATGTTTCTAGATATAATTTTTTTGATAAATGCAGACGTATTGAAACTGACGACTATAAAATAAAAAATAATTTCGCTGAATACAACATGTCCCCGGACGGGGTTTTGAATATTGGTGAACTTTCTTATGTTATGTTGATTTTGCAAGAAAACGCCATTTTTGATAAAAACTTTTGTTTGTGTTAAAAAGTCAGGAACAGTAGTCAAAAAAGTCAAAAGGAGTGAAAAGTGTGTCCTTTGGATGAATATATTTAAAAAATAAGAACAAGATGTTTTTTTAAAAAGATACTGAAAAGTTAATCCTGCATTCGCATCACAAATATAGCTTAAATAACAACGATGTGACTAATGGTCAAGATGTCAATCAGTTATATTTTTTTAGATACTTGGCAACTGGTTCCACTTTTGCATGTCTGGAATTTGTATTTCAAGTAGGAAGAAGTACAATAGGACGTATAATTAAGGAAACATGTACGGCCATTTGGGACATTCTTAGAGATACGGAAATGCCTACTCCTACTAAGGAAAAGTGGGTTAATATCGCAAATGATTTTTACGATAATACAAAATTCCCCAATTGCCTGGGTAGTATAGATGGGAAACATATCAGAATCCAATGCCCAGCGAATACCGGCAGCCAATATTTTAATTATAAAAAATTTTTTTCAATAGTTTTATTGGCTGTGGCCGATTCAAATTATTGTTTTACGGCAATCGACGTGGGAGCGTACGGTAGAGATGCGGATAGTAATATATTCAAAAATTCATTATTTGGAAAGAAACTGCTACGAAATCAATTAAATCTACCTGAGAATAAGTCACTGCCAAATACAGTAGATCCTTTGCTTCCGTATGTATTTGTAGCAGACGAAGCTTTTGGGTTGAGTGAGCATGTAATGCGGCCGTACGCACGTCGAAATATTCTCAGTGTAGATGAAAAAACATTTAATTACCGTCTGACGATAGCACGTAAGTATGTAGAATGCACATTTGGTATATTTTCCAACAAATGGAGGATATTTCATAGCAGTATGCTGGTTGATGAAGATTTTGCTGTGATAATAACAAAATGTGCATGTGCACTGCATAACTTTGTCCGACGAAGGGACGGATTTAATAGCGATGAAAGTACTGAAATGGAAGATATTCCAGTTCGGGGTACAGGAGGTCGATCAGATGGGTTCTTGATCAGAGACCAATTTAAGTCCTATTTTGTAACAGCAGAGGGAGAGATACCCGGTCAATATGACAAGATTTAGGTGCAGCAATAAAATAGATTATATTTTAATGTTTGATATATTGTTATACTAAATAGATATTATGTATGTATAGATATTGTATATGTATAAATACATTTTTTGATTAATAACTACTGCTGAGCTATGTTGTCTTGTCCGAAGCAAGTTTCGTTATATATCAATTCCATGATTCGAAATCTGGTGCGAATCGCAGAAACTTTTGGCATTTGATCCAAAATTGGTACAAGTGACATCGCAAAAGCTTTATTTCCGATGTCATCTTTTTCGCGAGCTAACCTTTTCTCATTTTCCATGGCTACGCTTTTTTCTTTTTCCAAGCTTAAATTTTCGGCCAAAATTCTGTTCATTACCCTGAATTCCTCAAGATTTGCAGATTCTACGTCTTTCTTTTTGGTTTTCTTTTTTGCTGCGGGCAATATTGTTGATGATGTCGATGGTTCGTTTCTATCATCTTGCAAGAAACTCTCTTGCAACGAATCATCTTCCTCGTCTGTTAAATTTGAAACAGTCTCTCTTGTTTCACATTGCGCAGATAAAAAAAGCAACTGGTCAAAATGCATGTACTTTTTTTTTTTTGAAGCGCTTTGCCCACTTTTTGTACATTTTATAGCATTCATTGCTTTTTTAAATTGGTCCCGCAGTGACTTCCACTTTATTTGCAATTCTTTCTCTAGAAATAAATAAGAGGTGTAAACAAAGGCCAGTATGTCAAACAATTGTAGTTTTCAGATATTTAACGATGGAATCTATTTTATTACATTAAATTAAATTAAATTAAACTGCATAAACACTTCTATTGAAAGCATAGGTTTTAACTTTTTTTAAATTACATTACATTACATTAAATTAAATTAACAGCTGCATAAACCCGACTTAACTTTTATATGTAAATCACGATTGAAATAAAATCTTTTTGGATCCCTTGTTGCTTTTTGTGACTTGTTTATTTTAAGTTCAATTTTTGCATACAATTCGTAACAATAAATTAGGTTCTAGTCAATGCTTTGTTGAAGATCCTGCACTTGTACAGTACATGCATGTAATAAATATAGCAATATTTACCTGTTTTGATTTTTTCATGATTTGGGAACTCCTCCCAATTCTCATACATCGCCGCACATACTTCATTCCACAATTTGGCCTTTTTGTCCCTATTGCTGTAATCCTTTTGCTTTATATCATATAGAGCTGGACGTTTCTCAATCTCAGAAATGAATTTCTCGACGGTAAACATTTTGCACGTTTGAGGAAAATCGTCGGTCGAGGCGAGAGATCGCGTTGTGCAGCGTTCTGCTAGCGTTTTGTGGACGCCGAAAGTAATAAATCGTAATAAAACGTTTCCTGGAACCGAACATTATGTAGGGCCACCGCTAAAGCGTACCGCCCGTATTCAAAATGGCACGTTCATTGTAAATTTTACGAAGGCTAATTGACCTTGCACTGTAAATATTCTTGCAGTTATATTGCAAATTTTTGTACAGTCTAGACCAAAAGTTTTTTTAGCTAAAAATTCACGCAAACCTGCATTATTTCATTGTTTTTAATATGAATTTAAAGGAAAAACCATTTTTTTAAATCCTTTTCAACATCAAGTATATGCTTACCGTGTAGACGCAAGCTATCTCTTGAAAGTTCATTTTCACCATTAATTGTCCGTCGATATGTACCGCTTTTGTGTACCAGGGGTTGTTACTAGCTATCGCGGCGAGAGAATCGCCTAGTGGATTCCTAGCCTTAAAGTGGAAAGTATTAAAAATTGGTGAGCGTTCTCAAGTAGAGAAGTCACACATTATTTTTTTAATCAAATTGAAGCGTCTGTGAATTAAGCCCGTCGCCTGTTTTTTTATGAAATTCATAAAAAAATTGTAATTTTGAAGCAACCGAAAACGAGTAAGTCGGTTTGCACAATTTCATCTCTGTCTGAGGAAAACCCACGTCTCTCGAGAACATGAAAGCAAATAAAAAATTGGCATCAAGTATAATGCTGCAAGAACGCTTACTAGGGCCTTTTGGAGTAAGTATCTGGAGACCGAAAAAAGTTTCATTAAAAATTGGGCGAGAGTGCTTTAACAATATTTTTTAATGAAAAGCATTTGTTAAATATCTAACCAAATTTATTCGCATTTTTCAAGTGTTCAGCACAAATTCAATATATTTTTGATGGAGAATAATGTGCAGACAACCAAAATCGAGTTTGGATCAATTTTAATTCGGAATAGGCGGTATTGCGTTTTATTGATATGTTTGTGTTTACCCATCGACACGATAGCTGGTGACAACATAATACTGATGAAATTTAATGCTTGTTCGTAAATAGTCGCTCTAGATCTCCCACAAATAAAGAAGCATTTTGTAAAAATCGAGATCAAGATTTCTCACCATTGATCGCGAGTTTTTGTAAAATATACTTTTAAAAAGATATTCTTTTTTTTTTTTAATACATAGATTGTACTTACAGGGTGTCTCACTTTAGACGGCACCACCCCAGTATTTTTTTTTTTATATATACAGTCGAACTCCTCTATAGTGATGTTCGAGAAGCCATGAAAAAACATCACTATAGAGAAACTTCACTATATAGAATTCAAGTATAATTTTACAATTTTGGCAGTCACTTTAAAAACCAATTGATATTCAAAACAAAATTTATTATATTTGAAAAAATATTTGTTTAAGTATATAGAAATACACACAGTTATTAATAAACAATACAAATTTTCATCTGAATACTTACATAACATGTACTTATTGATGAAAAAATCTGTCCAAAGTTGAGCGCATAAGTAAGGATTTTACAAGAAATTCTTTTAAGGATTTATCAGGTTTTCTATTACCGAAAATTCCATTCCTCGAGAATTTTGGTAAACCTTTCGTAAAGAATAATCACTATATAGAGGCTTAACAGCATAATATAGAGGTTTTTATATGGAAAACGTTCAAACATGCACGTTTCTGACAAAAACATCACTATAGAGAAAAAATCATTATAGAGGAGGTCACTATAGAGGAGTTCGACTGTATTTACCGGTATGTAAATATGAAACCGGAATTTTTGAATGATAGAAAATACACGTTTATGGTATGAAAATGATAAAAAATATTTTATTCGAAGTATTCCCATCGCTAGCTATGCATTTTTTCCACTTGTTTGACAATTTGTGGATGCCACGCCAAAAAAAAACTGTTGCTCTTTTGAGGCAAACCAGTCATCGAGCCATTTTCGCACATTTTCGTAAGAAGTGAAGCGCTGCTCACCAAGTACGTGTCCCATCGATGCAAACAAATAGTAATCGGACGGAGCCAAGTCTGGTGAATAAACCGCATGCGCAAGTATTTCCCAACTAAACGTTTCAATCGTTTCCTTGGCCAGTTTTGCTCTGTGTGCTGGTGCATTATCATGAAGCAAAACCATTTTGTGTTGCCTTTTTTGATATTCTAGCCGTTTTTCACGTTTTTCACGCTTGACTCAAATCGATCATTTCGGTTTTCCTGCTGTCTTTCATTCAGTTCACGTGGAACGCATTTTCCCATCTTCCGGTCTTTCCCATGGTATTCAAACGTATGTAGATGGCTTCTCGTGTCACATTGAATTGATCCGCGAGTTGTTATTGCGTTTGAGCATCATCCTCATCCAACAATGCTTGCAATTCGCTGTCTTCAAACTTTTTCGGTGGTCTTCCACGTTCTTTGTTTCTCACGTCAAAATCGCCACTTTTTAATTTTTTAAACCACTCAAAGCACTGTGATTTACCAAGAGAATGCACTCGATGCGATTCTGCAGCAGTTTTCTTCAAATGGTAACAGAAAATCAATGCTGTCCGCAAATCGTAGTTTCCAGGCACAAAATTCGACGCTATTGCACACTATGCTGGTTATATGAAACTTGTATTGTTGTGAGTTGAAAATCTTTATCATATGTCAATAAGAAAATCGCACCAATGACACGGTTTGACAGTAACCACATTAACAGCTAGGAACATGTATGGGCAAATGCCGGTTTCATATTCACAGACCGTATTATCGATATAAAGTATTTCTTTTTTCTGATTATACCCCTCACCAAATTGTACCTTTAGGGTATGTTACTTTCTCTTCAATAAATAATACATTTGACATATGAACACGTATTTACACGGGTTTACCAAAACTCGAGCTTAAGCTTTCACTGAACAATCGGACATTATTTTAAAAATTTTCCGGAAATAGAAACGAAATTTGCTATGATTTCCTCACGACATGATCACGCATGCGCAGCCACGCTGGCATACGAATGATAATATCGTTCAGGCATTAGAAATAACTTCACCAAGTTCATAGTGATACGTATAATACGCGACATGTCTAAATTTATAGAGTGCTTACAAATGTACTGAATTCCTGGCGTCAGTAGCGACTTTCAAGTCAAGTCTCTCATTATTGAACATCTATATGACGCCATATAAATTGGGAAATTAGTGTATGTGTAAACGCTGCATTATTAGCACCAAATTAATAATTATATTTGCTAGTTTTCGTGTTTTGCACAACGGTTTATACAACGCTTTCACATCTTTTGTGATTTTGTGTTTCAAATCATAAACTGTTTTTCGTTCACCTTATACTCGTACACTGATGACATGGTATAATAACACGTTTAAAAAAAGAAATATTTGTTTATCATTCACGATACATATTTATTATACTAATAAGCAATTATAATAACACATAAACCAGCTATTATCATACTAAGTCATGCGAAAAGTGAATAAGTGCTAATATAACTAATGTGTCATCTTAGAATTTTTGTGAAGTGTTCCATTGTAGCAAATGTTTGAGCAACGCTAGCGTATCGAGTAGTTCGATAATGGCTTTATAACTCCCTTCTGAATTTTACCACTACTGCAAACTCGATGTTATTGTCTTATGTTAACTGATACAACTTGTATAAAATTAATATCAGGCGGTTCCTGTTTTAAGTTTGCCACAGAAATAGACTAAGAAATAAAGTTCAAAATAAGTAATACCAGAGGCAAAATTAATATACATCAGAGAAAAGATTAATTAAACGATTTCAGTAATTAACAAAAATCAGACGAATTAAAAATCAATAATTAACGGAATCTGCGTAAACTGTAAACGAACAAATTTCTTCAGTCTCCTGTTTGAATGCCACTTCCTTTTCCCTAAATTAATTAATTTAGTAATTATATTAGCTTTTTTATGATAACACAATTTTAACAAGTTTCGATCGCCACTTTCAAAAAATGATTTTACTTTAAATGTCGTAATTTTGAAGAGATTAATTGTCGCGTAGGTTCAGTAAATATTTAAATCTTAACCAGTACCGGATTGCAGCCTGAGGATTTAGCTAAAAGAGCTAAAGTACACATAAGTACAGGGGGGAAACAGTTATCAAGTTACTCCAGTGATAGTTGTATCTAATCCGTTGTAATTCGTTGTTAGTTACGCCACTATAATGTTCAGTCGAGAATGGATTAGTCTTTACCATATTATCGCATAAAGGCCTTAACAATGTGTAATTCAGTAATCAGTACACATAACCGGTTCCGTATGGCCTGTTTCTCAATCAGTTCCCTATCACACGCCATTAACCGAGCCAAATGGAACAAATGCATTCAGATTCCGTTTTAAGGGGTCAGCGGTTTGACGGTGATGTATGTGCTCGACGCATTTTCTCCCTTAATGTACCCGTTAACATATTTTCCGTCCTCTGCTAACGCCGCTTTAAAGATCAAATGTATTCATTTGCATTTTTTACTGTAATCGCTCCGATAAACGCAAGTTTGCGACAATCGGGCTTTTAACAACCGATAAGTTGATTTTTGATGGAAATTACAGAGCATAGAGAAGTTTATGTGGTTTCAGTTGGAAACAGATGTATAATGAGGAGAATGGAAACATTTAGGCCGTTGTGGTTAAAACAGATGGTACTGTTCACATTACAGGCCACAATAACGCGTTATTGAAAATTTACCTCGTATATCATTTTGTCTTTTCAATTAGCAATGTAGGGACAATTTTTTTGTAATTTACCTTGGTATGAAAATGGCAAGTTAACATTATTTTCCTGTCCAGTTAGTGCCAAATTTGATTTAAGTTTTGTAAAATATAAAAAAATTTGTGTGATACGCAATCTAACAATAATTTTAGTTTTACAAGTTTTTTGTATGAACTGGATGGACATTTTTGAAAGTGACCAATTGTGATTGGTGATGTTTTGAAATTTTAGAAAGCAAAATTGATGACGATTAGAATCAAAATTGACGTGAAACATTTTCCGCAGTGACGTATAGTTTATCAATTATCAATTATTTATCAGAACTAGAAATGAGGCTTGGGTAGTAGTATTATTCCTTTTTTTCAGAAGTTCTAAATATCACCAACCTGTTAAGCGTACCCGGCTTGTAAAGTAAAGGGTTTTCCAATAAGAGGTGTTATTTTGAATAGCCCGTTATTTCGGTAGATATAACTTTTGGAGCTGTAATTTTTTGACATTTGACAAGTAGAAACTACGCCATTAATAAAAATGGAACGATACACGCTTCAACAACGCATTGAAATTATTAAAATTCACTATAAAAATGGTGAAAATTTGGCAGAGACGGTTCGTAAAACTCGAACATTTTTGGGTCGTCGTGAAGCACCTTGTCGGACCGCAATACAGAAATTGGTGGAAAAATTCGAGCTGTTGGGACAAGTTAGTGATGTGAAGAATAAAACCCGGCCGATTTTGCTTGTTGACGAAGCCATCCAGGTGGAAATGGGCCTCATCACTCAAGATGATTTTTCGATGGAATTCCGGATCATTTTCATGCATTTCAAGGACCCAATCGGCAAAGATACGACGTTGTTGATGATCGGCCGGCTTGAGTTCTTGTGTTAACTGAACTTTATAAGCCTTAAGACCCAAGTCTTTATGCAAAATACGGTGTAATGACGTTTTTGGAATGTCTAATTCCAAAGAACGACGAGGAATGGACAAACCTGGGTTTTCTTCAACACTTTCGGCTACAGCAGCAATATTCTCGGCTGTTCTTGAGCGACGTGCACGGGTTTTATTCTTCACATCACTAACTTGTCCCAACAGCTCGAATTTTTCCACCAATTTCTGTATTGCGGTCCGACAAGGTGCTTCACGACGACCCAAAAATGTTCGAGTTTTACGAACCGTCTCTGCCAAATTTTCACCATTTTTATAGTGAATTTTAATAATTTCAATGCGTTGTTGAAGCTTGTATCGTTCCATTTTTATTAATGGCGTAGTTTCTACTTGTCAAATGTCAAAAAATTACAGCTCCAAAAGTTACATCTACCGAAATAACGGGCTATTCAAAATAACACCTCTTATTGGAAAACCCTTTAGCTTTTCATTTCAAACTACAGTCAACCCTCCTATAACGCGGTACTCTCAGAATGCGGAGCTGAAATTGCGACAACCCTCCTATAACGCGGTACTCTTTCCATACGGTTTCCATAGAACGCGCTACGAATTAGTCTGGTTTGTATGGTTAAATCCGAGTTTCTTTTAGCGCGGTTTCCATATAACGCGGTACGCACTCACCGCGTTATAGGAGGGTTTACTGTAATCACTTTCGATGCCTCTTAAAAGGGTAACTCGCGTGGCCTGGGACACAAATATTAAAATTATTTTGCATTCTTCTCATTAATTAACTCATTATGTTTTAAAATATTTTGTTAACTAATTTTATTAGCCGTTCAATGTTTTAATCAAGTTGTATTGGATCAAAAAATGTTGTTTTACGAAAAAAACAATATTCTGCATGGACTTTTTCAAAAACAATTCATAAATACTATCAGAAGGTGATTATTTTACCCTTCTACAAGTAACAAACGAATAATTTTATTCGTTTTTTCATTACATTTTTAAATCATTTTGTATTCTAAAATATTCAATTTAACCGATATGTTTAATTGTTACGCATCTAATGTTTTCTCAAGTAGCGGTAGCCATAGGAAGGCCCACGCCTTTAACATGTTCACAGGTTTTACTTCCTAATTTAAATACATGAGGCTGGCTCTTAAGTGCGCCATAAGACGCCCAGAAACTTCCTAGAACTTTCCATATATTTCATAAATTTTATTCAAAAATATTTAATCACCACACAAACTTTCATCGTCCATTTTTCAATAACAGCTGTATTACATGTATTAAATAGAAGTTAATCCTTCAAAAGACATATCATTTTCCTACCTGTATTTGGCAAACCAATTCTCCATAAGGCCAGCACTGCCTTAAAGAAGGAACAATGGCGAACGGCGTAACCAGAAGTCCCATAGCCAAATCGTTACTGGCCAAAGATGTTAGTAAATATCTTGGCTGCAATGAAAATTATTTTTACTCATTAACAAGGTACACTTCAAATAACCTACCTGCGAATGTATATATTTGGAGTATCTTCTGCTGTTAATGACCAAAATGAGTAAAATATTGGCGGCCAGTACTCCAGTAGTTAAGAGAAGGACGATGAGAGCCTGCACTACGTCTCCGGGGCCTAATCCGGTGAAAAAGCTTACATGACTGTAACGCGAGTGTGAGCAGCTGCTATTGTGAAGCACAGGAGCCACAAGTATTGTGCTTTTATGTTGCATTTTCACTTAAATTGCTACCTGTGATCGCTGAAGGAATGTTTTTGTCCCATTCTTTTACAAGCACTTAGAATTTTTCATTTTCTGAAACAAAAACTGTGTTAACTCTTAATGGTCAGTTATTTTTGTGGAATTTCCTTCTTTCGTTCGTTTTACATTTGCTCGAGAAAAATATCTGCCTTGGGGATAGGAAAGCGCGCGCTGTTGATTATACAAGTTCGATGGTTGAATCGTTTTGTTTGGTGTGTTTTGTAAGGAAATAAAACAATGCCACATTTTCCAAGCTCAAGTAGAGATAAAATTCAAATTGAGACAGTAAAAGTTTCAAAATATAGCACTAATTATTGAGCATTGTGTAAATAGTTATTATTTATTATACCGGGAATTTCAGAAATAGGTCTGTTAATTTTAATCTCTGGAAGAACTCATCAAGTTGTACCACTTTTCTCCATAGCATTTTGTAAAAAATGTTATCACGGTTAACAGTAGGCGAGTACACGTTGTTGTATGTAGTACATTTAAATTTTTAAATCCATTTGCTAAACCATTTCAAATATATTTTTTTTAAATATTTGATTTGGCAAGTTGTACATCATTGTACAAATAAATGAGACACAGGCGGTTTTGCAAGGGTGTTTGCAGGGTTGTCTACAAATTTAAATTCAGTACTCAGTATAATTGTGAGGAGTCCCGCAAAAATAAAGAATTTAAGGAAAAATTGGCGTAAAAGTATAAATTTCCCAACAGGACAGAGACAAGCTCAATAGAACGTAAAATAATAATAAACGGAAATCAATAAGCGATCAATCTATTGTTATTACAGTGAAACTTGCTAAGACGGAATCACTTCGGGTTAGAGAAAATCGTTCCTTAAAGAAGTCTCCGCAATAAAAGCTTAAAAAATTAGCAAACTTTTTATGATAACAACGTTATTTATACATAACAATGATTTAAACAAATTTTCATTAACTTTAAAAATAATTTGTGGGTTCGTAAATATTTCTGGGTGAAATAAAAAATTCGTAATCAGTATTTGTTTATAAAAAACGTTGTATTTAGCACGTTTTTCTAATTCTAGTCTAACGCTATTAATTTTCATGAAAAGATCTATTCTCTGCCTTTAGTCCAGCAACAAACTATTCTAACCAGATATAACTGGCTTTATAGTCCAGTCAATCTACTACTTATAAGGGGAGCATTGATGCAAAAGGTCGGGTAGTTCTGATTTCTTGGTTTGTTGTATGTATAGGGCCACTATTAAAAAGGCCAAGTTTTCGACCTCGCCAGTGCGCCGGCGCCGACGCCAACGCCAACGCCGGCGTTGGAAAACAGCGACATTTTTGACCTTCTTGTAGTTCTCTCGAATTTTTTGCATAAAGAAGTATTTGACAAAAAAAAATCATTCGGTCCTTTTTTAAAGTACAGTAAATTTGTCACGATTTAAAATAAACATCATCTTCGTGGCAAGCAAAAACAATTAAAATGTTTATAAAGTGATATAACAACTTATTTATCAACATTTTTCGCTAATTGACAGTGTTAGTTTTGTTTAAAACGCCGATTGATACATATTTTATTGTATTATATTGCCAAGAACGAAACCCTATTAGTTTTACTGTTAAGTTTGGCAATAAATTTTGAAACCATAGCATTTTTTAATGGGGCATGAAAAGACCTGTCAAATGAGGTATCACATTTCCTATTTAAAAATTTGGGATTTGCAACTGTAACTCGAAGGGGATTGAGGTTAGAACTGAAATTTTATAAACTAAAAATTATGCACAATAATTGAAATACTGCACTTATTCCATTTGGCTGTATAAATAAAATGCAATTTAATGAGTTAATTGCGTTAAAAAAAGTTCTCGCGACACCAAGTTTACAAAAATATTTTAGCGCATTTGAAACTAGTCCTTTTCATAAAGTATAATTCGAAAAATTAAATAGTAACCACTTTACGAAATTTTGTAAGCAATTGTAATTGAACAATGATGTAAAATCCGAAAATATAAATAAACAATAAAAAATATACTTGGATAACTTTATTGCAAAATAAAAATTAAGTTAATCTCTGCTACAACGACAAATTAATACTTATTTGAAAGATGTCTTAAAAACGATACTTAAAAAATAAACGACTTTGAAACGAACAAAAATTAAACATTTTCTTTTTATGGCATACTTAGTAGTTATACCAAACAACGACCTTTTTCTTGTATTTTATTTCTTGTTCTACGAATTTTTATTTGTATCATATAAAAATAATTGGTTTTTAATACAGAGTGAACGTAAAAGAATATGTGTCAATGAAATTTCATAACATGTTAAATCGCAGCCTCTTATAATTTTTTTTGTGTAAGGTTATGAAATCAACTTAAAATTAACAGCTGAGAATTGTCAAAATGACGTTCCTTAAACTTTTTTGCATAGGTCACTTAACTTACATTCTTTTATGTTCAGTTTGTATTATTCGGTGTCTCATAGATCTTTGTGTATTTTCTAATGCATGTGAAAAAGGGACTCTTTCAAAAAGTATCAATATTTTTGTGTTCTTTGATCAAAACAAAACATTCCAATTATGTTGCATGCGTTACAATGCGATGGATAGTGAGGTAATAAAATTAAGAGGTTGTCAAAAGTTACTAAACAATTTTGCATCAGAAATTTCGATATTTGAGGACTTTTGCCAGGCCTCAAGTAATTGTTGATAAGAATGTAAATGTTTCAGAGGCATTGAAAAATATTTAAACGGTACCAAAATGTTGTGTGTAAGTACCATATAAATTATTTTATTAATCAATGCGTTATGTAGGAAGACAATATAGTATTAATAAAGTCATTAAAACAAAATTGTAACATTGTAAATGATGTGAGAAGCATAGATTTAAAAATGCCAACAATTTCATAAAACCAAGAGAATATTACTTTACTTGTTTTCAAAATTATGTAAGGTTTTCAGTTTTTGACATCAAACAAATAACCAAAAATGAAAGTTATTTAGACGATTCACTGAATATAAATTCTTAAATTTAAACATTCGACAATTATTGATTTAATGATTTTTGAAATAATAACTACATTTTAATCAATTTCTATTGAAATTTTGAACCAAATAAATCATTTCTCCAAAGAGATTTTACAAACGCAAATTTTTGAAATCTGCGATCCATAAAATCCGTGAACATAAATGTAAAGTTTACATACGAAAAACCTATTATCATACAAATTCGCAAAAACACGCAACCTCCAATCAAATTGAAACACGCCGGAAAACAAAATCAATTTTTCCCAGTTTTTCGCTCTTCAAGTTTTGTATTCAAAAATTAATTGCTTCAAAATTAGTTGACAAAGAAGACGATTAAGAAAACGGCTAATCAATTCAATCGAAAATGAAAAAACATTTTTCAGAGAAGATCCACTTTCAACAGTTATACCACCTCAAATCGGATAAAAGCTTCTTGACTGTATAAAATCTTGTCCTCGCACTGCTATCTTTGCTTTCTCCCCTTACAAAAGAAAAAAACTACTGATTTAGCACCGAATTGTGGCATCTTTTCTATAAGAAAAATCCGAGCAAATATTTCAAGAAAACAACCCTTTCAAGGGCAAATTTTCGTTCAATAATTTAATTATTCTAAATACACAAATGTGTAACTGAATCGAATAATTTACCGAAAAGAACAGTGCGCGTTTGCATAAATTGCGTACGTAAGTCAATGGCAGTGACAATTTATAATTCACGCATTTGCACTTGAATAGAAATCCTACAGACAATAAACACTAGGGGAATAATGAAGTTCTCCGGGAGAACTTGATTTCCGGTGAGAAAGCGGTTTTAAGATTGGCATTTATTTTTTCGAAAAACATTTTTGCGTTTAATTTATTCCGAAACTTTAAAGTGTCTCGGTCTTTAATTAAAATGGTTAATGAAACCCTCGACTAGGGAATTAGTAATGCTGTTAATTGGAAACGTTGTTGCTGCCCCATTCGTCCCAAAAACAAGTAACCGGCAAATTTTTTATTCCATTTTTTTTTTCGAAATTAAATTCACGTACCTTTGTGCAGCATTATTTTTTAAAGACCAAAAATTACGTAAACACGCTCGAACGCGTTTTGTATGATTGCGTTACGAATAACTGCGCGCACTGTCAGACGACGACTGCAGCATCCCACGGTTATACAATCATCATCCCCTTCTGTACTGTTTCTTGCAAGCCGGCGCACACTGATGCCATTTTTATTTCGTTATCATTCAACAATCTTGCAAGACGCAAAATTTCCCCTGGAGAATATAAATAATACAACTTGAATTTCTCCTAATCTCTTCCAAGTCAATGTAATAAACCATTTTCGGTTTTCATTTTGTTTGGATTTATCTTTTTTCATTTTTATATTATTTAGAATTTGTAATTAGTTATATAATTATTTGTTGTTTCTCTCTCGGTTTTTCCAGGTTCCTACAAGCTTTTTCCAATATTTTGGGGTCATCCAGTCGTCTTGTTAAATGTATCTTCTTCTCATTGTGACCCGTAATCCGTTATACCAACTCTTTCTCAACCTGCCTGTTTTGCTCTTTGTTGATGACGTCCATTTCATTGCAATCTTAGAAATTCTACCATCTTCCATTCTACATAATCGAATCATCTGGGCTGTCATCTCTCAGTCTTTTCTACTAGGTACCTATGACTTCCTCTACTCTATAATTTATTACTCAGCGAATTTTTGATACCCTTCCTGCACTTGTGTTAAAAAAGGGGTAACAAATTTCGTTAGCTTATACTACATCATAAAAGAAGCGAAAAAGTCTTAAGCATATTTCCGCCAAAGATTTGTTTGGAAGATTTACTTTTTTCATCAAAAAATTTGGCTTTAGTTTTGGAGTCAAACAAATTTGAAGATGAAAATTTTATCAAAAATTTATCTCATGTGTGGACAATTATTAAGTAATGAAAATTTTAGATCGGAATGAACTCTTAATTTACATCTCTAAAAGACAAAGTACAATATTATAGTAATCAGGAAAATCTTTTAACTCGAAATTTTGATTGAATTGATTGAATTGATTTCGCATTAGACATTATTTCGATGGTGTAGCGCACAAATGTTGTAAGTGCAAAAATAAAACTTGAGAATACGCAGTTTAAAAGTTCAAGTTTCTAGATCAAATCAACATATTCTGCAAGCACTTTTTTAAATTTGTTAACGCTTGCGGCAATGTAATTTACTTTGTAATTTATGCACATTGAACTGTTACGTAAAAATGTAACCTTTTACGCATTTAAGACAATTTCATCCAAAGTGTACTTACGGCATTTGTGCGCTACACCATCGATGTGTAAACTTAATTCATTTTCAATGAAATGGAAAACATCTCAAGTGAAAATGATAGTTTCAGAGAAAGTGTCACAGGAGCTGTTTAAACTATTCCTTGTTACATCGTCCAACTCCCAAGACTGAACTCAAATCAAGCATAACAAGAACTTCAGTTAACACCAAGTTTAATGGACACGAAGCTAGATTTAAACTAAGTATTTAACCTTAAACTTCCCTAAAAACCTGAGCCCGAAGCCAACTACGAAATATGCATTCTTATACCCAGTCCATTTCGAGTTCTTTATATACAAAAACGACGTTACAAAAAACATTTCGCGAAACTCGCAAGAATTCAACTATAACAAATAGACTTGTTGATGTAATCTATTTTTTTGGCAATGATAGGTGCTTTTCCTGCATGTAAATCAGCTCACGTCCAAACGTATTTCGAAAAATAATTTGTAAATTGAAATATTTTCTTACTCAAGCAAAGAACTGAAACCGAGAAACCTTAGAAAAATCGCAACCTTATATGTTTGACCTAAATCGTTCTATTCCATTCGCTTACTGACTGTGCAATGATTAAGTTGCCTCATTATGTCACCTTTGTTGTGTTTGTTTTTGACGGTCTTAAATTGTGCGATTGTGATAGCACATAAAATGCCGATACCCACTTCGAAAGAACAAAATCCTATAAAGCCTGCAAAGAACGAAGATGAAAATGTTTCGGAGATGCTTCGAAATAATATCGTTAAACCGTTTCATATTAAACCTTTCGGACCAGAAAGAATTAATTTTCTTCTTAGAAAGAATTTTTCGTTTTTACGATATTATACCGCCAGAAGGTATAAAAGAAGTGATACAAATGATAAGTAAGTACAGTTTGTTTTTAAAATTGGAAGAAATAATAAAACAGCGTCTATTTGCCATGCCACTTTGAATTTATTCCAGAACTTTTGTAGATATCATTTATCTTAGAGTTAGAGCTATTTAAAGAAGCTTTTCGGCGTTTCAACCGTTTCTTTGAAATAAAGCAATAAATTATATCCCAGTTGAGCGGGGTTATTAAAAAATGAGAAAAACTATCCAGAGATTTACATTAATTGCCGCGTTGAGATTGACGGATTAAAGGAAAATAAATGTCAAGAAGTTTAGATACTACATTTGTGGATAAACACCAATCAGGAATTTTTAAGCAGTTCATTCTATTTTTGTTGGTCAACCTGAAAACCGATAAATTATTCTTTTACTCCAATGAAAGTAGAAATTGGTTTCTATAGTGTTACGATCACGACAGAAGTGAATTATCTTCATCCTAGGGATTAAAAGCTTAATATAAACTCCCTAGGGAGTTTACATTATATTTTGATAGTTGATTAAATTTTTTATTGTAATCTAATATAAGTCAAGTAAAGTAGGAGTACAATTGAAGAGTTGAAATGAAAACCGTGTTCAATGCTTTTTCATACATTTTAAAATATTCAATTTTTTCTCTAATGCGTACGCACAAATATTTCCCAGACACATTATATTGATGCCAAAAAACTTTCTTAATTTTTTACAAAATTATTGAACTAAAATTGCGTACGCATTAGAGAAAAAATTGAATATCTTAAAATGTATGAAAAGGCATTTAACACGGTTTTCATTTCAACTCCTCAATTACATCAATATATACCCAGAGACTTATTTATTTAGATGTACAGTAAATATTACCGAAAGTCAATAAATTATTATATTTAGTATTAGCTGGAAATTTACACAAAACTTTTTTATGGATGTTAGATTTACGGTTTTTCAGCTTTGGTCGAAATTTCAATTTAACCTGTTTATTATTGTGTAGTTTTATTTAATGTACGTCTTTCCTAGTTTTCCTTACTAAATAGTAAAATAACTACGCCAATGGATAGAGATTTTGCGCAGTAGATCTGAAGTTGGTAGAAAGCAAAAAATAACAATAGACAGTCGCCTCTTTATTAGTAAGTATAATACTTCCTGGATTCACCAACAGTAAAGTGGATTCACTTCGTGGAAACTTACCACAAATCTATCTTTGCTACCTAGATACCCAAGAGTACATTTCTAGTTTACGTGGTTACATGCAAATTTTGTCATCGCCAATGGGGTAAAGTTCTGTTGATTGATGAGTGACGTTCTTGTCTAATATTACCTCATAGTCAAGAAAGGGTACGAAGAAGAAGAACATAAGATCTGAAAGAGTATATTTTATGAAAGACTGTTTTGGTGTGGAAAGAAATTGTAATTAATGGTTTCTCAAATGCACTATTTTTGAAAAAATTTTAAAACAAATTTATTTCCGTGTTTCTTTGTCTTTTAACTAACGTTCGCGTCTCATATGAACAATGCATTTTTCTCCAACCTATACAAAGTAGACGCCCGATTATCCGAAACCGGATCATCCGAAATTCGGGTTATCCGAAACAAAAGACGAAATTAATTTCTCCGGGTTATCCGAAACGAAACCGCTTGAATCTCGCGATTATCCGAAACGACTATTTCGCATCATGAAAGAGTGGAGAGTTTACAGAAAACCTTACTATACATTGAGCAGCAACCAGGAGCTACTGCAATTAACGTTATTTTAATTAAAAGATGGAAAGACATTGCAGCTAAAAAACTGTACCAATGTAGAACAAAACAATTAAGATTAGATTCATTTTTCAAATAGAATAGTTAAATATACTCAAGTTGGTAGAAAATGTATATGTACAATTATTGTTAATAGAAAATTATGTAACTTTTTCCAGTTTTTGTAACCTCCGCTTTAACCGAAATTTCGGTTATCCGAAACAGGTCCGGTCCCGTACATTTCGGATAATCGGGCGTCTACTGTAGTTAAATTAATGAATGTTTTTAATACTTTTTGCAATATTTACATTTTGCCAGTTATTTTTTAGAAGTCAGTATGTTTTCAAAGGAATAGTATATTACAGTTCATGTGAAAAAGCAAGAAATTTCGCTCACGGGTGTACCAGTTTTACACACGAGACACCAGCGAGTGTGTCAGGAGACACAAGTGAGCGAAATCGGTTCTTCACGAATGCTGTATAACGTTTTGTTCAATTCTGCTCGTAAAATGTAAAAAAAAAATACTGAAATTTGTAATACCTGAAACAACTTGGGTTGTATTACTATGGTAATTGTTTATTTGTATGTTCTGCAATTTCTATAGCAATGGATGGGTAAAGGCAGTGAGAAAAAAGCTTCGCTCACTGCCTTTGCCATAGCGAAAACAATTTAAGTGAAACAGAAAGTCTCAAGTACTGCATCCTAGTAAAAAACAACGCTTTTCAAGAACAGGATTAAATAAATATTGTTTCCAGTCATCTAATTTGAAGACAAAAATAGGAACTAAATTTTTTCGTTCATTAATTTTACCTTGAAGAACTAAATATTCATTTTATTGTAAATGATTTTGCTAGATTGTTATTTTTCTTGTAGTTAACAGTTAATAAATGCCTTGTTGTACTTTAGATGTACAGTTGTTATATTGCTTCTAAACAATAAATTATTTGTGACTCTTTGTTCAGCAATGCAATACACAGTAGTGAAGACACAAAGCCTTATTGTGTAGCAGACGTGTTAGGATACGTTTATATTAAAGCAGCGATAAAGACAGTTAGAGTGGCGATAGTAACGATGACAAAATGCTAATTAAATATACCTATATTTCTTTGGAGTATTCATAATAGTTGTGAAGACAGCATTGCTTTAGCTTATTAGCTGAGGTGAACCGATTTATATTCTAAGTCGATTTATTTGGCTGGATCTACGGTAACTTTTACCGTTAACACCTAATTTTAGATGTTAGATGTTATTTTAAGTAGTTCAAACTAAAAATTAGTTTACACTAGTCAAAACTTTAGTATAAGCTAAGCTATTTCTAGTTTTAACTAGTTAATCTAGGTTCAAATAAAATCAGGTTTTACAAGCAACATATCTGAACGTTTATCAATGTATTGTTTCTTGCTACCTTGTTAATATCGCCACTATTATCAGTATTACTGCTCCAATATAAACGCACCTTTACCCTTACGAAGTAAAGACGAGAACTGTCTCCCTACGTGTATTTTCAGACCATATATCAGAACATACTTCCTGCACGTGTCCCTAAACTTTCCATTTTGGCCCATACGTAATATTTTAGTAAACACAAGAAATTCGCAAATATTTGCCTCCACTTTTACTTCAACATTGAATTAATACACAGAACTTAAAAAGAAATATACTTTGTCAGAGAATAGGCACTAACAAAATTATTAACAGACACCGATACCGACCTTCCGCAAGGTTGAACCCTTTTCTGTGTATAAATTGACTTTGCTATTATAAAACCAGGCCAATACGTATTTCACAACATGTATTGAGTTTAGCAAGTGAAATTCCAAATAAGAATAATCTTATAATTTATAAATTTCAGTTTCAGTTGTAAATAACAAAATTACGAATACACGAGGCATCGCAATTTTTGCCAGTTGAAGACGACGTAATTATTATTTAATTATTAATTTTTTCTTTTGATGCTGCAGCGTTATTGTATTATTCGTCGAGTCGATCAAGCTTTGTCAGATATTTTTTTCTTTTTTCGATCTGTTTGAAATTTTTTAGAAACGTCAAAATTTACCAATTGAAGATTTTTGTAATTTTTTGCTCGTGAAGCGTTTATAGTAATTATTAGGAGCAAATAAGTTTCATTTAATTTTCGTAAAGTCGCGAGACGGATTCCATCAGTTTATTTGTAAAGTTACGGCGAAAAATGTAAAAATTTTAGAAACGTCAAAAAATTATTCAATATACTACTTTGATTTTGATAGTAAAAATTCTAAGCCTCCTAGGTTTAAAATTTTTAATTATTTATTTATTTCTTTTAATTATTTTTTGAATCATATTTAACCAATCTTATTGAGTCATTTAGGTTGTAACGAACATCACAATTAAAGATGCAAGTTCATGTGAAGCCTTGACAGCCAGAGGGTCCATTACCAAGGGGAGTCAAGGGATGCCTTCTTCACAATTCAATCTAAGATGATCAAAGAGGGAGAGAGTGATAGAGAGTGTGAATGATAGGTAAAGGAGGAAGAAGATGAAATGAGTAAAAGTGTGTGTGAAAGCAAACTAATAAGAGGCAATTTTTGATGATAGAGGGAGAGAGTGATAGAGAGAGAATGATAGGTAAAAGGGAAAGAAAACGAAAGGTGAAAAAGTGTGAGTGAAAGCTTACCAAAAGATGTGATCTAATGATAAGATGTAAATGGAACTAAACAGTCACTCATCTCGAAGTAATACTTGACGTAATGTTAATGTGGTTCCCGTGGTGAGGAAGACGTATGGGGGAGGAAGTTAGTAGTCACACAGGTTACCTCCTCTTAACAAAAAAAAAAAAAAAAAAAAAAAAAAAAAAGATATTTTAACATGTTTTTCCTTTATTGTGCAATTTTTCAACCTAAAATTTGTTTGGTCTAAATTGATCATTGCCGCAGTTTACAATAATACTTTGTATTAAGTTTTGTTAGTGTTAAAAAGAAAAATATATTACATCTAAATAAAACGTCAACTTATTGTTGAAACTGTGTAACCTAATATCCACATAATAACTTGCAATATAATATTAATCCAATAGAACTCGCTTATAATGTCCATCTTATTCAATTTTGCTTTTTGTAAATTGAAAATGAAAACAAATGCAAGTTGGAAAATAATCTCAAACAGTTCAAACAGCATAAAATAAAAATACAAAAATGTAAGACTTTACAAGAAATCAGTCATTTTTATTACGAATTACATTTTTCCTTACAAACATAATTTAAAACAATTTGTATATTATGTAATTGAAGAAAAATTTCAGATGCATTTTTTACTCCATTACAAGCAAAAGTTTATTATAAGCGAGTCCAATGAGCCTACTGGATATGTTTAAATGGCTGCTTAAGGGCGTATGGTACCCTCAGAACGTTGATATGTTTAAATCTAAAATTTGGCTTTTTAGCAATAAATGAAAGAAAGAGATGCATGGAATATGTTATAAGAATCTATTTCGTTTAATTGTAGATAAAAAAAATAAATTATTACTATTAGTCTAGAAGTTAGATTTATTTATTTTCTCGCATAAGTTACCCCTTTTATTTTTAAATTAAAAAATTTAGTTTTCACCATTCCATTAGGAAACATGTTCTCTAGGAATTGGCCCAATATTGATTCGTATTTTTTTATCAATTAAGAGATATGAATTATTTTGTAATCCCGTTCGTAGTCAGTTACGCACGGAATTACAAAATAATTCATATCTCTTAATTGATTAAAAAATAGGCATTAATATTGGACCAATTCCTAGAGAACATGTTTCCTAATAGAATGGGGAAAACTAAATTATTTTTTTTTAAGAATAAAAGGGGAACTTATGCGAGAAAATAAATAATCTAACTTCTAAACTATTAGTAATAATTTATTTTTTTATCTACAATTAAGCGAAATAGATTCTTATAACATATTCCATGCATCTCTTTCTTTCATTTATTGCTAAAAAGCCAAATTTTAGATTTACACATATCAACGTTGTGAGGGTACCACATACGCCCTTAAGCTCTGGCTTAAATAAACTAACCAATCGAATCGCGCCTAATTTTGTTTACCTGGCTACATTAGACAAGTACCGATTCGATAAATTATCCACACATACTTGCAGATGTGAAACAAATTGTAATTTTAAATAGACAACTATTAGTGTTGGAGTTCCAGCAACGATAAATATTTTAGAATCATTAGTTTTTACCGTTTGAGAAAGCAATTAATAATTTATTTATCAACCATTAAAATTATTTATATTAGTTATCTACTTCATGGTTTATTTACAAAGCCTTCTTTGAATGCTTTAAATTTCTCAAAAGCAGTTTTTATCTTAAAAATCTGATTTTGAAGAGCATAAAATAGGGAATATATCACGCGGCCGAAGTGTCATTTCGCCCCTAGTCTGATTCATTTTCATCCTCGGAATGGCATGATTAACGTCTGTCGCTTTTTACATAAGATTCCTATTATCCACCTCAAAAATGAGTTCTAGCGTAAGTTATAGTAATTGTTTCCGATTAAATTTTCAGTTTCATTTTGTAAAATTTCTATAAAGATCACAAGGTTTAAAGAATAAAGCTTGTCATTTTAAACGGGTAGTTTAATTTTCCCGAAACTCGACTTGTATAACAATTCCAACCATATGTGAGCGGTGGCCAAGTAAAACGTAAAAACTCCTCGTTGCAAGTGCGACGATATTAATAAAACGAAAATTTCCAGCCATTATTTGGTTTCAGGTTGTTACACCTGCAGAACACGACGTTCACGTCAAATAAAGTCGCAGTCAATACAATGAAATATTTTCAGTGGAACGATGAGAAAATTAGATTCGAAAATAAGAAGAAAATGTCGGGAAGTAGTTCCGATTTGCACATATCAGATACAATTCCTGGCGGAGAAGAAATGCAAATATCTAAACTAAAACTCGGAGAGAGGATCTTTTTATTTGAAGTTTTTTCTGCGGTAATGGGATATATACAACCGAAGGCTTTTCCTCCAAGTAAGGTTATTAAGGTGTTTAATTACTTGTTATTTCTGCAAAAATCTCAATTTCGATTAACCTACTTTTGTGACTACTTCGAAGATACGAGGACCGTACAGTAGTTTAGATTTAAATGTTTCGAGTAAAACAAGTTTGTACTAAATAAGTTTTTCTGAATTATTTAAGGATGTATCACCTATATGTATAAAATGATGAAAAAAATATGAAATTTATACCAGTTGAAGTTAAACTCCTTGTGAACGCGCTTAGTAAATTTCAGAATTTTTTGGAGTTTCATTAAAGAGCAATTAAATTTTAAATTTAACATGGGTTCTTATGGAGATGTGTCTCTGTTAGGCAAATATTCAGTTAATTAGGTAAGAATAAATGATGAGAAACGTTTACAATTTTCTGAGCAAATAGGTGAAGTTGCAACAAAAGCTAAGCTAAAGTTTCATTACGCCCTTGTGACTAGTTTTAAAAATATTAATTAAAAACTATTGAAAAACGTACCTATCACGTGACAATGGCGGGTTGGACACCTGAAGTTTGGCAACGTTGCGCACAGCGCCCATGTGCGTCTTAGAAGAGAAACGTAAATTCGTCCAAACATATTTTCGCATAGAAAGAAGTGTCTTACAGCCACCAAATTTTGTACACCAGTGCATCTTAGTAGGGGAGCCTTAGTTTGCTGCCTGTCGTGGGGGGATCGCCCAAAAAGATTTTCGCACAGAAAGAAGTGTCCTACAGCCACCAAATTTTGTACACAAGTGCATCTTAGTAGGGGGGCTTAATTTGCTGTCCGTCGCGGGGAGGGGCAAATAGAAGTGTCCTACAGCCGCCAAATTTTGTACACCGAGCAAAGCCGGGTACTTCAGCTAGTAAAAATATAACATTTGAATGATCAAGAGTATTACTGATCCTTTCTTGTGTTGTGAATAACTTAATCATGAACTCATCAGTGACTTTCATTAAGCCAACTTGCTATTTTTTTAACAGTCGATTTATGAGTTGTGACTACTGGTTTGCCATCGACTTTGTTAGAGAGAAGCTGAGTAACACCAAGTAATCCGGAGGATCGATTAGTTTCTTTTAGGTGATCAATAGTTATTCCCGAATTAGCTATCTTTTTCCTAATTGCCTCACTGACTATACCTTTCAAAGACTGTAAAGTTGGGAGTATTCCCAGAATTTGTTTCTCACGCTCCCACTTATTCATCTCTGAAAAATACTGTTTGCCATTCTTGTATAATACTTCATCTGAAACTTTTGCTTTGATCAAGATTTTATCCAAAATTTTAACGTCATATAAAGCATTATGTGCACCAAAACTGGAAATTTTTAGCCAATTCGCTAAGCCAGTGACTGTACATTCACCCTTTCCCTTTCGCCCTGTATGCTTTTTAATTACATTTAATGTATCTATAAAACCTACAACAACTTCTGAAAATTCAGTGCGCAAGAGCAAGAGCAAGAGATGATTGCATCGCACAACCTTGGCCCATCAAAATTTAAGTTATGAGTAGCTATATAAACTTTCTTTTCAATCGATTGCAACCATTGAAAGAGATTTCCAAGAGCAATTGGCAGTGATACGGATGTAACTGTTTGTCCGTTATAACGTAAATCCCCATAAACATAAGTCAAACCATTCGCCTGGGTTGCTGCTGCAGAAATTCCTTGGTCGGTTTTACATATGTGTCAAATTTAGCTTCTCCACATTTCGCTGCTATTTGCAAGATATCGCAATCTCTACCAAGACTGGAGGTTTCTAGATCGAGAAGAACTATTGGAAATTCATTGTCTAACGTTTCGTAAGAAAAATCAGGATTAATCTGGTCAATTTCTTTTGCATTTCAACATTTTGATAACTATCGTCACATGAAGTGTCAACGCAATCAGCTACTGACGCGCAGGGCTGCCAACCTCAATCCGCAAAAATTGAGCTGGCGGCGTTGTCGCGTTCGTTTCCCAGATTTTATTTATTCGATTTATTTATAAACAGCATTATGTACTATTGTAATTAAAAAATCATACATATAAAATTAATATTTATGTTTTTACACTATAATAACTTGACCTGAAATGTTCTAGACCCTTAAAATATTGATAGCAATTCTCGTATTTTTCACATTTAGAAGTTGAATTCAGGTAAAATTCCCATCCAGAAGTTTTTCTCGCAATAACAAATTTTTTATAAATTATAATAAATTATAACTTATAGACGCGGAAAAACATGTTTCTATGATATATTTCGGTTTCATCTACAATATAAATAAGTATATGCATACTTAAACTGAAAAAATAAATGAATATTCAATGGTTTGCACTTTTGCTGCACTTTTGGCTATGACTGTATAGGTGATACATCCTTAAGATCCATTTTAATCTAACAAAGATAAGATTCGTAACTAACCTCTATTTTCCACGCTTTACTTGATGAAATGATAATCGTGGTTGTTTTACAAATCGGGCGGAACAAAAATAGTAAACTTTAACGAATTCAACTATAATACGGTATAAAAATACTCTTGGCATTTTAAAAATTTAAAGGATGCGCCGCATCCATAGCATTCATGGACCGCACACCATTGGTATATCGGTAGATAGACATATTAGAATAGATTTATAGGTACATAAACATTCAAATTCAAATGTGATGATTTGCCTAAAATGGTTTTTATTATTAAAACCTACTTGCATCAAACTAACTTAAACTTAAATATTTATTTATCTAAATGTATTTCGTAGATCAACTTCGTTTGTTATTTATTTTAGCGTGTTTTATCAGGATCTTCTTTTTAGAGTGACGGTAATAACGTGTTTCGTGGACATTAACCACCGACTTGCCTCTTTCAGACCAGAAATATTACTGTCAATAAGCTTGTGCGGGCTCTTATCCGTAATGTGCTGATATTAAAAGCTTTGACATGCGTTCTCTTCTTTTTTGACTGTACATAGTTTTTTTAGCTCTTTCATAATTTTTTTCTTTATTTCACTTATTTGCGTTAATGCAAAATTTGTACACTTTTATCAACAGCGGAAAGTTTTATTTCACAAATAAACTTTTATATAATTATGGTAGAGCAGCATTTTCCAACCTGGGAAGCCCTCCTCCCAGGGGAGGTGCGGACTATTATCAGGGGAGCAGCCAACATTATTTAAAATATGGCTATTATTATTATATCAATTAAAAAAATAAATGGTAGGGAGGCGCAGAAAAAAAAATCAGGGAGGCGTAGCAGCATAAAGGTTGAAAATCGCTGATATAGTATAAAAAAAAAGCTATGGATTCACTGTAATGTATATAACAAAACTAAAATTTAAGTGTAACATGAAGAATGAACAGGCATACGTTTTACAATCCATAACTATCCGGACATTTAACAACGTAGTGTTGCGTGGTTTATTGTAATAATTACTTAGCTTCAAAAATATACATTTCATTTCCAGTTGTAAGCGAAAACTAAAACTGCACATGCTACTAGGGAAAAGTTTATAAAACAAGAACCCTAATGCAAATACCAGACATGCCGAACAAATGCTTAAGAGAAATTCCAGAGTTTCTAGCTCTTGCATACAAAGTAACAAAAAAAAACATAAATTTTTAAAGTTTAGTTATGTACTTATCTATTATTACATAGGTACATAGCTACTTATTTCTTTAAAGCATTATTCTCTTATTTCGTATTAAAAATGCATTTTAGTTTGACCTTTAAATGAAATTTATATAACAAATATTAAAGATCATATCGTAGGAAAAAATTAATAAAGGAAAAGCTACCCAATTTTTTTTAACTCAAGTAGAGGAGATCAAAAATAAACTTAACCGCGACAGCCCGTGAAAAATATGGCCATTATCTGCGCTCACGACTACACAGTATAAAACTACATTTCAACTACAATTAACTTATTGTTAATTCATGACGCTTTAACACAGTTGAATTAGCTACACAAATATAGGAAAATATGTAATTTAAACGAAATTTACAATTAAATTGACAGATGACAACCATTTGATAAATTCCCGCGATCAAGTTTACTTTTGATCTCTCTGTATTTATTGAATATTACAACAGACGGTTATTATACGTCTGGTTTTTATAAAATGAGCAGTGCATCGACATCTGAATATAAATTGAGCAGACGAAAAATCTTCAAATTATTATGTGGTAAACATTCTCAATTTGTTGCACCCTCGCAAAGTTCTTGTAACTCAAATAAATAGGTTGGTTATTTCAGTCATTTCTAAACCATTCCATTTAATAATTTCAACTATTGAAACTATAAGTTGCATCAAACATAACATTCAAAACAAAGGAGTTGTTATATTTTTGAAGTGGATAACATGTAAAGTGCTTTACGACAGTATGGCGCAATAATAAAACCATTTAACGAAAAGGTATGAAATATAAAACGATTTTGTTTGTTTTCAGATCTCATAAAAGCTGCTGTACATAATCACGTTCCATTTCATCTGCTCGTCTTTCAGGTAATGGACTGAATGCGTTCGTTTTATTCTCGGCGAAGCAAGTTTTCACAACTTCCTATTCGTAGCTTGCATTGTTCATAAAAAAGCGAAATTAAAAATTAATGGAGTTAAAAATTTTTCCATTTAATTCTCATAATCAAACAGGATATAAAAGCTTTTTTCACAATCCAGTTCACTTTTGATGGACTTTGCGTCTCTTTGATTAATCTCGTTGCTTTGGGAAAAATTTCTAAAAGTCAGCTTAATATTCCAGCGACATAACAAAAAGTCGGGACAAACATCCAGGGGCGTCTTGACGCTTCCGGGCCTAATGTGTTGCAAAATGTCAGTTTTTTGCCCCTTTAAAATGTGTTTCCTGGGTTTTTAGGTCACCCCTATCTCCCGAATTTTCGTATTTCCTATTTTCCTTTCGTAAACTATTAAATTAGTTCGCTTTAATTATTTCCTTCTTCGGTGCACGTAAATTAATGCGCAATTAAACAATCTTGAAGTGCACTTCCAAGTTGGTGTTAGTTTCAACTGAAAAATTGATTTTAGATACTAAAGTTGGAAGTTAAAGTTCTTGGATGGATCGTGTTGTGGTTTATTCTTGCCTTGAGTTTACCTTGCGTCGTGGCCGCAAAATTGTGCTGTCCGCAGAAAAATATCGACCCCGTGCCAGACGATTTTTCATGGAATGAAGTCCCAAAAAAGTGGAGGAGAATTTTTTTGTCATCTCTTTTACACATTTTCTTGATTATGATTTTGTAAGTATCAATTCAATTTTGATTCAATGAATGAACAGAAGGTAACAAAGTATCAATTACAAAAATAGATTAATGGAATTGTCAAGTGATTTAATGATTTTTAAAAGATATCGTTCCAACGATGTTCCTTAACAAGATCCTACCCATATAGTGAGATTGGTGCGTCCGTGGCCTAAATTACTTTTACGGGCTTAAAAGTGAAATATGTTAGCTCTGATCTTATCTAAATGCGAATGTTTCCATTTTTTCGTTGAAATTTGTGAGTGCGTAATCGATGTAAGAGTGCTAATATAAGTTTAAAGCGAAAGCTTATCAAATATTCAAGTTTTTATGTCCTCTCGTATATATTTCGGTGATGTGTAAAAATTCTCATTTGAAGATTGTAAGAATCAGCGATTATTAAAGCTTTTCATTCACTTTAGCTTTTGATGAACAGTGGATATTAATATCGTTTAAAATGGTGTATGCAATTTAAAAATAATTTGTTGTTTCATACATTTTAGAAAAATCTTATTAAACGCAAAATTTAAAAACAAATATATTTTTAATTTTCATTAGTTTCATTTATTTTTAATTTCAATCTAAATAAATTCCTAGTTTTTTGTGTTACTATTCAATGCGTATCGTGTTCCAATTTTCGGATGATTTTTACGACCCTGGAATAGTGATTATCCGTTTCTATCTACCCTACTTAAATGTGACGAACTACCGAAGTTCAGGGCAGTCCTTAGGAATAAAAATTTATTTCTATGCAAAAGTATTAATTAGGCATTTACCAAATTTATTTACAAAAAACCAAGTTTCTTATCACATCATTTGGCATTTTTTCCAATTTTACAGAATACAGAATAAATACGTATAGAAATTGTGTTATTGGGAAAAACATTTGGGTCAATACAGTCCTGATTATACCATTAAGATTATCTCGAAGGACGGGTCAGTCTATACAGAAATTGCAGTACCTACGTAATAACAGTATTTTTCGAAGACGCAATGCGTTCATGTCATAAAATTCATCTGAAAAATGGAACACGATACCTGGTTCAACGCATACATAGCCTGGATTAGAATTAGACAACCATTAGATATGGAGTGTTGTATAGATTATTTCCACTAAAATTATAATATACAGGATGTTTCGTAATTGCATTGACCTGACACCCCTGCATGGGAGTAAATTTAAATCAATCGTGCAATCGTCTTGATGAATTAAATAATCGTATAATTGAAGCATGTGAAACCTTTAACCTAAATGCTAAAATGATTAGACGTTTTCAAGAAACGTGGATTTGACCTTCTGAAGGTGAAGGCTGCGTAGAAAACGGAGGAAATCATTTTAAACAATTGTCATAATAAATTTAAATTTTTTCTTAATTTAACTAAAGATTAATCGAAAATAAGCTACAGGGTTGGGCATTTTTAACACTAAATATCTTTTTAAAAAAACATACTATAGTTTTAATTCTTATCATAAATTTTTCCTCATACCTTTGGATTTGATGTCAGGCGGTAGTGGCAGTTAAAAAATTGATCGTTCAGCCTTGCAAGCAAGAATATTTGTGGTCGAGAAATTTGCAAATTTGCAGCACAATCTCGACTTACCATTTGCAGATGGATCATGAAATGGCAACAAAAAGGAATGGGTCGCAGAAGATCTGTCAGAAATGCAGAGAATATTGGATGAGCGAGAAATGCATTTGAGCATAGTCCTAAACTTCGAAGAATTTTACACTTGGACCTAAAATTCCATCCCTACAAGATGCAAGTTTATAAAAAAGTGGATGAACGTCACAAAGAAAATCGACAGGTATGTTGTCAGAATATCCTCAACGCCATTCAAATTAATCCTGATTTGCCAGATCAGCTTCTGATGACAGACGACGTCAATTTTTATTTATCGGGAAAGGTAAAGTTCTAGTGGAAAATAATGTGGGAACCAAGGACTTTATAGATAGACAAACGGCCTGGATACTTAAACTTAAAATAGGCAAATCGCCCTCATGCACATGAGTGTGTTCCTTACATTTCACCGACAGATTTTTCCAAAGAAAGTTGCTCCTAAGCTGTAGTTTCAATATCATCCGTTCGACGCTGCAATCTTAAATTCAGTTCCCTATAAGCAGAATTATCAATATTGGTCTAACACAAATCCTAGGGAAGGTGATTATTTGATGTGCTGTTGAATCAATGGGAATCATCGCACCTTACTTCTTTGAAGATGTTAATGGTTGAGCAGCAGCGGTAAATTCAGAGCGTTATGTAGAGATGTTGATAAATGTTCTGCAACCGGAGTTACATCGGCGAGGTATCAAAAATGTTAACTTCCAGCAAGACGGAGCCACTGCTCATACCGCCCGTCGATCGTTAGAAACTGTACGTAACTTGTTCCCTGAACGTTTCGTTTCGCGTTTCGGCGATATTCCCTGGCCATCGTGCAGTCCGGACTTCACAGCCGCAAATAATTTTCTCTGCGGGCACCTTAAACAAAAAGTTTTTTCTATGCCTATCAACAACTAAAACGAGTTAAAAACCGCATTACGTTCCAATGTTACGGGGAAATGTTACAACAAATTATGACAATTTTCTATCAACGCCTTCAAGCTTGCATTGCAGAAAATGTGTTGAGAACAATTTATGATGAGAATTAAAACTACTGTATTATGTTTTGTTAAAAATATATTTAGTGTTCAAAATGGTAACATTAGTATGCCCAACCCTGGATAATGAGCAACATGCTTAATTTTTTTTACTTTTTAGTGCAAGCAAAACCTTCAGTTATACGATTTCGTAATGCATCCTGATTTGGAGATAACAAATCATTTTTTATAAGAAGACCTTAAGTAAAATCATTGTCCCGCTGAAAAAATTCCCAAAATATGCTTACTTTTTTCTGCTGCCTAACCCCTTAAACATTTCTTTATATGAAGTTATATGAAAATTTAGAAAATTCTATTGCAATGTGCTGTTTTCATAAGTAATATCACAAGAGAGTGAGAATAAATTGAAAATAATTCGACAGATTTTCGAAAACTTGTTGCCAGGGAATAGACACGAGCGCCCCAAATGGCAACAAGTTCGAGAAAATAACTGGAGAATTATTTTCTAATTAATTCGCACTCTCGAGTGGTATTCGGAAGATTATTTTTTAATGTTTGAATCAAAAATGCAGAATAAAAAATACAGTTTAACAGTTTAAAATAAAACTGGTGACAGATGAAAGATAATTTTCGCGGGAATTTTGTACAGTAGAAAATTCTCACTATAATAATGTTGTGATTGGACAGAATTAAACACGTGTGCCCAAATACTGCTAAACGATTGGTGAATGAAATCATTAAAAAATAATGAATTTAATTTTTCGATAAATACATAAAAGCTCAATTTATTTCATTTTCGGTGGATTTCTATTTCAACTTGGAGCTTTTTTGCTAAACTTTTTGTTTGAACCCATAATCATTTGATTAGAAAGTATAATACAGTAAAACACTTTAAAGCAACCCTATTTTCCACTTGTGTAAGCAACGATCGCCAATTTTTCGAATAAATTTAGATCTTTTTTCTCTTGATCTCTTCGAAAATAAATGACTGTTTTATGATAAATTAAAATTTCAGATTTTGCAATGTAATAATGATTGCAAGCAACGAAGAACTTTCAAAAGCTCTCATGACCGCTCCAGAAAGCGTTACTGTTGTCCTGCATGACGTTCAGACGTTCATAGGACGCACCGCCACAGAAATATCCTTCATAACGACATCAACCGTACAAAATTCTATAAACTCGACACAAAGGAACTTGGACGGTAATTTCGTCAGATAAAAAAAAATAAATTCGAACAACGCTTTTGCAGACGTTGAAGAATTACTGGGCGCGCCGCTTCTAGCCGAACTTTCTTCCGAAACTGGATTAAATTCTGCATTAGAGACACTTAACGATCTAAAAACTGGTAAGGATTTTTCAATTGATTTATTTTATTTTTTGAGCTCTTTTCAGCAACTTTTACAATTTCCAAGCTGGTATCGAATTTGCTAAATGAGTGCGTTTTAGCGCGGAACGCAGGAACACGGTTACAGGAAAATCTAAGAGAGGTTTCTAGACATTTAAGTGCTATACGTCAGCAGTGTCTTCCGAGAGATCGGACTTTGTGTGATACTTTACAGTTCGCGAAACTGGAAGTTACCCTGAACGTCGAAGAGGTAAATCGATGGTTCCTTTTCAAATAAGAGCTCAAGCATGCGAGTTTGAAACACTTTTCTTGCAAGCTGCACCTTATTTCGAATGCAAAACCCGTGAAAAATGATATATTTTATGTAAATCCGTTTTTTAGGAGTAATAACAACAAAAATTCGCTGCAGAATATCTTAAACTTGGTAATTTTGAATTTAATTTTCTTTAACGGCTTAAATTATAGAAATCATTAAAGTGTCTCTCGGAAATTGTCTGATCTTGCGACGTATGAAATCAAATTAGGATTTTAAGCGTTACGGTAATGTAAACACGATTTTCGGAGGTGTTCTGAGAAAAATAAGAAAGCATGCAGAAGTAGAACGATTTTATTCTGGCTACTGTTTGTCTTTGACTTGTAAAACGAATGCATTTACAAATAATCTTCTGGGTATAAGAAACGTGAGGATTCAATAAAAATTAATATAAAATAAATTTCGATTTATCAAAAGTCAAAAGTCGTTAAAATTGAACAGCCTAGACCGCCTTTTTGTTATAGAGCCGTATTCAGAGCTGTTTCTTAAGTTTCACTTCTTGCTTAAAATGTAAGTAGGTGACTTTCGCTACGGTTCCGAACATTGTGCATCGTTTAAAAATAAGTTAACCGGTTTTTTAAGCAATCACTTGAACTTAAGACAAGAAATTGGAAAACAGATTACACTGGAATATCTCTAGCAAGTAGTTTTTGACGGCAAATTTGAATTTTAGTATTTTTAACGTTTGCACAATGGGAAAAATGCGAGCTGATAAGAACTGTTTGTAGTAAAACCAAAAACAAGGTGCGCTGATGCACAATGAAAAACATCAAAAATACAACGAAATAAAGCTGCTCAAACGTACAATTGAAATCACGGAGTTCTGATAAGAACTGTTTTTATCATTTATATAAATGTAATTTACCAAATTTAGCTACTACAATTTAATTAGCTGTTTCAATAATATGACGACTACCTCTTAAATAATTTAATCAGTATAAAATCGGTCTGCTAGCAAACAACCATAGATCTACTCTTTTGGCGCGATATTTTTTAACCTTTGCCTGAAATAAAAGAAAACGAGGTATAGCCAGGAGCTAATAGAAACAGTTTCCCGACGTGTATTGAATAATATATATCGCCTTGTATCTTCTAAACAAACCGTCTTTCTCAAAACCATCAAAGGACAAAAAAAAACTTCAAATAACCCAAGGAATTAACCCCTGAATTTTTGCAGCATGTTTAGTAAACACCCTGTATATTGCACTATTTAGTAGCTAGAAAAAAATCATATCCTACGTGTGCAGAATGAATTTATTTTCATAATTGGGATTGATCAAATGGCCATTTTCAGAAAGTTTTACAGTTGTCATAAATTTTGATATTTAATTTCCATTCATTAACATGACAAATCAGTTATAAAATGTTATACTCCCTCCGTTCGATAATATGGTATACATATGGTATACAAATATAAAATTCTTTTAGTACAACTTCAAAAAAGTTCAGTTTGTTTTTAGTGTCAGGAAAAATAATGTTCATAACTCGGTCAAAAGTGTATTATCGTATGAGTGACTCGGCTACGCTCGCTTCGCCTCGTTTGTCAAAGTTTGCAGTCGCCGTTATCTTTCACCTTCAAATCCCGTTATGAAAAATACTATTTGTTACTCACAAATGAAAAATATGACTTTTCGGTCGTCATTTCAGTTTGAAAATAAATGTAACTTCAACGTACCAGTGCGAAAAGAAATTTGTTTTTGCACTTGTCACCCCCGTATTATAAATAGCTACTATTATTCATTTGTAAATAAAATTAAACATTAGAACCAAATCGTGTCAGTGTGTCAAACGGTAGTCTAAATGATTTTTAATGAGCTTTGAAAACCGGTGTTATTGTGGCAACGGGCACCATAACAGCGTTACTAACTGCATACAAATTTGCAGCGACAGGATTAAAAATTTTATACTACATAGTAGTGTTAGTATGTACAATTTTTATTCGTCTCGTTAATATGAATGGTTTTTAAGTGCCTAATTGAAATCTTAAGAAGCATTTTATAAACCTATTACCCAAACGATTTTGCCCGTTAATGAAACTGAATCAAGGTTTATAACAATGTTCCTTCGTATTAAATTTCTCATTACACTCTCCATTAAAAATTGAATCACCGACCGACAGAAAATCGGTCGTCAATTTCGCGAGAAGGCAACAACTCTAAACTTCTTTCAGAAATTTCAGCGCTCACATATCACATCCATTTGTCGTGAAATATGATTCGAGCTAATTACGAAGTTTGCCATAAACCAAGATTAAATATTACCTCCTACGATTACATTTCACACCATATCTGCACATCCTCTCCAATAATAACGTAAATTGCATTAACTTATCACTGTGGGAAGTTCCGGAGAATGCAAATGCTAGAGCGCAATCGATAAAACCGTACTAATTTCAGATAGTTGCAGATGTGAATTTTAAGAATTTAAACGAAATTGGAAAGGATTCAGCTTTTAACAAAAGCATTGACAACGTGGGCGACACATTTCAAACATTGCCAAGATTTGTATCTTTGGAGACAGCCGCAGCAAGAGCAGGTGACTTGTATATCCAATTATCCTTACATATTATTAAAATTGTGTAGTTTCGTTGCCAGTACACATGCTCCCGTTAATAGAAATTTACACTGTCAGTTTAGGAAGTATTACAAATAAGAAAGAAGAGAGTTAAGTCACGCAACCAAAGGTTAAATGACGTAATAATCATCCCGCAACTCACGAATTAATGTACATTATTTTATCCGACGATCGCTCGTAGAATTCAATAGTCACCTTCCAAATGTCCTTGTTTGGAGGATATTTATATTTATAATTTTCGTACCTATTGCACCTTTATACAATACATCTCTATACAATATAAGCACGTTGTCCAGTTTCTTTTCCTCGTGATATACTAGGTTAAAAAAATGGTATCGGTCGAGAAGAATGTGTTTGTGTTTATATTTTAATTTATAGTACTTATAAATAATGCAATATCGATGACGTTCTACACTTAAACCACTGATATCTGGCCTATGGTCATGCCTTACTGGTTGAGTTATGGTAATATTGCCTACTAGTGGATTACAACTGTTGCAAAATCGATACTGTTTTCGCATGTTTACTTATACGAGTTCAATAAAATAATATTTTTATTTCAGACATCGCAGTTGCATTAAAACGTCACGGCGATAAAGTGTACGAGTCTGTAAAGTCGCTAGAAAACCTATCAACGTCGTTGACGTTATCTTTAAGTTCGATATCGAAAGATATAACTGAAACAGTGGAAAGTATTTCCAGTGGGGACTTGTGGCGTTGGTTGGGGGCACTTGGTGAGTTTAGAAAACTACGTTACGTAATCTTCTAGACAGCTGAATTTTGTAAACGGGAAAATAATGTCCCGCTGCTTTTTGATTTAAAAGCGGCTTTGGGAAGAATCATAAGTGCTTCTTTATGTGCAATTTTAAAGTTCGCATTAAAATTCTTTCCATATAATGCGACTAATAATTTTCATTTAAACGTCAGCAGATTGGTTTATTCGTGAATTCTTATAGCATTATAATCGTTTCCTCGAACGAACAACTTTTTATTGGTGATTTCTGTTTGAAAATTTCATGATGCAGCAATTTACAAACTGTTCTTTCATGAATTATTGTCTTTTATGCACTTAGTGCGACAAAATATTTACTACAGATATCTATTTAATGGTACAGTAAACCCTCGATAAGACGAACTCGAAGGGACGAGAATATTGTATGTTCCTAGTAACGAAGTTCGTCATATCCGATATATACATACATGCATACGTAATGTATCATTTTAAGAAAAATAATAAGAATTTTATTTATTGATAATAACTACACAATAACATAACTATACCGTATTTTTTAATTTGAGAAGAAGATTCAAACAGATCGCGCCAAAAGATAGATCTATGATTGGTTGCCAGCACACTACAGTTTGCTGACAGCCAATTATAGATCTGCCTTTTGGCGCGATCTGTTTGAATCTTCTTCTCAAATTAAAAAATACGGTATAACTGTACACAATGATTTTACAATCTTGTGTTATGTGTTTAACTTGTAAAACTGAACTGATAATGTTTCTATTGAAGCTGTGTGGTCTTTGAAAAAGGAACACTTTCAGGTAGTGGGATACTGACCCAGATGTGAGGGTCCAAACGTCAAATACTGCGTAGTTAAAGCGTCACTGGCAACTGAAAATAAATATTATGTCTCTTCCTACCACTGATTTGTTCGTCTTAATAAGAATTTTTAACCTCAAGGTTCTAAAATTTAGTTCGTAGTTCGTGTTAACCGAGCGACATTCCATAAGAAACGATAAGAAAGCAGCCGGTATCACAGTGTCTGTTCGCGTTAACGAGGTGTTCGTCTTAAGCGAGTTCGTCTTATCAAGGGTTTCGTATTTGATACAAAATACTGTATGATATAATTACGTACCGTCGTTAATGTGAAAAGTCAAATACTTTTCTTTATCATCTTTGCACTGATGTAGGAGTAACATTATACAGGATTCGCCGAATTTTTCCTCCACCCCACTTTTTGACCTTAAATATTATAGAACAAAAAACGAAACTTATACAGCATATTAATCTTTAGTGAGTGCATAATATTAGTTTTTTAAGATTGTTCAAGGAAGGCCTTAAAATTAAAAAAACCTATTTACATTAGGTTTGCAAATTTTATTCTTCACGCTGATATCCATTTCAATTTTTAGAACTGAAGACTCAAATCACAATTGACAAATATTAATTAGATTTCAAGTAAATCGCAATTTTACACAACCAGTATCAAATATTTTTTTATTTACAACCTCTTGGCTCCACAATCATAAATTATACGGACAATAGACTGTGGACAACGAAAACCGAGGCTCTCATGACTAACCTTTTCGCAATTGGAGCATCTAGGTAAAAATGTCCAGGACGGCAACGTTATTTTTACAATTCGATTAGTGAAATATTCTCAGATTAACTTCAAATAATTACATTAACCGTTTTACTATCCGGTAAGTCAGTATAAGTTTTACCACTATAAATAATTTGAAAAGTTACGGTGATGGCTAATGAGATGTGAAGAAAATACTAATCCGGCCCTGTGAAATTTGTCTGCATTTGCGATGGGTTCTTTCTATAGAACATCATAAACAGCTGATAGGAAAATGTTCCGATCACAGTTAACCGCTTCAATGTCGAGAAATTGTCATAAATTCATCAAATCAATGTTGAAAGATTAAACTGAATTTTCTTGAGAAATTAAAATATATTTTTGAATTTAAATTTAATGGCGCGTTGCAAAATTGCATAATGAACATTGTAGCCAAAAATAAATATGTAAAAGTATTAACTGCTCCTATAAAATGAAAAAAACTCGTAATGGCCCTAAAAATTATTAAAAATAAATAAAATTTTGGGACAAGTGATACGTTGACGAGTGTCGATCGTTTTGATTTTCCGTCTACAATAAACCTGAATTCGGGAGTTGTAACGGAAGAATAAATAGCAAAAATTGTGTCGGAGAGTAAGTGAATCGATCTAGTTTGTAACAAGTGCAAAAGGAATTAGAAAAGTTTGTACAAGTAAGTAAGCGAGGTGTTCAAATAACTTCATACTGTAGTCTAAGAGATAAAATAACTGCCCAAAAGAAGTCACGCCAGATAAGGCCAGGCAAGAATAGCAAGCGACGTTGCCAAACCACACATAATTGGGCGTAAAAATTCCGGGATAGCCAGGGAAATTAATTAAACAGATAATAATAATCGAAAATAAGTGAAATAGGTTAAAAAAAAAAAGACAAAATAATATTTCGTTTCAAAAATAATGTTAGATAGATCTACGGCAGCGGGATAGGATATTTCGTTTCTGAAGAGGTGATCTGGACGAGTATCCTTGCGCTCGCTGGCGGTGATTAGAAACGACTTGGAAAGGATAGGACTCGGAAGGATTGTAAGTAGAAATAAAAGTAAAATGGAATCAGAGAGTGATTCGAATGACGATAAAAAAAGGCAACGTGAGAGTGATGAGGAGGTGCACTTCGGAGTGAGCAAAAAGGCATTTAGATCTCCATTTAAGAAGACCGGAGAAGAGGCAGGACAAACAGATAATAAATTAGACAAAATTATGGCGCTTTTATCAAACCTATCAAAAGATGTAAAAGACATAAAGGACGAACAGGCAGAATACAGAAGGGAAATTAGAGAGTTAAAAGAGGAGAATGAAAAAATTAAACAAGATAGTAAAATATTACAAGAAAAGATGGATACGATGGAGTTAAAAATGGACAGAATGGAAAGAGAGAAAAGAAGAAATAACGTAGTCATACAGGGCGTGGAAATAACTACGAATAACCAAAATACACTAAAAAAAGAAATCAAAGACTTCCTTCAAAAGACCTTACAAGTGGATATCGATATAAGACAGGCAACAAAAATTGGTAATAAAGTCTGCTTGGTGAGTTGCAATAATGTAACAGACAAAGAAACAATAATGAAAAACAAAAATAAGTTAAGAAAAATAAAAGAAAAAATATACATCAACGATGACATGTCTCCAGAGGAACGAATCATACAGGAAAAAATAAGAAAACAGGCCAAGGATGAAATTACAAGGGGAAAAGAGGTAAAGATAGGATTCCAAAAGTTAGTAATAAACGGTCAAGAATGGAGATGGAGCAGGACTACGAACAACTTCCAAGAAGTAATAAATAGAAGACGGAATCCAAAAAACTAAGTGCGGAAAGGACATCGGAGATAAACCAGACAAAGGCAACGAATATGGACATGAGATAAAAAAATAAATTAGCAGTTTGCAGAAATAGTAATGAAAGAAGTGTTGTAAAAATGGGCACGTGTAATAGCAGAAGTATAAATGGAAAGGAAGAAGAAATAATTATGGAACTGAGAGAAAAGACACAAAAAATGGATATTATAAAAATTGGTACATGGAATGTGAAAAGTATTATAGGAAAAGAAGATGAAATAATTGATGAAATGAAAATGCACAACATCGATTATTTAGGTATAACGGAAACTAAAAAGAAAGGGAAAGGAGAAGTGGAATTGAATGAAGGATACTGGATGTATTGGTCAGGGGTAGAGCAAAAAGAGTGGGGAGCTAAAGGAGTAGGTTTAATAGTAAAACCAGATAAGGTAAAAAACATCAGAGAAGTAAGTTGTATTGATGAAAGACTATTAGTACTAGACATTAAAATAGATAATGAGAAAACCTGGACGATAATAGTAGCGTACGCACCCAATGATAATGCGAGGAAGGAGGAGAAAGAGCAGTTCTTTGAATCATTACAAATGCAAATTGATAAAGGAAAAGAAAATGTAATTGTTATGGGGGATATGAATGGTAGAGTAGGCAATATCAAAGAAGGCATAGAAAGGTATATGGGAACGCATGGAGAAAACACTAAAAATGATAATGGCAGGAGGTTGATAGAACTATGTGTAGGGAATGATTTTGTGATTACTAACACGAAATTCATGCACAAGGACATACATAAATTCACCAGAGAAATCCGTTCCAGGAATGAGAAGTCAATTATTGACTATTTTATTATAAATAAAGAAAATTGGAAGAGTGTGAAGGATGTTAGGGTAATAAGGAATGCAGAAATAGGAAGTGACCACTACCTACTAAGAATGGAACTCTGGATAAATACAAAGGACAAAAAAGAGGTAAAAAGGAAGAAAATGGTGAAGCAAAAAATCAAAGGCTATAGACTAAAGGAGACCGAAACACAAAAAATCTTCCAAGAAATCTTAGAGAAGAAAATTGACCAAAGTAAAACAGAAAGTAAAGATATAGAAAGTAAATGGGGACATTTTAAAGAAAATATTCTTGAAGCGGCAAAAATTAGCTGTGGAGTAAAAAAAATTGTGAATACATTCAAGAAGGGAAGTAGATGGTGGTCAACTGAGATTCAACAAAAAGTCAAAGAAAAGAAGGAAAAATGGAAGAAGTATATATTAACTGGAATTGAGGAAGACTATAACACATACAAGAAAGCAAGATCAGAAACAACAAAACTTATAAAGGAAGCGAAGGCAAAATCATGGGAAGAGTTCGGAAACAGAATGAAAGAAAATTATCTAGAGAATCAAAAACTATTTTACAATACCTTGAAACAGTTAAAACAAAAGAAACCGGCCAAACTAAGAAATATAAAGGACAAGAACGGGAATGTGATATCCCAAGATAAGGAAATAATGCAAAGATGGAAGGAATACTTCGAAGAATTAACAGAAGTGGGAATTGTTGAAGAACAAGTGACGAAGGAAACAAGGATAGTTCATGGGGAAAGCCAAAAGATACTAAAAATCTCAAGAGAGGAAATTAACGAAGCAATCAAGAAACTCAAACTTGGAAAAGCATCAGGGGACGACGAAATCACAGGAGAAATGTTAAGATACATGGGAGAGAAAGCTACAGAGGAATTTCATGATTTGTTAAATGGAATAATAGCGAATAAAATAATACCCAGGGACTGGAATTTAGGAATAATATTACCTTTATACAAAAAAGGTGATTCAAAAGATTGCGCAAACTATAGAGGAATTACATTAATGAGTATACCCAGTAAAGTATTAACTAGAATAATAGAGAAAAGACTGCGTGAGAAAATCGAAAGTTCGTTAGAAGAGTCACAGCACGGATTCCGTAGAGGCAGAAGTACGCAGGATCTAATTTTCATAATGAGACAACTGGGTGAAAAAATGATAAGGAAAAAGAAGGAAATTCATGTCTGTTTCATCGACCTTAAAAAGGCTTTTGATAGGGTAAGGAGAAAAGATGTCTGGGCAAGCCTGGAAAAAAGAGGAGTAGAAATAGAAGTAATAGATGTTATCAAGGCACTATATAGAGACAATAGAAATAAAGTAAAAACACACAACATGGAGTCAGACCAGTTTGAAACAAAAACCGGACTGAAACAAGGGTGCGTTCTGAGTCCACTTCTATTCTCAGTACTCATTGATGATATTGTGAAAATATGTAAACAGAAATGTAGTAATATGGAAGTGGGAATATGGAAATTGAATAGAATAACAATACAGGAACTACTATTCGCAGACGATATGGTGCTAGTAGCAGAATCAGCGGAAAAACTACAAAAAAATGTTAATATTTACCAGCGTGAACTCAGAAAAATAAATATGGAAATAAACATAGAAAAAACCAAGACTATGATTATTGCAAGGACGGACTCGCATCACAATATCAATATTGAAGGGCAGGTATTAGAACAGGTAACAAATTTCAAGTATTTGGGTACAACATTGGATAACAAGGGGAAAATAGACAGTGAAATAAGGGAAAGAATAGGAAAGGCGGGACAAATATATAATATACTTAAAAATTCGTTCCTTGGGAAAAGAGAAATCCCGATACAAATAAAATCGGAAGTATACAAAAAAGTGGTGCGACCTTCTTTAATGTATGGCAGCGAATCTTGGACGATCAACAGTAGAAATGAGAGCAAAATCACAGCAATGGAGATGAGATTCCTAAGAAAAATCAAAGGAATTACAAGGTTGGACAGAGTGAGGAACGAAACTATAACGGAACATCTGAAGGTAAAATCCATAAAAGCACTAATAGAAGAGAGGCAGCTTGGTTGGTTGGGACACCTTCTGAGAATGGATAGAAATAGGACGCCGAAGAGAGTGTATGTGGCAAGAACAGAGGAGAAGAATAAAGTAGGAAGACCGGGAAGGAAATGGGAAGATCAAGTGCGGGTGGCAACGGAAAGAAGGAATTTACAGTGGTGTGATTTGAACAGCCTGGCAAGTGACAGAAAAGTGTGGAAAAACCTAATTAAGAACATATCCGACACCTAACGGTATTAAGGATTAATGATTAAATAAATAAAAATTAAATAAAATTTTGAAATAAAAAGCCTCACTAATATTCAATTAAGTATGCAAAATTTGGGTACCCTCACATACTTAATAGCAGTTTAGATTTTCTGTATATAGACAAAACTCGGCGCACCCTGTACAATACAATACGTGCAAAAGTGTTATGGCAGTTGATTTTCACATCGCGTGCATTAAACTGACACTTGTTCAATAAATAACTATTTTAAACCGTTGTCGAACGACATTTTTTTAATTTTGATACCTAATCGAAACTGAAAATTAGTATGAATCTATTTTAGAATTTTCAAGCAATGAAAATTTACTTGAAATTATAATAACAACATGATAATTTCTATTGGGCTCAACAATGAACAGTATTCCAACCGAGTTATTTACCAGTAATGTTTTAAAACGAAGTAAATAAACACTGCAGAAATTGATATACAGTTGAACTAGATTATTACTGACATAATTTAAAAACCCTCTTATAATTCGTTTAATATTCAACTCAATATGTTACTTTTAAATAGTTATGGTAGCTATTAAAATAACTTATAAAAAATAATCTTGTCATTAAATCAGCTTATTAATAATAAAAGTGACAACTAAACGAAAACAAACTAAATTACTAAAATAACAATTGATTTGATATTATTATATTGACCAATTTTAGAAAATATTGCGAAGGTAACTTTATTTTATTAATATTCAGTAGGTAATCGGAATTTTGATTACTCAGATAAAATTTATAATCTATTTAGAAAACGTAAGTACCCGGTTATTATATGATTTCAATTTTGTCAATTAAATTACAGGAAAATTGAAGTCTTTTTTTTAACAATTGTGTAACCCTTGGACTATAAAAGAACCGGGTAATTAAAACAAGTTCTTACATTTAATTATATAAAAATTAATTTCCCTTTATAAATCACGTCTGAAATATAAGGGGTCCTTGTTAAAATGTCAAAGTAGAAAGCAACATTCTAAATCGACTATAATTTGCTGCACATGCGGTGTATGCATTTTGTAATTTTGGCAACAATCTGGAAAATATTGATCGCATTAAAAACAACCCGTTTATAAAATACCTGCAGTTAAAATTAGTCCATAAGATTTATGACCATTTTACTCAAAAATCTTGGCGCAAGTTTATTACTTGCTGAGCAATAAATTTTATTGTAATCTGCATGCATGAAAATTTTTATGATATTTTTTCAGGGGTGTCTCTGTTAGTATTTTTGACATGGGCAATATTATTCTGCGGAGCTCCGTGCGGCTGTGAACCGACATCAAAAACAATCCCGTTTTTTCTTTTTGGCTTAATTTTGACGTGCCTTTTAATGATAATTTTATGGACGTTTGGCACAATTTCCTTCTTGGTTGGTGGTCACGGTCAAGCATTATTGTGTCAGTCACTTTATGATACACATTATACAACCCTCGGCCATTTATTCGACGCTGGTGGAATTTTCTATGAAAAGGGAGGAATTTTTGCGAATGTTTTCAAAGCAAATGACTCGATAAAAATTGCGGATGTTTTGAGGTAATTTAAAGTATCGATCTGAGGGTTCAAAGTTACCATTAGCGATTTTGGAAGAGGCGGTGGTTATATCGTCTCGGAAAATAGCAAAAATTTTGTGTGTTTAGGATTAGGACAAATATGGACATTGGATGTGTTTTGTATGAATTCGATAGTGTAAACACTACCTTGGATTTGGCCTCTTCGAAATTGTGACAGATTCGGGCAAACAGTTTTTGAAAGGAAAACGACGGAATTTTCATATTATAAATGAACTTTTTCAACAAATAAAAACGAAATTCCATATCGAAATCGATGAAAAACGAAAATAATACAAATTACAAAAATCCATTCATAAAAATACATAAAGTAAATTATTTTAAATTTGTCTGTTGTAATTTTTGCTTATTTTTCTGTTGATTAAGTATACTTGATTTCTTATTCCTCTATCTTTTGCTTATGAATTTATGAAACGAAGCTTGATTATAGTTTCTCGTCATTTTTCTTTTCTAAGAAACTGCCCGGAGTTACTTAATAGTAATAAAGTAATCTTTAGATTAGGTCCTTGTCAGTTGGTTTTTCTTTTCAAAGTGTGCTTTAACCATTTTAATTCCTATATTAGTGTTTTATTCGAAAAATATACTTTCAGATATTTTTACTTGCAAATTCATTCTTTTGTACCCGTTTATAAATATTTTTCTCTTTTTATAATCAAATACATTTTGTAAATAATTCAACGACATTAAAAGTCGAGATACACCAATTGAAACATTTTCCGAAATAACCGCCACTATCAAATCCATGCTATAGTATTTTGTGATGCCTATAGCTGCGCCAAATATCAATTTATGATTTAGTTGCGAGCAAATTAGCAAACTGGTTTAACCACGCATTTAAATTTTTCTCGGCGAAATCGCATATTGTGACATTTGCACTGACACAGATAAGCGCATATGTAGTTCACGAGTTTATTACTCAACAAACGCATTACAGAAATTGTCAGAGGAATCGATCGGCGTACACAACCTTCAATCTATACGACAAACTGGATGTAAACACGATAACAAATCATGACACATGGCAAGATCTAAAAGCACTTTTTAAAAACTTTTCGATCGATGCCACAAAGTTAAACATTTTAACGCCGACGCTACTGGCCAATCTTGAACGGTTACTGACATCATCAAAGGCAAACTTTACGGAATATAGATCGAGAATGTCTCAAACACTGGTGACGAGAGATGTAAATGCACTTGCCGATCAATTAGAAATTGTTTCGAAACAGCTGGGAGCGTCCTTTGCTACAAGTAAGATGGACAATTTAGCACAAAGGACTAGGAAACTGATTGTCGAAGAAATAAATCCTCTTAAGAGCCTCAAGGATGCGATACTTTACGATATGGTGGCGTTGGAAGTGATGCTTATTCCGATGAATAAACAAACCAACCAGTCCTTGTCACGCTTAAAAACTATTCATTTCTTTATAGGCAGGCAAGGAGCCAAAATAGCGGAAAAGGTGGGTGTTTTCGAGTGATTCTTAACATGAGGGTTTGTTGACGCTGTTGAAATGCATGCAACACTTTCTCAATGATTTTGTCTTAACGAAACTTTTTTTTATTTAAGCTTTTACTTACAGCTAAGTCGTTATTATTGTTTAATAATTTTATGTCAAATTTTGCTTTAATGAATTTTGATTGATGTGGAAAAAAACTCGTTTCAGAGCATTAATAAATATATATCAAGACTAAAAAATCATTTATCCGAAATGCAAGCTGATATTAAGAATAAATTAGAGAGAGATCTAGGTAAATGTAAACCACTGTGGGATTGCTTCGATGGTATTCGTACGATTTTATGTAAATTAATCATCGACCCCATGGTGAGTATTTTTTGCTATTTTGTTTGCCCTATTATTGGATCTTTGTAAATAGGTTTATGTTATATAATGTATAGGAGACGACAGCGTGGTTTGTGTATAATTCCATTAGCATTTCAGTACAAATATTAATTGCAACCACATCAGAAACGTGGGAATCTGAAATTTGAAACTTCCAAACCTGATTTTCGTATGTGTAATTATTAAATTCTTAGAAAATGTTACTGGCGCTAATTAAAACATTCCATTGATCAATTATTATCGCAAAAAAATTGTTCTACTGCAAGTTTTAATGGAAATAAATAACATTTTTCAGAATGCATTTTCTCTGAGTTGCTTTATGTGCACATTATTGTTTATCGGATTAGGACCAGTGATTATAAAATTACTTGAAGATTATAGCGACTTAAGTGAAACATCATTAACATCAATTACACACAGGTGAGATTCATGACGAATTGAACAGTTCATTAAAATAAATTAATTAACGTTAATAATACACAGGAGATCGAGAAACAGCATCATTACAGATCAAGAAGAAACGTGGGTTTCGCCTTCAAATGAGTAAGTTGCAATTAGTATCCTGATGCACCACGGGCAAAATAATCACGCTCGAATTCCTATTCAGTCTTACCCATTTTCTTTTAATTCATTCATTTTTCACATATCACTTAAATTTTAATTTACATTTTATCAAATTTAGACTTTAAGCAATTAAGTACAGAACAACAAGAACAACAATTTTTAAAATCATGTGCATAATACAATATGCGTCCCAAGATTGACTGAAAAAAGAAAAAACTCTTTACTTTAAACGTTACATAAAAATGTTTTTCTTTGTGAAAGTTTTTGCTTATTCCAAAGCTAGTTTTTTCCGAACGAAATCCAGATATTGCTTTTCTTTGTTTTATGCACTTGATGCAATCGCAACCGTTGGATGTTCTGCACTCATTTGTCGTTATGTAAATGACTTAACACCTTGCTGACCATATCCGCACTTGCGAGGTTTTAGTTGTTGAATTGCAATTAAGTCGAACTGCCATAAATTTAATACTTACTTCAAGTATTTATCCCATCTTACATCTACGCAATACAGATTTTTAACGATAGATTTTTAAGTGTTCATATCTATAGTAACCTTATTCAAAAGTTTAAAAGTATAATTAGTTTTTGAATATTTTACTAAAAAAGTCAAGATAGATCATATCGACGATAAAGGTGCTACTACATTGGTGCTGTTATTGGTTCTATATACTGCAGCTGACGATCCAAAAATGTCATTACGACGTATGTAGATTTACACAGTTAGGAGTAAACATTTACATTGAATTTTAAAAGAAAACTAAATATACGAGAATTGAATTAAGAAATGGTGATAAGGAACACTCAGAAAATTATGATTTTTATCAGAACATACCGTTTTTTGATGAATCCAGCAGTACAATGGTTTTGTTACAAAATTATAGATATTGATCAAAAAATTAGGAATAGAATATGACAAACAAAATTATCGGACCTTAATTTTTTAATGAAAATATAAATCTTATTCAACAAACAAGGGTAATATCGAAAATTAGTGCTTTCAACAAGATTAATGTCTTACCCATTGTATGGATTTCTTATATTAAAATTTTCTAAATACATAAAATGATGAGTTTGTTCACCGGATTCAAATCCCTACTTTTTTGTTGGTGTATGTCCAACAGCTTTTTAAGAAAATTATTTGGAAAACGATGTGAATACTTTAGACGAATATATAAGGGAGGAGTCACGCAAAATGTTACTAATCATGTTTGTACAGGTTGTATTATATTAAGTGTTCACCATTGGTAATTTTGCTATTATTGGACATACAAAATCGGTTAAATTAGCAAAGAATTGGTGTTTGATCCGCTGATTACCATAATGAAAACAAGAAAACAATAAAACTGTTCGAGGTATTAACGAAAATAACATTTTTTATTTTTTTTTGTAATGAATTGGAATAAAAACTTCAATTGCTTGTAACTTCTCGGTAGTTAATTTAATGGTACTAGTGCATAAAGACTTTTTTATTTAGAATTAAACATTTCTTCGAAATATGTAAATAAAGTATCAGGCATTCTATTTAAAAAAAAATTATTTTCATGAATCTCTCGAACAGTTGACGTTCATTATGGTAATCAGCCCCAATAATAACAAAGTTACCAATGGTGAACACTTAATATAATACAACCTGTATATAATTTTTGTACAAGACAATAAATTATGCTGAAATTGGGGGTTGAATAAAATAAAACATTATTAATACATTCCCTTTTTTAATTTAAGAAAAACAATATCTGGGTTGAATTCAGAAAATTATTACTTGGGCAAGTAAAAACTTTTATAAACAATACCAATTTTCTATAAACTTGGACATAAAACAATGTTTCCTCTTTTTCAGTTCATCTAGGCTCACACTGTATATCTTAATTCATAACTAACTTATTATAAGATGAATTTGTTGAATCAAAGATAAATTTTACGTTCTTTTCTTCTAAACCTTTTTTTCAGGAACATTTATTATGGCCGCTAATTTTTTAGGAAGCGTAAAAATAATGTAGTAACGTAAAAAATATGTCATTTAAAGCAGCAATCATTTCCTTTGCAATTGCTGTTTAGCGATTTCTAACGATAAGTAATTTCTGCGCTTAACCTATTTTCTTAAAACCCTGCATATTTTGAGGTCGGGTCCCAGGCTTAAATTTAAATTAATGATACAAAAAATTATGATTGTTCTTTTATGTACAAAATTATAAGAAACTTTTTCAAGAAAATCTAAATAATTATGCAGATCAAGAGGAATGTTGTTTTTTAATTCTTATAATAATTAGATTTGACTATTTGATATGCGCAGAAGATGCGATTCAGTCCGTAATATCCCATTAGATTAGCATGATTTCGAAACGGCATGGACTGCATTGCCAGAAGCTTAAGAGGATAATACTCTGATTTTAACAGTTATCAATATTGCGGTACATTTCAAACAAGGAACTCTATGCGTTACCATGAAATTAATTAATATTCTCCTCTGCCATGGTTAAAGTTTGAACAACCTTCCAGACACTGTGTAGCAGTTGGTAGGTATTTATTCGCTTGAAAACTTGTACATAAAATGCATGCTAACATAAATTCTAACCACGAATGGGACCAACTTTGTCGCACTAATTAAATTGAAAATAACCGGAAAACTAACATAAATTCTCTCGCATTTATTTTTACGTTGATTTATCGAAAATCGGTAAACCTGTTGCTGCATAAAAATTAACTTGTTTTTATTAGCAGGAATCCAGCGGAACATGTCGAGCCCCCAATCGAAAGATTCTGGACGGCATCAAGGTAAAACTGAATTTGATTTACTCTTTTTATTGCGTTACACGCGTACATTCACTTTAGACAGCCTTCAGAATCACACATCCCATCGCCACCGAGGTATATTGCAAATAATCCGCAAGTTTAATGCAATTAAAAAAATACGTTTCAGGCCACCGCCAGAATTGCTGGCGCGGATGCCGTCACCGCTGTAAGTAATTTAGACCGTAAAAAGTTTTTTTCCTCTAACGACCCTTTGCATTGCCTTCCATTAAGCTGAACTGAAATATTGGAAATTGCACTTGATGCAGCGTAATTCAAAGGACTCCTTAATTTTCTTAGTGTGAATTTGCAAAGGTGTAATTAAAAAGTTCGTTATATTTTTTTCCCAACTTAATTAAAATGTGGTCAATTTTTCTTTAGTATTTTGCCTAGTACTGCTATTCCTACAAAACAATTAAGGTAAAATGAAACGCGAGTGGCTATTAAGATGAAAAAGATTTTATTCTCTAGGGAAAGATATCAACCTTTGAGAATGATTGAAGAAACCACGTGGAGAACACCTGGGTACGACTTTTTTCCATTCAGAATTGGATTTTATTTTTTCTTTTGCAGATCGACTCCGCCGCCTAGAAATTGGATGTAGAAATTTATGGATTTGTGTTAGTTATATATGTAAATCAATAAAAAAATAATTACAGACGAATTTGTCATGAATGGTGTAACCACAGCCTTGACAAGCAAAAGTCAAATTTTTAACATTTTTATATATAATTTTATTGCGGTGCGAAATACAAACTTTGAGTGGCGTTTAGATCGTTTAAAATGTCTACATAAAATCAAATTCGTAGAAACGATCCAAGCGTAACACTTTTAATTTACGTTGGCCGATATATGATTTAAATTGTTTCAAATATTGACATAATTTTAGCATAAAAAATAATTTTCTGTAACGTAAATTATTGGTCATATAAAAACGTAACAAATACAGATGAACTTAAATTTAGGGCAAATTGAACAAAAAGCAATAAAGAGTATACAGTGTGTCCCTGGAAGGGGTGTCGAACTCCTGTAAACGTTTCTACGTTTCATTTGACGAGAAAAAATTATTTTTATTAGGAATTTCGTCGGAATTTCAACTTTTAATAAAGCATACAGGGCGTCTAAAATTTAGAAAATATGAAATCAACCTTAAGCAAAGTATTTTTTATTTTTCTTATGAGGGTAATTTAATGATTAATTCAAAACTAAAGAGAAACATAAGAGTGCGGTTAACACAAATAAGTTTTCACTAAAACTAACACTTTATTGAACTCAAGTCAAGGATTATTCAACATGAAGACGTTCGACTAGTACAACCACTGATTCCACAATTGTTTGTTTCAGTAAGTAACGTCGTCTTCATCGTTATCAAAGATTTTTGTTTCAAATGACCCTATACCGGGTGCCTCAATAAGGCTGGACATCGGCTGTATATCGGAAACCGTTGGCGCTAAAATTTTGAAAAAAAACTTTTATGACAAAAGTGGACCAAAAAAGTTCATTAAAGATATTTTTAGCTTCGAGTTTTACCGCAAGGGGGCGTAGTAGAAAAATAAACATCAAAAACTCAATTGTCTTCTTAAATTCAAATGGAACGATAGGTATCCAACAACATTTTCTCTATCTACGAAAAATTCTATACTATTTTTGTTAGTAACATTTTTCTCTATCTCTTCAATTGAGGAGTGGTGGAGACACATTTTCGTAACTGAATAAAGTACGACAAATTCAGTCATACTTAAGTCATTTTGATAAATTTAGTCTAATTTGATTGATATCCATCGGTAGATTACCATTGCATTATGAAGAAAAGAGACCAGATTGCGAGTTTTTGAATAACTACCAATTTACTTCTTTTTTTTTTAATTAAATGAAAAGGTACTGTTTTTATGTCACTATGTTGTTTGCATTAAAATTTCGCAAAGAATGCCGAAAACCGCACGGTTCAATCTTTTTTCTAACGAAATTAACGGAAGAAATACAATTTTCTGGACATTTCAATCTAAATGAAACAACATATTTCAACTTTCATAGTAATTTTCAACATTTAGTACATCTTGGATTGGTGAAATATTTTAAAATTAAAAGATAGCACAAAAAGATCCAAAATTTATCAAAATTTATCAAATTTATCAAAAGTATTACTTAATTTTTCATACTTTATTCAGTTACGGAAATGGATCTCCCCCCAGTCCTCAATTGAAGAGATGGAAAAAAATGTTACTAACAAAAATAGTATAGAATTTTTCGTAGATAAAGAAAATGTTGTTGGATACCTATAGTTCTATTTGAATTTAAGAAGGCAATAAATTGAGTTTTTATGTTTATTTTTCTACTACGCCCCCTTGCATAGGTGCAACAACAAAAAAAACATTCAAGAGCGAGAAAGGCTCATACTAAAGCAACAAAAAGTAGTCGATAGGCCAAATTAAACTTTTTTATGTATTTTTAATTTAAATCTTCTCCAAATTTGCTTATAGTAACTGATAAGGATTGATAATATATAGGTTAAAAGGCCATCGTAAGTTTGTACCTACTTTTATTGAAAATACCTTTTTTCTCGCACAACAAAGACAGAATGTGATTACATTGTGCGAATCGTGGCTAGATAATTTTTAAATTGATAGCTTTTGTATCGTTTATTCAAGTGTTTGAAACATTTCTTTTTCAGAAACCTGCATGCTAACCGATTTTTTTAGTTTTTGTTTCTTTGCGGTATTTTCTCGAACTTTTTGTATTTGTTGTGGTACTTATTTTGTTGTTCTTTCTTTGTTGAATTCATTAATTTGTTATGTTTAGGTTTGTTTCCGGACAATCGGTGGAAGGGATAATTCAATTTTTATTTCGGAAAGATGAGCGTTTCGAGTGTGCAGTTTTAAATTTTGAGTTGATAGTGTGTCTACCGTTATCTTCGCATTTTCATTCAATTCATTCAATAGTTCGTTAGGAGGGGGGTCTTATAAATTATAATTAATTAAGTTACTGAAATTATAAATGACTTAAAATTAATATGAATTGAATGTGAATTATCAGCATGGTGTTCGTTCGATAAGATATACTTACGTTCAATGTGTAATTTAATACGAAATGAGAAATTTTCTTCTCTGGACATTAGACTACGGCCTTCTGCGGTTACGACCCTCAGAAAGGTTCCTATCAAATTTATTTGAAAGTCAAAACTGTGGTTAATAATTTTAATTGCAAATTGACCAAAAAGATTAAATTTCCCGTAAATTCCAAAAATAATACTTTTGTCAATCAAACGTTAAAGTCCTCGTAAGAGAAGCTGTAGTTTTTTTTTGTGAAATTTAAATTGGCAAATATGAAACTATGTATTTGTATTGTAATAAACGGATATTAACTTTAACATGTGAACCAACATTATATTCTCATCAAAACTTTTCGCTTACATTTGAGCTAAGTTAGATAGATACACATTCATTTAGCTTTCTCGCAAGCCGTACGGAAATTTGAAAATATAGTTTACGTATAGCTCCTTAAAAAGCTTTCTGAACTTAACTGATAGTTCACTGAAACTTTTCACAACAGGTTCTAATCTTTAAGAGGATTTTCAATCAACCACGTTAGTTTTCTCGAGAAACCTACAACTCACTTTTAAATTATACATTAGGGTGATCATTTTGAAATATAGTAAACAATAAAATTAAATGCATGATACTGAAACTGCAGATATCTAATAAACGAACACAAAATATCGTCACTTATGAGGCACACTTATTTGTCATTATTTATCATCTTAAAGTAATACTATTAGTTTTTATTAGAAAAATTAGTTTTAATTTTAATTTTAAAAGATACATCAATTTCTAAACGTTTAATTTGAAATGAGTAACAAACACGAGACCGATAAAAACATCAAGAAATTGCAAAATGTGTGCCTTTCATATCACGCCTCTACGTTTAAGCGTTCAGCTAATAGTATAATTTGCAAGTTTGTAAATTAATTAAACTGAAAATTAATAGTAGACCGTTACAACTTCATCGGAGTATTTATCAAAAACTTGTACTTGAATTACTCAATATCTGCATACCTACCTATTATTATTCAACGAGCACAACTGGGTTGCCCACTATGAAAAGAAAATTACGAAATTTTTGCACTTATCATATCTCTTTAGTGAATAGTAAAAACATATATTAGGCGGTTATTGTATAACAATGCACCGATCGCCAATGAATAGGTATGCGAAAAATTGAATATGAATGGCGTGCATAGGTTATTACTGGCCCACATTTCACAGGTGTTCGAGAAAAATTATTTTCGCACAACAAATAAACGATTTCTTAATACAATGACCAAATGCAATTATTAAGCTTCTAAATAAATAAGTTTTTGTCAGAATAAGTCTTTAACAAGAGATCCAATTTTACAGATTAGAATGTAAAAATAAGTGACTCAACACATTTGGGTGTGCTGTTCATTATGAAATATAACCCAATACACACAGCGTTCAACCTGATTTATATTGCAGAATTTAATATAATATTTTAGTCATCAAATAAATCTCCCTAAAAAAGTAATAAATCGTTTTCTCCCAAATTTATCCCACTAATGTTATCTTCACATGAAGCCATCTATTGCGAACGGAAGTAAACTATAAAAGTTGTTAAATCAGTTATTGTCTTCTGCTTTGAATATATAAAATTAAGTTTAGCCCTTACATAATACATAAACAAATTTTATTTTGCAAGACTGTTTATTTTTTATTACGAAAATCCTGTAACTCGATTGGCCTAGTAATATTAAAATATATTACAGCCGGAAATAAATTGTTGAAACTCTGAAAATCAATACATCTTAATACAAAGCAACAAGGTTTTTTTAAGATTGGGAAATTTTCAAAAATATTCTATTCTTTTAAGTAGTAAATCCACGACATTTTCAGAAGTCGTTGAATAATTCTGAAACATTTTAACCATGGAAATATTCAGAATAAAGATAAATGACTATTAAATTCATCAGAAAAGTTTGATAGTACAGTCTGCGATACCTCGTTTTTTATCCCAGATATGATTAAAAGATATAGATCAATGATTGGCTGCCGGCAGACCATTTTTACACTGGTTAAATCATGGAAAATAAGTAGTCGTCATATTTTCGAAACAACTGATTAGATTTGCGTGTCATACTAGCTAATTTTCGTAAATTACATTTATATAAATGATTTCAATTGTGCGTCTGAGTAGTTTTATTCCGTTGTATTATATTTATATAAGTACACTGAAAAAAATGCTACCTAAGAATTTATCAAGAATCCGCTTCTAACTTTGAGAATGGTTGAGTTCTTGCTTTTTAGCACGTTTGTGCTTAAATTTAAAACGTCCAATATTAAACCAAGCCTAACGGATTCTTATTTTGTATCGACGGCAGTGGGGGGTATTGTTTGGGACAAGGGGCCTAAGGTAATAATAACTTCATCCGTATAAATATTGTTAATACAACAACTGTATTAATAAATTGATTTTACGTTTGTAATTCTTGATGAAAAATTGAAATCGATAAATAAATATAAGTATTTAGGGGAGGGTGGGGCAGGTTGTTACATTTTTGACAATCAATTTTTTTCCTTCCAAATTATTAGCTCGGTAAGAAATCTAAATATATAGCATAAACAGTATACATTTAACTCAAGGTATTAATTTATAATTACCTCCAGTAATAAACAAAAAAAATCTTACGAATTTATTAACTAAATAATGCAGACTGTATCAATGTGCCCCTTCGAGGGGCAAGTTGTTACAGTACGTGGGGTAAGTTGTTACATACATGAAAAATTATAAGGAAGGAGCAGAACACAGTCAATCCTCATCAGATGTAGGTACAGTTTATATATACGTAAAAGTCATCGTCGATACCACATGTCACGTGTGCCCATCTCTTGCACGCTGTACATTGGATCCAATTTTTGTTTTTACTTTGTAAGAACGGTATCAAACAGATAAGGCAAATTTCATTATTTTCGGACTCATCCGACTCTTCAGAATATGTTTTATTATTTTTTTAAATCATTTTATTTTTGACCTTGCTGTTATTTCCACTTAGATTTCTTATAACAGGGCCGTTGCCTTTTATTTTAGTCCTTCGATTTTCCCTTTCATGGGCTTCTTTTGTAGTTAATCCATAATAATACATATTTGGGCAACTCCTCCTCTTGTTCTAGAGGAAAAATTTTAGATGGTTTGGCATATCCAACATATTGAGGATTTACTGGTTCCAACCGTAATTTTTTTAGGTAACGATAAATGGTTATCAAGTTAATTCTGAATTTATCAGCAGCAGGTCTTAAAGAAATTTTCTCTTGGGAAACGGCATTAGCAGCTTGCTGAAATGCTGCAATTGTTGTCTCACCTCGAGTAGTTTTTCTTTTATATGTTCTCACCATATTTTACATGAGGCAGGTTGTTACATGTAACAATGTGCCCCACAAGAAATGTAACAATGTGCCCCCACGTGCAATTGATAGGATAAATTTCATTTTTAGGAAAACCGTTAGTGTTACATCAAAAATATTCTACATCATTGTTACTAATTAACATGCGTATAAGAGAATATAATCAGTTTAATCAGATGACTTACCGTTTTGTTGGTAAAACAAAATTTGTAACGTATGAATGAAAAAACTTTCCATGCGATGAAACACATTTTTGTTAATATCTTGCTTTGTACGTTAGATAGCACTACAAGATTTCAGCAATAGTTGGATCACGGCTTTCCGTTTCTTGTATTATAATATTAAATGTTGACATGAAACGTTACAGATGGCATGTGCAATGTAACAACTTGCCCCATGTAAGAATCTGCCCCACCCTCCCCTATCTGATTAACGCCCAAACTATAATATTAATTATTTATTAAGGATGTGGACAGGAGGAGGAAATTAAAGAAGTAATGACACAGTTGGAATTTAGATCATATTTAGCTATGACTATGTAAGTAGGTACTAAAACGCAAGAAGAAGAGCAAAACAGTGACACAAAAGAAACAATCAATCAAGAGAGCAATAAATCGAATTATGGTCGGCGCTCGAAAGATTCTATGCAATGTGAAGTACGTTGTGACACATCATTGCGGAAGAAGAAAGCAAAAAGGAAGAACATGCAAATTTTGTAAGACTACAGATATTTACAAATGCAAAAAATGCAATATCCAGGTTCATACACATTGGTTTGAAGCATTTCATCAGTGATACAAATTAAACACCATGTAGGCCCAAAGTTGCCGAAACGCAACATTAAAATACAGATGACCTAGAAATATATTTTTTTTAAATGATATTTTAGTTTTTGTTGGGGGTGTATTGAGCATAAATATTGATATTTTTTTTAAATTTTAATTGTTTCACTGTTTGGCCCTTAATGGGATACAATTTTCATAGAATCACTTAAGGGGTTACTCCACATTAAGATTTTCAGAAAATCAATTTTTCTTTTTTTGGCTAGATTATACTTTGAAAAAGTTTATGAAAATTCAAATTATTTTTTCAGTTCTAGCAATTTGAAGTGAGAGTACGCCTACATCTCGGCATTTTCTTTCTTTTCAATTTTTCTCGAAACTTCTTTCATCAAACTGGTGGGCAAGATATCTTGAGATTCACCGATTTTGATTAAACTTATACCACATATTCTTTATAATACTTTCTAAAATGTAGCACAGGATTTTTTTGATTGGATACCGCCTTCATATTTGACAATTTTTTTAAAGTTCAAAGTTTTTTTTTCATTTCTGCAAAAAATCTTAAAACAATTTTTCCCTATGCTACATTTTAGCAATTACCTTTCCAAATAAGAAAAAAAAAAAATTTCAAACGATACGTGACAAAAAAATTTTACCATAGGCAAGGATTTTCAAAAAAGGGTCATACTTGACGGCTTATATCTCCATCATTCTTTAATTTTTTATTCGTTTTTTTCTTAATTGTTCATAAACTATAATGTATTCATGTAAAATAAAAATTATTTTATATATTTAATAGCTGCGTCGAAAAAAAAAATATATTTATACTCATTTTTCCGAGTGCGAAGGTGGTTGTAACCCCTTAAATGTCGCAGAACATTAAAGATAAAACTTTTCTCGTCGGAAGTTTTTTCAAAATGGTCGCATTGCTTCCTTCGACAGAACCATTTTGTGCTATATTTTATAATTTTAAAGCGACGTTACCATTACTATCAACATAAAGTAAAAAACAATATTTTTTCACAGCCTTCTAACCGTGTCTAAAATAAAAAAATGAGGTATAGTGAGCAGCTTCATTCCTCTGTAAATTAAGTGGAGAAAATGCCATTTTCAGATTTGACGTTGAAAAAGGAATTTGAAGGTTCTTACAGAATATTTAAATCAAACAGTCTCTAAAAGTAGAAAATTGTTATAAAGTCCGTCAATGGTTTAAAAAGATAAAACTGTATTGTTTATAATCCAATGAAATTTTAATGCTTTGGGTGAAATAGAAAAAAACATTTTCTATATCTAGTTTTTTTAATTAAAATTAAACTAACAATAAAACAAAAAAGAAAAGAAAACATCAGCAAGAATTAAAAGAATACAATAAATAAAAAAGTTGTAATACTCAAACACCTACAAATAATTTACAGCATTACTTAAATGAAAGATAATGATAGATAAATTATTCCTTATCATCTGAAGCTGTCAACCAAAAGCGGAGATGATAATAATCAGGTTTCAATTTCTTCACGCATGGGTTTATAAAACCCGAAATTGTATTTTTCATCTTTAGGTACATAAAACTTCTACGTGTAACCCTAATTTAATTTTTTATAATTTAAAATATCTAGAATAATTATCACATTCGTTGCTTCCCGCTTTGCATATTGCAAACATAGCCGTGGCAATTGCAAAAATCAAGGTGGAGCTAACATAGATCGACCACACGTGCTTTCAGATAACTATCTATCAGTACCACTTAAAAGCATTCAAAATATTCAGCGTCGAAATGGGGGGTCGCGTTAGGTCTTTAACCTGAATCAGTTTTTCATCTTTCGAACATTTATCTTTTCTTGCCGTCCAACCCCAAAGAATTCAACCCGGACACTTTGAATTTAACGAGTGATTGTAATGTCACTTCGATGGTGTAACCGCGTCACCCTCTGGGCTTATTAGTCGTGTTATTTTTTAAATCTACATTTTCCCATATAATTTTTGTTTTTTTAAAAACAAATTGGATCGCAACCTTCACCAATTGGTACAAGGAGGATCCAATTACGTTTGGAAGTGCGTACAAAGACACACCTCACTCACAGTACTAATTACTTTTTATTACAATGAAATATCGATAAATATCGAATATTGTTCACCTTTGACCTCTTTTCTTAGCATTATAATTAAAATGTTTTGTTTAATTTTTTAATTAGCGATGATCTGGATAAGACTTCGGAATACCTTGACATCAGCCGCAATAAACTGGTGAGTGAACTCTGGCTAAATGTTACCTAATTGGCAAACTTTCTTGAGACGATGAGGTGCCGCCCTAACCCAGACCTTCACAGACAGCGAAAGTGGACCGCCCCTAAGGCAGATTGTGTAATGAAAAGATTTACTATAAAACCCGCCGAAAGCATAGACAATGCATCAGTTTCTTGCACACCGAGAATCAATAAGCAACATTAAAAAATGGCAGCTAAGGTGAGTGTGTCCCATGGATTAATAAGAAAAATTCCAATTGTGTTTTATTGCAGATCGTAGTCTTCTTCGCCGCTTTGGCTTACGCCAACGCTGGTTACTTAGGAGCCGCTCCCGCCGTAGCTGCTTACTCGCCAGCTACCGCTGTGAGCCACGCTTACATCTCCCAAGCTCATGCCCCAGCTGTACACGCTGTTCACGCTGCACCAGCTATCGCCGCTTACGCCGCACCTGCTGTCCATGCTGCATATGCTGCACCAGCTGTCCATGCCACTTATGCTGCCCCAGCTGTCCACGCTACTTATGCCGCACCAGCTGTCCATGCTACTTATGCTGCCCCAGCTGTCCACGCTACTTATGCCGCACCAGCTGTCCATGCTACTTATGCTGCCCCAGCTGTCCACGCTACTTATGCCGCACCAGCTGTCCATGCTACTTATGCTGCCCCAGCTGTCCACGCTACTTATGCCGCACCAGCTGTCCACGCCGCTTATGCTGCACCCGCCATCCACGCCGCCCCATACGCCGTACATGCCCCAGCTATTGGAGCTTCCCACCAAAGCGTCCTCCGTTCCTTAGGAGGAAACCAAGCCGTATCCACCTACTCCAAGGCCGTAGATAGCGCTTTCTCCACCGTCCGCAAATACGACACCCGCATCACCAATGACGGACTCGCTCTTGCCCACGCTCCAGTCGTCTCCGCTTATGCCGCTCATGCTCCAGTTGTCTCTGCCTACGCTGCCCATGCTCCAGTCGTCGCTCACGCCGCCCCCATTGCTCATGCTGCCTACTCCCCAGCCGCCGTAGTATCTCATGCTACCTTCTCTGGTCTTGGCGCTCATTATGGTTGGTAAGAAAATTAAATACAAACGAACTGTAAATAATTAGATAGTAATTTATTTGTTCAACAATAAATATTATAATGCAAAAATGTTTTTTAAAATACATTAATCTTCTAATTGTAACCCTAATTTCAACAAGTTAACACTGTGTATCGAATGTAAACCGAGAAGTTGCGGATTTTGTTTAAGTGTATCATACAATAATTTAACTGTCAATTTCCCACTGGATGCTCTTGGCCTTCCACAAGAATACGAAAATGCCATCTGTTGTTCAGCGTTTTCTAAAGAAGTTCGGTAACTAGGTACAAAACTGTCATCATCTCTTGCAACTTCAATTTTTGATTCTTGAGTGTGATCAATTATGTTGTTTGTGTTTCGTAAAAAAGGATCGGGTACTGGAATACCAAATCCATACTGAAATTTCCCATCACGAATTTTGTATCCTTCCTTTCTTGATATCATTGACGTGATTATATTTTTAACAAATACTTGACAAGCTTGCACTAACACTTCAGCAACACTGTCATCAGCTCCGTCAAGACCGTTTTCCCAAGCATGAATTGCAATGCGAGTAGATATAAAACCACTGTCAGGAAGAAATAATTCTGCCGCTGCACTGCGGTCTTCATGATCTGGAGGTGCAGACATTGTGGGACTTGATGGAGCTGCATATTCAGTATAATCGGCCAACTCAAAGCTTCCTTTATCTGTTGCATTTCGGCTGCTTTTAACTCTTGTTGAATTGAGTTTAGCATATAAGGCAAGCAGGAATAAGTTATGACAGTGAATTTGTTCTTCGTTAATCATTATTTTTCTCACAGCAGTATCGAATTGTTGTTTTGTAATTGGACTCTTAAAAGTAAACCATTGATTCAAAATTGCAAAATACTGCTTCTTGAGATCTTCTCCTAATGTTAGCTCCAAATTCTTTCTTGTTTCGTTTAAATCGTTCATTTTGTACACAATACTTTGAGGTTAATAACAAAGTTTAAAAATCGTTGTGACAGAAGAGAAAATCAGCTGCGAATGCAACCAGCGCGCTCTTTATCGAATTCTTTGAAGTATTTTCGAATTTCTTTGCGTTTTATGTACTTTTATGTATTCTGATGGAGTTATTATTGTTAGTGAATTAATAATAATTTAATATATTTTCAATATCAATTTTTCTTTTTAATAAATTGCTTTATTTTATTTCCGCCCTAATTATTTATACCGGAAAAAACGCGCGTGCAGACGAATCAACCCCGGGAGGTACGGCGATTCATTCAAATTTTACCGCTAAATAATTTATCCCCTTATTAATCAAATTTTCCTACGATGCTATTCGAAACTAAATATACAGTGCTTTCGTACAGTAGTGGATAAATTCGATAAAATATAGAAGGGTATCTCTGGAACACACTACGAAAGAAGCGCTAATATTTTTCATACGTTTATTTCCATTGGCTCTTATATTGAGAGTTGCGCCTACCTATGGTGTGTTTTTCAATTCCAGAAACGGGTAGAAGGCTTTGAAAAAAGATTTTTTTTTACTTTATATTAGTAGTAACAACGTCGTCTATATTCGTTGGTAGTAATCAGTACTTATTACTATAACGGAAGTTCCTTTGAAAATAGACATATTGCTTCCTTCGTACTGTATTTTCTAATTTTAAAACTACATCACTAACATTACTAACCTTAAACTGACAGATGTAAAATGCCATTACTATCAACATTGATGGTTTGGTTCATGTAAGCAAATTAACATTTAACTAACATTAAGTTAACATTAGCATTAACATTAACACTAAAGTGTTGTTCATGCAACCTGTCAATTAAGAAATTTTACTATTTACTACTGTTTATTTTGACTGCAGCAAAAGCGACATTGGTGACCCAGAGATATCTTTTTGATAACCAGAAGAACGTCAAAGTAACGAACTTTTAACTTCTGTTATGCTAAGTTTACACGAGCTTAGTACTTGTCATTAGTACTTGTCGCTTAGTACTAAGCTGCTTAGTGACAAGTGGCAAGTAATCGTTCACACATTGGTGCTAGTAAACGGTATTAGTAGCACGACATCCCTTTGGAAACGAATAAAGACGTGGATTCATTGACCGTTTCAACTTGTCACTAAGCATTTGTTGTGATTGTTCACACTACCCCCGATAGCGACAAGTACTTAGTTAAATTGCGGTGGGGGTAGGTACTTGTCGCAGTGATCTCTGACTTGTCGCATAGCAAATAGGATCGCCTTCGTTCGCACTGGCACTTTTACTAATACTAAGCACTAAACAACATGTTTAGACTCAAGGTATTGGTAACAAGTGACAAGTACTAAGTATTAGTTACTAAACTAGGTCTTTTTTTTTTTTTTTTTTTGTTAAGAGGAGGTAACCTGTGTGACTACTAACTTCCTCCCCCATACGTCTTCCTCACCACGGGAACCACATTAACATTACGTCAAGTATTACTTCGAGATGAGTGACTGTTTAGTTCCATTTACATCTTATCATTAGATCACATCTTTTGGTAAGCTTTCACTCACACTTTTTCACCTTTCGTTTTCTTTCCCTTTTACCTATCATTCTCTCTCTATCACTCTCTCCCTCTATCATCAAAAATTGCCTCTTATTAGTTTGCTTTCACACACACTTTTACTCATTTCATCTTCTTCCTCCTTTACCTATCATTCACACTCTCTATCACTCTCTCCCTCTTTGATCATCTTAGATTGAATTGTGAAGAAGGCATCCCTTGACTCCCCTTGGTAATGGACCCTCTGGCTGTCAAGGCTTCACATGAACTTGCATCTTTAATTGTGATGTTCGTTACAACCTAAATGACTCAATAAGATTGGTTAAATATGATTCAAAAAATAATTAAAAGAAATAAATAAATAATTAAAAATTTTAAACCTAGGAGGCTTAGAATTTTTACTATCAAAATCAAAGTAGTATATTGAATAATTTTTTGACGTTTCTAAAATTTTTACATTTTTCGCCGTAACTTTACAAATAAACTGATGGAATCCGTCTCGCGACTTTACGAAAATTAAATGAAACTTATTTGCTCCTAATAATTACTATAAACGCTTCACGAGCAAAAAATTACAAAAATCTTCAGTTGGTAAATTTTGACGTTTCTAAAAAATTTCAAACAGATCGAAAAAAGAAAAAAGAAAAAATTATTCAAAATACCTCATATGCATTCATTCTCTCAATCACACAACCTTTAACCTTCAATCTTCGTCAGAATCTGATATCACATCATCTCTGACGAGGAGTTCCTCCCTACGAAATTCCTCTTGCTGTTTTCCACGCATAATGTCCCGCATCATGTTGGTTACTGTTTTCCAAGATTCCTCGGAATCCAATAATAACTCAGAAATATTATTCTGGTCTATATTACAACCCATTTTAATCCTAGCATCTCTTCGGATGCTTTCCCATTCGTCACAAATGAATATAGTATGTTCTGGCGTGTCTACCTGCTGGCAAAACCAGCAAGTATCGACATCCGCCTTTTTTATCCAATTGAGATATTTTCCGAAAATTCCGTGTCCGGACATGGATTGTGTTAAAAAATAATCCATTTCTACCCACTTACAATTGAGGCGCTTCTTACAAAAACGACCATAGTCCAAAAATGCGAATTCGCGGTTAGTATTGAGTTACAGAGTTTCTTGGACGCCCAATCGAATGGTGTGATCGGTTTCTGCAAGAAGATACATAATCCAACGTTATAGTTAAGTAAATATTTGCTTGTTCTGCAAAAACAGCCATTGCCCATTCGATATTCATAAGAAATATCACCAAAAAAAATTAGGACTATGGTTGTTTTTGTAAAAAACGCTTCAATTGAACCATTTTCTAATATCTTTAACGAAAATTTTTGCCCAACCTAGATAATCGTCCCATTGTTCTTGCCAAGTTATCATTAAGGATTCGTTTGCCAAAGAGGTATGATCTTTACCCCTTAAATAAATTTCCGATCTTACGTTCGCTTTCATCCACAAAGGAGGCATTCTGGCAAGCACCTGCACTGCCTTCGTGGATATTGTTCTATATGCAGATGTTATTCTAATGGCTAACCTCCTGTTGACCCTATCGAGCATGTTTTTATAACGCTCGAATCTTAGGGCCTTTATCCAGGCAGGGGCGCCGTACAAAATCACGGAAATAACCACCGAGGACAGTACTCTGCGTTTGCCAGCTTTCGGACCTCTGATGTTCGGCATTAGCCTTGAAAGCGTCGCGGCTAATTTCATTCCCTTTAAACATACCTCTTTAACGTGCGTCGTTAATTTTACATCTTTGTCTAACCAGACACCCATATATTTAATAGCATCCGAGCTATCTAACCTAAAGCCGTCGATATCGATCGATAAGCTTTTAATTTTCCTTCTCCCTGCCAAAAGTACCATTTCTGTTTTTTGCAGGGCGATCTTGATCCCCATGTCATCCAGCTTGCGTTTAACTCTACCGAAGGCGTATTGTGCTTCCTCTCGTAGCGCATCTTCAGATTTAGCCTCTACAACTATCGCTAAATCGTCTGCGTACGCCACGAGTGTCACATCTTTTCCCAAATCGAGCTCTAATATCTCGTTATAAAATATGTTCCAAAGGGTTGGACCAAGAACCGAACCCTGTGGAACACCGCTGGTTACATTAATCCGTTCTCCGTGAGAAGTAACGATGCAACGATCTGATAAGTACGATTGTATCATCCTTATTATGTGAACCGAGATATTAGCTCTCTCTAATGCCGAAATAATTCCTGTCCACGGTGCCGAGTTAAACGCATTCTGTATGTCAACAGTTATCATCGCACAGAAACCGCGATTACTATACGCCAATCGATTAATTCGATTTGGCACTTCGAGAATTTTACTGACTGCATCTATCGTAGATCGCCCTGCCCTAAATCCAAATTGATTATCATTCAAAACACTTTTATCCTCTAATTCCCTCTCTAACAGACCCTTAATGACACCTTCGAACAATTTACCCGCGACATCGAGCAGACATATCGGTCTGTATGTGATTAAATCTCCTTTCCGCGGTTTCTCTATCAATACTAGGAAAGCAGTTTTCCAGATGTTTGGAAAATCACCTGCTTTCCAACATTTATCCAGTACCCTGGCTATGACCTCAGGGTACTTTAGAGACAAAGATTTAATCACCTCTGCAGGAATTCGATCGGGACCTGGAGCCTTACCCGCTCTGATCCGAGACGCAGCATCCAATACGTTCTCTGCCGTTAAAGTTTGAGCCTCTTCCGGAGGCATGTCAAGTATCGGCCACACATTAATAGGATGAGATGGAAACAACTTCGCCACCTGTACCCGGGTATCCCCTTTACCTATTTCAATGCGTGGACGAAGCTTGAGCTTGCTTGTTACAATTTTGTATCCGAGGCCCCATGGATCCTGATCTATTTCCTTGCAGAGTTGTTGCCAAGCTGCTCGTTTTGCCGATTTTATCGCCCACTTTAGGGATTTCTTCGCCCTTTTAAAATTTTCAAAAAACTAGGTCTTAGTGAAGTTAAAATTCTTAAAATTCTTAGTGAAATTACAGGTTTCAACTTTTAGGTTAATGTTACGCCCATGTTAATTTAGTGTTAATTTATTTGCATGAACCAAGCATAGCAGAAATTAAAAGTTCGCTACTTTCAACTTTTCCCTTAATGTTAATGTAAGGTTTAATAAAATCGTTCTGCGCATGTGTAAGTAAAGGGTAACGTTCTTCAAGAATAGGATCATTGAAAAAACAACAATTTTTTTTTCTCGAAATGTTTAACCTTAAAAAATTTCATAATTGACAGCTTGCATAAACGACACTAATGTTAATGTTAATGTTACCTTAATCTTAGTTAAATGTTAATTTGCTTGCATGAACCAACCATAAGTTAAAAATATTTTTTTCACAAGCTTCTAACTGTTTCTGGAATTAAAAAACACACTATACCTGATGGCAACGTTCAGGTAGCGACCTCGTATATGTAAACTGCATGGTTAAGTTAATTTTTAAAGGTAATATAATTAAAATTATATTAAAACAAGTAACAAGCTACAATTAATTCATTGTCAATTTTAAAATGAATTCATTAAGTACTTTTATACGTGTCAGGTATGCTAATTTAAAATTTAAATCTTGTTTTGTTGTATTCTAACCTCTAATTTCAGACCCGTATACTTAAAGAATGTCAGAAACAAATTCTTTGCAACGGCAAATGAAGTTAAAGATGAAGTTAAAGATGAAGTTATCATACCCAAAAGAATACCGAGAGGCCCGACTGATATTTTGCGAGCTTTATCTAGTACAATTGAAAGGGACCCAACAGCAGCACATTACAAATATCACGATGATCCCTATTTAATACCGATGTCTAATCTTAATAAACGATCATATGCTTTATCTCAAGAAGCTGGTCGTAAAGCTGCTCATTGGATCAGAAAAGAACATGCTGATTTGTTTCAGCACAAGGAAGCTGATCCTCCAATTGAATTATTTTTTCCAAAAATGGTTTATAATGAAGATAGTCAGGTCACAGAAGAAGATTTAAAGAATGTTATTCAGAATGTTTTAGTATCAGATGCTTCATTAGTTTATAAGCTACTAAAAGAAAAAAAAGTGGACATTTCAAACAAAACTTTACAGAGTTTCTTGGAGCTTCTCTGTTATTATAATAGTGAAGATGCACTACTTGAGGAATTTATTGAAGAACGCTGGTTTAGACAAAGTTCAAGGGGTAAAGAACGTCAACGAAAAACTTGGAAGTAAGTTAAACTTTACAAGTTAAGTAAATAAATAATTTATGAAATTTTAGGGATGGCACAATAGCTGAGGAGATTTTCATAAGTTTGGAAAATCCAGATGCAGCAGCATATTCGGCTATTATACAAGGCATGGGAAAATATTTTCAAGCTGAAAGAGCTTGGCAACTTTTTGAGGAATCGCAAAAAAAGGGTTTTGTCTTATCACCAGAAACGTATAATTCGCTAATTAGTGTTGCTAGTTTCTTAAAAGAAGGATATGAGTTGAGGTGGGAATTTACTGTTAATTTGCTAACAGAAATGAAGAAATGTAAAGTTAAACCAAATGTGGGCACTTTAAATGCAGTTCTGTCAGTTTTAAGCACAATGGGAGGAACTAAAGGATCTAAAGAAAATGCATTAAAAGTATTATCAGAATTTAAATTACTGAAAATCGAACCTTCTTTAGCATCTTGGTATTTTATTCTTATTACTTACTGTAAAGAAAGTAAGAAATCAAAATTATTGTTATTGTTTTTTAATTTAAATTTGTAGGAGGCCCTAAAAGTGGAATTTTATATGACGTAATGATTGAATTGGAAAATAAAGAATTTAAAATACAGGACTTGCAGGACACAAGTTTTTTCATAACGGCTATGGACATCTGTAAAAATCATTTGCATGATAAAGATCTTGCAAAAAGGGTCAATAAGTTGCTACATACGGGAAATAATTATGATTTAATTGGTGATTCATATAAGGAATCCATTTATTAGTAAGTTATAATTTATTTTTTATTTTCCATATTATTGTTGATTAATTGCAGTCGGCATTACTTTTCATTGTTGTGTGAAACTGAACCGTTTGATGAATTTATGAAAAATATTTATGAACTTTTAGTCCCTCATATTTATATTCCCGAACCTAGAGTAATGGGGGAAATTTTAACACAGTTAGAGATGCACAATACAATTCAATATTTACCAAAATTATGGTCTGATATTAAAATTTTTGGACACAATGATAGAGAAGCAATATTAGAATCAGTTTTGAATATTATGGTCTCAAATCAGCCTGAAGCAGAATCAGAATTAATTGGGCAATTCTCAAATATAGCTTGGGACATTTGGACTAAAATTGAAGATCAAGATGTCAACCGTCTGCAAAAATTAAAGTAAAAGCAAAGTAATCATTAATTGTTTATTTTTAATTTAATTGTATTTCAGTTTCACTGGTGATTTATTAGGAAATATAATGACACTAGTTTTACATAATAAAGAGTTTGATAGAGCTTGTGAAGTGATGACGAAGTTGGATAAGAATCAACAGTCAATATTAGGATTTCCAAGAATTGATGCAATGTCATTATTTATAGATTCCTGCATAAATGAAAAAGCTCCAACACTAGCAATTGTAAGTGATTTAACATTTTTTATATTACTCATTAAAAAATATCCAAAATGTTAAGAGGTCGTGTGCAATAATTGGGTATCTCCATTGTTATTGTTTTTATTACTTTAAACCAAACGTGTAAAAAATAAACTTATAATAATTCCCTTCATTTGCAATGATAAATCAATAAAAAAAATTAAAACTTGAAATTTGTCAAATTTATAATGATGTCTCTTGTAAAATTTTGAACTTTGAAAATATCTGGAATGTTATTTTGTGTTTAGTTTCGATAATGTAACCATGGTGACAAAACTCAACAAATTTTTAGAAAATTTGAGAAGTCACTTGTTACAGATAAAAGTTCTAAACCCTGTACAGACGAATTCAGAAAAATAAGGTCTATTATTTCCAGTTAACCGGAAATACAGTGACAACAAAAAAACATTCGTCAGATGCACTATGAGTCACTACATTAATCTGCAAAGTTTCATCAATATCGTCTCGTCGGTTTTCAAATATTTGCTTTGTTCCATACTTTATCCCAACCTGTATACAGTGCGTTTTTTTAACTGTTGCCATAGGGAATTGCATGGTAAAACTTGTACCCCGTGTTAACTTTTGTTCTGATGAAAATATTTAAACCATTTTTGGAACAAAGTTGGAAGATTCTTTAAACTATCGAACAGATTACAATTCAATATCCTAAACTGTCAAAAAATTTTTCAAAAAAATATTTTTGTAAAAGTGTTTTCTTGCTACTATCATTTCTAGTAGACTACAACATCAGTTGACTTTTGCCACTGGTGAATAACTAGCTCTTAAGCGACCACTGTCATTTAATAGAAAAATTTTCGGCACTTATTAATTTGAAATCGACGTCAATGACCTGAAAAACAAAACAAAAATGATTTTAATTAATTAAATTTTTATAATCAAATTTAAAAAAATTAAACGCCCGATTATTACCCGCCATATTACGATGGACCACCTGTATCTCCGTATGTACATACCTAGTGACAATTTAGTTAAACATGGAGCTTTGTAAATGTAAAGACTGTTTGTAAAACACAAGATTTGCAAGGACGCTTAATTTTTCTTCGTAGGCCAGAAAGTACGACGAAAAAAACTTATTGTGTAATGTGTATGTAAAAAAATTAATATTACGCGTGGAATTTCAACACTTAAACAATTAAACTTGACAATCAAAACTTTATTAATTTTATTATTATTAGTCCCTAAAATGTACATATTTTTGAAATTTTTACTCACTATTTACACATATTTGATGTGCCACGGTACTCCGATTCCTGAAAATGCCTAAAAAAAACGTGATTGCGCCCCAAAAAATATGAGATAAATAGAGACATTCGTTGTGGAAGTTCGTTTTATTATTTCTTTTGATTTACAGAACTGCATACAGTATTGTGCTGATAATGGATTTGTAGAAGCAGGAAATTTTGCCATCCGCTTACATCAAACCCTTAATTTAGATGAAAGATATCTAACCAGGCTTGCAAAAATTGTTGGACATGATGTATTACAACAAAATGTGAAAGCAGAAGCAATTTAATAATTTAATGTTTAATTTTAGTTTTGATAAATAAAGTACCTACAAATGAAATTATTTCTTCATTATTGCCCTTTTCCTTTTTTTGATTAACTTTTGATTTGTTAATAAAAATTAATGAAATCTATACATACTGACCCCGTGAACTAGTTTTTGTTTGATTGAATTTTCCTGATTAATTATTAATTACTGACCTTTTGCATTATCCGCGTAATACATTTTGATTCAGTAGCCATAAACACAGCTGAAGTGATTGCATTTTTATTAAGATATTAATTTCTATTTTTAATATTCGAATAGTACCTATATAAGTGTTGATATTGGATACAAGTTAGTTTTTAAGATGTTCATTCCAGTTTTTGCTGTAAGTTTGTTACTGTTTATGTCTGCAAATGGAGATACATTTCCGTCACTCATTACAACAAATGCCACCCTAGGTAATTAATTTTACAAGTAAAATACTATTTTATACATAAAATTAATGTAGCTGTTGTAATTGATCGTGAATATATGGCTGAAGATTATGAGCAAATTAAAGATACCATAGAAACTTATCTTGTTTATGCAAAAAGAGAAATTTTAAAACACGGCGGTGTTAACGTGCAATATTATTCATGGACTGCAATTAATGTAAAAAGAGGTATTTGTATGATCTTACTAAATATTTTTTTTTTACTTTTTATTAATTACAGACATAACAGCAATTTTAAGCATTGCACCATGCGCTGATACATGGAAACTTTTTAAAGCTGCAGAAGAAGAAAATTTGTTACACATAGCCATTTCAGGTAACTAGAATTCCTTCATTTTCTTACTGTAATACAACGAACATTATATAGAAATGGACTGTCCACGATTACCTCTGGAGCGTTCCATAACAATTCCTTTAATAACTTTAGGACAAGAAATGCCGCAACTTGTTTTAGATTTAAGAATGATGCAAGCCTACAGGTGGAACACTGCTGTTATTTTATATGACCATACTTTAGGTCAATTTTTAAATTTTTGTTTATTTATTATCTCATATTGTAAATTCTTAGATAGAGATATGGTTTCGAGAGTAATTACCTCTTTAAATGTAGAATCTGAAGATCTGAAAATAAATGGAGCTGCTGTATCACTTATTAAATTGGAGACCAACACAACATTAACAGATTACAGACAAATTGTTGAAAATACATTATCAAGTGTTTCAACTAAAGTCGTGGGAACTAATTTTCTAGCCATTGTCGGCTTGGAAATCATGGAAGTTCTTCTAGATGTTGCAAAATCACTGAATCTTGTGAATACAAAAAATCAATGGTTATATGTAATCCCAGATACTAATGCTGCAAGTAGTAATATGTCACTTGTCCAGAGATATCTTAAAGAAGGGGATAATGTTGCTTTTCTTTATAACAATTCTATATCTGGTTTAAAATGCCAAGTAAGTGCAATTTAGTACAATATTACATCGACTTATGCAAATACCGAGTTACACGTTTTCCCTTCCTTCACCTTCTGTTTGAAGCTGATGCTGCTCCAGAACTTGATGAAGTTGATAGTTTTGGTAGGCAATTAGATTTTAAAATTTGTACCTCTAAGTTACACATATCCAACTTCCACTATTCTTGTCGGTCCCACCTAACTGCGCGGTATTGTTACTGTATTGTGAAACTTTACAATGCTCTTTTTACAGGCAGGTTTAAAATGTCATGTGGAAGAAACTTTGGAAGCTTTTATTAGAACTTTAGATGCAACAATTGTGGATGAATTCGAAATGGCAAGTCAAGTTACAGATGAAGAATGGGAGGCTATCAGGCCCACGAAAATTGAGCGGAGAACTTCTTTACACAATGGAGTGAAAGTAATAACAAAATACGCGTAAGTAGGGAAATCGTGTCTGAGATGGCAGGCATATTTAAGATAATTTAATTTTTATTAAATTAAACACTCATATTAAAAGTGATGCGAAAGTGAAAGCGAAAAGTTCTTTTGGCCTATTTTTCACTGCGCTATTTAAAGCTTACTGTGCCGTCTCATCCAAAGGTTCTAGACTAAGATGGCACACCCACTAAACCAGGGGTGGCCAACCCGAGGCTGCCTTGAACATTTTTCCGGCCCGCGAAATTCAATCACACTTTTACAAAATATATTTATTTTATAATGGTCAAAGTAGTGAAAACCAATGTATTAAAAAATAGTAGGTCTAAATCTAATATGGTGATATATAATTTTATATGTGGTCCGAGGAGTTATGATGCATTTTCAAAGTGGCCCCCAAGATCATTTGGGTTGGCCACCCCTGCACTAAACTAAAACCCCTTGCGTTATTTTTTTATAGTTCTATTTACTTTATTTATCATAACCCCAAATATTAAGTGGGGTGTAATAAAAGTGAAACAGATAATTACTTTTGTATCAGTTTGTTCAGGTTAAATATAATAATATATAGTAAAATAAGACATGTTTATTAAATTCCGACATTAATGCCGCGCCAAATTAAATGACTAACAACTACTGATTGATTTCAAAAATCAATCTTAAGCCACGTATCCACGCAAATCGGGACCATAGAAAGGTCCCGTCATAGACAGGATTCCGGCTTACCCAGGTTTGACTGTAATCCATTTTTGGGAACGTAATTTTTTATTTTAATAAATTTTGTTCCAAGTCAACCTTTAATACACGATAATATCGGCAATACATAGATTTTAAATACGTGTCTGAAGTAGCTCCAACCATAGAGGTTAATCCAAACAAAACAACAACAACAAACAAAACAACAAAACAAAATTAGTATAAAATTGCTATTAAATTCAATAAACAAATCATACAGGGTGTCGCAGAACTGGAGAAGGAAGTGGTAACTGTAACTTCGTTTAAAAATGGAATAAAATCGCTCAAGAAAAATGTCTTTGTGAGTTAGTAACACGTCATCCGGTAAATCTTTACGCCTCCATTGCACCTCAACTTCCAATATTAAGAAATTTGTTATTGCTCAATTTCATTTCTATTAAAACTATTGGGTATAAGTAGAATTTGTATTTTCTTGGCAAGAAAGAATCTTCCAAAACAGGGTAATTTAAGATTAGGAGCTCCTCCGTCAGTCCTGGGACACCCGACCCGGTATATGATTTTTTTGTAATTTTTAGTTATTTTTAGCAATTATATTCGTAAATAACCTAAAAATGCGTCTACAATAACACTATGTTATGGTACACTACATTTCAAATATTTAATACAAAAGTTAGAGAGGCGCGGTAATCATTGTGCCACAAATCCTTACGTATCATTGCGACGTATTATTTTTCGGATCATCAATTTGAGGCGATTTCGCTGTACCCATATTCACTTTAACCCTGGAGTACTATTGATCGTCAATTTGACTACTTGTATGCATACAATAAGCGACTTTAGTTGATATATTTTGAATCGTATTGAATTACAGATAAGAAGCTATTAACTCGTTTTAAACCAGTGCCCATCAAACAATTTTTTACTTACTTTAATAGAGTAGAGTAGCAAAATTCCAAATGTCGCATTTAATTGTTAGGATTAAGTTCGTCGATACTGATACTTAAATTTGATCGTATAGATGTTTCAAACCTTTCCGACAAAAATTTAGACCAGTCACTGAAGATAGGTCACTTAAAGCAAGTAAAAAATTGTTTAATGGGTACTGGTTTATAGCGAGTTAACAGCTTCTTATCTGTAATTAAAAATGTATCAACTAAACTCGCTTATTGTATGCAAGCAAGTAGTCAAATTGGCTGTCTAGGGTTAACAGGATGAGCAAGAGAAAGGCGCTTACTGACTCCGACTCTCTTTATCCTTCTGTACTATATCTTATTTTTTATGAAAAAGGCGGTTAGAAAACTGTGAAAAAGTGTTTTTTTTTACTTTATGTTGATGGCAATGGTATTTTACAATTGTCAGTTGATTTGCTATACCGCTTTTTTAAAAATCAATTACCGCACAAGCGCACTGTATCATGCGCCTGCTCGGTAATCTCCTTTAGTCGCTCTTGCGTTCTTATTACAATTTAATTTAATTTTGTTTTTAATATTTTGACGTGATAAAAATGAAAACAGTATTTCACTGTTAAATACTGTATTCAATCTTATTGTATTTGTATTCTTTTTTTATCTAAAATACTTCATATGACAATTTAAAAAAAACGTAATTGACCCCGTTTGACGTTTGATTCGCTTAACATTCTTTTTTTTCACCATTAAGCGAGTAAATCGGGGTATTAGTGTATTAATGTAATTGCGTAAGCATAATCCTTTTATATTTAACACCAATTTGGTCTGCATACTAATTTTTTTTTTTTTTAATTACTCGAAATTTATTCTGATGAATCTGCATAACGTCTTCGGAGAATACACAAAGTTCTACAGCGATGGTTTGAATAACATTTTATCTATTAAAAGAAAAAAAAATAAAAGGGGGTCACTTTTGACACACTTTCGGGCGTTCGAATGTTAAATTTAATTTAAATTTAATTATTATCTGTTCATTACTTTCTCCTGTTTTGAGTATAGTGCTCCGGAATACATGATTTAATTTCGCTCGCTGCACGAAAAACACGGTCGGCCAATCCAAATCATCAAACCAATACGCGACTACCCAATGCATTTCAAATCGTTGGAAATATTTGCTTTTTCGAACGCTTATTTAAATCTCCGCTATCTCAAAAGAGAGAACTGTCCAAACGCGGATATTAGAGAAGCTGCGCTATTTGTTGAGATGCTAAATGCATTTTTATATATTAAATTACAGAAGGCCCAATATCAATCAAAAAGTTGTATCTGTTAACGTTACACTTTAACGTACTGACACTTATACATTGAATTATATCTGCATAATTAGCTGCATAATTTTAATAAATTGTACGAAAGTACGTCGCCGTTGTTTCGGTCACTCGCATTTTGTATAGTTCAGTAGTGTTTTACATTTCACGAATATTGTTAAAAAGGCAAAGGTGTTAAAAGTGGGTTTTTAATTTCAGAACAAATTAAAAGGCTGTGAAAAAAATTTTTTTTTTACTTTATGTTGGTAGTAATCAGCACTTAATACCATAATCTATACAATTTTGCAGGATATTGAAGATAAAGTTTGCGTTATCGGAAGTTTCTTTGAAAATAGTCATATTGCTTCCTTCGGCAGAAGTGTTTTGTGCTATATTTTCTAATTTTAAAGCGACATTATAACAACGGGCAGATGTAACATGTCGTTACTAGGGCCGGATTTAGACTTGATAAGGCTCTAAGCTATTTGACATATGGGGCCCTTATGGGACCCTTTATAAGTTCAGATATTATATGTCAGTGCCAAATATGAAGTGGGGCCCCTAAGCTATAGCTTGTGTAACTTATACGTAAATCCTGCACTGGTCATTACTATCAACATAAGCAAAGAAAAAATTTTTTTTTCACAGCCTTCTATCTAACTTGTTTCGGAATTAAAAATCGTAGTACGCTATAGTACGAATTAATTAGGTTTTTGCTTATAGACTTCGATATCGATTATGTCAAGTTAGTATCATTTTACAATCAGACTGCCGTATCCGCGATATTAGTAACCGGGATTTGACTTATTCGCGGTTGAACTTTTTCCGAGAAAGTTCGTTTATAAGTAAATTTTATTGCTATTGTTGGGTGTATGCGTATATTATATACTACCAAATGAAATTGGAGTACAGAATTTATTATTGATACGTATGGGATGTAAATTTATAGCATCCGCTACTATCCACAATTTTCAGTATCCGCTAAAAGACTTTGAACCAATCACGCACTACTATACAGCGTGGAGAAAAATATGGAGATCCTAGAAATCTCGGGGGATTAGTGAAAAAAGAAATAACCAATTATTATTAATTATTGATGTTGAAGTAAACTTTAAAGGTCAATTCAAATGAAACTTTCCTGCGAGGTCCCACGATAGCGTACTTTGACCTTTATTTGACCCGTAGAGATGACATTAACCCCAGATCTAAACACATATTTGTACGTAAAATTTCCAACTCTTTCCGATTCTGGCACCAAAAATAAGGGTTCCCATTAAAAAAAAACAAAGGTGACCTCTAGATGACCTTGAAAATGCGGTTCAAGGTCAAATCCAATGTCACCTTTGGATTTCTCGTTGAAAATTCCTTAGGGTATGGACTTTGGTTATTTCTTTTTTCACTAATCCCCCGAGATTTCTAGGGGTTTCCATACTTTTTCTCCACGCTGTATATAAAAATTTTACTGTGTACCATATACAATATACAAATGACGCCGACTTAGCCTATTTTCAAAATGCTACCAAGTTGACGTATAACTCGCGTAATCTACAGTATTTTTTGCAATAAAGTGGTATTTTGGTTAAAGATTACTTAACAGCAACAACAGGCTCGTTTGATTTCATAAAAATATACTGGGTAAAAGTTAGAATGTATTACTTACCTTAAGAATCATTGATGTTTCTAACGAGAGTATGTGCAAAATACCAAGCACAATAAACACAGAATACTATTAATCTCTCATGCAACGAAGTGAAGTATTAAAAATGTTTGTATAACTTTCGCGGGCTTAGAACAGACTACCACCTTATTCTAAGATGAAGTGAAATCTCAGACACAATTCCCCTATTTATTCTTCTCCTTATCAACTGGTTTTATAGAATTACATGCAAAAGTTTGGAAAATGTGGAAACTGTATTTCCTGGCGGCTACAAGCTGGGGACACTTGGGGACGGGAATACGCAAAAAATACTTCAGAAAGTCTAGCCCAAATTCTGCAGGTCGGTTATTGGAGTCCTGGTAATGGACCTGCTTTAACAGATGAACTTTTTCCGCATATCGTTCATGGTTTTCGTGGAAGAACTTTACCATTGATATCATTTCATGTAGCATTAAATTAATTTACTTGTCCATTTTAATTTACACTTTTTATTCTAGAATCCGCCTTGGCAAATTTTGAAACAGAATGAAACAGGGCATATTACTGAATTTGGGGGATTGGTTTTTGATGTAATCAAAGAATTAGCAAATAATTTAAATTTCACTTTTACTGTTCAACTAACAAATGAAGATTTTGATACTCCAAGAAACGAAAATAACACTGAGCGAAATAAATATATAACTTTGGAAATGACCAAACTGAGTACAAATGTAATTCCACAGAAAGTGATTGATTTAGTGCGTGCAAAAACTGTAGCCATGGCTGCTTGTGGTTTTACTGTTACTGAAGAAGGAAAAGCTGTTATTAATTATACATTACCTTTAAGTGTTCAGACTTATACCTTTTTAGTAGCACGACCCAGAGAATTGAGCAGAGCTCTACTTTTTATGTCCCCCTTTACAAAAAATGTAAATTTGTTGTATTTTAATATCAGTGTGAATAATTCATTTTTATTTCCGGCAGACTTGGCTTTGTTTGGCTGGCGCTATTGTGGCAATGGGACCTGTTCTTTACGTGACTCATCACTTTAGTCCTGTTTATCAATTTAAAGGAATTTCAAAAGGCGGTTTGGGTTCTGTGCAGAATTGTATTTGGTATATGTATGGAGCGCTCCTGCAACAAGGCACGTATTCTCCAAACCGGTAAAATCTAGATGTTGTAAACAACAAATCTTTCGGTTACTGAGAAAACAAACACATTACATCTTGAAACTTTAATATCATATTGAAAAAAATAAATTCGATCTAAATAAATATTATTGGTGGCGTTTATAAGATTTGCTAATGAAAGGAAATAAATTAAAAACCTTGAAAATAGTGTAAATTGGTTGATTGTGTTATAAGTAAAGCATATTGAAGATATTTTTTACATCTTTTGCATATTTTAATACTGTATTATATCCTAACTCATATTTTTAAATTTTATGGCATATTTTGATAATTTTATAGTAGTTCTTTGAAAAATCATCTCTGTGCTGGAAATCTCAATGTTCAATTTGACTCGACACCAATCAAATTTTAGAATCTGAATGGTATTCGATCATGACACCTATCGAATATAGAATGGGTGTCAAGATCGGATACCATTTAGATCGTAAATATTGACAACTCCTTACAATATGTTACTAACGTTGCCACATGTCAGAAACTTGGATCAAGTAATATAGAGATTGGGTGGATAGCAAGGCGAGAAGGGTGTCAAAAAAGGTGGATGTAGTGGAAATTCGTTTCCTTGGCGCATAATAATTTCAAGTTGAATTAGCCGCAAATTCAAGTTGAAATTGTGATGCGACCCGTTGCAAATTGTTATGCGTCATTTTTATGGTAACCGATTTTGCACCGTCGCAACTCTGACTTGAAATCGGGCCCTTAATCCTGAAGATTATTAAATGGACCGTTAGCCGAGTCTGATAACACGGCGCGTACCATATAATGATTAGTTGCGATTCGAATTACATACAGAACGTTATTTGCTAGTGTAAAGTGGCGTACGATTAGAAAAACTAAAATCTAAAAATATTAAGCTAAATTTTAAGTAGTTTAGTTTAGTTTAGATTAAGTCAACCTCTAATGATATCCATTACGTTGTAATGCAAATATAAGGAAATTGTTAATGCACTCTTTCCACCAAGTTCCATATTATGTCTATAAATTTACTAAATGTTAATAGACAGATCGTAAAGATTACAATAATAAAAAAATAAAAAAATTAAGTGACATAATGAATTTTCATTATGGTTCTCAAGTTTATTATAGTTCTCACTTCGATAAAATATATCATTATTCAATTTGACATTAATAACGTTGTCATTAAAGTTTTTAATTACTTTTTGCTAAATTTACAACCACAATAATTATTAAAACAATTTTAGGAGGCATGCATTTACCGTCCGCTGATAGCGCAAGAATGGTCGTCGGAACTTGGTGGTTGGTGGTCTTGGTAGTGGCAACCACTTATTGTGGAAATCTGGTAGCTTTTTTAACATTTCCGAGAATTGATTTGCCAATAACGTCAATTGCCGAACTTTTGGAACATGGCGATAAAGTCACTTGGAGTATCGCCAGAAACAGTTTTTTGGAAGACCAGTTGAAGGTTAAATTTAAATTGTAAATTTCAATGCGAGACTTGTTTTTGTAGGTGTCGGAAGAACCAAAGTTCAGAGCGTTATACGCGGGTATGATGACCAAAGAACGTCATCAAGCCGATATGATCGTCGATATTGAAGACGGACATCATGTTTACATCGACTGGAAGACGAAATTGCATTACATAATGAAGAAACAATTTCTTATTACCGATAGGTGTGACCTTGCGTTAGGTAATAATTCGTTATCATTTTGGCAATTGTGGAAAGTTTTAATTTATGCTCACCCACCTAGTTTTTTAATAGATCCGTATAAAAAAATTCCGTAACAAATACTTTTCTTTAGGAAACGATGAACTTTTCGATGAGAAAATAGCTTTAATAATCGCTCAAGATTCCCCTTACTTAACAATTTTCAATGAAGAGTACGCAAATTTATTTGTTTATTTTTACTAAATTTGAAGTGAATTTTTGCAGGATTAAAAGGTTACATCAGGTTGGTTTGGTAGACAAATGGTTTAAGGACTATTTGCCGAAAAAGGATCGCTGTTTTAAAGTTGGACGTGTAACGGAAATTAACAATCACACGGTGAATTTGGACGACATGCAAGGAAGCTTTTTCGTGCTTTTTTTAGGTAATAAATAGCTTTTTTTAAAAACTAGTGAGGTCCGATTATCCGGCGTTTTTTACGAGTTCAGAAAACGTTCTCTGTTTTAGTGAGAAACGTAAAAAAAAATTAACAATTTCATTTTAATTTACAAATTTTATGTAAAACCACAATTTTACTTTAAATTTTTTAATTAAACGTCGGATAATTATGGATTTGCTATATTGAAATAGGTAATGTAAATCTTTATATCCCCACAACCTTGTTTTATATATCACACCTGTGATCTTGACTTGCCTTTGGATTTATTACCTTGAATTTGGATCATTCAGGTATACGGTTCCTCAATTATTTCCAGAATGACCCAAATTAAGTACAAGAATTGTCTGTTTTTAAAAACAAAATCTGTTTCAGGTTTCTTTATAGCAGCTTTTCTGATGGTTCTGGAAGTATTATGGAAAAAATATAAATTAACGAAAGAAGCAAAAATCGTACAACCGTACGCTTCTTAAATTTTTATTAATCCAAACATTTAGCTTAAAATTTAACAATTGTGCATATTAACGAAATTAGTTTTATTTTTATATACTGGCCCCCAAGCGCCATGTTCGTTCCTTTTTGGCTCCTCTTTCTTTTCCTGGCTTTTCTTTTGGATCGCCTCGTATCCAGACTTTCTGTTAATAAATTGGAGTTTAGTTTAATTGTTTATTTTTAATTCTCGTCTTACTTTGAAGTAGTATCCCAATTTGGCTGACTTTCCTTTCCTTCGTAACGTCCGCTGTGGCTATCTTGTACCATTTTTGTTTCAATACGAAAATTTATCAATGTCAAATTAAGGAACGTGATGGATTTGAGTCAATACTTTAAATTCTAAGCGATTTCCAGCGTTACCACGACGACTGCCTTTCCTTGTTGAGAGGTTTTTCTCCAGTCTAATGAAATTTACATTAAAATTGGAACGAATAAAAAATAGAGAAAAACTTACTTCACAATTGGAAGAAACTCAAAATTCGACGAAAATTCCGTAACTTTGCCGTTCATTGACACATAAGATCTTGTAATATTTAATTTTCAAATTAACATTACAGTTCGCAATTCGCTTGTCACACTGTCTTTGCGTGGCTGTTGCGAAGCATGTTATAAGGTTCCTACCAGTGACGTCATTACCTGATTAAAAGAACAGGTTTGCGAATTTGCATATTCATTAGTTACACGAAAAGTTAGCAAAATGTCCGAAAATACGTCAATTTTCAAAATTTGGAAAAGTGATGAGTCACTTTGGGAAAATTCGTTAGATCTAAGTTTCAGTCGGAACTAAATGAGGCGCCCAAAAGGTTACTTTGGTCTCTGAAATTTTCATGACTGAATTTTATGGCAAGATCAAAGTCCAATCTTTTGGGAATGGCAATAAAAATTTAAAAAAAAATTGTTGCTATACGATTGTTTGTACGAAATTTAAAAAGTGGTCCTCGAAAAGAAAATAAAAGCAACATCTCGAAATGTACACAAACTGATGAAAGGAAACAACAAGTTGCATCAGCCAAAAACTGCCATTCGATTAGTTATTCGATAAATTGCTCATAAATATGAAAAACTGTTTACACAAGAATGCATCAAGGATTTTTTCCACAAGATATGCTCAAGTTTGTAGTAATTGCTAGATAATGAATATAATTTCAACCTGATTAATAATCTAAAACATGGAAGACAGTGAACAAAATTAAATAGTGGACAAATTATGTTTTTTTAATTACTTTTTTTGTAGACGATATAATTGATAATATTTAGGTAAGCTGTTTATTCCTGCAATAAAGTACCATGTAAATTTGACTTATGTGCACCGAAGTTTAAGCAAGTCTATGCAACTTATTAAAACGATAAATAGATTATATTTGATTTATTTTGGAGCATCTAGTATTAAAATTACGTTGTCAAACGACTCGGGGGGGGGGGGGGTACACCCCCCAGTGAGTTGGTTTTTGTTTTATTTTTATATACGTACTATATGAATTAAGAATCATGTATACAGGGTGCTTCAGGAGCAACACGAAACCCTTAAAAGATAATTCGTTATCTATTCTGCATTGCCTATACCCAGCTTGCGTTTTGATTTCAAGCAATTGCATTTTGAAGGTTCAAGAACGTAACTTAAAAAAATTTCGAATATACACAAAACTGGGCTGAAACTTGTAGAATATACTCCTACTATTTAGATCGAACGAACATTTCATTCTGAGTAAAAACTTCTAATATCAATTTAAGTGAGGTCACATATTTGCGGAACAAACCCAATTTGTGCTTTAGAATATTAAATTAAATTTCCCGAAACCTTGTAGATATGGCTGTAACGTATAGTAGATTAATTATTAGTGGGATTCGCTCACAAATAATATATATAATGAAAATACAGACTTCCGCCGGCTCAAAAATGTGCAGGAAAAATCGGAAAGTGAAAAAACCGCAATTAAATTCTCTACAAGATAAAATTGGTTGAAAATGCCAACATGTAAAATTTTCATTGAAAAATAGTCATAACTTTGAAAAAACCAGGTAAAATGCAGTCATTTTTGAGCACTCGTCTCACAGGTAAGGTAAATCTACTGTAAATATGGACTTTAGTAGTACTTCAAAGTATTACAAAACGAAATACCGAAACCCGATTCAAATCGGTCTGGTAGTTTTGGCATGAGACATTTGTTAACTTATTTCAGCGCAAAATGTTACTATTTTTTTTGCGTCAATGCTGGGGTTAAAGTTATGCATTTTAACTGATGCCGATTTTTTTACACACACTTGGACCTCTTTACCATATGGAATCGTTATACCAATTTTTTTTTTAACAACTTTTGGAGCGATTTTAGAAGTTTGAAAAATTTTTACTTTTAAACAAATTATACCATGAAGCGGTATTGTGGGTTGGAAAATATGTCAAAGACGCTTAACTTAAAAATAGGAACGGTCAAATCGGTTGTATAAGTTCTGAAATATCAACGGACAAAGATGACAAGCGAAGCGTTAGCTGAAAAACTTTGAATATAACAATAAAAAAATTGAATTTGGTAGGTTTTTTCAAGTACTTTTCGAAGACGTTTTTATAAAATATTATCGCACGTGTGCTTTTTGTGGGAAAATTTAATGAATATCGCCAACTCGACCATCTGACCAGCGAGCGTGCTTCACCTCACAATATCTCGGCTTCAATGGCATCAATTTTGATGATTCTTTTTTTAAATCGATATTAATTATGAAGCCCTATCAATCGATTGTAAGTACAGTAGAGCGTCGATTATCCGAACGTCAATTATCCGAAACGTCAATCATCCGAATGACGATTTGATTTATCCGAACGTCAATCATCCGAATAGTCGTTAACTTTGCCATTACATTACATTATAATGTGATTGAAATATTATTTGTTGTTCAATATATGTTTATATTCTATCATTTTGAGCGTTTTAGTGGTCATAAACTATGACTGTTCGGTCATCCGAATTTTCGATTATACGAACGGTAGTCGGTCCCAATTAGTTCGGATAATCGACGCTCTACTGTACTTGTAACTTGACTTTTTCAAAGGTTGCTAATAATTTATGCTAATAATAATTTTCATACTAGGTATATTAATATGTATTAGTTTAAATAATTACGTAGTAAGATTGCTATAAATTAATCAAACTTATATTTTATGCTTGATATATTAAATTATATGGGTATACTAGCTGGCCCGGCAGACGTTGTCATCATGTCTTTAGTATTTTAATGTGAAAATTAAGTATTTTTAATATATTTTTTCTTTTGAATTGGAAAAAAACTCACATCCATTTTTCATGTTATAATTATTTTCATTTAATTCGAATCCTTATCAATGAATGTTGGTTAATTTTGTCATTTAGGAGTATTTATTATGATTTACTTCAAAATCAAATTATCTTAAAGCTAAATGATGGACAATATTTTTTGTTAGCCCATTTTGAGCATTTATATAAAGGTTAGAAGGTTTTCCAACACGGAAACATGCAACATATAATAGCTGCCTATGTGAAAAACATGGATTATCCAAATCTAGTCCATAACGCAAATTATGTGGTCGTAGTCCTGGCAAATCAAGCGAATTTAAGAACTCAGTGGGATAATTGATGCTCTCGTTTTTATCTAAATTGTCAGGTAATATACATTGAATTTGAATCTGAATTCTTGGCAGCCAGAATCGCTCTGTCACAGAGCCATTGATGGTTCCGATAATTTTGGCACATATTTGGAAACACGCTTTGTATTAATTCATCTTTCGAATTAACAATATTACAAAAGTTTTTTTGCAGTACTTTCTCCATGTTTGAATGTTTTTTATGTTGCATACTGCATCTTCATTTGTATATATGTATGTTTAATGGCAACTTTAGTGCCGAATGGGCAGTTCTACCACCATCTAACAATGTTACAGCGATTCCAAATGACGCAATTGCTAAACCGATGTTACATTGCATCTAACTTTTGCAATAATGAGTAAAATTAAGAAAGTTTTTCAGTTTCACCTGGTGACTCCAAGAAGAAACAACCGCCTTCCTTTGCCGCAATCGCATTTAAAACCCGATCATAAATGATTTTTTGTTGGTGTGTTAACATTTGTTCATTTCTCGTAACAAATTCAACAAAATCTTTAGTGTTGTATTATATTTCGCGCTGTATATCATTGTTTAATAGGTCGGCTGCTAAACGATTTGGCGAACGCAATCCTAATTTTTTAAGTGGTTCATTTGCAATAAGTAAACATATTATGTCTTCGATCATAATCAATGCTTCGTTATACCTACATTTCAGGTGTGAATTGAATATTTAAGTCTTGATTGGTTGTTCTATGTCTAGGTAGTAAGTGGGTAAAGGTGAGGGATGAAATTTTCATTCAAAATGACGTGTTTTGTGATTTTTTTCAATATGCACAATAATTGAGATAATGATTTTATTCCATTTGGCTGGCGCTCACTGTATAATATGATCTGAGAGTATTAAGAAGATTGGTTGAGTCATTAAAAAGCTATTGAATAACATACAGACGCACCAACGATTATATATAGGGTGATGAAAAAAAGGCGCCCAGGATTGATATTGGAACAATTCTTTCTGTTGAACCATTGTGGAAATCGCAACAAAAGTGGTCCAAACAGTTTGTCTACGAGCACAGCGTGGCAATACTGCACATATCTTTTTTTCTAAAAAAATACATTCAGGTAGGTCTACTTCTTGTATCTAAGCAACCAACACTGACAAATACTGTCACTTGTATAAGATAAACAACTGTCACGTTGACATTACTTTTTTTATTTCAAAAAAATTTAATGTAATATACAACAAACATGTAAGTGAAGGGCTGTACGCAAAAAGTCCCTAAGTAACGTTGTTGAGATTTTCTATTACTTGCGCTGTTTCTGATACGAATGAATGAACTTTCGATCACATTTACTGATTGCCGTTTAAAAAGCACCTAACCATGTTATTTAGTAAAAACAGATCAATCAAAATCGAAACATTGCGATTTCCAGATCAAATTGAAACATAAAATTTCAAATATCTCAGAATATGAAAAACTGACTTAGAGTGAGTCGCGCAAATCCTCGTATGCTTTGTCCTGGTGCAGTTTCAATCGCTTCCACAACTGCTTCCTCCAACGCTGGTGTGCAAACTTCACGAGGTCGTCCACGATTTACAGAAATCGGCATTATTTGGCAATTTTCTGTTAATCTTTGCTCCACTCTTCTAATTATCTTAGCATCTGGATGACGTCGATGTGGATACAGTCTAGGATATTCTCTAGCAGCTTTCGATGCGTTATTATCTGCTGCACCCAAGCGGAGCAACATGTCTAGATATTTATTGAAATTGTATTCCATTTTAAGAATTTTTAAAACGTTAGACTTGTATCGTTCAAATTTGACAAGAGAACTGACATTGGAAAGTGAATTATTGTTGCCACCGTTTCCTATGAGATTTGCAATGTTGCGACATTGATAGATTTTCCTCGGAGCCAAGAAACGGTACTCTAACATCGGTAATAAAGTTGGTTTCAATAGTTTTTTTTACATTTCATTTTAAAAAGCACCATCAACTGCATCACATTTAGACTCTAACAATGAAATTATTACAAAATTGTTAATCGTATAGATTTTTATTGTCTGAATAGGAAAGCTTATAACTTGGTGAAGAGACAACTAATTCCATTTTGGCTTTCAAATTCGTGTTTCGTTAGAAATCATCTTTAACATGTAGCTAATCATGGGCACCTTTTTTTCATCACCTTGTATATTGAATTTTTTTAGGGAACCCTTATAATGAAAAAAAAATTCCGTATAACGAATTTTTCCCCCCAACTTTGCAGATTTTTAAGATTTAATACATTTTCTTTTTGTTGTTTCACTGTAATTTTATAAAATGTCGATTGTAGTAATATTCCCAGATGTGTCTGGGTTCAACATTTTATAAGCCGACGAATGATAATAAGGAAACTTATAGATGCTGGTAAGCTCAACAAATTTCATTTGTACCACTTTTTCAAATCTAAGTTACTTTGTTTTGTAGATTAGCAAACTCAACAAGGTCGAACGACGATTATTTTTGTCCTTTATCCTTAAAAACGTTTGAAGATAATCGCGAGAATGTAAGTTTTTGTAGCAACATAATAATCATTTTTAGTGCAGGTGTCCATCGTCTCACAATAACTTTTGTGAATTGTTTTAGACCGAAAATTTATCAAACATGCGATGGCTTTAACAAGAGTTTGAAATGTGCAGCCTACAGGAAATGGCTGAACGTTTTTCCCATTTCGTACAAACCTACAGTTGGAACCATTTGCGGTCGGTGCAAGAACGACCAAGAGGAAAATTTGCTCCACCAGCCATCCTTGGAACGGGTGGGAAAGAACTTTTGCTTTCCATGCTCCAATCAAGATTGTGAATGTGAAGAAGTATTAAAATTCGAAGATGTGAAGGAGCATGAAACAAACTGTGCTTATCAAGTCATCACGTGCCCACGTTGCCCCTCTTGTGAGGGCAATATTGAGCTACTTATTTGCCACATCATGAACGTCTATGATATAGGGTTTTCCAATAAGAGGTGTTATTTTGAATAGCCCGTTATTTCGGTAGATGTCACTTTTGGAGCTGTAATTTTTTGACATTTGACAAGTAGAAACTACGCCATTAATAAAAATGGAACGATACACGCTTCAACAACGCATTGAAATTATTAAAATTCACCATAAAAATGGTGAAAATTTGGCAGAGACGGTTCGTAAAACTCGAACATTTTTGGGTCGTCGTGAAGCACCTTGTCGGACCGCAATACAGAAATTGGTGGAAAAATTCGAGCTGTTGGGACAAGTTAGTGATGTGAAGAATAAAACCCGTGCACGTCGCTCAAGAACAGCCGAGAATATTGCTGCTGTAGCCGAAAGTGTTGAAGAAAACCCAGGTTTGTCCATTCCTCGTCGTTCTTTGGAATTAGACATTCCAAAAACGTCATTACACCGTATTTTGCATAAAGATTTGGGTCTTAAGGCTTATAAAGTTCAGTTAACACAAGAATTCAAGCCGGCCGATCATCAACAACGTCGTATCTTTGCCGATTGGGTCCTTGAAATGCATGAAAATGATCCGGAATTCCATCGAAAAATCATCTTGAGTGATGAGACCCATTTCCACCTGGATGGCTTCGTTTTCCAATAAGAGGTGTTATTATTATTATTATTATTTTCACCATTTTTATAGTGAATTTTAATAATTTCAATGCGTTGTTGAAGCGTGTATCGTTCCATTTTTATTAATGGCGTAGTTTCTACTTGTCAAATGTCAAAAAATTACAGCTCCAAAAGTGACATCTACCGAAATAACGGGCTATTCAAAATAACACCTCTTATTGGAAAACCCTATAGTATCAATTTTGTCTACCCAGTTTCAATGAAACTCGGGGAATTCTCTGAAGATTTAAAAGTGTATTTTCTGAAAGATCAAGAGGAAAAATAATTCGCGTGTGAGAACGGCCGTGCAGGTGTTGAAATGCAAAGTCCTCAATTGGAAGCAAATAATGAAGAACTGGCGATTGCAAGAATTCAGAAAGATGCGTTGGAAAAGGAATTGAAGACGGAATGACAAAAAAGAAAAAGAATGGAAAAGCAGGTCATGATGCTCAACAATTTAGCAAAAGTTGTTATAGAACAATATCGCTACTTGTCGAATGTGTGTGCACAGTTATACGAAGTAACCGAGGACATGTTAACATCAAGTGCACTAGATGCCGATAAGAATAGATTGACACAAACCTTATCAGCTATCCCATCTCCGATTGCTAAGGTGCAACCGACAATTGGAGGACATGTTCCTTCTCAATTTCCGTCGTGATTCTTGGTGTCTAGTGAAAATTTGGAAGATGAGTAATTTCAATCAAACGGAGAGAAAACAACCTCTGGTACTTACCATTTACCGAACATTCCTGAAAAAGATTAGTCTTCTTCTTATTTATCTTCGAATTCTGTCGAAAAATCAATTGAGCCTCAACAGAATGAGCCATCACGAAATGGAACAAAAGAGGATTCTAAAATTCTAATGCTTCCAATTGCTGATAATGACAACCCGTTGAAATGCCCCAGCAATTTTCTGGATTTAATTCACACACCTCTATTATTATTACCTATTATTTTTACTCTTGATTGTTCAGAAAATACACTTTTAAATCTCCAGAGAATTCCTCGAGTTTCATTGAAACTGGGTAGACAAAATTGATACTTGGACGTTCATGATGTGGCAAATAAGTAACTCAATATTGCCCTCCCAAGAGGGGCAATACCATTTTGGCCACGTGCACCCGGTTTCCAAATTCCCAGCCGATCGGGGAAAAATATTATTATTGATAAGCACAGTTTGTTTCATGTTCTTTCACATCTTCGAATTTTAATACTTCTACTTATATTCTTATCTTCAAATACTCTGAAGGTAAAAACAAATTGTATTTTTATTTGAAGCTGAATAGTTACACCTATTCTGAAAAATCTTATAGGTATCAAGTACAAATATTTGGCGATGACTGAAGCAGCGGAATTATTTTTCCTAAAACTCGTGTCCAACCCTTCATCCGCCATTTCATGGACTTGCTAACCGAAAGTATGATGGAGGTAAATCTCCAAGCTTTAGAAGAGTTAATACCACTGTGGTCTAATTTAAGAATCGTAAATAGGGCATTTCAAAACTGCTATAATAAATTGGAGTTATGCGGAAACAATTTCACGTAATGGTTTGCGAACAAGGACACTCAGATTCTGAACAATGCTACTGTCCTCACACTGTCACAACTATGATATTGACAGTTTGTTTCGTGGAGATGCTTAAAATGTTTTTTAAAATGTAAAATTTTTTGTTGTTATTGTATTGTGTCCCAAAATTGTACTGTCCTCCAATTAAATCAGGTTTATTAATAGCAGTAAGAAATATTCTATTAATCAAGCAATGTTGCGTGTAATATTGCTGCAATGTTGCTGTAATCTATCTATGCCGCCCTACGTAATATTGAAGCAATATTGCAGATACATTGCAGCAATATTGCAGATATATTGCAGAAATATTGCAGACACATTGCAGCAATATTGCTGATGTATTGTAGAGATTGTATTTGCGCTATTTCTGATAAGAATGAATGAATAAAAATGGTACACACGTTAAAAAAGTTTATTTGAGATAAAAGCGACGAACCTGCTCTGTATTATTTATCAAATTTGCAAATACATAAATAAGCGACAATCTCCAATCACAAATTTCTTTAATTTGAAAAAATCCATTACCTATGCATTTACGTACTATAATTTAATAAACTGCTTAAAATTCGTAGTAATATGTATTTCAAATTTTTGACAAAAAACATTAGGACCTCTTCGCATACGGGCACCCCTCTATAGTAGACAGGTTTTGTCCAGTCGCTTGAGTGTCTACTATGGAGGGGTTTTAGTGTATAAGGTAGTTGAAATTTACTAAGGCTACGACTATCGAATCACGAATCAACCTGTATAATAAAACAAGCCATCAGGTAATTAGATTAATTTAATTCAAATTTCAAAAGGTATAATTTATTTAAATTCGATTAAATGCATGCAAATTTAATAAAAATTTAGCACAACACTTGTTCGACTTAAATGCTTTTGAAAACATTCTACGTAGGCCGTTGTTTTGATTCTAGCCACACACAAGCACATAATTTTTGGTAGTACACAAAAACGCATGCACACAAACAGCATCATTACGAAAATCGTCAACATATTTCAAGGTATCTCAAAATGCGCATTTACATAGAAAGTTGAAAATTTATTTTTTTCATGAAAACAATGAGATTGAACACTAAATAAAAAGAAAAAACGGAAACAATCTTTACACGCAATTTATTTCTTAAAATAAAACTGATACCTACAATTTAGTACTATACCTAATAAATACAAAAATTGATACACCAAAATGAACCCAAATTTTGAGAAGAGACTAGGAATGAAAGATGTCTTTTTCGAATCAGCAGATGCAACAGAGTGACTTGAAATCAAAGTTGAAAGAAACAAATACAATTCGAAAAAAATTAAAAAAAAAAGAAAGTAAAACCACAAGATGGTTCAATTTTGGTAGGTGACCAGCCTACCGAATCTGAGTCACTAAATACCCCTTGATCACGTGATTTTGTGCCTGTAACCCCGAAATATAATAATTACGTGCAAATTTTAACGACCTCGACGGCCAGATTTCCAAAAAAAGTGTGCTGCAACTGGAATGGATCACGCGTGTGCGATAATGAGCGATCATTGATTTACTTCAGCTCCCGATTGCCTTCTGATGGACAGGACAATTGATACAGCAGCTGGATAAGGGCACGGGTGGGTCGCCCAGTCATTCTTCCCTCTGTCAAATACGGGTACACTTTATCGGGGCACTTCATGCCGACTCCGGTCGTATCGAAATGGATCCAATCAACGCAGGTCACGAACTGATTGAGGAATGCGGCCGCCAGACACGGGCCACCGTGGCCGTAGCCCTTGTTGTTCACGTCGTGCGATCTGAAGTACGTCACCTTCTTCGTGTAGTATTTCCAGAGCGGCATGCGCCACACACGGTCCCCGGAGATGACACCAGCCTTGCGCACCTGCGACCACATCGTCTGAGAGTTGCAGAACACTCCACTGGCGGCTGCACCGAGTGCTTCCCTTATTCCGCCCGTCAGCGTTCCTACGTCAATTATCAATCGGGGTTTATATTGGCCTTGGCCGTAGACCAAAGCGTCGGCCAACAGTAGTCGTCCCTCGTTGTCGGTATCAGTGATCTTGATCGATTTGCCGTTCATCGACATGACGACATCGCCGGATTTCATGGCCATGCCACTTGGCATGTTCTCACACAAGGGGATCACCACGTTCAGATTTATCGGTAGGCTGAGGGCGGACGCCGCCTTCATCGCTGCCACGACGGCTGCTGCACCGGACATATCAGCTCGATAACGGTCCATTCCCCAGCACTTTTTCACACAAATACCACCGCTGTCAAAAGTGATACCTTTAGCGGCAAACAGAATCGGTTTCTGATCAGCAGGACCTCCGCAATAGCTGATCTCAAGGAAAACTGGAGGTTCACACGATCCGCGTGCTACGGCCAAGAAAGCGTTCATCTTCTTTGTTTCAATCCAATCCTTGTCGTGGACTTCGACTTTAATCCCGCACGGACACAATTCGTTGACCGTTTCTTGCGCGAAATGAAGGGGAGTCATCTGGTTGGCCGGTGTATCAGACAGACGTCGGGCCAAATTCTGGCATTCAGCTTTAAACAGTCCTCTTTGAAAACTTTCTGCGTCTGGGTCTTCGAATAGTTCGAGCGTGGGAACTGGCCTCCACATTTCCCTGGACTTGTTTTCTTGATAGCGCCAGAGGCCCAGGGCGCTTCCTTCAGCCGACTGTTCGGGATAGCCGAATCCCTCGACCAAGATGCGATTTACGCCCTGTTTTCTCAACATCTGGGCTCCCATTCCGGCAGCTGCTCGTACAGATTCTTTCCCTTCATCGATGGCTTCCATTTCGTTGTAGCCCAGCTTCTCTTTGCCGAGGCCGACGACGGCAACAGACCAGAATTCGTTGTCGACATTGTTAAATGTTCGTCCTTTACCTTTCTTTACTTCGGGGCCCGATGCCTTGATTAGGTCTAGAAGCTTTCCACTGATTTTGTCATTGAACTTTTGAGCGGCACCGGTTAACACGGGTTCGCCCTCATTCTCACCTTCATACACCCCGAGAATCAAACCTTTCTGTTCGAAAGAAAATATAAATAGTAAAAGCAGTTACTGAATTAAACTAGCGCGTACCTTTTCCTGTCCGGATGGCTCGCCATCAGCTGCACAAAAATTTCGATTCAAATATTTACCAAAACGTTGGGTTATTAGATTTTTGCGTAAAATTGGCAAGGTGAAAGCCATTTTGGATTGATTTTAAACATTACACATTACAAAATTAATTTAGACAATATGTTACAAACCAAACGGATACAAAAATTATTTGAACCTGTTTACTAGTTACCCGCGTTCATTTGAAACTTCGTTAGCAACCAATGCTGCCTTGATAGAAAAATAAAATAAACATGAAAGTTTAACGTCATTCAGTAAGGTTATGTTATGATTTATTAATTTTTTCTGAATTATGGCTAATAATGTACAACATATGCCTATTTCGCATATTTTAAAGTCGAGAAGTGAATTAGATGATGAACCTAAGAAAAAATCAAGGGAAGATTGGCGGAAAGCCAAAGAATTGGAGGAAGCCCGAAAAGCTGGTACTGCTCCGGCCGCTGTTGATGAAGAGGGCAAAGATATCAATCCTCACATTCCTCAGTATATATCAACAGCTCCTTGGTATTACGGCTCTGCTGGTCCTACTTTAAAACATCAAAGACCACAAGAAGAAAAACAAAAAGAATATTCAGGCATCAATGATTGGTACAAAAGAGGTGTCGATACTGTAAGTTTACTCCGAACCATTTTTGGTGTATGTATATTTTAGTATGTGATATCTGCTTTTATAATCTGATTATATATTGCAGAATATTCATTCATTTCACAAGGATTTATTCAGGTTATTTATACTTTTCAGATTGTATAAGTTTGTATCATATTCTCATTCTTGATTCACTGCTCTGGAGCACTCTTAAGAGCACTTCGTGTAGAACATGGGCGAATCAAAACACATTATTTTGCACGCGGATTGCTCTAAGAGTCCTCCAGAGTAGTTAATCGAAAACGCTTATAGCAATCTCTTTATTTATGCAAATTCACTTTCATTTACATGGGTTTTATCTTCTAATTAAATAATTGTTTCATTTCGTTTCAATCATAAAAAATTATTGATGAGATAATAGCAAACGAAGTTTGTTGTGAACTGGAAAAATAAATATCTTTATCAAGGGTTATAACATGGAATGAATTACATATTTTACATGTACTGTTTTTGTGGAATTAGTTAACCACTTCAATGGAGGGATTACTGTATTACTAGTATTACACATTATAATAACAAATTATAATGCATTATAATCAAGCTAAAGCAGTATGTATATAAAAAAATAGGAAGAGGTATTTAAATTACATCACATAAAGCTTTTAAAAGTGTATATATCTAAAAATAATTGCCAAAACAATTAATTTGTGTTTCATTTAATTTCAGACAAAGGCAATCACAAAATACCGAAAAGGTGCATGTGAGAATTGTGGGGCATTGACTCATATACGGAAAGATTGCATGGAAAGACCACGTAAAGTTGGTGCAAAATTTTCAGGAGCTAACATGGCTGCTGATGAATTTTTGCAAAGAAATTTAGCATTAAGTTATGATGGAAAACGTGACCGATGGAGTGGCTATGATCCTTCAGATCACAAATCAATAATTGAAGAATTCCAAAAGGTGGAGGAAGCTAAGAAACAACTCAGGGCAGACAAATTAATTGCAGAAGAAGATCCTGAAAAAGAAGAAGATGAACAAGAAGATGAAGATAAATATGTTGATGAAGTGGACATGCCAGGAACAAAAGTTGATAGCAAACAAAGAATCACAGTAAGGAATTTGCGAATTCGTGAAGATACAGCTAAATATCTTCGAAATCTTGATCCAAACTCAGCTTATTATGATCCAAAAACAAGATCAATGCGTGAAAATCCTAATCCAGGTTTGGATGATGCGTAAGTTTACTATTGCATTTAAAATTATATTTTAATTTAATATTATAATTATGAAAGTGTATTAAATTGTTCGTTTTACACTTTCAGCTATGCAGGCGAAAATTTTGTGAGATTTACTGGGGACACACAAAAACATTCAAAAGCCCAGGTGTTTGCTTGGGAGGCTTACGAAAAAGGAGTTGATGTTCATCTTTTGGCAGAACCCACAAAATTGGAACTTTTACAGAAAGAATATGATAAAAAAAAAGAACAGTTCAAGTCGCAAGTACAAAAGAGTGTTTTGGAACAGTATGGTGGCGAGGAGCACTTGGATGCTCCACCAAAATCGTTGTTGCTTGCACAAACTGAAGATTACATAGAATATTCGAGGTCAGGTAAAATAATTAAAGGACAAGACAAACCAACAGTTCGTTCTAAATATGAAGAGGACATTTATATTAATAATCACACCTCAGTCTGGGGTTCTTACTGGAAAGGGGGTATGTGGGGATATAAATGCTGCCATTCTTTTGTAAAAGTAAGTAACAGTTAAAGTTATAAATTAAATATAGTAAGTCCTGGACTTCTGCAAATTCGAGTTACTTACGTGATTTTAAAAAATATTTTGTTTTATAATTCACACTACACTCACACTACACTTTTAAAGTAATTTTAACGCCATGATCAGTGTACTTGAAAATATACATATTATGAATGTCATAAAGAATCCAAAAAAGGTTTTATCATATTAGTTATTGCTATTGTCAAATCCTAATTCTTAACAAGTTGTAATAAACAAGTTAAAATGAATGTTTCCTCAGCTCAGATCCATTCTTTTTAATACTTATTTGTAAAATTGTGATGTACTGTTACCGGAACGGCCCTTCTCTACATGCAAGCGGCCGCCTAACTGAGCACGGTACATGGCAGTAGGCGATGTTTTGGTTGCCTTGGCAGAATATAAATAAATAGAAACGTCACCTATTTTACAAAGGGAATGACCAGACGTGTTTTACATTTTATTCCGTATTTTATTTGTGTTTACATGTGAGTTATTATTTAATGTTTCAATGAGTTTGTAACAGTACTCATTATAAATATTTTGTTTTTAACTAACTTTTGAAACGAACATATTGTGCCAATGGATGCATTTAGATGACAAAAATATTTTTCCCTGCCTAAAACATCATCAGGTCTATCGCAAAGTGCTTTAACAGAGTGTAGGTTTAGAATGTTTGATAAGTTAGCGTCTCAGCTGCTGTGGTCATCTGAACACACTAAATAATTGATTTTTTGATTTACATAAAACGTTAGGAATGAATTAATCATGTAACCTGAAAACTTACTATAAATTACTTTTAATACTTAGGTGTTAGTTAGTAAATAGTTGAATCAGTAAATTACTATTGACCGACACTTTTTTACTTAATGCAAAACTGGGTATACAATTTTAAATAGAAATAAACAAATGAAATATTGAATTTAAAAATTTAATTTGCAGAATTCATACTGCTTGGGAGAAGCTGGTAAGAGTATTGAAGCTTCAATTCCTGAAACCAATAAAGCAGAAGAAACTGAAAAAGCCATTTCGGAAAATTCTTCTAGTTCAAGCGATGAAGAATCAATCAACAAATCAGAGAGAAAAAAGAAAAAACAAAAGAAGAAGAAATTAAAAGATAAAATGAAAGAGAAGAAGAAAGCAAAGAGTGTAAAGGATAAATTGAAAGAAGCCTTAGAAGCTGAAGGTCAATCCCAACTCGTAGCTGAAAGATTACTTGGTATAGATGAACGAAAAAGGCCTTACAATAGCATGTATGAAGTAAAAAAACCAACAAATGAAGAAATCGAAGCCTATTACCTAAAACGAAGGAGGGATGATGATCCCATGAATCAATTTATGTAATTAAATAAATTTATTTGGCTTTAATTGTGCAACAATCCTCAATCATTCTTGTAATTAAATAAGCAGTGTTTCGTGCATCATCTAAACCACAATGTTCTCTTCCAACAAAATTTAAACCTACTTCATTTAAGGCTCCTTTTAGACCTTCAGGTTTTCTGTTGTAGTGGTCCTTTAAAATTTGAGTGAATAAATAAGTTTAATTTTAAATATGTTTCTTACCTTATATAAAGCTTTGATATCAATCCATGATGAAAATAAATCAGGTTTCATTATTCGTTTTCTTTTGCATTCGTTTGGTAGGCAGATTTGCAGATCCCAATCGGTCCATGTGGCAAAAATGCAATTTTTTCTTTTTGGACCTTTATTTGAAAATGTAAATTTGTAGTTTTTCTGTAATGATTGTAACCACTTCATAAATATCATTAAACATGTTCCTAATGGTACTCCTTGATCAACTTGCTCCTGTTTAATTCCTTTGAGGATATTAATATCCATTATTTGAGAGATCTTAATTTATACCTGTCAAACTAGTACAGAAGTTGCTTAATTTTGATGATTCCATTGACATCACATATTGCTGAAATTCTTCAATAATTTTTCCCTCTTTAACGTCATAACAAACCACTGAAAATTCAATGATTTCTGGTTGTCTCTTCTGTGAGTCTTGCGAGTTCCAACAAGTGGATTCAAAATCCAAAACGAAAAGGTAATCAAACTGTTGCACTTGCTGCTTAGGAATATGATCTTTGACGAAAATAGTTTTCATTAAACCTACACGTCTTAATTGATAAATTACTTTTTTATTATTTGTTTAAAATATTTGTACATACTTTGCAAACTCTCTAGTGGCCATCGAGACTATGTTTTGTTGTCTGTGATTGAAACTGTAACTTATCAAAACTTCAGATCCTGTATACACAGAAAAATCCTCTCTAAAAATAGTTTTGTGTTTTTTATATTGAAAGACATCTTTTATGATTTTAAAGAACTATTATTAAAAATCTTTTAGCTGTCAGAAACAAGTTGTCATAATCAATTTCACGGGTATTTTCACTGAATTTTTTCCCAATTTGATTAATGAAAAAGTTGTTTTTACTATTTTTAAGTGAAGTGAAGTAATTTTTGAAGTTTTTACGGTTGAAAGTGTTTTACTTACATAATTCTGAAAATTGAGCGGCATGGCCCTTTTTCTGAAATTTACGAGATTGCATAGGTTAACTGCCTCCCATTACAGATTGTATTCTTCATGCCCAGAAAGAGTGAGTTAAAAATTTAGTTTTCTAACTAGTCATATCAATTTTTATGTTATAGAAAGGTTTAGTGCTTGGAGCCTATTGGGAGGAAGGTAACAGTGGAGTAGATTTAACAGCAGCCGCTACAAAGTATGATTGCTTGACTAAAGGAAAATTATCGGAATCGATCAAAATGTAAGTTTAATTGGAATTTCTGCTATTGTCTTCTTTATTTTCTTGGTGAAGGCACCTTGTTCTTTTATCCTTAAATTCCTCAACTGACCTGAAACACGTTTTTTTAACCTTTTATGTCTACCCAAAAAGTGGTTCTTTTTAACTCGTTGCTAATTGTAACTTCACTGTTTCAGGTCGGTTTTTGCGTACCTATAATCCTAAATCCTTGTTGAAATGGCTACGAGTAGTCGTGATGGACGTAGCAGTTCTGCCTCATCACACAGTGGCAATAACATATCTACAAATCGTTCATCAATTCGCACCCCAAAACGCCAGCGTTCTACAGTCAGTGCTAATTTTGAAGAAAAAAATGTTGACTTTTTGTGCCCAATTTGTTTTGATCTCATTGAAGAGGCGCATATTACAAAATGTGGTCACACATTTTGTTACAATTGCATTATTAAATCAATGGAAACTTTAAAATGTTGTCCTGTTTGTAATTCAAGCATCAGCAGTGAAGATATGATCATCCCTAATGTGTTACTGAATGATTTAATTAAAAAACACAAACTTAGAGTGAATGGAAGAGAGGCCCTCGGAATGAGCCGTGACAGTTCAGGGGAGTTTCCTGGCCCTGCTGATGGCTTAAGGGATTTTGTCACATCTGAATCACAAAATCTTACACTTCCAGATGTCAATGTGATGTTGGAGGTGTTAACTCAAAGGAAGCAATTATTGGAAGCTGAATCATGTGCTGCTCAAAATAAGTTATTGTTAGAATTTTTGAGGCATCTGTTGCAGCAAAAAGAAGAACAAAAAAGCCAGATTTCAAAAGAGGTAACAATTATAAAACGTGATATCGAAGAGGTTGAAAGAATCTTGAAGGAAGTTCACAGTAAATGTCCAACATTAGAAGATGTTGAACGTACTGTTGGATCTGTTTCTGATAATGATAGCACTGTTAGCGCCATGAAAAAAGAAATGATTAATATTATAGACAACATAGGATCAACCACGAAAAAAGATGACCCTTCTAGTTCCGATGTGGGAAAACAACAGGGCCTTTCTTCCCTTGCAACAAGACGTAGGCGAATGCATGCTCACTTTGATGATTTTGTACATTGCTATTTTGCATCTCGTACAAATGATTTAATTTTTAATAAGGAAGGGAGTGAAAAAATCGTTGAATCTTCAGCTGACACAAAATCAGGCCTGGACACATTTCGAGAAAATTTGGTCAAATTTTCTCGTTACAATTCCCTACGTCCCTTAGCAACCTTAAATTACTCAAATGATTTATTTAATAATTCCACCATTGTCTCTAGTATTGAATTTGATAAGGATCATGAATTTTTTGCTATTGCTGGTGTTACGAAACGGATTAAAGTGTTTGATTATGGAGCTGTTATTAAAGATACTGTTGATATTCATTACCCTTGCATTGAAATGCTTTCGAATTCAAAAATATCGTGTGTGAGTTGGAATTCATATCACAAAGGGACTTTAGCTTCTAGTGATTATGAAGGCACAGTTACGATTTGGGATGCAGCAACAGGACAGCGTACAAAAACCTTTCAGGAACATGAGAAACGTTGCTGGAGTGTTGATTTTAACAGTATTGATACACGCTTAATTGCATCAGGTTCGGATGATGCTAGAGTTAAATTGTATTCTTTAAATGTAGAACATTCAATTGCCACACTTGAAGCTAAGGCAAATGTTTGTTGTGTGAAGTTCAATCCTGGAAGCTCTTGCCACTTAGCGTTTGGTAGCGCTGATCACTGTGTGCATTACTATGACTTGCGAAACATGAAAGAAGCTGTAAGTGTGTTTAAAGGACATAAAAAGGCAGTTAGTTATGTTAAATTCTTAAATACTGAAGAGATTGTATCTGCTTCAACAGATTCTCAACTTAAAATGTGGAATATTAACACTCCTCATTGCTTGCGCTCGTTTCTTGGACATATTAATGAGAAAAATTTTGTTGGACTTGCTACTGATGGCGATTATGTTGCTTGCGGGTCTGAGAATAATGCTTTGTATATTTATTATAAGGGTTTGACGAAGAAATTGTTTAGTTATAAGTTTGAAGCTGTCAGAAGTGTTTTGGAACAGGAACGTAGGGAAGATGAGCCGAATGAGTTTGTTTCTGCTGTTTGTTGGAAACAACATTCAAATGTTGTTGTTGCTGCTAATAGTCAAGGTACTATAAATATACTGGAACTGGTTTAACCAAAACAATTGTAAATGCGTGTCATTTGTTAAATAATGTCTTTCATTACTGTAAGAAGATGAGGTGATTTTGTGTTGGCAAAAAATTATAAATAGGAATCAAATAATTTTTATTAGTGGAAAAATTTATTGAATGAATTCAATTTTATAAGTTTTGCTAATCCAATGTGATTTGCAGGGTCTTTCTTGTTGTATAATCACTTCTTACAGATACAGGGTGTTTCTGACCTTTCATGTAAAAAGTTTTAGTTCTTGAGATTTTTATTGAATATTAGTATGTTTTGAGACAATTTTTAATTTATGTAGTGTATTATGTTCCCTAAATAGGATTATCTGTTGTTTTATTACCTATATGTTTTTATCAATGTAAAATGAACTCTAAAGACGAATTTTTCATATACTTTCACAATTTCCTTTGAATGTAATAATCTGCAGTTTTGTTCGTGCGTGTTTTCTAATTTATCCAAAAACTGTACTTTCTAAAATTACTATAAATATAAATTGTAATATATTAATTGTGTACCTACATCTAAGCATACAAATTTATGTTTAATCTAAAAAACCTCGTTACGAATGTGCGCGACTTAAGACAGGTAAAAAAAATTATGAATGTATTACATTTATTCTTTCTTTCTCTTGTCCTTTATTTTTTTATTTATTCAGAAAATAAATTTAATGTTTGAAAGTGCGAATGATAGATGCCAATGTTATTAATTTTTGTTGATTTGTTTAAATTTCGATGATGTGTGGTACATACCTGTTTATATTGACTTGTGTAAAAGTATTTTAATTGTTTTTCAGACTATAATTTTTGCAATGGTATAAAGGGCATTTATAAATTCGTAGTTGAAAATCTTAATACTAAAATGTTGTACCATTTGAATGAAACATACATTTGGTGATACACCCCTCACAGATTTTATGTAAACATGCACAGTAACAAAGGAACGATAAAGTAACAATTATTAAAACATTTTCATAAGTAATATCACAAGAGAGTGAGAATAAATTGAAAATAATTCGACAGATTTTCGAAAACTTGTTGCCAGGGAATAGACACGAGAGCCCGTAGGGCTCGAGTGGCTATTCCCAAATGGCAAAAAGTTTGAAAAAATAACTGAAGAATTATGTTCTAATTAATTCGCACTCTCGAGTGGTATTCGGAAGATTATTTTTTAATGTTTGAATCAAAAATGCAGCATAAAAAATACAGTTTAACAGTTTAAAATAAAACTGGTGACAGATGTCAGATAATTTTCGCGGGAATTTTCTACAGTAGAAAATTCTCACTATAATAATGTTGTGATTGGACAGAATTAAACACGTGTGCCCAAATACTGCTAAACGATTGGTGAATGAAATCACTAAAAAATAATCATAAGTAATATCACAAGAGAGTGAGAATAAATTGAAAATAATTCGACAGATTTTCGAAAACTTGTTGCCAGGGAATAGACACGAGAGCCCGTAGGGCTCGAGTGGCTATTCCCAAATGGCAACAAGTTTGAAAAAATAACTGGAGAATTATTTTCTAATTAATTCGCACTCTCGAGTGGTATTCGGAAGATTATTTTTTAACGTTTAAATAAAAAATACAGCATAAAAATACAGTTTAATTCATTATAAACTAAAATCAAACTGGCGACAGATGTCAAAACTAGAAAATGTGCTGTCAAGTTACATATGTAAACAAAATACTAGAAATTATGCTCGCGGGAATTTTCTACAGTAGAAAATTCTCACTATAATAATGTTGTGATTGGACAGAATTAAACACGTGTGCCCAAATACTGCTAAACGATTGGTGAATGAAATCATTAAAAAATAATCAGAAACATTTTACTTATTGTTATTACATAGCAACAATTGAATGACCTAAAACTTCAAATTCTACACAACACAAACTTTTTGGCCCAGCAAGTCAATATCTACGGAAAAATACTTTCAGAATTGGTGTTTAAGCTTTATTTGAATAATAAAAGGCTAAATGTCCAAACTTTAGGGACCTCGTGCAGATGCAGGGCACATGTTACAATGATTTCCAAGTAAAAATTTTAAGAACAATATCGCAATCAGTATAAAATTAATTATTTATTATTGATGAATTAATATTTTTAATTTTTCGGCTTCGATTAGTAAAAATAATTCTATTTTAATCAGTTTTTCAGTTCTATAACCTGCTCCGACAAATTCAAAAATTTAGCTTTGTAAAATAGCATCACTTTGATTTATCAAAAATTGACACTAACATTAACATTCTTAACCCTCCGTCGGGCGCAATATCATTTGTGACATATTCAGGCGCAATGGATTTGGAAGATCCACAATCTTCCTGACCACCTCATTCAAATCCTTGCGTTGTTTTAATAAAATAAACAAATTAAATTAGCAAAATATTAATTTATTTTTCAAAAATACGTCAAAACGGTAGCGGGAAAATGGGTAAAACGTCATCGCTGGATCTGTTAGATCCAATGCGCCCGACGGAGGGTTAATGAAAACCCAATTTAATGTGTCAAAAGTTCGGTTCTTCGTGTTCAAGGACCTCGAATATATCTATTACAAAAGGGACCATGCTCAAATTTTGCTGAAGTATGATTGTTAGGAAATAAAGCAGAACTTAAAAGATACTTCCTTTATAATACCTAATTTTGCAATAATTTTTTATCCTTGTTAATGTTTTTTTAATTGGTCACTATTGAGAAAATTTCTAAAGAATTTTGTCGGAAAAACAACACTTAAAAGCGCACAATTTAAAATAACCAATATTATCTAAATATTGGTATATAAACCTGTAGTAGTGTTCATGGCATTAAGTAGCTTCATGCATGTACCTATTTCCTAATATAATTGGAACAGACATAGAAGGTGCGTCACAGATAACGTCCGACTTTTTAATTCAGTTACTTTTTATTAACCAAAGTATCTAATTTTGATCAGTCAAATGTGTCGGACAAAATTATTAAAATGTTTTCTATCGATATGCTTTTAACTTTTGGCTAATGTAGGAAGAATGTAACAGCTGCAGCTAAACTTCATGATAATTAAAAACTAAATGTGGCGCATTTGACTTTTGTCAGAACTTTGATTTGAAAAAAATTATTTAATTTAAAAAATTTCGAGTCTCAAGTGAATAAGTATGTTGGTCTACATCAGCAAAATTGTCGAGTCAGGCGTTATTCGTGACTTACCCTTTATAAGCTTAAAAGCAAAAATTAGTGTGCATAGCTGTACGTAAAACAATGTAACTTGTAGGTACTATTATTGTTGTTAATTTTTTAAGAGAATATTAGCATATTAGTAATCATAAAAGAATTAAAATTTTTATTGGAAAATGCAAAATAGAATTAAAGTACACAGGTACTACAAGAATACCTTGCGTAGAACGATTAATACGTCCAGATAAAATACCGTACACACAATTATGTTCAAAACACTGGGTTAAAACAGTTTAAAGTGAAACAGAAGATGCAAAGAGATCACGTTTGTGACTGTTACACGATAGCAGTGCGAAATCGGCATATAATACAGTTAAAAATTTCAAATTTTGAAAATTATATACTACTGCAGCATAACCAGTACTGTTCGAAATCGCACTATGAAAGGTATTCCTGTACAAAAGCATGTCTTATCACTGCCAAAATGTTCAAAAAAGATTCATTCATTTGTTTCAAGTGCAGCTAAAAAGTCTGATAATGATAAAGAATGATAATTACCTTAAACCAATATTAGTGTTAAAATTATATACAGTGAAAGACAATAGTAACGTAATAATTCAAGAAATTTTAAACTGTTGAATTTTGAAAAACAGATCAATTTTTAAATGTAATTTTACATTTTTTAACATAACATTCTTATATACAGGCTGTTTCTTCTAAAAGTTACAACGTCATCTCCGATTTTTTTAAATGGTAACATATTTTTATTATGATTTTGATAACTATTCTAAGTATCAAGATAACGGTACAAAGACTTTCGCCCCTTACATAAGAAAAAAATGAATCGGTCTTTTGAAAAAAATATTGAGAAACGATTGTTGTATGTAAGGGACTAAAACTTTATACCGTGATTTTATCAGTTAAAAATATATCTAAATCAGAGTGAAGAAATATAGTTTGCTATTAAGAAATAAATGAAGACACCATTCCTGTGATAAAAACACTTGTATATAAAAATCTGACGTCAAAAAATGTGAAATACTGAATTTAATTTAAACATTAATTTGTTCTTAAATTATTTTGAAAACTTCACAGTTTAATAGATCGAATTCTTGCATTATTTTTGACGTTCACTTTTCGACAATTTTTTTCTTACGTTAAGGACTAAAGTTTTTATACCATCAATTTCACAGTTAAAAGAGCTCTGAAAATTGTAACTTGCAAGAAACACCCTGGTATGACAAAAGATGTGAAATTACTTAAAAAATTAAGCTGTTTTTTGATTTGTTTCAAAACTACAATTTAAGATTTATTGAATGGTTGCGTTACTTTTGCCGCTCACTGTATACCTAATATTGTAATTTATTTTTAACTAACGGTTTACTCATTTTTGCTTAGTATACAGTGCGCGCCAGCCAAATGAAATAAATTTATTATCTCAATTATTGTGCATATTGAAAAAAAATCGCGAAACACGTCATTTTTAGTCTATCACATGATATCCTGTAAAGTGAAAATTTCATCCCTAACCTTAACTCCCTTCGAGTGACAGTTGCAACCCCCAAATTTTTAAATAGCAAGTAGGAGCTTGTGATACCTCATTTGAAAGGTCTCTTCATGCCCTATTCAACAATGCTATGGTATAAAAATTTATTTCGAAAATGAAGGGTAAAAAAAAATAATCTGTTTAACGAAATTTGCTACAACACACTAGTAATGTAATAAAATAAAAAATTTATATCAATCGGCGTTTTAAACAAAATTAACACTGTCAACTAACGAAAAATGTTGATAAGTTTTTGTCACTTTATGAACATTTCAATTGTTTTTGCTTGTGTTGTAGCGAATTTCGTTAAATTGATTAATTTTTTTTATCCTTTATTTTTAGAATACATTTTTGAATAGAGCTCGAAGAGATCTTTCAAATGAGGTATCACAAGCTCCTACTTACTATTTAAAAATTCGGGGGTTGCAACTGTCACTAGAAGGGGGTTGAAGTTAGGGATGAAATTTTCACTTTACAGGATATCATGTGACAGACTAAAAATGACGTGTTTCGGGATTTTTTCAAATGCAGAATAATTGAGATAGTGAATTTATACCATTTGGCTGGCGCGCACTGTAGTTATAAAGTATACCTAGTTAGGTGTAAATGTTTATGGTATAGATATGTTAACTATACAAAAAAGTCTAGGAAACATTAGAAATTTATTGTCTTTATGTGATAGTAAATGTATTTAAAAATGTATGTTATAAATATTTAATTAATCAGATAGTATTTTGTATTAAATTTTATCATACATTAAGATTTTTATAGACATATTTGTTATAATTTAAATGTGGTAATCTAATGAGCTTATTTTTTTCAAAGAATGTATTTGCTCCTATTCTTAATTTACAGATTTGATTGTAAATGCCGAATAGAATCGTTTTTGTGATGTTTATGCAGTTGTTAATTATTCTGTAGGTTCAATGTTTTTGCTGTTGTAGTTAAACAGTATAGCAATAAACTACCCCTTACCTACCTATGAATTCATTCATTTAACCTTCCATTAATTTAAAAAGTATAACAAGGTACAATTCTTTTCAGAGCTGGAAATAAAATAAAAGAGGGACAAAGTTTTATATTTTGGGGCTTGGAGCCTTGTTATCAAGCAGTAGCTTTAGTAGGACTTGGCAAACGAAAAAAGGATTTTGATAAGATTGAGCGTATTGATCAAAACAGAGAATCAATACGAACAGCAGCTTCAGGTAATAAACTTAATTTTCGATTCGTAAAGAAAATGTAAAGATTGTTTATAGGAGGATGCAGAGCACTTCAAAATTCTGGTGTTAAAGAAATCCATGTTGAAGGATTAGAAGACGCCGAAGCAGCTGCTGAAGGAAGTATTTTGGGAGTTTGGAAATATCAAGAATTTAGAACAAAAAAGAAAGATCTTCCAAAAATCCAATTGTATGCAGAAGGCGCTCAAAGTTGTGATGAGGAATTGTGGTCTAGAGGTTCAGTCAAAGCTGATGCACAAAATTTAGCAAGGCGTTTAAGTGATACTCCCGCCAACCACATGACTCCAACAATTTTCGCAGAAAATGTACAAAATTTATTCTGCAATTTGAATGTTGATGTACAAGTTCACGATAAAAAATGGGCTGAATGTCAAAAAATGGGTTCATTTTTAGCTGTTGCTCGAGGATCTGTTGAACCGCCTTTATTTCTTGAACTCACTTATAGCAAAGGGTGTCAAGAAGATGGGCCGAATGTGTTAATTGGTAAAGGAGTTACATTTGATTCTGGTGGAATTAGCATTAAACCATCAACGAATATGGATCACATGAGAGCCGATATGTCCGGTGCTGCAATTCTTGTAGCAACATTACATGCAATTGCCTGCAAAGATATACAAACAAATTTGAAAGTATTACTTCCACTCACTGAAAATTTACCTTCTGGATCAGCAATGAAACCGGGAGATGTTGTAACAGCAATGAATGGGAAAACCATTTGCATTGATAATACCGATGCGGAAGGCCGCTTGATATTAGCAGATGCTTTGTGTTACAGTGCCTTATTAAAACCAAAGTGGATTTTGGATATTGCAACATTAACAGGTGCTATGAGAACAGCGTTAGGCAGTGGAGCTACTGGTGTATTTTCAAATGCAGATTGGTTATATGAAGGATTAGAAAAAGCTGGGAGTAAAACAGGGGATCGTGTTTGGAGATTTCCTTTATGGAAGCATTATACAAAAGTAGTAACTAAAAATGTGGCATATGATATAAATAATATGGGTGGTGGAGGAGGTGGAGCTTGTACAGCAGCTGCTTTTTTAAGAGAATTTGTACCTGAATGTGTCGATTGGATGCACTTAGATATTGCTAGCGTAATGGGCCCAAGTGATGACAATCCTTATTTACATAAAGGAATGACAGGGAGGCCAACAAGAACTCTTATTGAATTCATTGAAGCTGCATCAAAAGTAGTTCATTCGAATTAATCATAAATCTTTATTTTGTATATCACAAATTTTGATTCATAATTCGGTAACATTACAGTTTAATTAATAGCATCACTACAAGACAAAAATTACAGCTACATTATATTTAGGACATACAAAAATCTGTAAGGAGAAATGTACAAAATGGTGTGCTTTAAAATTAAGTGCTTATCATGCCATGAAAATTTATTCCAAATTTTTTAATGCTTGTACATTTTTAAAATATAGAGTAGGTTCACTTTGAATATTTATACCCTACACCTCTGGTATGACAAAGTATATATATTCTCATTCAGGATCCAACTCTGAATTGATTAAGCTATGTCCGTCTATCCGTGTATGCATCTCTGAAATTAAGTGCCAGAAAGTTGAAACTTGAATGTAAGTAAAGCACTTATTAAAATTGCTGCAAAAATTTTAAAAATTTTAAAAAATGCTACATATAGTTCCATACATTTCATGCTAACACTTCCAAAAATTCCACAACCCCCTAAAGAGATGAAAAACTGATTTTCAGTGTAGGGTATTCCATAGTCCATCACTATCGACAATACCTTTTGTCGTGTTTATCTCTTAAAATTAGATTAAGCATTAGAAACTATCTATCAAGTGCATTATTCTTAAAAATATTTCACACTGCTGCACCACCCTAATGCTAATTGAATTACAAGCAATCACAAACAATTCCAATTATGACAAAAAGTGAAATTTTTAATTCCCTCTTAAAATAGGGGAAAAAAGATAGTACTTAAAAAATACAAACCCCAAAAAAGAACTATACAAAAGCAATTAAAAGATGATTTAAGTATGGGAACAAAAAAAACTGCAACTTCAATATGCATTCACTTAAATTATTTTTACCGAAAATCAGATCAATTAATAATAGATAACTACATTGTAAGTACACTATGCTTAAGAAATTGTTTTTACATCTTTTGTACTATAAAATATTTATCACAAAATGAAAACATACTTATCTCACTAATAAATGCCCAATAAATGCCACAATCTTAACATAAATAATTAATGGTTGCATTCAGCAGAACGAGCAGTAAGTGATGGAATTTGAATCATTTCAAAATATAGTAACCACTACCAAACTGTTACGTTGGGAGCAAGTTGGGAGCAGAAAAATTTGGCAGAAAATTACGTAGTAGCTGTGCAACAGTTCATTCTGCAAAATACAACCAATGATCCAATTTTCGGTTTGTGAGTTTTGTATGGGATACTATCATAATAAAAATTTTATCCAATTCGTTCAAATTTCAAAGTAAATTTTTTATATATTTAATTAATTTTAATGTGAAAAAAGATGCTACAATGGTTCCCCAAGTTGGAATGCATATGTTGTGTGCTGGGTTTGTTCCCAGCTCAGGGAGGGGGATCATGGGGATACATAATCTGGCAAGGCTCCACGGCCACGACCTCTGCCTCTACCCCTACCTCTACCTCGCCCCCTCCCGCGCCCCCGTCACCTGCGTCCATCCGTCATCCCTGAAAATAAAAAATTTTAAATTTATTGCGTTGTAAAGAAATGTGCATACCTACCTATGTTGCTCGTAGTTTTTTCTAAGTAAGCTAGCGGACCCTGCAACATTCCACCAGGTCCTTGTTGGAAGCGTGGGCCTCCCATTCCCTGTTGCTGCATAAACATGGCTTGTTGGGGTGATAACATACCCGGACCTACACTTCCACCCGTGCCACCCATTCCAGGAGGCACCTACAAAACACACAATTTAGGAATCTCTAGTATAACCAAAAGAAATATGTTAATATTAAATCGAGTTTGGTTGGTTAGTCAACAGGGGAATTTTGAAAATAAAACTCGGATATGTTCGTGAAATTATTTATTTGATCAACAATATTACAATGAAACTTTTAAAATTAAATTTAGAAGAAGTTATAAAGAAAATTTTGAGTTCCGACATCAAGATCTATATAGAATGTACCTCTCTATTATATTTATCTTATCTAAAAAAGGCACATATGAGCAAAAAATAAAACGTCAGTGTATACTAATTTGATAGTACATTAAATTCACTTAAAAAATGGGGCGAAAATTGTACATATCACACGTTGTACTTAATGAATATTGCCACTTTGTATACCCTGAGTGTTAGTAAAACAGTCATAAACTATTTTTTAAAAAGCTGTATGATTATAATGCTGCGTATAACCTACATATCAGCTTAAGGAAGAAAACTTTCAGCATTTAGAGAGCTTTAAATATCACTGAAAAGTTTTATTTTCTAACAAGGTATGGTATGATGCAAAAAAATATGTTGGCATGCATAAATACTGAAAATTATGTGTATCAAGAAAAACTTTCCCTTAGTTGAAAAATTGTCATTGAAAAAGTTGATATCTGTTATTTCAACATATTATCTAACTAAACACATTAATAAATAGAAAGAATATAACAAAAAAAACAAAAACGAAATCTACACATGAACTACAACAATCATGCTGTTGTTGAGATCAACGGCGTTCTACCTGCATCTGCTGCTGCATCTGCTGTTGTTGCATTTGCTGCATTTGTTGTTGTTGCTGTAACTGTTGCAGCTGCTGTTGTTGCATTTGTTGCTGCATTGCAGACTGCATTCCAGAAACAACCATAGGATTTGGAGTTTGATTCCCAGATAATGAACTCATCGGTGATTGTGGTACTGTACCACTATTATTCAACATTGCTGTGGCCGATCCACCTTGGGCAGGACTTCTTGCATAAGCTTGCAAATCAGCTAATAAATTTTGCCACACGGTAATTTTTTCATAATGTCTCTTTAGAAGTTCTTCCTTTCGTGCCAATTCAATTCGCAATTCATTGATGTCTTCTTTTACGACCATTTCAGGTTTTAGAGCAGACAACAAAAAACGTTTTTGAAGAAAAAACGCTTCCATTTGCCTGGCAAGATCGATAAATCTTAAAGTTGTCTGTTCTACTTCTACCCGAATGTCATCTTTGTCCATGCTTTGAACTGCTTCATCTTTGGTTAGAACATTAAGGCAATGCTACAATTAAATTACTGTGACCAAATGGTTTAAGTTTTGCGCCTATGAATACCTGAAAAGCTTCTTCAAATTCATCGACCAAATTTCCACTACCGTTTGTTGGAGTAGCCATTGCTGATACGGGAGGCGACGGTTCTTTAAGTTCCTTCATTGGTGTTCCTTTTATGATCAAGTTTTTCGTACAGCGCTATTATACCATTTTTTAAAATTTGCAAATTGTTTTAAAGATTTTAATATTTATCACATTCCTTTCTCCAAAAGAAGTTTTTATCCACAAAAACTAGATGCTAAACTAAGTCATCATTGACGAGTCACGAGCGACAGTACCAACACACACAATACTACCAACCATAGAAAACAAAACAATGAAGTTTTTAACTATCTTTAGTTTGATAAACCTCCACTAGAGGAAAGTATGAAAATAAAATAATAAAGTTATACAGTGGAACCCCGTTTTTACGTCTCCGCATTTCACGTTTTCCCGTTACTTAATGCATCTAATTTTTTCAGTCCCGTTTCATTTTAATGTATATAATACCCGGTTTTACATTTATTTTCCCGCAATTTACGTTAAAAATATTGAAAATACAATTATTCAATTTATTAAAATTAAAAATTCGATTTATTTTAACACATTCAATTAAATCCATGACAATCATTGAAATGAATATGTTAGCAGTTTTTAGACATGTATGCACTTTGCAAAGTTTTGTGATCGTGATTAGATATAATGTACAGTGCAAATTAGCCAAATGGAATAAATTCATCCCTAACCTTAACTCCACACCGTGCTTAACTCCCTTCGAGTGACATTTGCAACCCCCAAATTTTTAAATAGGAAGTAGGGGCTTGTGATACCCCTTTTGAAAGGTCCCTTCATGCTCTATTCAACAATGCTATGGTTTAAAATTTTATTCCGAAAAATAACAATAAAAAAAGGATCTGTTTAACGAAATTCGCTACAACAAACTAAAAAATCAAAAACTTATAGCGTTTCGTTCTTGAAAATGTAATACATTAAAAAATATATCAATCGGGATTTTACACAAAACTAACATTGTCAACTAACAGAAAATGTTAAGTTTTTCTGTTATTTTATGAACATTTCAATTGTTTTTGCTTGCCTTCGATGAAAAAACCTGTCCAAAGTTAATTGCACCATTTAAAAATCGTTTTATGTTCGTTTCATACTTCTTATTTAATTTTTCTAGTGAAATAAATGCAAATGCATCTAATGCATTTGTTGAAGGTGGAAATTCTCATAAGTAACGAACGATTTGCAAGAAAATTTTCTAAGGGTTTTCCAGGTAGTCAGAATTTGAGAAAAAAACGAGAATTTCAATAAATCCATTATATTTTCTATTACCTGAAATTCTGAGGATTTTGGTAAACATTTCTCAAAGAGAATCATTACTTATTATTAGAAATTTCATATTAATTTACTTATATTTATTTTTTTAACTGGTAAAATTTATTTGCAATCTGCTACATTAGCAATAGGCAAATCAGATCAGGATAACAATTAATACATCACATTGGTAGGTACAACTAGTTTAAACTTGTTAATTTAATGAGTGACAAGCTAAAAGCGAGAAGGTAGATCTAGTGGTTTAAAGTGTTTAAGTATGTGCACTTGGGCACTATCACCAAGCAAGTTTGACATTAGTGAATTAGGATGTTTCTAAACGCAGGATATATTTTTCACCCCAACAAACACGATCTGCTGGTTTATCGTCGGCCGAGTGCTGGCACTGCTGGTAAAGTGTTGGCATAGAAATGAGTCGTCTAACCGACGCACGGCCAGCGCTTGCATTTTACTGTTACCAATGAAGATATATGAAAACTTGATTTTTATTACGCATTCAAATGAAGATATATATATCATACAGTATATCGCCATAATTCTGCCTTATAATTTTTTTAAATCTTAACATTTACTTTCTTATAAAAATTAAAAAGTTAATACATAGGTACTTTAAAGAAGTATCGCAGTAAATTTATAATATTATGCACTAACCATTATATAATCGAGTGAAGAAAACAGTAATTTGTTAATTAAAGTTGAATTGAAGTATCCGACATAAAAAGAAATGTTTCTATAAAAAATTTCTATTTATCACGTTTGTCATTTATGGCAAATACTGATTGTCAGTACCTTCATGCATGTTATTATTTGTATGAACCTATGTTTTTAAATACACATTGCCTAAATTCCAGGCTTTTAAAAGTAATAATAGTATAAAAAGTGTTGAGTTTTTCCGATAGATCTTGTGACATTGAACGCATTGTCTTTACAAAGAATACCGTCATTACGCAGTTACTGTCATTTCTATATAGACCTTTTTTTTTTTTTTTTTTTTTTATTTATTCGGGAGACGTAAAAAACTTTAAACAAAGCACCTGTCGGTCCACCGAACAGGTAGTCAGATTCGCTGACTAAAAAATCGTCTCTAGCCCGGATGTTGTTTGGACTGGAACAGAAAGTGTTGAGTAGCAATTACCCTTTACTTTTGGCTGAAAGAATATTTATTATGGAGTGGAAGTAACGGATAGAGAGAGCCGCGGGGACAGTAATTATTGGAGGATGGACCTTGGACGACGAGCGCGATCGCGTGGATTTGGCTCGTAGTCCACTGACGCCCGAATCAACGGATTCGGGTGGACAGTGGCTCGCTGGAAGAATTTTTCGGCGAGGGAGACGGTGTGTTCGCGAAGAGATTCGATTTTTAGGTCGCGGAGGATGGTTGTGTTACGAACGAACCAGGGTGCGCTCGCAACCAAACGAAGGGCTTTGTTTTGGACGGCGTAAACCGACGCCATGTAAGAACGCGGCGCGTATCCCCAGACAGGAATCGCGTATGTAAGAGTAGGACGGATAATCGTTTTGTATAGCAACAGTTTGTTATCAATGGACAACACACTGTTACGACCGAACAGAGGGAAAAGTTGTGCTATACGCGCGTAGGCTTTTTGTCGGACGTGGTTTACGTGGGGCCTCCACGAGAGTCTGTTCTCAAGGATGACACCCAGATACTTTGCGGAGGCGTGCCAGTTTATTGGTTGTTGAAATAAGGTGACGTTGCCTGACGGGCCTTGCCGCCTCTTTGTGAAGAGGACAGCTTGAGTTTTCGCGGGGTTTAACGCAATACGCCATGTCGAGTACCATTCCTCCAGGTTGTCAGCCACGCGCTGAAGGCGACATGTGACAATTTCTGGTTCGGAGCCGCGAGAAAGAAAAGCGGTGTCGTCAGCGTACTGCGCTAAAATAGCTTCGTGCGGAATCGGAATCGGTATATCTGCCGTGTAGATATTAAAAAGAGTCGGCCCCAGGATCGAGCCCTGGGGAACTCCGGAGGAAACGGGTTTAATTTGGGATACCGTGCCGTCGACTTTGACTCTGAATTCTCGCCCTGATCTATATAGACCGACTGGTCCTTCGAGATAATCAGGACTGTATTGGCCCAAATGTTTTTCCCAAAGCCACAATTTCTATACATATTTATTCTGTATTCTGTAAAATTGGAAAAAATGCCAAATGATGTGATAAGAAACTTCGTTTATTGTAAATAAATTTGGTAAATGTTTTGTTAACAATTTTGCATAGAAATAAATTTTTATTCTTAAGGACTGTCCTGAACTTCGGAATTTGTCACAGGCGCTTGCCGTTTAGTGTCATTTAAGTAGGGTCGGTAAAACGGATACGCCGATTTCGGAAAATCTACACTGTAAATGTTCAGATTTATGTGGTGTTATTATTATTATCCGTACCTCGGCTGCAAGAGTGGCAGAACTCAAAATAACAAGTTTAGTGTAAAATGAAAAAGTAATCGATTTTCTTCTGTCAAAATCCGCAATTTTTTTCTGTTAAAATTCATAATTTGGTACACAATTGTTTAGGTTACCATGTGCTATTTTTTAAATTATAAGAGTACGGTAGAAATTATATTAATACATTTTTGGGAACAAAAATATTTTAAAATTTTTGAGTTGTGCCAGTTTGCAGCCGAGTTGCGATTTGTTCAATGTCCGTTAGAAACGAATTGGATATTGAACTCCATGCATTATAAGCATTGAGTTCAGTATCCGTAGCGTGGAGTTACTGCCGAAATAGAAAGGCCTTTCCGAATAACAGTGTAGTTGTAAGTTTCAACGTGAACGAAAATAAACATCTGGCATTCTTTATCCCATAATGGTTAAACATCCCCAAAACTTTCCTACAAACCGTGCGATGTTTCTTTTTCTAATGCGTTCGGTTCATTTGTGATTTACTTGACCTCGACGATGCGGCTTGACCGAAAATTGTTTGGTACCCCTTCAACTAATTATTTTCCCTAGTAACCAACCTTCATTCTGCACACATATGTTACGACCCTAATAATCGTTTTTGTTTTTCTGTTGAAAAATTATCTGAAAAATACAGTCTTTCAGCCGCACCGGTTAGAGATACAGTCGAAAACTATAACGAGTGCTAAATTTCTAATTTAAATTTAATAATACAGACTTTGTCGTTTTACTTGTTGTATCTCAAAAACTTCATGCAAGAGAAAAAAAGTATGATTTTGTATACCAGTGATGTATTATTATTGTAATTTTTCTATTTTTTAATTTTAAATTTGTTTAAATAATGAATTATTGCATTGTCACTTTCTTTTAATTTTCTGTAGATATGTTTCGTTATCCATCATCAGTAAAATACCTAATTTATTATGTATTATGTAAGTGTTTTCAATAATGGAAAGTTTCATTCCTGGGTTATTATTATGTTCTCTGAATCTTGTGTAAAAATTCCTACCCGTTTGTCGAATATATTTCATATCACATGTACCACAATTTAATGTATAAACTCCATTATACCTGTATTGTATCTAATTCTATATTGAAATTGGTTTTTGTCATAGGAATTATATAAAGTTTGTGTATTAAATATCGAAATGCAGTTTTTTTATGTCGATAAGGGTGGTTTGAAATAGCATGTATTATATGATCCGGTTGTGTTGGTTTATATTATTATGAAGTAAATGATCATTGTATTTTGTAATAGTTATGTCCAAAAAATTTATTATATTGTTCACTTATGTTTCCATAGTGAATTGTATATTTTGTTGTATTGGATTTAAGTATTTTAAAATTTCACTTGGATCATTATTTTCGGTTATAATAAACGTATCATCTACATATCTAATCCATTGTATGTATAACTTGGTACTTCGTTTGTAGTGTATGCATAAAATTTAAAATGAATAAATATTACATTATTATATAATTACATTAATTTAATTTGTATCCCCGCCCCCCTCAATTACCGATAACAGTTACTAAATTTATTATGGTTCAATGCTGCCCGAAAGTCGGCAAATCGTACAGGCTAGATGCAGGTCATATGCTGGCCGAACGTCGGCAAATTGTGCCGGCACCAGCTATCGGCCGCTGTGTCACCTCGATGCTGGGCCAACGTCGATTGCCAGCGTTGGCCCACCACTTCGGGTTTGGCAAGGAGGTACTGGTTCGGTAAAGGGCCGATACAGGCGTGCTTGTTGGGACTACACTTCTTTCACCGACTTCACTTTCAGGTCTTTCCAAATTTCTTTATTGGGTATATAATACGGTGCATTAGTGATCAAACGGAGTGTCTTGGACTGAAAGTGTTCTCAAAGAGAATCATTATTATTAGAAACTTTACATCGTAATATAGCGTTACTTTTATATACAAAATATGTAAAAATGAACTTTCCTGACAAAAGAAATCGTTATAGAGGAGTTAGACTGTGTAAATTTTTAAAATTCAAGAATTATTCACAAATCGAAGGCTTTTAGTGAAGTTCGGCTTTTCTTGAAGATCCTAGGCATGTAATGCTGGTTGATTGTGTATGCAGCCGGTAAACACGATCCGTCATAACTTAAATTCTAGCTGGAAAATCGAGTATAACAATTGTCACTTATAAAGTTAGAAAATGCTTTAGGACTGAAGGGACGAAGGCAAACAGTCAACCATTGAATGTTCACAAACAAAGTCTATGTTTCTACTAAAATTTTATATCTAATTTGTTCATGTTAATAATGAAGCATAATAAATAGTCGTTTGTCGACTTAGTTTCATACTTTTACAAAATGATTGAAGGAATGATCATATTTAGAAATATTCTTTATTTTAGTACATAAAAAGTAGTTGGGGTTCTGAGATGACGGCAAACGTCCAGATGGAATCACCATTATTCCCTGGAAGGAAGGCAAATCCCTTGTCTGGGATGTCACCTGTACAGATACGCTTACACCTTCACATTTACCTGAGTCGTCCATATCTGTTAGATCTGCTGCAAACAAAGCAGAAAATCTTAAACAAAGAAAATATAGTTCGTTAGCAGATCACTACATTTTCGTTGGCTTTGCTGTTGAAACCTTTGGTCCTTGGAGTATGAGCGCTCTATCGTTGTTGGATGCTTTGGGAAGACTTATTATTGACGTCACAGGTATTTCTCAGGCGAAAACATACTTAAAACAACGAATTAGTATTGTCATTCAGAGGGGTAACGCAGCCAGCGTTCTGGGAACTGTGCCTATTTCTTATTCTCTGGACGAATTATTTAATTTAACGTAATTTTTAGTTTGTATTTTGTAGTTTAATTTTTATGTTATAATTTTATAATGTTTTAAGATTTATTATAATTAAATATTCTATAACATTGTGCTACACAATGGGTATACATACAAATTAAAGTTTTTTTAATAAAAGGTATCAATACATAAAACATTAAAAGATACGTCACATAAAATTAATGAAAAATTCAAGGTTGTACATTTTCGTTATTGCCATTACTGTTATTATCTTGACGAAGTCTCGCTAATACGCGATCTTTAGGGGAACCAAATTTCAACTTCTGTGGAAAATCAGAATTTGTTTTTGCTGGTGTATCACCTGTATGACTGATTACGACAAACTTTGCTTTGTAGTTTTCAACAAAATTTTTGTGGGTTGTTAAACAGAATGAAGTTTTAGTGCTATATTGATTTATAACACCAGTAAGATTATTTGCTTTTTCAATTAATTTTTTCTTTTCTTCTACAGCAATTTTCAAGTGATTATCATGCATCAATCTTCTATTTTCTTCAGAATTGTTGATTTCATCGATATGTTTCTGTAAAATAAATTATTATAATAGTACCTTGATAGTGAATGTTACTCACAGTTAAAACTTCTGCTTGCTTGTTGTTAAAATTAATAATACTATCGTTGTAAGTTGTTAAGTTTGTTTCACAATCCTGGGCGGTAATTTTGAGATTTTTTATCAAATCCACTGTAATTTTCGATCTATCAGCTACAATTTTGTCAACAAAGTTTTCTTCCGTTAACTGAAATAATAGTAATAAAATTAAATCTGAACACAAAACTGGAAAAAAGTAAAAAATACAAAAATAATTATGCATTACGTTTTCCATTTTTTTCATGCTATCATCAATAGTTTTGTCTATGAGATTATTATTTGTTGATATGCATTCTTGGCGCTTGTCATTTATCTTTTTAAAATTGTGTACTTGTTCAAGATTAATGTCTGTAACCATAGTTTTCAAGTCATCATTCTTGTCTGATAAATTGCTCATCAAATTAGTCAACTTATTCAAATGCTGAAAATAAATTATTATATAGTTTAATTACTATTTTAAAATATTATACAATCTAAGTACTACATGTAGCCCTCAACTCTCAAATTTTTTTACTTTAGTATGGTCTGCTTTTTCATTACACTCAGGTCTTTTTTTATGCGGTAGATACGTTCCACAGCAAACCGCATAAAAAAAGACATTGCTTATATGGTAAAAATAGGGATAGGTTCCATAATTTCCTAAAACCGCATAAAATCAAATCAGCAAATTAAAAAATAAACGAAGATCGCATAAAAAATAATTAGAAAATAACAATGACTAAAAAAAATTGGTTTGAAAATCAGAAAGTTTATACCTATAAAACTTAAAATAAGTTTGTTTCAAAATTTTATTTTTAATTGTTTTCAAGAGTAACAATTTATTCTAATAATTCTAACAATTACTGTTATCACTATCTCTCAATACCCGACAACTTTTGTGAACCGGTTCAAAGTCGCTTTCATCACTTAAATTAGCGTTAACTTCAGGTTCGTTTTGGGTGGATTTTGCTGCTGCAACGTCGCCTCGTATCTTGACGTTATGAAAAACATTTCTTTTTAAAAAGCCAGTTAACCATCCTTTGCTAGCCAAAAATGCTTTATCAGACTCGGCAGTGGAAGTTGACGGGTTGGATTGCTTCGCATGTTCATAACATTAAATTTTTGACGCTCGCATTGCTTAAATGAAAGTTAAAATGCACTGTTCTATACAATTTCTATAACGGAGAACCACCGACTCCGATACTACGAGAAGTCCCAAATTTTCTTGAAATTACAGACAGCACAATTTCAAATCCGCATAAAAAAGGGCCTGAGTGTATTTCTTATTTGCCCCACAATTTTTCTTTTATCACACTGCATTTCATTTTATAACAGTCTAAGATTGCATATTATGTGAATAATTAAAAGCTAGAACAGCAATGTTATCTAACAAACTGCAAAATACAGGGATTTCTTGTTTTACACTGTGAATGTGTTCCATAGATCTTGTCATAAAAGGAATAACTCATAATGGAACACTAACAGTACAACCCCGCTAATACATACAATCCATAAAAACCATAAAATCAATAAATTTACCTGCATGCAATCCATGAAAATTTAATTGCACTTAATTGAACTGACAGTAAGTAAAACTGATGGTGTTAAACGAGTTAAAATAGAGCGGCAACAACAAATTGAAAAAAGTTGGACAAATATTAAGACAGACAAATAGCGAGGAGGGCGACTAGTGGGGTTTCACTTAAGCTTATTGCTTGAAAATCAAAAACATAGATACAATATAAAGTCAAAAGGTGCTTGATGAGTTGGCAAACAATTCATCAAACATGATTTGTAAATTCTCACCATTCGACAGGAAATTAATAAGCATTGTGAATTATGATACTAAACTGGAGGTGCATCCTGACAAATTCTCAAATAAACCAGCAGACAATACACTCAGCGATTGGAGCACTCAAGCTGACAGATTTATGTACAACATTTAATCAATAATTAAAATTATCAAGTATATGTCGTAGGTAAATAGCTTTTGATCAGGCAAATAGTATTCATTTCTTAAAAAATCGGTCAAGAGCGAGTCAGGCTCGCACAATTAGGGTTCCATACTAAAACAACAATTTTCCCGCAACTATTACATTGTCGATATTCTACGCAGTTTTTCTGTAATATATGGCTTGATATCTACTAACACTATTAAAATCAAAATTTTAACTTTAGAAACCGCTAGCGAATGGTCATTTTTTGTACATTTTTAGCTATATCATTAAAACCTCTTAACTTAAAATTGTAAAAAAAAATAGTTTTGGAATCCTTACAGTTAGCTCTTTAAAATGATACCCCACACGATATGTTAATTTAAACTTTTTTTTATTGGTACCAAACTGACCCCCCATATTGATCTAAAAATAAATTTTTATCTAGTTATAATGAGCGATACATGTGCGCGCCATCAAGATCTATCATTTCGCCAAATTTCAAGTTCCTACGTTACTTAGTTTTCAAGAAAAATTCCTGTGACAGACGGACGAACACCGAAGTGATCTTATAAGGGTTTCACTTTTTCCTTTTAAGGTACGGAACCCTAAAAAAACCTGTTCCTTATAGTTATGACAACTAAAAAAAAAAACTTTTGTATTGAATTAAACCTTTTCCTTACAATTACTAAAAGGTTTAACTGAATATAAGTTTTTTTTTTAATAAAATGAATACTATTTGCCTAGTCAAAAGCTATTTGCCTGACATATACATTATCACTCCTTATTTTTCTACATAATACACATAATGCGGAATTGGCCATTGGCCAGACTATAAGCAAGGTTTTTTTTTATAAGAAAAAGCAACAAGAAAATAGGGTGTCACATCCCAACCAAATGAACAATAAATTCACTATGTACTCATTATGATTGCTCAATCGTTTTTTAATAACTATTCAACAGACGGCATTGTTTACAAATTTCTAAACGAAATAATAATTCGCACTATGAATACAAGACCACCATAATTCAAAATTCAACAATTTTGACATTTTTACGTCATCTTATTGTTCTGGTTGCTATCTTTAACAAAGCAATACTAACATAAATCAAAATAATAGAACAATAACTTATAATAATATTGCAATAAGCCACTCTATTAAAACTCCATTATCTCAGTTAATGCTTTTTTGAGTTATGGCGGTCTTGTGTTTGTATTGTGTTATGTAGTACTCTAATATTGTAAGTCGAATCTCAAGGGACCATCAAAATGGGATGCGGTCAATTCGTCCCCGGCGATTCGTACCCGGCGATTCGTACCCGGCGATTCGTCCCCGGGCAATTCGTACCCCGGACAATTTGTCCCCGGACAATTTGTCCCCAGCAAGCTGTATTTTTAAGAATGTATTTGCAAATATTTAACAAGCATTTCGATTTCTTGTATAGAAAACCTTTACATACACTTGTGCTCACATAATTAAGTTACGAAGAAATAAAATTACAAAAAATATATAACATAGTTATCAAGGGCGATTACGTCTTTAATTTTTTTTTATAAATAAGTCCCGTTATCTGTCCGACAATGCTGAATGCACAAAATTAAAATATTGTTTTTCTGTCGCGGTCAAAATGCCCTTATTTCGCACAGGGTCGATACGTGAGTGCTCATATAATTAAGTCATTGCGTTTCGAAACTGTAAATTAGCGCCTTGTGCAACGATTTGTGGCGGAAAAATTTGCAAATAATTAATTTACGGTATTATTAATTTAATCTCAGTAAAATATTAATAATTAATATTAATGGGTAAGAACAAGAGCTCAAATCCCTGTGAGAGGAAGATCATCTGGGAATGCTTCCAAAAACACCAAAGTGTTGCAAAAGTAACGGAGCTTTTGAGCTTTTCAAGAGGTTAAGTGAATAATGCTATCCAATATTACAAAAAAAATAAAACTTTCAACAATTTGCCGCGTAATAAGCCCAGAAAGACGACACCGACTACTGATAGAAAATTGGCCAGGTTGAGCAAGGCAGACCCTTTTCTGACCTCCAGCGAAATCAGGGCCCAATTGGAAGAGTACCATGGTGTTAAAATATCGGCACAAACTGTTCGCCGACGACTGCAAGAAAATTCTTTAAATGGACGAATCGCACGACGAAAACCAAATGTGTCAAAAAAAAATATTGCGAAAAGATTGGCCTTTGCCAAAGCGCACTTGCACAAGGACCTGAATTTCTGGAAACTCGTAGTTTGGAGCGATGAGTCAAAATTTAACGTATTTGGAAATGATGGTAGACCATATGTAAGGCGCCCACCACTGCAAGAACTGAATCCTAAATATACAAAAAAGACGGTAAAGTACGGTGGCTCATCAGTAATGGTGTGGGGGTGCTTTACTTCATCAGGTGTAGGTCCCATTGTCCAAATTGAGGGCAAAATGACGGGTGTTATGTATCGTGAAATCTTACATGAAAACTTGACAGAAGATTATGCTGAAAATTTACCGCTACATTGGATTTTTCAGCAGGATAACGATCCTAAACATTGCTCTCGGGTCGTTAAGGAATGGATGAATGCTAATTTTATAAAAGCTCTTGAGTGGCCGGCGCAAAGCCCGGACCTAAACCCAATAGAGAATTTATGGGGCATTATAAAAAGAGCAGTTGCAGCGAGAAAACCGACAGACAAAGCTTCACTGTGGAATATTATCAAGGAGGAATGGGGCAAAATCACTCCAGCTCAATGTAATGCTCTAGTGCTCTCAATGAGTAAGAGATGTGCAGAAGTTTTACGCCATAAAGGATTTCCAACAAAGTACTCTAATTCTGTAACATAAGGTATTATTAGTTAAAAAGTAAATTACATTGTGTTAATATGCAGTTCTTGCAGATGACTTAATTACATGAGCACGGAATATATGTCGAAATGATGAATTCGTATCAAATAATTTTTATAATAGTTTTAAGCTCAGAAAACATATAACCATTTAGAAACCTTAAATCTATTCTCCTAATTTTGTTACTTTTTTTTTAAATTTTCTCAGTAAAACCAGTTTTATTTTCATATTTGTATTGCAATATATGCCTGACTTAATTGTATGAGCACAAGTGTATATGCACCTTGTAAAAAAATATAGATAAGTGGAAATAATCGCATGTGTGTAAGTAAATAGTATAATTATGATATTAGTGATAAAATGCACATATCGATACCTTTTTACCAAAGTATCGTAAGCCACATCTGTCAAATTTTGCAGGAGACAACTTTCTTGACTACAAGGTCATTGCATGTGACTATCTTGGTACTTACGATAGGTTTATTGTGTTCTTATCACCATAAAGAATAAACTGATTGGTATATTACTCCGCCAGAACAAGCATTTAGTCCGATATTTACGATATAATGCAAGATCTCAATTTCGCTCAAAATGTCACTTACGATACTTTGGAATAAAGGTATCGATATATTGATGCCGGGGAACCATCGCGTGTTACTATATGCATATTGTTTTGAGTTCACCGTTATTTTTCATTTTTAGACTGATTCTGAGTGGAATAAAAATAATGTAAATAATAATGTTTATAATCTCAATGTAATCAAATTTGTTACATAGATGTTTTTGCATATTTTTGATAATATTCATTAATGATGTTTGTATCTATTTTTCCATCGATGTAAAGTGTTCAACAAATATACGTATGTACAATGTATGTACAAGTTAAATTAAATGGAAATTTCAACCTCAAACGGTATTTTGAAAGTATTTTGAAAATGAACTTGTTATACATCATTTTAAGCAGAATTAAAAGCTGTCAGAAATAAAACGTTTCTTTTTTTGTTTAAAAAATTTTAACAACGTAAGTGGAGTTATTGTTTCAAGTAACAAGTGACTTATAATATTTAATACCAACCTACATTATTTTACGAAAAAATGGTAAAATGTCAATTGCGGAATCATACATCAAAAACTGCACTTCATCCCCGTTAATTGAGATGGTTTTACAGAATCTGGAAAATTTAATTCTTGCAAATTTTGTGGTAAAAGAAGAGCATCGTTTCTGTTTCTGATTCGCCGAATAGTCCGTTTCAAATTTTAAAACGAATAATTCGCCCTTAACACATGTGTGTGTCCGGGACAGTTATTCTGTGACGGGTAATTATTGACATGTATTGTAAAAAGTAAGTAATGGCATCCTTTAAGAGACGCACTCGAATGATTAGTCTCGCATATCGTTCAAGAGGCGTCCTGGCTATTGTACGTTTTAATTCAGTGATAAGTTATGACGCAGTCATTGAAATATTGTTATGTGTATCTGTTGTATGTCGTTTTGAAATAAATCAGTGGAATAATTACCAGAGGGCTCTAAAAAATCAAGCTAGGACCAACAATTCAGTAGAAGGCTGGCATCGTGGTTTTATTTCTATTTGAAGATCGTTTTACTCAAATATATAAATTCGTTAATTGCTTAAAAAAACAACAACATTTTCACCATTACGAAGTCAGCCAGTTTCTAGCGGGAAATTCTTTAAACCTCAAAAATAAAAAATACGTCGATGTTGGGAGAAGAATAAAATTAATCGTTGAAGACTTACAGAATAGGCAATTATTAGATTACCTGCGTGGTATTTCATATAATTTTGAATTCTAGTTTTATTTTTTTAAATTTTTTATTATTACCTAAAATAAATTTGTATTTTTGTTTTATTTTTTAAATTTTTTTATTGTTACCTAAAATTAATTTGTATTTAAGTTTTATTTTTTTAAATTTTTTATTGTTACCAAAAATTAATTTGTACAAATTATAGAATAAATTTGCCGTAATTTTCAAGGTGTTGCATTATTTGATTGGACATGAAACTTATAGCAATTAACTGTTTTCGTAAAATAATGTAGGTTGGTATTAAATATTACAAGTCACTTGTTACTTGAAATAATAGCTCCACTTACGTTGTTAAAAATTTTTAAACTAAAAAAAGAAACGTTTTATTTCTGACAGCTTTAAATTCTGCTTAAAATGATGTATAACAAGTTCATTTTCAAAATATTTTCAAAATACCGGGTGAGGTTGAAATTTTCATTTAATTTAACTTGTACATACATTGTGCATATATATTCGTTGAACGCTTTACAACGATGGAAAGATAAATATAAACATCATTAATGAATATTATCAAAAATATGCAAAAACATCTATGTAACAAATTTGATTACATTGAGATTATAAACATTATTATTTACATTATTTTTGTTCCACTCAGAATCAGTCTAAAAATGGAAAATAACGGGTTAACTCAAAATAATATGCATATAGTAACACGCGATGGTTTCCCGGCATCAATATATGTGCATTTTATCACTAACATCATAATTGTACTGTTTACTTACACACGTGCAATTATTTCCACTTATCTATATTTTTTTACAAGGTGCATATCTGCAAAGGTTTTCAATGCAAGAAATCGAAATATTTGCGAATGCATTCTTAAAAATACAGCTATCTGGGGACAAATTGTCCGGGGACGAATTATTCCGGGTACGAATTGCCCGGGGACGAATCGCCGGGTACGAATCGCCGGGGACGAATCGCCGGGTACGAATTGACCGTAAACCCATCAAAATAGCTCAAGTTGGGAAATTTCAAAATACAGATTTTGTCTTTCATACGAGTTATCATGAAAATTTTTAAATTAAATTTATTTTTAGATTTTTTAAAGTTAATTAATGACAAGTGAATTTTAGAAGTTGTTAAGTGATAGAAAAATAAAATGATTTCATTAACATTAACAAAAATGACCTTAAAAATATTCATTTGCTAATTACAGTGTACTCTCTCTGAACAGATGTCTCCAATGGGCAGACACCTCTCTTCACAAGATAGTTTATCCAGAACCAATATTTGATATGCAATGAAGACAAAAATTTTGGCTCTGTAGACAAAAAAAAAAAAAACGCTCCATCAAGTTAAGAAAATTTGGATGTTGCAGAAACCGACATTACAATGACAATGCGTGAAGTTCATTAAAATAAAGTTCTGTTAATGTTAATGTTGACCTTTGTTGAAATGCATTTAAAAAAACAACTACAAATTCCATTTACTTATTTTTCTCATCCTTCTTTTTAAAACAGACACCTCCAATAGGTGGACAAAAAATTGGCGACCAGAGGTGTTTGCTCAAGAGAGTACGCTGTATTTAGAAAAATTTTAAAAGCTCAGTGTATAACACTTTTGAACCAAATTATTTAAACATAAATAAACAAACCATTTGGGCTTCTTTCACTTTTTCAAGCTGCAGATTTTGCATGGTTAGAACGTTTTCGATTCGATGAGACACACTTTCATTATTTTTAGACAGAATATCTAAAATGTCATCCAACGAATTAATTGTGTTTACTCTAATTGATCCCAACTAAAATTGAAAATTGTAAAAACTAATAATTCAATTTACATGTAGCTTACATTATTGATGAAAGATGAATGAAACATCATACTCTCCTCCATATGCTTTCCCATATCATTTTGTAATTGTTTAATAAAAGTTGTCCACATTAATTCCATTTTATCTATCATTGATTGGTTCGTTTTTAGAGCTACGTTGGTACCATCTTGAAGTTTCTTGGAGTCTCGTTCTTGCTCAGATAAAGAATTTCTCCATTTGGAAAAAAAACCATCTCTTAAAGCTTCCATTTCTTCACAGTTTTGGAACATCAAAATATTGTGGTTTTTATTTTGTTCATGATAAGCACTAATGAAGTTTATTAAATCTTCATTTTCATTGTCAAATTTTTCCTGCAGAAGTTTTACATTCATTGTCATCATGTTAGTGACGTCACTTAATCTGTTTGTTAACGTTTCACTGGTATCTAAATTATTGCAAGATTTATTATATAAATCCCTGAGTTTATGATGCAGTAGTGCTTCTTTAGTTGTGGATTCTTGGGCAACTTTAAGCAAATTAGTTGACTGCTCCTTTAAAATATTATGGCTGTCTTCATAATAAGTTACTAAGCGTTCCTGCAATAATTTTTCTTCTTTAACTTTCTCCAAGTCAACTCGTGTGTCTTCAAATGATTGCAACATATTATTCCATTGGGTTAATCTCATATCTTTTTCGTCCTCTAAAACTCCAATTTGATTTTCTAGGGCACGAACTTCATTTATTTTTTCAGCTAGCTCAATTTTCTTATTAGCACTGTCAGCCAGCAGTACTTCATAGTTTTCCTTGGCCATAAATATGCCATCACCAGTACGTGCTGCCTCTAAATCTTTTTGCAAACGCTTAATTTCACTATTGTATTGTTTAATAACCACATCTTGAGTCATTTTCAGGTTTGCTTCAGGTCGATTGGTAATATTCCTGGCACGATGGGCATACTCCAAGGTACTTAGAGTTTCTTCTAAATTACATGAAGAGGGCGATACTGTTGCAATTATCGAAGTTTTTGTTCGACCCCCTAAACTATCCTGAAGAATTCTAGTTAATTTTGATTCGCGATAAGGAATATGGGGGCTTCGTTCAACTAAAGCCTTAATTACTCGTCCCAATGTTAACAACGATTGATTTATGTTACCAGCCTCCCGTGCCTGCCGGTCCACTGCTCCTGATCTACCAATGTTTTCGCTTCCAGCAAGATCTACTAAATTTAATTTTCCAGTTTTAATGCAATGTTCATTTTCCGAGACCACTTCCTTAATATGCACTGTTATTGTAAAGACTGTATGAGATCGACTAGAACGGCTATTTATCAAAGTACATGCCGTTCTGCACTTTTCCTGACCTTTCTCTAAAACTTTATATACATCAGCTGTGGACACCACAGTCATTTCTTGAATTCCATGAATGCAAACAGAACCCTTTTGCTGTTGATCTTCATATAATCTGTAATTTATTATTTAAAATTGTTTCATTCTGTGAAATAACAAACCTGATTCGATTGGTATCATCGTCAGCCAGCAAATCAAAAATTTCTTCATTGTAAATTTCAACATACGAAACTCGTACTGTATATTCTTGCTGTAGCAAGTTTAATTCATCAAATAAATTTGCTACTGTTCTTGGTATTATACCAGCTTGGTCCTAATAACAACCGAAATATTAAACAGAAAATTTTCATTTCACAACTCACAGTTTTCTTAAGATTATTACTGGCTTTTCCAATCATTGTGTGAGTTTTACCTGTGCCCGTTTGTCCATAGGCAAATACTGTACAGCTATAACCAGCTAATATTTCAGAGATTAACGGATGAACTATTACTAAATACACATCATTTTGATTAGAATCTTCACTGAAGACTTTAGTAAACGAATAGGTTTTTGGGTACTGTTGCTTTATCGATACTTGCTTTGAGTTTATTACAGAAACAGCCGCATGAGATAGAAGTTCTGCTTTATTAAGGGGTCTACAAAAACGTTTGATAACATGTTTAATTAAAATTAGTTTGTACCTACCTTAAACGTAAATATACATTAATAGGCTGCACTTTTCCATTTTTTGACACACTTGTAGCCATTTTACTTATAAATATAACTCTTAAATGATTGAACAAACGTGAAACGGCACAGATAATGGTAAAACGGTGACGGCTTCTAACTGCAAAATGACGGTTGGGAAGTTTTAAACGCGTTGCCAACGGTACACTTTGCGATACACCAGAAAATTTTTAGTGGTAAATAAATTTGTACTAAAGAAAGATTTCAAAAAAAATTTAATATTTTTTAAATTTATGTAATGCGCTGACTACATCGTTGGAATGATGGGTTAACCGGTAGTTGTTTGAGAGAATATCAATTTTTGGTACTATAGTTAATGACAATAATATTGTTCTATTCCCTATAACCTACATTTTAGAATCGTGAGTTTTACTTATATAAACGATGAGTTTAGAAAAGATAAAACAAGAAAATCGACCAGTTTTTAAAGCAGCAACTTTTTAACATAATACAAAATCGAGCAACAAAAAACGAGCATAGAAATCTTTAAAGCAAATAATTTCCCCAGAACAAAGCCTGCCATAGCCAGAAGAGCGTGTACATTACAGTTCACAGGTCACCGCACCTTCATCGTTTAAGCCAGCTGAGAAGTTTTCTGATCTTTTAGAATTGCCAGCTCCTTACACTGATCCTTTGGTTTGCAAACAAAGAAGAGTATGCCATCCTTACAGCATTACCGATGGACATAACAGCTGGTTACTTAACTCTCAGGGATGCTAGCAGTGTTGTGGGATAAATACTTTTAACTACGTAGTCATTGCATACCACACACTTTCTGATCACTTCCAAACAAAAATTCGTGTATTAAATCAACGAATTTCAAATAAATGCTAACAGAATTTTTTGATTTAATTTTACTAACAATTAAGGGGCAAATTCATAGTCGTCACTCATCCTCACCTCAACCTCACCTCATCCTAAATGCATGTGCATAGGACAACTTCTCACCTGTTGCTCACTTTTCCGAATTCATAGACGTTCCTCACCTCAAGTTCTCCACAAGTCGTCTTCATCTCTGATTCGAAAATGAGATTTTTCTGGGGCGCAATCACAGCTACCTCATTTCCTCCTCATCTATCGCTCAACTGCTTTTAACTATCGGTTTGTTTTAAAATAAATAGCTTTCAGGATGGTTGACAATTTTTTTGATTTTGTAGAGTATGTAGAAGACGAACCTTATGCGCGGGTACCACGGTAATAACATTACATTAATATCTTTGAATAAATAGAGTTATAAATATTTTTTTATAGAAACATGGAAAATCCTCTTGAAGAAGATAACGGTAACAAATTAATTAATTACGTAATTATTCAGCGTGGTTTACCAGTGCTGTTAATAATAAAATTATATGACTATTACGATTTTATGCTAACGGTTCAATGCAGGTAAAATAATTCGTCCCAAAATGTCTAACATTTATGATAACTGTTTATTATTAGAGGGTTACTGGTGATATGGTTAAACAACAGTACATCACATCATCAAAGAAATCTCTAAAAGTCTCCCCCAACATTTATGACATACCTTAAATTTCCTGGTTGTAATGAATTAAATGTGGGTACTAAGTACAAATTTATTTTTTGAAATAGGGAGATTTCCGGGTGTGATTGGATGTGTTTACGGGACCCACATTGAAATAAAAAAAAGCTGGATGTCATTGAATGTGTAGGTAGTTGCTGGTCCTAAAGATGAAATACTCTATCTTGTTATATACTGGCCAGGTTCTGTACACGATAGCAGAATCTTCACTAGCATTGCCATTCGAATAAAATGCAAGCCCAGATTTCTGTTGGGTTTATTATTAAAAGATAGCGCCTACCAACGGACACGTTATCTTTTTACATGGATAATAAACCCAGCAACAAGAGTTCATCAGTTATACAACAGGACCAGAAATGTTGAATGCACATTTGAAATCTGGAAATACACATTTCAATGTCTAACAACAAGTTCCCAATAAAATTTAAAGAACACTGTTTGAATAATAGCTGCAACTGCTTTAGTGTCCAAATGGGAACTTAATTTGGAAGATGCTTTTGCAGATTGATTAGAAAATATTTTACTTGTGTCAATGTACAACAAAGGGGAATTGTTATTCAAGCTGCATCTATTGAGAGACATTTTAATGTATAATACCTCTGCAGTTGCTAATGAATTAAATAAACTATCCCCACATAAAATTATGTTGGATGTTCAAAAAGTCGTAACATCCTGTAAAATGGCGCTTTCTTCATATTTTAGTAAAATTTAACTTTTGTCATATTATTTGTAGTAACGTAAGGACACAAGTTTTACAACCCAGGATGCTACAACTAATTGAATATCAGATTGTAAGAAAGCAGTGTACTTGGTTCGCTTTTTCAGGTAAATCTTGCTACGAGGTGACCTATCGTCAATTGAGAGAAGTTTTTAGTTGGTAAGAACCTAACGGTCTTTGAAGATTTTTCTTTCTCCCAAATAAAACAATGTGAAAAAATATATAATGAGAAAGGGAAACTTAATATGTACGGTCTCTTAAATTCGTTGTAACTTGTATGCACTCTACATTGCTTTAATAAAACTTTTCATTAATTTTGTATTGTTTTATTTTGTAAATCAAATTTATCTTTTTATAAATCAAACATTGTACAAGTTTCACATAAGGTTCTGCAGTCGTCTGCTACAATATGTTTCCAGTGGAATTTAATTGGAATTTTGATGTTTCAAATGTATCAAAATTTACCCGATTAAATTTTGACGTTTAATCGCTTCTGAAATTTTTTTGCAATCATTATCGAAGGTGCTTCGACAAGCAAATAAATAATTCGTTCTAAAACCTATTTATTCAGATTAATAATCAGGAAATAATCATGTCGAATACCCCGCGTGTATGAAAACAGCCTGATTAAAGTGTTACGTTTTTGTCGCAACGTTTTGCCGTAAATAAATATTTCTCGTAAATTTTCCACCCAAAATCCCTCGTGCTTCGCACTCGAGATTTTGTTACGTGGTAAATTTGCTCTACATATTTCTAGGCAAAACATTTTGACAAAAACGTCAAAATTTATTCGGCTATTTTGATGCACTTGAGATATTACTGTTGAATAAATACCCCGCCATTGTATTCGCAAGGGTTAAAAATCATTTGATTTAAGTGACCTCTAATGCTAATTTTAAAAACTGTTGGTTACTGCCGGTGACGATAGTGGCGCGCTGTAAAATAAAAGTGACGTGTTGCAAAAACATGGCAAATTTTGGACTAATTCTAGCTTTAATATTGACGATATTAAAGTGTGCAAATTCTCTGTATTTTCACATAGGAGAAACAGAACGAAAATGTTTCATCGAGGAAATACCAGACGAAACGAACGTTATTGGTAAGAACATTAAGAACGTATCAACTTGGTACCTTAATTTTCTCCCTTTCCTGCAGTGAATTATAAAGTGGAATTATATGATCCAAGAAGTGGCGGTTTCATGCCTTCATCCCCTGGAATTGGAATGCATGTTGAGGTGCGTGATCCAGATGATAAAATGCTTCTATCTCGAGTGTATAGTTCGGAGGGAAGAATTTCATTCACATCTCACACACCGGGAGAACATGTCATTTGTATGTATTCAAACAGTACAGCATGGTTTAGCGGATCACAATTGAGAGTACATTTGGATATTCAAGTCGGTGAACATGCTGTAAATTATGGAGATGTTGTTCAAAAAGAAAAATTATCGGAATTACAACTGAGAATACGGCAGCTTCTGGATCAAGTTGAACAGATAACAAAAGAACAAAATTATCAAAGAGTAAGTGTTTTTATTCTGATATTTTCAGTTTAACAAAATTATTAAATATTTCAGTATAGAGAAGAACGCTTCAGACAAACTAGTGAAAGTACAAATTCTAGAGTTCTTTGGTGGTCAGTCACACAAACTGCCGTTTTACTTGTAATGGGTGCTTGGCAAATGAAGCATTTAAAAAGCTTTTTCGAAGCAAAAAAATTAGTATGAATCTGTTGTTTATTTATGTATATTTTGTACTGAGTGAGCGTTATAAATTACTTTTAAAAAGATTGTATTTAACTGAAGCCCATGCACTTATTTAAATACAAGCCAAAAATGTTAGCATCTGGTTTTGGATATGATTTTAATTTACTGCAATTTTTGTCACGAAGCGTTTCCTCTAAAGTACTGCATGTGCAACAAAGCAAATAACCATCATGAGCTAACTGGGATGCAAGTTCTATTTGATGATTATCCATTAACTCTTCATTAATCACCACGATGAGAGGTTTGCCTATTTTCAGCACCTCTAAACATGTTCCAGCTCCTGCATGACTTATAACGAGATCGGCCTTCTTTATTTCCTTCTCAAAGTTTTCAAAATACGGCTTGTATAACAAATTTACGTGTGGGTGTTGTTTTTCAAAGTAATTTCCAATTCCAGTTTGAAATTGTACAGCATCATAACCTTCATTTTTAAAAAAATTTAAAATTTCGTCTTTCTGGACAATTTCAATTAATGTTTCAAACTTTGTTGTCCCCACAGTAACAAATACTGTTTTTGATCCCATGCTTAATGTTTAAAGAAACAAATCTTCATTTCCGAAACTACAAAATACGTGACAACATAACCTCAACAACTGTGATGTTTCGAGCATCGATTTGACGAGATGGATGTAGAAATTCGCGCTGTTAGTAACATAAAGGTAAATTAGCGCGTCGTAATGGATTTCCTTTATAACTAAATTATTTAGGGAAAGGGCTTATTTGCAACAAGAACTTTTCAAAGTGGTAGCATTATATTTGAAGAGGACCCACTTGTTTGCTGTCAATTCTCGTGGAATGCCACATACCAATATAAAGCATGCGACCACTGTTTAAGACCTCTAGAATCGGCCCAAGAAAATGCAAGGAGACTAACTGCGAAACCTGATCTTGTCTTACCTTATTCTGAATGTTGCACTACTAATAAAGCAACAATAACTATTTGTCCTGCTTGCGCTGTTGAATATTGTAGTCCAATATGTCAGCTGAACGCTTACAATCAATATCATCGAACTCTGTGCTTTCAAACAAGAGAGAGAAATAATACACATCCTCTTGAACAATTGAACGAAACTTGGAAGTAAGTTGTAATAATTAATTATAATTTGTTTTTCTTTTTTTTATTTATTTCGTTCTAAATTTTAATTTCATCTATAATAGGCAGGTACATTATCCTCCAGAAATGAGTACAATAATGCTAATTCCTCGAATGTTGGCTACAATTCTGCAAGCTTCAAATCGAGAAGAGATGGTGACACGGTTTTTACAATTTACACATAGGACTGTAAGCCAAGATCTTAAATTAGCACATAAATTGCTGGGCGAGAAATTTGTGGATCAACTTTCTCTCCTACATCATCTTCTAGTGCAGGCTTTTCCTCACAATGGAGTAGAACAGTTTCTTACCACAGATGGCTTTCGAAGTTTATTAGCATTGATAGGGACTAATGGGCAAGGCGTTGGCACTAGTGCCATTAGCCAATGGGTTACCAGAAGTTCAGAGTTGCCACTGTCCGATGCTGACAAGACTCAGTTAGATAAATTTATTGATAAATTATATGAGGATATGGATACACATTCAGGGAATTTTTTAAATAATGAAGGCGTTGCCTTATTTGCGTTGCAAAGTGCTTGTAATCACAGTTGTCTTCCAAACGCTGAACCCACTTATTTACATAATAATAGTCGATTGTCATTGGTGGCCCTCAGAGATATACAAGCAGGGGAAGAAATTTGCATTAGTTATTTAGACGAGTGCACTTTGCAGAGGTCTAGACATTCAAGACAGAAAAATTTAATGGAAAATTATTTATTCATTTGCCAGTGTGTCAAGTGTGAGGAACAAGTGGAAGATCCTGATGTCACCAGTGATGAAGAAGAAGATGAAGAAATGAGTGAAGGTGACGGTTAAAGAAAGTTGGTTTTGCACGATTTATTGAGCACCAGATTTGCCTCATTAAATATTTCTTAAAAAAAAAACAACTTTAATTAACAACCGTTGTTGGAGCTAAATTTATTAGTTCGTTACTGTGCTCAGCTAATTCAGTAATCGAAATCCTTCCTCTTTGCTTAATGAATTTTGCAACCGCTTCCATTTCTTCCTGTGAAACGTAAATGAATTTTCCTCGGTCATCAATTACTCCAGTTAAAATATTGTCCTTTTGTAAATCTTGTATCCTATCAATTGCAGCTTGAGTTTTAAGTTTAAAATTAGCAGCTAAATCCTCTATAACAACAACCTTCTTTGTTTTAATGTAATTCACAAATTCTTGCAAAAGATTCTGTTCATTACCATCCTCTCCTTCTTCAAAACCTTCCTCTTCAACGTTGAATGCTTCTTTCATTTTCAAATACTCTTCATGGTCTTTCTTTGCTTGTTCTTCTTTTGCCTTTTTTTCTTCCTCTTCCTTCTGTTTTTCATTTTCTTTCTCTATTTCTTGTAATTTTTTTCTTTCTTCTTCAGCTTGTTGGTCACGTTTTTTCTTCTCTTGTCTTAATTGTTCTTCAGTTTCTCTCTGTGCTTTTTTCTCAGCCTTTGCTTCAAGTTTAGCTCGCTTTTTAGCACCGATTTTTTCATCTAAAAGTTCTGGAATTTCATTTTCTTCTCCATTTTCATTCTCATTGTCTGCTACTGGTTCTTCTAGTTGCCTTCCTGCGGCTCTGAATCTTGCTCCACGGTTGCGAGCAATTTGTGCTCGTCGCGGTATTCCTTCTCGAACCCTATTTTGGCCACGAATCTCAGCAAGCTTTTCTGAAAATTACAAAGAAAATGATCACATATGTTTCTAGAAACAAAAAAACTGTAAAACCACCTTCTGTTGGTTGTTTAGATTTGAAAAATAATCCTATGCTCAAAAGAATTAAGAATGTGACGGAAGCCAAAGCTATCAATAACGTTATGTCCATTTATGACATATACATAACACAAGTATAGATATATGATTTATAATTATGATTTAAATGGTTTTTTTTCTAAATATGTAACCTGAAAATCAGTTTGACATTTTCGGAACTAAAATCGATGCCAACTATAAAATTTTAGTTATTTCTCGAGAGTGTGTTTTGTGACTGCCATTTTGTTGTTAGTTTAATGTGTTGAATTTCATAGAAATATTGTAATTTATAGAATTAAATTGAAGAAATTCAATAAATGAAAATGATGACTACGTTCCAGCAAGACCTTATAACTTTAAATGGCGGAACAGCCACTGTGAGTAAAAGGGTGTGTTATTAACAATTTAATGACCCACATAGTTTTATTGATTAAATGCTTTTTGTTGAAGATGATTAGTGAAAATGAACCAGAACCCCCAGTCCCCGGCACAGAAGAACCTCCTCTTAAAAGGTATCGAAATGAAGGTAAGTATCTTTGCTAATTTATTAAGTTAGCGTATAGTTGTGCCTCAAGTACAGGACGTCATACTAATGTGCGATATTTCGGTCTGCTTGAGATGTTCCAGAAATGAGATCTACTGGCTCGTTACCAAGCGTGGAGTCGCACTTGCGAGATATAGCTGTAACCGTAGCCTGCACGGTTACATGGTAGGAATTCAATACAACGGCAGTATTAATTATGTGTTTGAGTATGTGTTGATATATGTAAAACTTGATGTCCCAGTTACATTGGAAACCCATACTCAGGCTACATTATAGTTTAATTGATGCTTAATTCTAATAAGGGAAGGGTTGATTCGGGTTTTTTAGACGAATCTATTTTCTCTTTGTGCTTCCAGATACAATTAGGTGTGACCTGATGCGAGATCTAGTGTATATAACAACGTGATTGAAGTCTACCCGCACACACTTCTTCAGAAACTTAAATCCATTCTTTTTTTCAAGTTTTTTTAAATTTTTTTAATTTACCAAGAAGGCACATCTGCAGATATGCCTTTGTGGTTTTGTGATTGCAAATGGAGTGTGAATGGATTGCATGTAACATTATTGAAATTACTTGTTATTCAGAATTTTGTTTTTTTTTTCAGCTTCTGAGCTATTATAGCTAAGCTCATGAGCGTGAAATCTGGTGTTTTTATTTCGGTAAATGTCAGTTTATGTATGATTACCACACTTTTCTGCAAGTATTCCAGTAAGACCTCAATTAAATTCACATATTAACATGATTGTAAAATGAACTGCAGAGTTATAAACAGTGTGAATTGGAAATGTTTACCTCTTAGTAATAAGTACATACCAACCTAACTATTGCCACTCATGTTCTTGTAAGCTTGCATGTAGGCCTCATTCAAGTTCATAAGAACCATGAATTACGAAAACATACACTGGTCTGTGGACCAATTTTCGCCCTTCTTGCATAGGTTCATCCAAACTTGAACTAGTTTAGTTCTCAAGGCAGGGTAGAATGCACAGTATACTAGTTAATGACTGACTTGTCTTCCTGTCCAGGTTTATTCGAACTTGAACTGGGTCTAATCATCAGAATGTTGTGTTCCCTTTTATAAAAACCTATTGTTCAGTCAACTCCATTTTTGGCTTATTCAGTTTTGTTAAAAAATTAATTTTGTGCATAATTTTATTAGATATTATTTTGGTAACTGTAGATGTTTTCACAACTTGTTCATTTCTTAGTAATTTTTTGGAAATGAAGTATTTTATATCATAAATTTTAGTAAATGAGGTTTTATTGGACAATTATCAAGTTTATTAAAGATTTTCAAGTGTGAATGTTAAAAAGACCTCTTTATTTTTCCTTTTAAAATTTAAATGACGATAAAATAGAGAGGTCATTGTCTAAATATATTGTATTTATTCAGTTATTTCACAAAATGAATTTGTTGTAGATGTTCAAAATGAAGAGACTTACAATGACCTAATGCAAACAGGAGAAGTTGTACCAGGTAATAATTTTAAATTTCTTACATTTTGCCCTTGCTGAACTCAGGATTTTTGAGAATCAATAGTATAATTTCACGTGATTATTATAAAAAACTGATGAACTCTACTATGGAAGTTATGTTTATCCTAAGTTTATCGTAAGTCAAAGTTTTGCTACAGTTTAACGGATTTTGATGTTTCTGAGTTGATGCAAGGTGTTTTCACAATCAACAAAGTTCTTTACCTGGTAACACATAAAACACCCATTAAACCGTGAATGTGACGCTTTTTGTTTTAATTGAAGTCTGTATCATTTTGTGTGGGAAGGGACTAAGTTCCAGTTTATAATCCCATATGACAGAGCGTCGTCATACTATTGTTGTGTTTAATTTATTAAATGATAAACTTCTGGACTAATGAATAAATTTAATGCAATTAACCAACTCTTTGGTTTGCAGCAAATATAGATCTGAATACAATATTCTACATTGATATCAAAAGTTTTTAACAAACAAAACTTTTTATGTATAGCCTATCAGCTTTATATAATAACTAATGAAACTTAATTAATTTGTTTTAAACTTTATTTTTATTTAATAATTTTTAGGTCCAGGAGCTACAAGTAACACGATAGCAGGTATTTTAGGGGGAGCTTTGCCGAAATTGAGTTCAGATCAAGCAGATACAGTCAGCAGGGCGAAAAAGTATGCGATGGAACAGAGTATTAAAATGGTTTTAATGAAGCAAACATTAGCCCATCAACAACAGGTTAGTTGCAATTTTTTTAAAAGGTCTAACAATGGGAAATTTAATTACTTTCTGCTTCACAGAAAAATAAATCTTACCAGAGACACCAAGTATTAGCTTTGTTGTGCAGGTCAGTGCGTGTATTATTAGACACGCCCGCTCAGGGGGCGAGAGCTCGCCCCCCTATAAATTATGTTTGTCTTGTGTTATCAAATGCCATCTTTTTACAGCAAATGGCTAGCCAAAGGACTCAAGTCCAGCGACAACAGGCTCTCGCCCTTATGTGCAGGTTAGCATTAACACAGCCATTCAAATAATCTCTTGCATGTTGTAGTATGATGTTTCCAAATTTTGAAGTTGTCGATTAATTATCTGACTAATGATTTTTTGCTGATAAGATCTGACTAATTTTCCTTCTATAATGCTTATTATACAATCAGTATTGGTTTAATAATAGTTTTCCAATTTAGGGTATACGTAGGAAGTATCAGTTTTGAATTGAAAGAAGACACCATCCGACAGGCGTTTCTACCTTTTGGTCCTATTAAATCTATCAACATGTCTTGGGATCCAGTCACACAAAAGCATAAAGGTTTTGCTTTTGTTGAGTACGAAATTCCAGAGGCTGCACAATTGGCACTAGAACAAATGAATGGAGTTATGATTGGAGGACGAAATATTAAAGTCGTTGGAAGGCCCAGCAATATGCCACAAGCACAATCAGTGATTGATGAGATTCAAGAAGAAGCTAAGAATTATAATCGTATTTACGTGGCTTCTATTCATCCTGATTTAACAGAAGATGATATTAAGAGGTAAGTTTTGTGGTTTTTTGATTTGATACACCTGTTTACTATGGTTAAAAAAAAACAAGTTTAACATAATTTATTTTCAGTGTATTTGAGGCTTTTGGCCCCATTATATACTGTAAACTTGCGCAAGGCAGTTCAGCACATAAGCATAAAGGATATGGTTTTATAGAGTATGAAACTGCTCAAGCATCCAGTGAAGCCATTGCCAGCATGAATCTTTTTGATTTGGGAGGACAGTATCTTCGAGTTGGTCGGGCAATCACTCCACCTAATGCTCTTATGGGACCATCGACGGGACCTAGTGTTATGCCTACTGCTGCAGCTGTTGCAGCAGCTGCTGCCACTGCCAAAATTCAAGCAATGGATGCTGTTGCCAGCAACGCAGTTGCATTAGGATTATCAAAGTTAGCACAGTCTCCTTCATTACCAGTGGTTCAGAGCTTAGGAACATCCATTACCACTACTTTAACACCAGGGATTATACCACCTCCTGGTGTGGCTATACCTCAATTACAAAATGTATCCCCAACTCAATCTTCAATAGTAACTTCGGTCAATTCATTACCTCAACCTTCTGTTGCAACAATTCCTCCGCCTGCAGTAGTCACGCCTACACTTGTTCAACCTCCTCCTACAAATAATGCAGCTCAGGAAGCGATGAAAAAAGCTCAAGAAGCACAAATGAAACAACAAGAAGAATTACAGAAAAAATTGTTGGACCAGAATGAGCCTCAAACATTGCAGCAGCAAGAAAACATGTCAATTAAGGGTCAAAATGCGAGGCATTTGGTTATGCAAAAGTTAATGAGGAAAGTTGATTCAAAGGTTGTGATTTTGAGAAATATGGTGGGACCTGAAGATGTTGATGAGATGTTGCAGGAAGAAATTCAGGAGGAATGCAGTAAATTTGGAATTGTCGAAAGAGTTATAATTTATAATGAGAAACAATCAGAAGATGATGAAAATGCTGAAGTTATTGTGAAGATTTTTGTTGAATTTTCACTTACACATGGTAAGAGGTCCTCATTTTTGTCTTTATTTATATCAATTTCTTGTCACTTGAAAAACTTACTAATTTTTATTTGAGAATTTATATTTTTATGTTTGTTTCATGTAGAAGCAGAAAAAGCAAGAGATGCCTTGAGTGGAAGATATTTTGGAGGTAGAATGGTGCAAGCTGCACTTTATGATCAAACACTTTTCGATCACAGTGATCTTTCAGGGTGAAATGTGTTATAGTTACAATATTTCCTACTATGTAGGATCCAAAATTTTAATTAAGAACTTTCTGCGGCAGTGTCCTTTAATTAATTGTAAATGGCTTCATTTAGATTTAAGAATATTAATGTTCTTTTTTTAATTCATTGTTATTTTACAGTGTTTTCAGATTGGTTTTTACTATATTATATCAGTTTGACTCGTCCAATGACTAGCATAACTAATTTTTTATGTTTCTGAAATAATCCAATTTAAGTATTATCAGTTTAAAAATTATTTTAATGAACTGGTAAATAATGACTGCATATATTTTTATTTGTGAAAAATGACCCTTTTCCAGGGTCGATATCTTTGATATTTAATGTCTGTAACATAAAAGGTGAAAAAATTGAGTTACTATAGTCTTCATTGGACGAGTCAAGTTGTAATCAATTTTGCTTCAACCACTTTTTACTGCTGTAAAATATATTCTAAGTACTTTTTTCAAAAAGAGAAAAGCATTCAGGATAAAGTAAAACAACTGATAAATGGTGAAAACCAATCACAAAACCCTGTAAATGCCTTAGAATATCCAAATTAGATTTAATAAAATAATTGTGAACTGTATAAATTACATTTTAGATTAAATACTAATTTATTTCTATAACAAATTTACATAATCAACTATTTTGTGGTTTACCAGGCATTATTTCATATTCCGGTCGTTTTGGAAAACTTTCCATTCCTTTATTTGAAATGATCATTTTGCCAGCTTTTGCATCTATTTCCAAAGCATTTTTCTTTTTCATGTCCATGATTGCAAGGTTCTTCATTAATTCTTCGTCTGTTGGGGGTTCTATTCTTCGTCCTCTTAACCATGATTCCCATTCAGCTGGCATTTCTTGCTCAAAATCTTTATTAACTGGTTCAAACCAGCGCGATGGTTTTCTTTTGCCTATTGAAGGATTTGCTGCGATTTCATAATATTTATTACCAAAATAGTCGCTTCCTTTTAAAGTTCCAAAGAATTGTCGAGGTTTTATCGAATTTATAAAATTTTTAAATATCATTGCTATTATACTTCGCGGAGGTGGGTGAGACATTGCTAAGTTAATTAGAACTTGTGGATTAGTTTCAATAAGATATCTCGTTGCAACTGTGGGGTTTCTGGGAAGCTGTATTAGTGAATTCACAGGTGTATGATTAATATAGCTATCACCTTTAAAAATAATTTACGAATGTCAAAATATTGCGTTTTTTAATTCTTACCAAAACATATTTGCTAGGATTGGATGGCGTCCTTCACGTCAGAGCCGTCTCTGAAAAAAAATAATTTATAAATTTCTAGTCGATTTTAACAATGCTAGAGCATAACACTGATTTTAATTATTTGTGGATATCCAAAGTTGTCAAAACTTGTTGGAAAATGTTCTGCTATCGAGAGAAGAATTTACGAAAAGCAAAAATTATTGCATTCCAGACCTGTTCATGATGTCATTTACAGGCGTGGTGCAGAAAGGGGGTCGGCGATTGGTAGTGGAAAGAATTGGCATGGCTGACCGTTTTGACGAATATGATAAAATACAAATGTGACAAAGTATTAGTTTATGTTAATGTGAGTTTATAAACTGTGTACAAACAATTACAATTAAAGAGTGATCAGATTTTGAAAGTATGTATACGAAAACTTGATCTTGTAATGTGGACAGGTTGTTGGCCATAAACTTGTGTTCTGACATTTCCTTTCACCTATCATAAGATCTTTAGTTACTGCAAAAATTGACGAACATGTCTTAAATGATTGAAATTAATCGTTTTCGAGACTAATTGTTAGCAATAATAATACAATATGGTCAAAATGATATTCTGTCAGATTCTCCTTATTTGCATAGTCTACTTTAGTGCTGCTCCTACATTCTTGTAAGACCGTTCCACTGGTACATTAATGCAAAAAAGTGTTTTTTAAAATTATTTCGGCCAAATTTGTGCCATTTAACCTACAACTGTCAATTTTACATTTCCGAAAAAATGTAACCGTTCTAAAAAACGTAATACCTACATAATCTTAAACCTGGGATTTTGTTTAGCAATAAAGTTAAGAAACATTTATTACTTATAATTATCATCATTTACAGGCGATGTCATCACGATAAAGAATCAAGTCAATATGTAAAGGTGCATTGGTTTGACAACAAAAATGAAAAAATGCGGGACAATAATTGATTTATCTAGTGTAATTTTGTTAAATGGACTCTGAATATGTCTTTCTTTAACAATATAAAGAAAGTGCTTCATTTTGGAGGCAATGATGCGAAAAAGAAAAAAGTATTCAACAATGTCCGCATGGATTGCGATCCTGAGGAGTTTTGGGACATGATTGGTGAATTAGGTGATGGAGCATATGGAAAAGTTTACAAGGCTCAACATAAACACACAGGCCAGCTGGCTGCAGCAAAAATGTGTCGACTGGATGGTGAAGATGACTTGTCAGATTTTATGATTGAAATCGATATTTTAACAGAATGTAAACATGGCAATATAGTTGAACTGCATGAGGCTTTCCAAAGAGAGCAACAGCTCTGGATGCTAATAGAGTACTGTGATGGAGGCGCAGTCGATAGCATCATGACTGAATTAGAGAAACCACTTATGGAACTTCAAATTGCTTATGTGTGCCAAAATATTTGTAAAGGACTGCAATTCTTACACAAGACACATATCATTCACAGAGATCTTAAAGCTGGTAATGTCCTTCTGACCATGGCCGGTGGTGTTAAGTTAGGTGAGTTCTAATATTTATAACAATTTGATTATTTAAAATAGGGTTAATTAGAGTTAAACAAAAGTCAAAAGGTCATATTAATTGCTCGAAGCAATTATCCATTTTATTTATAGCGTTATGAACAATTTTATAACTTAATGGGTGATTGTACTGATCTTCTTTACATTGTTTCAAGAATAACCTTGTTTTTATAAGGACAAGGTCGTTTTGAAAGTAATTTGCACTTGTTATCATTTCAAAAAGCTTTTTCAAATGGTTGTTTTAAGTGAAAGGCGTTTTGATGTTTCATTGAAAATGAGATGAGTCAAAAGTCCTTCCATACAGGATATACAGCATAATATTTTACCAACAAATAATTTTCTTTAGTGGCATAGTTGGTATTGGAAGTCAATAATATTGAATTATTATGTTTGATTTCACCAATTATTATTAAATTGAATCATATATTAAATCCATAGTAACCATTTGTTACAGTTTTAGCAACAGTTGTTTTTAACTATCTATTAGGGGCCGGCCGGTTGTACAAACCACAATTATGCTGAAACCTAATTAAGCTTTAAATTTAATGTGTGTTGTACTGCTATCGTTTGTAGTTGGCATAGCTAAACTTTGAATTTCAATAGGCATTCATAAGAAAAAAGAAAAGTTCTTGGAAAATTTGTAACAAGAATTGAATAATTTTTTGGGAGAGGTATTTAAATTTAAAGACATTCTTAAAAAATAATATTTTCACTAAATGTTGCAGAATCACAAATCACTGATCATAAAATCAGTTTGTTATAGCACGATATTTATTAAATTCATTTTAACCTTTTCGACCCTGCCGGTGACAAATGCCACTATATACCAAAAACGAGTTTATATGCCTTTAGATACCTTCAGATTGTATATTTTCTCTAAAAAGTAGTAGGTCGATCTTACTGTAGGGTGAACTCACCTGTTGGCAGCCTTTTAATAGAATTTCGAGATCATATCTGACGAACAGATGAGATGTCACGTATGAAATATAAACATGCATCAGAAATGCCCTAGTCTCAAGTATAAGATTTAAAAAATATTGATTTGCCAGTAAATATATGGTTTACCGGTTCTCAGCCGAGGGGTGTATTTTGGTCAACCGCCCTCGCATTTCTTATCAAACAATATGTATATATCAGAGAACATTACAACAGGTTATGGTGATACGCTCAGTTCTATCAAATTTATATTTCAAGTGGACGTTTTCGGTATAAAAGTTTAAACTACGACAAACGTATGCTAAATTCGCCAATGTTAAATAAAGATCGACGATTGTAGGCGTGTCTGGACGTAACCACCTTATTTCTAGAAATTTTTCATAAAACAAATCGTTGTATTGTTGTTTAGTGTTTCTAGTAAAGTCGTGTTTTTTTGAATTTTCTAAATTTATATTTTTATTGAGGACCCTTTAGATAATTTCGAAAAAAATGCGCTTTACCTATTAACAGTTATCTTTTTTAGGAACTTTTGTACAAATTTGGTACGACTTTTATAAAAAATAAGCTTAGGAAATTGAAAAAACGGTTTCGTGTCTAGCCTTAAATACAAAATACAGGGTGATGAAAAAAGACGCATGTGGTTGATATAGGAGCAATGCTTTCTGTTGAACCATCGTGGAAATCGCCACAAAAGTGGTCTAAGTAAATTCTGTTTAAAATTTAAACAGTTTGTCTAATAGCACAACGTGGCAATACTGTACATATTTCTTTTTCTAAAGAATAACATTCAGGTAGGCCTACTTCTTGTATCTAAGCAACCAACACCGACAGATATTGTCACTTGCATAAGATAAGCAAATGTCACGCTGACAACTTTTTTTATTTCAAAAGAATTTAATGTAATTAAACAATAATAAACAGGTAATTGAAGGGCTGTATTCAAAAAGTCCCTAAGTGACGTTGTAGAGATTTTCTACTATTTGCGCTATTTCTGATAAGAATGAATGAACTTTCGATCGCACCTACTGATTTCCGTTGAAAACGTCCCTAACCATGTTATTTAGTGAAAACAGATCAAATCAAAATCGAAGCAACGTAATTTCCAGATCAAATTGAAACATAAAATTTTAAATATTTCAGAATATGTCGCGCTAATCCTCGTATGCTGCACCAGGGTAGTTTTAATCGTTTCCACAACTGCTTCCTCCAACGCTGGTGTACGAACTTCACGAGGTCGTCCACGGTTTACAGAAATCGGCATTATTTGCCCATTTCCTCTTAATCTTTGTTCCACTCTTCTAATTACCTTAGCATCTGGATGACATCAATGTGAATACAGTAGCATATTCTGTAGCAGTTTCGGATGCGTTATTATCTGTTGCACCCAAGCGGAGCAACATGTCTAGATATTCATTGAAATTGTATTCCATTTTAAAACTTTTTAGAACAGTTGACTTGTATCGTTCAAATTTGACAAGGGAACTGACATTAGAAAGTGAATTATTGTTGCCACCGTTGCCTAGGAGATTTGCGATGTTGCGACATTGATACATTTTCCCCGGAGCCAAGAAACGGTACTCTAACATCGGTAATAAAGTTCGTTTTAATAGATTTTTTACATTTGTTTTAAAAGCACCATCAACTACACCAAATTTAAACTCTAACAATGAAATTATTACAAAATTGTTAGTCATATAGATTTTTATTGTCTGAATAGGAAAGCTATAACTTGGTGAAGAGACAACAAATTCCATTTTGGTTTTCAAATTCGTGTTTCGTTAGAAATCGTCTATAACATGTAGCTAAGCAAATGCGCCTATTTCTCATCACCCTGTATAATTGATATAATCATATAATTTTTTTAAAAGGCCGCGAACAGGTGGCGGTCGAATAATAGATACGTTCACCCTAATACAAACTAAGCAGGAAAATTACCAATGGTTAGATTGAATTTTTTCGCCAACGTTTCTCAGGAACAGGTAGAAGAAATTTTTTTTTTCGATAATTTCAAATTTTGGTTGGAATACTTCTGAGACAATTTTAAATAAGTTTTGGGCTTCTTGGCGGCTATGAATTTTAAAACGTACATCTGTTTTTTCTTCATATTTCAGTTAAATTTAACCTTTTGCATAGAAATTATAGTAAAGTAATAACTGAAAATTTTACTGGTTGCTGTTTTCATTAGGCTACTCTAATGAATAATTTATTTACAATTATTCAGACATGATTATAAAGGTTGGATGTCATATGCACAAAAAAATAAATCTCAAGAACTGCTTATTTTCAAGGTTAATAGTATAAGAAATAATTGAAGGGTACACGGGAAGAACGATCAGAGTCCATTTTTCTTGAAATTCAACTTTTAATACTATTTGGTAGAGAAATTTGTAAGCTTTCGAAATATTCTCGTAGATTTTATGAGAGAGTGCTGCAAGTCCATCAAAATAAAAAGTTTCGAACCTTGCCGGAGTATATAGGAATTTCAAATATTAAAGCTCGAATATCTCGACAAGACGAACATGTGACTGTGTTCGTTCTTCCCGTGTACCCTTCAATTGGTTTACCGTGTTATTGAATTAAATTTTATAAAATTGTTATGAAAATGTTATGAATTGTTTTTTTTTTCTTGATTGCTTTGTTGGCGGGGAAAATTCGATTAATTAAATCATACAGTACTATCGGCATTGACAAATTGATGTTTATCGTCCTTAATTTATTATTATTCTTAGTTTACTCGTCCCTGCAGAATATCACAGATACAATGGAATCCGGTTATTATAATCACGGATAACGTTATCAATCGGCTGTTGTTACCACAATTCGTCTGTTTCAAAACCCTCCATATAAAATTAATTAATACAATCCCCTTATTATAATTAAATTTCGGCTATTCTTATCAATTGTCGGGATGACCAGTAGGAATTCTTAACAAATTCCTACTATACCACGAACTGATTTGAATTGATTCAGTTCATATCATGAATACTATATTATATTGCAGGGGTGGCCAACCTGCGGCTCGCGAGCCACATGCGGTTCTTTGAAGGATTATTTGTGGCTCTCGATAAATGTACCCGAGTTCCCTTTTCATTTTTGTGCTATTATATTTTAAAAAATTATTATCGTTCCGTATGTGTATGTATTTAATTGCGGCTCGCGAAAAATTTCAAATTTTGAAAAATGGCTCGGACTATCAAGGAGCTTGGCCACCCCTGCTATATTGCGTTCGCGTAGATTTTGGGTCACTCAAAACTCCTTATTTGGCGATTATTATACGTTGTAACCGAGTTCAACTGTGACTGTGACGTACGGTGGAGAGGAGTATATGGCAGAGTGTGACATAGGGGCTGTGACATCATTAATTTTTGAAAACAGCTAATGCATAACATTCATTTATACTCACAATCTGTAGTAACAATTATCATGTTTTTTTAATATTATGTGTTTAACTAGAGATTCTAAATAACAAAATAGTTTACTGGTTCAAAAAATTTATTAATAACTTTCATTAACGAAGTGTCACGGTGATCCTTAAAACAATTTGCTACGTGGACAATTCGTAGTAACCGGTATAAAATTCATTAACGTGTCCAGGGTTCTCCAAATCGTAATAAAGAAAAATCCAGTAAAAACAAGTTTGTTTCCACAAAAATTACCAGATCAACAATTACATTGTTATGCATGGCAGTGTCGAATAAATATAATTGACTAAACTAACAGATGTTTTAGCACCTCTAATAAAAAGAGTTCATCATTAGTGGTGTATTGGGGCAGCTTTCGTTTTAGCCGGGTGCGTCGAAATTATTACTGCGCTTATGCTAAACTTAATACATATTCACAGAATGCGAATTTACCTGATTTTATAATAGTCCAGTCAATTTATACGCAAAAAAGGACTCAACCTTGCAAAAGGTAGGTGCATAAATTGATTGGGCTACTATAAAACCAGGTAAATTTAGCAACAAACTACTATTTTATAACTTATGCTAGAAATCTGAAAATAGTTATTTATTTCTAATTTTTAATTATTAGAAATTAAAAAAAAAAAAATGAGTCTAAAATATTTTCTTCTATATGAGCCTCATTTGTAGCCGTGTTATATATTAATGTCTACATTAGATACATCGAGTTGCTTTTGAAGATATCGACGGTGTCATGCTGAAACGACTTAAGCGACGAAAATTCGAAATTGAGCTAAATACACATCTGGAAAGAGGAGCTTAAGACAAATCTATTCGTATTGTTAATTAGATCGGCACCACATGTTTTAAGGGAGACTTTTGCCGATTTTAGTAATTAAATTAAAAATCGGCAGTGATCGGTTGATCACTCTGCGATTCTACATCTAAGGATTAGGTTCCAATAAAATTATGTTTTGTAATTTTTTCAAAAATCTGCTAATGAAATAATATAAAAAATCATATTTACCTTTAGATTGAAAAGCCTAATTCACTAGTTTAATAATTGAAACTCTAAAATTGACACGAATAAAAAAGTGCAAATATCGATACCTTTTTACCAAAGTATCGTAAGCCACATCTGTCAAATTTTGCAGGAGACAACTTTCTTGTCCACAAGGTCATTGCATGTGACTATCTTGGTACTTACGATAGGTTTATTGTGTTCTTATCACCATAAAGAATAAACTGATGGGTATATTACTCTTCCAGAACAAGCATTTAGTCCGATATTTACGATATAATGCAAAATCTCAATTTCGCTCAAAATGTCACTTACGATACTTTGGAAAAAAGGTATCGATATAATACAAAAATGTTTCAATTTTTATTAATGTTAAGAGCGCTTAAGAAATACTTGCCATCCTTGTTTTAATTCTGCAATATTTGTGCCCTGCATATTGTCTACAGTATGTAACCAGTGTACACTACTACCCCGGTTTACGTTGCCACGGTTTACGCAGGCGCACGATACAGTGCGCCTGCGCGGTAATTTTCTTCAGTCGCTGTTGCGTTCTTATTGCAATTTAATTTAATTTTTAAAAAATATTTTTACATAATACAAAATTGAAACAATATTTCACTGTTAAGTACTGTTTTCAATCTTATTGTATTTGTATTCTTTTTTTATTTCAAATACTTCATATGATAATTTAAAAAACGTAATTGACCGCGTTTTACGTTTGATTCGCCTAACGATTTTTTTGCCACGCATTAATCGCGTAGAGCGGGGTATTACTGTACACTTACTTAAGTCCTCTTAATTTTATTTAGTTACATTTAAATTAAATTAAAGATTACAAAATATTCATTAGTTTACAAAAAGTAACTTTTTTATTACATAATAAATGTATAATCCTTTCTTCTTTTTACAGCTGATTTTGGTGTATCAGCAAAAAACAAATCGACACTGCAAAAACATGATACTTTCATAGGAACACCATACTGGATGGCACCAGAAGTAGTATTATGTGAAACTTTCCGCGATAATCCTTATGATTTTAAAGTAGATATATGGTCGTTGGGAATTACATTGATTGAACTTGCTCAAATGGAACCACCCAATCATGAAATGTCGCCGATGCGAGTGCTCTTAAAAATTCAAAAATCCGAACCACCAAAATTAGATCAGCCTTCAAAATGGTCAAAGGAATTTAATGATTTCGTCGCTAAGTCCTTAATAAAAGATCCCCAAAAACGACCAAATTGTGATGAATTGCTTAAGCATCCATTCATAAATTGCACGTTAGATGCTAAACCAATTAGAGATTTACTGTTGGAGTATAAGGCTGAAGTTGTTGAAGAAGATCTTACCGATGAAGATGCAGAGGTAGGTTGTTTGCTTTGTTTGTTATGGTCTTTTCTGTAATTCTTACGCTTTGTAAATACTTTCATGCTTAGCGTGGTAGGAAACATCGAAAACATAAAGAATTATATCAACGAATAGGTAAGTTTGCAGATTATTGTAGATAAATCATGCTACTGTGTACCTCTTGGAATTAAGTGATGAGACCCACTTAAATTAGATATACACCTGTAGCAAGGAGACATCCCATATACAGGAATACATTGCATAGAACGGTTTTAAACAGTTCATACTAGTTATGCTAGTTATAGTTTTGAACTTTCAAAATTTGAAATGTTTTAATTGCATTCTGTATTGACTTTGCACTGTTATCGTTTAATCCTACGTGATTTCCTTTGTATTTTTTGTTGCATTCTAATTGCCCTCTACTTTTACCTATGTTTTGTCGGTCCAGATCCAGAAAAGAAAAGTTGTAGGTAGTATTTTGCACATATACAGTTTTTTTTTTTTGGCACACATTAAGCATACTATGCAAGGTATTCCTGTAATTTGGTATTATTTGATATTTTCATGGCTTATTTGTTGTGCATGCGGCTCCCCGGGTTCTCCTTCACCTGGTATGTCCATTCAGGTGAGATTGCTCTCCTCATGGATGTTGCTTAATTTTGATAGCTTCAGCTTGTAAATTGCAAGTTTCTTTAGTGCTTACTGTTTTTATTGACATTTTGTTTTTGATTATAGGACAATCGTACATCGCAAGTTCGTCTGGACATCGAAGGTGACTCTGCTTCTGTACGAAGCAATGAGACGGATGGTAAAGGTATGAACTATTGACAATTTTGCTACTTTTTGCCTCAATATCTGTTTTTTCAGCAGCCACTGTTGAATCTCCAAAACGTGAAATTGAGGTTGACACTACGGATCGTAAAAAATTAAAAAAGGAAGATTCGACTGAGTCAGCTCATTCTGTAATCAGCAGCACTTCGTCAGATGTTGATAAAAAGTTGGTAAGTTGGTTTCCTGTTGTGATTTTGCATTACTTACATCCGGTTTGCTATTAATATGTTTTTAGAATGAAAAAAAAGAAGATGTGCAGCGTAAAAGTTCTAGAGATAAGGGTCCTGCACCATTACCACCCATTATGATACCGCAAGTGGATGCTGAAAAAGATAAGGGGCCTTTCCATCCTTCATTTCTTCCACCTGTTCCGTTACCTGTACTCCCCACACCGCCATCTTCTCCACTTACTCCACCAATTACACCACCATTGTTACCACAAATTCCGCCAAAAATAATTGAAATGGAAAAAGAGGAAAATATAAAAAATGTTCCAAGTAATGAAGTGAAGGAAGATGTTACACCAAACGATATGTTGGACGCTACAATTGATATACCTGAACCTTTTGTTGATTTTCCACCTCCTATTGCTGAACAACTGTCACTTGAGAAAATAGTTATGGATGATATGGCTGTTCGTCTTCCTAATTCTTCACCTACTTCTGAGGATGTACATAATTGGGTTGTTGTTTCAACATCACCATCAGAACGCCAGAAGATGAATACATCCACCATAACAATTATATCAGATCTTCCAGATCCATCAAACAGTTTAGCGGCTAACATCAGTCAGGTGGGTGATATATTTTATGCCATGATTATTTAATATTATTAATTATTATTTAATATTGCTTTAAATAAAAATTAAATTAATGGAAATTCTAAAGAATAAATATTGTAAAAGATTACTTGAGAAGAATGAACAAGTTTAGATATTAAGATTTTTCAGAACTATATATTTACTTGTGTGTATTGGCCTCTTCATTTTCCAAATTTTAACATGTTACACAAACATTGATTGGACACATACACATATTGCAAAAATAGATTTAATTTGTTTCCTGACAAAAAAGATCACATGGGGGGGGGGATAATACACAGTCGAGAAACTATAGTTTCATGGGTACCAACAAGTGGGTGACCCTACCTTTCGCCTCCGGTTAACTTTTTTTAGGGTTACCTTGCACAGTAATACCCGCGCTAAGTCGAGTTTCCCTGTAACTCAAATTATACCAATTGCACCAACCTTTTACTATCAAAGTGACCCCCTATAACTCAAATTCTCTATAACTCTCAAACAGATGTTTTGAATTTTAAGATCCAATTGTATGTAACAATACTCTGTAATTGTTGAATGAATACAGTGAAACCTCGCATTATGAACCGCTCCAATAAACGAGCATCTCCCTTAAATGGACAAATTTCCTGGAACCAAATTAATTCTTATAATATTGATATATATCCCTTAATCGGACAAGGACCGATCGTAAATGTCCGCTTATGGGATAAAATGAGCCCCTGAGAGCAAAAGCACTTTTCCAGTTCTTTAAGTTGAAAACTATTAACTAATCAAGTGATTTAAGTGTAGTTCAACTATTTTTCAAAAGACAACATCGTCGGTGCGAAGTCAAAACCTCGTAATTTATGGGAAACTGAAACCCAGAACTCAAGTTTTCATAAAAAAAAAAGAAAAAAAAAGACCACTTTTGCTCTCACCGGCTCAAATATGTGTAGAACATAAAATAACAAAAATGACCAAAACATTAAAATTTTCAGGTTACGGTTGTGACAACACATCCCCCAGTGATAGTTGATAACATGCACAGTCTCTCACGCTCCTCTACATCGCCTAGTGCAAACAGTGAGGTTGTAATCGTGGCAAATGATACCAACAAAACTCATGTCAATGAGTCATCAACAGATGATGAGTGTTGTCCGTCCTTAGATTCGCTTGAGTATCCACCCCCAAGTGAATTTCGAGATAAACCATTAAATGCTAAAAAATTAGATGAAAGTGAAGTGTTGATAGTTGATTCTAGTTATGTTATTGATTCCGGACTTGATGTTTCTGAAGATAATTCAAGATTATTAGATACAAGTCATGTTTCTGTAGTAAAAATTGACGAGGAAAAAGTGCAAGTGAAAGATTCAGCTTCATTTTTATATGATAAAAGTGGTGGTGATAATTTAAGGGAATCAATTAGTGATCTTTCAAATATATCATCAGGAAAAAGTGCCAGTAGTAAGAGCGATTATGGTGACGAGATTCGGGGAACTTCAATAATTTTAGATGGTTCAGATGATTCAATAAAACATAAAATGAATGGACAAATCGTTCATTCATTAAGTCGTGATAATTTGTATAACAAGAATTTGAATGGAAAAATTTATAATGAGTATGAATCAGGTCACAGTGACAGTGGTTCAGTGAGAAGCAATGATTCCAATCGACGTCCTATTTCAGGAGCAAGTAAAAGTATTGAGCAATCTGATGGGGAGAGTATTTCTTTAGCTAGTCATGATAGTCATGGAAGCAATAATAAGGAACATCGAAGTGAACGTCTTTCAGAGTCTGGAGAGATTGAGGATGAACCTGTAACTTTAAGAACTAAACGTCCAATTCGTTCTAAAGAAGATATAGCCCTAAGTAATTTCAATAGAAAAACTCGCAAACGTACTCGCAAGTTTGTTATTGATGGAGTTATGATTACAACCACCACCAGTAAAGTTATTTATGGGGATGAGGATAATAGTATAAATGATCCTCACATTTTTAGAAAACAGGAATTAAGGGAATTAAAATATTTACAAAAACAAGAACAGAAACAATTCCAAGATTTGTCTTTCAAAGAAAATTTAGCCACTGAACAGCAAGAAAAACGTTTTGAACAGGAAAGATTATCTTTGGAACGGACTTATGAAAGTGATTTAGAAATGTTAAGTCGCCAACAAAGGTTGCAAATAGAAAAAGCTGAAGCCCAACAAGAAACTGACTTACGTGCCGCTTCAAAAAGGATTCGTGCAGAACAAGAGCGTGATTTAAAACAGTTTAGAGAAGGTTTAAAACAGGAATTAAGGTTATTGAAGGCTGAAATAGACCGCTTGCCTAAGGAACACCGAAAGAATGAATTTAAAATTCGTAAAGAGAAATTGGACACTGAACATTTAGATCGTGAAAAGTCTTTTTTGGAGAAGTTAAATGAAAATCATGAGAGCTCATTAAGAAGAATGAGTGATTCACATCGTGAACGTATTGCTCTAATGGAAAGGCAATTTTTACAACAGAAACAGCAGTTGACAAGAACTCGTGAGGCTGCGTTATGGGAAATTGAAGAGAAGCAGATACATGAAAAACATCAGTTGATGAAGAGACAACTGAAAGATATCTTCTTCTTGCAAAGACACCAAATGTTGATTAGGCATGATAAGGAAATGGAACAAGTGAAGCGAAGAGCAGCACAAAAAGAAGATGAACTTTTGAAGAAACAAACTGCTGAAAAACGTTCGTTACCTAAGAGAATCAGGACTGAAATGAAAGCCAGAGAGTTAATGTTTAGAGAATCGATGAGAATATCCATTTCAGGCACTGCTGATCCGGAGCAGGAGAAAAATAGGTTTAAGGAGGTAATGCATAATAAGATGTTTAATTTCTTAATTTGTATTCGTCCATTAGTTTCAGGAAAATGAAAAACGCCGTTACCAAGCAGAGCAACAACGATTTGAGCTTAAACATCAAAGACAGTTAGAAGAACTTCGAGCAATGAGTGATGCGACCATAAAGGAATTGGAACAACTTCAGAATGAAAAACGCAAAATGTTGATGGAGCATGAAACCCTCAAATTAAAACAACGCGAAGAAGCGTATGCTAAGGAACTCAAAGAGTGGAAGGCCCAGCTGAAGCCACGTAAACAGGTATGCGTTAAGTGTATTTTTTTATTTATTTATTTGTTTGCATGGCTTAAAATACTAACATGGCATGCGTTACTTCTTTTAGAAATTAGAAGAAGAATTTATTCGTCAGTTGAAGATGGTTCGATATGTAGAATATTTACCAAAACTTTCAATTGTTAGTTCTACCGATGCATCCTTGATCATTTCACCCACTCCCACTATTCCTAGTCGTAGGTCAAGTTGGGGAGACATTAGAACGTGGAACAGTGATTCAAATGGAACGAATAGGTCCAGTGTCTTTCTGTCCTTTCCTGATAGTGAACCTTCCAATCGTGATTCCTTAGTTTGAAATTGAGGAGTCTGCTGCAGTACATTTGGTGCAAGAACGATGCTGCTGCAGGAGCTGCGTCATTATTGCAGCAAATGCTGTGTGACGCATCTCCATTTAGACACAGTAAAAGCATACCCAGCTGTCTAATCTGCGTCGATTGTGCACCAAACGATGGCCAATATTTCAAATTAAGTCATCGATTCTCATTAAAAATGGAGCTGCATCGTTCTTGCAGCATACTCCTCATTTGTATTATGTTTTTTGTTGGAGCAAGTTGCAGTTCTGTCTTTTTTTATTTTTCTGTTCTATGTGATAGTGTAGGGTTGGTGGTGGGTATTTTTTTTTGTGTATAGCGCCTTCATTGTACCTTATTGTAATTTTAATTTCCTTTACTTCCAATTTTCAACCAATACATTTTTGAAGGTTGGTCTTTAATTACTATTTTTAATTAGTGTTTTTCAAAATAATTTAAAAAAAGTACAGTTTGTAAAAGTCTAAAGTATATGTACACAGAGCATTTTGAATGTCTAGGAATAAATTTATCTAGATTGTTGACGTAAAAATAAGAAAATTAAGCAAAATAGTTTAACACAATTTAAAATTTGTATGTTTTTATTTTTCACTCAATAGCGCTTAGCGGTACCATATGGAGCCACAAAACGCCCCCACTGAAAATGCTCTTGAACCTTCTTAGAAACTTTTCTTATTGTCAGATAATTTTTTAAAAAAAATTATAAACAAAAAACTATTTGGAGCGCTGATGGGTTAATGAAAATAGAGTCTTGAAATTTGCATTTCAAGACTATCAACAGTTTTCGAGAAAGATTTTTTTCAACTTCATTTTGAAGAGTTGAAAATAAGTAAAGGTAAATTTTTGGGCAAAACTAGTTTTGCTTAATCATCATATTTTAAATCAAGAATCTTCAGATAAATTTCTTCCACAATCTTCAGATAAATTTATTCCACAGCTTTTAGATGCATCTGGCCTCTATATATTTTTCAAGGCCCGACTTTAAAGTTTTATTTTATCTATTACTAAATTTATTATCTGTTGAAAAACTAATATTTTTTTAGTGTTTTAAAGAAAGAAGCTGAGACAAAAGTGGTGTATTTGAATCTTCAGATAAATGCTTTTCTGATTTGATTTTTATTATCATAATATGAGAATTATGGGCAATATATTTTTTTACCTTATTAGAATACTATATCAATTATAACAACAATCAATTGAGAAAAGTGGACATTTATTTTAAGATCGAAATATCCCAATAGTCTCTTTAAAATAAAAGAATATAACTACATTTTAATAAATCATTATTCAGTTTATTGGGAATTTATTAGAAAGACACTAATTGATAACAGTAGTTTCTTCAAAGCACCTTTTGTTAATTGTCAATGGTTTCTTGTAGAAACTCGAAGAAATGTTTGCTCAACAATTAGAGGAACAGGAACGAGTATACGGTCCAATAACACCACTGCCTTTACCATCCGATTTACCAGAACTTATTCAAGATAATTCGCGATTAGGTATAGGATCAACTCGAAGTAGTTTATCATCAGTTTCAGAAGGTTAAAACTAGTTAAAACACGGAGTTAATTAAAAATAGTGATGGAGTGTTTTTTTATGCCTTTATTCTTTCTAGGAAATTCTAGACTTATTCTTTTTGTGTGTCCACCGCTTGAGTCATAGCTTAACAGTGGAGGTCCTTAAAGGTCTAGTTATAATGTACATAAAATACATCTTATACAGACTGAGTATTATTATGATTTTAGAATTGTAGAGATTCATGTGTTTACAAATTAATATTTTGGAATGTTTTTAAATTAATTTTCTTTTTACATAAAATTTACAGATACCAGCCACAATCTTAAAGTTTTTTTTTTGTATTATTTCTGTTTTTGTAAATTCTTTTAACACATAAGTTTAAAAGTAAGTAATATATTTTGTTGAGTATATTTTAAGTATGATTTAAGTCAATGTAAAAGGCATCGTTTTAAACCTTTTATGTTGTATCTGAATCTACAAATATCTATACAGACTGACAGGTTTTTATTGTTTTATGCTTTAGAATTAACGGTGTACTAACAAAAGTTCAGAAGGTTTGTTTGTACTACCTTACTTTTATAAATATCAGTATAAGTTTAAGTTAAGAATAAAGGTCGTTCTGGATCAAATTTTTGCACTTTTAGATTTACTGCTCTCATGTTTTAAAAATTTTTCTGACTTCCATTTGTTTAAAAAATTGGAATGTGGTTCAAAGTATTAAAATGTGGGAGCTGTAAGCTTATTGATTTAAATTTTTGTACATTATTAATTTTTTTGATGTGGATTGATCTTTGGAATTTATTGGATGAGCTGAATGTTAAACAAAATTAATGGTGATAAAATTTTATGCTTGCACTATTATACACCATTTTACACTAAAAATGCTTGCAGTCGTTTTTCTTTAGATTGAATGTAAATGAATATCTTTAATTAACAATTTGGATTTTAAGTTGTAGTCGTATAAATGGCACAATTAGGTTTTGAATTCGATATTTCCCTAATTATGCCTGGTAAATTTATTTACTTTATGTACAGTAAATGTATAATATTTTTATGTGCATATTACATTACTAATTAATTATTTTAAATAAACTTATTTAAAAACTAAAACTAATTTCAATTATTATTTTTTTTTATTACAGCAGGCTTGGAAAATGTTTTAAAACAATTGGGATCTTTATTGTTGTGGTTAGAATGAATCTTCAACGTACAGTGAGTGAAAAATTAAAAAAAGAATTGCAGGAAAAAGATAAACATGCTCAATTATTGCAAATTTCCGAAAAAATATGTGAAATCAAGAAAAAGATGCAGGAAAGTGATGGTGTCATTGTAACTACTAAGAATAAGGTTAAAGATATGAAAATGGAAGAATTTGGCCTACAAGTAAGAGCACAGGTGACTACTCGCAAATTGAAATTGTGGAACGCAAAAGTAGAAGAATCCGTTAATACGTTAGTAAAGGTTAGGGAAGAAGTTTATAAAGCAACTGAAAGAAAAATGATTAAAATGGAAAAATTTATAGAAGAGGATCATGTTCAAACAGCTGGAAATGTTGAAGAAGATTTTTCGAAATTTTTGCAATTGTTGAAGGAAAAGACAAAAGTTCATGAGGTGTTCTTGAAGAAACAAGGTGAAGTTGAAGCAACTCAATTATTTAATGTTCTTTCAAAGTGTTGTGAAATTGAGAAGAAAGATGTTTAAATTGAAAATTATCACTTTGTAAAGTTGTGTTCGTATTTTGTATTGTTTAAAATTTGAATTAAAATTTTTGTATATTAAGTTATTTTTAGAGTTTTGTTTTCAATTAAAAAATAAAATACAAAAAGTTCCCAGGTAAGATTTAGAAATTTGTTGGTTCTTTTCTGAATTTTGAATTCTGTTTAATCAAAGAGTAAAATACAAAAGCATTCCCAGAAAAGATTTACAAATTATTTATCTTGTTTGATCATACAAGGAATCTCCAAAAGATGAGTCCTTTAATGACTTTGTTCTGTGAATAACGTTATATAACAGGGGTGGCCAACCTGCGGCTCTTTGAAGGATTATTTGTGGCTCTCGATAAATGTGCCCGAGTTCCCTTTTCATTTTTGTGCTATTATATTTTAAAAAATTATTATCGCCGTATGTGTATGTATTTAATTGCGGCTCGCGAAAAATTTCAAATTTTGAAAAATGGCTCGGATTATCAAGGAGCTTGGCCACCCCTGTTATATAACATGCATGACTGGTCCAGTTGAAGGTAGACCAGATATGAGTTCTGGACAGCACTGCACTTGCATAGGATGTCAATCACCAGGAAGCTTCATTTTGCCAAGTTTCACTTGCAGACTTGAATGGTTCAGTCTTTAGAGTGTAGAATAATATGAACGTAAAACCTTTATTAGTCTCACACTTACTTTCAATAATATAAGGAATCAATATAATATAAGTTCTAATTTATGCTTGGTGGGAACTTATAATCCCATGAGTAGGTAGTACCAAAGAATATTCATTAATATAGAGACGACACTCAGTTTTGTTAGTGCGCAGACTCACTGCTTGAATCATTTTTCTTTTGTCTGTATCAGCTGACCATAGTCGATGCATCAAATATTGCCTTGGGTTTGCGGTTTTATAATGGGCCGACCGAAAGCGAAAGCAGATTATTAAAATGACATTTGCGCATTTCATAAGCAAAAGTTAAATATTTTACATTACCAAATAAAATACGACTATTTATCGATTTTTAACCCCTTTACTAGAGTAAAATAACTATGCAACTAGTCAGTGAGTTGCCCCAATAGCTTTCCAGTTCATAGAAACATGCCAACAAAAGACAATAGTGTCGCCTCTATATTAATTAATACTCTTTCGTAATACCTAATAAACGTGAAACAACTATACCAAAAAAATGCTCTAATTATTAGTGGCAAATAGAAATATGTAAATACTTCTCCTGTTCCAAAAGAAGTGTTCACTTTGAGTACCTACCTACAATGCAAGGGAGCATAGTAGCCCATGGATGTTTTGCGTTTCAAAAAGTTAAAAAGGTGTATGATTTTCATCCGCTGTTTTACTACTTTTTGTTATTATCCGTTGCAATGTAATATTAAATAATTGTCAACCACGTATAAAACGAAATTTATCAAATGATTATTGCTGAAAGTTGCTAAAATAGATTAATTTAGCGTAAGCTTTAATACAGACAACCTTCATACTTTTTTATGATTGGCATGTCCACATTATTACGGTAGAGTACATTCACAGTCTAACAATGTCTAACAATGAAAATAACCTTCGAGGATTTGGTAAAATTCTTACCTATTTACTAGATGTGAAATTTTTTGTATTTTAAAGTATGAAAAAAAGAACATATTTAGAATGTTAGAATATAAAATACGAAATAGGTACACAGAATGAATGCAGAAGTAATTCATAATCTGCAAGAAGGATTTGTTAGTAGGCTTGTTTATTGTCAAAAGGCCGATTGTTTTGATTTAACAATTATATTTACATAGTAAAGGAGTTTTAATGCTTTTGTTACTAATAAAATTTATGCTTTCTAATTTTCAACTTATGGAAGATCAAAAAATTTCATACCATCATTTTGATAATTTAAAAAATGAGGTTGCTATTAAAATAAAATGCCGATGAAGTCATTATTATAAAACAAACGATGATTGGAAATTGGATTTACTATAAAAAGATATATTTTTATAAATTAAAATGTATGAGTTAGAAGATTTTTTTGAAAAACAATTGTTCCGTAATCGCTCTGTAATCGCGCTGTAATCGCTCACCAGATTAATTTTATTTGTTATAAAAATAACTAGTGCAATTACAATGATCTTCAAAAATATGTCTTGACCCATCCTTTTTAAAATTGCTGTGATATCCCCCGATTCTAGTGCTAACCGATATCCTCCTTTACCTGCTGTAAGCATACGGTAGGTGCGACAAATAAGGCCCGGTGGTTGGAATCGATATAATTCATAATTGTAGAAGGCTGCATTTATGCTTATTGCCTTCTATTTATATGTAATATCAACAGATAGATAAAACTTGCCGTAAAATTTTTCATTTCTCGCATCTGTTTAGTAAGTTTAAGCTGCATAATTGTTTTTTCCTTTGCGATTCCAAACTGCTGGCAAAATGGCATTTTCTGTATGGGGTAAGTAAATCGTTCAAGTACTATTGGCTACAAAAGCAAATCAACATTCAAGACTGGCAATGTATGGTGTGCCAGACATGGACTCATGGTGAATGTTTGGGTTATACCGTTTCAGACGTTGAGGAATATATCTGTAGCACATGTGAAAAGCAGCAGGCCTTATTACATCCAGGGGCAGAAATATGGCCCATGTGTAGTCTTAAAAAGAATTTGTTTTTTGTATTTAATGTAGTTGTTTTCACGCCAAACTTTTTTTTGTGTTAAAAATATACTGTATTTATGTCACTTTGTCGAAATATTGTTTATTTGAGATGTTTTTACGAAAATGAAAATTATTTCTCCGTAACCGGGCCTTATTTGTCGCACCTACCTTATATATCATCACAGTGTTCATAATTTTTATAAGTTTTTCCGATTTTTGGGGAATATCACGATTCAGCGAAAATTATTTCACTCATCATATTTTGTTTTCTAGAACGAGTCTTTTTACTCGCATACAAGTACTGCTGTCAGATATTGCTGCAAGATAAACTCAGTTGAGCAATTTGAAAAAATAATAAATAGCAAACGAATTCTTGCACGACTCTGTTGTTGTACCGAGGTTGTTAACAATTCAGAGGTTTGGTTACAAATAAGCAAGACTAATAAAACTAATAAAACATCCATCCATTTTTGCAATAATAATGCTCAATTTTCGAAAATTCATTTTTCCGCGTTCGACATTTATTTTACAGTTAACAAATTGGTTAAATATGACTTTAGGTATTCTAAATTGTAGGTAATTTAACTGCCTACAACATACAATAACTAATTTTCCGAAGAGATGCTAGGATTAAAATTGGTTGTAATATAGACCAAAATAATATTTCTGAGTTATTATTGGATTCCGAGGAATCTTGGAAAACAGTAACCAACATGATGCGGGACATTATGCGTGGAAAACAGCAAGAGGAATTTCGTAGGGAGGAACTCCTCGTCAGAGATGATGTGATATCAGATTCTGACGAAGATTGAAGGTTAAAGGTTGTGTGATTGAGAGAATGAATGTATATGAGGTATTTTGAATATTTTTTTCTTTTTTCGATCCGTTTGAAATTTTTTAGAAACGTCAAAATTTACCAATCGAAGATTTTTGTAATTTTTTTTTGCTCGTGAAGTGTTTATAGTAATTATTAGGAGCAAATAAGTTTCATTTAATTTTGTAAAGTCGCGAGACGGATTCCATCAGTTTATTTGTAAAGTTACGGCGAAAAATGTAAAAATTTTAGAAACGTCAAAAAATTATTCAATATACTACTTTGATTTTGATAGTAAAAATTCTAAGCCTCCTAGGTTTAAAATTTTTAATTATTTATTTATTTCTTTTAATTATTTTTGAATCATATTTAACCAATCTTATTGAGTCATTTAGGTTGTAACGAACATCACAATTAAAGATGCAAGTTCATGTGATGCCTTGACAGCCAGAGGGTCCATTACCAAGGGGAGTCAAGGGTTACCTTCTTCACAATTCAATCTAAGATGATCAAAGAGGGAGAGAGTGATAGAGAGTGTGATTGATAGGTAAAGGAGGAAGAAGATAAAATGAGTAAAAGTGTGTGTGAAAGCAAACTAATAAGAGGCAATTTTTGATGATAGAGGGAGAGAATGATAGGTAAAAGGGAAAGAAAAGGAAAGGTGAAAAAGTGTGAGTGAAAGCTTACCAAAAGATGTGATCTAATGATAAGATGTAAATGGAACTAAACAGTCACTCACCTCGAAGTAATACTTGACGTAATGTTAATGTGGTTCCCGTGGTGAGGAAGACGTATGGAGGAGGAAGTTAGTAGTCACACAGGTTACCTCCTCTTAAAAAAAAAGGTCGTCTAGATTTTTGTAGACAGTAAAAAAGTGAAAAAGACGTAATTTTGAAACTTCTTTGTAATTTGCCAACTTAGCGGCATTTCTTGGGAGTTAGTTTTTTTATATTAGCATTCTACATACCATTCCCCGTCATCAAGCGCAAAAAATTTCAGATAATAACTTTTTTAATTTCGCACGAGTTTTGATCTAATTCGACTGGACATTAGTAATGTTTAATCAGCAGCGTTAAATTTTGATTTTTGGAATTTTCGTAATTCTGTAGAAAGATCTTATCTATAGACCGTCGTGCGGGACATTTGTTATAGTGTGACCATCGATATAGTATTTTTACAACGACACGCTTTAAATATTTTACAACCGGACCTAAATGGATTAGGTAAATGTAATGGACTGCACGTGCCGAGGCTAGACAACTTCGTTAAGGGGCGTATTACAATATTTTTCGTACATAATATAACAAGTAGTCTAAAGTTTCCGATGCAATTTGTAATTTAAAATATGAGTAGCTAAAGTTGTAGAACGTAGAAAGCTCTTAACTGCTTCAAATGTTAGTAAAATGATTGTTTAAATGTGAAAATTTCCCTAATACCAACCCTGTGTAGGTTTACATAAAGATCTGCAGGTAAGCAAATTTGTGATTTACAGGCACACGCCGCTCCTTGAATTTTCATTGTGTACTAAGAGCCCTTTGTAAACTATTTAAAGCGTGTAGTTGTAAAAATACTATATCGATGGTCACACTATACATGTTTTTACTATGAACCTTTGAAGGTCTCACACCTGTGTATATCTACAGCCGCAAAGAAATATTGTATTTTTGAATTTTGATTCAGGAGTTAATTTAGAGCTTTTTACAGTAAATTATTTAATTAATTTAAAAAAAGATTAATTAACGATCAATTAATATTTATTTAATCAAGCGGCACAGCCATTACTAATAATTTCCGTAGATGTCACTGTACAGTAACAAGAAAGGTCCCTGTCTACATATCTCCTAACGGCCCACACGTGTCGCTAGAATCATCAGAAAGGATAACGCTTTTACGCGCTACTCTAACCAGCCAGGCCAGCCGACGTCGATTCTACCTAGTCCCGACCTCGTAAATGAGTCGACAAAACGATGCGAAAACGACTCGGTTCGGACTCAGAAAAGCCGTTACCTCCCGATTAGGATCGACGTCGAGATCCTACGTCGAAACTGCATAAATATGCTACTAGAGAAGTCATTTATTGATGATCAAGTATTTGATATAATGGTTGAGTAAACCAACATTTATAGTTAAAAAGATTTAATACTGAAAAAAAATCACGGTGTAGAAATGAAGCAAAACAAAGTTTTTGTAAACTATTTTGCTTGTGAGCTTGTAAAAAATAAGTCATCTGCGAATATGTACGAAATATTCATTTCCCGCGTTGACAAAAGCGTCGGCGTAGAGACTTAACGCAAATAAACGCGACGTCGAGGCTTCAGTTTGAAAGCGTCGGTGATGCTAACTAGTTAACAAGATAAAAGTTCTAACACTCGTTAATGATACGTAAAAGTAAGTAAGTTCATAAAATTGTTTTCAAATTGTTTTTTCTTTATCAAATTGGTATCCGACTTGACAGTTTATCGATTGAATATAATTCCAACAGGAGAAAATTTCAGTTAAATTTATAACTAAAAAAAAAATTGTCGCGGAACCGATAAAAAATTGTAGCTGAATTATCTGTGAATTAGTGCATCTCTGGGCTTTTCGTCAAGTTAAAGTAAAGTGGTTTAGAACAATATTTATAGAAGTTATCTCTTCCATTAATTACTTTTAAGATTTTTTTGTTAGAATTTTGAAACAATTTTTTTGAAGCTGGAAGTGAAAGTAGACAAATTGGCTGCAACTAAAATTAATTTGTTGCGCAAATCTCTTACGTTTTGTATGGGTTTCGTGAACAGAAGTTAGTCCGGCCAAAAACAAAGGCTATTATTCGTTTTTGCTCGTAGCTTTGCTATTAATATTAATAAGGATACAGGCATAAATTCGTCTTAAAGCGTTGTTAAAGAGAAAATAAAAATTTGATGTTTTGTTTCATTTAATGCGGCAATTAAATATTCAAATTCGCACAAGGTTCCATTATTGTCGAAATAATTCTGTTTATGTTGTAGGTGCGTTTGACAATCAAGAAATTTAAATTTCAATTAAACCCTATTAGATAAGTCGGAGGATATTTCAATTACCTCGCCTATTATCCGTTTTGCATATCTATGTAATAAAAAATTAATTACGAATCTTTTATTTTTTACTTACGCCTGGATACTTATCAACGTCACATTTTTATGTCCATCATCAATCAATATATTTTAATTTTCGTTCGACCGAAATAAAACGCTAATATTTATTTAGTTCCTTTTGATAGCCTTCCTTGTTCGACTGTGATTTCTTTTAAATTCGGCAAGTTTGAGCGAGAAAAATGTAAACGACGGTTAAGGGAGGCGTCGAAACGGGTAGTTTTGCGAATGGAAAAAAAGCCCGAGTATGCAAACTTGTGCAAAACCATTCTATAAAGTGTCAATTGCAGTTTCGTTATATAAATGGTTAATTACGTGCTTGTAAAATATTTTTGCATTCGAAATGCATAAAATGCGGTATTAAGTGATATTGTGTTGGTAAAGAAATGGACAATCGACAATTCGCGCGGTTAAAACCAACAGTTTGAGCGAAGTCTTGTTTATTCAAATTCATTAAACATAAAACTGATTTATGCAGAAATTAGTTAAATATTTATTTGGTACTTTACGAAAAAAGCAACTTTTCACAAATTATTAATGCACTGAGCCTTTTGCGGTCTCTGCGGGAACAGTCATTTATTCATGAATTTATTTAGTACACTATGAAGTTACTTGAAAAGTAAATTTGCCGACAAAAATTAAATTTAAATGTCTTATAATATTTTCAGTTCTTAATTGAAGAAAAGAAGAATAGTTGCTAGCAAATATTTTAAACTTAAAAAAATAATTTTATTTTCATTGCCATGTTTTTTTTTGTCTCCGATTGATGTTTTAATCGATGGAAGATGAGGATTTAAATAATGATAAGTTAAGCTGCAAGCACACTTTCAGTAGACAAATTTATTGCTCGTGATGCATTTAACTTTAAATGACAGTCATGTCTTCATAATACGTTTTTATTCCGAACGCAAGGCATCTGCATTTTGATAAATTTTTTCAGTTCTTCTAGTTAGTATATTGTATTCGTTTCTTTTTTTTTTGTATTTACAAATTCATCAATATTGAAATTAGGTTTGTATTTCGAATCTTGGCATTTTGAGAAATCAAATTGTGTTCGTTTTGCCTTACAATTAGTTATATTTGATTTAGAAACTTTTGCTAATTCATTATTTGTTACTTAATTTTCTAAAAATGCCCGATCAAGAACAATATTGTGAAATAGGAACTTCTCTTTTTGCCAAGTTTTTTTTACTTAAATATTTGTAACTTTTTCAAGGTTCAAAATTCGCTTACAATAAACGTTAGGGGACTAGTCAATTTTGTTGGTGATAATCGTTTATTCATAATATCCTTAAAATAATATTATTCGATGAAAATTAAAGATAAATAATAGGTATTCAATACACATTATTTCAAAAGTACACCGACAAGTTGAGGAATATGATAGGTACCTCTCTTTAAACTAAAGAAAAAGGTTTATGTGACCAGTGGTTCAATAATACCTGAATCATCAGTCGACAAAGATCGAACGAAGTATTATTAATTTTATTCATGCGAATTCAATAAAATGAGATAAACATTTAAATAACAACAAACATTATGTTAAACACGGCAGAAATGATTTCAGTTGTGTGGTGCTTTTACATCAATTTCGAACACCAAATTGCTTTTGGTCTTAATCAATAATACAATCAGAACACAGAACAACTTTGGTAATCTAAATATGCGTTAATCCGAACTTCCTGTAATACGAACAACGGTTCAAAAAATAGATAATATTATAATTCGAACAAAATTATTTTAAGCTTTAAGAGCGGCACTGTAGGGGGAGGATAGACAAATTTTCGTACATGTTCACCATAGTAACGATAGAGGTCGCTTGGGGTTATGGGTGTGTAGGTACTTAGGTTCACTGAGGTTGAATAAGCACTACTTGATTTGTGTTTGTAATAATTTAATGATTTAATGTCGTGTGATGATACATAAAGTAAGTCGAAGGACGTGAGCTTGTTATCGTTGTTGTCGCGGGAACTCTCGGTTATATATTTCTCCTCCTTATCGACTGGTCGGCAATGTAGGTATTACCGAGGCGTCGGTAATGTATGTTCCTACAGTACTCCCCTCCGAGTAACGTAGTTGGCTGCAATGCGTTATGATCAAAACAAAAATATATACAGAGGAAATTATGGTTACAATCTTAAGTACTAAAACGTAAGCGATTGCCGTGTTGCTACAACTTAAATTGCACTTTTTTACGCACATATGTTTTGGGTGGACGCACTGAGTCACTCGTGGGAGCGATTGTGCTCTCGGAGCAGTCGGAGGGATGAACAGCTTCTGAGGCTTCATTTTCAAAGAAGGCTGGTTTAAGTCTTTCTACCGATATGTTTACGTTTCTACTGTTTATTCTCACTGTGAACACTCTATCACTACACCGTTCCACTACAGCAAAAGGTCCAGTGTACGGGCGTTGGAGTGGCTTCTTCACGGCGTCGTTTCGAATAAAAACATGTTTACAGGTGTATAGGTCCTGATGCACAAATGGAGTACTACGTCGGTGATGTGCAGTTGGAGTAGGACGAAGTCTCTCCATATCTTCCCGGAAACGCTCGACGAAGATTTGTGGGTTTGCTGGGAGGTCTTCATTGCTAAATAGTTCTCCCGGTACCCGTAGGGTAGTTCCATAGAGCATTTCAGCGGCGGAACAGTTGATGTCTGCTTTGAAACAAGTTCGCAGACCGAGCAACACTGTAGGAAGGATTTCCACCCACCGTGCAGTGTTGTGACACATGAGCGCAGCTTTTAGGGAGCGATGCCACCGTTCAATGATTCCGTTTGCTGCTGGGTGATATGGAGTAGTACGCGTACGTTTGCAGCCGGTCAGGTGTGTCAGGGCCTTGAAGAGCAATGCTTCGAACTGGGTTCCTTGGTCAGTTGTGACTGTGCAGGGGGAACCGAAGCGAGCTACCCAGCCTGAGTAGAATGCGGTTGCTACTGTATCTGCTTGTATGTCTCCAATAGGTACTGCTTCGGGCCACCGAGAAAATCTGTCAATCATTGTCAAAACATAACGGTAACCTTGTGAGGTTGGTAGAGGTCCTACAATGTCGATGTGCACTTGGTCAAAGCGTTTATCTGGGACTGGAAATTGCAATGGTAATACCTTATTGTGCCTGCCGGTCTTAGATTTCTGGCAATCTTCACAGGCTCTAACCCATGTTGCAACATCCTTGTTGATGCCGTACCAAACAAATTTTGTTCTTATCTGCTTGCTTGTAGCTCTGCTGCTGGGATGGGACAGCCTATGGATCATGTGGAATACGCGTTTCCGGAGAGATCTGGGAATGAATGGTCGAATTTCTTCTGTGGAAGTGTCACAGTAAACTGGAAGATCTGAACCTTGTAAAGAAAAACGCTGCAATTTCAATGCTGTGTCGTTTTCCAAAAGAGCTTTTAGTTCATCGTCATCAGCCTGTGCTTGTGCTATTTCCTGCATGTCTAGTGCAGCTGGCATGGAAATTGCATTTATGCGGGATAGTGCATCGGCTACGGTATTCTGGTCTCCTGCTATGTGAGTTATTTGTGTTGTAAATTGCGATATGAACTCAAGATGTCTTGTTTGCCTGGGTGAGGTTTTACTGGTTCGTTGCGAAAAGGCATAAGTTAAGGGTTTGTGATCTGTCTGGACACTTACTTGACGACCTTCAATGATGTCGCGAAAATGCTTAATGCTGTAATAGATTGCAGTAAGTTCCCTGTCAAAAGTGCTGTAGTTTGTTTGTGCTGGAGAGAACTTTTTTGAAAAAAAACCAAGTGGTTTCCACACCGAATCTTGTAATTGTTCAAGGACTGCACCCATTGCGGTATCTGAAGCGTCGGTAACGATGGTGAGTGGTGCATCACTGACCGGATGTGTCAAAAATATAGCGGATGCCAGACTGTCTTTGCAGCTTTCGAAAGCCTGCTGTGTCTCAGGAGTCCAATTGATGGGCCTTTTATCGTTCTTTTTGGCGTCTTTTAGAAATGCGTTTAACGGGGCTTGTAGTGCAGCTGCGTTTTTAACAAATTTGCGGTAAAAGTTAAGCATTCCTAAAAAACGTCTTAACTCTGCAATGGTCTGCGGTTCCTTGAAGTTTCTTATGTTCTCTACTTTCTCTGGTAGCGGTTTCGTACCTTCGTTTGATACCAGGTAGCCTAGATATTTGACCTCTGTACTGCCAAAAACACACTTAGAAGCGTTAACTGTAATACCGTATGCTTTTAAACGTTCAAATACTTCTTGGAGGTGTTGCTCATGTTCTTCAGAATTTGCTGAGGCAATGAGGACATCATCGATGTAGCAATAACAGTATTTCAGGCCTCGCAACACAGAATCCATAAATCGTTGAAAAGATTGGGCGGCATTGCATAGACCAAACGTCATCCTACTAAATTCAAATAGTCCAAATGGCGTTATTATTGCTGTCTTGGGTATATCTTCCTCTGCAATCGGGATCTGGTGAAATGCCCTGACCAGATCGAGTGTTGTAAAAATGGTTTTCCCGTGCAGTTGGTTTGCAAAGTCTTCTAGGTTAGCAATAGGATACTTGTCCGGTGCTGTAATGGCATTGAGCCGGCGATAATCCCCACAGGGTCTCCACTCACCTGAGGATTTTTGGACGAGGTGCAGTGGGCTTGCCCACTCGCTATTTGAAGGACGGCAAATCCCCTGCTCCAGGAGGAACTCGAATTCGGCCTTGGCTGCCCTTAATTTTTCAGGAGGCAGGCGGCGAACCCGTTCGGACACTGGAGGGCCTCGTGTCACAATATGGTGTCGAACGTTGTGGAGTTTCTCTTTTCCAAAACCTGCAAGAGACGTAAGCTCAGGGAATTGTTTTAAAATTTTACTGAACTTGTCGTTTGTTGGTAAGGCGGTGATACTGGAGCAGTTGCTTCTGCTGATGCTGCCAATAGCTGTGAGTGATGTCACGCCATCGACCAACCTTCGGTTTTTGAGGTCCACTAGGATTCCATAATGGCGAAGGAAATCGGCTCCCAGGATGGGTCGCTTCACATTTGCAAGACAAAATTCCCATTGGAACGTTCGACGTAAGCCGAAATCTAACTTTCGCTTCACAGTGCCAAATGTGTCGATTACTGAGCCATTCGCAGCAAATAGTTGGAAAGTTTGTGGAGGTTTTGACCTTACAGGCTTATGTGGTAGTACGGATATGTCAGCACCAGTGTCTACTAGAAAACGAGTGCCACAGGAGCGATCTGTAATTATTAGGCGGCTCTGTGTACTTCCATCGCCGTTGACCGCGCAAATTGGCGACGATGGTTCTAGTTTTCCGACTTCTTGTGGGAACATGGTGATTGGCACTTCCTTGCCTTGTCACCAAAGCAACGGTGATAGAAACACACGCCTCGGTTCTTCGAAGCTGACCTGGATCTCTGGTGGTACTTCCTATCGGATGTCTCTGGGGATCGGCCTCGTACCTCTTTAGTGAGCTGTGCTACCTGCAGCGTGAGCTCGTTGATCATGCCACGGAGTGACTCATCCCCTGCTGAGGACTGTTTGCTCACTGTACATGTAGACGAAGATGAATCTTCTACTTCCAGAATCTTGTCGGCCATTTCAGCAAGCTTGTCAACGGTTGGTTCGTCTGATACCGAAAGTACAATCTGGACTTTTGTAGGCATTCTCTGCAACCATAGCGTTTTTAACACGTCTGTGCCAAATTGATTGCTAGCGAGTGTTTTCATTTCGCGTAGAAGTTGAGAGGGCTTGCGGTCACCGAGGTCTAAACCTGTTAGGAGGTTGCGCAATTTTTTTTCGGCCGATTCTGCAAAGCATTTAATTAATTTACTTTTTAGAAGCTCGAACTTGCCTGTTGCTGGAGGTAACCTGACGATGTCAGCTACTTCTTTTAGAACGTGCGATTCTAAAGAGCTCACGACTGTGTAATACTTGCGATCATCAGAAGTTATACGCAAAGAAAAGAATTGCGCCTCGACTTGAGCGAACCACAATTCTGGTTCGTCACGCCAGAAGGGCGGAATTTTAATCATTCGGACCGCTTCTAGGCTGGCGTCATTTTCGCATGCTGCCGGGTTGGCGTCACTAGCACATGGTTCGGGGGTCGACATCGTTTCTTTCTTGTTGCGTTAGTCTGGGGTCACCAATTGTAGGTACTTAGGTTCACTGAGGTTGAATAAGCACTACTTGATTTGTGTTTGTAATAATTTAATGATTTAATGTCGTGTGATGATACATAAAGTAAGTCGAAGGACGTGAGCTTGTTATCGTTGTTGTCGCGGGAACTCTCGGTTATATATTTCTCCTCCTTATCGACTGGTCGGCAATGTAGGTATTACCGAGGCGTCGGTAATGTATGTTCCTACAGGTGGTAAAACCTGCTAAAAATAAATTTTGACGTAGTCAATCGTTGTGACGCTTAGACTTTAAAAAAAATTATATCTAAATATATAGGTATTATTTAAACACTGGTGATATTATTTTTTATATATCTGGTCGAGATGTACGACGTCTGTCCCAGTCGTTAGACCTTTGATGATGCTTGCATGATATCAAAACTATAGTACTTTTGGTTTTAACGAGACTGTTGATATAAATCGGTAATAGTTGACAATGAATGATCGTAATATCATTTTGAAACAGCGCCGTCTGTGACATAATAACCACACTATTGTACGCCTAAATGGGAAGCCTGAAATCTCCGTAAATACCACTCGGTCAGTCGCAATATTTTGCATTTTCAATCTACTATCAATAACGTATTGCATGAAGCAGTATCACTGATTTCTGTACAATTTTTTTTCATTAAATGTCAAGCGTGTTTCTGCTTATACGTCGGAAAATATATAAAAGAAACCCTTTAAAATCTGTCATTAAATAGAGTAACGATTGATTAATAGCGAGGTATTTCGTTAAAATGCTTATTTCACTTTCACTAAGAGATTTAAGGCTTTCAATATCAAATAATTTGAGTATGTGGCGATATCTCTTTTATGACTGAATTTCAAGCCTCCTCTTAATCGGTTTATTGAATGAATAGCATACATATGGACATACATATAATTACAGTAATTAGGCCAAGCAAAGTGGTCGAGTAGTGGGGGGTGACAGCCCGTGAGGGAAAGCGCAGCCCGGTTCTATTCCTATATAAAAAACTTCCCCTCAGCGGCCGGTCTTCCCCCACTACTCGACCACTCTCACGGGGTCGGCCGTTTTTAGTCATATTCACGACCGTTTTTCAGCTATTTCGCTACATTTTATGGAAAATCGAAGATGAAAGTTTTGTTGCCCTGTACGTCTAGTTTCCAATTCCGTTTTTAAAATTTAAATCGGACAACCACAGGAGCAAGAAGCCCTCCTGGAAAATATCGCAGAAATGGTGATTGTGCAATAACCGTTAGTCCGACAGAATCTGGGTTTTGCACACATAACAATACATATAAATAGCTATCTGCGTGCAAAGTTTCAGTTCTTAAAATTAAAAAATGTCGGAATTGTGAGTTTTTTTAAAAAACACTGAAATTTCCGGGTTTTCCGGGTTTTCTCCGGTTCTAATTATTCGATCGGGACATTCGACATCTCATTCTCTTCGTAATTTAATTCTCTACAATTCGTCTATTGACAACATTAAGATTGCTTCATTAGTTTCCATTTTACAAGCAAAGACCTAAAAAAAAAACGATTTTTTCTTCTAAATTGTTAATAACAAATTAAAAATTATGGTTCTCGAGTCTAAAATTATGCCAAATTGATCTACTAACTGTCCTTTATGTAATCGCACAGTCGGTTTCCGGGTAGTATTTATGGCATGAAAAAATGCTTTATTGCTTGGCCTAAATCCGAACAATTAGCTTTTGCTTCAATAACCATTTTGCAGTTATCTATTGAACTGCTGCATACTAAACAACACAATTTTTGTATAGTAAAATGTACTCTAATGCATTTTCATAACACCTTCCAAGTGTTAAATGGCAATATCGACAAACTCACAATAACATTCCACTCACACAAAACCTTTTTTTCGCCGAGTCGGCTGTCGATTTGATCATGATCAAGACAATGCCATACACCACTGTTTTTGTACAGATCGTTTTATAATCAAAACCACAAGAATGATTGTATTCTACATAAATCAAATTTGGATCAGTGATAATGTAAACGACGTCTACAAGCTTGTTATTTTTTTTTGTCATGGAAATCTTTGTTAGAAAACAGCAGCGGTGCAATTTATCCTTTGTATTTAAAATTCAGATTTTCTTAATGATTCTCAGATCCAATTTGAAAATAAATGACGCTTGATACAAGTACATCACAAAAATGAGTTGTAAATTTTTTCTGGATTTTCTTTTAATAACAATTTTGGCAAAATTTAGAAAACATGCACATGTCAAATTTTTAAATTTATTTACTTTATCAAATATGTGGAAGACCGATCCCCGTAGTCTGGAAAGACAATCAGTCTAAGGGAAGACAACCCTGATATAAAATCACCTGGTCCTCTAAGTTGGGGTTTGGGGCGGTAGGTTTGCTCCCTGTCACCCGCAAAAAATGTTTTTGCAAAAAATCCTGTCGCGAAAGGATCTTAACGACGAGAATGTAATCGTAAATGGTACATGAATTTTGGTACATGGAATGTGTAAGGACTGGCAAATAAAAAGAATAAAGTAATGAAAGAAATTAAGAAATACAGTACAACTTCGCTACTTCGGACATGCGGTAGTAATGCGGATACTCCAGTCATTCGGACAGCTCGGTGTCACTTACCTCTATAATTCGGACCCATACGAAAATCATGTAAATCCCATGCTTCAATCCTAAATGAACTTCTGGGAATTACCGGGTAAAATAAGAGAACTAAAAAAAATGATAGACAAAGACTTAATTGCACAAGATTCAAAGAAGGACGATAATGGTGTGAATATTACCCATTGATTTTGAAAGCGAATGCGTAGAAGAATTTTGCAATAAAATTAAGCACAAAGATGCTGTTCAATCATTTTCTCAGTATGTATGGGTAGAACAAAATGACGGCAATGCAGAGCCACTTCCCATTTATTCGCAAACACAAAAAAATTCAGTGATTATTTTACAAAACTTGATTTTGTTTGAATGTAGCCTTTTAATGATGTGTTTGTTTAGCTTACAAAAATATCGTGTGGTTAAGATGTATTAAAAGCATATTTTATTTGCATTACTTTGGCATTTTAAAAATATTTCTATTATTCGAAAAATTTGCAAATCCGGACTAGGAGAAAGTTTATTTGTCCGGATTAGTGAAGCTGTACTGTATTTCAGGAATGTTGTGGTATTAATAGAAACAGAAAAGAAAGGAAGCGAGACAGAAGAGATAGACGGATACTTACATCTATTACAGCGGCAATACAGTAGCTAAATAAGAAAGAAGAAACTTCTTGTTCGGCAAAACATTTAGTGCGGTTATGATTTTACGCTTGAAGTAGCTTACAACGGACCCTTTGCACACAATGAAAATTCAAGGAGCGGCGTGTGCCTGTAAATTATAAATTTGCTTACCTGCAGATCATTATGTAAACCTACACAGGTATTAGGGAAATTTTCCCATTAAAACAATTATTTAATTGTTTGTTGTATAAATGTAATTATATTATTTAGAATTGTCTACACATGAGATAACAATTATTAAAGCGTCCGGGGGGCGCGTCTATTGATAGAGTCAATACAAGGGAGTGTCAAATTGGGCACACAAATTACAGATCATGAAACAAATACTTATATAGTTAAACTAAAGGCTAGTACGAAAATAACTTAAACTACGCTTACATCTATAATTTAAATAAGAACTGATGATTAGTTATGCAATTACCTTAAAGATTGCCCTGTTTATACTCACTTGTTTTATTATGTACGAAAAATGTAATATATTGTAATACACGGCTGAATGGAGTTGTCTAGCCTCGGCACGTGCCGCACATTACATTTAACTTACCTAATCCATTTGGGTCGGGTTGTAAAATATTTAAAGCGTGGCGTCATAAACGCACTAAATGTTTTGCCGTTCTATATCTAGAATGAGCATCTATTACCAAAACTTTTCACCTTGGTATTAGAATACCTACAGTAATACTCCATTTAACACGTTAAAACGTTAAACCGAAGTTTTCGTTTTGATGTTAAAAAACTCATAGTAGAGAAAATATCTGTGACGCCATAGCTTGGCCGATGAGTCATGGATGCACCGTTTTCAGAAAAAAATATGTATAAATGATTAGTCCTGTAAGTACTACAAGAATGTATTAATTTGGAGTTTTTTCCACATTATCTTCAATGTGAAGCGACAGTCAATTTTTTTTTTTTCAAATAGCAATGTATACATTATTTTATTTATTGTGGTAGAAGATTTTTTTCGAAATCCAATGATATCTAATATCTTGACCTTGAAGTAATATTAAGGAGAAAAAGAATTTTTTTTAATCAAAAGTCGGGCTTTCAGTAAAAAAAATATCATGCCTTGGAAAACAATAAGATCTTCACGTGATAAATGTCATTTAAGTGTCAATATAAGAGTTTCATTCAAATTTTCAACTATTTTATAATTTAAATTGCCTCTTGCAAAACTCAATTGACTTTATTTTCAGCACCCCCACACAACGCCAGAATTAATACTAATTGACTAGAAGTTAAATTTGCTGAAAAATGGTTAGCAACATATGGACCAATTCGGTGGTCGACAGGTTTGGTGCTATGTTCAAGACCGAGTTTATCTAACCAATGCAGAAAACGTAGACAATTTGAGACATAGGGTTATCAATGTTTTTCGCGAAATTCCTCCTAATTTTATATTGAATACAACCTATGAAGTGACTAGAAGGTGCCAGTTGTGTATTCAACAAGATGGTGGTCAATTTGAACAATATTTATAAGGACATTCTTTGTTTTGTTTGAACTGGTTCTGTTATTTGAATAAAATATTTCAGTCAATTCGTTATTATTTATGATCACTGTGTTATTTCACATACAAATTATAAATTCGAATCATAAAATAGTTGAAAACTTGAATGAAACTCTTATATTGACACTTAAATGACATTTATTACGTGATGATCTTATTGTTTTCCAAGGCATACTAAATTTTTTTATTAGAACCCCGACATATTTTGATAAAAAAATTTCTCCTTAATATTACTTCAAGGTCAAGTTATTAGATATCATTAGATTTAGAAAAAAATCTACCACAATAAATAAAAAAATGTATACATTGTCATTCGAAAATAAAAGTTGATTGTCGCTTCGCATTGAAATTAATGTGGGAAAAAATCCAAATTAATACTTTCTTGTAGTACTTACTCGACTAATTTTTTTTTTTTTTTTCTGAAATCGGGCAATAAATAACTGAGTTAGAGCGTGGGACGTTTTTTAGGAATCACCCTATATTTTTGGCACCCGTCGCTGTTCTTGCAATACCGATGAATACTGATATCGACATGTTACACCCGAACGTACGGGCATCGTGCTCGTGAACAGACATCAATGTGATGTTATTTTTTTTGGTGTGACAAAAACCAAACACCGCTATCAAAACAGAGATAAAATTGGGACTACAATAAAAAAAATTGTTGCTGTTACGGTTACTACTTATTGTGCAGCGACGATTCATTTCCGTTTGTTACCGTTTCTGTTCCTGTTACAGTTACAGATCAATTGTGCTACGGTCTTTATACGTTGAAGATTATACGTCGTGCATCATGAAGCATGCATGACGAGCGGTTTGAAATTTTCAACCTGTTCAATGCTTCATGAAGAAATTTATTTACGCAAGCGCACTAATAGTATACACTGTACTCGATAGAGGAAATGTAGCAACAATGAGGATAACCGCTGTTATACCTTATAGCTAAGAAAAATCTTACACTTTTTGGTGTCAAATATAATGAATGATATAGACATAAAGTCATAATGTTATGGAGAACAATTAAATTTATTAATTTTAATAATTTAACTTTCAAGATTTCTAACTCAAATTCAGATTCCATTGATGAAATTGGTTGATATTTTTGTAAACGGTTTCTACTACAAAAAAAAATTATATTCAGAAACAAAATAATTATAACAAAAACCTGAACATATCTCGAATTAGGAACAAAGCGCTTTTATGGACATTTAGATAACACAAACACAATAATGACAAAAATTTCATAATTTAAAAACTGACTTTTTATATGCATATCCAGCATTTTTTTACAATCGCATTCGATAATATTTTTTTTATCTCGACAGGAAGCCTAAAAAACTGTACTATTTGACTAGATCGAAAAACTGTGATCACTTAAAGACGATTATGTCATGATTCTATCAAATCGAAATGAGGTTTTCACATTCGATTACTTTTCAGTTTTTACTTCGGTTTAAAAATCTTATTACAAAATACCCAAGAAGAAATATGTACTTATTTTTAAATTTATAGAACACAGATAACTAAATCGGGTGTTTGATATCAAAGACTCACTCAGTTACGTCGCATGTGATGAATGCACAGGCAAGTTTAACTAGCGAACCGTTAAATGTACCCCTTTCGTTTAAATTATTTGGGTTTCAAACAATTTAATATTATTTTTATTATCTAACAGTTTAAAGTGACATTTACATAGAACAGGTTTTTTTTTATAATACGTTATATTGTGATTATAATTGAGCGTCAATCGCAATTTCAGTTACTATAGTTCATTTATTAATTCGAGAATTAAAATAAAAAGAACAAATTACACTGGCACATTTCTGGTAAATAGTTTTTGGCGGCAAATTTGAATTTTAGTATTTTTAATTCACGAAATTATATTACATTGTAGATTATATTAAAACAACATTTGTATTTCAAATATAACACATGTTGGTAAAAAGTTAGGAAAATTACATACAAATAATTTATATTCATTGTATTGTTAGTTTTTGCGATTTTTTTGAAAAACAATAAAGGAGAACGAATACAAAAAGAGTGTGGTACACAATATTCAGTAATTTCACACTTTACACCACTGCATTTATTAATAAAATAATTCAAATTCATTGTCGTCACAGTCACTTTCTGTTGTGCTTGTGTCGTCATCTGGCCCGATTGCAATGACAGCGCAAACTTTCGTAAAGTGGACACAACACGTGCGAACAATAATATGTTTGTAATAGAACCAAAAATGGAAAAAAATATAAATGAAGCCAAACGAAATAAAAACACACAACTGAAGCCACTCAGTTCTGATAAGAACTTCTTTAATTTATTGAAATACAGGTAGCCCTCGGTTTACGTCGCAGTTCCGTTCTTATTAAAGCCGGCGCAAATCGAATTGGCGTAAAGTGAACCCATATTTACAGTGATGTATAGGGTTAGGTTCTACATAAGTGGAAAAAAAGCAAATAATGTTGTTTATTAATACAATATAATACAACATATATATGTTATAAACTTAATTTTTAAAATTTATTTTATGATAAAATAAAGTGAAATGTTTTTATTAAAAAATATTAAGAAAAACAAATGAAATTCCAAAGTTTCGGATCTCTTACATTTTTTGGAAAAAAGAATCCACAACGTCGTGACTCAGTCTAAAAGGGAGAATCAGTGAATTTCACAGCGACGTTATTGTGAATCGGCGTAAATTGAGCCGGCGTATAAGTGTATAAGTTGCAACACGTGTTTGAACAAATACAACGAGAATTCATGATTTAAAACTATTTAATTTCTTTCTTAAAAAAAATATGTTTCGCTATATTTTTAGTCATTCTAATCCCATTTTATATAATATCCACGTTTTATTAGTATTACAAAGAACCTCAAAAAGAAGGTTTTATGACATTTGGGTTCATATGTAGCAAATTCTATAAGATCCCGATTTTTAACAATTTACGTTTAACGAATTGGATCAGTTTTTTTATTGGTCCTTTCCTTACCCTTCGCTTCTCAAAATAGCAAGTTTGAAAAATAATTTGAGAGGCGCAATTTTGATCGTTGGTAATTTATTTGCACATTATATCTCGTTTTTTAATGAGCGGGACAGAATCACTTAAATTTACAGAATATTGAAGATAAGGCTTTTGTCATCGGAAGTTTCTTTCAAAATGGTCATATTGCTTTTTTCAACAAAAACGTTTTGTATTATATTTTCTAATTTTGAAGCCACATTACCAATATAACCCTAAACTGATAGATGTAAAATGTCAATATCATTACATTACTGCCTCGCTCATTAAAAAATGAACTATAGTTGACTTCGATATCTTGGATGTCACTGATGGAACCGGATTTTTCGATGTTACATCGCAATCGATGTTGGAGGTTGTTAATAACGCAATAATTTTATTGAAAATGATACTTTATTATTTTTTTTGTATTGGCATTTTCCTTCAAAAATTCTCCTCGTCGAAATATATCTGATTGCACTTATAGAGAATTATGAATCAGTAATCATCAAAGATATAGTAATATATGATTATAATTGGCGATTATTACAAATTCGTAGCAACAAAATTAACAATAGAATTACTTTTAAAACTAGATGAGCCGTTGAGAGCTAAATTGGTATAAGTCAAACATTGTCGATATCGAGTTATAGCACTTTTCCAGTGCTTTAAGTTAAAATTTATTAACTGACCAAGTGATTTAAGTGTAGAACTATTTTCCGAAAGAGAACATCGTCAGTGCGGAGTCAAAACCACTTAATTTATGAGAAACTGAAAAGCAAAACTTAACTTTTGTCAAAAAACAAATATGACTTATACCACTTTGGCTCTCAACGGCTCAAATGTAACCGGATATTTTTTTTTTGTTTATTTACATACTGTTTCATTTTTTTCATCTGTTATAAAACATCCCCGTACATTTTAGAATGTGAGGTTTTTAAAAGTTTTAGAATTTGCAACTGTTATTAGCCGACATGAAAGAAACGAATAAAAATTTCTGTTAAAATTTCTCTAACAATAATATTGTTATTAAGTGATATTGAGAATAATGAAATATACCTTAATGACGGGAAGCGAGTAAACAAAATCGGTTTTGATTTATTAAAATAAAGCTACAACAAATGGCAAGTGGTTTATTTTCGGTAACAAGCCACAGGTACATTAATAACATTATTTAAAAAGATAACGCCGATAACGAAAAAACCGACAAACAATGTTAGTACCTAGTTTAATTACTCTTAAACCGCCGGCCGAAAATATTTGCGCAACAAATATTTTTGTTCAAATTAGCCATACTGCTAATTAATTCTTTAAGAACGAGGTGCAAAAGCAAAATGAGAATTGATTCAAATATTTAAACTACTTTTGTAGCCTTCTATTTATAGAACAATACAGGATAAATTTCGCACGTTAATAAAACACAACGCTCAGAATGTATTTTTGATGTATTTCAGGAAGTTTTAAGGGTACATACAACAATATTGCTGATGTTTTCAAACTGTTCTATTCGAAATATTTTCTTGTACAGTGAAACGCCGTTTTTACGTCCCCGCATTTCACGTTTTCCCGTTATTTACGTCTAATTTTTGCAGTCTCGTTTCATTTTAATGTAGATAATACCTGGTTTTACGTTTATTTTTCCCGCAATTTACGTTGGAAATATTGAAAATGCAGTTATTAAATTTATTAAAATTAAAAATTCCATTTATTTTAGCACATTCGATTAAATCTATGGAAAGCATTGAAATTAATTTTTTTGACATGCTGCACTTTGCAAAGTTTCGTGATCCTGATTAGGTGGACAATTTTTTATTTCATTCGGTATTGATTTTCGAAAAAGTGAAAGAACAAGTGAGCTCACGCGTTTCGCTCGCGCTTAATTTTGATATACTACTTTGGCTAGAATAATAAAAAATTGTGAATCAATTAAAAAAAATGCCATACAATGTCGTCCCATGGCAAAAAAACGCATGCACAAAAGAATTTCAAAGTACTAAGAAATTATAGTATGGCAGGAAACCTATAAACACAAGAAATAAATTTAGACCAAACTAATTTGTATGATTTTTTAAAGAAAAATTTTCATTGCCCTTAATTTACGTTTTCCCTCCAATTACATTTTTTTTGTCGGTTTTTTCAAAAACATAAAAACGGGGTTTCACTGTATCTGTATATCAACGTTCTGAACCTATCGGCTTTTGAAGTATGCTATACATTCAGTGCACAACATTTATTTTGCTTGAATATTAATGAAAAACTTACTCAAGTTCCACTGGATAAACAATGTACTAATAATTTAAAACAATTAAAATTTATGATGCCAAAAATATGTTCGTGTTGTTTTACTTCAAAAATTAAACAGATGTTTTATAGTAGTTTAAAAAAAAAAACGAGTACTTAAATTAGATACAGTCGAACTTCCCTATAATGAAGTGTCATGGTGACCTTAAAGGAGCAGTTCGGGTAATAAAATAATAATTTTAGTCTTTATCCGACTGAAATTGGATAAGTCGTTCCGGAGATTCAGCTGTGACGTCATCTGTGCCCTTGCGCTTTGCGAACGAATAAAATATCATGCATTTAGTATTCTTGTGTGGTTAGTTTCTAATGAAACTAAAATGCAGCAGGATAAACATTTGCTCGAATAAACTGATTCAGGCCACAGATGACGTCACACACTTACAACAAATGGCTATATCTCGATAACGGAGCCCCTGATTGAATTTCTGTAAAATACAGATCTAATGTTTTTTTATCTTTAATTTTCTACGATAAACTTAAAACAAACCCGAACTACTACTTTAAAAAAAATCGTTATCTAGAAATTCGTGTTGATATAAAAAAAATTTAAAAATATCCTGTACCGAATTTTATCAAATTCTCATAGGTTGTTTCACTAATGTTAACACTTTCACCTCAAATTGGTTTTTCTAATATACCCTGCCTCCTTTTGAATTTATCTAACCATACTGTATGTACCTACTTTCGTCAGAGATGATGTGATATCAGATTCTGACGAAGATTGAAGGTTAAAGGTTGTGTGATTGAGAGAATGAATGTATATGAGGTATTTTGAATAATTTTTTCTTTTTTCTTTTTTCGATCTGTTTAATTTTTTTAGAAACGTCAAAATTTACCAATTGAAGATTCTTGTAATTTTTTGCTCGTGAAGCGTTTATAGTAATTATTAGGAGCAAATAAGTTTCATTTAATTTTTGTAAAGTCGCGAGACGGATTCCATCGGTTTATTTGTAAAGTTACGGCGAAAAATGTAAAAATTTTAGAAACGTCAAAAAAAATTATTCAATATACTACTTTGATTTTGATAATAAAAATTCTAAGCCTCCTAGGTTTAAAATTTTTAATTATTTATTTATTTCTTTTAATTATTTTTGAATCATATTTAACCAATCTTATTGAGTCATTTAGGTTGTAACGAACATCACAATTAAAGATGCAAGTTCATGTGAAGCCTTGACAGCCAGAGGGTTCATTACCAAGGGGAGTCAAGGGATGCCTTCTTCACAATTCAATCTAAGATGATCAAAGAGGGAGAGAGTGATAGAGAGTGTGAATGATAGGTAAAGGAGGAAGAAGATAAAATGAGTAAAAGTGTGTGTGAAAGCAAACTAATAAGAGGCAATTTTTGATGATAGAGGGAGAGAGTGATAGAGAGTGAGAATGATAGGTAAAAGGGAAAGAAAAGGAAAGGTGAAAAAGTGTGAGTGAAAGCTTACCAAAAGATGTGATCTAATGATAAGATGTAAATGGAACTAAATAGTCACTCATCTCGAAGTAATACTTGACGTAATGTTAATGTGGTTCCCGTGGTGAGGAAGACGTATGGGGGAGGAAGTTAGTAGTCACACAGGTTACCTCCTCTTAAAAAAAAAGACTGTACCTACTTGTGGAGTATCATTACAGTTAAAAGTTCTATATTTATATATTACAAATTACAGACAACGAATTTTTCCTTTTTTAACATTTGTTCTCTGTAATTTCTCTTACCCTCATCGCCTTACATCATGTCTCCAACTTCTTCGTGGACGTCCGACTTTCAGTCGCTCTGGTGGAATCCATTTCAAATTTGTTTAGGTGATCTAATATTTTCCATTCTGTTGGCATGGCCCGACCAAATGAGTTATTTCCTTTCTACCTCGTTAAATAAATCCATTTTCAAATCCATTTATTTCAGTATTATTTCATTTCTAACTCTGTCGAGTCTCGTCTTTCCACACATGTCCCTCTCAGTTGTTAGTAGTTTATTTTTATTCTTCTTCTTTACATTCCACATATGTGCACCATTGTTCTATATATTCGTTTCTTTGTCTGGTAAAGGGTTAAAATCGCGCAAAATATCACTAAAAATTAAATCACTTAATTCTACATTTCAATTAAAATTGATTTCAGCAAAGACAAACGTTTATTAAATTATTCCCATAATGAGAGCATAGGAAAAAGAAAAGAAAAAATTTTTTTTTCTTATTTACCTATTAATATGTTGAGTTGTTGATTTTTAACATAATATGCTCTAAAAGATAATAAAATTGAAGATTACCTATTGTCGCGATCAATCAAAAAAATTCAGCACAAATGTAAAAAAACCATTAGGGTATTACTCTTAGTTGATTAAAAAAGTGATAGCTGTTCGTTAAAAAGTGCGCAACATCCTTGCACTGAGTCCTTGGTGAAACCAAGAAAATAACAAAAGTGTATTATTGATTCACAGCAAAAACTAAAAGTTAAAGACCCTAAATCTCACAAAAAATGATACTTGTGAATCATTGATTGACAAATCGTGGGAGAGAATCCAGGAAGTATAAATCTTTCTTCGTGATGCAAGAAATGGGCTAAACAATAGCTGAAAAAACATTATCAGCGACTTTTTAATAAAAGTTGTGCCTTTCATTATCCCAAATCAAATCGCAACAACGTATTTACATTAACCAAACGAGCTGCGCACCTCCGAATATGTGTTCAATTTGAATTTCGCAATTAATGAAAGAATGATTGGAATTTGTGAATTTACATGAATTTTTAAAAATTTGATCATTTTATTTGCAAATGGAATTTGATTTCATATAATTTAGATGCGAAAGTATCGATTAATATTAGTTGCAAAGTATTTGATTCAATTTGCCTTTTTTATCATTGTTTACAAAAGTTTTGTAAATTAATTTACTTTCAACACAAAGTAAAGATCTCATGGCAGAATTATTTTTAGTGGTTAAAAATAAAAAAGTTCCTTTGACTTAATATTCATACTGCTGTGATGAGATACCATAAATTAAAATGAAAAATGTAGACATAAAAATAAATTGATTAAACTAAGTATACTCCATCAAAATATGCTTGCAAAAACTGAATTATGATTTTGTAAAGAGAACAGTCATTACTAATTAATTAAAAACAATGTTATTCATTATATTATTATTATTGTGATTAATGTATTACCTTAATATGTCCTGGTTATTCTCATGGTAAATTTTCTTGTCACAATTTAAAATGCACACACTTTAAAATTGCAGAAACACATAATTTTAATTTGTACGCCACCACACATTAAAAAATGTTTGATCACAATAACAACTAAATTAAAATTTTGAGATATTTTAGACACATCATTTTCAATATTTATTTTTTAACTGAAAATGTACCATAATAATAATCAAGACATTAATAGTATATTATTTAACGAGCACATAATGTAGGCTATTATTAACGAAGATGAAAGTTTGTAAATACGAGTCGAAGACGAGTATTTACAAACATCTGAGTTCATAATAGCCATTATGTGCGAGAAAAATACAGCTGTTTATCTACAATCAAAATTTTATTCGATAAAACTTTGAAATGCTGATAAGTTCCGAAGCAAAATTGACACCGAAATTAAACCGAAACCAAAACGTGATTTTCATCGAGAAGCCTTTGCTTCCAGTTGTCATGGGCGCGAAAAAAATAACAAGGATTTGTCAGTTAGCAAGAAAAATACGAACGTGTTTTTCCTTTCCTTATATTATATTTTGAAAGTGACGACTTAACCAGCCTCAAGTTGTGACACTTCTCCGATTCTCGCGATAGCCGAGGTCTCCCTAATGGATAATAGTGTTTTACTCGTTCCTAATTTTCTTTTTCGCGCAAGGGCGTCGTGCATTGGCACCGTCCGATAATTGTTCCGTCCCGTAACAGTTAAGTGCAAATATTCCCTCAGTAATAGAAGAAGGAAGAAGAAGAAGAGATTAGGCAGAATACCTCAGTGTTTTACCATTCCCTCGCGAGGAGACATGGTTCTGATTTTAATACGGTGTTACTGTCGCCCAGAATTGAACCCGAGACATTTGTTTAGGTAGCCTCGTAAAAACTAAGGTACCAAAACTAATCATTCTACCGTGCGCATAGGCAACCAACATTACTCTCCGTTCATTAATGAAAATAAATAGGCAACCAACAATACGCTCCGTCTATTAATGAAAATGAAACTGAAGGGGCGTGACCTGTGGATAAGGTGCCTTGTTATGTATCCATGGCTAGCATATGAAATGAACGTATTACGTCATGATTGTAGATAAAATAATAGATTAATAATATCTGATGAGTCGACAAGTTTAAATAAGAGCATTATTATTATTATGAATAGAACAATTATAATCTTAATAATATTAAAATATAATTATGTAATCAAAAAAAAAGCAAAATTTTAATTTACTTGCCACTTTTCTGTAACCCCTGACTTTAAAAGCTGACTTTAAATCCTGAACAATGTAACGGAACGAATTTTTCGATTAGTACGTTGTCAGGATGTGCATGAGAATTTACATTGGAGCACATTAAAAATTATTTGTTCACCATATTTAGGTTCTTATTATGGTGTTTCGATTTTTTTTTTATGTACCTTTAACATGTGGGGTCATAAGCTATACAAGGTGTTGAAAAAAGGGCGCCCACGAATCATACCGGAACAATGCTTTCTGTTGAAGCAACGTGGAAATTGCCACGAAAGTGGTCTAACAAGGGGAACACCAGGTTTGGTCGTCTCGGGTTTTGACGAGTCTGTGGTATATTATAGTCCTACTCTCCCATTAAAATAATACCATGCAACGCTCAAGAATTTTCGAGAAAAACGTGTTTTAAAGTTTTGGTAATATTTTTAAACTGAACTTTAAGTTTGCATCTATGGATATACAGATTAACTGGCATAAAATCGTTTCGAAATCTGAGTTAATCAATGCAAACTAAATTGAGATTACAATAAAATTCAGTGAAACAGTTTCTTTAAGAATAATGAAAAGATTGTTACGAAAATTCATATTTGTAAACAGAATAATACACAAAATTACGAAATGTAGAAACGCCTACAAAAAAAGTAAGTTAGGATTTAAGTAATTAGAAACTGACATAAAAACGTACATGTGCGAGTTGAAAAAAATTCAATAGTTGCGTGTTAGCAAATTACGAACGGCGACATAATTTCATTTGAAATTTATCCCTCACAGGATTACCTTGCTACAGATCAGCTTGTGCAGCAGTTAATAACAATTTTTATCATTCGATAACAACATTGTTACATGTTGTTAATGTTGTTTTAACTTTCGTTGGAGTTTGTTGAAAAAAGTTTGACAATGCACATCGAAGATTTTAGAGGATATTAAAATTTTAAGCGGAGATTACAATTTTTGCAAAAAAATCATTTCTGTCAACGACTCAAAGCGTTAATTTCCTCAGTTTAAGAAATTTAGTTTATTTTCTAATTTCTGGTTTAAAGGAAAATTTTTCAAATTTGGTGAATGTTAAATTAATGATCGTAAGAAACGAGTCATTATATCCAATGACTGTAATTATTGCGCCTCCCGCAGGAAAAAGTTGACAGGACTTGATAGAACAATAGGGACCTCTTTATCAGAGGAGCATCTTCCATTAACAGAGGAATGGCAAGACATTAACATTACAAAAAACCCAATTTTTTTAAATTTGTGAATCAACAGCAACACAAGATTTTTGTTAAAAAGTTTTTAGATTTAGGGATTCAATTGTGCAATGTGAAACCCATAAAGAATATCGTTCGGAGCTCCGAAATACAGATGGAACATTTTATGAAAGCCATATTATTTATGTTATTATCAACGGTATACAGGCCAGGCCGACTTGGGAACGAATTTTCCGTTTCGTAATGGCAACACTATTTTTCAAAGACATCCTAAATAATTCAATATTTTATCGCTTTTATCGCACTCGATGGGAAAGAAGGTCAACGATATATCTTGTACCTGCACAACTATAAAGTCAGTTAACAAATTTAAATAATGCATTTAACAAGTTGCAGATTTTTTTTTGAATTTACGAACGGGCTGCTTTAACATCGCTATTGCTTATTGTATGAAATAAGATGATTGTGGTTACCTTAACAAAATTGCTTGTTTATACAGTCAGGTACAATATCGGTTTGTGCAATCCTCCTTTTCGTGGTGTTTTTATAAATAGAACCTTTCTATATTTTTTTTTGTATTCGAGTTGAATTTTCGTCGTAGCCACAATAAGATTGCTTTTATTTATTTTATTTTGCCACTTCTTTAAGGGAGTCGTGTACGCTAGGCAACTTCCATAAGAATCAATGTATTACATAAGTACACTTTTCTCAAGAACCGTTCAACGGGTTTCAGCCAGATTTTGCACACATTTCATTTTAAATCTTTCTGTGCTACTGAATAAAGAATTCTCAATTTTTTAAATTTCTTATATTCAAAAGTCGTTATGCAAAAAGAAAGAAAAAAAATCACAATGTAGAATTTTTTAAGCAAATTCCAGAAATTACTTTTTAAATTCCTCTATACAATCGCTTCAGATATACAGTGAGCGCCAGCCAAATGGAATAAATTCATTATCTCAATTATTGTGCTTATGAGAAAAAATCCCGAAACAAGTCATTTTTAATCTATCACATGATATCCTGTAAAGTGAAAATTTCATCCCTAACCTCAACCCCCTTCTAGTGTCAGTTGCAACCCCCAAATTTTTAAATGGGAAGGGGGGGCTTAGAAAGATGATTTTTTTCGCGAAAATGCTATACGATGAACCACCCTGTATACTGGATCTTAGTTGTCAAAGTTATGCCGTCTTCCCAAATTTTTTTAAATAGCAATCTATTTTTTGTGTCATGATTTTGATAGTTCTTTTAACTGTCAAAACCACTTAATAAAAATGTAAGTTTCTCACGAAAGGAAACAAATTAAGAAAAAGTTATTGAAAAATAATCGGCAAAAGTCATGCAACAATAAATTTGATGAATCTTAAACTATTCAGTTTTGTAAAAACCATTTTTAAATTAAATTCCACTTTTGAAATAACAGTTTTACATCCAATAATGATTTCATATTGATGGCATAAAATTTTAATATTTTTTTCTAATAAGAATAAGTTTAGGCCAAAAAAGCTGGTACAACTAGAAATTAAATTGAATGTAAGTATATGCATATTGAAAGGAAGCTGTCACGAATCTACAACTTAGTTTGCAGGGCATGTCACGTTATTTTTTTACCAATAATTTTTTAAATTTTATTTCTTTGCAAAAGCCAATAAATTATTTCCACTCTTGTAAATTTTCGGTACAAAATTGCTTCCTTGAATGGTAATAAAATTTGAAACCACTTTACTAACTAATAGTTAATATTTTTCTTCTAAATTTAACGTTTTGGATAATTTAAAAAATGTTACAAAAATAAAAACTGCAAAACAAACTTTTTTACAGAATAACATAAAAATGAAGAAGTCTCCTTCAATGAGGCAAGAACATCGATTAAAACAACATTTTCAAAATGACAAGAATTGTCGTAGCGATTTTGATATTCACGATTGTGTTTCCATTATTTGAATGCGAATCAAATTCCGATCAAGAAAAACGAACTTCTGCTTTTTTAAACGGCGATTTTATTCTTGGGGCTTTAATTCCGATCCACCACCAACCGTCAGCGAAAAATAAAAAATCTAGTTCCAATCATGGCATTACTTGCGGCGCAATCAGGGAATTATACGGCATGCAGAGAGTAGAAGTGACATTCCAAACTTTGGATAAAATAAATAAAGATCCAAATTTATTACCAAATTTAACGTTGGGAGTTGAAATCCGTGACGAGTGTTGGTACGCTCCGGTTGCTCTTCAACAAAGTATAGAACTTATACGGGATGCCATTACTCCTGTTTCTACGTCTCTCGATTCCTGTTCTAATTTAACCAGATTTCGATTAAAAGGGACCGAATCGAGAGGGCCTCTAATTGGGGTTGTGGGACCCGGCGCCAGTTCAGTTGCCCTGCAAGTCCAGAATCTTTTACAACTTTTTCATATACCACATATTGGATACTCGACGACTTCGAAAGATCTTTCAGACAAAAGTCGGTTTAACTACTTTTTAAGGGTCGTTCCTTCAGACTATTATCAAGCTCAGGTTATTTTGGATATTGTTCGATATCACGGGTGGTCCTACATCTCGGCGGTCAATACAGAAGGTAAGTCAATCAAGTCAATCATAAAAATTAAATAAAATTGTCGATTTTTTTGTTTTTAAATTACTTGGAACAGTGCGTTAATTTTAATGTCTAATTTACAATTGAACGGTTAACATTTTTGTTGAAACTGTTGGAATAAGGGAGGGTTTATCTCTCTGTCAAATTCCCCTAAGTATTAAAAGTTGCCGTGCGTCTTCCCAAAAAATCCATACATTTGGGTGCAAAATTATTACTTTGAATGAATTTATTACAACAGATTCTGTATTGTTACTTTGTTAGAGATTTCTTGCACTGATCGATTCAATTGCATTTATAACCCTTTGTATTTATAACATTATTAAGATTTCAATGTTGAGTACGTTTATCTAATTTTCTCTAGGTTATATACAGGTCGTCCATCGTATAGCATTTATGCGAAAAAGCATATATCTAATCCGTTAAGAAATTTAAAACTCACGGTCAATAATCTACAATTACCGTACTATAAAATCGATGTTTTATTTTTTGAATTTAATTACACCAACGGTGTTAGGGTGCTATAAGGCCAAATTGATCGAAATAATTTTTTGTATTTTTAGGTCATTATGTTCAAAATATCACAAAGAACACGTTTCCGAAATTTTAAATTTTGAAAGAGCCGTCGATTTGAAATAGTGTTTAAAACTTTTTCCGGCAAAAATCGTAAATCTTATTGTTAGTCAACAATAGTCGCTTAATCGCTAGTTACTAACCGAAACCACAAACAGAATATCCTACAAGACCGGTATTTTTCTCTTCAAACCCGAACAAAAAAATTTTGGTTTGATTGGTTTTGAAAGCCTTTGCGAATTGAATCGTTCATTGCTGAATCAAATCAACCAACATTTTGATAGTTTTTTTTTTATATAAAAACAGTAATGTTTAACATTAATGATAAACTATAACGATAATAGAGATTTATTTATGCTGTTTTGATAGTTCGAGATAATCAATAAAAGCCGTGTATGTTCATTGTTATTTAAATTTAAACCACCAAGTTTAGTAGACAAGGGAATTACATTTATTTATCTTTAATAATAACGAAAAGACGTCTCAGCTCCTAGCACTTTTATTTTACATTGTCTACTTCAAAATATCAAAAAGTGTTGGTTGATTTGTTTCAACAATAAATGATTCAAATTATATTAGATATTCAAAATGGCAATCATCTTGTTATATGCAGAGTAGTAACCGCCTCCTAAAATTAGCTTAAAATAGTATATAATACCTTAAGGTGGAGAAGTGTATTTTCATAACACGAGGGCTGCGTTTAGGCAGCGCCGAAGGATGTAGCGCCCGAAGGTTACAATGATACTTCGCCATCGTGGTGTATATACAATTTTTTCTGCTATTAATAATATTGGAAATTGAAATATTTTTTATTGCAAATAATTATCAAAAAAATATATAATTTTTGTTCCCATGGCACGGCAGTTATTTGCAAATATGTAATTTCTTGACATAAAAGTTAAATCTAGTTCTTTGTTTGGCCCTTTGCACAAGTTGTTTGAAGCTGCTTGCCAAAAATGATGAGTGAAGGTATAAATTGTATTGTATTGCATTGAAAAATTGTAGATCATTTACTTAAAAGTAAAGAGACGTTAACTAAAATAAGATTTGCCGCGCAGATGAAATACTTGCAGATGGTGTATCTTTTGATTATACATGTAAAATTTCAGATTTTGTTCTTTTGGCATTTAAGGGAACGTTTACGGAAGAACCGCTAAAACACTTTTGGCAGAATTAACATTCAAATGTAGGTCAATTTTTAAAATACATCAATTTCGTTAAACAACGATTGTAATGCATAAAATCCCATTAAATTGTAGTTTCTTATTATAGCAAATCGTTCTAGAAGTATTTTCTTTCTTAAACTGTAATAGAAACACCTAAAAATGTAATTTTTTTCATTATTGACCAGTGATTAAAAAAATAATATTCACCCGTCTCTGAACAAAAGGTAGTGAAACTAAACTTCACGACATTCTAATATAAATCAAAATGATACGCTGTATGGCTAACAGTGGAAAAAATACTCTTTTTTCATTTTATTGTCAAAAGTCCCTACGAAATGTGCGTCTAATTACATTACAAATTATTCAAATTCAAATCAAGTTTCATTTAAACAAGCCTCATTTCAATGCGGCTCTGGATCCACTTTGTGCTAGACTTCTGCCATAAATATTATTTTACACTAATTTGTTTATTATTAAAATCTACACTGTAACATAGGTGAGATTGCAAAAACGAATTCCTGATAGTTTAGTATTTTGATAATAAATCGCTATCAAAGTCAATTTTCACACTGATTTAATTTAGAACAAAATAATTAGGCAATTTTGTAATTTGGCAATAGTTATCAATTATTGAAGAATATTGCTTCCAATTTTCAGTAGTTTTCTACTACTGAAAAACGGTGTTATCTCAAAAATGCTATACGATGAGCCACCCTGTATTTATTTTGTGAAAGGAAAGGTATAGTACCCTTTGATTATTCTCGATTTTCTTATGTAATTTGCTTCATTTCGTTCTAACCACTGTTACCATTTAAAACGAAACAATGAAAATTCTATCTAAAAAAACCGACAGTAATTGAATTTTAAATTATTTCTCCCCTTAAGCACGTAAGATGATTGTTAACAATTGAGTAACCCCTATTTTCTTTAGCATTCTTTTATGACACAAGTGATAAATTATTTCAACTCCTAACGTACTAAAATTTTTTAATTTCAATTTAATCACTTTAATGGAATCGATTTCAGAAAATTACGGCCAATCCGGTATCCAGGCGTTCAGAGAATTAGCACAAGAAGTTGACGTGTGTATAGCACAAGAGGATTCCGTGTTGAGCAATGCCCCCGATGAAGATTTTGATCAAGTTATTATGAATCTGAAACAGGACCCAAACGCTCACGTAGTGGTATGCTTCTGTGAGGGGCTTACGGTTCGCGGTCTGCTGAGGGCTACAAAGAGATTAAACATGACCAATCACTTCCTTTTCATCGGAAGGTGAGTGCGTTTTATTCTTATGAAGGACGTGCTCGTTATTAAATTATTTAACCTGCCATAATACCGAGATCTTTATAATCCGTTTAGTTCGTTCAAACGTGTTTTACTGCAACCAAAGAAATTTATTCGCTAGGAAGGAATTACATTAATTATGATTGAAATATATATTTTTTTGGTTCAGTTGTGAAATGGAATTATTTGTGTTGTGGCCGTTATATTTTGCTCGCAACGCGAACGAAACTACAGGTTGTATTATATTAAGTGTTCACCATTGGTAACTTTGTTATTATTGGAGTTGCAAAGTCGGTTAAATTAGCAAAGAATTAGTGTTTTTTCCGCTGATTACCATTATGAAACCAAAAAAACAATCGAACGTCAACTGTTCGAGATATTCACGAAAATAACATTTTTTTAATAGGAATGCCCTATCCTTTTTTGCATATTTTGAAAGAATGTTTAATTTTGAGTGAAAAAGTCTTAATGCACTATTACGATTAAATTAACTACCGAGAAGTTACAAGCAATTGAATTTTTTATTTCAATTAATTACAAAAATCACGTAGGCACTGAAACAATTGAAAATTGTAATTATTAAAACGTCAAAAACAATTGAATGAATGTGTTAGTTAATATTTTCATCAAACATTAACGTGGTATATTCAATATTTATTACTTTTGGTGTGATTTAGTAACAGCTGTGTTCAATTTTGGTTCCCGACATGGCATTTTTACATTTAGAAAAATGTGACATGTTAGAAGCATATCTTATGTGCGGCAAGAACTCGGCGAGAGCTCGAGATTATTACCAGCAGCAGTACCCGCTTCGATTGCAACCAATTCAACAGTATTTTCTGAGACTGTATAGAAAGTTTAGGAGTAACGAAACAGTGTTTCAAAAGGGAAGAGAGAAGAAAAAAATTGTAATTTCTGAAGAAGTCGAAATTAATGTAATTGCGTATTTTGAGGCATATCCTAGAAATTCAATACGAGATATTTCAAGGGAGTTAAATTTGAGTTTGAACAGCAAACGTTACTTCCAGGCGATTTAAATCGAAGGTTAACTTTTTGCAACTGGTATTCAAGTTACTGCCAACGACACTTCAATAGCGAGTTTCATTTTCTGTGGACCGATGAATCGAACTTCTCAAATTTTGGAATGTACAACAGAAAAACGAATCATTATTGGGCCCGCGAAAATCCATTGCAAGTACACCCTATAAATCCACAAATGCGGTTCAGTCTAAATGTGTGGTGTGGAATTGTAGGTTCAAAAATTATTGGACCATTTTTTTACCGTGGTAATTTGACTGGAGTGAAATACGTAGAATTTATGAACACTGTCCTGCATAACTGTTTGGATGAAATGGATTTAATTTCAAGACAATACATCCATTTCCAACAGGATGGAGCACCGGCCCATAATTATCACGGAACAACCAATTTGTTAAACAGATTATTCATTGATAAATGGATAGGAACTAATGGGCCCGTGCGTTGGCCACCACGTTCGCCAGATTTAACCCCCATGGATTTTTTTCTGTGGGGGTATGTGAAAAATTTAGTTTACAGGGAGAGATATGCAACAGTTAATGAATTGGAGAATAAAATTTTAACAATAATTAATGTATTGGATGGTAGAAAAATTTTGAAAGCAGTGCGGTGTGTTCAAAAAAGAGCCCAAAAATGTGTCGAACAAGACGGTGACATTTTCGAACATTTATTATAATGTCTTGGTCATGCAATATGTTTTTCTAAATTTCTATTCTCAGTTTGCCGTGGAAGAAATGTTGCAATAAATACCATTTTCAATTGTTTCAGTGCCTACGTGATTTTTGTAATTAATTGAAATAAAAAATTCAATTGCTTGTAACTTCTCGGTAGTTAATTTAATCGTAATAGTGCATTAAGACTTTTTCACTCAAAATTAAACATTCTTTCAAAACATGCAAAAAAGGATAGGACATTCCATTTAAAAAAATGTTATTTTCGTGAATATCTCGAACAGTTGACGTTCGATTGTTTTTTTGGTTTCATAATGGTAATCAGCGGAAAAAACACTAATTCTTTGCTAATTTAACCGACTTTGTAGCTCCAATAATAACAAAGTTACCAATGGTGAACACTTAATATAATACAACCTGTATATGCATTTTCAAAGTTCAAAAAGGCGAAAAAAGAGAAAGTCATTAAAATATTTAAATTTAAACAATATTTATTTGTTGTTCAATAAATAACTTTGATGTAATTGAATATAATTCGTTTAAATGAAAATGTAAGGTTTAGTTCTCCAATACTTATAGTACGTTTATTACTTCACGCTTTAAATATTTTACAAGCGGGCCTAAAAGGATTAGGTAAATGTAATACTCATTTCTCAGTAATCATGGTTGCACCAAATATCTCACTGTTGCAATACTATGACGACCGCTTGACACCGCGTACCACATACCACATATCACAATTTGATTTCAACAAATTTTTTCCGAATATTTAGATTTTATTTTTAATTTTGTGACCTTATTTATTGAAATTTTTCAAAAAACAAAACGTTGTACTGTTGTTGAGTATTACGACATTTCTTGTGTTTATTTGAATTTTTAAAATTTATATTTTTCTTGACGGCCCTTCAGGCAATTTCGAAAAGAGGCGATGTACTATTACGGCCACCGAAATGTGCACGATTTTTTTAAGCAATTTGATTTTGGCTTTATATCATAGACATCCAAAAAAAAATCAGCCAAATGTCAATATTATTTTGTTTATGACAAATATTATTTCACGAAAGTCACTGGATAAAGCCAGCTTTAATCTATGGAAAAATAGGGAAATTTGTGTCAGGTATCGTGCACATTTCGGCGGACGTAATAGTACCTATTGAAAGTTATCTTTCTTAGGAATTTCGTTCTAATTTGGTAAGATTTTGATAAAAAATAACCTTAGGAAATGAAAAAAACGATTTCGCGTCCGGGCGTCGCCTTAATAATCTTTTTCTACAGATGCTCTGAGAACCTCGTATTTGATTCTATAATGTTACGCGATCTACAAGCAAATTTGTAAACCTCGTAAAGGCAGCATCAATGTAATAAAAAGAAATTGCCATGTTAAATTTTGCTAAAATGAACTTACAAGGTTTTAAAATTAAGGTATCGCAATGATTTATTTTATTTCGTTTTATGCTTACCTTGCTAGGTAAAATAAACACAAAAGTTCTTATAAATAAAAAACGGACTTTCTGAAGATTAGTGAAGTCTTGAAGGTGATTGCTGAGATTCAGCATTTTGTAGAATGTTAGCCCTATCAGCAGGAATATATGTAATGGTATAGGTGTTGTTTATCCACTCTCTTTGTATTCAACGTAAACGCATTCATGCCCGTTAATGATTCAAAACATGAAACTTGCGTCTCCAACTTTGAAGGTTGTTGAAAAGGGGATTTTTTATTAACACTAACTTTTTTACTGTAATTTTGATTAGCAGTTGTTTGCAAGAAGTTAAGTATCATCGGCCACCTTTTGTATACAATGTCCGAGGGGCCTACCAGAAAGACCGTAGATACTGTCAACTAAGCAAAAATTTTACAGTTGGAAAGATCAGAAAATTTTAGGCATGTAAAATGCAAGCCTAACATTTTATTAGCATAGGAGCTTGTTGTGCAAGTTCAGTGAGTTATTTCCTAATTTTATCCAACAAAACAACTATATTAGAACAAAATAAACATTGGAGATATGTACTTACACGCAAGCAATTAATTTGATACTACAAAATCACTTTTTAATTAATGTATTTTCATCAATTTGACAATATCGCATTAGATAATTTTTACGACAAAAAAAATAGTTATATTTTTCCTGTAAATGGTTACTCAGTGAGTTTTACAATAAACTTAGCTTTCAACGACTTTTAGAAGATTTCAAATCTTGTAACTAGCAGGTTTACCAGTCAGGACCTGATGATTACGCCAAACTGTCCTATCAGAAAGATAACTACTTGGACGTTCTATCATTAACTAGAAAGCTTTGTTGCATTTATTTTAGCTGCCAAATATACAGTTAACGTTAACTTTTGAAACATTCAGTACTTTATTATTTTTACATATCCACATATTTATTGCATTACAAATTTTTGTAAACTATAATAATAACAGGGAAGATAGAAAGACGTAGAAATTAGAATGTGGATGACGCCACTGATATAAAAATCCTATAATATTCTTGTCACGGAAATCGGTACCAATAAATTTTATAAAATGATTTGTCGATGCAAACAGATAATTTCAATATGTTCAGTTTTAATTCAAATTAGTGATGCTCCATAAGCAGGTCGATTGCATGCATTTTTATCCTCATTAAAAAATGCTCAACTATTTAATTTGATTTTAAACTGCAAAAATTTAATAGTTAAATACGATATAAGAGGATTTAAATTAAATTGAAACAGAAAATTTTTAGTCTGCATAAATTTCTTAAAATTGTGTTAAAGTATAATTACTAACTTTGACCAAACAATTTTATCTTTGTAGATAAAATATTCCGACGAAATCGTTTTTATTAATTCCTTTCTTATTCAGCTTACGATATTTTCATCAGAATTCTTATGAATATAAAATTTTTTAAAACACCTTAATTAATTATATCGACTAAAGGTGACTTATAAAACTTCTCCATGCACTTCCAAATAACTTATGCAAATAAAATGAAAATTGGTTACTGAAAGGAACAAGAGATAATCAAGGTTGGTTCGTGAATTGAATCATCACAACTGTTGGTTTTCAAGCACTGTTGATGTCTTTGAATGATCGACTGAAAATTTCCATTGAAAGCTCTTGTGATATTATTGATAGTTTTCACTAATTGCTTACAGTTTTGTAGGTTTTACGGTGTTAACTTTTACATGTTTTTACAGCTAAATGAGTGACAAACTTGTTATTTCTGGTTTCGTTGTGAAATTAAGGCAGGTTCCAATGAGGACGTATGTTTTCTTCAAAATAACTGTTGTATTTTATGTGCAATTGATTTTTGTAGTACAGAACATCGATAATTGATCTGTCAAAAAAGATTAAATTCTTGGATGACAAACCCCACTAAACTGTACTTCAATTTATCAGTAAACCAATCAATCACAACAACCAGTTGTGACAACTAACTCTGCCGTTTAATTTAAATGCAGCTTTATCAAACAATCTTATTAACAAGTTTTACTTTTTTGTTACTTTTAGCTACATTATCAGTTATATGAAGACAAGGTGTTATATTTTCTGTTTATATGTCCGGAATGAATTGTTTCCATACAGATGGATCAACTTAATTAATTTCACCACTATTTTGTTTGTGAAGCTATATGTAGAGGCGTATCTATACTATTTTATATCAAACGTGGATCTTGTTTTTGCTCCCAAAATTTTTTAATGGTAACTTTTGGCACATGGATTTTAAGTTGATCTGTTACGCTTCCAGTGGCAGTTGCTATCTGGTTGCCACTCATCTAAAGAAAATAATTGTCAAACTAATATGTGCTGATCTTTAATATGTAGAAGTCTGTCTTTTATGAAGATCCTATGCTTTGCATGTAATGCCGGTTGATGGTGTAATTGCTTGAGAATACACCTTCTGCCGTACGATTTTTAGACAGACAGAGTATGCAGCCGCTGAACACGACCTGCCGTAGGCAGTAGATTGTATATTGTGAGTTTTACAACTTATACATCGTCGGGTTATTGCAAAAACTCATTAAATTACATTTGACAAACTAGAAATCACCAAGTAACTTAGGCAATTTTTGCCCTGTAAAATCACTCCAATTGGTTTCAGAGACCTAAGATGCACTTAAAATTTTTTTGCGCTGGTACTACACATGATCAAAACAAACACTTACTTACTTTTAACCCAATAACCCAACCCAACCCAACGATAATATTACTGTGAATGATCGAAATTGGCGGATGTTGAGAATCCACCAAAAACATCGTCCGAATGCTTTGCATTGTTCATTTTTTGCAGATTGGCTATTTTATGTCGACATACTCTGATCGATGGTGTTGAATGTTAGCAGTTGTCTCGTGACCACTTATAGAAATTATTCTTTGAGACAAATCCTCAATTCAAATTACTGGCCCTCGTTCCATTTTTTCTAATACTTCATCTCTTGCGTAAAATGAAAATTTGGCACTTAATTTTGTTCTAGAAATTACCGGTTTTGGTATGACGAATTTCTTCTTTTTAATTGCTCTGATAGTAGATTTGCCTAAATTAAAATTTTTACTAAGCGCTGTAGATTCTTCTTCCTTTGCTAAGCGATCTAAAATTACAATTTTGATTTCCAAAGAAATTGCCTTTCTGTGGTGCCTGTTTTTCTCCATTCATTGGTCCAAATTAAATCTTTACAATAAAAATTAACAAAATTTAGATTTACAATAATAAAACGATAAACACCATACTTGCATGGAAAATTATACTTTGTACGTAAAACACTTTGTATAATGGAAAGAGAAAAAATTTCCTTGAAATTACAAACCGCATAATTTTAAATCCGCATTAAAAAATCCGCATAAAAAGAGACCCGAGTGTAATGTTATTTTTCCGACCTTCTATTTTTATTTTTAATTGTCTCCAACACGGGAAGTTGTTGATATTCAAAATTAAGTCGGTTTATGAGCATGTTCAAACTTTATTGGTTTCCCATTTCTGAACAAACAAAATTGTGACACGAAATGTTTCACTTTTTAAATTCCCACTTTTTTAAAATTAGGTTAATTTAAGTGCGCCGCTTTATAATATAATTACCTACGTCGCGTGAAACAAAAAATCGCAAATTTTCCCTTAAACCTCTCGTCGAATTTAGCAGACTTTTTGTTTCATATTTCGCGATAAATCGATAGAAGGAAGGACGAATTTAAAATCGTGGTTTCCGTAGCCGTAAATTTTCTGATAACAACTCTCAAAAGCGGAAACGTTCTCGGCGGAACACAAACTTGATCACTAATTGATTTAATTACGGGGTTCATTATTTTAGTGCACACTAGTAATTAATATTACGAAAGTTTTAATTTTTTTTTCAGTGATGGTTGGGCCGATAGAGGCGATGTAACAAAAGATTATGAAGTAGAGGCTTGGGGTAGTATTTCAATCCGCATCCACTCACCTTACGTTTATGACTTTGATCCGTATTACTGGTCCCTGGGTCCATTCAACAACACGAGAAATCCCTGGTTCAGAGAATTTTGGGAATCAAAATTCGGATGCAGCTTCGATGATTTCGAAGCTGAAAATTCTACATCTGTGAACGCAAATCGGCCCGGTTGCAGCGGTAAGGGAAATAATTTTTTATTCACTTTTAGGTTGTTTTCAGGAAATTTCTTTCAATATTTTCATATATTTCTTTATGTTTTTGTTAAGCGGTCGAGTGGTGCTTTGACGATACGAGTGCTCGCTGCAAAACTCAAACATCATGAATATGAAATTACGACAGTTTCTGTTCAGTGCGTCTCTCATGAAAGCGAATATTTTCAATCGTTGCTCTTTATGAGATTTAAAGATGATTTCTTGATGTTTTTTCTGTTAATCCACGAAGTTCACCGGGGATGCATTTTTATTGGAAAAATTAAATTAAATTATATGTTTTAAATTATCAGAAAAAGGGTGAAAGATGGTATTTTATTAGCAGTTTAATACTGTTAATGCCTCGTAAAATTTTATTCAAGATGCATTTTTGAATCGCTTAAAAAGAACGGTTTCAAATAAAGTCGTGACGTTTAATTAAGATTATTTAAGCCTTAATTGTTTTGAGTATATTCATGAAAGGAAAAATTACTTTTTTTTTGCAAAGTCGTGTGAAAGTGACTGAAGTTATTTAATTTATTTACTTATTTTCGGATTGTTAAAAAATAAAATTGAACGTCATTTCAAAATTTACAATTTAGTAATTACATTTAGGTCGTAATAAGTTACTAGATTAGTAACCAATTGTAAACACATTCCGATTGGGAGCACTACAATTATCTAACTTTCTCTTAGATGTTTCACAAAGTTTACCGCAATCTTCAATTAAAAGCCAGAATCTGTTTCAATATTCAGCAAACGTTATTAAACTGCAAGGTTTTAAGCAAATTTGAATAACATTTACACTAAGGTCTGTTTTTATGCGGTAGATAGGTACGTTCCACAGAAAACCGCATAAATAAAATTCGCATAAAAATAAGACATTGCTTATACAGTAAGCAGCAGGCGAATGGAATAAATTCAATATCTCAATATTGTGCATATTGAGAAAAAATCCCGAAACACGTCATTTTTACCCACGTAACACATATACATCCAATGGACGTACATTGGACGTACACAAACGGATCACCGGACGTCCAATGGACGTCCAATTTTAGACCAAATTGGACGTACATATGGGCGTCAGTTTATGGACGTCCAGCAGTGGACGCTTATTGGACGTTTTTGGGACTACATAAGTACCATACTTGCATGGAAAATTGTACTTCACGTGGTGTGCCTTACACTTATACTTTGTATGTAAAACACTTTTTTTCTTGAAATTACGAACCTCATAATTTCAAATCCGCATTAAAAAAATCCGCATAAAAAGAGATCCGAGTGTATTTACTTTTATTGAACACAATGTATTTAGTGTTTACGTATACATAATTTAATATTTTTATCAGACAAGATTTTAATATGCTTGGAATACATAAAATACCATTAAATTAAGTAGGTAAATTAAAAGAATAACCTGTGAACCAATTACCTTGGTTATTTACAAACTAAATAAGCTTTTAGATGTTGCCTAACCCCATTGTTGGTCTCGCACCATTCTTTTGGCTTAATTTTCATCTATGCACCTGCTCATACATTCTACTTGTTTCACGTGCTTTTTATCTCTTTTCTTTTTTATTGCTCCCGTTTTCTCTCACATACCCTTTGATAGTTACTTTTTTTTTAGTTTCGGCAAATTCGTTTGAGATAAGTTTTTTTTTACATTTAAAAAGTTGTAAATTTGAATGAAATTTGTATTTTTGAACGGTTAACGAAATTGTGTGAAAATTTGTAATTATTTTCTTATCAAAATCTCAAATAAGAAAGCGGTTTATAAACTTTCAACTTAAATTTTGCAAAAGCGATCTACCTTTCTGAAGTTTACATTTTATTCCGGGATAACATATAATATTAATAAACGGCTTTGGCTCTATTGCATGCTTATTTAAACAGTCCTGCTGCTCAAGCGTGTCTATATTGAAACAAAATAAATATTAACTCTTCCAATGTAATTTTAGAATATAACTTTTCTTCGAAAAATACAAAATAACCTTCAAAAAAGTAATTAAAATCGCCCTTAATCAGAATTATAAGTAAATTAAAATTCGGAAAATCATTGCTAAGTAGAGGATAATGAAGTAACTACTCAGTCCGTTACACGAATGATATGACCGCTGAAGGATTAGTTTTGACTTTGCAAAAAAACCGTGATAGCCACAATCTTCCTCAAACGAGAATTTGTTACTGAAAAATAAGTTAAGCATAGATTTAATTCCTTAATGGATATGCTCTGTCGACGTTTATTAAATTGTTTGCACCACTAATAGTTAACCTTTTAATTAAGTAAGCCATAGTCAAACAACAACAACAAAAGAAACAACTAAAAATTGATGACGTTGATGATTTTTCATGGTCTTTTGATAAGTCGTATCTGGTGAACCACTTGACTACAAAAATCCTAGATCGCAAAATAATATTTCTATTCGATAACTACGAATAAAAACTGTACAAAACCACTGCAACAATAAAATTCAATTCCATAATTATTTTTATTCCTATATCGTCACTTGACTTGTAAATGATACCCGATAAAAATATTATTAAACATATTTATAATTGTAATTCTTAGAAGAAATTGTGTTTTACTATAATAGGTAGATACGATGTTCATGTTTATCATTTATTATATTAAATGCGAATCAATAGAAATGCAAGTAGGAATTGAATTAATAAAATACATGTTATTGTTAATAATATGGACATATTCTAAATGGTGCTCAATTTGAGCAAGAACATTTCTCACAGTTGCTTTCTATGCATAAAGGCATTTTCTAAAAGTACTTTCATTTATAGTGTCCAAATAAGAACCCCAGTATTATACCGGGTCTTTCTCTAAACATTGAACATACGTTATAATCAGTATGTTTAATTTAAAAAGAAATTTTCATTCAGCCAATGTCAACCAAGCATAGTCTCACGTCAACTTATTTTAGGTTATGCATTATTAAATTGTGTAATGGAAATGCGTTAGAACAGTAGAACAGACTGACTTGTCTGAAACTATTGCTATTTTTGTAACAATTCACAATATTAATCTTATCTACTTTCAAATACATGTTAAATTCCAAAAATTTCAAACTTATATTTCAACAATTTTATTTATAAATTGACACTAATGTCAAATCATTTGTATTATCAAGGATTGCTGGGATCTCCACTACAATATTATTTTTATAATTGAACAGGAATATTTACATTGTTTGTCCAATTTAAAAAAACAGCCCGGTATATGACAAGGAATGCCCCATTTTAGAAAATTAAATACATTTAGATCGTCAACATCAAACTCAATACTATCGTCGATAAAATTAAGTTTTAAATCACTATTTTCAAACACTACTAAACTTTTAGTTACCGCATCGTGCAACGAAAAATTTTCCGTATAGAAGCTTAATTTTTAACTACAACTTAACTAACACTGGTACAAACGGCCGTATATATAACAGATTTACATTTATGATCAAATATAGGATCAGAGGTGGTCGCTGTATCTATTAAATGGAAACATACAGACTCCTAAATGTGATGGGTCTGAAATCGATCTGATTTGGATTACTGTTTATGCTAATAATTTTTTTGTCGGTCGTTAAATTGTTAATTGAATTCTGAAATTGATTGCCAGTAATTATTTTAATGTTGGTCATTAAAAACGTCACCAGTCGAGATTTGTTTATTTTAATATTAAATTCAAATAATGCGCATAGTGGCTATTTGAATTTAGTTGCAGTTTCCAGAGCCATTAAAATGTTTACAATCGCAACTGTAACAACTCGAGTAATAGTTAACATAAAATGTAGACGTACCTATTATGTCATTAGACAGCAACTATTGTCGTGTTTTTGAGTTGTAAATTAATTACTTTGGATAAAATGGGATTTTGAGGGTTATAGGATATTAAATCGTTGCAACGATCACATTAAAAATTACAGGATTTTATTCGTTTTTTAATAAAGAATGATGAAATCGTTTTAATTTCTTGTTCAATAATTTATTGATCAAGCAATTTAAATATAAATTCTAATTAAGATTTTTCCATTTAAAAATAAATTGGCAGTTTTTCATTTTATTCTTTATCGCTTATCAAAGTACCTAGCTATACAGAGTGTTTAATAATAAACCCTCAAAATTCAAGAGATGTTTCCTTAGTTCATTCTAAAAGAAAAGTTCTTGTGAGCGTCGGTTCGGAAGTGCTCAGTTACGGAGTCACGGCGCTTCGGTTTTACACCTGTTCGATCAACGAAATGTAAAACATTTATGTGTTTTAATTTCAAATAAGTTAATAATTATCATTAGAAAGGTATCAACTAGATTTAAATATTCAAGACGGCTATTTTTTAGTAAAAGTTGATATAAACTTGAACTTCCCAATAACGAGCTTCCGTATAACGAATTTCTCTATACATGCTGTTATTTAAGTATTGTTACATTAAGGAAATTTATTGCATGAATGCATTGCAGTCGGTTTTTGCGATTATCGATCAAACAGCGTTCAATGAACACGTACGATTAGCAATTCTTTCAATCGCAGATTTTGACCGATTCAAATAGATTAATTTTTTAAATGTAATATTTCTCGTTATACATTGTTAAGATTGTCTTAGTTCTATAATCTATATAGTTTATTGCTTGGAACAGAACAGTTTAAAGTGAACGAATGATGAGTAATTACAAAGTTATCTAGACTAACGCATAAGACCTTTAGCACTCGCAAGATAGAATTTAAGGCCATTAACAATAAAAAATAGACAATAATCAAGACAGAAGAAGAAAAATTCAACCTTTTCTGAGACTCATTTTTTTAATAAATGATTCAGAATTTTATAGGTGGATTAATGAAAACATATATATGTTACTGTGAATGATCGGAAGCGCGTGAATGTCGACATTCACCGGTGGATATCAACATAGACCAAGTCATTTGGAGTATGTTCGAAATACTGCCAAAAATGGTACTCCTATTATTTTAACTTACACCGGTGATTGTCGACTTTCGTGAAGCACGAGTGATGAATGCTGAAAAAAATTAAATTCTTTACTACATACTATATACAGTGTAATTCCTAAAAAACGTCCCACGCTCTAACTCAGCTATGTATTGCCCAATTTCAGAAAAAAAATAAATAAATGATTAGTCGAGTAAGCACTATAAGAATGTATTAATTTGGATTTTTCCCAGATTAACTTCAATGTGAAGTGACAGTCAACTTTTTTTTTTCAAATAGCAATGTATACATTTTTTTATTTATTGTGGTAGAAGATTTTTTTTATAAATCCAATGATATCTAATACCTTAACCTTGCAAATTCATCTGTGAAATAAATAATATTTTCAAACAAGCATTGATAAGGAAACAAAAAACAACAATATTATGTAATAAGTGGGAAATCGTTTATTTTAATTTTTATGACTTCTGTTACCGTTCATTGCACAACATTTCCCGATGTCGCACGAAAAACCTATTTTCTTGCCCTCTAATAGTTCAGTCGAATTAGAGTTTGACCATAAAAAAATTATTATCTGAAATTTTTTTGCGCTTAATGACGAAGAAGGGTATGTAGAATGATAATATAAAAAAGTAACTACAAAGAAGTGCTGCTAAGTTCGCAAATTGCAAATAAGTGGTAAAATTACGTCTTTTTTCACATTCTTTACTGCCTATAAAAATCTAAACGAGCTGTTGAAAAATTACTTATTGTTTGTTGTAGGCAGTTAAATTACTTACAATTTAGAATGCCTAAAGTCATATTTAACCAATTTGTTAACCGTAAAATAAATGTCGAACGTGAAAAAACGAATTTTAGAAAATTACGCATTATTATTGCAAAAATGGATGGATGTTGATGAAACTTATGGAAAAGACGGTCAATCTAATGACCAATATGTGTGCCAAAGGCTGATTCGAGTGACCGCCAAATTGTTGACCAAGAAATTTGTTAAGTAATTTTGCAATTTTTTTTGCAACTGCCTGTTTAATTACTAAACGTTAATTTTTTAAGTTAATATCGTAGATGTAGGTTCTAATTCATCCAAAGAAACGTATCGAAAAAAAAATTTCAATAAGTTGAAATTAAGTTGTTCTTAACAACCGATAAAGTAGGATACGCAAAGAAGCGTGATAAACAAATTGTTTCAGGGGTCAGACAAAAACCGCTCGGGAATTCGCTCTTCTTACATTAAATAGAGCATATTTTTAAGGTAATTTCAAAAACAGAAAAATTCATCTACGCCTCTTTGTTCCCAAGATAGCGTTTTATTTTATAACGTTAATTGTTAATTAACTATTGGACTCATCGGACTGCAATATCAGGGACAATTAAAGAAGAGGTTAAACTTTCATTTTCAAAAAGTTTTACATTTTACATTTTACATTTTAAAGGTAAATAAAAATAATATAGGAATTACAAAAAAGATTAGTTGATATGGCTTAGTTATTTTTCTGTACTTTTTAACAATAACAAATCTCCTTTATATTGGTGGATATTGCCAACATAAGCACTGAGAGAAAACTGTCGTTACGGTTTATGCAAACAAACTTAAACTTTACAGTTCGGCATCTCAGATGAAAACGAATGAAATTGTTATTTTCAGTAAATCTTTCAAAGCACAAACTATAAACTTGACTACTTTTAAAAGAATTGAATAAGTTGTATATAATTTTTTTTAATAATTTTGAATTATTAATCGCATGGTAGGTACTTCCTTATACTTAAATATTTTTGAAAAGCGCGGTTGTTGTAACTTTCTTACATTCAGGAAGTTTCTAAACAAATATTGATGTCAATTAGTTTGTCAAAGCGATAAGGAATCCACATGTAAAATATCTCTAGCCCCATATATCAAAATATCTTTTAGGCGAAGGAATTAGTTTTTTTAAGTTGTTTGAGCGCTGAAGTAACTTAAACTGTTGATGGGCCTATTTGTCGAATTTATTTTTCGGTCATTAACGTTAAAACCTTGCGAATATCCGGTTTAAACATCATAAAAAGTTATGTTTCATTTATTTTTAAAGTAACGATCACACAATTATTGCAAAGAGATAAACAAAATTGAACGTTTTCAGTTAAGTGGTACACTGAAAAAAATCGTATGTTACAAATTACTACAATAATGTAGCACATATTTTGTAACAATTTTTGCTACAAAGAGAGCATTTGTTACTTAAAATTGTAATACAATTTTTAAAACATTTGTGGTGAAAACTTTGTAGCAACCTTATATATAGGGTTTTCCAATAAGAGGTGTTATTTTGAATAGCCCGTTATTTCGGTAGATGTCACTTTTGGAGCTGTAATTTTTTTACATTAGACAAGTAGAAACTACGCCATTAATAAAAATGGAACGATACACGCTTCAACAACGCATTGAAATTATTAAAATTCACTATAAAAATGGTGAAAATTTGGCAGAGACGGTTCGTAAAACTCGAACATTTTTGGGTCGTCGTGAAGCACCTTGTCGGACCGCAATACAGAAATTGGTGGAAAAATTCGAGCTGTTGGGACAAGTTAGTGATGTGAAGAATAAAACCCGTGCACGTCGCTCAAGAACAGCCGAGAATATTGCTGCTGTAGCCGAAAGTGTTGAAGAAAACCCAGGTTTGTCCATTCCTCGTCGTTCTTTGGAATTAGACATTCCAAAAACGTCATTACACCGTATTTTGCATAAAGATTTGGGTCGTAAGGCTTATAAAGTTCAGTTAACACAAGAACTCAAGCCGGCCGATCATCAACAACGTCGTATCTTTGCCGATTGGGTCCTTGAAATGCATGAAAATGATCCGGAATTCCATCGAAAAATCATCTTGAGTGATGAGGCCCATTTCCACCTGGATGGTTTCGTCAACAAGCAAAATTGTCGCATCTGGGGCTCAGAAAACCCAAGAGTTATTGTTGAAAAGCCTCTCTATCCTCAACGTGTGACTGTTTGGTGCGGTTTATGGTCCGGCGGGGTCATTGGACCCAAAAATGTTCGAGTTTTACGAACCGTCTCTGCCAAATTTTCACCATTTTTATAGTGAATTTTAATAATTTCAATGCGTTGTTGAAGCGTGTATCGTTCCATTTTTATTAATGGCGTAGTTTCTACTTGTCAAATGTCAAAAAATTACAGCTCCAAAAGTGACATCTACCGAAATAACGGGCTATTCAAAATAACACCTCTTATTGGAAAACCCTATACAAAGTGTATTACTTTTTCAAAACAATTATGGTATTACTTTTGTTTTAATATTTGCTATAAGATTGTTGCAACTTACATTATATTTTGAGTGAGTTTTACTATAAAATAAATGGATTAACGTCACTACAATTGTTGCATATTTTTCGAAAATTTCTGGCCAATACAAATTCATAATTGTTGGCACGTGCTTGCCGAATGTATTTTATTGAAAGTGATCGAGAGGGAAGGAACAGATTTGCGGACGCGGCCCGTTGCCGAAAAATTGCCGACAATAAAATAATTTACACTGATCGCACCCCGCTAGGAAATAGGATACCAGGGAAAAATATCGTAACAAAATTATTTTTTGAGATTTTGCTCTCATTGTCTGTTTTACAAGCCGTGTATAACGTATATTTGGACTTCTGACCCAAACAGTATTAAGTCACACAAAATACGCCTTTAACACTAGAACGCTACCGTCATTGGAGTTAATAGGTTAATGCCACGGAAAATTGGGCTTTAATCAATATTGATTATATTGCGGTTTACAGATAAGAGTTGTGAATTTCTGCTGATTTTGCATTTATTTATTTATATTATACATCCGAAACAGTGTGTAGTCGATATGCGTGAAGGAGGATGTTGTGGCTGGTCGGTGGAGCCGGTGAAGAGCGCCTTCCAGCAATTGGAGTGATAAACAACCTCGCAATATAAACAAACTGATTAAAAACGGTCATTCATTCTTTCGAGAGCTTACGAACAACTTCTTTTTAATACGCATAATTTTGTATCAATCTTTTTAATTATAATTAGTTAGTAAAGTGAAATTAATAAAGTCTTAACTTACTGACTATAAGTGCGATAAGTTTATTAATAATTATTAGTTTTGCGTTGTGATTTTGTGTGAGTTAGGTATGGATGACTTCGTTAAGACAACCTTAGAAAGCTGGGGCTTGTTAGACCGGTTGAGGGTGAGCTTTGACGGTAAGTACTATCGAAACAGTTTTTACTATTCATTAATAAAGTATTCATAAAGTCCATCGTTGCAACATACCTCTATTGTTTTACCGCGTTTTATTTGACAGTAACTATTAATTATGAAATTTGTTTTACAGTAAACGAAGTCGACAAACAGACCTTACTCAATCTTGATCGAGAAGATCTCAAGGAATTAATTCCAATTTTGAGCACGCGGAAACTGTTTGGCCAAAAATTAGAGAAAAAATAGTTTTGTTCAGAATTAATTTATAAAATCTGTACCAGAGAAGCAGAATGATGTATGTCCACTTTTTCCAATCATGAAAATTTGATGTATATTGATTAAAATATGTCCCATCTACACATTACAGCGGGAAATATGTTCGAACTTAGAATTTGTGTTGCATTATGATGTCTCTCCAAGCATTACTTTAAGGCAACACAAAAGATATCAAGCCATTAATTTAAATTTCCTGAACATCGTCACTTTTGGACATACATCGTTCTGCTTCTCTGGTACAGAAATTATCAATTAATTATTTTTTGTTAAAATTCAATAGTGAAAATTTTTAACCCAATTAGTTAGATATTTATAAAAATTGTTATCTTTTAGATTCCTTCTCCACTGGATTGTACCAGATCCGTAAGTGAGGCCAGCACCAGTTCTTCCTTGGATTTATCAATATGGGGAGAGGCACCGTCCTTTGGTAAACACTTTTTGAAATATTTCCTCCATAATAATTTATTTAATTTATTTAAATTTTTGCCCTTGTTATGTAAAATGTATGTTTACTTACAAATTTGGTTCCTTTGTATTGTTATAAACAAAGGAACCAAATTTGTAAGTATCCTCCATAATAATTTCAATACATTTTATTTTTCAGATAATTCACTACCGTTAACAGAAGATTCCCAAAAAAAACGCACTTGGTGTTGTACCATATACACCACATACATCTTATATAAACGTAAGAGTTCATTATTATTATGAAGTTATGAAGTTTAGAAGTTAAAGGAACGGTCTACAAGAAAAATATAATTGTAATAATAGAGGCTCAAGAAATGCCTATTTTTGGACTTATTGATCAAATTTTCATTCATAATAGTGATATTTATTTTTCCTATGTCGAATTAATTTCAGTTCAATTTAGCACACACATCCATGCATACGAAGTGTTATTTACTAGCAAGGTGGCAAATAAAATTATATTATTTAACGATTTACATGATTACATAACATGATTAAAAAAGAAAATGAATGAAAAAACTTTCGTTTCTATTAAATATTGTTGTTAAATGTGTTACAATTGTAAGTTATGTATTATCCATGCTCTTTTTGTTTATTTAATTTATTAAATTTTTCCCTTATGTTTTTAAAAAATATGTTTTTAAAATGTAATTTGTGTATTTGACAATGTTTTAAAGAATGTGTTTTTTAAAATGTTTGTGATTTGTAATAAGTGTTAAAAATTTTTAAAAATTGTTATGAACAAGGAACATAATTTGTAAGTAAAAGCTCTTTTTGTATTTACTTGTATTATTACTGTAGATGTTGTTTAAAATATATAAGAAACAATCCTGTTATAATTAATTCTTGCGTTTCATTTTACCTGGTTCATTTTACCACTAATTCCATTCCAAAAAAAGTAGTAAATTGTGATTCATAAAAAATGTAGTATTTTGCAACGAATATACATATTACTTTTTACTACATTAATTAGGCGCAGAAGTCTGTTAATTGTTGCAAAATATGCTGCAAAACCTGTAGTAAAAATAACGGCAATAATAATAGAAAAAGATATGTGTATATGGTAACTGTTTCTCTTTTTTGTCGCAAAATTTAATCTCTAAAATAGTAATTTTTAGTATAAAATCTTATACTTTTTACTGTAAAGATTTGGAACACATTAGTCTTTATTTTAGTAAATTTTGCAATGACTGTGTAGTACACTTTACTATTATATTTGTCGAAAATCTCGCTATACACGTTAGTACTATATGCCACAAATTATTGTAAATGTAGCTACAACCAAGTTACTACAATTGTTTAGAAAAAAATGATACAATTTGTAACTAGTCGTATTTTTAATACAATTTGTGGTAAAAATTTGTACAATTGTAGTTTTATTTACTACTTTTTTTTTTCAGTGTAGTAAGTAGCTGCTATTTTTGTAACTGTAGAAATATTCGAATAGTTCAAATGTTATTTTGAAGTATTTTTTTAAGCAAATCTTTAATTGATTTACTATAACATTTTAGGAAACGAACAGGTTTCCGTAAACTACCGTCAAGATTCAAAACTAAGTTTTGTCATAAAAGCAATTTATACTTTTGCTTATGCACTACATAACATGCAGCAAGACATATGCGGTCAAGGCACTGCAGGGGTTTGCGATAAACTTTTTCCTTTTAACGGCTCACTTTTTAAGGTTCGTTACTAAAGTGTTTTTCTTTAATAGTCTTATTGAAAAGTATTTCAGAATTATCTGATGAATGTATCGTTCATATACGACGAGGACATTGTAGAATTTGACGAGTACGGCGACCCTCCGGGTAGATATGATATAGTCAACTACCAGAAAAACGAGGATGAAAGTTTCGACTATGAACAGGTCGGAATATGGAATAATAGAAGTCTCACTTGGATTAGAAATCTTCAGTTTGGACCCAGAACTTCGGTTAAATCTATTTGCTCCAAACCTTGTCCTAAAGGACATTATCAGGTGAGCTTTTGTTTAAATTATTCTGTTTTTGTAAATCTTTCTTTGTTATCAATTAGAATACATAAATTCTATGAGCTAATAGTATTAAAACAAAAAATAACAATTGGCGAAAAGGTAGGTCATCCATTAATTATTCTGGTAAGTTGAATCAATGACATATAGAATTGGAAAGTCCTCGCATAATGTATGGTTTTGAAACGTTCAGAACTAATTTTAATTTATTTCTCAGTTAATTAATTTAGCTAATTCAGCCATCTTTTGTCATCTATACTATACGTCCGTTCTAATACAACTTAAAATTCTGAAGATATTGAAAGTTCACAAGAATCATTAGATATATTCAATTGCTAATTTATTGTAACGTGGATAAGACTTTAATTCGGTGGTTTTGCTTCGTTTTGAAGAGATGACCTAAATTCGGTTTTTACAATGGAAACCAGCGTTGATACCATTGAAATCTGTTTTTAATCCTTTAAAAATAATAAATGTCTGTTATCGCGTTACCTGATGATGAATCCAAGTACTTAAATTAAAATTTTCGGTCACTAACTTTTTGAGATGTAAGTTCCTCACTAATTTTTGTGATAATTAAACGTTCGTTTTCTGTGAACCGAGTTTAACCAAAGTTGAACCACACTTTAAGAGTATTAACCGTCGGAAGGCGGAGAATAGGTCATAACAAACACCAAATTTGAATTTTTACAATAATAGTTTCTAGGTGTTTCCTTATTCCTTGGAAGTGATATGAACATTTATTGAAATAAATTACGTGGAAAAAAATTTATTTTAGTATACAAATCATTAAATACTATACTTTAGGATTATTTAGAAATTGAAGTGCAACAAAAAATATTAACGTTCCAAAGAATGCGTTAATTTACGTTTAGAAAAAAATACTACTTATATACAGGACGCCACTTAGTACGTGGACGGTTCATCGAATAGAATTCACCATAAAGTTCTACGTATACTAACACCGTATTATTACGTTTAAACTAGTAATTTTTTTAACGACTTTTTAGATAGCTTGTTTTTCCCACATTTTTTTGTAAATTACATATAACTTGGCAACACCGCAATAAACCTTACATTAAAATACTGTACTATACGTAGAATTTTATGGTGAATTCTATTCTGTAAAAAAAAGTGGATTGCTATTTAAAAAAAGGTACCTTCCTGGCGCCCCGCTTTTTTGGGACATTCTGTATACTAGAAAATATCTTAAGAATGTGCATTTCCACGGATCCTATAACTTTTGTATATAATATTTTTCCATGTTTCTTTTAACAACAGAGACCGTCCACGTACTAAGTGGCCCCCTGTATATACTTACATATCGCATAAGCTATAAAAATACAATAAATTATTTATATTCATAAAAAAGGTGTTTAGCTAAAAGGTAATAAACCTTTTTGTTCGCGCGATCAAAAGGAAAAAATGACTAGAGAGCTACACATTTTCTGTGGAAACGATTAAATAAACAATAACTTACACAATTCGTTCGTAAAAGTAAATGTACTTTTGTACAAGTTCTTCGAATGTCTTCAATATCGTTGCAAGTGAATAAAAAATGATCCATGCTACACTGACAAAATTAGTATATTTCATAACGAGAGTCGAAAGTGGATGATATCGGCGAGTGTGAACTTTGACGACCGAGCCAAGTGATTCAAGTACATGAGCAACACGATATCTCACTTTCGACTGAGGTATCAACATATTTTCTCCTACCACGCTAGAAAACTAACTTTTTTGTCAAAATGATGAATGCAAATTAAATGTCAAAATTTATGAAAACTGTAGAACTATGTGAAAATGTACAGTTGATGATTGCAACTTGTGACGATATATTCATATCGCTCACGGGCCAGGGTCTCAGAATTTAACTGAACTGTCTCTATCACCGTCATTGTCAATTGACGGGCTTGGGGCAACAAGGCTATATGCCACACTTTTAGCAATTTTGAGTTATCTATGCTACACATACACGTACATACACGTGATTGCACGTGCAAACTTTCAGGAATCTAAGAGAATTTTAACGTTTTCGTTATTTTTGAGTCTGCGCCCCGTTTGGAATAAAGTTGCACTGGTCCAAGGGTGTCAGTAGTAAAAAAAATAATTTTTGCACTTCTGTACCCCATAAGCTGTCACGTATTCATAGAATGTAAAATTTTTGAGATTGGTTATAATGGGCAGGTTTGAGAGCACACTGAAACCGTACTAAAAATATGGAGTTTTTTCAATAATATTCCAAGTTTGATTGTTCGCCGTGTGGTCATTTTTCATCCAATTGGATCAAACAAAAAACCATAGTAAAGAGCCTTTAACGCTCATTACAGTGCCATTTTATTTGTTTCGATGTAGTCAGTGAATCAGACAGGAGCGCACGAGACGTGAGATAACAGCAAAAACAGTTCATTTGCGGTTTAAGCAATCAAAGTGGTGAACTTCAAAAAATCGTAGCTCATAAACTATTGGTCCTAGAATAGCGGTCTCGGTTCGATTCTGAATGCTCATATCAAAATCAAAATTTTTTTTTCCAAATAGCCGTTTGCGCAGCGTACTCAAAAACGTGTTTTTCTTAAGTTCAAACCCCATTTTCAACACCTTCCGGAAAGGTCACGAGGTCAAAAACTGGACATTAACATTAGGGGCATTTATGATAAAACATATCAAAAAACCAAACCTGACCGACCTTTTGCAGGGTAAAAATACATTTTTACTGGGCTAAATTTATTTTTAAGATAAATAGGTACACAAGGAAATTCTGTAAGTAAATTTATATAGCGCCTCAAATTGTGTTTATGTGGGATGTGTTCACTCTTTATCCCATCATAAAGTTCTCAGTCACTCGTGATTTATTTTCCAGAACGTCCATCAAAGCGGGAAGGATAAAAGGTGCTGTTGGGTATGCGTACCGTGTCCACCGGGAGAAATCCTAGACGAAACTTCAGATTATCAAAATTGTCGGCGATGTTCTCACGGATCAGTGCCAGATGAGACCCAAACAGGTAAGTTGATTAGGTCACGATCTATTCTTAACCCCTTAATTGATTTATATCTAGTCTGCATCCCGTTACCCATCGAGTACGTCCATTGGCACGACACTGAAGCCATAGTTTCAATTTGTTTCGCATCCCTAGGATTCCTGATCACCATATTTGCATTTGTAGTTTTCGTCAAGCATAATAACACACCAGTCGTCAAGTCTTCCACCAAAGAACTCTCCTACACAATCCTAGTCGGGATGATGCTATCCCACGGATCGATTTTTCCGATTTTGGCGAAACCTTCAGTGATCACTTGCGCGCTCAGCAGGTTCCTTCCCGGCGTCAGTTTCGTCATGATTTACGCGGCTCTATTAACAAAAACAAACAGAATTGCTCGGATTTTGGCCGGCTCAAAAAAGAGGTTTCCCACTAGAAAACCGCTATTTATGTCCGCTACTGCTCAGGTCGTCATCACTTGTCTTTTAATCAGTGTCGAGGTTTTTATTGCGGTCGGGATATTGTTATATCAGCCTCCGAACAGCACCCATTCGTACTTTCCCCAGAGGACTGTGCTCGAATGTGACACAACTCCTCTAGGGATCGTAACTCCTCTCGCCTTCGATTTTTTTCTAATCTTGCTGTGCACTTTATACGCGGTCAAAACCAGAAACGTTCCTGAAAATTTCAACGAGGCGAAATTTATTGGATTCTCGATGTATACCACTTGCGTTATTTGGATAGCGTTCGTTCCTATTTATTTCGGCAGCAATTCCAAAATTATCACGATGTGCGTTTGCGTAACTCTGAGCGCTATAGTGACCTGGATATTTTTATTCGTCCCGAAACTTTACATAATGATATTGCACCCGGAGAGGAACAATAGGGCTTTATTTACGACGAGCAAGAGCATAAGATGTCACATAGGATCTAGAGTTGCTTCGGCCATTTCGGAAAAAAGTTCGACGAGTAGCTGGAAAGAGAATAACGAGATTGACAGGTATATTAAAGAAATTCCGCAGAAAAGGACGCTGTCGTGTCAAACCGGAGTCGAGCTGCTCCAGGTTCTCTTAAATCCCAAGACTCTTATGGATTCGCCAACGATTTTGCCGCGAATAACGGAGCGGAATTGTTGCGACGCTAATGATTGTCAACTTAAGAAAATAACAATAAGGATACCTGAGCAACCTTTAAATATTACCTGATCGGGTAAAAAAGGACCAAGTATTTCTAGTCAATTTTATATGGCCCCAGAGGCTTTCGCTTTCGCAAATTGGTGAAATTTATTTATTTTGTTTCGTTCCATTCTTACACTCTTGCTTTTGGGACACTACTTTTTACATTTCTGTATGTATAGAAAATGTTGCATTAATTTTGTTCATTTGTATTAAGTTTTTCTTTAGCAAAAACTTAAATTGTTGATTTTAAATGATTCTGTAAAAGTTATTGATAAAAATTAATAAAAATAATTTAATTTCGTCTTTAAAGTAATATTTTATACAGCGAGGGGCAAAATAATGCAACAATTCCATAAATCCTTAAACTGTAAAGTTTTGAAGAAGATCCAAAAATTTGCCAAAATATTTGTTCATTGTTATCGTCGTTTTTTTTAAAGAACAACCAATATTTTTAGCCCTTTTAATTGCGAAAATGACGCTGTAAAAATATTTTGCTCTTACATCAGAAATAAGTTGTGAAAAAAATTATTAAAAAGTGATCAACGAAAATAGAGAAATAATTCGATAAATTATAAATTCTCAACTTTTTAAAAAAATTACCAAAACAGGTTAATTTTTAAATTCAATTTTCCACTTTCTGACAACATTTCGATATAAAAAGTGTTTCTTGTCAAAGTAATGACGGTTTTATTGGTTACTTTAAATAGTAACCTGTATTTTTGTAATGACTTTGACATTACAACGTCTATTTTTAATGTTAAGAAAGAAATATTTTCAAGTAAGGGACTAAAATTTTTGTACCGTCACTTTAACAAAATCACTACCAAAATCACTACGAAAAAATATTGATCGCTATTTAAAAACAATCGATAATTACGTTGTAACTTTGACAAAAAAAACTGTGTACGAAAATATTTTATCAAATAAAAATTAACTTGTTTGGTGATTTTCAATAAAACTTACCAGCTTCAGATTTATCGAATTTTTTAACTACTTTTCAACAATTTTTGTCATATGCAAAGGCCTAGTATTTTTATACCGCCGTATTGACAGTTAAGTGAGAGATGGCATTATTTTGTTTTGAAACACCCTGTATATAATAACGTAATGTTAAAAGATTTAAAGTTAAATTTAAAAGTTGACTTACAATTAGTATTGGATTTTCTTCAAAACTCAACAGTTTCAGATTTATCAAAGTTGTGCATTACTTTGGCGCTCACCGTATGTATGTGTAAATACAAAATGCAACATTTCAATTTTCCAGTTCAAATTTTTCTTGCAAAAATAGTTATCTCGTATAATAAATGATATCTTTTCTAAGATAATAAATAATTTTTCATGTGTCATGTGTGTATATAACTGCTATTCACCTTTTTTTAGTTCTATAAAATGTTTTGTAAATTTTTAAATAGAATGTTACCTACCAATTTAATAAAATTTTAAAAATATTGTGTTCAGAATAAAATTAGATTAGAATACAAAATTATATCTTATTTTTAATTTGACTATAAAGAAAAGAAAAAATATCGTTTTATTTCAATCTCAAGAACGACTTTTAAAAATACATTATAGGTAGTCGTTTCGTAAGAACCCGACTTTAATACAATAACGACGCAACATTTATATGAACAAAATGCGGATGGTGTCAATTATTTATTCAGTTAATTTCAATCCTTTAGCAAAAATTTTAATAAATTCAACTAAATTTATAACCAAATTATAGTCTATCAATAACAGCTTTCAGTTATTGACTCATCAAAAACAGCGATAATCTAAGCAACGTGAAGTAGCATTAGTGATCGTAAAGTGAAAGATAAATAAAAAAGAAATTTGCAATTATAATGTAAAGCATAAATAAATTGCAATTGAAAATAAATTGAAAGGAAGTATTCGATTTCCATCTTTAAAAATTATCATCAGGCTTCTTACAAAAATAAGTGAAAGCAATTAAATTAGTTTTTGAATTTTGGAGGAATAAATTTAGTTAGGCCACCCAAACGACATTGTTGCTTATTGGCAATTACTCTTCGGAATAATAATTAAAATGTATAAATAAAAACGTAATTGCTATGTCTAGATTATTTATAATATAATACAATACAAATAATAACATTTGTTAGTGCATATATATTTAACATTGAAATATACAGAGTGCTTCACATTTATTTTAGCAATAAATTAACAAAATTATTTTCAATTAAGATATGTATCAGCTAAGGTTACCACTTTATATGTAAATTTATCACTTTATAACATTACATAACACTTACTTAATCAACAATCAAAATATTTAGAAAGTAACAATAAGATAAATTTTTATTTACAATTAAAATTCGAAATCGAGAACACATCTATCTGATGATTTGCAATACAGATATGTACGTTTTATATTCATTGTACTGATTTTTTTGTTTGAATGACCCCATAAATATTACATCTAAAATATTTTTGCTTTATACATTTACTATTTATAATTAGAGAGCTAAGAGGTCTGTCTTATCTACTTCAGCTCCGTCTTTCTTTATATTATTTTGATTTGTGGAACAAAAAATTGAAATTGCCTTTTTTCCATTGCTCCAAAGGCAGACGGAGATAAAATGTAATTGTATTTAATTCAATCTAACACAATATTTAACATTTTTACAAATGGTCTCTACACCAAACATAAATACATTTTATTTGGATTTGGGCTTTCGCTATGAAGAAGATATGTTGCGATAATATCTACAGAAATTTAAATTGTGGGTCACTCCAATTACCTACTTGTTTTGAAAAAGATTTTATGCTATTTACAATTGATAATTATGATTATAACTTTGCTGGTATTTCCTAAAATTATTTACTTGTGCCGCAAAAAATAACATTTTTGAGCCAAACGACGAGACGTATTGAGGCTTAGAAATGTAATTTTAAATAAAAAGTTGAAGGTTTGCTTAAATAGGTTAAAAAAATGTTATCTTAATGAAACGAACTGGAGCTACACAAAATTATTCAGATGAATCAACAATTCTTTACCAATCGTAAGTAGTAAAGGCAGTTGTGATAGGTTGTTGAGTTTCAAGCGTAGTAAATGGTGACGGAATCATGCCACAGCGTACAGGAGGAGCTGGCGTGCTCTGAAAAATGAGATAAGAAGTTAAAAAATCGTCTTAAATTAAATTTATATGCTTACCTGGTGCGAAGAGTACCGATATGTGTTATTACCGCTCTGCAAAAAAGGATTGGCAGGTGCTCCAGGTACATCAAGAGTTCCTCCGGTTCCAGTTTGATAAGTAGCACCGTATCCATCTTGTTGGGACAATTCGTGAAGTTTGCTGCTAGATAGTGCTCTTGGAATCGGGTTGCTTGGAACACCGTGCGGTGCTAAATGTGAAGTTTCCTCTGCCACCTGTCGGGGATCTTCCGTTTGAGGAATATCTCTAACGAACCCCTGCCCAACGCTATAAAAGTTAATCAAGATGAACCCGCCAAGAACAAAAAGGCAAATAAAGCCATATCCCCGAAAAGTGGCTGTTGAACCAAAAGCATTGACAAACATTCCTCCAACTACGGCACCACATCCACGACCTAGACCATGATGGATTCCCTGAAGAACTCCTTGTGCAGAAGAACGGAGTTGTTGAGGAGTGTTATGCGCTAGGTATGAACAACAAGCGGCCCAGACTGCGGCATGAGTGATGCCTTGCATAAATTCGAATGGCAAAACCCACCAAGGAGATGTCAGCCAAGATATGTAAAGGAAACGCAAAGTGTTTCCGAGCAGTCCCAAACATAGCACTTTAACATGGCCCATTTGACGAATTAGTCGGAAACTGAAGAAGTAAGCGAAAATTTCCGATATGTGGTTGATCACAGAAGCAACGCCAAAAAGAGTCGGATAACCACCGAAATCCTGAAGATGCCAAAACAGGAACGTAAAAATTAATCCAATTCCAAAACCCATAAACCAAGCGACGAAAAGAAATGAGGCGCACTTTATATTCTTGAAGTGCTGCAGAACTGTGACCCATTCGGGCATTTCTCTCGTGGTTTGTGCGAACATGGTCGTCTAAAATTAATCAATTAAAATTAAAATAAATTGATAGTTTTTCAGAATTACCTTTTGCTCGACAGGAGGTGGTTGAATTCCGGCCGTAGTGTCCGCCAAAGAAGGTAACTGTAACTGCTCCGCAAGTTGCGCTTGCATTTTGTCTTCAAGGGTCGGTTGGGGCGCTTCTTTCTGTACCTGGGGTTGTTCGGGCGTCTCTTCGTATTTAAATGTTATCTGAGAAGCTGAAATAAGAGCCGCTCCCATCAATACAGAAAATATTGCAAAGCAAATTGTGTAATTTTTTTCCTTTCCGTCCGCGCCGCAGGGATGATCCGGAAAGGACGTTGAGTGATCTAAAGCTATTCCAACGAAGAACATGGCAATGCCCCAACCTAACGACCCGAACATTCGCTGATGGCCGTAACAATCCGCATCTTCTCCGAGGAGGGTAATAACGGCTGAGTCGGCAAGTGTTATCGCTGGAGCACTAAAGAATTCACCAATAATCACAAGAAGCAGAAGAAGAAAAAATGCTTTCTGGATATCGGAAACTTGATAAACGATCGACGAAATGATCGGCTTTACCCATCCTTGCTGTTCATCTGCATTGTAATTTTTTGCATAATCAACTCCTATTGGAGACTTTCCCGCTTTTATGGCCGGTACAGATCGTATTGTACGAATTAAGCTGAAAGAGCATTTTCAATCAGAATATCTCCTATAGGGAGATCTTACCTCTCTAATTCGTTGTTTGAAATGGCCGGTTGGAATTCAGCCGATCTCTTATTGACGATCCGAGTGTTGACTTCAATGTCTTTTAATAATGCGGTCTTGTTGGTGATCACCATGCAAGAGGTCGCCGGTGGTTGAATGAATCCTAATGGAACGGTAAATATGATCCACGCGGCTAATGAAGCTAACAATAATATTTTTCCTTTCTGCCAGCGGTCCGCTAGGCTACCCCAGAAGGGAGCCGATAAGAATTCGACGAATGGACGTGCACCAATTAAAAAACCGCATTGGGTTGCATTCATTCCCATCTGTTTGAAATAGACGCCCATCAGAGGGAATAAGGACCCGAATGCCGAATAGAAAAAAAAATAGAAGCATTTTACTATTAAAAGTTCCGAGTCTAACGATCCGAATATTAATTCTAGGAAATCCGATCTTCCTCTTATTTTGTGCGTTGCTTCTTTTGGCTGCGGATACCTGAAACAGTTTTCTTGTCAAACTTTTGGCGCTAAGTTTAATATTTCATTGTAAGATTACAAATTAAAACAAAAAATTAACCAAACATTTTATACAGCTAAAACAGTATAAGACGGAATTGCTTGGGACCGAAAAAAACGTTTTAGTCAGTTTTTTGGCTTATATAATTTCCGGCCTATGCAGATTTGACTGTATTTGGATCGATCCGTACAACCATCAATAACATCAAAAAGGGTTAATAACAATATTGCAAATAACGTAATAAAATTTCTGTAATAAAAAAATTTCACCATTAATAAGCAAAAACGCACAAAACTGTTAAGTATTGAATAATAAAGGTAGATGTAAACTAAAACATAATATTTCAAAATTCAATCAAATAACTTCAAATAAAATAATGTGAAATTTGTTAATACAATAAATACAAAATAAATAGCAAATTTAAATTTGCAACTTAAATTATAGAAAATATTAAATATTGGATGTTATTCTAATGTTATCGTATTATTGAATATTAACATTTTAACATGCAGGTATTTATAAAACAACTAAAATTGTAAAGTTGTAAAATTGTAATAGTGATTGTTTAAATTGATAACTCGAAAAATAATAATTACCAACAACTTTTGGAGACACTACATTGGTATTTAAATTAGGCACCCAAAAATCATTTCCACGTTTTCTATTAATCATTCCAATTTTATAGATTTTGAAAATGCAAATGTATTTATGAAATAAATTCTGTTTACCTGCTGGGATCAACTTCGCCAAGTGCATCTGGATCAACAAGAGGCCTGCTGCTTTTTGGCGGTTGATTCGAGCCCACATTTGGATAATTGTATTCGTTATTATCCATTTTTTATATAAAATTATACCTGTGTTAAAACCCCCCCAAACAATCGATGACTTCTGCTTACAGCAGAAAATAGATGTGGGACGTCGATCAATATAATGAAGTAGCGCCGCAATCGGGCTCCGTCTTCGGGTTCAACTAAAATTCCACTCATTCAAATCAGTTTGCTCTGTAGTTAATGAAATATTTGTAGAGTTAAATGATCCATTCATTTAAAAAATTTTTTTTTCTTGTTGTGTTATTATTATCGGCGAACAGAAAAAACATTTCACAACATATTTTAGTTAAAATTTAAAACGATCAAAACGTTTATTTAATTTTGTTGATTTCAACTATTGGACTTCGTTTTACAATAGAAACAGAAATTCGGCATTAATTGAATACAGGGTGATGAAAAAATGGCGCCCAGGATTGATATTGGAACAATGCTTTCTGCAGAAGCATTGTGGAAATCGCAAAAAAACTGGTCTAAGTAGATTCTGTTTAAAATTTAAACAGTTTGTCTAAAGCCCGGTATTTCAGTCTAGGGTTAAACCAGAAATTTTAAGATAACCTGTTTTACGTTGGGTAGGGTTGTAGCTTGCGCTTGCGCTTGCGTATAACTCTCATTTGCCACAGCACAATAGTCAAACAACATAATTCGTATGCGCGGCAATGTTCGGACTACCTGAGTTCACATTGCCGAGATTAATCCAATTCGTGCAACTGAAATACGCTCTCGAGCTTAACTTTAAGCTTAAAACAAAAACCAGTTTAGTTTACCGCGAGTTTTACCCTCCACTGACATACCAGGCCTAAGAGCACCATTGGCAATATTGCACATATTTCTTTTTCAAAAGGATTACGTTCAGGTAGGCCTACTTCTTGTATCTTAGCAACCAACACTGACAGATACTGTCACTTGCGTAAAATAAACAACTGTCACGTTGACATAACTTTTTTATTTCAAAAGAATTTAATGTAATTAAACAATAATACACAACAAACAGGTAATTGAAGGGCTGTATGCAAATCGTCCTAAGTGGCGTTGTAGAGATTTTCTACTATTTATGCTATTTCTGATAAGAATGGATTAACTTTCGGTCGCATTTACTAATTTCCGTTTAAAAGCCCCCTAACAACTTTATTTAGTAAAAATTGATCAGTCAAAAACGAAATAATGTAATTTCCAGATCAAATTGAAACATAAAATCTCAAATATCTCAGAATAGGAAAAAGTGACTTAGAGTGACTGTCGCGCTAATCCTTGTATGCTTCGTCCTGATGCAGTTAGACATTTAGGCAAAAGTACGAATTATTTTACCTGCATTGAACCGTTGGCATACAATCGTAATGGTCGTATAATTTTATTATTAACGGCACTTAATAATTAATTAATTAATTAATTCGTTAGCGTTATATTTTTCAGGAGAATTATCCATATCTCTTACAAAATTTCAATAAAAATATTTATAACCCTAGTTATTCAAAAATATTAATATAATGTTAGTACTGTGGTACCAGCGCATACGGTTCGTCTTCTAGGCCAAGCAATAAAGCATTTTTTCATGCCATAAATACTACCCGGAAACCGACTGTGCGATTACATAAAGGACAGTTAGTAGATCAATTTGGCATAATTTTAGACTCGAGGACCATAATTTTTAATTAGTTATGAACAATTTAGAAGAAAAAATCGGTTTTTTTTTAGTTCTTTGCTTGTAAAATAGAAACTAATGAAGCAATCTTAATGTTGTCAATAGGCGAGTTGTAGAGAATTAAATTACAAAGAGAATGAGAGGTCGAATGTCCCGATCGAATAATTAGAACCGGATAACATCGGATAACCACAGGAGCAAGAAGCCCTCCTGGAAGATATCACAGAAAAAAATTGAAATGGTGATTGTGCAATAAGCGTTTGTCTAACAGAATCTGGGTTTTGCATACATAAAATACATATAAATGGCTATCTGTGTGCACGGTTTCAGTTCTTAAAATTAAAAAATGTCGAAATTGTGAATTTTTTAAAAAAACACTGAAATTTCCGGGTTTTCCGGGTTTACTTCGGTTATAATTATTAGATCGGGACATTCGACCTCTCATTCTCTTTGTAATTTAATTCTCTACAACTCGCCTATTGACAACATTAAGATTGCTTCATTAGTTTCCATTTTACAAGCAAAGAACTAAAAAAAAAAACGATTTTTTCTTCTAAATTGTTCATAACTAATTAAAAATTATGGTCCTCGAGTCTAAAATTATGCCAAATTGATCTACTAACTGTCCTTTATGTAATCGCACAGTCGGTTTCCGGGTAGTATTTATGGCAAATTATGACATTTTTTTTGCTCTGTTGCTTGGCCTACATACCTACTTTATAAATTCAAAAAAATCATTAACCATACTGGAAACTTTTTATTTAAAAAAAAGATAACTAAAAGCACTTGAGTGACAGATGAGGTAGCTACCTCAGCAGAATCTCATTCTCGAGTCAAAGATGAGTATGAGATAAGGATGACATGAGTAGAGCTTGATGTGAGTATCGCCTAGGAATTCGGGAAAGTTAGGAACAAGTGAGGAATTGCCCTATGCGCATGCGTTGAGGATGAAGTGAGGTTGAGTAACGACTATGAATTTGCCCCTTTATTACAGTCAAACCTGGATAAGCCGAAAACTGGATAAGCCGGAATCCTGTTTATGACGGAATTTTTTTTCAGTCCCGAATTACGTATATGTAAAGTCCATGTAAAGCTACCTGCTTAAGCCGGAAACTGGCCAACGCGGAAACGGAAAGTGTTTTTAAGTCCCCTGCACGGTACTGCACTGCCTAAGCCGGAAACGATGTCAAAGTAAAACTTAAATGTTTTGCTGTTGCGAGACAGAACAATAAAATGTATAGTATTAGTTTAACCGTCTGCGATAGTGATTTGCTGATCAGCTGAATTCAGTTGATTACGGTCGCCTCTGTGAACGTTGTGATCGTATTGAAGTGTGATCAAAATGTCATAGAAAGCTGAACACTTTAAGTTTACAAAAAAAAATAGAGTTATTACAGTGATATGAAGAGCAAAATGCGAGTGTCAAGGAGCTTGTGGCAAAATATAAGTGCGGGAAGACACAAGTGTACGAGATTTTAAGGAACAAACAGAAAATAAAATTAGAGTGGTTAAGTGGAAATCTTCCCGGAGAAACCAAAAGAAAAGTTAAAAAGACCGGGAACGAAACCATAAATAAAATTTTGTATGAATGGTTTTTAGACGCCAGAACGCGTAATTTACCTATATCCGGACCTATCCTACAAGAACAAGCAAAAATTATTGCCCAACGACTAGAACGAAATGAATTTAAAGCATCAAACGGGTGGCTTGAAAGCTTTAGATCTCGCCACGACATTTCTTTCAAACAGATCTGTGGTGAAGCAAAAGATGTAGATTTAGACACCGTAAATAATTGGAAACAAAAGTTGAATGAAATTATTAAAGACTACGATCCGAAAAATATTGGAAATTGCGACGAAACAGGCTTATTCTTTAAAGCTATTCCCGGTAAGACTTTAGCTCTCAAGAATGATAAATGTGTAGGTGGAAAGCAAGCTAAGGAAAGGTTAACTATACTTTTATGTGCCTTTGCGGACGGAGAGGTTGAAAAACCTTTAGTTATTGGCAAAAGTTTAAAGCCGCGTTGTTTAAAAAATTTAAATGTTCATGAACTTCCAGTTACGTGGCGGGCCAATCGAAAGGCCTGGATGACTTGTTCCTTAACGGAAGAATGGCTTCAAGCTTTAAATAAAAAAATGCAAGCACAAAAAAGAAACATTTTGCTTTTTTTAGATAACGCAGCCTGCCACCCTCATTTACAATTTTCTAATATTAAGTTATGTTTTTTACCACCCAATACGACTAGCCTAACCCAACCCATGGATCAGAGTGTGATTCAGAATATGAAAATGCATTACAGAAAATTTGTACTACAATCGCTATGTGCAAACATGACAGCCTGCACTTCTGTGACCGAACTTTCCAAAAAAATATCTGTCTTGGATGCTATTCGTTGGATTTCAGCTGGTACCAGATCTATTAGAAAGGACTGTGTAATAAAATGCTTCAGGCATGCAGGATTTAATTTTAAGGGCGATATTGAGGAAGAAATGAATGAAAACTGCGCACAGGATATGGAAAGGATACAAGAGTTAATGGAAGAACTCGGTGAAAACTCAGTCAGACCAGAAGATTACATAGAGATTGATGAGCAAGTTACAACTGAAGGAGGATATCAGAGTTTAGAAGATCTTATGGAAGCTGTGCAGGACGATCAGAGAGAAGATGAAACTGAAGGAACAGGTTTAGGTATGGATTATTTGGACGCAAAATTATAATAATTATTTTATATTTACAAATATTACAACCATTTATTTATTTAATGTTGTTATATTCCATTATTTCAGCTATGGAAGTTGAAGCATTGACAAAGCTGACAGCATTGGAACATTATTCAGACCGTATAAATTGTGGTGAAATGAAAAAAAAAACTATTAGAATGTCGCACTGCACTTGAAGGGAATGTTAAAGCAACTTGTACAAATAAAAAGCAAAAAACGCTGCAGAGTTTGTGGGGAAATATATCTTGAATTCCTGTAATTTGTGTTTTTTAATTACATACGTTTTCCGGCTTAGACAGTTTCATTTTCCGTCTTAGGCAGGTTACTGGATAAGCCGGAAACCTGGCTAAGCCGGAACTTTTTTTCGGTCCCAAGCGATTCCGTCTTATACAGGTTTGACTGTATTATATTACATTTCACCTGTACAGGGTGGACCATCGTATGGCATTTTAAAAATTTAACCTATTTATAATGGTCAAAAACAGATGAAAATTGGAGGAATTGATCTTCAATTTTGATACTACAACATGGCATAATTATTTTTTAGATAGCAAAATTGATGTGAAAGTTGACTTTGATCGTGATTTATTATCAAATTATTAAATCTATCAGTTTTTTCTCTTCCACTACTACTACGTAATGCGTTCATTATGATGATATGCAAAGTGGAATTTAGATAGGTATAGTGAATATTATATTGAATAAATCGAAATATTAAATAATGTAATGCAAAACACTTTTATTAATGGCCGAATCCTTAAATGACAACTCTCGTTAACTGGTATCAGGCTAATTTAGAACTGTCTCCAGTAAAAGTGGTTCTGAGGTACAATCGACACGAGCTGTGAGTAATAAGATCCAGGCCCGTACTTAAATCTTCTATGGAATGTAAAACTCGCTATTTTTAATTTTTGAAAGTGACTCATTGTTAAAACAGCTTTGCTTCCTCAGTCAGTGCTAAGCCAAATTGTAGAGAAAACACAAATCTAGGTACGCCTAGTGTTAAAATGTTGAATTTCTCTTTATTTATTTCAAAATAAATTCGACAAAATGCCTAATATTGAGCTACTTCTGCTGCTAATTTTGACACTTTTTAAAGAACTATTTAAAAAAATATTTAGGGTCTTACGTAGATATTGAAATTCTCTTTCACTTGGCATAAAAAATTGAAAATTGGTATTAACCAATTTTCAATTAAACGTAAATATTAATTTACGTTTAATTTTAAGGGAAATTCGAACTGTGTACATTGGTAGCGGCGGCCGGGGGTAGGTATCCCTCTTAAGTACTAGGAAAAAGGCTTTACTTGAAAATTTACCTGCCTGCTGTTCTTTTAAGAATTTACCTGATTGTAACAAAATGTTTAGTTTAGTCTTGAACTTCCAACAGTCTGATCGTGCTTTTGAGTTGTGTAGTTTTTGTTCAGTTTACTTGAAAACTATTCTGAACAGTAATTATGCCTTTTCAATATTCATTTGAAGAAAAGACTGAAATGCTACTAATTTTTAGCGAATGTGGCAGAGACTCTACTCTGGCCGTCGAAACTTACGCCGCGAGGTTTCCGCAAAATCGCGCTCCAAATCATCAAATTTTTAAACCATTAGTGTCTTCTTTACGTGAAAGAGGAACCTTTCAACAAAATACCAAGTCGTTTATCAATCCAACTGTTACCCACGATGTCAACGAAGCCAGAGTGTTCAATTTAGTTGAAAATAATCCCCACATTGGTAGCAGAGAGATTAGATCTCAAACTGGGATCAGAAAAAGTCGTGTGCTTCGAATTTTGAAAAAACACGCATATCACCCGTACCATCTGGAACTTCACCAAGAGTTGAATGGTGAAGATTTTGCAAATCGAGTGGCTTTTTGCGAATGGGCAGAGGAGAAAATCCGGAATGATGAACATTTTTTTGAAAGAGTTGTGTTTACCGACGAATGTTGTGTGAAAAGTAATGGTGCGGTAAATAAACACAATTTACACTATTGGGCAGTACAAAATCCGCACTGGATGAGAGAACAAGACATTCAAAATCGCTGGTTCCTTAATGTCTGGGGAGGTGTTGTCAACAATAGAATTGTGGGGCCGTTTTTTTTTGAAGGTTTATTGAATGGTGAGAGATACACCACCTTTTTGCAAGACGAGCTAAATGATTTGCTAGACGCAATTGTCTCAGTAAATGAAAGGTTTCGGTTGTGGTTCCAACAAGATGGAGCACCTTCACATTTTAGTCGAAGAGCCCGGGAAGAATGAACGCTCCAGTTTGGAGAAAATTGAATTGGTAGGGGCGGACCTATACCTTGGCCAGCGAGATCACCTGATCTTACACCACCAGATTTTTTCTTATGGGATGCCATCAAAGAACGTGTTTTCCGGGAGAGACCGACAACAAGAGATAATATGAGGGAAAGACTAATTGCCGCCTTCCGCGAATTTAATGATGTGAATGTTGCGGCTACCGTTCACGCAAATTTTCAGAGACGCTTGCGACTTTGCATCTAATGTAAAATAAAATAAATTAAAAATCAAGTATTTGTTTCTTTTATCGGAATCTGATTATCGAAAAAAATGTAAGTCCGGTCCTGAAATAAACACTACCCTCGGCTCGTCAGAGATACCTTTTGTGATTTATGGTTGGTTGTAATACTTTACAGCGGGCATTGTGAACGCACATTTGTTGCGGAGAGAAGTTACAGCAATAAATCACTTATACTTTCCCGACAAAAATCACAAAATCTTAATTAATTTAAAATCAAAGGTTCCTATCAAATTGTAAATTTCGGGAATACATTCTCCATAATATTTTCAATGTAATTATTAAAAAAAAATTGGAATTCTGAATTTTTTCACTTTATAGCGTCCCGACGCTGTTTATAAACTTAATTCAAAAAAATAAAATTACCATGGTGTAGTACTTTAATTGAAGATTGTTACCTGCAAGTTTAAATTTTTTTAACAAACAAGAAATAGGTTAAATCTCTAAAATGCCATACGATGGTCCACTCTGTATATAGCATTTTAACATTTCTCGAGCTTTTCTCCGAGTTTGAAACCGAATCCGACTAAACTCGAAACGCCATGTTTTGCCCCGAGTGCAGGAAAGTAGTGCGACAGGGAGAAACAGTCACATTTCGTAACGCAACGGGCGATTGTAATTTTAATGGATTTCGTAAGCAATTAAATGGTTCTAATTAGTGCAATTAGTTGGACAATTAAATTGTGGCGTTTCAAAATCGATGCAACGTTGGCACTCGATTTCGATACTTTAAAGAACGTTGTGTGAAGATGTTCTCAAAATGGTTGCCACAATTTACAGTGATCTTATTTGCACTCCATTCTTCCCAACAAAGAGATAACAAGAAAATTTTGGGAGGAAACATGGCACAAATCGGCCAAATTCCTTATATGGTTGAAATCTATGAGACAGAAACAGAAATGACGATTTGATGGAGTTGGTGCAAGAGGATGGGGATTATTGTGACATCACCAATAATCAGAAGCAGTTAACCACGAAGAAATTATTTATTTCGAAAAAAGCTTACAAATTTTAAGCGAAAACGAGAAACGAAGTTTAAGAGTTTCATATGATGTTGACTACGAAATAGATTGCTGCAAGAACAAAAGAAGTAGAGTAAAGCTGCTGGCGTCGACCGTCAGACCAGTTTCTGCCTCCGGGACGTACGATCTGATGAAGTTTTCGTACTCAGGAACGAATTCGAAGACATTTACTATGACGTCGTTGTCGTGGTTTCCTTTGGAAACAACACCAAACTGATATCCGCCACAGACCATTGGACTTCCGGAGTCTCCCGGCATAACGAAGTGTTACTGTTCTTTGTCGATCATGAATGTATATTTCTGGCCTTTAAACGCCGCCTTCAAATTTTTAGTTGGTAACTGTTTCCATGTTTTTGGCACGAAATGCAGGAACATAAGTCTATCACTTCGACTATATTTGTGAATGTATCATTTTTCTCGTAGGTACCATTTATGGTAAATGACCATAACCCGATACCGTGAAGCTTTTGAATCGTTTACTTAGTTCCTTTCCTTTTAACAGCGATTTGGTTTGTAATGGAATTGTTTTGACGTTTGCGTTTAGCTTGAACGGTTCCTTGAGCTGCGCGACAGCTACATCAATTATTACTAATGAACGAGGGTCTGAAAAATTTGAATCGATTTGATTTCATGTTTTTGGGCGCTCGAATCTTTTCCAATACAGTTCCCACGTCTGCTCTATAAAATTTGATTACTACTTCATTTCCCTTATAAAACTTTAACGTGAATGCTACATGGATTCCAACCATATAAGGAAATTGTCCGATTTGTGCCATGTTTCCACCTAAAATTTTCTTGTTATCTCTTTGTTGGGAAGAATGGAGTGCAAATAAGATCGCAGTCAATTGTAGCAACCATTTTGACAACATCTTCAGACAACGTTCTTTAAAGTATCAATATCGAGTGCAAACGTTGCATCGATTTTGAAACCATTTCATTGCTTACAAAATCCATTAAAATTACAATCGCCCGTTGCGTTACGAAACATGACTGTTTCTCTCTGTGGCACTACTTTCCTGAACTCTGGACAAAACACGGCATATTAAGATTAGTCGAATTCGGTGTCAAACTTCGAGAAAAGGTCGGGAAATTTTAAAATGCTTTATACAGTTTAAATAAAATAATATTATGTGTCCACCATTGGTAACTTTGTTATTATTGGAGCTACAACTTTTTAGGGTTAAATCTTATAGCAAATCGACTTTTGAATGGCACCACCGTGTTCCCCAAATTGATCTAAAAAAGTATACGTGGTCTTCTCCTTTTTTTAATGACCTCGATTCATGACATTTTCAGGGACGTCGTGTTCTTTAAATTTTTTTATTTGTGTTTCTCGTTTTCTGACTTTCTTTGACGTTTCTGATCATTTTCCCTGGTTTTCTGCTCCCTTCCGAACCACGTAAGGGTTACTTTTTTCCTTGCGAACACAATGGCACATCGATAATTCGATTTGCGCTAGTATTAATGATGCTACGTCAAATTAATCTAGAGCACTATACCTGCTTTTGCCTAAGTCTTGTTAGTTGAAACAAAAGGTTGTAAAAAATTATACTGTTTAACGAATTCCGCTACAACACACTAAAAAATCAAAAATTAATAGCGTTTTGTTCTTAGTAATATAATACAAAAAAATATATCAATCGGCGTTTTAAACAAAATTAATACTGTCAGCTAATGAAAAAATTGTTTTTGCTTGCCTTCTCAGCATCAAGAACCAAAAGCTATTAGTTTTTGATTTTTTTGGTAATAATTTTTAAAACCATAGCATTTTTGAATAGAGCATGAAGAAACCTTTCAAGTGAGGTATCACAAGCCCCCCTTCCTATTTAATTTTTTTTTCTCAATATGCACACAATAATTGAGATAATGAATTTATACCATTTGGCTGGCGCTCAGTGTATATGCTGGTTTACATAATAATTATGTTATACAATCCCCGCCATATTGTTCGCACTATATGGGAAAAACTTTCATCTTTGATTTTTAAAAAAAACAAAATCTGCCAAAAGTGTATGTTCAAGAACCCAAAATGGACTACTCGGATTTCTTCATTTCTTCTTCGAGACAACCGCTAGTTTTAGCTGCGGAGATACAATCGTACGGAATATTGTAAATTGCTTTATAGCCGACATTTTTACGGGAAGAACCTTTTACTGACAATAGATAAATTACTTTAGAACTTCTAACAAATTTAGTTGAAAAACATTATACCAAACTCGGCTTGCAGTAAGAAAATACATATTACGGTGTGCATTTTCTGTATTTTTTATTATAAAGTGAATTTTTAGTAACTTACATAATTAGTGAATGTGTAATTGTGAAGAAATGGGAAATATTATAAGTGGTTTAATGTGCCGAGATGAAGATGTTAATTCAATGCAATATATTAATAAATGTCAATCAACAAAATGACCAGTTTCAAAGACAACTCAGGCACAAAAATCTCAAAATATAGTGTTAAATAAAGCACCAAACGAGTATTTGCAAACAATAGGCTCATTTTAGATCTATAATTGCTCCCAATATAAAAAGCGTTATCGTATTAGGAAACAAATTCATAGGAATTGGCTTTTTAGCCTCTAATAAAGAACTCTTTTTCAATTCGTCCCAGTTATGTCACTGAACATACTGAAACGCACGTGTTCGACAAGTTATTACGACCTGCCCTCGGATTCTGATTCCTCGACTCGAGTCGATTAGACTCGAGTATCGAGTTCGCTACTCGACACTTGACCGAATTCGAAATCTAGTAGAAATAGTGATTCTCATTGAACATCGAGTCCACTAGGGGAACACTTACTACCAACTAATATTCTTGTGATTTTTGTTTAGCTGTACTGGTACCTTGTGATTTGTAAATCAGCGGTAATTTTAAGTACGCCAAAATTGTTTGGTCCGTACGGCAAACTTATTCGAACGCTGTAGTTAAAATTTGATATTTTAAATTTGTAATGTTACCAATTTTTAATATTGGGTATCGTTGAAGCTGGACGAATGAAATAAACCGTTAATTTATTGTGCAAAGGTTTTTAAGGGAACGAAAAAATGCGTTTGAACTTTTGGAAGAACGGTTTATAGTATTACAAATTTAGATTGAATAAACAATTAGGGCATCTTTGCAACATTTGCAACAAAACAAAAATATTGACTCCTTTGCGATTTTTTTGCCGTAGGGGGATATCAAATATCAGTGAGAAAGATTTACATTTGGCTCGAAGTCAAACATCTGCTCATAGGTACCCAATATAATTTGTAATCCTTCAATTCAGATGATACTGTTTAATTAATTTTTGAATAGTGAAAATAAAAGTCCTCTTTTAATCGAAAAACCGTAATTAAAGTAACTTCTTTTTTTTTAAATTCCAAAATAAAGTAACCTTTTTTTAACTGTTTTACTGAAAACCAACAAAATTTGTCAAATTCATGGTTAACAATTTCAAATCCTGAAATCTCTTTTTAACCAAACTTCTATACGTTTTAATCTGTAAAAAAATACGGTGTACGGTGTACAATCTTAAAAATTACTTATTTTTCATCATTAACGTCACTAATGAATTGAGGTAATTTGTTACGTTTGATGATACCAGTCAATACAATAAACTCGTGTAGAAATCTAAAAATGGGATTTCAATATTGTTTTTAAAAGATAATTTAACCCTACACTTCCACGAAAATTCCGCAGTATCGTCATCCGCAACTTGCTTATTTTGTGCACAATACGATTTTATGTAAATTCTTCACTCCCAGCTGACACAAATACGTGACATCAACACAAAAAAAATAAAGACTATTGATTGTTAGGTTAGAATTCCGCACTCGATACCAAAATATATATCGAGTAAAAATGGCGTCTGTACTCGATACTGTCGACATCGAGTAGCCATTCAGAATTCCAAATTTTACGAACTCGACTCGACACGAGTCGAGTTGAGCATTGGGAATCCCACCCCTGTTACTTTGTTAAAACTGCGCTAGAATAATGTAAAACACCCCAAACAAAGTCGCTAAAAAGTTAACAACTTACTAATCTAGTTGGCTGTTAATTTCGTTTATTAATACGGATTTTGGTAGTAAGGTGGTAGTAAAATCTGTTATTTAAAGTTTCCGCTGAAGTCTAAAAGGACCGCAAAATAACAATTCCTGTCCCATTTTTGATATTGAGTAGATATTTTATTCTATATTATTGATCATGTTATGTTGTGATTAAGGTACCTTTATCAATCCACAATTCATTATCACTTTAATGAAATAAATACAGTAGAATCGCGATTTAGTGAATACTCGTTCGAGTGTACTATTCAATAGAGTGAACACTCAAACTTTATCATTGCGTCGCGATATAGTGTACAACAGTAAACCTCAATACAGTAAACTGTGTTATTTATTGGCGTTACTTCTCCAGGGATGCCCTTAAATGCGTGGTTTTTATATTGCTGATTTTATGTAAACACATTTAGTGGTAAATCTCGACACAGAAAGACGTCAATTTTTGTTTTCCATTTTTTTAAAATCAAGATATCACACAAACAAAAATTTGGATTTAAAACAAAAAAGTGAAGTACTAAAATGTTTAAGTAAAAGAGAATGTGTGACCGTGCTTGCTAGAAGGTATGGAATAGCAAAGTCTACAGTGTGTGCAATAAATAAGAAATGATGATTTTGAGGAGAGCTACACAAAATTTGAAGCGTTCATGAAAAGCAAAGTCTTTAAAAGCATCTACATATCCGACAATAGAAAAAACTTTGTACAAATATTTTCTGAACTGGGGAGAAAGAAATATACCTGTAGAAATCAGTTGACGAGGCTTCATAATTACTGCAAGCAATGATTGGTTAAAAAGATTTAATAAATGTTATGATATACGAATTCTACAAATAAGTGGGGAAAAATTGTCTTCTCAACCAGAATTAGTTGATCCGTGTATAGAAAAACTAAAACAAATGATTCTCGGTCTGATAGAAAAGCTGCACAACGCAGATGAAACAGGTCTTCGTTGGAAACTATTATACCTAGCAAAACATATGTTTCACATTCCGAGAAAACTGTACCAGGTAGAAAAACTTCTAAACAAAAAATTACATTTTGGGCGTGTGCAAATGCGACAAGAAATCATAATCGAAAAAACCTCGGGCGTTTCGAAATTCCAATTGTCCTAACCTCTAAAAAGTGAACACCCCTAAAGAGTAAACTGACTTGGCCGAAATTAGTTCACTAAATCGCGACTCTATTGTATTTACAAAAATGTAAAAGCAAAATTACAAATCTAATCAGGGTCGATCAGCTAATAATTGAGATATAATTTCTTCTCGCGGTTTGCATTCACCAAGCGGACGTTTTCACAAATTTTTATAGTTGTCATAAGTTTTGACATTTAATTTGACTTCATCAAGTCTGCATTTTAACAAATCTGCCATAAGTGCCATAATAAAACTTCCAGAAAAGTTAAGATGTGTTTGCGGTGCGCAGGAAAAATAGTATTCATAGTTCGATCTAAAGTGTGATATCGTGTTGGTCGCGTACTTGAATCACTCGGGCACGTTTTGCTTCGCTTCGTTCGGCAAAGTTTAGCATATCGTATTAATACTATATTATAAGCACCATTTTGTTTTTAATAGCCCGGAAATTAACCCCACCCACCTAATATCTTTACACGTTTTAAACACATTTATTCTAAACTGGCATATGGTCCCAATCTACTCACAATGAAATTATTATTATTCATATTTATGTAAAGTTTATTTATATTATTTACTCTCTAATAAAATTATAATACAAGAGAAATATAATTTAAAAAATCTACGGATAAAATTTTTTTTATATAATTATGTAAGCACCTTTTCCAAAACACTAGCTTTATTTTCAGTTTGAATTTTATTCATCTCTTTTTTTGAAATAGCTCTCAAAGGGTAGAGTAAAATCGCACTGAACAAAATTCCGCCACCAGCCAAACAATTTATAGCCTCATCTCTTCCAGTTGTATCACTTAAAAATCCCGCAAGTGGTATTCCAATTAGACAAGCAATCCCATGGAACATCATAAGAATACCGAAAGCGTTAGTTAAAGCTTCCAATCCAAAAATATCCACAATTATTATAGATCTCAATGCCGAAAAACTGCCTACAATTAAAAATGATGTTCTACCGATTCAAAAAAAAGCACTTACAAATCGTCAGTCCATAAACTATATAACAAGTAAATTGAGTTACAGGATTGTAGGAAACGGTGGTGAGCATTAAACTTATACCGCTGATGGTGAGAGCTGCGTAAGTTACTTCAAGCGCTCTGACTTTTGGAAAGGACGATAAAACTCCATTTAATATTCTTCCGCACGTGTTCGCGACTCCACTTACGGAGATTAAATAAGAAGCCGTAGTTGCCGTCATCCCATGCTTAGTTACTGTAGTTACTAAAAACGTAAATGGAACGTACATTCCCAGGACAGTAAAAAACCCACTAAATGCTAGTACGATGAACGGTGGAGATTTTAATAGGCTGAAATTTAGCATTGTTGCGAGAATTCTTGTTGAAGCTTCAGTGCAACAAGCACATCTCGGTCCATCCGACTCCATATCGTTTACAGTTGCTGCTCGCGTTACAGAACTACTATAATCATAAGTCTGTTTCTGAAATTGTTTTTCTATTAATTAAATGAGTAAATATAATTTTCACATACCTACGGATCGCGAAGGAAGCTTGCGTTCAGTGCTTTCAATGGTTTTTTTATATTCCGGAACTCTTAACAAAGAAGCGCTATATAGGATGTCATCCCTATAAAAAGGTCTATTTGTTGTTACGGAGTCTTCATCTTCACAACAACTCGAGCATTTTCTGCAACACCTTGTGCATTTATTACCTCCGTCGTCGATTCTAGATATTTGTGATAAGGTAGGCTGGATGCTTGTTCTGGAATATCTTCTATTGGGAATGTGGGCAACCTTGGAAACACCCGAAATTCTTCTGGGAGATGTGTCAGTGTTTAATGAGGTCTTTCCGTAGACTTCCGCGTTTGTTGGATATCCATAATTATGATAACTCTTGAATAATTTCTTTTTCTTCGGAGAAATCGCTACGTTACTTCGCGAAAATTTGACTTTTTTTTCATCGACTGGATATATTCTTTTCGGTTTTAAAGGGAGATATAATAATCCGCAACATCCGCACAAGAATGCAGTTACAGATAAAATTCTAAATTTATCTCTCCAGTTCAAATTTACTAATGCGACATTCATTATAAGGGGTAAGACAATGATGGCAACGGAAGTTCCTGTGACTGCTAAAGAAGTCGCTAGAGCTCTCCAGCGTTCAAAATAGAAACCTATTACTACGATTGAAGGAACATAAGTCATTCCAAATCCTAGCGCTGCTATGACACCGTAAGATACTAAAAATAATGGAAAAGATGTGGAAAATGATGCTATCATAATACCAGTGCTTGCTAAAATTCCCCCACAGACTGTCACAACGCGAAAACCGAACCTGTTGGTTAATGCACTTACTACTGGCCCTAAAACAATAATTATTGAATTATTAAGTGACATTGAGTTTTGAAAAATACCAGAGAGATAGTAGAATCCGCTCATTAAGGAATTGGCCGTGGAAACATCGGTAGCAGTGACTTCGAAGGTGTTAGAAATGTCGTCTACAAAAATTCCAAACGCGTACATGGTTCCATCGGAAATAAAATGGCACAGAAATGAGCCTATAACAACTACCCAGCCCCAGCCACCGTCAGGCGGTACTGTTATGATAGTGTCGACAACTTCGTCGTCTTGAAATTTTAGTATTGACTTTGTATTTGGTAATGTACTTGGTGCCACAATGTTTTTGCCCTTATTCATTTCATTAGGAATTTTATGTCAGTTTGGCATGGCACGTCAAAAAATTTATACTTGATACACACGACATCGCTCTGCGGACCAATTGTTTGGGTAGTTGTCCACAAATAGCAATCTTTTGCCTCACAATAAACTCAAAAATTAAAAATTTAATAAGATGAGTTTGCGTAAAAATCGAAAAATCTCAAAAAGAGATGTTCAAATTTATTATTAAATCATCTTTAATAGCAGCGAAATTAATACACGAGACATTTCCTTCTCACATAATCAACCTAGAGGCGCTACATATTAAGGTTGCGGCGCTCAATGTTAATTCTCCATAAGAAGAATTTCACAGTTATCTGAAACATTTCTTGAGACAATGGTTTGAAACTTTTTGTTCAAATCAGTTAAACTATATTTTAGTAAAAGGAGGTATTAAGAACAAAGAAATGTATGGAAACATCATTAAAAAGCATAATATTAGTAACTGCGAAATTATTGTCATTATGTTCTAATTTATTTTAGACCTGAGATTGTGGTTTCTGAAAGTCATTCGTTTTACTAGATAATCATTATTGAATGGAAATTGTAAAAAAACTTTTAAAAAAATCTGTAATTAATGAGATAACTATGATTAATCAAAAACGCATAAGCCGCTATCAAATTTCAAGAAATGTTGGTAATTTTATGAAGATGCCAATAATTTAGCAATAACTAAGCCACCATCGAATAAAGGACCCACACAAAAATCTTTCAAGGTTCAATGAAAGTAGATCCAACCATTTCCACCACGGGAGAAACTATCTCTTATCTGCCGTCGCCATAAGGCACGGAACGAAAAAGAATCTTCTCGGCAATCATTATATCACGAGCCAGTATTCTTTAAAGTTTTATTGATTGCAATAAAACTGCAACATTTGCTGTTTGTTATTGTCATTTTATAATGAAATACCAAATTAAGAATAAAATTCTCTTGTTTTAGCTTTAGTATAAAACAATTTATATAAAACCACTGACGATATTTTTTAAAGTTGTTAATTTCATCTTTAGTTAATTGATCACATTCAATTTGCTTATGATGTTAATTATTTGATAACGAAACAACATATCGTCGCGTTACTGCAAGAACCAGATAACTCCATTTCATGCATGGATTAGTTTAATACATCTCTAGGTTTCAAAATTGTCATGGAATGCACAACCAAAACAAGATAAGTGTTTGAAAGTGTGAAACATAGCACGTTTAACACTTTCGAACACATGTCTTGTTTTTGTTGTGCATTCAATGACAATTTTGAAGCCTAAAGACTTACGTTTTACGCCCCCGCGTTTCACGTTTTCCCGTTATTTACGTCTAACTTTTGCAGTCCCGTTTCATTTTAATGTAGATAATACCTGGTTTTACGTTTATTTTTCCCGCAATTTACGTTGGAAATATTTAAAATGCAGTTATTAAATTTATTAAAATTAAAAATTCCATTTATTTTAGCACATTCGATTAAATCTATGGAAAGCATTGAAATGAATATGTTTTTAAACATGTCTGCACTTTGCAAAGTTTCTTGATCGTGATTAGGTGGACAACTTTTTTTTTCATTTGGTATTGATTTTCGAAAAAGTGAAACAACATGTGAGCTCACGCGTTTCGCTCGCGCGTAATTTTGATATACCACTTTAGTTACAATAATAAGAAATCGTGAATCAATTAAAACAAATGCCATACAATGTCGTCCCATGGCAAAAAAAACGTATGCACAAAAGAATTTCAAAGTACGAAGAAATTATAGTATTGCAAGAAACCTATAAATACAAGAAATAAATTTACACCAAACTAATTTGTATGATTTTTTAAAGAAAAATTTTCATTGCCCTTAATTTACGTTTTCCCTCCATTTACGTTTTTTGTTTGTCGTAAAAACGGGGTGTCACTGCAGTTATAATATAGTTGTAGTGTTTGATGGTTATGATGATAATAGTAAAAATATAAAAGCAATAGAACAACTTCGTCGGATGAAAACAACTCCAAAGTTAGGATTACCATGTTCGATAATGTGACTTTTGTCGTGGCCAGTCATATTTAAATACTATGTCCGATGATGCGGCAGTGGAGCCTGAAATAAACGACTACGAAATGTACCCTATTACTATGTTATCCGCTGAAATAATTGTAGATGATAACAGTAACGAAAATGATGAAGAAGTAGAAGGAGAAGACGAAGAAGCCCGAGGCAAAGAAGTAGAAGAAAACGACTCATAATGTAAAAAACGCGCCTTGCATTCTACCTCACAGGTGATGCGGAAACGAATCCAAGTTTTCTCAGTCTCATATCTCGAAAACTATTGGTTCTATACAAATTTTGTATAGAACCTTTTTTATGCAGATTTTGATAGTAAACAAATTTTGTAATTATCAAACTTCACGTAAAACCAATATTTCACGAGATATTTTAGAGAAACTGATTTTCGCGACTTTAAATCTGCAATAATTTGTTTGGCGGACACGATTTTGCAACAGACTTTTTACTCAGTGTTTAGGTTTTGATTAGGGTTTATTAGGTTTGATTTGGGTTAGGTTTGATTAGGGTTTATTAGGTTTGATTACGATTTATTAGGTTTGATTAGGGTTAGGTTTCATTAGGGTCTATTAGGTTTGATAAATTGGGGATGCCGACATAGTCAGGGCGGTCCAAACTAAATATTTGGGCGTCACATTGGATCCATCCCTCCGTATGATGCCGCACGTAAAAGACGCGTCGGCGCGAGCGGCCAGGATGTCGAGCTCACTGACTAAATTGATGGCTCGAATAGGCGGCCCGAAGGGGAGAAGACGGAAGCTGTTGGCCAGCGTCGTCAATTCGATAGCACTGTATGCAGCTCCGTGCTGGGTGGAGGCGCTCAAGTGGGAGAAAGCCAGGGAGGCGTTGATCAAGGCCCAAAGGCCAACCAATCTGGCAATCATCCGGGCGTACAGGACGGTATCGAACACGGCAGCTGGAGTTCTAGCAGAAGTCATCCCGTTAGACCTGCTGGCGGAGGAAAGGGCCAGGGTGTGCACGGAAACAAGGGGAAAGGACCTGTTAACGAGAAGGCGCATCAGGGCGGAGGAAAGGGAGACCACGATCTGTAGCTGGCAGACGAGGTGGGACAGCGCAGCAACGGGCAGGTGGACAAAACGATTGATCCCGGAGTTAAGTCCGTGGCTGTCCAGGAAGCACGGCGAGCTCACCTACCGACTCACTCAGCTCCTCACGGGACATGGGTGTTTTGGCAAGTATTTGCACGGAATCAAGAGGAGAGAATCGTCGGCATGTCAACACTGCGGGGAGGTGGAGGATGATGCTGAGCATACTTTGAGGTGGTGTGAGAGTTGGAGAGAAGGAAGGGAAGCGCTAGAGGCAATATTACAATGTGTTGTGGATGATACTGTGGTAACTGAAATGCTTAAGAGTCAGGAGAAGTGGGATGCCGGAGTGGAATTTGCGGAAAGGGTAATGAAAGGGAAGGAGGTGTTAGAGATGGAACTAGAAAGGGAGCAGTTGTGAACAGGAAACAGGAGAACGTTGCATAGCAACGGTTGTGGTGGGATGCACTTGGCATCGAGAGCAGCACAGCCTGAAGTAATGCAGGAGCCATTCCGGGCTGTGTGGAGCTATGAAGGGGTGCGTTTAGTGGGTAGCGACCCATTCAGGGGAACCCCACAGTACCGGGTAAATTAATTAATTAATTAGGCCTGGTCTTCCAATAAGGAATTTCAACACCTCTACAAAAAAAAAAAAAAAAAAAGGTTTGATAAATGATTAGGAGCAAATAAGTTTCATTTAATTTTTGTAAAGTCGCGAGACGGATTCCATCGGTTTATTTGTAAAGTTACGGCGAAAAATGTAAAAATTTTAGAAACGTCAAAAAATTATTCAATATACTACTTTGATTTTGATAGTAAAAATTCTAAGCCTCCTAGGTTTAAAATTTTTAATTATTTATTTATTTCTTTTAATTATTTTTGAACCATATTTAACCAATCCTATTGAGTCATTTAGGTTGTAACGAACATCACAATGCAAGTTCATGTGAAGACTTGACAGCCAGAGGGTCCATTACCAAGGGGAGTCAAGGGATGCCTTCTTCACAATTCAATCTAAGATGATTAAAGAGGGAGAGAGTGATAGAGAATGTGAATGATAGGTAAATGAGGAAGAAGATGAAATGAGTAAAAGTGTGTGTGAAAGCAAACCAATAAGAGGCAATTTTTTGATGATAGAGGGAGAGAGTGATTGAGAGTGAGAATGATAGGTAAAAGGGAAAGAAAACGAAAGGTGAAAAAGTGTGAGTGAAAGATGTGATCTAATGATAAGATGTAAATGGAACTAAACAGTCACTCACCTCGAAGTAATACTTGACGTAATGTTAATGTGGTTCCCGTGGTGAGGAAGACGTATGGGGGAGGAAGTTAGTAGTCACACAGGTTACCTCCTCTTAAAAAAAAAACAGGTTTGATAAATGATTAACCTACCCCTACCCCCCTATTGTTATTTCCATGCTTACAATATCACCCGCGAAGCACCCACTAAAACATTTAAACATCGCATGACATCGACATTTTTGCAATAATTAAAATATTTGGCAAAATGCATTCTGGAACTTATTTGAGCGTCCTGGGCGCCCATCTTGATTGAGTGAAACATGAACGTTGGTGGGTAAAGTAGAAACCATTGTCGTAGTTGTCAATCAAAATAACCTCACTACATGGCTCAATATAAACTTTTTTTTTTTGTGGAAAGTATGCGTTTCCGCACTAAATTTTTTGCGGAATGAGTGTTGTTACGGTGTGTTTTATGTATAAAAAAAAAATTGGCGAAATCGGTGCGTAGACCATAAACTCGACTTTGAGCTTTCTACGTTCTTCAACTTTGGCTAGTCATATTTTAAATTACAAATTGTATCGGAAGCTTTAGACGACTTGTTATATTATGTACGAAAAATATTGTAATACGCCCCTTAACAGAGTCGTCTAACCTCCGCACGTGCAGTCCATTGCATTTACTTAATCCATTTAGGTCCGGTTGTAAAATATTTAAAGCGTGTAGTTCTAAGCACACTATAATTATCTATGGTCGTTCTATACCTAAATGATTTATGCGCTCGCTTCATAATACCGAATTTTTCGGACGACAAAATTTATAAATTTGGGGCGAATTTTATGTTCCGAAAAATACGGTATGTATTTTAACAAGGTTGATGATGGTTAATAACGATTATAATCCGTTAGCCCACACGCTGGCAGTGCACGGATATGATGTTGGTGATAAAAATGTTAGTCGCCCGCCAATTTCTTGCAAATGTTGCACATTGCTTAGTAGAGGATTACCATGATTCCGCAGTCGATTAAAAAATTTAGAATGTTCAACACCGAACAATTAATTGTAGAAATCGAGAGCCGCGAGCCTCTATACAAAAGAATCTGTCGGGATATTGTCGGTGGATATTAAATTTCAAATGAAATTGTCCCGTAGATAGCCGATTCGACAGTGTACGATTAACCCACCAGCGTCGATTCCTTTTTTCTCTTTTTTTCAACAAAATTCACGCTGCAGCAATACACGCTCTCTCACGAAAATCCATTTTGCAACTAATTAGCGGACTGCATAATTGCGTATAGATTAGTTTCATGCATCCGGTGCTTATCGCTACATTATCGCAAAGGAAACGATAAATTGCATTCATAATAACATCTGCGTCTTACAGTAAAAGCTGTTTTATCCGGCATTGCATTAAATGGCACACTCTATAAACTGACATATTTCAAAACGGTTCAATTCCCAAAAATACCGTGTTTGTTAGCCCTGTAAATTGAATTTTAATTTTATTAAATCCATCATGCCAGTCCCAAACGTGCCGGATAAAATAGTTTTACTGTATCCACAATCGCAAGCATTGCAAAACACAAAACAATCGCAGTCGCAGACTCAATCCGTTGGTCTATTCAAGGTATATGCAATCTTATGCAAGGTTAGTCCTTGCGTAAAAACGCAACGGTTGAGACGCAATGCGAAAACGCACATATAACCCTACACTTGATGACTACATATTATTTTGGACCAACCAACATTGGCGCTTGCGAGCAATCTGAAACTGTTTATATGAATGCGCTGTAACTGATAAGAAAAAGTAAACATATATGCAAGATATTGTACGTAAGAGACCCGTGCTCCCGGAAAAATACAAATTGATTAACAATTCGTAATGAAACATTTTTTACTCATGAAGATGTTTTAAAATATTAATATTTTTTAACTTTTTATCTTTATGTAGTACTTATAAAATAATGCTATGCAGTTTTGCTTCGCCACACATGAATAATATTTAAATTTTTCTGTGGTGGAATTGTGTTGTCCTGTACGGTATCTGCAGATTCCTACATGCTGGTAGCTGCCTTGCTATCATATTTTTGTTTCTTCTGCAAACCTACTGACGGGCCATCTCATAGCGGCAAATCATATCTGCTTTCAGCGCCCAAACCTTAAAATACCTTATGTTTGACCTCGATCTATAATTGGAGAGATGAATATGTCACTCATATACAAAGATTATAGGCATAGGATGATCGCTCACGTCATATACTCCAACGTTAGCCTATCCACCCGCGCCCTATTAGTACAGAGTATCGTTGAATTTTTATAGGCGACTCCCTTACGAACTGCTGTGCAATTACTAAGTGATAACCCTACAGCCCTTAGCAGCTCTTGGTTTCTACTTCTATTTATTTTGTCATCTTTAGATGCCGAGATCTGTGCTGCAGCTAGTGTTAGTCATTCAATGCATGGCCCGCATGCGGGTTACAAAGTTGGTGCTTGTGTGTAAGTGCTGTTTACAGCTTGACAGAAATAGCTTGGCAGATGACCCTGCGCAGAAAAGAAAGATGGAGAGTGTCTTAAGATAAGGATATAGCTAGTATTATCGAGCGACCACCAATAAAGAACTGAGCTCCGCTAAGGGGCGGTCTTTCGGTCTACGGCGCATCCATGACTCATCCGCCAAGCTATTTCTGTCAAGCTGTACATGACTTATTACTTCCCCAAACGTCATTAACTGTACTCCTCCCAGTCATGAATGGCGACTGGACCGAGTACCGACCTCAAAAAATAGAATGTAAAAATTCCGACCTCTCCAGGATTCGAACTCGATACCTCCGTTGCAATTAATAAGTACCTCAGCAATTAGTACAATTAAATAAGGTACCATAAGAAGTCAACTGCGGAATGAAAAGGAGTGAGCAGTATTTTTACATAAAACTTTGTTTTGACGTTCTGAAGACTGGCTGAAAAGTCTCATATAATCTCGTGTCCGAATCACAAGATATTGAAGATCATGAAAATCGGTTTTCACAATTATCTCATTTTCTATGCGTCATATCTCATTTAAGGTAATTATATAACTTGTAAGCCACAAATTTATCTACAATTTTAATTTCATGGATTTTGCCGTATGGTCAAACGTTCTCGAGAGAGAGTGGTACGCGCGCATACATATATAGCAGGAGTGGCCAAAGCATTGACCGCGATCGACCAATCGACCGGAGGTCTCTGGAAGTCACGCGAATCTGACATGAACATGTCGTTGGATACGGAAAACACCAAAAAACACCATTTCGTAAGTACATTCTAAAAAAACATAGTCGCCCTCACCCAGGTAACACAGGACGTCCAATGGACGTACATGTTGGTCCATTTCTTATCCATTTATGGACGATCCACAAGCGGATCTATAATGGACGTCCAAGCTCATTCATTCGCACTATGACGTCATCAACAATTTTTTTAAACGGCATCTCATATTTTTGTTTACGAATTTGGATGCAACACATTTTTCTGAGTACGGAAATGTCAAATTAGTATGACCTTGAAAAGGAAAGTTTTCGAAATAATCAGTCGTAAAATTTCACAAATGTATAGTAAAATTATTATTATTTGACCATTTGAGATTTGGAACTTTTTTCTAAACTGTTTTTGTGCTTGGTAAACTTCAAATATTTTCGTTTTTAGTCTCTTTTGCCCGATCTATGGGCGTCAGTTCGGAAATGCTTTTTTACAGTCATGGGTCTCTAAATCTACACCTAACCAATCATTGTTTTTTTGATAACTTTTAGAAGAAAATTATAAATTATTTTGGTATAAAAGTGGGTTTTGAAATATGACACATACCCAAGTAACACAGGACGTCCAATGGACGTACATGCTGGTCCATTTCTTATCCATTTATGGACGATCCACAAGCGGATCTATAATGGACGTCCAATGGACGTCCAAGCTCATCCATAAATGTACATTACAGCAATGGATATAAATGGGACGTCCACTGGATGTACACTTATGGACTTAATCTGGACGTCCATCAACGGATCAACATGGATGTCCATTGGACGTACATTCATGGACATAAACGAACAGTACATAAACGAATCAGTATGGATCGGTTCGTAAACGAATCGACATGTATAAAAAAATTTGAAACTTTAACTAAAAGCATTATTAAACTCACTACTTTACGACTTTATGACTTTGAGTTTATGAAGAATACGTTGTTTTGATATTCTGATTAGATCCTTTTTTTTTTTTAAGAGGAGGTAACCTGTGTGACTACTAACTTCTTCCCCCATACGTCTTCCTCACCATGTGAACCACATTAACATTACGTCAAGTATTACTTCGAGGTGAGTGACTGTTTAGTTCCATTTACATCTTATCATTAGATCACATCTTTCACTCACACTTTTTCACCTTTCGTTTTCTTTCCCTTTTACCTATCATTCTCACTCTCTATCACTCTCTCCCTCATTCTGATTAGATCTACGAGATAAGGAGTTTCTAGTGAATTATTAATTAAACTATTGAACGATTTTTTAGCAATTTGTATGTAAAAGGCGAGATACAACTTTGAATACAAATTTATAACTGCTAATTATTTCAAATTTTGTTTAACAATTGTTTAGTTTCAGTTACCTGTAAATAATGATCAAAAAAAAAAAGTTGTTTGATTCCGTCACTTACTAATCAAATTGACCCCATTTTAATTATAATTTAATTTAGAAACGAACAATCAAATTTTTTTCCCTACAAATCATTAAGTGATACATGTTTACAACTAATTATCACATTAATAAACTTTGTAGGTAAAGTCAAACGCTGTAGGAAATTTAAAATCCACAGTGATTAATTTAACCCCATTCTACGTTACACAAAAACACAATCTTAAAAAATAATTGAAATTTTGTACAAAGGATCTGTCTCGTTTTTAAAAGAAATGGAGTGAATTAATTAGATTTTATTGAACAACTTAAAAAAAAATTGAATTTGGTAATTGTATTAATAGATTATAAATATCTTTTCCTACTTTGGTATCATAAGTCAGTTTTTGTGAAACTAAAAGTAGTGTCACAAAGGAACTTTTTGTGAAATCGGTTTTGTTTTCTTTTTTATACTTATTACGTTGGTATTGCTGTAATTGCACGCTGGCCGGTGCCGGGCATCTCTACCGAGCTGCTGTCAAGGTCAAGCCAAGTGTACAGCTTAATTCTTCCATGACTTATTTACAAAAATATCAAACTCGAGATTTTAAATTTGAAGTTTTAGTTGACATATGACACATGACAAATACCAACACAAGCAGTACCTAATCCTATAAATCTCTAGAATATTTAGAATGCGCAATTTTCAAATTCTTATGAAACTAAGAGCACCAAAGTAGAAAAAATAGTATATTACACGCGTTTTATAAGACGTATTGTCGCACTCGTGACTTATTCGTGCGACAATAGATCGTCTTATAAAACTTGTATAATAATATACTATTAATATATTTAAACTTAAAAATTTAAAGCAAAACATTCAGCTATTATTCACAGCCTGGAAAGGTTTAGTCTTTTGTGAAAATGCCGTAACCTTGAAATTGTATTGAGAGTCGAAATCCATTATTCTACGCCGGTCGGGGCAAAGAACCTATTTGCTGTAACTTATTTACCGTTAATCTTTTGTTCGATACATTTGGTGCTGTACACTTATTTCATCAGTTGTAGTTTGAAGAGTTTTTGGAGACTGCCGTAAGTAAAAATGACAATGTATTTAAGTTTTTTTAAAATGTTTTTTACATGTTTTAGGCAATTTACTCTGCCCCGATTGGGAGAAATAATTTATTATAAATTTATGAAACAAATCCCAAGTCCGTTTGATAATACCTACATGAATTTGTATTATGCAATTTGAATTATGCAAGGTCGTAGAAAAAAAGTGGGTTTTGTAATTGCAGCTTTGATTATATTGGTAAGTTGAAATGATTTTAAGAAAGAGGTGTGTAATATTTTCCTTTTTTAGATAGTGTAAATTTAGTTCCTTCGAAAAGGACATTAAAGCTGCAATGGAAAAATGGTGGCAAAGGTCCGGTGTTGTTTTGAAATGACTTTTTTCAAAGTTTCTAGTTGTTTAATTTGTTAATAATTAGTTAAATTCTGTATGGTAATTATTTTTGAATACGCATATTTTTTAAGGTTAAAATTCTAGCTATTTAGTTTGTTAATAGTTAAAGTTAAATAGGTAAAGTTGTTCACTGCAAATTATTTTTAAATTTACATATTTCTTTATGCGTATTTTTTTAAGAATAAGTTTCATGTTATTTAATTTGTTCTATTTGTTAAAGATCGTTATTGTAACAATTTTTAAATTTAAAATTTTTTTAAGGTTATTTATTTTTGAATATATGCTTTTTTCCATTTTTTATTTATTTATTTTTTAATCCCCCAACGTTTATACGTACGTCCATTAATATAATGTCCATAATTTGAGTGAAAATGGACATACATAAGACGTCCAGTGAACGTCCAAAACGAAACCGTTTACAATCCCAAAGACGTCCAATAAGCGTTTCTCGATGGACGTCCATAAACTGACGTCCATTGGACGTTCATAAACTAACATCCATTGGACGTCCATAAGTTGACGTCCAGATGTATGTCCAATTTAGTCTCAAATTGGACGTCCATTGGACGTCCAGTGATCCGTTTGTGTACGTCCAATGTACGTCCATTGGATGTACATGTGTTACGTGTGTAGGTACACATTCGCCTTCAACATTTAAAACTTTGGCCATCCCTGATATATAGGATTACGCTATGCAAACTGCGGAGCCAGGTATATAGTTCGCTATACAAAATTATTATTAAATATACAGTGGCCGATCAAAAGTTATTACGCATATTTCTTGTTCATGTGACTTGACCATATTTATAATAGCACACTGTTGTGATCATATTACTTGCAAACAGTAGGACAGTTGTTCCATTGTTGAGATCTTTCATTTTCAAGGTGTCATTACTCTATTCCATACCTACTTCCGGTCGAAACTAGTTTCTTGGCAACGACGAACGTTCTATTTCTAACATAACGTAAATCTTCTGCTATTGTCAGAAAGGCTGTGGCGCCAACTGTGAATGCAATAAAGTAGGGTTGCAATGCTCTACAGTTTGTGGCTAGTGTAACGGACAAACATGCCTGAACGCTCCATCAGTACCAAATAATTTCGAAGGAGAAAGTGAATTTATGCCTCAAATCTTTGAGGTTTCAGATTCAAATATGACAGACAACGAGGATGATGATAATGATCTGAAAATTGAATTTGGGCGACCACTAAGAAGATGATGATGACGAGTAGGAGGAATCTTAACAATGGAACATCGGTCTAACTTTCTGGGAATAATATGATTACAGTATACAGTGTGCTATAAATATTGCCAAGACACACAGACAAAAAATATACATAATAACTTTTGATCAACCACTGTATATTCAATAATAATTTTATGCAGGGAACTGTATACCTGACACCGAAGTTTACATAGCGTAATCCTATACAATATGGCTGCGCTTACCACTTTCCGAAAACGGTTATGACCTATAACTTATGTAATCACCTTAAATGACAAATGACGCATAGAAAATGAGGTAATTGCAAAAAACCGATTTTCAACATCTTGTGACGCGGACACGAAATTATATGAGACTCTTCAGCCAGTCTTCAGAACATCAAAACAAAGCTCTATGCAAAATACAGTTTGGTCCCTTTCATGCCGCAGTTGAATCCTCATTTTATTGGAGTAAACGGATTTTGAAGCTATAGTTAGCGCATTGTAAGTTTAAAATATTTTTAAGCGATGATGTTGGTTGTGACTGCTTTATTGACCGTTGCTCTGAATAATATTTTGCCCATATCACAGACTTAAGTTCTTGAATTCAGTGAGGCTTTTTTCCAAATTAACTCGAATCGAAAAGTTTCAAATGAAATACTTCCCTTAGAATCGGCTTAGAATGTTACCGTTTAACGGCCTGTAGATAAATTTCATAAAAACTTTTGAATAGAAGTCGTAACTGTACTTGAAAAATTAACTTTAGTAAAGATGGTTTAATAATGTTTTATAAGGAAAGGGCTGTAACAAAGGAATAAAGAAATTAACACGATATTTCACCTACTGAGTGTTCGAAGCACAATTGAAGACACTGGTGCAAAAAGGAGGCAACTCCATTTAGCAGCTCCGGAACTGTCCCCTATTTGCACCGAATCCAATAAGGAGGCATCTATACAGGGTGCGGCTTAAAAAACGCCGCAAGCCGTAACTCCGTTATTTATGGCTCGATTTAAATGAAACAAAAACTGAAATAAATCGTTTTATAAACACTACATGTGCATCATAATTTAAATTTTTTAAGGTCAAATTTAAGATCAGATGACAAGCAATTTTATTTTTTCAAATCAATAGGTATATTTTTGTAATTTTATTCTGAAGGAGATTTTTTCACTGAATCCAACAGTGTATTTCATATTAGAATTCATTTTACAGTAACTTCGCAAATAAGTAAATAAAATATTTGGAAATTTCTCCTTTTAAAAAAATCAGGTATGTCATGGAAAACAATATTTATTACACGTTGTCAATTAAGTTTTTTGTATTTGCTTGTTTTTTCTTTGGAAAACGAAACTATGAATAAAAGTGAGTTAACCGACATGTTGCAAGTCTACTTTCAATGTAATAAAAATAGCTATGAAGCGGTACGAGTTTATAATGCTCGATTTCCAAACAGAAAAACCCCAGAGGCTCGAAAATTTAGCCGTCTCGAAATAAATCTAAGAAACTACGGAGCCTTTAAGAAACCGAAGCGACAAGCACGCAAATTTAATGAAAATATGGAATTGAACATTCTGTTATGTGTTCAAGAAAATCCACGAACGTCCACAAGAGAAGTTGCTGGTGACTTTGAAATATCGGAAAAAACAGTACGATCGGTATTAAAGAAACACCATTTCTTTCCCTACACACCCCAAAAAGTTCAAGCTTTAGAAGTAAATGATCATGCAAGAAGGCAACAATTTTGCCAATTTTATCTTAATAAATTGCAAGAGGACCCGATATTTTACCGAAAAATCATTTGGTCTGACGAATGTACCTTTAGTAATAATGCAATTTTCAATAGGCACAATCATCGATACTGGAGCCAGGAAAACCCTAGAGTTATTATAGAGGGTAATAACCAGAGACGTTTCAGTGTCAACGTGTGGTGCGGTATTTTTGGAGACCAATTAGTTGGTCCATTTTTCATAGATGGCATGTTAAATAAAGAGAAATATCATCAACTTTTATCAGAAGATTTAGATAATTTTCTGAATAATTTACCGTTAGCAGATCTAAACCGAATTTGCTATCAGCAAGATGGGGCTCCCCCACATAACGCGGGAATTAATGTTGATTGGATTAACAGAAAATTTGAACCAAGATGGTTAGGAACATTTGGACCAATTCGGTGGCCGGCACGTTCACCCGACCTTACCCCATTAGATTTTTGGTTCTGGGCCTATTTAGAGGACAAAGTGTATTTGACAACTCCAGAAAATGAAGAGGGATTAAGGGAAAGGATCATCGACGCTTGTAGAGAAACACCTCGTACGTTTATATTAAATGCAAGTCGTGGTGTAGCTAGAAGGTGTCAGTTGTGTCTACAACAAGGGGGCGGCCACTTTGAACAATACTTGTAGATAGTTTTTTCCTTTTGCGTTGTGTAGTTTTTCACTTTAAATTAAAATAATTTCAACATTTTGATTGTTTTCAATAACACAAAAAATTTAAATGACAACGTGCAATAAATATTGTTTTCCATGGCATACCTGATTTTTTTGGAAGGAGAAATCTTCAAGTATTTTATTTACTTATTTTCGAAGTTACTGTAAAATGAATTCTAATATGTGATACACTGTTGGATTCAGTAAAAAATCTCCTTCGGAATAAAAATAGAAAAATATACCTATTGATTTGAAAAAATAAAATTGATTATAATCTGACCTTGAATTTGACCTTGAAAATTTTAAACTATGGTACACATGTAGTGTTTATAAAACGATTTATTCTAGCTTTTGTCCCATATAAATCGAGCCATAAATAACGGACATACGGCTTGCGGCGTTTTTTAGGACGCACCCTGTATATTCATTACATTTCTCTTACGAGTTAACGGAGCTTCCTCGTTTTTGCACCAATTGATAGATCGCCTTTGTATTACCTTTTAGATATTAAAAATGAAAAATCGTAAGCTGACTCCTTTTTGCACCGGTGTCTTCAATTGGACACAGTTCTTTTTGTGGATTATTCACTTCCTTATCATCATTGATGTGTTAACATTCAAAGTTGCTCTGCGAATCCGTCATTTATTGCCCACACAACGTGGGGCCGAAAGATTTTTGGTTTAGGACGGGGTCGAAGAACTAATTTAAGGCCAGTTGGACAGCCGATAGGTATATTTGCGGCCACCCAAATGTGCACGATATCTAAAACAAATTTCCCTTTTTTCCATAGATTAAATCTGGCTTTATTCAATGACTTTAGTGAAGTAATACTTGCCCAAAACGAATAATCGACTGCACCTTATTAATTACAACTTTTAAGGTTACATTTTGCAATTTGGTATTACCTCACTGTCATTTAGTTATTGCCTTAATAGATAGATTGACATTTTTATGTAATTTGTTGATTGGAGTAATGTTGTTTAAATGCCCCGCGTCTTTGTTTCCCATGCGCCGCTTACGCGTTGGTAAAGTGAGGTTACACGGTAGTGTTGGAACCTCGAGGCTGTCAGTGTGTTCGTATGTTTTAATCTGTAATAACCATTTGCTTTGATTTAATTTAACTTCAGTTTTGTCATCCGTCTGCAGCGTTTTAATGGTTCAAATTATTTTTACACTTCAAATTTGACTTTTGGAAAGAAGGCCTTCAGCTATTTTCCAACACTTTGCAATGGAAAAGAAAAATTTTTTGACCACAAGTTGAGTTAACGGTTTCCTCATTATGTGCTATTTGATGATACACGGTTTTCCCCGAAATTGTTGGAAACAAATCTCTCCAACAATGAACGTACTATTTATGTAAGAGGTAAGGAAATACCAAATTAAGTTGAATTTTTGTTATTTTGGTATTTTTGTCTGTAATTTGTCAATTCTGAAGAAGGCGGTAATTTCACCGCCGAAACTGTTAGTGCAAACTTAGGATGTAACTACTTTGTGAAAATAAAGAGTTAAATTCAAAGAAATGTTTTCATCATTAAACAAAATAATATTGACATTTGGCTGATGTGTTTTGGAAGCCTATGATATACAGCAAAAATCATGTTGCTTAAAAAAATCGTACACATTTGGCTGGCCGCAAATGTACATGAATATTAAACAAATGATTTAATTATATAAAATGATTACATAATTTACTACTACACACTAAAATGAAAAGTTTTATACCTGCACTAAAACACTATTAATGTACCTATTTAAACCACTTTTAATGTATCTGCAATTTCTTCTTCTCCCATTTGGAAACTTTTGAAATCGGTATCAATAGAATGGCGCTGAGCACAATCACGCACCCAGAAAAATAAAAAGCTGCAGAGTAATTCCCAGTCCAATCTTTCAAAACCCCAGCAATAGGAAGTCCAGCCAAAGAAGCAAACCCTTGAAATAACATGAGCAAACCAAAAGCATTGGTTAGCGCCTCCAAACCCAACATATCTACAATGATGATGGGTCTTAAGGACGTAAAGCAAGCTAGAAAACAAAACATATAGATTGGGCACAACGAAATTAGTTTTACCTATCGTCAATCCAAAAATTGCAGCATATGAAAACTGAGCTATTGTACTATATGCAAAGAATGAGCAGAAAGCTGTAGTTGTACCTGCTAGTAATATGCATATGTAGCTCATCTCGAGCGTTTTAACATTAGGTATAGACGATACAATACCACTTATAATTCTTCCAATTGTATTTGCTAATCCAATTGTCGAAATTAAGTAAAAGGCTATTTCCTCCTTGACTCCGTGTGAAATAGCACTGGCCATTATGTACGTATACGGCACATAAAGGCCTAATACCGTTAATAACCCACTGAAAGCTAACAGAAGGAAACTAGGCGATTTTAAAAGACCAAAATTTAACATGGTCGCTAATGGTCTTATCATTGCTTGAGGGCAACAGGTACAAGGACCGTAATCTTCTTCAATATCTCTTTGCGTCAATGCTCTTGTAACGGACATATGATAATCAATCGCCGATTTCTAAAATAAATTAGTATGCTAATTTTTAAAAGCACATGTTCTTCAATACCTTGTTGCCGGCGGAAGCTTTTTGGGAAGGATTCACGATTGTTGGTTTTGTATACTGTGGCAAATTTTCAACCGAGGCACTGTAAAAAATATCATCTCTGTACATTGGTCTAGACGCGGTGATATTTTCATCGAGGCAACAATTGCTGTAACAGCATTCCGAGGTTCTGCATCTACGGCAACAAATTGTGCATTTTCCTAACTCTTCCTCGTTTTCATCATATTCGTACAAAACACCCAAACTTTGTTTTAAGCTCTTGCTGGTTCTTATGCTGGCTCGTGAAGCACTGGTTGAAGCTATAAAAAATGAAGATGTTGATGCTCTCCTCGGAGCACATAAAGTTATTTGTGATTTTCCAATCAAGTCTGCTGTTGTTGGATAAGCAGCGTTGTGATATCCGCGAAATATTTGAGAGAGCGTCGATTTCCTTTCGTAATATAGCGATCCAACAGATCCTTGGCGGCTTGAAAATGCGGATTTTTTATCGTCAGCTACTACAATCTTAACCGGTTGTAGTGGTCTGTAAAGAATACCACAGAATGCGCAAAATAAAGCCAAGCCAGCCAAAATGTGAAATTTAGTTTTCCAGCCGAAATCTTTGAGCAAATCTTCCATTATAGGAGGAAAAGCCATGATTCCTAATGAGGAACCGCATACTGCTATTGAAGTAGCTAAAGCTCGCCATCTTTCAAAATAAAATCCGACAACTATGATTGAGGGCAAGTAAATCATTCCAAATCCCACCCCTCCTATAATACCATAACATAAAACTAATAGGACGAGGGTGTTACAAAATGTTGAGACTACAAAAGCAGTACAAGTTATTAGGCCTCCTATGACTCCAACAACACGAAATCCAAAACGGTTGGTTAGGGCACCCACCAAGGGACCTACAAGCTTTGAGCTATTAAAAGTAAAATTTGCTGGTTTTAAGTACCAGAAAGATAATATACTCCTGTCATTACCGAATTGCACAGAGATATTTCTGTCGTTGTTGAATGGAGTGAGTCGGAAATGTCTTGTAAAAAAATTCCGAATGAGTACATTGTTCCATCTGCTATAAAGTTGCAAAAAAAGGACGCCATAACTACGACCCATCCCCATCCACCGTCTGGGGGAATTACAATTAGCGTCTCTATGAGTTCGTCCTTATATGACGATCTCGTTGTGGCGTAACTTTTGGTTCCCAGAGATTTTCCGGATAATATTGTAGACGTGTCCCAATCTTTGGAGGGTAGCCTTTGGTTGGGTGCTTTTTGGGTACTTTTGGAAGTTTGTTGGGCCTCTTTTGTAGATTTAGCCATAATTAAGGCTTAGCACTTATGAAATAATCACATGTTATAAATTTTTTGAGAGGTGTGGTATGTGTCAATTTTGAGTGTAAAACTGAAAGGAGCCTGCCTTGAATCAGAGCTGCTGTCAAAGTTGCATAAGTTCGTGTTTATTAAATTATTGAATTATTAATATATTTTTAATATTAAACAAAACTATTAATCAATACCACATTCTCTTGCATTATTCATAGTTGTTTCCCAAAGGTCGGGCAGTGTTTTGGAGAAATCCTGTGATTTCAACGCGAATAAAAAATCAAGTAATTTAAAAAACAGCTTGTAGATTTGCCGGATGGGATGTGAAAAAAATGAAAATATGATGAACCAAGATCAGAAGAACAAGGTGGTTATGGGGTAACCTTCTAATCAACCCTTTAATTTAATGTTAACAGTTTACGAACGGGTATTATCATCAACATCTTGATGAGAGGCGCGATTTATTTAACCGAAAAGATTCCTGTATTGTTACCTATCGCTAACGAGAATCTTAAAGATTTCGCCCCGAATCATTTATTATAAAAGAAACTTCAGTTAATGAGATATTCGGTTGCGTAGATGCTGATAGTGATCTATGTTACAAAGCGTTCGCAACATCAACTATTATGGTATTACGATGCCATAATCAATTTAGAATAACTTTTAAGTTAAAGACCGTTAATTACTATACTAACTTATTGTTGTAAAAATACTTTAAATCCACCATTGCTTAAAGGACCATTAGACGGTCGATTATGGAACCAGCCATTAGTCGTGGAGATTATACACAGTAATTAGTTACGATTGGAATTACAAACAAAAGCTTGTAATTATGCTATAATAAAAATTGGAAAAACTACAATTTATAGTTATTTAACCAACATGTGTGTTAACGATAGCGATTCATAATTGAGACAGTTCAACTTGTGAGCGGAACGAGCGCGTTAATACTGTTGAGATTATTAATTGCCGATTAACGCAAAAGTTGGTTACAATATTTTTCCATTAATCGAATCTTACGAAATTGAAGAAATTGTAATTTTTTTCCGTGACAAAAATTCCAATAGATATTCGAATCATGCATTTTAAATCAATAGATCTTCAAATCAATGGTGTCATCTTAGAACAGAGAGTGGGAGGAAGGATCATTTGCTACCGATTATGGACGGCAGGTGGGGAACAAAGTCGGCCATTTGTATCAACCTCGTTTTGACACATCGTTTGTTATGTTTTCTATGCCAAGTGGTTTTTGAGTGTTTTTTTGTGATTTAAAGACCTTAGTTTGTAATTTTTGTGGTGGATCGAGTAGAGTATAGTGTATTTATAGTTTTTAAGACTTTAGTGATAGTTAATAGTTGATAGTTGAAAGAAACTTAGAACTAAAACATTTGTGTAACATGGTGAGTTGTGCTGCGTGTGGCTGCACCAAAACGCCCAAGACTACTTCTCAAGGGATCACGTTTCATCGGTAAATGTTTATTATTTTATTTAAAATTCAATTAGGTTCAAATTCAGGCAAAAATATTATTTTGAGTCTATGTTGACATTGACATTGACAAACCGGTTCATTGGCGTGCGTGGGTAATTCTTGAACAAAATTACAAAGTTTTAATATTGATTGATAATTGATAATTTGGCCGTCACTGTTATTTTTTTTTTGCATTAACGTACTACGGTTTAGAATGATTGACGACGAAAAAAGTTTTGCTCGCAGGCGTAAAATATGCGATGGAAATCCTATTCGATACGCCACTGACAAGGATCCGCCATTTGCATCAACCTTCCCGTTCCCCTGCAACCTTGCATAATGCTCCTTCCTACCACTCTCTGTTCTAAGGGTGTCATGAATTACAAATAATGTCAATAGTTTGACAATCCATTTGTACTTTTTATCAATTTCACTTTCTGCACTGCTTCTAATCTCTATATAAATAGTATCACGTAAGTTATTAATTAAATTTGGAGTTCTTACTAGAATATATTGTGTTCATTTTGTCATGTTACATTTAAATAAAGTGACATTTCAATTTAATGGTATATTTCTTGCCTAGATAACGAAATCGTGTATTTATAAGAAATCATGGTATTTCGAGAAATGTCAGTTTGAAAGTTTTGTTTGCTTATATCTATTTACCAAAAATAGTTTGACTACACAGCAAAGAAAGCTTTGAGGAACAATATTTAAAAAAACAGTTTCTTTAAAAAAATTGATAAAATAACTGATTTTTTGAAGAAAATTATTGAAATTATGTTATGGGCCCTTTTCTCGCCTGATAGTTTTTTTTTTTTCAAGAAATAGGTAGTTTGAAAATGAGGGAAAATAAACATTTTAGTTGCTAAGTGATGATTTACTGTTTAAAAACATGTTTTGAAGAAAAATTAAAAAAATATTATATTTTAGCCATAAAAATGTAAAAAAGTAAGACTAAAAATAATATTAGTAAAATGATTTCTCATCTTTCAGTAAATAAATGTAAACAAAAATGCACTAAAAAGTAAGCGGCAGAACATAAACTTCACAAAATCGCAAAATCCTCCAAAACAGGTGACAACGTACTACATAAGCAGCCATAACTCAGCACAGTATTGCCATTTCCATTGGAAAATTCTTGAGTTTAAAGTATGGCGGTTAATTTAAAACAAACTTCGCAAAAAAGGCCTATCGACCAATAGACCCTTTTCCGGATAGGTCCTCAATTCATTAATTATAATAAATTTGATATTCATAACGCTGTTATTACAGTACGAAAGTAGATAAAATCATTTATCCACGATCATAACACCGCATCCACACCATCCATGGACCGCACGCCGCTGGTAGCTAGCTACAGATACACAATACCGTTCATTATTCACAGAACACACCCCCAGTTGAGATATTTTCATTATTCAACTGTTTGATGTAAAATATTGGTTGGCTAGTGGCTACAACGTGTACAGGGGGTACGTGTGTGCATATGAGTGCGTACGTGTACGCATGAGTGTGTTCGTGTGCATATGAGTGCGTGTGTGTAAGTGTATCGTAGATAAAATGCCGTGCACTTAAATGTTTGCATACTCGTCTTCGCCCGTATTGTAAACTTTCATCTTTGTTAGTAATAGCCTATATTATGTGCTCGTTAAATAATATACTAAGTAATTATCCAACGCCTACAACTAAACGCCGGTAAAGCAGTGTCAATTTCAACGGTCGTAAAGGCAATATTAAAAATTAATGACTTGCTGTTTAGCAAAAACCATAAGTAGTTTTAGTTTACAGAAACACTCATTAATATTTTTGTATAGTTCAAGTAAGGTAAAGTTAGAATATCTTGTTGTCTCCACACTTCTGTATTTTATACGTTGCAAATCATTAGTAATGTGGATCTTCCTGTCAGTTTCTCGATTTATACTACACAACAGTTGGTGGCCATTCTCTAACTTCCTTTCCTAAATGAAAGTATTTTATTGTGAATTTCTATACAATTTTGTCGCGACCTTCCTTGATGTTCAATTATTTTTATAAAGACTGATTTGTTAATCTTTCAGTCCGTGATTCCTCAAGATTCGTTTACAGATGACCATTTGCCTGCAGTCCTGAGTAAAATTAACTGAACTGCAATTTAACTAAATCAGTCTGTTTTCGTTTACGTCCTCAAGATTTTCCAACTTTCAAGTAAACTTGTGCAGTGCTTGATGGTAAATAGCCCTGAGTCCAAATCGAAAACATATCGAATTTCTACTATTAACGCGCTTATTTAAGTTGCAAGCCCTCTTTCAGAGATGCTGAGATGTAAGTTGTGATATGACTATATCTATGTTAAGACATTACCCAAAAGCATTCCATTAAGGACACTATTTAAACTTACTAAAATCAATTGGTTTAAATGACCAATACTTGAGAATCATAAGCAATCTATATTGGAATCAATCATTGACTATAAGTACCTATTCCAGGCGATGACAATGATCAAAATAGGGCTTAGACAGGAATGTGTGCTTTCACTACTGCTGTTTAATATTTATTCAGAAAAGATATTTTAACAAGCATTAGAGAATGTTAACGCTAACATGAAAGTAAATGGTGAGTGTATAAACAACTTCAGATACGCTGATGACACGGTGGTGTTTACTTGTAGCATAGTATACCTCCAAAGATATTACGAACAGAGTAATGGAAGTTACGGACAGTCGCTCAACACCAAACAAACTAAATGTCTGGTTATCTCATAAAACATCATTCGGCCTCAACATTAATATAATCAACAAACAAACAGAATAAAAAAGTGTACGTACCTTGGAACAACGGAAACGGAAATTTGGATAATTTTTTATCAATTAAATACCGCATACGAAAAGCTAGAACCGTTTATTTAAAAATGTCTGGTTTTTTTAGAAGTCACGATCTGTTCCTACCAATCAAAATCAGATTATGAGATGTTATGTTTTTTCAAAACTTCTTTGGGGGTTGAAACGTAAACCCTAATAGAGCTTTCTTTCTTTCAACAATGGCTATATCATCGTGCATCTAGAATGCCTTGGACAGACCACGATACCAATCAGGAAGTGTCGAGGAGAATGGGAACAATTTGGAACTAAAAGAACTATTACAGCTGATACTACAAGGGACAATCAACGTAAGGAGAGAACGTACAGCAGCAAAACGATATCGTTGTCAGTAGTAATAACTTCTAATGGTGTGTCTATACCTACCGATCTAAGGCCGAAGTGCAAAGAGTTATGAAAATGGGAAGCCGTGCTTCTCATTTTTATATGTATGTTGGCGACCATAACATCCTGTTCTCATGAATCAGTAATCACAAGTTAAATTGTAAATTTAACAAAAAAATCCGTAATCGGCCAGGAAATTGCAAAAAAAAATTGCAAAAGTCAATAACATCCTCTTCTTATGAATCGGAATAACGGAAGCTGAATCATATTCGTGAAATAAGTTCTAACAAGGGGAACACCAGTATTGTCCCCCTCCGATTTTAGTGAATTTTTGATATGTTATAGTTTTACCCTTTCACTAATTCATGGTAGAGTAATACGATGCAACTCTCAAGCATTTTCGAGAAAAACGCATTGGAAAATCGTCCTACTTATTTATGTACTTAACTATAAGCACCATTTCCCGAGAAGGCGAGTAGGAGTACATGCTATAGAATTAAGTTACCGATCGTTCTTTTGCATGTAATCGGTTCGATTCCATTGTTCTCCAAATATTTTTTTCTTCTTTTTAATTCGATTTATTTATTTATTATTTTAAGAAGTACATTATTAATTGTTTTCATTATAAAAATTATTTAATAAGTGCAATTTTGTTCTACAAATAGGTTACCGTGTAATACTATATAGGTAATATAAAAAATATAAATACATAAAATTAAATGTAATATAAAAAATTAAATGCACACGAAAATAATGTAATATAAGAAATATAAATACATTAAAAAAATATAATAAAGTTAAAATCTTTTTTTCACATTGAATTATTCTTGTTCAGAGTCGGAATCATTCTTTGTACATGTTTTGGGATGATATAAGTGATAAAAGCATTCAAAACATAAGGTTTTTTTGCATTGGGCGCATTGAATGAAACCTGCAGATTTGCAGGTACAGAACTGTTTTAACATTGTTAGCGGAAAACAAATTTCATTTACATTTAAAAATATCGGTTTTGAATTAAATTATCCGACAAACATTCTAATGCATGTACAGATGATTCCGAACAGAAATGATTTGATATTAAATTAAATAAAAATTCTATTAATCTGAAAATGTATTTATTATATTACACTATTTTATTACAATTACCCATTTGTAGAACAAAATTGCACTTATTAAATAATTTTTATAATGAAAATAATTAATAATGTGCTTCTTAAAATAATAAATAAATAAATCGAATTAAAAAGAAGAAAGAAATATTTGGAGAACAATGAAATCGAACCGATGACATGCAAAAGAACGATCGGTAACTTAATTTTATAGCATGTACTCCGTCTCGCCTTCTCGGAAAATTATGCTTATAGTTAAGTACATAAATAAGTAGGACGATTTTCCAATGCGTTTTTCTCGAAAATGCTTGAGAGTTGCATCGTATTACTCTACCAAGAATTAGCGAAAGGGTAAAACTATAACATATCAAAAATTCACTAAAATCGGAGGGGGACAATACTGGTGTTCCCCTTGTAAGTATAATCATTTGTGTTCATTAAGAAAAAATCTGCAATCGGCGTGGAAACTGCAAAATAATCTTTAAATTTGTTAACATCCTGTTCTTATAAATCCTAATAACGGAAGCTGAATCAATTAATCATGAAATAAATTTTAAATATGACTTGTGTTAACAGAAAAATCATAATCAGCAATACTGCAATACTGACAAGAACGTGCTGAAAAATCTGATTAATTCTAAAAATCTTCGAAGTAATTGAACCTATGAAATTTTAATCCAAAAAATTTGAAACTAAAGGGGACGATACGCCTAAAAAGAATGGGAATCTTATTACATAATATTACATTACATTTATGTTTTTTTAAATTATTACGTTTCAAAATAAAGAATTAAAAACTTTATTTCAAATAATCGTTCAAATTTCCTTGCTTTACCCTATGAATCAGTTTGTAGCACACCGCGATAGACACTACTTTGCTGAGCGTTTCTTTCATCGTACCAGTATCTGCTAGGTGGCAGCATATCACGATGCCAAAATGTTTAATTGTAATGACTTACGTCTAGTCTTGTATCTTTTTTATTAATGAGTCAAATTTAAAAATTTCTTAAGAGACAAAAGTCTACCCTAGGTTCCCAGTTACGAAAATTTTTAATAAGTTCTTAATAAGTTATGAAAAAAAAAGTGGTTTTATGTTAAAAATACACATTTTTAACTCGTTATTTCAGATAGTTCTGATTTTTTGTTCATGATACTCTTAACGAGGAACTTAGATTGATATTTGTTCAAGAGATTGCAGAAAACTAGAATTAATTATACCTAATATTTTTTGAAATATCAGGTAAGAGGTAACGACTACAATGCTCATAAAAATTGATGTGCGGCGCGCTCTTAAAGAGCTTGAGGATACAGTGTAATACGACGACAGCGGATCTATTTCGAGCTGTGGTCACCAAAGTGAAAATTTTCATAATTTTCGCTAACGTCCAGAACGGATAAACATTACAAGAAGAAAAGATTATTGATCGATTATGAATGAAATAATTTGCATACTTTTAACCTGTCCTCGTGTCTCACACATAATTAAATTTAAATTAGTCATTAAAATGAATGCTACCCAAGCGACAGAGAAGTACAGCTGTTATAATCAAACGGTTTATAATGAATTTTTTCTGTGAAATTGATTTAAAGGAATCTTTATAACAGTTCCGAGGAATATAGAAATATCTAAAGCGGTTTTTGAAGAAGTGAAATAATTGAAAAAAAAGTGAAAGCGTGGGTCACTTACGAACTTCTTTTGGCGTCCGAACGTTAATTGAAAGTCGTTAGTGATACTATTTTCTGGGTGTACTCTTCTGTTCACAAAAACCTTGCGAACGATTTTTGCAATTTTTTGGTAGTGCAAAAGTTACTTTACATTTTTGTTTCCATGGTTGTAAAAATTGCAAATTTTAATTTTGATTTAAATCAAAAACTTTTAATTATCTGACGGTGACAGCTACGTTTTAATAAATTTAAAAAACTCAGTTTACATGCATACTTTGAGTCGACGTATTCTCCCAAAATTCATCCCTCAAGCTGCAGTTTCGGGATATTTCTCTAATGCGTCGCTTCGGTATTTCCGAGTATATTCAATGGACTTTCTGGTAGAACTATTTGTGAATCGTCGTAAGTCGCTAATTTATTTAGAGTGTTTTGCAATTTTTATGTCCATAATCTTAAAGACATATTACGAATAACAATATTTCTAATGTTAAATAGTAATTTGTCGTACGTACTCAATTTTAAAATGATATTTATTTATCTGAACTGATAATTTTAATTAATACGAACATCGCGGAGGTTGTTGATGATTGAACTCACAGTAGCTGCTGACGAGTGTATTGAGCAGGTCATATTGTTGTCAGCCGGCACACGGAATGGAAATAAAATACATTGTAAGTAATCATTATTTTTTACATTGTTTAAAAAAAATCTATAAGCGATATTTTTTTACGAAAAAGAAATTATAAAAAATATTTAACATAAATCTCCTTCATTAGGTTTTGACATTGACGTTAAATTAAAAAAAATGAACTAATAACTCAGCCTCCGCACAAAAAACCTAAACAAAATTTTGGACTAATAAACTTGGCCACGTTCGTCCGATTAATTGTTAATTAATAATCAATTATGTAGCAAATAATACACATAATTTGAAAGAGTGAAAGAAACATGTTCATTTGCAATAAATTCGATTGTTAGGTAACTAGAACTACAGATTTTAGAAATGACATTAGTTGGGAAGATAATTAATTTTGACTTTAATCAAAACTGTTATTAATAAAAAATTAGAAGTTTGGAATTTCATTATCTTTGAAAAAACAAATTGTACACAATGTACGCCACTATAAATCTATTGTTTCATTTTTATAATACATTCAACATTATTTATGCATATCCGTTAAAAAAAACGATTTGTCCAATGCCAGTTTCACTAGAAATTAGTTTAAACTGAATCACATCTATCGTGCAGCAAAGGTTATACTCGTACCATGAATTAGTTGCACTGCATGATTTGTCGATTTATTTGTAATAATTATGCTCATTACAACAAAATTATTATAAATTATTTTTATAAATTGATTGGCAAATCATGTTTGGAAGGAAAATTGAATTCATTATAACTAAGTGAATACAGCTTCTTATTGATGTCAGTAGATATTTATTGTCCACACGTGAGTTAAATTTATTAAAAAATTATTTACCTTATTTCCTTTGTTATACTCATGGTCACTTTTTAGAAAACATTTTAAATTTTTTTTAAAAAACACACATTTAACACAAATGATTGTTTAGTCATACACAAACATTAAAAATCTCTTAAATTAAAATGTTTTAATGTTTATGTATGACTAAACAATCATTTGTGTTAAATGTGTGTTTTTTTTTAAAAATTTAAAATGTTTTCTAAAAAGTGACCATGAGTATAACAAACGAAATAAGGTAAATAATTTTTTAATATTTCTAATTAAATTTAGTTCGATATGTATCTAGAAAAAAACTTGAATCGTTACGGATGTAGGTACGTGTAACATAAAAAAAGCTAAATTTAAAAGTAATACTCCAACAATACAATAAAACTTATCTCAACAAGTATAAACTTGAATTTTGTATTAGTGTCTTAAATTTTTTTAATGTATAATATAAGATTCTTATCAGTAAGAGACTTTATTCAATTCTTATATCAAACAAAAAAGAGGCTTAAAGAAGTATCATATCAAATATTTACTTTTAAAAATACACAAAATGTTGAACTTCAATTTAAGTACATTCGAACCTGTACAAGACGATACTGTTTGGAACCGAAAAAAAATCCGTTTTAGCCATGTTACCAGTTTAACCAGTGGCATATCTAAGACCAGGGGTGGCCAACCCAAATGATCTTGCGGGCTACTTTGGAAATGCATCATAACTCCGCGGGCCACATATAAAATTATATATCCCCATATTAGATTTAGACCCACTATAGACATTTTTTGGAGTGAAAAATTGAAACATAATGAGTTATTATTATTGTGTATTATTTGTGTTTGTAAAAGTGTGATGAATCTCGCGGTCTAGAAAAATGGTCAAGGCCGCATACGGTTCGCGGGCCGCGGGTTGGCCACCCCTGTCTAAGACGATACACAAATCGGAACCGCAAAAATGTTCAGCCATAAAAAAGATTCTGGCTTATTCAGTTTTCGACTTATTCAGGTTTAACTGTATTAAATTTTAAAACAAAATTTAAAAGTGTTTTCGGTGACTTGCATATTATTACACTTTAAAAAGATTTATATCAGCACTTGTGATAAATCAGGCATCAATCAAAACGAAAATGGGATTTTACAACTGTTTTAACAAATTTCAGTTATCCGTACTTTTTGCGGTAGCTCTTGTGGAACTAACTCCTGCAATTTATCAATACCTGCGATTTGCAAACGAAGCAGAATTGGACAATTTTTTGAAAAATGAGTACGAAACAAATGCGTCATTCGTATGTACCAAACAAGTTCATGCAGACTGGAATTTTGCCACTGATGTCAGCAATAATACAGCTATGGAAGCTCAAGTAATGTTTTCACATTTAATTCGAATCTAAATGAGTAACCCAGTTGCAAAACCAGAAATCTCGATTTTAAGTCAATTGTGGGAGCTTGGTTATAAACACTCATAGTCGTCAAAATATAAATGATAGGGCATTGCGATTTTTTTTATAAAATTATAAAAAGTTGTCTAATTAATTGGTTATGCATCTGCACACATTCTAGTTTTGTAATAAATGATGAGCTGAATTCAAACAGTAACTCGATTTCTCATTTTTGAGATGTCTGGTTTTGTAACTGGACTACTCAAATATAAACTAAACGCTTTTAGTTAAATGCAACTTTGGTAAGCGCTGCCTTTAATTTGGAATATTGGACTACTTACTTTAAAGATTTGGATCCTGCTAATTACACGCAAGAAATTATACAAAGGCAAGTTGCCATTTTAAAAATTTTGGGCGTTGCTGCGCTTTCTACGGATAAATTAACAGAGGTATAGTAATCGCTAAATAAGAAGCAGTTTTGCGCGAACTGAATTAAGTCAAATCTCGAAACTCCTTTTTATTTGACGACGTGCAGTGATGGTAACATTGACTGGACAGTTTAATTTTTTTAGCTAACCAACATTCTCAATGATATGACAAATATTTATAGTACGGCCAGAATTTGTCCTTACACCAATCAAAACTGTGATTTAAACACGGAAGGATTGACTTTAGAACCAGGTAATATTTTTTATATTTTTGGTTTGAACATAAAAGGTATTCTTGGAAATATCATTTCTATAATAATAGATAATATCGTTTGTTAACTAGATGATACAGTAAAATCTTTCCATAGCGGACACTCACGGGAAACCTAAAACAGTCCGTTGTTAAGAGTGTGTATAAAATAAAATGTTTTAGGTATGTTGGTACACAGCCAAAATGTATTTCCTTCCTAGCATGTTTTCGTTTCTCAAAGAAAAAAAAAATTAAAACGATGAGTAATTGGGGATTAAGAAATTCGAAGAAACCTCTAACTAAGTACAGTAGACGTCCGATTATCCGAAACCGGATCATCCGAAATTCGAGTTATCCGAAACAAAAGACGAAATTAATTTCTCCGCGTTATCCGAAACGAAATCGCTTGAATCTCGCGATTATCCGAAACGACGTCTAGGTATCGGTTCTTGGCAATCGCTTGTAAAAGCAATTACCTATTCAGATGAAATTTTTGTGTACATTTTAAAAGCTTTACCTGACTTTAAGTAAAGGTATGGACTATGAAAGCACGTTTTATTACTTGTAAATTATTTGCACATTTTGGCTATTTTGGCAAGTCGGCATTCGGTAATTTTTTTTTGTAACATAGTAAAATTAACTTTTCTGAGAATAGCCGATACCTACAATAATTTACAACAGGGTCAATTATCAATGGTCGGTACCGTTTTTGAGGATATGTACCTATCTAATTTTGAATTGAATTTCAAAAATCACCCGTATTTTATGTTCAGTACATGAATCTTCGTATCGACGACGGGTCGTCATTAAAAATAATCGCCAGGGAGTATGGCGTAGGTGTGAGTACGGTTTCCGAGTGGCGAAAAAATCGTGAATTACAATTGGAACAGTGTTCTATCTTCAACTGCACCAAATCGGAAAACTATGAAAACAAGTGATCATGCTAAAGTGGATCAAGCTTTATATTTGTGGTTTACCCAAGAACGCGCCTTGGGCATTCCATTATCTGGTCCGATTCTCCAAGAAAAGGCAACTGACATTAGTGAAGACCTTCCTAGAACTGAAGCAGCTAATAATTTTATATCAAGTGAAGGGTGAATCGCAAGATGGAAAGCTCGCCATGGAGTTAGATAAAAAATATCAGCTGACACATTGGCTGCTGAAATTTTAAAAAAAAGTTTAACGAAATTATTGAAGAAAATGGTTATAGTCCGGATCAGCTTTATACCTGAGATGCAACTGGGCTTTATTATAAAATGGTTCCGTGTAAAACTTTAGCAGTAAAAAATGAAACTTCAGCATTCGACAATAAGAAAAGTAGCAGCAACTATTCTGGACGTCATAAATTGCGGCTAATGTGTATTGGAAAGTCGACAAAACCAAGGGCATTTAAACACCTAAGCCCTAATGTTATGCCACTGTATTACAAAAATCAAAAAGCGCTTGGATGAATTCCGAGTTGTTTAAAAACTGGCTTTTTGAAGAGTATGTTCCAGCACTGAAAATGTTTTTGAAAAAATGCGGACATCCGATTAAAGCATTGCTACTGATCGACAACGCACCCTCTCATCTCTCCAGAGCTGAAATTTAACGACATTAGGGTACTATTTTTACCACCGAATATTACGTTGTTACTCCAACCAATGGATCAAGGCGTTTCGGAAAATTTAAAAAGGAATTACCGGAAGTGTTTACTGCAATCCGTATTGGAGAAAGCGGATGAAGGAGGCGATTTAAGCGATTGCTTAAAAAAAAAATCTTAAGGATGTGGTGTATTGGATCGTGGATGCCTGGAATAAAGTAAAAGACTCTACGATACAAAAGTCGAGGAATAAAATCATCGAACATGGAGGAAAGTGTGAGGAACTCGTCGATGAGGAAGATGTTGTGAATTTATACGAACTTGAGACAAAAATAAAGGGTCTTGCGAAAAAATTGATGCTTGGATACAACTAGAAAAGGGTGATGGTGAAGAATTATCAAATCTATATCTTCTTGAACTAACAAGTGAGAAGAACGACAATCAGAGTTCAAACGAGGACAATGATTCAGACGAAAATCAGGCAAAAACTATTTCGTATCATGAAGGAGTGGAGAGTTTACAGAAAACCTTACTATACATTGAGCAGCAACCAGAAGCTACTGCAACCGACGTTCTTTTAATTAAAAGATGGAAGGACATTGCAGCTAAAAAACTGTACCAATGTAGAACAAAACAATTAAAATTAGATTCACTTTTCAAAAAAAATAGTTAAATATACTTAAGTTGGTAGAAAATGTATATGTACAATTATTGTTAATAGAAAATGATGTAACTTTTTCCAGTTTTTGTAACCTCCGCTTTAACCGAAATTTCGGTTATCCGAAACAGGTCCGGTCCCGAACATTTCGGATAATCGGGCGTCTACTGTAATATTTTTGCGTACTTTTTCAAGAGCGATCGATAATTCGATAAAAATGCACATAGATAAACCTTCGAAAATAAACCTTCGATTTAACGATTACTTAGAGGAAGCAGGTGTTCATTAAATTCGATTGTTTGCAAAATTTCATATGACATGTTTTAAGACGTAACATGTATCTAGTAGCTTCGTGAAAAACAACAAACTTTTTAAATTTTCTTTCTATTTGCAAATATTTGATACTAAATTAACAGTTTTAATTATCGATGTGTTAGTAATGTGTAATAATGTATGACAAACTTGTAAAGATTTTAAAGTGTATTTTAAATTTGTATGTGTATAATGTATCTGTGACAAAAAACTTTTTTAAAGTGTATTTAAAAACATGACGTAACTTAAAATTTATGTTTAAATTAAGTCTACTAATAAATTTTTTTTGTAGAAAATCAAGGAACAATAAAAAAGTAAGTTACTTATACTTATATTTATAATCTCATATGTCCACATAAAGGGAAAAATGAAAAAGTTAAATAAAAATAAAAAAGTTAAATAAATTAACTGCATTTATAACTGGAGTACTCAAAGAAATTTAAAATGTTGGCGGTATAACTAACGCTAATGCATTCAAAACCGTACATTGAATAGGGGTGTTTGCTATTGAGGGGTGTCTGATAAGTGAGGTTTTACTGTATTTAATTTGTCTTATTTTTCATTATTTTTATTTTTACGTGCATGACGTTAAAAGTGCCTTCAGCACAATCACACCCCATAACCTACCACGTTATTAATGTATGACTAATCTTACAATATTATTTTCTTTCATTTTATTATTCTAGTATCTCTAGATGCAGTAGATTTGCGTTAGTGCGTACATCACTAATACAAGCTACTGAATAATGCGAACATCAAAATGAAAACATTGACTAGTCTGTAGTGTGAACGAATGGCATCTTGTATAATGCAAACAATAGTAATTTGCTTCATTTCTTGCAGTACTGCTTTTCCTTTCCGGATATTAGCGATCTTTATGGCAATTCTCACTTTGTTCACTGCAGCTTGTTATATTAAACCATGTCCTCAAGTTCTTCAACCACGATATCCCTCTCCTTCCAGGTCCTCTCCTCCTTGTTTAGACATGTAAATAATATTTATGGAGGAAGAATTATCGAATGTGCAATACATTTATCAAAAAAATTCAATTTGTTTTACATCTTATTGTTAGTCGTGATTGTCAGGGCATGCGAACTTTTATTTAACCTTTAACTGGGTATGCGGGGTGCTCACAGCACCCCACTCACTTAAATTGAAGAGAATTTTGAAATCTGGTTGGCTATAATGTCGTGCCACCGCTTATCTTTCGCAGATTAATTATTGTTACATTTTTTTTTCTCCTTGGTAAAGGTCTAGTAAATTTATAGATAACGAACAATTAAGTTATTTACAAAAGAATCACTTGTAACCAATTTATTTCTTGGGGTGCCGTGAGCACCCCACTTACGTACTGACGCAATATTTTGCACCTACCTAGTTAAAGGTTAAATGCTAATACAACGTGTCCCGGAAATAATGTCGTTAATTTTAACACGTAGTAGAACTCCTCAAAACAAACATTTTTTCTATGTACCATTTTTCGAAATCGCAATTTTGTTTTGGCATTTTACCCTCCCTGAAATTGACGAGCCGCCTTGATTTGATAAATCACTGACGGTGATCGTGAATATTAATTTTTGCTGACTGTATAAAAAATTATCTACGTTTTATTAGTATGTTTCTTGTCCTGCTGCCGTCGAGGTATGTAGATAAGAGCATTATAACTGTACGGCAAGCGGTTCTTGTGTAGTTACATCTTGATTCGCGGATTAAAGTGAACATTTTGTGAAAATGCCTGCATTTACGAATAATGAATACACGGATATTGTATTAGCGTATGGTGAAGCCACCGGAAATACTGCCCAAGCCCGGATAATTTACATGCAACGATTTCCAAATTGTCGCATCCCTAGTGTTCGTACATTTGCACGGGTTGTCCAGCATCTCCGGGATCACGGATCTTTTAAGGCTGCAGCCTGGGATCGTGGTAGACAACGTTCTGAACGCATTGAAAATGTTGAAGAAGCTGTTTTGGAAAGCGTGGAAGCTCGACCAGGGACTAGTATTCGAAGACTATCACACCAACATGGAATATCGCGAAATAGGCACAACAACAATTATATCCGTATCATGTACCAAAGTTCAGTTTTTGCAACCAGAGGATTTACCTCGCAGACGTCGATTTTGCGAATGGGTTCTTGCAAAAATAAACGAGCAACCCAATTTTTTATCCATTGTATTGACAACTGATGAGGCTGGATTTACCAGAGAAGGTATTTTCAATATGCATAACACACATGTGTGTGCAGACCAAAATCCTCATGCTGTAAGGGTCCGCAGTTTTCAGCAACAATTTTCCCTCATTATATGGACCGGAATTCTAAATGGACAACCAATCGGACCTTACATTCTGCCACCACGGCTAAATGGAGAACAATACTTAAATTTCTTGAATAACCACCTTTTTGAATTATTGGAAAATTTGCCTCCAGAACTTCGTGAAAATATGTGGTACTTGCATGCAAAATTGGCTAAATAAAACGTTTCCTCAACGATGGATAGGATGAACGGGCGCTATAGCGTGGCCTGCCAGATCGCCAGACCTAAATCCGTGTGACTTCTTTTTAAGGGGGCACATGAAAAGCTTGGTGTACTCGACCCCAATTGATACAATTGAAATTTTACGTGAACGGGTAGAAATTGCTACCACAACAATCCTCAACAACAGACTCATGTTGGTCAGAGTGGAAGAATCTTTTCGTCGGCGTCTTCAAGTTTGTCTTGACAATAACGGCAGTCCATTTGAGCATTTATTGTGATTACTTCGTATTGTTCTTTCTTTCATTGGATATTCAAGGTATGTGCGTTTTATAATAAATAATTTTTTTACTCACTTATTTAAACCACCCGCCGCACATCTAGTCTTTGTTATTGTGACTTCTAAATGCTTGCAACAATTATGTTGAACATACCATTTTTGGTAGTAAAACTTTGACAAGATCTCAAATTATTTCATCCATGTATTACCATAGCATTTTTCAATCTGCATTTCAGAACTTTACAATAACAGCAACGGTCAAATTAATGAGTTTCTGCGTCGACAGAACTAAAATGCAGGGAATGTTTTCTTGCATTTGTTTTTTGTTCTACGCTTATCGGTGTTTAACATTCAGCATTATTATCCATAGGCGGGTAACAAAATAAGAGTCAAATCTGTCAACAATTTTAACATGTTAATCAAAACGTTTACACCAAAAAGTTATCTAAAAAAGTTCTTGGATTTGACGAGTTCTATGACTGGTTAAAATTAATGACATTATTTCTGGGACATGTTATTAGCATCGTATTTGAAATAAAAGTGCACAGTATGATACGTACACGCAAATAATAAATGAATGGGAATACTCCACGGTTGTAGCCTTTCAAGATACTTTCTATAGTGCGTAGTTTCGTTTGTGAGAATAGCCTAGAATTTTTCGTGTTGGCTCTAATGCAAATCTACTGTATTTTGCATTTTTGGAAATAAATACTTATACATAAATTTAATTTTAGGGATTGAAGCCATTATTTCAACATCCGTTGATTATAAGGAATTGGAATACGCTTGGGTTGCTTGGCGTAACGCTTCAGGTGCAAAAATTAAAAATGAGTACCCACGATACATCAATTTGTCAAACGAAGCCGCATTGGCAAATGGTATGCATTTTTTTTGTATACAATTTTTTCAATTGAATTTTTGCTTCACATTTCAAATTCATACATAAATGATATAAGTACAATGTGCACCAGCAAAATGGAATAAATTCAGTATCTCAATGATTGCGCATATTGAGAAAAAATCCCGAAACAAGTAATTTTTAATTTATGACATGATATCCTGCAAAGTGAAAATTTCATCCCTAGTCTCAACCCCCTTCGAGTGAGAGTTGCAACCCTCAAATTTTGAAATAGGAAGCGTGAGCTTGTGATACCTCATTTGAAAAGTTTCTTCATGTTGTATTCAAAAATGCTATGGTTTAAAAATTTATTGCAAAAATAAAGAGTTAAATTAGCCACAACAAACTAAAATATCAATAACTAATAGCGTTTTGTTCTTGATACTGAGAAGGCTAGCAAAAACAATTGAAATGTTCATAAAGTGACATAAAAACTTACCAACATTTTTTGTTAGTTGACAGTGTTAGCTTTGTTTAAAACGCCGGTTGATTTTTTTATTCTAGTATTAGATTACTAAGAACGAAACGCAGATGAATTTTTTTTTTAACTTTTAATTTGTGCAATAAATTTTCAAACCGTAGCGTTATTGAATAGAGCATGAGAGGTATCTAAAGCCCCGACTTCCTATTTAAAAATTTAGGGGTTGCAACTATCACCCGAAGGGAACGAGGTTAGGGATAAAATTGTCACTTTACAGGAATGTGATGTGATAGACTAAAAATGACGTGTTTTGAGATTTTTCTCAATATACAGAATAATTGAGATATTGAATTTATTCCATATGGCTGGTGCGTATATGTACAAAATACGTTTCCACAGGTTTTCCTGATAAGGGCGCGCTGTGGAGAAATGATTATGAAACACCAACGTTAATTGAAGACATTGATGCAATTTGGGCACAGTTGGAACCACTGTATCTAGAACTTCACACTTATATAGCCAGAAAATTACAACAACGTTATGGAGCCGAAATAGACCTTTCAGATGGACTAATTCCTGCACACGTACTTGGTAAGATACACAGAAGAAACAAACAAAACTAAAATGATATAAACTACTAATACTGCAATAATAAGTCATTTCTTTGTAGGTAACATGTGGGCTCAATCTTGGACTAATTTGGGCGATTTAGCCAAACCTTACCCTAATGCAAGCGCTGTTGATGTAACAGGGGCGTTACAAGCTCAAAACTACACAGCTTTTAAAATGTTCGAAACGTCTAATGAATTTTATCTGTCGTTAGGATTAAAACCTAATGATATTTCGTACAATGAATCAGCTGGAGCCATGATTGAAAAGCCGACAGATGGTCGAGAAGTGTTATGCCACGCCTCGGCCTGGGATTTCTGCGATGGCCAGAATTATAGGTAGTACATGTCTTTTATGAATTAGATAATATAAAAGTAATGAAAATTTATTTAGAATCAAAATGTGCACCAACGTCAATTTTGAAGATTTCGTAACCATCCACCATGAAATGGGTCACATTCAATATTACTTGCAATATGCCGATCAACCGATAACTGTGCGAACCGGTGCAAATCCAGGTTTTCACGAAGCTGTCGGTGACACAATCGCTCTTTCAGTATCGACACCTCAACACTTGGTGAAAATAGGCCTTTTAACTGATTATGTTGATAGCGATGAGGCATCAATTAATGCTCTTATGGACATGGCACTAGAACGTGTTGCCTTCTTACCGTTTGGATTTTTAATTGATAAGTGGAGATGGGACGTATTTGCTGGTAATGCGACACAAGATCAATGGAACGCCCGGTGGTGGTTTTACAGGCAGACAATTCAGAAAATCAAACCTCCGGTTGCTCGTTCAGATTTGACAGATTTCGATCCTGGGGCGAAATATCACGTCGCCGGAGATTCACAATACATCAAGTAATTAACATTGCAGTGTTAAAGGGTTACAAAAATAATTTTTCTTTAGTTATTTCGTGGCTCACATTCTTCAATTCCAATTTTACAAAAGTTTATGCATCGCTGCTGGACAATACAATCCTAACAATGTTACCGTTCCACTACATAAGTGCGATTTTTATCAATCGATTGCAGCTGGTGATAAATTGAGGTCTGATAACCTTCTAAATATTAAAGTTTTATTTTTTTTAAATATCTTTATAGGGCTGGACTTTCTTTAGGTAAAAGTAAACACTGGTCTGATGCTCTGGAAGCGATGACCGGGGAACGAAATTTGAATGCATCAGCTCTTTTGGAATATTTCCAACCGCTTTATGAATATTTGTTGTCGCAGAATGGGAACGCCACCGCTGAAATGAAAGTGAGACGAGCGTTGAGCGATTACGATAAGGAATTTTCTCAACTTCGCCATGATGATAATGTTGCCAAATGGAATCACTTTGTGGATCTTACTAACCACGAAAAGTCGGAAGCACAGGTTGGATAAATTAAGCACATGACACGTGTGGTTTTTTTTTTAAATCCCACCAGTAACAAATGATCAAATTGTACGAACAAAATTGTAATTTGTTATTAAAATTGATATATTAAATTTTTTGTGTTGTATGCGATTTTTGTATACAGGTTGGAATTTATGCACAATTTTGCACCGTAGTTAGTTTCACCACCGAAATTTGTGACTGTATTTTGAAAACTGTTAATTTTAAAAATTCCTTGTTTTGAATAGGCTTTAAGCAGAATTTAAGTCGTATTAACGTGCGTTCAAAAACATATCGTGTTTTATGGCACGCCGTTTTTCTCTTTAATGACAATAGAAATTCGTCCACAAAAAAAAAGTTTCAAGAAAAAATTGTTCACTAAAATAAATTAAAATTATATCAGGGTATAATAATAATTCTGGAATTCAAATTACGTCAAAACATCATAATAATTGCATGAATCCTTATAATTTCTATATACAGTGCGCGCCAGCCAAACGAAATAAATTCATTATCTCAATTATTGTGCATATTGAAAAAAAAAAATGAAATACGTCATTTTTAGATTAATATGGGGGGGGGGGTCAGTTTGGTACCAATAAAAAAAAGTTTAAATTAACATATCGTGTAGGGTATAATTTGAAAGAGTTAACTGTAAGGATTACAAAAATTATTTTCTTACAATTTGAAGTTCACTCGTCTTAATGATACAGCTAAAAATTTACAAAAAATGACCGTCCCTCCCTCCGCCCCCCCCTAGGTTTCTAAAGCTAAAATTTTGATTTTAATAGTGTTAGTAAATATTAAGCCATATATTACAGGAAAACTGCGTAGAATATCGACAATGTAATAGTTGCGGGAAAATTGTTGTTTTAGTACGAAACCCTAATTGTGCGGAACTGACTCACTCTTGGCCGACTTTTTTTAGTGTTTTGTAGCAAACTTCGTTAAATTGACCAATTTTCTTTTACTCTTCATTTTTCGAATAAATTTTTAAACCATAGCATTTTTGAATAGAGTATGAAAAGACCTTTCAAATGAGGTATCACAAGTCCCCCCTTCCTATTTAAAAGTTTGGGATTACACCTGTCACTCGAACGGGGTTGAGGCTAGGGATGAAATTTTCATTTTACAGGATATCTTGTGATAGACTAAAAATGACGTGTTTTGGGATTTTTTTTCAATATGTACAATAATTGAGATAATGAATTTATTCCATTTGGCTGGCGCGCACTGTATAATAAAAATTCAAGGAGTTAGTTTTATGTTTTAAAAGAAGTAAACCACAGGTATATAGAGTTATTCTTTAATATTGGAAAATATTGCAGAAACACATTCGTTGGACAGACAGTTGTGACAGTTTGTCAAATTTGTAAGGTCAAAGTTTAATACAATTAGAACCATAATACAAATTCTAAGCACAATATTAATAATTTTAAATAAATTCATGTTATGTTAAAGTGTAATAAAAATTCAAACCATAATTTTAATTTAAAGCATAATATTAATAATTTTAAATGAATTCAAATTATGTCAACAACCTGCAATAAAAATTCAGAACATAATTTTAATTGTTGTAATACAAATTCAATGCATAATTTTATTTGGTGTCATAAAAATTCAACACAAAATTTTAATTGGCACCATCCAACAAACGGCATCATTAAGAGACTAAGGAGACCGTTTGTGTTTGCGGAACTTTGAAAGCGATAATTCAGAAATCTTTATGTAATTGTAAACAATCAATCAATTTATCTACCGTTGATTACAAAATATAAAACCGCCCAGAATTTGTGGTGCGATCTTGGTAAAAGTAAATAAAAAGTAAATATTGGGCGAGTAAACAAAGTTAATTATAATTTCTACGACCACTACTAAAATTGATTAATATTGTACAAACAATAAACTTAGCAAGCGTATTCTTACGCACACCTTGGTGTTGATAGCGTAATTGACAATGGCAGTGACAGTGACAGTTTGGTTTTATCCTGAGATCCCGGTCAAAACGTAAATAAAATTTCTAATAGATTAATAAACATATTTATGTACTTTTTATGTGAAATTATCATCAATAATCTTGATAAATAAAGAATCCATCACATTTTGATTTTTAAGTTAGGTATAAATACCCTGGTTTACGTTGATTCGCTATAACGCTTTTTTGAAATCAACTACCGCGCAGGCGCGGTAATTTCCTTCAGTTGCTTTTACGTTCTTATTGCAATTTAATTTAATTTTTTTAAATATTTTATACAATACATAATTAAAATAGTATTTCACTGCTAAATACTGTTTTCAACCTTATGGTATTCTTTTTTTTAAATACTTCATATTTGACAATTTAAAAAACGTAATTGACCCCGTCTTACATTTGATTCGTTTAACGTTTTTTTTTTTACCACGCATTAATCGCGTAAACCGGGGCATTACTGTAGTTCTATTCATCATGTCTTAAGCCGCGCTTTAAAAAATATTTTTGTAGATACTTCAGAACCGTACTTAAATATTGCAACTTTAGTTAAGTTCAGAACAAATAATCAAATACAAGTCATAGAAATTCATCAAGTATCTAAGTTAATCAACAACCCCACATACCTACCTAATTATTAGAAGAGGTTTAATGTTTACTCATATTTATATCTAAGCATTAAGAAATTTATAAAAATTTACCAAATACAGCCCTAGCCACTTCTGCCCATGCTGATTATTACGGCTTACCTACTTTTATGGCCGGATCACTTATAGTATTGTAAAAGTCATAAACGCAGAATATCTTTAGCCAAACTTTACACAGCGCCTATCATGCGCAATCGTTCACTTTACGGTGGTCACCTAGTGTTGGAAATTTAGGACCGGCTCGACGAATAAAATGCCTCATATTCAGACATACAGAGTGCGTCCTAAAAAACGCCGCAAGCCGTATGTCCGTTATTTATGGCTCGATTTATATGGGACAAAAGCTGGAATAAATCGTTTTATAAACACTACATGTGTACCATAGTTTAAATTTTTTCAAGGTCAAATTCAAGGTCAGATGATAATCAATTTTATTTTTTCAAATCAATAGGTATATTTTTCTATTTTTATTCCGACGGAGATTTTTTACTCAATCCAACAGTGTATCACATATTAGAATTCATTTTACAGTAACTTCGAAAATAAGTAAATAAAATACTTGAAGATTTCTCCTACCAAAAAAATCAGGTATGCCATGGAAAACAATATTTATTGCACGTTGTCATTTAAATTTTTTGTGTTATTGAAAACAATCAAAATGTTGAAATTATTTTAATTTAAAGTGAAAAACTACACAACGCAAAAGGAAAAAACTATCTATCTACAAGTATTGTTCAAAGTGGCCGCCCCCTTGTTGTAGACACAACTGACACCTTCTAGCTACACCACGACTTGCATTTAATATAAACGTACGAGGTGTTTCTCTACAAGCGTCGATGATCCTTTCCCTTAATCCCTCTTCATTTTCTGGAGTTGTCAAATACACTTTGTCCTCTAAATAGGCCCAGAACCAAAAATCTAATGGGGTAAGGTCGGGTGAACGTGCCGGCCACCGAATTGGTCCAAATGTTCCTAACCATCTTGGTCCAAATTTTCTGTTAATCCAATCAACATTAATTCCCGCGTTATGTGGGGGAGCCCCATCTTGCTGATAGCAAATTCGGTTTAGATCTGCTAACGGTAAATTATTCAGAAAATTATCTAAATCTTCTGATAAAAGTTGATGATATTTCTCTTTATTTAACGTGCCATCTATGAAAAATGGACCAATTAATTGGTTTCCAAAAATACCGCACCACACGTTGACACTGAAACGTCTCTGGTTATTAGCCTCTACAATAACTCTAGGGTTTTCCTGGCTCCAGTATCGATGATTGTGCCTATTGAAAATTGCATTATTACTAAAGGTACATTCGCCAGACCAAATGATTTTTCGGTAAAATATCGGGTCTTCTTGCAACTTATTAAGATAAAATTGGCAAAATTGTTGCCTTCTTGCATGATCATTTACTTCTAGAGCTTGAACTTTCTGGGGTGTGTAGGGAAAGAAATGGTGTGTCTTCAATACCGGTCGTACTGTTTTTTCCGATGTTTGAAGGTCATCAGCAACTTCTCTTGTGGACATTCGTGGATTTTCTTGAACACGTAACAGAAAGTTCAATTCCATATTTTCATTAAATTTGCGTGCTTGCCGCTTCGGTTTCTTAAAGGCTCCGTAGTTTCTTAGATTTATTTCGAGACGGCTAAATTTTCGATTCTCTGGGGTTTTTCTGTTTGGAAATCTAGCATTATAAACTCGTACTGCTTCATAGCTATTTTTATTACATTTAAAGTAGACTTGAAACATGTCGGTTAACTCACTGTTATTCATAGTTGCGTTTTCCAAAGAAAAAACGAGCAAATACAAAAAACTTAAATGACAACGTGTAATAAATATTGTTTTCCATGGCATACCTGATTTTTTTAAAAGGAGAAATTTTGAAATATTTTATTTACTTATTTGCGAAGTTACTGTAAAATGAATTCTAATATGTGATACACTGTTGGATTCAGTAAAAAATCTCCTTCAGAATAAAATTACAAAAATATACCTATTGATTTGAAAAACAAAATTGCTTGTCATCTGATCTTGAATTTGACCTTGAAAAAATTTAAATTATGATGCACATGTAGTGTTTATAAAACGATTTATTCCAGTTTTTGTTTCATTTAAATCGAGCCATAAATAACGGAGTTACGGCTTGCGGAGTTTTTTAAGCCGCACCCTGTATACTGAATGTCATTTGAATGCCATCTGAATGTCATTCGATAATATTTCTTATTCTGAGTAGTAGTACTAGGGGTACCAATCCCGCATCAAAACTTCAGTCCCGCAAGCTTGCGGAACTGACATCATCAATCCCGCGGATCCGCAGGATTTGCGGGATTACAAACTATCACAGTGTTTTTTGTAGTTTCTATGAAAATTAAGTACCAGAAGTTAGTTATGCAATAAAAGACAACTAAATTCAAAATAAAAGTAACATTTATTAGTAAAAAAAAATTAAGAAAAATTATTGAGATTTCTTTTGGAAATACTTTCAGTGAAATGATAAAGTATTCAAAGTTTGATCTTGTAAATTTGGCCTGATTTTCCCGCAAGTCCCGCGGATTCCGCATGCGTTTGCGGGATTGGTATCCCTAACTAGTATGTATTGTCAAATTTTTGTGAATTTCAGTAAGTTTATTGAATTTACTTTTAATTTTTTTAACCTCACCGCAATGTTTATTCATTGAATCTAAATTGGTAGATGTGTGAATTATATACAATTATTGCACCAGTCCTGGGAAAAATGTGAAGCGAAGTGAAAAGTTATTGAAACTATGCCTGCGAGATTTATTCAAATAGTATTAATAACTCATTGTTCAACAGATAAAATAAGTAATAAAATAAAACTTGTATTATTTATGTTAAATATTTAGATAATATTTTTCAGTCAATCAATCAAGCCTGTTCCTATTGAACACATGAATGACATATAGTGAAGCAGTTGCGCTTTCGTCGAATTTTAACTTCATACAGTAAATTTTCCTGTGTAACAGTGCATTGATTGTAAAACTCGATGGCGAATGATCGACGTTACTCGATTGTTAACGATCGATACTGTGCATCGCGCGCCTAAAGTTGCTAAACTAATAAAACATTTAATTTTTTTACACTCACTGGAATTAATGTGGTCGAAGAAAGGTACAGTATGCAACTATATTTGCAAAACAATTACGCCCTTGTTAAATTACACACTCCCCCAATTCGTACGTCGTGCGTGACCTTTTTTACTTGTTCGTAATATGTTTCTTACAACTCTCACTATGTAAATATCCCCCCCCCCCTCCGAAAATATCCTATACATTTTAAAATTATTTTTGTCCGAATAGTATGGTATATATTTAGAGGAAAGCATTTTCTGTTAAGTATGTTAAGTTTATTGGCAGTTATTAAGTTATTATTATTTTTTAAGTTGTTTGGCTACTTCAATAATTTTCAACGTATTTTTTTGGAGGGAGGAAGTATTATTTATTATTCCCTGTCGTGGTACCACCTCTGATCGTGTACAGTTTGGAAACACATTTTTACTAAATCGGAGTAGTAGGTTGTGAGCACATTCAGTATTTACTGTAATAAATAATTTCTTTCCACATAAGTAAGTGTCATTTATTAATTCGTTTATAACACTTAGATGGCTTGCTCTACGTTTAATATGGTTCTGTAGGTTACTGCTCTGCAGATTTTTTTGAACGCACGTTATTATACAGAATGATAAAAAAATTATTATACCGTTTATATGAAATGTCATGAAAGATAGAGAGAAAGAGAAGTGGAGAGAGGAAGAGAGAGAAAGAGAGAGAGAAAAAGATTTGTAAAAATTCAAAGATTTGATTATTTCAAAACATTAAAAAAAAATACTTTTGCTGCTTTTGAATCAAGGTAAGTAAAAATCAAACAAAATAGTTATTCGTCCAAGTTAAGAATTACAAGCAACAGCGTCTATTATTATAAATAATACATACATGTTTTTTATACATATTAATTATATTGGCAATTATACTGCACTCTTTAAAGAAAATAACAGGCTGTCACTTTCACCTGGCGCACTTTCTAAACTTGATAAACACATAATTACAACATCTTGTTGCAGCTAAAACTGTCTTTACAATTAGTCCAACGGGATGAAGAATTCAGGAATAAATATATTATGCCTTTTAAAGAATTGAAGTTTAGCAATGCAACACTTCAACGTCAATTTCAACATTTAACAGGCTCAGGATTCTCGTTAATAAGTCCTGCGAAATATTCGCAAGTAAAACCGTTAAATTGTAAACTTTCCAAAACACAAATCTTTATTTCAGCTTTCTAAAGTTGAAAGTGATTTAAAAAGTATCTACAGCACGGCCAAAGTGTGCCCATATAAAAAACAAAATTGTGATTTGATTACTGAAGGGCTAAGCTTGGAACCAGGTGAAATTGAAACTCGTAATTTGTAGGTGTTGTCAACAAATGTTCTTGTAGATCTCGAAGATATTATGGCAACTTCGACGGATCCTGAGGAACTTTTGTATGTATGGAACGGATGGAGAAATGCTACTGGGGCTAAAATGATCAAAAAATATAAAACTTACGTGACATTATCAAATGAAGGGGCGAAACGAATTGGTAGGTACCGATTGTGAGTTACGGAAGTTCTCAGAAAAGTAATAATGTATTTTAGGTTATTCTGATACGGGACATATGTGGTTAGCTGATTATGAGAGTGATACGTTTATCGACGATATCGAAAAACTTTGGAAACAAGTAAAACCTCTTTATAATGAACTGCACACTTACGTGGCGACAAAATTAAAAAAATATTATGGTAACAAAGTGGACGTTTCTGACGGATTGATTCCGGCTCATATTTTAGGTAATTTTTAAGTTAGTCGGATTAACTTTGAAATTAGAATGCTTTTAGGTAATATGTGGGCGCAAGATTGGTCTCATATTTCACACATCACCAAACCGTACCCAAATGTGAGTGGAAATGAAATTACATCATCGTTGAAAGAGCAAAATTACACAGTTTTGAAAATATTTGAAACTGCAAATGATTTTTTTCTTTCGCTTGGACTGGAATCAAGTGCGATGTCTTATAACGAAACTGCTGGAGCTATGATTCATAAGCCGAAAGACCGCGAAGTCGTTTGCCACGCGTCCGCTTGGAATTTTTATGATCGAAAAGATTTCAGGTTTAAAAATGTGAATATTAAAATTTAGTTGCTAAAGAATTTTTTTAGAATAAAAATGTGTACCTATGTGAGCGAAGAGGATTTTATAACAGCTCATCATGAAATGGGTCACATTCAATACTTTATATTATACAAAGATCAGCCCATTATGTTTCAAGAGGCGGCCAATCCAGCATTTCACGAAGCTATTGGTGACACTATTTCTTTATCAGTTTCATCGACGTCTCATTTGAAAAAAATTGGATTGTTAAATAAGGATGAAGATTCAGAAGAGAATGACATCAACGTGCTTATGAAAATGGCGTTGAGAAAAGTGGCGTTTCTTCCTTTTGGATTGATAATTGACAAATGGAGGTGGGATGTTTTCAGTGGCAAAACAAAGCCCGATTCTTGGAATTCACATTGGTGGCATTATAGGTACGAAATTTTAGTTATTGATTACCCATATTTTTAAACAGTTATAGTTTAGTCAATAATATATTTATCGTATTTCTGAAGTAGCTACATTTTGCATTTACTTGCATTGCCACTGTCATCTTTCTTTAAAGAACTTCGGTGCTCTCAAATCGTAGTGGAGACGACACAAGCCGCAAGCAAAATAAAGCAATAGATTGAAGTAGTAGAAATGAAGGATATTCGAAAAATGAATAGTCCCCAATACAAATATTTTAATAATAAAGTAAACTTTGTTAACTAGGACTCAATGGGATTGGTAGATGCAAAATAAATAAATAAATAAGTTCATGGTTGATTGAGGTTCCTACTAAAAATAAATCAAATGCAAATTAAAGCATATACAGACAAACTTGGCTTAATGCAACACACTATACATGTATCCCCACTTTGAGTTACAGTGAGCAAAAATTTTCAACAATTGGAAACAATTATAAATTTTGAATTATTTATTTTAAACATATTTAACAGTTTATAAGTTACCAATATAATCAAGCTTTTTAATGGACAACAAAATATTGGACTTTGTAATTTCTGTTGTTGTTGCGTCATTTCGCAACCGTTCTTCCCAAATCAATTTTTCATTGCCCGCATAGATTATATCAGAACGGGAGAGTAATTTCAATTACATTACATTACAATTACAACCGACAAAACCAGCATTGACGAAACTTTCTAAGCGAATTGGAATGGCAAAATAATAATAAACATCAAATAATTGAGGTGTTTCAAACAATATACCAATGAAAAATGATGGAAATTTCTTATGCAGTTCACAGAACAAATACCTCAATGCTGCAGGAATTGAAGATAGGCACCGATAATAGACTTATAAGTTAAGAATCTTAAATTTTTTTAAACACATGATCGAAGACAAGACAAGAGATTAAGCGCAAAGCCTCCCCCAAATTAACGATTTACCTAATTTAGAAGACAACGAAATCATGGCGAACTTTCGACAAAAAAAATAACTAGAGCATGAACATTATCAAGATTAGAACAAACGAACTATTAAACGGAAAAGAGCCTACACACTTTTCTAAATTAGACTTCTACTTTTTTTTAAATAAGTGGAATTATTTTGTAGTATACATTTCTTTCAGGAATTCGTTACAAAAGGTGAAAGCACCAAGTGAGCGAAAGGATAATCTGGATTTTGATCCAGGTGCAAAATTTCACATTCCGGGTGGCTCACAATATATTACGTAATACGAATATATTTATTTAACTTGTAACCAATCCTGAAAATTTTCCAGGTACTTCTTAAGTCACATCTTACAATTTCAACTGTATAAAAAGTTTTGTGTTACTGCAGGACAGTATAATCCTGATAGCAAATCCATCCCTTTGCACAAATGTGATTTTTATCGAATGAAATCAGTTGGAGATAAATTAAGGTATTTTTTTATAATTTTTTCTTTCTTTAATTTTAATTTGTTTAAGAGCTGGATTATCGCTTGGATCAAAAGCTCATTGGAAAGATGTTCTCGATATTCTTGTTGGGGAAAGAGATTTTAATGCCGAAGCTCTACTTGAATATTTCGAACCGCTGTACGTTTATTTAAGGAAACAAAATCAATCTGAATCTTGTAAATTAAATGATCTGGTTCCGATTATTGTTGGCGCAGCTTTGGGCGCAATTTTATTGACTATCGTTATAATTTTAGTTTATAAGAAATGCAGAAAATTAAAGTAATTAGGAGCACTGTTTACTGTAACATTTCATAGCCAAATTCCCATCGATAATGTTAATTTGTTCACCCTTTCTTCTATTACGTATCGGCGGCAAGGCTGGGCAATCCAAACACTCGCAATATTTATGTATCTGCATTTTCAACCACTCATTTTCCCTCTTTAGATACTCCCTTTCTTCGTTAATTGCATATCTGGTACTGTTAGCCTCACCGATGCGCTGCCAAAAATTTTTCAAATCTTCGCCATTAATATTATCTGCAGAAAATTCATCAATACTTGATACAACGACTCCCATTTCACGCGCAACTAGAGGAAATGGTAAAATTTTTTCTTTTTGGGTCTCTAACTTTCTGCAAACTGCGGCTAAACCCAACATGCGCTCACCTTTTTTCTTAATTGTCTCCAGATGCTTCATAGAGATATTACCTTCAACCGTAACTAACGTTAAATTTTCTTGATCCAAATTCCTATCGTCTTGCAATCGGTTTTTTAGGGTCCAAAAGGCATTTGCAAAAAATGCCCTTTCGTGTAACAGGTCGCTTATCTTTACGCCTTGCGTGCGTTGTGACTCACTGAAACGTTTTCTTAATTTTTTTATGTACACAGTTGATTTGTGCAACGCCAGTAATTGGTCTTTGATCAATTTTTGCATAGCTACGTCCTGTTGGTTCACCTGCAGGTAGCCTTTTCGTCTTTCAGCGGTTTGTATATTGTAATCTTTTAGAAAGTCAACAGTATTGTTCCAAAGGCCGGAAAATTGGTGTTCCAGACCTGACCTTAAACTCTGGATTATGTCAGAGTATTTTGTCATTTCTTCATCAATCTTTGATAGATAGTCACCCCTAACAGTCTTTTCTTGCTCTTTTCTAGCCATCTCCAAACCGTATAACATGGTTTTCAGGTATTCTTCCCCTTCCGCATGACTCAATTTAATGTCCGCAGTTTCTTTCTCCGTGGCAGCTTCCATTGCTGCAAGTTCGGTATCGTAATCACATTTCAGCTCGTCAAGCCTGTCTTTAAATTTAAAAATTAACGTATCGATATTTTCTGCGTGACATCTTAAATTCATCATGTACTGTTCCTCGGCGTTGTTTATGTCGTCCATCAAGAGCGAAATGGTGAAGTCCTTAGAGTCAATGATTCTTTCGAAATTGTGCCATGCGTAAGTTAGGTCTTCCCTCATTTTAGGTACAGTTATGCTCACGAGCATTTTTTTCCAGTTTTTTTCGTGTCGCTCGACGGTAAGAGCTCCATATTTGAGTTCTCTGGAAAGATGACCGTGTTTGATTTGCTTCTTTTTCAAAATTTGCTGGCGCTTCTTTTCTGCTTTTTTTTCAACTTTCAGGAGCTTTTTCTCTTCGGGAGTTAATTTTGGCTTTTTCGGCATTTTGAAAGTTTGATATGTCAACTAATCCAACTTACTTGGATTTGAAAATTTAGTTTTAACTTTTGTTATAGTGTCGTTTAATAGAATATTTATAGAATATTTTTTGTAGAATAAAAATTGTTATTTTGTTTTCTAAAATCTTCCTCTTTAACATCGAAACATTTTTACATTCGGTTAATCCCAATCTTAAAGCAATTATGTCTATCTTTCTGAGGCACTGAGATACCAGAAATAGTTACTCCAAATATTTTTGTATCTCTAATTTTTGGAGACAATAAAAAATCAACGTTCTAGGTATGTTGGAAGACATTTCATGGTGATTATTTTATTCATGGCTAATATATATTTGAGGAAGGAACACGGAATTACAGAGATTATACCATATATTTTTCCCTATCCTCGCGACCGTTAATAAATGATAATCAGCACTGGAGAAAGATTAATAAGTGATAATCCCTCGTGCTACTCCGCAAATCTAGTGTGCCATATTGAGTAGAATGTGATTAATAAGTGATAATCCCGCATGCTGCTCCGCAAATCTAGTGTACCCTGCTGTCAACTGAAATGTCACAGTTACAAAAAATGACGCGTTCCGGTGATTGTCCGTTAAACAATATTGATGAAAAGATACAAAATCATAAACCGTGTAACACTGTAAAGTCTCACAAATATATTTAAAAGTATTAAATTGTCCATTCGTGATATAATCTGACGAATACAATTCGTGAAATCGTGATTATTGATAATCGCAAGATTTGATGCACTCAACATGTTGTCAAATAATTTCACTCCTCATGTTTCATGTCCCAACTCATGCGATTATCGATAATCTCGATTTTACTTGTTGTATTATACCGGGAGATTATCTTACAGGTATACATATCTCCTATGTTTACTTTTAAAAAAAACGCGTCAACGTATTGATAACTATAGGCAACCAACATTACACCACAAATCACAAGGTTATTATTTTTCATTGTGAAAGGTTATGTTCAAGTATCATGAATAGTATTATGAATAGAATCTAAAATCATTTGAATATCAAAATAATAACAATTTTAATAAAACTATTAAATGGGATAACTTCCCAAAATTTGAGAAGTTATTAACAGAAAGTACATAACAGAAAAAAATAAACAAATAGCGTCATAGCAAGTGTTCAAAATGTCCACCTTCTACTTCTAAACAATATCCTAGCCGATCTTGGAACGCACGCACGGCATTTCTGAGAATGTCAGGATTCAGTTCGTTACATTCAGTTCGTATACGATCTTTTAATTCATCTAGATTTAAAATTTGGATATTGCGGTAAATTTTTGATTTTAGGTAACCCCAAAGGAAATAGTCATTGGGTGATAAATCTGGAGATCGTGGTGCCCATGGTATGGGGCCGTACCGTCCTATCCAGTGTCCGGGAAACCTTTCGTTTAAACAATTTCTTATAACATTTGTGGAATGCGGAGGGGCTCCATCCATTTGAAACCATGGTTCGTTAATGTTTAAATTTTCTATTGCCGGAATGATGTTGTTTACCAACAGATCTAAAAATTTGGCCGAATTAAGGTTTCCATCAATAAAAAAAGGCCCGATAAGTGTAGCATTAACTATCCCTAACCACACATTCACCTTCTGCTGGTACTGAGTGTGGGTCAAATTTTGAATATGGTGATTAGTGCGGGACCAATATCTAAGGAAAACGAAGGAACAAGGTTAACAGAATAAATTGGATAAATAAGAAATTATGATGCACACCTGAAATTTTGGGAATTGACCTCTCCATTTAATGTGAACGTTGCTTCATCGGTGAAAACTATCTTCGCTAAAATTTCATCATATTCGTTTAACAAATTAAATAAAGTTCCACAAAAATTTGTTCTTTTTGTTTTATCCTCCTCAAATAACTCTTGATGATTGGAAAATTTATAAGATTTGTACTTAAATTCTTTTAGTGTTTTAAATATTGACGTTTTTGATACAACGAAATATTCAGCTACTTCTCGCAAGGATACCATCGGATATTGCTCAACGTAGCATAAAATATTTAATTTTAATTCTTCGGTCAACACATGGTTGGTTTTAATCTTCTTTGTATGACCATTCACTATGCAGCCTTGTGAATTAAATTTTTTAACGATATTGTGCAGAGTTCTGATGCAAGGAATTGGTCTTTCAGGATATTTTATGGAAAATAAATCTCTCACGGTCCGCAAACTATTACCTTGCTGGTACCACATTAACAATTCAATTTTTTCGTCTTTGCTGTACATGATTATTACAGAAATTGCAATTTTATGTTAAAGTGACACTGAATAATTAATTGACTTTTGTTGAAAGAGCCAACTTTTCAAATATTGAGAATTTTGGTGTATACTTGGTTGCCTACAGATCGCAATAAAGCAATGCGTTGACTCGTTTTTTTTAAAAGTATACATAGGATATGTTTACTTTTAAGATAAGCTCCCGGTATATGATAAGTTTTAGGGTATCCGGATATATGGAATCTATCAACAATAAAGTTTTCTGATGCCTAACCGGTGATGTAAAGTGTTTTGAACGTCACTTATAACAATGCCCAATGTTGCCCGAATAAATTATAAAATGCCTATTGATCTTCCTCAAACATTGTTCAAGGTAAATCAATACTTTCAACGGTGACAGCAGTTCTTGAATGCCCTTCATGAAATTTATCACTAAGAAAACCCTGATCGCTTTTGAATTCGCTGTATCAATTATAAATTGCTGTATTAGATCGGGCTTCTTCACCAAATTAATTTCAAAAGTGATCTCCACATCGCTTAAATCCGGAAATATTTCCTAATCAAATTTATTTTTGGGTGAAAACCAAATCTTTCAATTATAATGATCCAAAGTAGCAGTATAATAAAAACAAAGTTTATTTTTTTACAAATAAATCATGTTTCAGAGCGTAACGTAATTTTTCAGGGAAGCGTTTTGGGAAATTGTGCACAAAATAGTAACCTTATGGTCACCGAGGATTCACCTCCTACATTTTCTATCCGTACTTAGGGAATACCCTGTATATATACCCCTTTCGACAAAAGCCATAACACAACTGGAGATTAATCGCTAGCGTAATATTGAGCTACTCGTAGCTGCAAACTTCCAACCGCAATAATGACATCCAAAGTCTCATCACTACTCTGTAGAAGATTTGATTGGCAAAATAATATGACAAAGTTTTTAATTTTTTTTTTTTAATTATCGAGTAGAACTTCAGGTATTGTCGAGTTTAATACATTTACAAATTTCACAAGTTTTTTCTGTTCTGCTACGAGGACATGGCTTATTTATATTTTATACCGTGCACTTATTATATCGAAATTATTGTCATAATATTTATTTGTAACGCTTCGCTGAGCTTGTTTTTACATTTTACTGAAGTATTATTGTGAATGTGAAACTAATCCAACAAATGCATCTGATACTTTTATGCCAATTGGGTGATTTCAACTGCTGTTATAATAACCACAATAATTAATGCAGTAGAAAATTTTAGAAAAGTGAATGCCCGCTTAATTTTAACAATGTTTCACAGGTGTGTCAAAAAACGATTTCATAACATGCGATACTATGGTGGTGATTGATTCTAAATGGGATCTAATGAGAGCTGATTAACATCTACATACATAGAGTAAACCACTCAATTATTGGCCCCTTTAAGAGAAGTTTGGTAATCTAGAATTTGTTCTAATTTTGTACAAAAACGTATTTTTATTGAAGCATACTTTATATAAATCTATGAAGTTTGCTTAATCTTGTAATATCACTATTGGTATTACCATGTTGTACTGATGGTTTGTTTTATTTTTGTTTTTAATATTTCCAGTACAATTATTGTCCCTGTAAACTATTTATTGACACCTTATATCCCAGTTATTGGAAGGATAGTCCAGTCATTTTATACAAAAAAAAACACCCAATCTTCTAAAAACTTCCAAGTGAAGATTTTCCTTCGGGATTTTCCTTGTATCGCTATAAGCAACACTGTATAAAAAATCCATTGAAAAATCGTGGCCGCCAAAGAAATTATTAAAGGTCGAAGGTCGAGAAAATCAGTTTTTCTCAAATGTCTCGTGAAGTATTGGTTTCATTTGAATTTTGGTTACTGTAAAATTTGTTTATTATTAAAATCTGTACAAAAAACGTTCTATACAAAATTTATGTGAAAACAATGGTTAGTTCTACGATTTCTAGTGTTTGCTAATCGATGAGTGTATTCTTGTTTACAATGGACTTGCACGTTACGGCAAGGAACAAAAATTAAAGCAGATTAATGATGTAAGTATAAATAAATTTCAAAAAGGTAATGCACGTATTGTACCGGGTCATTACAAATTATTAGAACATCCAAAATTTAAAGAATGAGAAACTTGCCGTTGTAAAGTTCCAGTAATATGTGTCATATTTCAAAACCCATTTTTATACCAAATTAATTTATAATTTTCCTCTAAAAGTTATCAAAAAAACAATGATTGGGCAGGTGTAGATTTAGAGACCCATGACTGTAAAAAAGCATTTCCGAACTGACGCCCATAGATCGGGCAAAAGAGACTAAAAACGAAAATATTTGAAATCAAAAACATAACAAATTTACCAAGCACAAAAACAGTTTAGAAAAAAGTTCCAAATCTCAAATGGTCAAATAATAATAATTTTACCATACATTTGTGAAATTTTACGACTGATTATTTCGAAACCTTCCCTTTTCAAGATCATATTAATTTGACATTTTCGTACTCAAAAAAATGTGTTGCATCCAAATTCGTAAACAAAAATATGAGATGCCATTTAAAAAAATTGTTGACGTAAAATTATAAATATCGAAAAAGATGCAGTTTTAAAAACTGTGAAAACTCTACTAAAATGTTTTTTCGAATTTATCCGTTACTTTACGAATGAATTGTATAGATAGACTAGCTGAAATACCCGGCTTCGCTCGGTGTACAAAATTTGGTGGCTGTAAAACACTTTTTTCTACGCAAAAATCTGTTTGGACGATCCCCTCCCCCATAAGATTCACTTGTGTTCAAAATTTGATAGCTGTAGGACATTTTTTTCTATGCGAAAATAAGTTTCTGTGATCACCCCGTACGATTTTTGTTTACCCCCCACGATGGGCATCAAACTAAGTCCCCCTACGAAGATGCACTTGTGTACAAAATTTGTTGGCTGTAGGACACTTCTTTCTATGCGAAAATAAGTTTCAGTGACCCCCCCGTGCGATTTTTGTTTGGACCCCCCCCCCGATCGGAATTAAATTAAGTCCACCCCTACTAAGATGCACTTGTGTACAAACTTTGGTGACCAACTTCGGTTCAGCGATTTCCGAGTCTATACGACACTTCGCCACCCCATCCCCCCGATCGGCACCAAACTTCACAGGAACACTCTCCAGGTTATGTTAGAGTATTCCTGAAAATTTCATCAAAATCGGTTCAGCGGCTTCCGAGTCTATAAGCTACACACATACACACATACACACATACACACATACATCCAATTTTATATATATATATATATATATATATATATATATATAAAATAATAATAATAATAATATATATATATAGATTATCAGGATCACCTGATAAAGTTTGTTTTTCTAAAACCCTTAAAAAATATAACTGCGAATGATATGGCCAGAGAATTAAAAGATATTTTCTGTATGTTTGGAATCTCAGTCCGTTTTGTAAAGGACTGAAGAATTTTGAGATATTTTATTAAAAAAAAAACTTTTATATTGAGTTTAACCTTTTCCTTATAGCCATTTGTGTATCTCGTGGTCCAAGACGTTTGGCATGCCCTCTATACTAATCGCCCTAAAACTAACCTAAATATATAAAATTAATTATTGCAACATAGAATGGCAAACAAAATAAGTAGCACAATAAAAGGTAGAAAGCAATTATGGCTAAGTATATTTGTAATGAACGAAATGATAGAATTTGTCAAGAGGAACAAAATTTGTGTGTAGCATTTTTTTTTAAATCTAACTTATTTTTCCCTTATTAAATTAACAAGCTGCCTGCGCATTCTCATCAAAGCTCTAAACTCGTGTTTGAAAAAAGTAATTTAAACTTATTGTCACGATCTACAGAGAGATCAAAAATGAACTTGCTCATTTATACAGGATGCTACAAAAATTTTGTGCCAAATGTACATATTCGTATCGTACTCACTGAAATTATCATACAGTACTATCCAAAATCGTTGAACGGTATAAGAAACAAAACCAGCAAAAGGAACTTTATCACAAGGGTAATTTGATATTGAATGCCGCCATACCAGATTTAAAATATCTGTTACAGGGATAATGGTCAAACATTCGAAAAGATAATTTACATTCCAAAACCATAAGAAATTGCAATTTTCATATCGCGTTTGTTAAAATAAAAAGCTAGATTTCCAGTTTACAAACATTAGATTGCAAAACTTGTTTATAAGTCAATGACTTTCGTCAATATAATTATTTACAATTTACAGGTCAAGAATAGATGAAGGAATCAACGCGTGAAGGTATTAAAAAGGAAAGTTATTTATTTTGCTAAATTTCATTTTGGTTAACCTTCGATTAACATTGTTTATGTCACGAATAAAGATTTCATTAGCATACCTGCTTGTAACAATGATCTTCAAAATTATGCCCTGTGGAACAAATTATGCCCTTTATTTTTAAACTTATCGACTTTATAATGCAATAGTTTTCAACTTCACTTAACCTTCAGACAGGTTATTTACTTGATGTTAATAAATGCAATTGTAAATTCTAAAAAGTACTAAAAAAATGTAAAGGTAAATTTTTACTATGTATTTACAACAAAATTAAAAAACAATTAAGTACTTGGACAGTCTCCGTGGCGTTCCACTTAAATTTTGAATTGGAAAAATTTCCATTCGTTCAAGGTTCAAAATTTAAACCAGGTCCAGCAATTTTCGTGTTTCATTCAAATTTACTTTTTCTTTCATTGAATAAACCTATCCCTAGTTGACGTAATACAAACAAAATTATAGTTTCAAAAAGACTATCCTAATTAGTATCCCTGAACGCAAAAAGCTAAAATAAAACAAAATATTAATTTTATGCTTCGCGTATTTCGTACATGTAATTTATTAGATATTAATTTTAAGGTCAACATATCATATAACATGACAAACATCGGAATCCAAGTCTAATTGCGGTCAAAACATTATCATTATATGCAATTACAACGGTATGATAATCGAATCTTGCAAATGAAAGCGAAACTAACCACATCCAAACAACAGGAAATGACGCTTTTTACATTGGGACCAAAATTTTGTTTAATTTTGAGACTATTCATTTTAAAGAATAATCAATCTGGAAAAATGTTTATTGGTAAATTTCATGCATCTTCAGTGTCCTGTTGAAGGTCGTCTTGAGAAATTATACTCTTTTTTGTGAAAGTTACACCACGACTAGTGGGAATTTTTTGACTAAACTTCGCAGAAATGTTGGACTACCAGTAGATGCATTCAACGTATAGGTAATAATATTATGGCTAATTTTTGGCAACTGGAAAATTACTTTCAATTGAGCGAATTTGAGATTGCTCAAATTGTTGGTTTACAAGAAAAAAGAAATTATAAACTGTTTTCAACGAAATCAAACAACCACTGTGGAATTTTATTCAACGGGAAGATAGTTACAAATTAAAAACGAATAAAGATGCAGAACTGACATTTTTGGATACTTGTTGAAAAAAAAAACAATTTTTTTTATAAGTCTTATTTAAATAAATCAATAGTTAACATTTGGCACAATATTTTTATTAACAGTGATAACGTATGTCACAGACATTTTCGGAAAAAAGTTAAATTTTATAAAATAAGTAGAACATAATTTCTTTTACTTGCTACTCATTTGTACACGGAATTGTTTATTAAGAGTGAAAAGTGTTAGAGTTTCAAATCTAGCGACATTTAACTCGCCCTCTACCTACCAGTAGAGAAGCCCACAAGGGTGCAAACCCGGTCATCCCTGACCGGCCATCTTTTCTCATATTTCACTTTCAAGTCAAACTCATAACTGTCCGGACGTTACTTCGTATTTTGAATAAACCGTTAAAACATTTGTGTTTTATCACGCATTTAAAGCTCCACTCATCAGGTTATGGGCCCAGTTCAAAATTAGTGCGCTTAAAAAGGACTCGATTAGATAATCGTAATTAGATAATCGTAAATCGAACATACATCCACGTGACACTCACGCGAAAAATCAACAAAGAAAATACTAGTGCAGTGTAAAAATTACCATGTCTCAAAACACACGAATCGAATTGCTTTCGAAGGCAAATACCTGGAGAATTCAGATCGAAGCTTTACTGGTAAAAAACGACACGTGAAGTTCTCGCATCGAGCCAGAGAGCGCTCGACACGTGGACGATCCAGGATCGCAAAGCGAAATCCGACCTGATCTTGGCCATCGCACCCTCGGAATTGAAACAAATCAGAGGATGCAACACATCGAAGGAGGTATGGGAAAAGCTTGAATCTATTTACGCGTCGAAAGGGCCAGTTCGCTAGGTGTTACCGGAACGGCCCTTCTCTACATACAAGCGGCCGCCTAACTGAGCACGGTACATGGCAGTAGGCGATGTTTTGGTTGCCTTAGAAAAATATAAATAAATATAAAAACGTCATCTTTTATACAAAGAATGACCAGACGTCCTTTTTACAAGCTCCGTATTTTATTTGTATTTTGTGCTGTGAGTTTTATTATTTTATGTGAACTGGTTGGTAACAAAGGCCACGCTGTTAAAGCAGCTGACACAAAACAAAATGGCCGAAGGAGCGGACGTCCGGGACCACTTATCCAGGCTTTTCGATGCAGTGGACAAGCTGGAATCGATGCAGGTTACAATAAATGGCGACCTTTTAACGATCATGCTCCTATACAGCCTTCCAAACACCTTTGATAATTTCCGGTGCGCCATCGAATCTCGTGACACTTTACCGACCGCAGAAGCGTTAAAAGTAAAGATTATCGAGGAAAGCGATGCAAGGAATCAGAAAAGTGGCGACGACACGGACGGAGCGATGTTCGTGAATCCTCACCGGGTCCACAGCAGGCCGAAGGAGGGGACGTCGAATCAAGAAAAGTCGGGTAAGCCGAGATACGAATGCGGTTTCTGCAAGAAACCCGGCCATAAATATGCCGAATGCTTCTCGCGGAAGAAAAAAGAAGCAGAAAAAGCGGGCTACGCGGAAGAAGTCTACTCCGCCAGCCCCAAACTTCAAACTGCGAACTCCACGCTCCCCGACGGGTGGTGTTTGGACAGCGGATGCACGTCGCACTTGTGCAACGATGAGAACCTGTTCACAGAAGCAGAAAAGGCGCACAGCGGACTGAAATTAGCGAGCAACGCCACCGCACAGGTGAAGGCGCGAGGAAACGTCAGAATTTTCGTAACCGATGGCAGCGACTACAGGTCAGTAAAACTTGAAAATACACTGCTTGTTCCAGACCTGAGAACGAATTTACTGTCTGTCGCCAAAATCGTTGACAGAAAATTCGAAGTGCTATTCACTCAAAAGCATGCGGTAGTGAAAGACCAAAGTGGAAGCGTCAAAATGATTGCGGACCGAAAAGGCGACTTATTCTACCTTCGCGCGGGAGAACAGCAAGCTAACGCTGCAACTGCCGACGCGCGCAAGTCCAGCGCAGAAGTTTGGCACGAACGGTTGGGCCACTTGAACTCCAAGGACCTGGCGCTGATGCCGAAGAATGTATCAGGACCCGAACTCGAGGGCTCCGGAGATAACATTCGAAACTGCAAGATCTGCACAGCTGGAAAGTTAGTAAGATTGCCGTTCACAACGAGCATGCGCCGATCGCTACAACCACTCGACATCATACATACCGATTTATGCGGCCCGATGCGCATGCAGTCAATGGGAGGAGCTCGATATTTCATGACCCTGACTGACGACTACAGCCGATGGTGCAATGTATACTTTCTTCGCAGCAAGGACGAGGCGGCAACCAAGTTCGCCGAATACAAAAACTACGTCGAAAATCAGACGGGCCGAAAGATCAAAGCACTGCAATCTGACAACGGAAAGGAATTCTGTAATCGAACGATGGACGCCATCCGCAGCTCATACGCCTCAACAAAACGGCGTGGCTGAGCGTAAAAATCGAACACTTCTGGAATCCGCTCGCTGCATGATGCTCCAATCAGGCCTCCCGCCAACCTTTTGGGCCGAGGCAATCGCCACCGCTAACCACATAAGGAACAGATGCATCACGAAGAGCCTTGACAAGGGAACCCCATTCGAAAAATGGACTGGAGACAAACCGGATGTTGGGTACTTCCGAACCTTTGGTTGCAAGGCATACGTACTCGACAAAGCCCCAGGTAAGGGAAAATTCGAAGCGAAAGCGCTCAACGGCATCTTCGTAGGATACTCCGAAGCCTCAAAGGCATATCGCGTTTGGATCCCAAGCGAGAGAAGAATCCAAGTCGCCCGTGACGTCAGATTCTTTAACGAATTCGAGACCGGTCAGCACGAAGACTTCATCAGCAGAGAAACGCTGAATGGAAGGTACCCCGTCATCGACGACGCAATAGAGTCGGAAGTAGCTGAAACCGATATCTGTCAAAATCGAACAAACGAAAAGATCGAACCCGATAACCGCGCACACGTGCAGAACGCCCCAGAACGAGCAGACCGTATCGAAGTCCCGATGAGACGCGGCCCCGGCAGACCATCACTGCTATGATACCTGCTGGAGGGAACCGCAAGAACAACGAGGTAATTCCGCCTGTAGCCGTAGACATCGCCGAATGCGATGACCCGGAAGGCGAAAGAGAAAATCCGAACTTTGATGACGAAGCCGAATTTGCAATGCTTGCATCGGAAATCCCGTTCTCCCAGGCCATTTCCGGACCCGACGGTGACGAATGGAAATGTGCGATTCTCGAGGAAACAAAATCGCTCGTTTCAAACGACACCTGGAGAATCGTCGACCGACCACCAGGTGGAAAAGTCATCGGTTGCAGAACGGTGCTCCGCAACAAATACGAGGCCGACGGAAACTTGGAGCGAAGAAAGGCGCGTGTTGTTGCAAAAGGATTTGCGCAACGCCCCGGAATCGACTACCACGACACCTTCGCACCGGTGGCCAGGCTGAGTTCGCTCAGATTGCTTGCCGCACTCGCGGCGAAATCCGACATGCGAATCCACCAGTTGGACGTCACCACCGCCTACCTAAACGGACACATCGACGTCGACGTGTACATGGAAGTTCTCGAGCTTCTTGAAGAAATGCTAGAGCGAATCATTCGTGAGGGAGGAGACGACACGTTGATTGCAAAGGCGCGGACGATGCGACGCCACCTGCGTGGAGACAACAAAGTGTGCCAGCTCAAGAAGGCCCTATATGGTTTACGCCAATCTGGACGGCAATGGCGCCTGAGACTCGACGAGGTCCTTCGAGGCATCGGGATCTCGCCTACCGCAGCAGATCCATGCGTTTACGATGACAAGGACAAACAAACCCTCGTAATGGTTTACGTGGACGACCTCCTGGTCGCTTCCAACGACCCACAGAGGATCTCGCGGATAATCAATAAACTTGGTCGAGAATTCTCCATCAAGGACCTAGGGAAGGCTAAATTCTGACTCGGGATCGAAATCGCCCGAACCAGGGATGGTTACAGTCTCTCGCAGAGCGGATACGTGCGCGAAGTACTCAAGAGATTCGGAATGCCCGAATGCAAGGCCGTAAGTACTCCGCTCGTCGTAGGATCGAAATTTGACGACGATACTCCAGACCACGGTGACACAGATGTCACATTCCCGTATCGAGAGCTCATCGGAGCCCTGATGTACCTGGCGGTCGCCACGCGACCTGACATTGCGCACGCCGTGAGCGTCCTCAGTCAATTGGACAGCCGGAAAACGTGTTCTAAGGTATCTTGCCGGAACAATTAATCACGGTTTAAATTTCAGAAAAACAGGCGAAAATCTCACCGGATTCGTAGATGCGGACTGGGGGAATTGCGCGTTGGACAGACGCTCCTACACGGGCGTCGCATTCAAGCTCGCTGGAGCCCCGATCTCCTGGGAATCCCGCAAGCAGCGGACCGTTGCACTGTCCTCAACGGACGCCGAGTATATGGGCCTTACCGAAGGTGCAAAAGAAGCCATCTACCTCATTGGATTCTTAGGGGAACTTGGTTTCGAAGCCTTCACTGATGTCATATTGTTCAACGATAATCAGGGCGCCGCGAAGTTAGCCTCCAATCCTGTCTTTCATTCAAGGACAAAACACATAGACATCCGACACCATTTCATCCGGCAGGTGCTGCAGGATTCAACGTTGCGTTTGGAATATCTACCGACGGAGCAAATGATTGCCGATGTGTTGACGAAGGCTTTGCCTGCGCCGAAGCACAACAAGTGTGCCGAGGGACTCGGAGTCGCCAATTTGAGGGAGGGTGTTAGAGTTTCAAATCTATCGCCATTTAACTCGCCCTCTACCTACCAGTAGAGTAGCCCACAAGGGTGCAAACCCGGTCATCCCTGGCCGGCCATCTTTTCTAATATTTCACTTTCAAGTCAAACTCATAACTGTGCGGACGTTACTTTGTATTTTGAATAAACCGTTTAAACATTTGTTGTGTCGTTCTTTGTGTTTTATCACGCATTTAAAGCTCCACTCATCAAAAAGTAACCTTAGTTACTAACCTGTTAATTTTGGGAGCTAGCCAGTAAAAAATTAACTGGTTAGAAACATTATTGACATTTCAAAAATAAATGTATACATCCATGGTTCTCGCTGATGTTGAATTTTCCAGATGAACTGGAGTCACATGTGCTTAAAGAACTAATTTTAGATTCTAGCGAAATAGAAGGTATAACATTTGTTGACTCACATGCGAGAAACATTTTTTTTTACAATTCAATTTTTTAGTTAATAGAATAATCCCTCCGCAATCGCGCTGTATATCTACCCTCCAACACGTTTCAATATCAAATTGTAATAATTCCAAGATTTGTAAGATGTCATTACGGAAAAGTTTTGCCATAACAACTGTGATCGATAGGATTTGGTTGTAATTTTTAATTTAACAAATTAACTACTACCTCTGTTCCATATTTTGGCTAAAAATAACAAACTACTAAACATTTCTTCAAGTAGGCTTTGATAAACATATTCTTGTGGTAATTATTAATCAAGTTACCAATATGACTTTAGTATTTTTGTGTCTTTGAGCTGTGAGTTGTGAAAAACTGTCAATTTTTGGCATTTTTGAAATTGCACCAGCTACAACCATACAGGGTGATGAAAAAAAGGTGCCCATGATTGATATTGGGACAATGCTTTCTGTTGAAGCATTGTGGAAATCGCAACAAAAGTGGTCAAAATAAATTCTGTTTAAAATTAAAACAGTTTGTCTAAGAGCACAACGTGGCAATACTGCACATATTTCTTTTTCTAAAGAATTACTTTCAGGTAGGCCTACTTCTCGTATCTAAGCAACCAACACTGACAGATACTGTCACTTGCGTAAGACAAACAACTTTTCTTATTTCAAAAAAATTTAATTTAATTAAACAATAATACACAAACCGGTAATTGAAGGGCTGTGTGCAAAAAGTTCCTAAGTGACGTAAAGATTTTCTACTATTTGCGCTATTTTTGATAAGAATGAATGAACTTTCGGTCGCACTTACTGATTCCCGTTTAAAAGGCCCCTAACCATGTTATTTAGTAAAAACAGATCAGTCAAAAACGAAATAATGTAATTTCCAGATCAAATTGAAACATAAAATCTCAAATATCTCAGAATAGGAAAAAGTGACTTAGAATCACTGTCGCACTAATCCTTGTATGCTTCGTCCTGGTCCAGTTTCAATCGCTTCCACAACTGCTTCCAACGGTGGTGTACGAACTTCACCAGGTCGTCTACCGTTTACAGAAATCGGCACTATTTGGCCATTTTCTCTTAATTTTTGCTCCTCTTTTCTAATTACGTTAGCATCTGGATGACGTCGATGTGGATACACTCTAGCATATTCTCTAGCAGCTTCCGATGCGTTATTATTTGTCTCACCCAAGCGGAGCAACATGTGTAGATATTCACTGAAATTGTATTCCTTTTTAAGACTTTTTAGGACATTTGAGTTGTATCGTTCAAATTTGACAAGAGAACTGACATTGAAAAGTGAATTATTGTTGCCAACGTTTCCTAGGAGATTTGCGATGTTGCGACATTGATAAATTTTCCTTGGAGCCAAGAAACCGTACTTTTGACATCGGTAATAAAGTTGGTTTCAATAGATTTTTTACACTTTTTTTTTAAAAAGCACCAGCAACTGCATCAATTTTAGACCCCAACAATGAAATCATTACAAAATTGTTAATCGTATAGATTTTTATTGTCTGAATAGGAAAGCTTATATCTTGGTGAAGAGACAACAAATTTTATTTTGGCTTTCAAATTCGTGTTTCGTTAGAAATCGTCTGTAACATGTAGCTACTCACGGGCACCTTTATTTCATCACCCTGTATTGTGTGTTACATTTTGGTTCTTTGTTCACTTTTATTATCCTTAAACATGGGAAAAGTTAATTTGAAAAGTGAAACCCGTGAAACCATGTTGCATTTTCTGTTACAAAATCATGAGAATCACAGATTAAAGAAAGGTGTAACTAAGGTAGGAGAGCAATTCAAAATATCACGAGCGACAGTTAAACGAATTTTGTCAAGAGCAAGAGAATGTATGAAAAAGAAAGAGCCAATAAATGTGAACGCACGGAAAAGTTACTAACAATGAGGAATATTGACGTGAACCACAGAACTACTTTGCGTTCATTAGGACATGCAGTCGATATTCCAACAACATCATTATGGCGTTTATTAAAAAACGGAAAAATAAAACGTCATTCCAATGCCCTCAACTCAAACCTTTATTAAATAATGACAACAAGTTAAAACGTTTGCGGCATTGCTTATCGTTTGTGGAAGATAATGGCCAATTTCGAGACATGTTTGATTACATTCACATCGATGAAAAATGGTTCTACATTTCCAAAATAAATCAGAAGTTTTATCTACTTTCTGAAGAAACAGAGCCTAGTCGTAATGTACAATATAGTTAAAGTTATGTTTCTGGCTGCTATTGGACGACCACGTTTTGATGTGCATAAAAATCAGTACTTCGATGGAAAACTGGGAATATGGCCTTTCGTTATAAAAGAACCAGTACAGCGTAACAGCAAAAACCGCCCACAAGGAACTTTGGTTACTAAAACTATCGAACGTACAAAAATCGTTTACACAGACATGTTAATAAATAATCTACTTCCTACTATAAAACAAAAATGGCAACTTGGGATGAAAAATATCATCATTCAGCACGATAATGTTAGACCACATTTAATAAACTTTGAAGTTCAATGCCTGACTGACGAGTGTCATAGCGGTGGATGGAATATCAATTTGCGTTACTAACCACCCAATAGTTCCGATCTCAACGTTCTAGATCTAGGATTTTTTAATTCCATACAATCTATCCAATACCAACAATCACCCAAAAATATTGACGAACTTATTGAAGTAGTGCAAACAGCTTTTCAGGACGTTACAAGAACTGATGCCGATAACGGATTCATTTCTTTACAAATGACTATGGAGAGCATTATGAATTGTGGTGGTAATAACAATTATTTACTGACACACATGTCAAAAGCAAAACTTTGTCGCGAAGGATGGCTACCTGTTAGCATTCGTTGTAAAATGGATGCTATTATTATTGCAAAAGTCATTCTAAAGCGTGACAATAGCAACTAATTTGTTTTTTACTACTATGTCGTTATAATTTTATACCTAATCTCTAAATATAATTCCCGATGGTGGTCTATTTCCCAATTTTTTTTTGAGATCAGAGTAGGCGACGAAGCGGAGTGTCAAAAATTGACATTTATATCGCCAATTTACGGAGTTTAAAGGTAAGTAAAGCAAAATACATTATATTGCAATGCAAATGTATATAAATAAAATAGTAGATAAATAATAAATAAATTAGATAAATAAAATGCATGAATACACAATAAATACTGTCAGCCCGTTCTAGGGCTGAGGTTTTCCATTAGTCTCTAATATAATTTCCGATGGTGGTCTATTTCGCAAATTTTTTTGAACGGATCAGAGTAGGCGACGAAGCTGAGTGTCAACAATTGACTAATTATATCTTTTATATCGTCAATTTACGGAGCTTAAAGGTAAGTAAAGCAAAATACATTATATTGCAATGCAAATGTATATAAATAAAATAGTAGATAAATAATAAATAAAATAGATAAATAAAATGCATGAATACACAATAAATACTGTCAGCCCGTTCTAGGGCTGAGGTTTTCCACTAGTCTCTAATATAATTTCCGATAGTGGTCTATTTCGCAAATTTTTTTGAACGGATCAGAGTAGGCGACGAAGCTGAGTGTCAACAATTGACTAATTATATCTTTTATATCGTCAATTTACGGAGCTTAAAGGTAAGTAAAGCAAAATACATTATATTGCAATGCAAATGTATATAAATAAAATAGTAGATAAATAATAAATAAAATAGATAAATAAAATGCATGAATACACAATAAATACTGTCAGCCCGTTCTAGGGCTGAGGTTTTCCACTAGTCTCTAATATAATTTCCGATAGTGGTCTATTTCGCAAATTTTTTTGAACGGATCAGAGTAGGCGACGAAGCTGAGTGTCAACAATTGACTAATTATATCTTTTATATCGTCAATTTACGGAGCTTAAAGGTAAGTAAAGCAAAATACATTATATTGCAATGTAAATGTATATAAATAAAGTGACAGATAAATAATAAATAAAATAGATAAATAAAATGCATAAATACACAATAAATACTGTCAGCCCGTTTTAGGGCTGAGGTTTTCTACTAGTAATTTTATAAATTTTCATAGTTAATAAAGCGTTATTCCCACTTTATATGAATGTTAACTTTCCGCAAAAAAAAAATCAAATGGCTCATTTATTTTGGAATTTTTTAACATAGCTAATGGCTCAATTATATGGAACAGAGGTAGTATTACACAATATATATATATATATATATTTTAGCACGTCAGGCCTTGTAGGCCCATGGCTTGAATTACACAATATGCGCCACTATAAATTACCAGTGTACCAACATATTACTTTTCATCTACGTTCATCAAATTGACATTTAAAATAATGATCCAGGCTATCATTGATCTGCAATGGTATTCAGTTTTTTCCTAACGTGCTCAACTTCCTTCGGGCAGCATTTAACTTAATTTTCCTTATCCCTTGATATATTATAAGCGTTAATTTCAAGCTTACCATCCACTTTGTATACTTTTCCGCTCGAAAGTTCCCAAAAATTCTCGATTGGTTGTGTCTGCTATACATATATTCAGTGGATTCTTGGCTTTTAGGACAAATAATTTGTTGTTCACATTAAACACTTACACTTGGCATATTATATTTATTTGTAACTAATCTATTTAATAAGATTGACGAGCAAAACTTTTCTGATGCTATCTTAAAAAGTGTATTATACAGGGCGTTTTTCTAACTATTGCCATAGGGAATTGCATAGTAAATATTATACCCAGTGTTAACTTTTGGGCTGATAAAAATATTTAAACCATTTTTGGAACAAAGTTGTAAGATTCTTTAAACTATCGAATAGATTACAATTCAATATCTTAAATTGTTGAAAAAGTTTTGAAAGAAATATTTTTATAAAAGCGTTTTCTTGCCTCTATCATTTCTAGTAGGCTGAAATGTCAGTTGACTTTTGTCACCTGGTTTAGGGAATCACTTAGTATGGTCATGTTTTATTGATGGAAATTTGAACCAGCATAAATACTTAGATCTTCTCCAAATGGGGGTAGGTTCGCAGTTGGATGCTTTAAGATGCAACGGAGCAATAATATTTCACATGACCGACCACCAGCCCATAATGCTGCCATTGTCACAGAGTTTTTAAACGAAACATTTCTTGATAGTTGGATGGCAGATGGCAATCACTTTCAGCAAACATACAATCCCATATGCAAATACGACTAGATGTCATGCCGAAGTGGTAGGAACACATACAAAAGAAAAAAGATCCTAAATATATAAATCCGTATATATAAATCCTAAATATATAAAAATGTACTAACTGCTAGGAAGAAATTCTCACCTGTCTATTCACAACAAATTATTAATATACAAACAAGTTTTAAAACCGGTGTGATCGGTCATACGGCATCCAATTATGGGTCGGTGCTAGTGCAAGTAATATTATATGATGACGTGGATAAGTCGTTCGTTCACCCTTAGCATGCTTAACATAAGACCTTGAGACTCCACCTTTAGAGAATTTATTTGCAGTGTTGAACAGAAACATGCACAATATCGTATGTAATAGAAAATTCGACAAGCAATGACAAAATGTTAAGGTTTTTATTCTCGAAGAATTTTCTGGGCATTATTGCGGTTTGTGAATATACAAGGTAGAGGAAGAGTATGGAAACCCCTAGAAATCTCGGGGGATTAGTGAAAAGGAAATAACTAAAGTAGATACCCTAAGTAATTTTCAACGAGGAATCCAATGGTGACCTTGGATTTGACCTTCAAAGTCATTTCAAGGTCAACTTTAGTTTTTTAAATGGGAACCCCTATTTTTGGTGCCAGAATCGAAAAAAGGGAGAAATTTTATGTTTAAATATGTATTTAGATCTGGGGTTAACGTCACCTCTGCGGAATACATAATGGTCAAAGTACACTATCATGGGGCCTCGCAGGAAAGTTTTATTTGAATTTACTTTTAAAGTTTACTTCAACATCAATAATTAAAAGTTAATCAGACCATCCTGACCAAACCAAACAAAGCTGACCTCAAAATGACCTTGATAATAAGGGTCAAGGACAAATCCAAGGTTATCCTTGGATTCCTCGTTGAAAGTTACCTAGGATATGGATCTTGATTATTTTCTTTTTCACTCATCCCGTGAGATTCCTGCGAGGTCTCATAGCATGGTTTGACCTGTATTTGACCCGTAGAGGTGACGTTAACCCCATATCTAAGCACACACTTGTACGTAAAATTTCCCACTCTTTCTGATTCTGCCACAAAAAATAGGAGTTCCCATTAAAAAAAAAAACAAAGCTGACCTCAAAATGACCTTGAAAATGAGGTTCGAGGTCAAATTCAAGGTCATATTTGAACTATGGTTATTTCTTTTTTCACTAATCTCCCGAGATTTCTAGGGGTTTCCATACTTTTTCCCACGCTGTATGTTCTCTTGTTGGACGGTGATACAGTGGAGTCTCGTTAATCCGGACTTGACGGAACCGGACCCTATCCGGATTACTGAAAATCCGTATTAAACCGAATGCACTTTAAAACGTCTGTAAAACAAGTTTCAGACAGGTAAAACTACTAAAATCGATTTCTTCATCATAAAAATGACTTTTGCAGTCTCCATACTATATCATTCGCCTAATTTTTTAACCTATGAATTAGTTTAGAATAAAAAAACAAAATTTAGTTCATTGAAATTCAATTTTTATTTATTGTACAGGGTGTTCCATCACTTGTGGCCACCCCCAAAATTGAGCTTCAATTGAAAGTTATTTATTTGAAATTTGGTGCACGTATAACTCTGGTATAAGGCTAGAAATTTCCAGTTTTACATGTTAATTGTCGGCGTTAGTTTTCGAGAAAAAAAATAGAAGTTGATTTTTTATAAAAATACTCTTTCCCAATTTCGTTAAATTTCACTTTTCAGGATCACTATGATTAAGACAAAGATATCCAAAGTAAAAAAAAGTTCAAAAGCTGTAATTAGTCTAAAATTCCCTTATATTGGAATCTGAAGAGCAAAAGTAATAACTTATGACAATAAATAGTCCCAGAGGTAAGTGGGATTTAAATGTATGACATTGTAAAAGTATGTCACTGTCGAGTGGAAGTTGGTCGATGTGAACAACAGAAGCGTACCTAAGCGACCCTTTTTACATTCTTGTAGATTTCTAAAATTTACGGAAATTGCAAGTCCTCTAATAAATTACGATTATGACTACGAAGATACTTTAAAGTGTGAATGTTGAATTATTTGTTTTAACTCGAAGGCAACTTATTACATTTTTTGTTTGAAATATTTTTGAACTTGAACGAAATCAGCGGCATCATTTGAAGTTGGTTCATTTTCATCCTGTCCCTGGTTTTACCATGGAAGTGCCTAATAAACCACACTTAAATTTTAGTTCCAAAGTTGTTAAAAAAAATCAGGAAAATCCTCACCTAATAGTATTTCGATGGCCAATTTTTTGTACCAACGGATAGATTTTCGCAAGGCTGAACTATAACTCGACATCTGATCGGAAAGATCAATCGAACTTTTACCGGAATTGCAATCTACGATGGTTGCTGGCTTTTGAATAGGACGTCCTCGTCGTTGAATTTCTACCATTTTGTATGTATGACATGTCGACGAAACTATGATATCTCGTTTGTCGCGCCATTTGAGCACACATATTCCCCTGTTATTCTCTTGGGCGATTACCATGACCTTTCTTCAATTTCTTCTTCACTACTTCAGTCGGGTTTCCTTTCCGGTTCGCACGCAATGTTCTTAAACAATGCGTTTTCTGATCTAGGAGTATGTGCGCCAGCTGGAGACTTGTGTACCAGTTATCTATAACACATAGTCTGCCACTTTGTAAAAGATGTTTTTCCAGTCGTGCACACGAGATTTGCTAGAAATTCGGCCATCAGTCAAAACAAACTGTGTTGCATAAAGGTTGGTTTGATCCACTACTGCATCAATTATGGCAAAATCACCAAAAGCGAAAAAATAGTCCCACTATACGGCATGCCATTCTTCCTGTATCCCACCTTCAAAATGTTCATCAAATTGCAGATGATTTCCTTCAGGAGGACCCCATACTGATTATGTTAGGTCATATAGCGTTTGTTCACTACCATCTCCTATATCTGTCCGCTCATCATTGTCCATTTCATCGTCTCCAAAGTTTGATGGTTCAGTCAAATTTTCGTTCTGTTTGATATTTTCCTCATGTTCACTTTCTAATTTCTCACATTCACTTCACCGGGAAGGTCCCGGCATATTTTGATTTTCTGGGGGTCATGGTGAGAAAAACTTAGTCTTTTTTATTTGTACTTCATAATCACTATCGGCACAATAACTGTCTGAATTTGAGCTATCCGGTGGTACAAAACATGGATCTCCGTCCGAATCTGGTGAATATGGATGGCTCACTGGATGAATCTTCGTCTGTTGAGAATTAAATCATTTCTGAATGTTGAATTAGAATTTTTTCTAAAACTAGGGTGACCAGATTTCGCACCTTCTATACACATTCTCAAATTTGAATGTAATTGCTGTCGGCATAACAATAACAATAATTAATAATACAGGGTGATGAAATAAAGGTGCCCGTGCGTAGCGACATGTTATAGACGATTTCTAACGAAACACGAATTTGAAAGCCAAAACAAAATTTGTTGTCTCTTCACCAAGATATAAGCTTTCCTATTCAGACAATAAAAATCTATACGATTAACAATTTTGTAATAATAATTAGGGTCTAAATTTGATGCAGTTGATGGTGCTTTAAAAAAAAAATGGTAAAAAATTTATTGAAACCAACTTTATTACCGATGTCAAAAGTACGGTTTCTTGGCTCTGAGGAGAATTTATCAATGTCGCAACATCGTAAATCTCCTAGGAAACGTTGGCAACAATAATTCACTTTTCAATGTCAGTTCTCTTGTCAAATTTGAACGATACAAGTTAAGTGCTCTAAAGTCTTAAAATGGAATACAATTTCAGCGAATATTTAGACATGTTGCTCAGCTTGGGTGCAGCCGATAATAACGCTTCAGAAGCTGCTAGGGAATATGCTAGATTGTATCCATATCGACGACATCCAGATGCTAAAGTAATTAGAAGAGTGGAACAAAGATTAATGGAAAATGGACAAGTATTGCCGATTTCTCTAATTCGTGGACGACCTCGTGAAGTTCGTACACCAGCGTTGGAAGAAGCAGTTGTAGAAGCGGTAGAGAATGAACCAGGACAAAGTATACGAGGATTGACGCGACAGTTTCAAGTAGATTATCGAACAATACAAAGTATACTCGTCGATGAACATTATCATCCTTATCACTACATTAAGGTGCAAGCTCTTCGTCCAGGCGACTATCTTTCTAGAGTGCAATTTTGCCAATGGTTACTTGAGCGTCACGGTAACAACCCTAGGTTTATAGAGAACATTTTATGGACAGATGAGTGCTATTTCTCTCAAGACAGCATATTCAATCAGCATAATAATCACATATGGGCAACCGAAAATCCCTTCGCATTGCATCCTCGTGCACATCAGCAACGCTATGGAGTAAATTTGTGGGGTGGCATCATTAATAGTAACCTCCTAGGACCATTTACGTTACCTGCAAGATTGAATGCAGAAAATTTTCTACAATTTTTGCAAAATGATTTTCAAATTTTGCTAGAGGATTTGCCCCTTGCTATTTTCAGACAAATGTGGTTACAAATGGATGGCGCACTTCCTCATTTCGGTAGGATAGTACGGGACTGGTGTGATGAGGCTTATCCAAATAGATGGATTGGTAGAGGTGGTGCAATTGCATGGCCTCCCCGATCACCTGATCTTAATCCTTGCGATTTCTTTCTCTGGAGTCACCTCAAAAATTTTGTATATGCCACTCTGATAAGCAACATAGAAGAGTTAAGACTAAGGATAAACGCAGCGGTTGGTACAATAAATGCCCCTATGCTTCAAAGAGTAAAGGAAAACTTAATTCGAAGAGCAATACTGTACATTGAAGTTGAAGAGAGACATTTCGAGCAGTTGCTATAAAATTTAATCCAAACGAAGGGCTCTATGCAAGAAGTCTCTTAAGCCACTTTTTCGTATTTTGAGATATTTAAATTTTGTTTCAATTTGATTTGGAATAGTATATTCTGTAACCAGTTTGGAATGAGGCATATTCCACACGAATGGAAGTTTGACACCCGAGCCGAAGGCGAGGGTGGCGGTCCACGAGTGTGGAATAGCCATTCCAAACGTGTTACAGACTATACTTTCTCTACGACTGTATGTGAAAATAAAAAGTAATAATAATAATAATAGTAATAAAATAATAACAATACAATAATACAATAGGTACAATACAATAATTCTCTATTTATATATTTTCGTTTTTACTTACTAAATTAATAGTAATATTTTGGCAACGGTTAAATGGGATATTTGGTAAGTTACAAACATTTGATGTGTGGTATTTGCCACATAAGAATGTGATGGCAACATTGTTAAATTCTGTATGGAACATCCTGGTGTAGGTTCGATATCTAAATATTCTAATATTTCATTGGCAACATTTAAGCGATTTTTAATGGAATTGTCGGTATCGCCTTCGGTCACTTCAAAAGATTTCCATCCACCATGTCTTTTTAAAGTTTCTATATTGGCCCCAGCATCTATCAACATGGTGGCATATGTCCGTATAAAGCAGTGGCTGGTGTAAGACTCTGAATTTAGTAGTTGCAACAAGATAACCACTTGTTTAGCCATGTTACCTAGTTTATTTATACCCATGACTTGTTTGGTGCAGCGACCTTTTTGAAAATTTACAAAAAAATTGTCTGTTGTAATGTTTGGGGGCCTTAAATCTGCATATTTTTTAAATGTTATAAAATTCTGCATTGCTGGTGAATTTTCTAGAAACCTTTATTTTGGCATCAGGTACACTAATTAATACTGAATTTTCTAAGTATTTTATATCTTGAAAAAACAATTAATAGCAACTCTTCATTTTCTGTATTTATTTAGTTAACTTTGTTGAAAGATATTGTTTTTAAACTTAAATCATTAATTTATTAAATTATATTACACTTACACTGCACAAAAAGTATATTTAAACAGAGATAATCACCAAAAAGGCACAGGACAGTTCAAATTGCTTAAATCGTGTGACGCGATTTTTTAAATCTAGTTTTGACAAATTGAAAAAAAAACATCTCATAATAATAATTTTTTTTCACCTCCTTCGATTAAAAAAAAAATAGTTGCAATCGAGGGCGCTGGTGGTAGTGATTCCATAACAAGTAATGGTATGAATATTCCGTAACAGGTGTAAAGAATAGCCCTATTCAATGTTCAAAAATGATCGCAGAATGCATGTATTCTAAAACAGTCGTAGAGAAATTATATTATTTCGATTTTGATTGATACTTTTGTACTAAATAACATGGTTAGGGGTCTTTTAAACGGAAATCAGTAAGTGCGATCGAAAGTTCATCCATTCTTGTCAGAAATAGCGCAAATAGTAGAAAATTTCTACGTCACTTAAGGACTTTTTGCATAGAGCCCTTCAATTACCTGTTTGTTGTGTATTCTTGTTTAATTACATTAAATTCTTTTGAAATAAAAAAAGTTGTCAACGTGACAGTTGTTTATCGTACGCAAGTGACAGTATCTGTCAGTGTTGGTTGCTTAGATACAAGAAGTGGGCCTACCTGAAAGTAATTCTTTAGAAAAAGAAATATGTGCAGTATTGCCACGTTGTGCTCTTAGACAAACTGTTTTAATTTTAAACAGAAATTTTTTGGACCACTTTTGTTGTGATTTCCACAATGCTTCAACAGAAAGCATTGTCCCGATATCAATCACGGGCACCTTTTTTTCATCACCCTGTATATGGGCTCGAATATGAGTATTAAATATGATTAGAAATAAAAAAGATAGGTTTTTATTTCTTAGTAAAAATTTATATGTATCATCACGGTTAATATAAATATTTTTGATAGATATCAATATTTATGATGGCTGCACATTTGCTGTACATATCTGAATGCTTGTTGGTCGAACTCAATGCTGGAAACTACAGCCAAATTCCGTACGTCTGGTAACCCTACTAAAACTTACCATCAGAGTACTGCTTCTGCTGTAAAGCTTAATGTAAAATTCGTTTACCACGGCTGTTCATCTTTTTCTAACACAAAACAAACACAGCACAACTGAAACTGACGAATTAGCCACTTTCATGTAATAACCTGCAAAACTTGAGAGCGGTCACTTCGAAAATTTCCGTGCCCGATCGGTTGTCACGTAACGGTGTCCGCTGTGAAGTTCGCTGGGCCACAGCGGACACCGGTGTCCGCTGTCAATTTTTGTCACTTTGAAAGCGCTTTTCTTTCAAATTATGTGCTCGCACTATAGAGTAGACAGATAAACAAGAAATCATAAAAAAAACAGTGTGGTCCTGGGCGAATATTTGTTCGAAACGCCTTGGCGCTGAACCTGTTAAGCATTCGTGTCCTTCCTGTTTGCCCTGTTCTAACATATGTTTCGGAAAGTATGTCAAATAGTTATGTTGGTATTATGTTGGTAACATAATAGCGGATATTAGTTTCTCCTGATGCCCTTTCTCTCCTTGAAGATTTGGGGAGGCGTATTGTGCAAACAACGGGAATTCCTCAAGCCAAAACATATTTGAAGCAACGAATAAGTTTGGCTATACAGAGAGGCAACGTTGCTAGTGTTCTTGGTACAGCCCCGCTTTCTTCTTCTCTTATTTTATTTAATCTAGTTATTACTTATGTTATGTTATTTTATGTTATCGTTAAGCAAATGTACCTATTTTACAAATGTTTTTCATCCAATACAATATCATCTCGGAACTAACTGCTTTTAAAGCAACATAACGATGATATCAAACAGCTGAGAGGATAAAAGTACTGAGAATTTTTGTTTAAGGAACAAATATTAACATTCGTATAACGCAAGTAATCTTCGGACTTTTAACAATGTTTTAGGTGTATATCGGTTATTCACCGGTGATAGTTGACATTTGAAAATTAGAAGCTCTCCGAAATTGCACGTCGTTTGAGGACTAGCACATCAAGAAGGCATTAACCATCTTATTAATACCATTAATACTATTAATACCATTGGGCAAACTAACGCAATAAGAAGAATTCAATGAATTCTTTGCTGCTTTATCAAAATTTAATCGGTTGTTACCTATTGGTGGCCAAATATATCGACAAAGTTTGATTAACAAATTTTCAATGCTTCTTGGTGCTAATATTTCAATGCCAACAATTAGATTATTTTTGTTGAATAAGTATTATCCACTAGTTGTTTTAGATTCTACATATTTTTTTATTTTTTTTTATTTAACTTTGATGTAATCATCGTTAAGACTGCTTTACATTGTATGTAGAAATGTTGAAAATTCCAAGAATTAATTAATTACCGGTTATTAACGAACTATTGTTACGAGTTGTTTAGTGCATTGTTTGCAATATGTAGATGTACTAACTACCACGAACAAAAATGAGTTATGTAGGAGTCGCACAAGTTAATTTTAGTGGGTGCCTACTATTTGACATTTTGATTAAAACTGGGTCGTAACAATCTATGTAATTCTATACAATAGTGTCCATTTCATGCCCTTCACTATTTAAAAAAAATACTGATAAATATTAGAAAGTACAAGTTTTCAATTTCTCATTGAGAACTTTTAAGCTCAATTGCTACAATCTGTAAAATGACACCGCTTTTTCTTTATGTAATAATTGTAGATTTAATTGCCACTGCTAAGGACGCACATAATAGAACGAGTTTTATGGAAATACAAAATTCCTATAACAATGTCATCCTTTTTAATTTTGTAACTAAAATCAAGGTTAATGCTTGCATGCCAAGTTTGACATTTTTCAAACAAACAACAAAATTAGTAAACAACAAGGTGAATAAATATTCGCAAGAACGTGCTTGTGGTTTAATAACTAGGTACTATGCGCATTTCAAAATACAAAATATTTTAGCTGTCCTTTCTATTTTATCAATCGATTATGTTATTTATCCATAATTTTAAGCATTTTTAAACAAGGTGGAACATTTTTAGTTAGTAATTAAAATAGGCATGTTAAATAATTTACAATTAATGAATGATAATATCGGTCAAATATTAGCAATCATTTTTCTATTCACACACACACGCAAACACACACACACACACACATTCAAACGCGCAATACCATCACACATATGTACAATTATATGTTATAATTTAATATTAGAAAGGAACCTCTCAAAATAGAATAAATATTGCGGAGAGCAAATTCTAAATAATCGTTTAGGGTGTACCGAGAGCAGTGACGCGGAGTTAACTTAAAACACAAACCACGTTTCTTCCCATAATTATATTAAACAAAAAGGTTATATGCAGTACTTAGATAATCTTGAGACCATGAGACATAATTAAGGCCTACATACATAATACTCGTAGTAGGTACATTTTTTCTAGTAACCACCAGCATGTTATCATGAGCGACGACATCTTAACGTTATTTGAACAATAATTTGAATTAATATTTAACTTAAGTGTTACAATGTTTATTTGCACCATATCCTGACCGAAGCCGAGGTTCGTAATTTATTTCTTCTTTTAATAGTTAAATTATGAGAAATCAGTCACTTCCTAATTTTATTGTTACATTTAAGTGGGTTTATGTGTGTTATAATTTATGAGCTATTTGAGAAGATTTTTGAAACGTCTGTAGGTCTATTAGTTTAAAGGAAGTTGTTACACATGAACACAATCAGTATATCGTATTAAGTTGTTCTAAAAAAGTTAAGATCAGCATTTATTAAATATCAATTTTTAAAAATCAAAATTCACCTTTTTCACTTTGAAATTACAATAAATGTACCGATCATTATACCTGCGGTACTTAATGAAATAACAGTTAATTATTCCTTCCTTAAACAATAACGTTGTTTTACGCGATAATCGTTCAACTTCCTGTGTTAATTACAGATGGTTAAATATTCTTGCCGCATATTTGAGTAACAGTCCTCCTGTCAGTTATAAATTGAATAAATCTCGAATTAGATTGTTACTCTTGCTGACATTATTATTTACTATTAGCTATACATATTAGAAAATATAATGTAAATTAAAAATTACGTTACATGAATTTTTATTTAATAATATTTTAATACCGCTTGAAGTTTAACGTTTCACAATCGAGTTCAATGGCTTTTCATTGACTTTAAAAAATTGAGTGTTTTTGCAGCACATTTTAATGTGTTGTTTATATTGTTACGCATTATTAATTAATTTTTATCAACAGGCAATACAATTACAATTCTACAACTATTTTCTCATTTTGTAGTGTTATAGACATTTGAATGTTTACTATTTCATTGGCAGGTATGTCATATTGTAACTTGATTTTAATCAACGTAAATATTTTTATTACGGGGTATTACGGGGAGTAGATGTACTGAAGATGGTGGCATAGCCACCGAAACGCGTCTATGTGAGTAATTTTATATTATTTTATATAAAATTTTTTTGTGATTAAAGGTTCTTGTTTTTATTTTCATTATCGACATCACAGGGTCCACTATATATATATTAGTAGTAAAGGTGTTACGTTATTTTTTAATTAAATTTAATTATGGAATGAGCTGACGCTAATTACTTACTGTCCAACATTATTGTTACTAATCTGACACTTGCTAATTTGCAAAAGACAAAAATTATTGGGAATGAAATTTTAATGTTTTTCTAGAGATAAGTTTTGCAATGCAACGTTAAAACCTATTACAAGGCGTAATAACTAAAATGGTGCTAATTGTCTTGTACTGTTTTAAAAAAAATCCATATCCGTATTGTTTCAATTTTAGCAGCAAATTTTTGAAATTACCAAGGAATTATTAACATAAATTATTATTTACCTTCTGGAAAATTTAGTTTAATGAATCAATTATAATTAGATTAGTAAACGAACGTACCAATAAATAAAATTAGGACTTGAATAGAATAAATTACTACCATTCTCCACAAATTCTGAATAACATTGAATTTATAAAGAATCAAGTGGAAAGTAAAACCAGCAAAAACTAAATCGTAAGTTGTGGCTAGCATCAGACCTACTTCTTCATGTGACGTCATAATTTCTAGTTACACATTACAAACGGCTCTGCAATAAATTTTCGTGCGATACCTCGTTTTCTAACAGGTGTACACAATGAGCATTTGTGTATGTTTAAATTTTTGAGTGGGGAAGCTGACGTTGAAGTGTTGATAGTGGGACCGTAACAAATAACCCCCTGATTTGACTATCACATTTTGAATTCAGCGAGCGGTACTAATGAAGTGAACTTCGGTGTGTGCTTTTTTCCTGCCTGAAAATTTATTTTTTAACATGGTAGTTATTTCGTGACCATAAAATTGTGTTATACAGCGTAAGTATTTTCTGTTATTCTTATTTTTGTTGATTGTTTTGATTGATACACAATACATGTGATAACCTTGCTGGTGATGGCACTCGTATTTATTTAGTCATTAAAAGGTCGCTTAGTAAACCTTGCAAACTATAATTAGAAATTTAAGAAAAAAAACTAGGAAGTCAACATAATACAAAACAATACTGTTGTTTTTATTTTATTACATTGCTTGATTAAAAGTGTTACTTAATTGATTATAAAAATAATTGATTGCAAATACTGAAAACAACTGTTAATTTCAAATGTTAATAATTACTATTGTTGTAATTAGTTTGTTTATTATTATGGGAGCATTTTAAATAATTTAAACACTACGAAGTTCATAAATATTTGTATGCACTTCTATTTAACATGGAATTCAAAATAAATGGTAATGTTAGAAAGCATGAATGTTCACATAATCTTTAAAATAAACAATAAATTTAAAATTATGTTTTGTTTCTAACCAATATATTCTTGTTATTATCGTCTTTAGGTATTTCAAAACATAAAGAAATATCAACAATCGCAGGTTTTACATATTTAGATAAAATGCAAGTTTTATAAACATTAATTTAACTACTAGCATTTGAAAATATAAAACTTATCGTAGAAAAATCATATCAAATGTTGTGGAATTTGTTAAACGTGAAGTGCAAAGTAACAGCACTTACCATTTTTGCTTTTTAATTTTAAGTTTCTGAACTTTCAAAAGTATAAGTACAGAGTCAAGATATGTAGAGTTTGTCTAAACTTATTCTGCGTTTATGACTGTGCCTTTTACAATACTATAAGTGATCCGGCCATAAAAGTAGGTAAGCCGTAATAATCAGCATGGGCAGAAGTGGCCAGGGCTGTATTTGGTAAATTTTTGTAAATTTCTTGATGCTTAGATATAAATATGAGTAAGCATTAATCCTCTTCTAATAATTAGGTAGGTACGTGGGGTTATTGATTAACTTAAATACTTGATGAATTCTATGACTTGTATTTGATTATTTGTTCTGAACTTAACTAAAGTTGAAATATTTAAGTACGGTTCTGAAGTATCTACAAAAATATTTTTCAAAGCAACCAGATGTGTCGCACCCTGCAGTGAACCCTCATTATCATCACTAAAAGTTGATTGCGGTTTAAAGTCATAAACGCAGAATATTTTTAGTCAAACTCTATTTAAACTCAAGATCGAGTTACTGCACCAATAATGAATCTGTATGGTTGACTGTAACAGCAATTACCTTTCGTAGTAATTATTAAATAATCAAAATTTTGTATTATACAGGGTGCATTAGAAGTGGTGCATATATTTTACAACATGCGAACCAAGCCAAATCATCTAGATGAATAGGTTTTAAATGATTATCAATTAAAAGACTGCAGATTTGTCAACGATGTGCAACTTGAATTTATGTGAACTCATGCATTTAGTTGATCGTATGTGGCAATTATGTTGTCTTCCAAACATAAAAAAGCAAGGATTTTGCAATGTTATAGATTAAATTACAGTTAAATTAATTCCCAAAATAGTATATGTTTGATTAATTATTTTACTTGTTGAGTTATCGATACAATTTAAATGTATTTTGCACTAGTTGAAACAATTTTCAAAGTTTAGCTCTGACTAAAGAATTAACACTAAATTGGTACCTACTAGAGATTTTGCTTGATTTTCAACGGGAAATCGAATGATATATAAGCGGTCTTTGTAATATCACTTTTATTATTAATACAGCAAATAATCAAAATTCAAATTGAAAGTACTTTCGATTAACCAAAAAGAGTTTTTATTTTATTATTGGAAAGATAAACAATTTTGCAACTAATGTTGACAATACCTTTTCTAAAACGACGCTTTCGTTTACTAACACTTATTTTCAACAAACGATAAAATTCCAATTTTGCAATCATAACTTTATTTATTTGTTCAGGTGTCCAAATATGGCAAAAGCGATCGAAACCGCCGACTCGACAAAGGAAAAATCATGGGACAAGATGAGTTGGAAAGAAAAATTTTCGCATATATCATCGCACATAACGGTAGAACCGATGCTAGCTTGTTACATAATGCCATCCGTCTTGGCCAGTTTAGCCACACAAAACCTGAATCTGGAAAAAGCCTGTAGAGTAAATTTAGGTTACTCGAATGAAGTATGTGACGCATTAACGGCTAGAAACACGGTCAATTACACCGTTGAAGAAGCAGCGGTGCAACAACTAGTAGCGTCAATGGCTGTTTGGAAGACGATATTACAGAGCGCCCTTCCTGCTTTTTTAATTTTATTTGTGGGAGCTTGGAGCGACCGCTGGGGTTTGCGAAAGCCTTGTATGATAATTCCAATTGTCGGTGAATTGTCAACGGTTTTGGGATTAATGGTTTGCACTTATTTCTTTTACGAACTTCCTATGGAAGTCGCCGGTCTTGTCGAAGGGTTATTCCCAGCAGTAACCGGAGGATGGTTTACCATGTTCATGGCAATCTTCAGTTATATAGGGGACGTAACTACTTTGGAAACGCGAACGCTTCGAATTGGAGCCGTAAATGTTTTCTGTTCCCTGGGGATTCCAATCGGAATGGCTCTGAGTGGAGTCCTATACAAAACAATAGGATTTTATGGGGTTTTCTCGACATCTGCTGTTCTTTATGTAATAGCAATCGTTTATGGTTGTTATTGCATTGAAGAGCCTAAGAAAAAAACTGCGGTGGTTTCAAACAAATCATGTGGATTTTTGGTTGATTTCTTTGACTACAGGCACATTCTCGAGACATTTAGAGTTGCTTTTAAAGAAGGTGAAGGCAACAGGAAGATTAAAGTTATGCTGCTGATGCTCGTGGTTATGGTCGTCATCGGTCCTATGCACGGTAAAGTACCTATTACTTTTATTACATGTGTTTTGAATTGTAATTTCACCAAAACGTTAAGTTATAATATTTTTTAAACGCACACACCGTGCACTGCGTAATTTTTTTCGCTTGATTTTGCTACTATTTGGGATTGGTGCAGAACATTAATAATTATCGCTTTATAAGTACATACCTACCTATCCAGTACTCATAAGCAGCAAACTCAATTAAATATAATCACCCAATATATTGCATTAGAAAATAATAAAACAGCTCGTAAATAATTTCAAAGAAACAAGACAAATTTGTGCAAACAATAATTAATTTGAATTCTATTTTGTAAAAACGCGGAAGTGCGTTAAGCAGCGTTATTAAACACAAAAATATTTGCGGTGCTGCTTTTTATTTACAGCAATTATTTATCTGCACAATTTTAAAACACGCATATGATAGAAATTCTAACATGTTTGTAATATTGCTGGCTTATTAGAGTTGAAAAGATTTTGATGTAATGAAATGTTGCAGTAATTTTTGCCATGATTGAATCGTCAATGAAATCACTTTTTTTAATTTTCACCTTCGTGCTGTTACAATACACTTTTATGTCGATTTGATGGTGTATAGAATAGAATGATGCAGTTCCGGAAATTAAAAAGTCTCATTATATAACATCAAGCTATTTTGTGATGATGCACTTGAAAACGTTAATTGAATTGAAAACAGGAATGAAAAAGAATGACGAGAAAAAATTAAATGGTTTTTATTACAACTTGAAGATTTTTTACCGACAATTACATTATTCAGCTGAATTTTGTCACATTATTATTAAATAAAAATGTTATAATTTTTAAAGGAAAATGTACGAAAATTAAAATGTCAAATTTCTACTCTTTTGTTCGCAATAGATACCGATAAAAATGTACTGACATCGGAAAAAAACTAATTTAAATTTTAATAAGTAATACAAGTTTGAACTTTTCATTAACTTGATACTTTCCTAAAAAATGTGTTTCACTTTCATGGTCACTGAACAGAAATCAGCAATTTAAAACAGAATATTTCTGGATTGCTAATTTAAAAAGTGCCCGTCATGAATGTTAAATTTTATTAATTACCTGAATTAGCCCAGTTCACCTTGCATTATCAAATAACCATATAAAGAAGTTGGTTTTTACATAGGTATATAAATTCCTCAAATTAAGGAAAATTTAAAGTACCTACTTATCGAATAAAAGAGATTATATTCATAGTCATGTATTAACATAACCTAAGGGAATCCGCAGACGCGGGCGGTTGGTTCCGAAACGGTTGCTCATCTCCCGATATAATTCTTTGATAGTTGCCGATTCGAACGATACAATTTGCGTTGGGGCGCGATATCACAGACGATTTTTATCATTTTTTTTTCTAATAAAAGCCCTTGTTTCCTTTGTCGGGAGATAAGCAACCGTCTGCGGCCCCTAAGATATTTCCCGATTGTATCCATCGTAGAATAAATCTTCATCTAGTTTTCACTGTTAACAACAACAAATATAAAGAACAGTGGTAATTAACTTAATATTACTGATTTTTTCTCATTGATTAAAGGTATAGTTATAATTAAAAGTTAACGATTGAAAAAAATCTTGATTATAACTGGTTTTAATTTAATCGGTATAAGTACATCGTATTTTCTAGACAACTTTCTTACACCAGTCAATGTTACATCCAGATTTCACTTTAAAGTTTTTAAATATTTAAATGGAATATAAGTTGTCCGAGAAACTTATGTGATGCAGATTTGTCTGCATATTTATATAGGGTGTTTCGTAAACGCATGGAACAAATATGAGAAAATTATTCTATAGCAAAAAGTAACAAAATGTTATATACCTACTAGAAGTTTTCTCTAACATACATAACCGATGTTATAAAATTTACTTCAGATTTTTTTATAAAAGAATTATAGAGTTGAACCTGTCTTATTTCCGTTTTTGTTATTACCTATATTTTAATTGTACGACGATCTAAAAATTATCTCTTGGTAATGAGACAACCTCGATTTTAACAAAATCTTAATCACTCCTCATTGGTTCACTTTAAAACTCTTCTTTCTTACATGAAATAAATTGTACAAGAAAAAACTGTTAAGCTATGATCGCTTACTTCAATAACATCCTGTATATAATCTCGAATAATTCGTTTCATCGATATCGTTAATTCAAGAATCGAACATAGCAATTTTATCGAAAACGTGTATGATTAAGTAGTAGGCTGGTGTTTTGATTTCTATACTTGCTTTTTTTGTTTCTTTCTATGTGCTTACAAAGTTGCCTAATTACATTTTCTTCGGAACATTGACCTTACACCTTTGCTTTATTTTGTTTAGAGGTGTCGGGATATATTAAATCGCATAATTGAAGCATGCAAAGCTCTTAAACCAAATTCTAAAAAGATGAAACGTATTCTAAAATAATGGATTAGATTGGGTTATATTGCAAACGGAGGAAAGCAGTTAAAACAATTATCATAAGTTTTATTATATTGCTGTATTCTCTTCATAATGTCATTAAAAATTAATTTGAAATAAACTATAATGGGCCATATACTTAGCTATCTTTGCTTTTGCTATAGAACAACACTCACATACAAACCGCATAACTAATTTTGGAATCCAAATAATAGCCTACTAATGTAAACTTTCAAATAAAATTGCTATCTTTATGGTTTCATCAGGGGTTGGCAAACTCGAAGATATTTACATGGGCTACTCTACTCATGGAGCAACAAAAAAAAAAAACAGGTTTAAATATTAGCCCACGGGCTGATTAAAGATAGGCGGCTGGCTGGATTTGGCCCGCATGCCGTAGTTGGCCGACTTCTGCAGTACACCGCAAGGACCCGATTTCAAGTCAGAGTTGCGACGGTGCAAATTGGTTACTATCGAAATAGCGCATAACAATTTCCAGTCGAGTAATTTAACTTGAAATTAGGATGTGACCTTGTTGGAAATTGTTGTTATGTTTGTTCATACGTTTGTAATACACAAAGGGTTTGAATCGCCAAAGCATGTCCGTCCGTCAGTATGTCTCTTCCTAAACTAAAAGTCCGGGAGAGTTGAAACTTGAAAGCATATTTATAAGAATACGAGAAAGAAATCTTATAAAATTGGCTCAAATCCCTCGACTCTCCCTCTATTTAATAAAAACATTTTATCAACTCTCAGAAATGTAGGTTATAGGAATATAGACATAGTATGTTAAATGTTTCTTCTCATCACTCTCAAAGTTTCACACCGCTCTACAAGAACAAAAGTTTTAAATGTTTAATTCTTTAATTAAGCATTCAAACGATTGTTTTTTTCTTATTTTTTGTTTTTCATTCCAAAATTTTCCTAATCACTGTTTGTTCGCGAAAAACCTGGGTGTTATCCAGTACGAGATGATATTTGGTTAATACATTATACGGTGTGTTAACTTTGACAGAAATAAATTCTGAAAAAAGGAACTCAAATTCTTCTCTACAAATGTCTCCAAAAGACAAATTCAACACACTATTTACTATTGAGATTTTAAAAGGTAGTAGTTGTGAAAATAATGACAATCTAAACATGGTGTATAAAATGTTTTTAATTTGAATTTGGCTGAATGTGTGCCCATTGCATTTCCTGACATCAGAATTGAAGATAAAATTCATGCCTTAGATTATGCACAATTTTACCTGCCTGATTTCGTGCCTGATGGGTCTTTTAAGTTTTGGTTTTATGGTATCCTAATCAAAAGAAATCAAATGGGGTGAGATGATAAAATCTTGCCGACCACTCGATTGGACCTCACCTTCCAATCCATCTTGAAGCGTTTTCAAGAATGTCCAAAGAGACCTGCACCGGCACTCCGTAAGCCGATAGGGATGAGATCTTCTCCTTATACTTATCGCGCGTGTGTCGCTTAAACAATCGTATATTTACGAATAGTTCGGACCGATCTCGCCAGACGGAATATGGAAACATTTCACAGTATTTGTATTCGACACCGGCGCTTTGTAAGCCGATCAACCTGTCGCTTATAATATCGTACATTTTTGACTCGTTCGAGCCAAGGCTCAATAAAAACACCTCACAGCCATTGACTTATCTTTTTTGAATTCTTTACCTGTCTAACTACAGTGCTTTTTGGAGTCGTTCTTTCTTACTGGTTGAGTCTCTTGTGACCACAAAATTTACCTGCTTTAACGACGGCATCTGGGTCAAAACGATGAAATATTCCAAAATCTAAAATTTGGGTTTTTGACTAAATGAAAGAAAAGGAAGCATGAAATATGTTATAAAAATATATTTTGCAGAATTGTGAACAAAAAAAAAATTATATTACCTACTAATATTTTAGAAGTTACATCTAACATTTTTCTCGTATTTAAAAGAAACTTAAGTACTCGATCATTGTATTGGAATATTTTAAATACATATTTTTTTATCAATTAAGAGATATTAATTATTTCATAGCAAAGGTTTGTAGTTAGGTTACAATGTATGCTTGTAACAACAGTAATTTTGAAATATTAATATTTTGAATTAGACTAGTTCCTCATTTATATGAGACGGACATATTGTTTTAACCTAGCGGTCCGGCAAATTTAAAGGTTCACATCTATTTCTTAAAAAACGTCTTTCCATTTTTAGTTCAGCTTGACGTTGCATATCTTCCTCCAAATTGATATAATAATCATATATTACATTCATTTTGAAGCGTTAAAAGATCACAAAACCAACGGTATTAATAAAAAATTAACACTTGATGTTATTATATCACCTCAATGAAACACATTACTAGGCAAAATTAATTCTCAAAAGAATTGATTTTGATCCATAACCAAACGCAAATTAACGCTAATAATAAAACAGTACGAAGTAGACGTCAACTCAGTGAATCGTACAATGAAGTGACCACCAATAGGAATAGCTACCTATAACGATTATAGTTTATTTTATTACTGCAGCTGGTAGTTGTGCAATATTGTTATTGTTAGAGACGGTACAGTCGATGATTTATTTTTTTATTATTCTCCAGTATTGGAAGTTCGTGCCCGTTTTCTGATAACTATTTGGTAGTAAAAGTGAAACTTTCTAACCTTTTTAACCCCTTAACCCACGGCGGGGTGTATATCACGTCGAACGTTTTCTTATGGTAAGTCAACTAAATAATCATATTAATAGATATTTATTTTTTTATTGCAAGATTGGCTTAAATATGTTTATGTATGAACATATCGAACAAAAGTATTATTTAAGAAGCGTATAAATGTACACTTGTCAGAAACATTTATTACGTTTACCATCCACTGGGTTTATTGCGGTTCGCTTCTTATATTCTTTGAACCTTACAGTGCAATTTTTGCTTGAATGATGAAATAGGTTTACAATGCGACATACCGCACTATGGCTTGAATGACCTAAATTCACATCGAAATTAACCATATTTTTTTGAACATCACCAAGAACAATTGTTTCGCATTTAAAAGAAAAATCAAATCATGGAAATACTTGGAATGTCTTTGAATGTTTGTTTTATCGCAAATAATTTCTAAGAATAAAATATATTTTTTCGAATCAAGATATGTTCTCTTTAACGTTACTCATAAATGTGTCAATCTTTGAGAGAATATTTAGGTGCGAATGTGACTAAAATAAGAAAGTTTCAAAATATTAAAATATTAAATACCAAAATAATTTTATTTATAATTATTATAACTATGTACATTGATTTAATACCTTATAAATAGGTAATGCTGAAATTATAACTTCTGTGAACACTTCAAAATACATACTTTAAACCTAAAATTTTAGCAGCTGAATATTTTTATTTAAGTCGAATATTGCCGAATGCGCAGCGAAGTTTCTCCCTATCTCTGGTTCATCCTTATTTTCTGCAAGTTACGGAGTGCCGGTGCTGTTACCTTTAAACTATAGCACTGTGTAACTAGGCCATTTTGGATATACATATACTTCCCTTGAATTCCTTCGGGGTTGTTTGTAACCACCTTGTATACAGTACCACGTTTTTTCTAGCAAACTGTACACAGTACGGTAATATCAATACTTATTTACACAAAACCGCATTATCTTTCGAATTACAAAATACGACAATTGAATATTCGGACATCTATCCGAAACTGTTTTGGAATTCTTTAATTTGATCATTAGTGATTTTTGATCCCGCTAAGAGTTATCGTATGGATTAGTAAAGTACCATTCCAAAGATTAATACTGACAGTACGATTATAATTTATTATTATTACTATTATGGCACGTGCATAAAAAATTTCAAATGCGAACAAAATTTTACAAACAACAACATATGGGAATATTGTTTTCACAGAAATGTCTGTTTTTACAAAAATTGTAACAAAAAATGTAATGCAATAAAAATAAGAATTACAATATCTTTGTATCTTTAAGTCAGAAACAACTTTTAAAAATATCAGAGTAGCTTGCTGATAACAAAATATGCAGAAACATTTCAGTTCATTTACCCCTACAGATCGTTTGATTACAAATGCCAGTAACGTCATAAACAAGATGTTTTTCGGTGTACCTGATAAACCTGTTTGCGTCGAAAGAAATTTTCCAATTAAAAACGTTTAAATGCAGACGTTTACTGTTTTATTAAGTAATTGCGTTTGTGTACAACGCAACGATAATTAACAAGCATGCAGAAACATCTTGACGATGGCGATGTTATAATGACAATGACATTTATTTATTTGGTTAGTTATCTACATTAATTGTAAAACTACACAAAAAATGGGAAATGTAATTTAGAAATTTGTTGCAGGTGAAATGGTTGTGAGTTATCTATTTACAAGATTTCGTTTCAATTGGGATGAAGTCGATTTTAGTATTTTTTCGACATACAGCATGGTCACTAATTTAATAGGTAATTGAAAACTATAAAAAAAATTTTTTATTGTTTCTTAAATTGTAGGCACTTGTGTTTCCGTTGGAATTTTCAGCCACCTTTTAAAAATAGACGATGCTCTCATTGGATTTATGTCCACTACTAGTAAATTATTGGCAAGTTTCGTGTATACTTTTGCCACAACAGCATTTATCTTCTATTTGGGTATGTTTTTATTGCAAAATGTATTCTTTTATAACAAAGTTAAATAACAGGTCCTGTTGTGGAAATTCTCAATGGGACTTCATTTATTGCGATGAGATCAATAGCCACGAAACTTGTTGAAGCGGATGAATTGGGTAAGTGCGTTGTTTAAGTAAATAATCGATATTTGATTGATTGATTCATTCATTCATTGAAGACATTACTAACTTTAATGTTAATGTTAATCTCAAAAATAAAACTTAAAGAAATTCTTGTTTACACAAAATATTAACAAAGGATACAAAGGTATGGGTGGAAATATTCACTTTCAATGTGCTCTTGATACTACACGCAGGTTGTCTCAGAATTACCAATAAGGCTTGATGTAACCTTCTTATACACTTTCATGGCAACACTTCTGATAAAAAATTTTTCCTTTTAGCTTAATAAAGCATTTTATTTTGACTTTTTTATAAGAAAGCCATTAATATACAGGATGCATTAGAACTTAGTCTGAATATTTACGTTGAATCCTAATTGAAAGCCAAGCAAAACACTCTGACGCCAATTCAATCTTAACCCTTGGGTTATGGAGTTACTAATAGTCGAACTTTAAAATTTCGTTTGACTACGGTTGAAAAATTCATCTAAATAGTATTAATAACTCACAGTTCAACAAGTAACAAGTAGTTAGTTTATTTATAATTTACTCTTCATTTTCTTCTTCTTCTTGTTCTTTTTTTTTGTCTATTAATATAAAAATACGTATTTTATTGGCAGCTCAGCAGAAAAGTTTGCTGGATGTTGTTCCAAACCATTTTCTTAAATTTGCATTACAAAATTCCCACTGTTTGTAATTTTGGAACGTAGACAGCCACTCTTATAGATAATTGGAATTAGAATGATTTGGTTAGTTTTTAACATAGCACCTCGTAATTTAAATGTTCTCTTTGCGGTAACCTAAAACAGAACTTTGTAATCAAGATACACAAAGCAGCATTATCATCTGAAGCTTTATAGGCAATTCTGGGACGCCTGAAGGGCTCTATACAAGAAGTACCTAAGTCACTTTTTCATATCTCATATTTTCAGATTTGATATTTCAATGTGATCTGAAAATCACATTGTTTTGATTTTGAATGATCTTTTTCTACTAAAGTAAGTAATCTTTAGTAAAAAAGATCAAATATCAAATCTCAAATATTACAGAATATGAAAAGTAACTTTGGTACTTCTTGCATAGAGCCCTTCACCTGCACACTCGACGTAGGATTCTGACCTCGGACCTAGGTTGCCATGTAACGGCGTTTCCGAGTCGAAACTGAGTCGTTTTGCCGAAACGACTAATTTTTCACTCGGAAAAGCCATTACATGGCAACCTAGGTCCGAAGTCGGGATTATATCTACATTATATGCGGTTCCTACGTCGTTCCGACTTTTGTGCTACTAGGGGTGCATTAAACTCTTTTGCATCATCTATTTCTACTTAAGAGGCATTTACATCCAATTACATGAAATTAACGTACGGAAATTAACAAGTTTGACAAAAGTGATTGGTCATATTATTGTTGCTTGGAAAAATTGCACCAATCACTTTTGCCAAGCTTCTTATTTTCTGAATGTATCTCTTAATCTTATATTGCATTTACATTGCCATAATATAGCCAAAATTGCGACAAAAAGGTCATTGAAATTAGTTAGAATGCTTAATTTCGCACGCGTTACCGACAGGACAAAATCACATTTCTAACTAATTTCAATGACCTTCTTGTTGCAATTTTGGGTATATCACAGTACTCAATGCAACTGCAACATAAGACTGGCAGATAAATTAAAGCAGTTTTCAACTCAATAGGATGGTTTTTCTGGTTTTTCTTGAATTAGCGCATTTTTTGATTTTCACTCATAAACGAATTTGGCGAAAAAAGTACTTCATCAATAACTAAAATAAAATTTCAATACAAACTTATGCAACTGCCATTCAAATTTACTCCTAATCACTTACATAAGCAAATAACACTGAAAATCTGATATATTGATGGTGATGACTGAATCAGTTACCATAAAGACATATCTATATCTATTATTGTTTAATTGCGAAATACATATCGTCTTAATAATTTTGTATACATACACTTTTATTGGAAGTCTGAAAACTGTATATTTTCTCTACTGTATCTTCCCTTTGTATAATACAACAAAAGTCTCATAACTTAACTTGCAAATAACAAAAATATTACATAACAACTCAATAATATTTTTTAAATCGCTGCTATTACACCGTTAGCAACATAAAAGTTACCTTTAAAAATCAAGTCATATACAACTCAAAATACAAAGGACTAAATCCGATAGTACATTTAATTTTATTCAATTAGTAGTCAAAATAATTTGGTTAAACACATCAAAATGACACTATATCAAAAAGAAGACATGCAACAAGCAAGACAATCACTAATTTAATTTCCTTAATTCAGAGAATTAATACACTCCTATAAAATGTACATTTTGTTGCATAATATGGCCTGACAGTCAATGTAACTCGTATGTTGCTAACGCTGTAGAAGATACTAATTCAAGTTTTTTTTTAAATGATGTTTTAAATTTAATAAGAGTGAGATAACCCCCCGTTTTTTATAGGCAAAGTTAATTCATTATTTGGATTGTGTGAAGCGCTCATGCCATTAGTGTATGGACCAATGTATAGTGCCACTTATGCCGCAACAATAAATACAATGCCTGGCGCATTTTTCCTACTGGGCGGGATTCTTACGATTCCAGCTTGTGCTGTCTTCCTGTAAGTAAAATCTCATTTATTAAATCTTGTTAATGTGTTAAAAATTTCAGTTGGATGTATGTTCAAAATAAAAAAGAGGAAGAAGTGACTGATTCGGAAAAACCTAGCCTTAACACAATTTACAAAAATGCGAATTTGTCACTAGACAAAAATAAAGAAGAAAACGGAGGATTAGATAATGCGGCGTTTGAAACAGAAAGCCACAAATTTTAATAGAGGAAACGATATGTGATATGAGAGAGTATTATTTTTAGCTAAGAATTTATTAGATATTTAAGTGTAAGTGTAAGTGGTTTGTTTAAAACTTAAATTTGAAAATACAGGGTACTCGTTGTTTTAAAGTAGCCTACCAACATTTTTTTTTTAAATAAACTATGTTACGTTGTGTAAATTGTAGATTTTAAATTAAATTATTTTTGTATGAAAATTTTTAATTGGTGACTGTATTTTTATGAAAACTTAAATATTTGCGATTGAGATTGTGTATATGTTGTAATATACATACAAATATTTTATTAGAAAATAATAAAAAGTTTTCTTTAATAATTCCTAATTTAATAAACTTCCATTATCTATTAATTTTTTAGTAAAGATTGTTTGATTACAAAATATTTAAATCTGTGATGTTTGATAAAAAACAAAAAACTTTCATCTCAACAATAAAAATGTACACAATATTCGTTCGTATATGTTTTTTTGATAGCTAAGCTGTCATCTTCAGCGGAGCCTTCCATCTCCGTATCGATACAAAGCGACACAAATATGCACATCTCGTCTGATTGTGAGTGCATTCACAAGTATAGATTAGGCACGGACTTATCAAGTGTTTAATAATTGTGAAGCCATTGGCTTCTACTATTTTTACCGACGATGGGAAACGAACCAGCAGTCACCAGTGCCCAATAATTGTACAAGTAAACCGCTCACACGACGTGCAAATATTTGCCAAGTACCTACATCGGAGTTCGGCTTTAGGTACTGCACGAATAATCGAGATTTTTAAATTTATTTCCGAATAAATCGGGAACATATTTTTTTAATGCAGATATACTGTTAAAACAAAAATATGTAATTTTACACGATATCATTTTTATTTTATTTTTATATTTAAATTTTATGTATCAATACAAGAAAAACAAATTAAATTAAATATCTTACACAACATTTTACCAACACATCTACTAAAATAAACAATTTAAGGCGCCGGTTTACCATTGAAAAATAAGTCATTTCAGGCCGTCAGTAACTGTCAATTGATTCGCTTAATTATAAGAGCAACGTTATAAAATATTTTCTGCACAAAGAAAAAAGACTAGAGAATAGGGGTATGGATTCATTTTTGTAACTTTATTTGCTTAAACAGGCATAAAAAATTCTTGAAAAAGACCGAAAACGACCTATTTTAAATAATTTATATCTCAAGAACGGCATACATAATTAAAAATTGAATTCCGCCCCCCGTTGACCATAGATGTTACCAGTAACATTTGAAAAAACGCTTAATACCGTTTAAAAAATTACGCTAATTTTTGCAATTTTGTATCACGACGCAAAGTTTATAAAATCGCTCGAATTTATTCTACCTTCAAACATATGAAGTGAGGAACGACGTGTGGGGAACTGGAAATTTTTCCCCTGCCATTTTCTGTGTATTCGTTACACATGCAGATCGAATATTTTATTTTCGGTACGGTTGCAGTTTATTGTTTACGATAGATACGTTCAACAGGAAACCGCTGAGATAAATTGGTTCTAAAATCGGAATTAAATTTATATAAAACTTAAATCGGCTCGTAGAATTAAAAACCCCAATTACATTCGTGAATTTATGGTTAGTGTTTAAAATAAAGATGAATTGTTTCCCGAAAAAGGGACAATTGTGTGAAAGAAGACTCAGTACAAGGAAACGAGCCAGAAATGCCGCCCGTAGTAGGTAAATAAATAGCCGGGTTATACAGAGTGATGAAAAGAAGGCGCCCAGGATTGATATTAGAACAGTGCTTTCTGTTGAAGCATTGTGGAAACCGCAACAAAAGTGGTCCAAGTCGATTCTGTTTAACCCTTCATTAGGTGCATGGTTCATACCTGTCACCCATCGTTTTGTTTTCACTCTTAATTTCTTTTCAGCTACACTTATGCTTGTGAAAATTTTAATAGCTTCCGTTTAAAGCATTTCAAACAGTATTGTACAATTATTTGCTTGTGTTGAAAAAATGGTTAAAAGTTTAAATCAAACCAAAGGAACAATTTTAAAAATGTATAAATTCGTTACATCAATGAATTCATGAAATAACTATGTAATTATGTAACTATTAGAAACATGTTGTGAAGTAAATAGTTTTTGTAAAACGTAGTATTGGATTGGGTGACCACTGTCACCCATGCGTCTAAACGCGTGATAAATTATAATGCGCCTGCTGTAGGGTTAAAATTTAAACAGTTTGTCTAAGAACACAACGTGGCAATACTGCACATCTTTCTTTTTCTAAAAAATTACATTCAGGTAGGCCTACTTCTTGTATCTAAGCAACCAACACTGACAGATACTGTTTCGTAAGATAAACAACTGTAACGTTGACATAACTTTTTTCATTTCAAAAGAGTTTAATGTAATTAAACAATAATATATAACAAACAGGTATTTGAAGCGCTCTTTGCAAAAAGTCCCTAAGTGACGTTATAGAGATTTTGTACTATTTGCGCTATTTCTGATAAGAATAATGGATGAACTTTCGATTGCATTTACTGATTTCCGTTTAAAAAGCCCCTAACCATATTATTTAGTAAAAACAGATCAATCAAAATCAAAACAATGTGATTTTCAGATCAAATTGAAACATAAAATTTCAAATATCTCATTGTCAGTATAGTTTACCGAAAGTTGAGGTGAACTAGTTCTCGAGACACAGGAATGGTACTTTTGCCGAGGTCTGTATACTATTTTATTCGCAATCAATAGAAACAAAAAATAAATAAAAACCTACCTCTATAATATTATCGTTTATTTCGGCAAAATATTAACACTTCGTAAGCGCTGCACGTTTGACATTTTATTAAATTGCTTAACAAAACTCATACCAAATTTGTATTTGCTGTTTCTTTAACAAACAAAATGTCTGATAGTGAAATAGAGTGTACCCCCCCGAATTGCGGGAATCCGCACAAAACTTAAAACTCAATCTCTTACCTGAGAAAAGCAAACTACGATACGATACGATTTGCGAGACTGGTGCTCTAAAAAGAAGGTCCAAAAGTATATTTCTGAGAGCGTTATACTCGCTTATTTTGGCAACGTGGCTAAGACTAAAAAACGATCCTCCATGTGGTCTCATTGTTCTATGTTAAAGAGTATTGTCAACTTTAACGACAATGTTTATAGTTTAAAATATTGAAAACTTTTTAAAAAACGCATCATTTGATTTCCTTCCACATAAGGTATGAATCGTAGGTATCAATTTTTTGCAAACTCTGGATAGTAACGCCCTCACAGGTTGGAAATGGTTTTATTTCTGACCAATTACGCCTCATTACTGACTCCTTTTTTATTATTTCTGACCGGCTGAAGTGTATTCATGAAATCGCTCACTTTCCAACTTTTAAGGGGTTAGAAAAGAAGAAAAGAATTGATTGCGAATAAACACCTTAATTCGCATTAAATGCGTTTTAGAACGGGTTCGCCAACAACATAAATTTAAAATTTTACAAAAACGTGACATTTTTGTTTGAGTTAATGGGTCTAAAACTCTTGTTGCATCGTATTGTTCAAAACATGTGGGTGCAATATGTCAACTTTTAGTAGGATGGAATCAGTTAAGTTTAAATTTCACCTTTGACGAGGTACATAGTTGAAATTAGTGCCCCGTTTAAAAATATCGAAAAAAAATGGAAGAAAAATAACGTTGTGCGTGGAATGACAATGAGGTTGCTTGCATGATAGGAATAATTGGTGAAAATTTTTTTTAGTGATGCTAGACGGAAAGCGATATCGCAACTTAGATATTTTTAAAAGGGAATTTCTAAAACAATGCTACAGATCCGGACAAAGTGGAAATTATTAAAATGTGCGCATTATAAGTACCACCGAAACAATTTGGTTAGTGGAACAATAAGAAAGGAGTGCCAGTTCTATAATGAACTTGGGTATAGTGTGACCATACATATAAGATTTTTACAACTACACGCTTTAAATAGTTTACAACGGGCTCTTAGTATACAATGAAAATTCAAGGAGCGGCGTTTGCCTGTAAATCGTAAATTTGCTTACCCTTAGATCTTTGTGTAAACCTACACAGGGTTGGTATTAGGGAAATTTTCACATTTAAACAATTATTTTAAAAATTTTACCAAAATTTGAAGCAGTTGAGAGCTTTCTACGTTCTTCAACTTTGGCTATTCATATTTTAAATTGCAAATTGATCGGAAACTTTAGACCACTTGTTATATTATGTACGAAAAATATTGTAATACGCCCCTTAACGAAGTTGTCTAGCCTCGGCACGTGCAGTCCATTACACTAACCTAATCCATTTAGGTCCGGTTGTAAACTATTTAAAGCGTGTAGTTGTAAAAATCTTATATGTATGGTCCAACTATACCTGTGTTTACTCAGTAGTAAATTCCGCACTACGTTTTACCGGAGGACGGATAATTTAAAGATAAAAAGGTTAGCCGAGGTTAGCCGGGGGGGGGGGGGGTACCATTAACTCAAATGTAAACTTGACCATTTTGTGTAATTTGTATGTCACGAAATTCTTTCAATAAAAAAAATTCATAATTATTTTATAAACGTTTTTATAAATTTTATGAAATTTAATTAATTGAATACAAATTGTGTAAGACCGGCGCTTTGCGATTTTTACACCGTCCGGATAATTACCGGTTATTTACTCTAAAAACTAAATAAATTGTTGGGTTGGCACACCTAAAAACTGGATTTACTTAAATCGCATTAGAACGAAATGTATAAACAGGCCCAAGTCGCTTTAGCTTAATTGGGGTGTTACTATAGCGAATTACCCAATATAATAGTATAAATTGATATGTAGCTAATGATGAACACCTTTTTTCATCACCCTGTATTACATTTCGTCTAACAGATTAATTCTTTTAATGTTAATTTTTGCAATAAATTTGGCTACATAGATGAGGAGTCGGGATGATAATAATCCTTCTACATCTAAACTTAATCAAGTTCCACCCGAAAATAACAGCGAGTTACAGTTTCTCGATAATGCATTCGATACACAAACAAGTAAATTATCTTCTGTCGAAAGCATAACAAATGAAGAAACCTTTTCTGAAAGGTAAATAAATAAATAAATTAAAAATTTGTCATCAACATATTAACACGAACTCAACCGAACACGTATACTCTCTCCTCGACGGAATAACTAAAAGATTCCACTCCCCCTTTAGAATGTTGGGTTGCATAAGTCCCAAATATGGTTAACGACTTCAGTAAACTGGCGTCTTAAAGTGAATTTTCATCTAAAATCAGCTCTAACAGACAACACTTCCGCACATAGTTTACTTTCAGTTCAGTTTTACACCAAATCATGCAGTTTCTCTTCTTGTCAAATGTATAGTTTGAATACTGTTAATGTGGTGGCACTAGTCGGCCGGTTGTAAATTTAACATTGTTATCATATTTTATTTTTTACTATATTGAATTTTCTTTTCATAACTTTTTCAATATATTCACTTTTAATTTGTTTAAGTATAAATTGTACATTCATTTTTTGTTTTTGCAATAAAAAAGTAACTGAATCAAATCTGGGCTGTGTTTTTAATATGGATAATTGAATAGGTACATTTGCGGCCACCCAAAGGTGCACGATTTTTTTTTAGCAACTTGATTTTTGCTTTATATCATAGGCGTCCTAAAAAACATCAGCCTAATGTCAATATTATTTTGTTTATGACAAATATTATTTCACGAAAGTCACTGAATAAAGCCAGATTTAATCAATGAAAAAAATAAGGAAATTTGTGTCAGGTATCGTGCACATTTGGGTGGCCGCAAATGCACCTTGAGTGGCAAAACTAACAAAATAATTCGATAAATCCTAAACTGTTGAGTTTTGATAAAAATACAACAGGTCAATTTTTAAATTCAATTTGAATTTTTTTAACATAACATTTTGTCACTTTTTTTAAATATAGGTGTTCCAAGTTTCAAAACAACGCTATAAAAATGCTAACCCTTTAAGGAAAAAGTTGAAAAGTGATTAACAAAAATAAAGCAATAATTCAATAAAATTCTTAAACTACCGAGTATTGAAAAATCCAAAAACAAGTTCATTTTTAAATTTGTTCAATTTCACATTTTTTGACATTACATTTTGATACACAGGTGTCTTTTGTTAAGGAAATGATGTTATTATCAGTTCTGTATAAAGCAATCTATATTTTTTCGTCACGATTTCTTAACTGTTGCAATGACGGCGGTGTAATTATTGTAGACCCTTACTTATTCTTTTCGCAACATTGAGAAAGAAATTTGTCGTTGTGGCACTTAAAAGACCTATCGGGTAGATATTTAAAAAACAAACGTAATATCATTACTGTGACACCTGTCTATGACAATTTTATGTCAAAAGATGTGAAATTAAATTTACAAATTGATTTATTTTTGGATTTTTCCCAAAACTCAATTCTGACTTTTGTCGCTTATTTTTCAAAAAATGTTTTAACAAGTTTTTTCTTATATATTTGATACATAATAGAGCTATCAAGATCATGACAAAAAGGAATGTAGGTTACTATTTAGAAAAATCAGCGATGACGTCATTACTTTAACTGAAAATGTTATGTTTAAAAGAGTGAAATTAAATTTAAAACCTAACTTGTTTTTTGATTTTTTTGAAACTCTACAGTTTCAGATTTATCGAATTGTTGCGTTACTTTTACTGCGGCTATAGAAACACTTGCAAAAACAGTTTCTGACTGTGATACAAACAATTTTTTAGGCAGAAAAATGCTTGAATAATCAAACAATATTTTTTAAACTTTGATGCAAAGGAATCCACATTCCTTGTTGTTAGTAACGAGTAGAAAACAGCGAGGTTTCTGACCGATGTATGTATGTACATGTACGCACAATCAATAATTATCAACGACCCCAACAGGAAGTAGCTAAATATCTAGGACTACATCTCGATAAGAGATTTACCCGGCAAACACACATATTTACCAAGCGTAAATAGTTGGGGTTGATCCTCTCCAAAATATATTGGCTGCTGGGGCACAACTCCAAACTCACTACCGAGAAGAAACTGCTGATATATAAAGTGATAATCAAGTCAATATGGTCGTATGCCATCCAACTCTACCTCAAATATCGAAATCTTCGAGCATTTCTAAACAAAAATGCTGCAAATGTTAGTGAACGCATCCTGGTTCGTGCCCAACACAGTTATTAGCAAGGGCTTCCAAATCCCAATAGTCAAAAAGAGATAAAAGGCTTTAGGCTTTAGTGCATAGTATACTGTTCGACTTAACGCTCACCCTAATGTTTCTCAACAAATTTACAACGACATCTGTCCAATGATGTACCTATCGGGTTTTAATGTTAGTTAGTTTTAGTTTTAACCTTTAGTATACAGCCTGTTTTACCAGTGCCAATGAGCCTAAATATTTGGAGAACTCAGCCCATGATATATTTCATAGGTAGCGTGCTTTTTGTTTCTGATTTTAAAACGCATGAAACATATTAAACATAAGTCTTGTAATTGTTGACGTAAGGGTCATAAAAAAATTGTTAAAAAACGAAAAAATTAATCTCTTCACACGCCTGAATCCGTACCCAAAACGATCTCTTATCACATGTGTTAATATTTCTGGTGTGATAAATCTGCAAGCATCTCGTATTTTATTTGCTGAATGTTCAAAATTATCAATTGGTGTCTGATACCGTCTACCACAGAAAAAAATCGAAAAGTGTAAGATATAGGCTTCTTGGTGGCCAAGAATTAATTGAACCCCTTCCTATCCATCGATTAGGTAAAATCCTCCGAAGCGCGTTTGTACATACAAAAACCACATTACCTATGTATTATGGGTTGCATCTTCCAAATATTTGGGGTCATTATCACTGGTGAAACAGGTTGTATAAGTTCTATTTTCTCTAATTCATAACGGATACAATTATATTGTTACATTATTATACATGTCATTTCTTTATAACTTTTGTTGAGGATACTTTGTTCAAATTGCAAATAATCTAATAAAAAAAAAACTGTAATGCCAACCAGTTTCCTGTTTCCTCAATTATTATTTTGTAAAGAAAAATATTAATCAGCTATAAATAAAGTGCTGTAACTGCTCCCCAAAAAATAATTTCTGCCATGATCGAAATCAGCAAAAAACAAAAATGTTAATCAAGATATCATCTGCACATTCTAATCCATCCCGGAAATTTCGTTACGCATTTTGCTCATACTATCACTCACATGTTGTAGTTTCCTGAAAGACCTTTTTCAATGCTTTCTTTTATCTTCCTACACTACATCACGCATTTCACTTCAATTAATTGGCTGTTATTGGCAAAAAACATTCGTCCTGGATGGAAGTTTAAAAAGGGCAATAGTAGTATAGCCTTCATATGCTCTATAAATAAAGTGATCTCGATTCGACGTGAATCACATGACCATTTCATAACAGCCAATATTTTGTAAAAGGTCATTCTCGAAAAAGTAAAATCATGTGATACGATGACGCAGGATATCACTAATAAGTAAAATTGCGTGCAACAAAGGATGTCTTCAGCTGTCACGTGGGATAATTTAGGTCACCCAGTGATAGTTGAAAAAAATATTGCAATGAAGTAACAAGAAAGTGTTACATTAACGAAAAACGATAGAATTTTTTTTCTTTTCAATTTATGAAGCACAAACGGTCTTTGAATTTCAATGTCACACTTAAAGCTTTTCAAAAATTGTGCAACTACTGTAATTATCAGAATTTTAAAGGACCACATATTTTATCTTATTGCGTGCCTTATAAATATTCGGAACAAAATTTAAATGTTGTTTGTAGTAGTTTAGATGAAAACTTAGATTTTTAATTAGCAAGATGGATGGAAAATTGCATCAGCATTATTTGAAGCATTTCCCACATCTAATAATGTTACTTCCTGGTCTGAAACTATTGATGAAAAACCTTGTCCGCATTTCAGTTGTTTTATTTTATTTTCAAGGTCAAAATAATCAAAATAAAGAATATTAAATTCGAAAAGTTCATTTGTTTTCTAAAACATTCTTCAAAGGTTAAATGTTTTTGTAGTTAAAACTATTAATTTCCTTTATTCTCGAACACTTTTTAGTAACACTTGGGTGGCATTGATATCCAAAATTCACCGCTACTTTCTGTATGCCCTATACCGTCATATGTTTATAACATTCGAAAGAAAGTACACAGGATGTTTCCTATGTACGTGTAGAATATGCAGCAGGAACCCCGGCCAAAAATAAGGTTATTATTCCGTATAAACTTCTTTTCCCCTGAAAAAATATTCCTGTTTAAAATTTGAATAAAAATGTGGTCGTTAATAACTGGAACGTTTCTTGATAATATTCCCTAACAATCCCTTTATTTGCTTATAAATATGAGAAATAAAATTATAACATATTATAAATTAAATTATAAAATACAAATTAAAAATTACGTTAAATTAAATAATTCGTCCAGAGAAGAAGAAATAGGCAAAGTTCCCAGAACGCTGGCTGCGTTACCTCTCTGAATGGCAATACTAATTCGTTGTTTTAAGTATGTTTTCGCCTGGGAAATACCTGTGACGTCGATAATAAGTCTTCCCAAAGCATCCAACAACGATAGAGCGCTCATACTCCAAGGACCAAAGGTTTCAACAGCAAAGCCAACGAAAATGTAGTGATCTGCTAACGAACTATATTTTCTTCTTTTAAGATTTTCTGCTTTGTTTGCAGCAGATCTAACAGATATGGACGACTCAGGTAAATGTGAAGGTTGCGAGCGTATCTGTACAGGTGACATCCCAAACAAGGGATTTGCCTTCCTTCCAGGGAATAATGGTGATTCCATCCGGACGTTTGCCGTCATCTCTCAGAACCCCGTTGGGTTCAAGTAAACAAGGGATATTGGCAGATGAGAAAGCACGTTTTAAGATGTCGTTAATGCAGTTGTGTCTTGGGATTCTTCCTGCACTTTTTATGCAAGACAATCCATGATGACTGTACGTGTCTACTGAAGAACCACAATTACATATATGAGGATGACAAATACTGATGCCTAATCTTAGAGAAACAGTAATTTGTAAAGTGTTTTTTTTTCTAACAAAGTGCCTAATTTAAAAGAAGGTAAAGATTCAAGCCAAGCTCCAGATTCGGATTCAGACACTGCTAATAAAATAGCTTTTTGAGTAACATTTGAGGAAGACAATAAATAGCTTTTGAAAGTTATTTTCAATAAATGGCAAATCCCAATTTCGTTGAATGGAGGGAGATGTCGAGGGTAAAGACGAGGAATTAGATATAACCTTCCATTCTTCAATGGTTTCACTGGAGTAAGATGTCTCGAAGTTAGAAAAACGAGAAGGTAGAATAGACTTAATGAGCCTAGAATTAGCAAAGATAGAAGATAAGAAGGCTGGAGTTGAAATATCTGCAACAGATCAAATACCTAGACCACCAAAACGGACCGGTAACTTGGTTTGATCCCATGACCTGTTTGTAAATTTTATGTTCAAAATTTTTTCCAGAGTCGAATGAATATTATTATCCAATTCTTGACATACATTTTTAAATTTCCAAACAGTGCAGCATCTAAGGAGGTAGATGAAATTTGGCATCCAAAAACAATGACGAAGAAAAACGAGACTGATGTGCGGACCAACTTTATAAAGGTTTGTGGAAAGTAAAGAAAATGTCTCCACTTTTTTAGAAAAAGAAACAGGGATTGCTTCATCAAGAATGGGACAACCGAGTAGAACTAAATTTGCTTTATTACAAATACGTATTCCTGAGGTTAAGGATTCAAATCTATCTAATAAACCTATCAATTTGGGAAATGTTATCAAAAAAGTAAAGTTCGCATTTATTAGAATTGAGAACTAAACCAATTTTTTTAAACTCTGAAATTATGACTTCTAAGTCATGTAAAACATCCGATGTTTTACCTCCTAAAGTACCATCATCCAAATACCAAATATTTAATTCTGAAGTTAGCTCTTTAATAAATCGATGAATAGAGAGACTGAAAATGGCTGGTCCTAATGGATCACCTTGTTGACATCCTACTAAAGATTCAATCACGTTACTATTATAGAATAAATTAGATTGAAAAGCGTAACATTGCTAGATCTATGGGTAAAGATCTTGGATGATATCCTTGACGATAGAAAGGAGTGCGTCTCTTTCGATAGAGTTAAATGCATTTTTGACGTCAATTTTAAGAATTACCTCAGCATCAAATTAGTTTGTAATATACGATCTAATTGAATGAACTGCTGCTTCACAACCACCTTTTATTCCAAATCCTAATTGGATAGGATGGAAAAGAGTAGATAACGTATCTTTACATGGAGACTACATAATTTAGAAGTTAGGCGTCTAAATGTTGAACCAATAGCGATTGGACGAATACCTCCATCTTTTTTGAAAGTGCACAAAGAGAGGCGCCATAAAGAAATGATCTTATTTCTGAATTTACGTTACCTAAAAGCATTAGAACTTTTTCGGAATTCTGAAAACCTGAGTTTGCTTGTTCAATTGGACAGTTCAGTCCAGGACCAGGTTTGATTTGATATGCATATGCATATGCTGCTTTTTCTGCACCCTGATGACCTTTATCATAAAATACCAAAAGTTTTATTAGAAGTATTGCAACAGTGACGCTATTACTCCTGAGTGTACATTGCAAAGCAGTAAAATTATTATTTACTTATCATCAAATGAAAATCTTACGCCATGAACGATATGTTAATTAGAAACGATTTTGCAAAAAACTGTACACGTCAGGCGTTGAGTGTACGATTTACTGCAAAAAAAATTTTGACAGGTGCACTCAGAAAAAAACATTCTCGTAGGCAAGAAAAATCGGGCTTAAATTTAAACTTGCACGTTCATAATTTTGGCCCAAGAATTGGTCATTCTTGGGTTTTAAGAATGTTCATTCTTCTTGTCAAATTTAAGAATGGATCATTCTTGATTTTAAGAATGTTTATTCTACTTGCCGAATTTAAGAATGGGTAATTCTTGATTTTAAGAATGTTTATTCTACTTGCCAAATTTAAGAATGGGCAATTCCCGATATCGAGAATGTTGATTCTATTTATCTAATTTAAGAACGGGTCATTCTTAATTTTAAGAATTTTGATTCTTCTTGACAAATTCAAGAATGCGTCGTTCTAATTTTAAGAACTTTTACTATTTTTACGAATTTTAGAAAGGAATGCTTGAATTAAAGGAGTTTTAAAATATGAAGTTATTTAACATACGTGCTTTTATTAAAAGTAGGCAAATACAGTACTAAAAGTAAAAATTTGACAACGTCATATCACATTCTTTTGTTGAGTAGCTCACTATAATTAATAATAATAAGTTCAATAAAACATGATATTAGAAATAATAAAGTTCGCTGTAAAACGCAATAAAAAAATATTTGAGAAATTATTGTATAATTACATACTAAAGTTCACTTTAAAACGATAATAGGTTTTTTCTTCAGACCAAAAGTAAATTGAAATGTGTATCTATTATTTTACTATAAAAATAAACTTATCACAAAAACCTACACAGTCCAATACAGTTTTAATACATTTAGTTGCTAATTATAACAGTCACTTGATCTATCCTTTTTTATTGTTGAAAATAAGGATAAGTGTTAAGACGTTGAGTTAATGCTTGATTTCCAATTTTTTTTTGTTGCTTTTCCTACAAATCCTGCACTTTGGTTTATTTTCTTTCCATGGGAATAATTGGCCGAAATTTACATCAATCTAAAAAACATTAACAAAATAGTTACATAGTTCTACAGATATCACAAGAATTTACCAAAATTGAACACTTTTAATGTTTCAATAATGACCACTCGTCTATAAGTTGATCAATACTTTTATTTTTATATTCCTTTAGACGATAATTCGTGGTGTCTCTCCATTTTACGCAGATTTCTTCCCAGAAAACGGTCGCATCCGCGTATTTCAGCCACGCTTTTGTTTTGTTACATTCTTCCAAATAACTTATATCTACATCCGCTAAAATGGATGATTTGTAATAAGATAGATACAACATTAAAAGTGTAATAGATAATCAAAATTATTTCTTTACCTTCTTCGTTACTATGATTTGTTACAGAAACAACGGGTTTCGCACGTTCCTTCCTTTTTATAAGTCCTTTATTTACCATTTGATGCTTAATATTTCGAAGTTTGTCGTATAATTTTCCCTTCGGATTGCCATCAAATTTACGGGGAACGTAATAAATTTGCTAGAATTAACATTTATGAATATAATTTTTGTTTGTGACCATGATTCATTATTCTGTGGACATGCGTTTTTCTCGCAAATGATTAACGAAAACGGTGTTGTGTAAAAAATTAGGTGATAAATAAAAAATAATTTTGAAACTCCACTGTTCACATTTATTTTTTATTCCTTCTCTAATTTTCCGAGAAGATTCGGCAGAACGCAATACTTTTTAATTTTTATTAATCGTTGGCGAGTAAAATGCATGTCCTATGATAAATAAATTACGGCGTTCCAGATACCCGCAAACTTACTTTTCGTTCGGATGGAAATAAACTCTCAATTTGTACGTTTCTAACGACTGGTCATTCTGTTCATCGACTAATTGCATTGCATTAGTATCATCATCGTCACACTAAACCACTTGTAACGTTATCTAGTTCATAATTTGCTTATTACGAAAAATTATCAGAAATTCACTTTACGAAAACAATACCGAAAGCACACACCGTAATATGTACTTTGCTATTGCAAGCAGAGCGAGGAATGTGTTTTTTTAAAATTTTAACAGTTCAGCTAACTGAAAGGCTGCGCCCGTTGCCGAACAATTGCCGGCAATAAAAAATATTCCCCGAACTTTTCCTTCAAATTTTAGTTAAGACCCGATCCCCTAACTGTTAACAGTTGTAAAATCAGCACGTTTTCACTTTTATTGCAGTATCGAACTTAACGGTACTTTCCAAAGTAACCGTTACAAAACAGCGTATCTAATCTTATTATGTTATGTATGAGATTTTTTGATATTAATAATATTTACTTTATTAATAAAGCGTTTTTTCAAATTTTATTGCGACCATGTTCAAAATGTATCCTTCTAGTAACTTCTATAAAGAAACAATATTTCGAAGAGTCGAAGTGACTATAAATTTAGAAAAAAAAATAAGTACATAATAGATGCAAATTTTGTTGCTGTTTATTAACTAAAACACGTGCTACAAACAAATTTTTTATGACTAAAAACAAGAAGCAGATAACATTATATTTTATGCTTCTGAAATGAGTAAACAAAATGCAATGTTAGCCGCCAGAATTGATTAAAAACTTTTAAAGTAGACTGATGTTTTAAACAGGCATAGAAAATCTAAAAATTAATTCTCACAATTATACAATTAATACACTGACGGAAGTAGAACATATTTTATATTGTTTTTATCGGCAGCCAGATTGATTGTTCAATACGAGAACTAACTGCATTAAATTATTGTAAATGTCACCTTATCATAACGTTACTCCTGTCCACATCCTTAATAAATAATTAATATTATAGTTTGGGCGTTAATCAGATAAATACTTATATTTATTTATCGATTTCAATTTTTTATCAAGAATTACAAACGTAAAATCAATTTATTAATACAGTTGTTGTATTAACAATATTTATACGGATGAAGTTATTATTACCTTAGGCCCCTTGCCCCTTGCCCCAAACAATACCCCCCACTGCCGTCGATACAAAATAAGAATCCGTTAGGCTTGGTTTAATATTGGACGTGTTAAATTTAAGCACAAACGTGCTTAAAAGCAAGAACTCAACCATTCTCAAAGTTAGAAGCGGATTCTTGATAAATTCTTTGGTGGCATTTTTTTCAGTGTGAGATTTACGTAGGATTACTTGTAATAAAATTACCAAATACAGTTCCAGATTACGTATTTAATGGAAAAAAAAGTAATTTTGGTTTACGTATGCTTGTAAGAGTTCCTGCTGGACACAATATGTCTCTTGATTGTCGCAAATTTAAAATTAATAAGTGAAAACAATAAGCAATACTTAATAGCTGTTTATAATACTCTGAATACGCGATGACCAATTAGAATTTAGTAACGTATTGCAAAGTTAAGTAACTTTCTTAATCTACATCATCTAACTGATACCACACCCACAGGTCTCATTGTAAGAGCCCGTTGGCAGGTATTTGCATATTTCACAATGTTATCTTTATTCATATGAATGCCGAACCAAAGAAAAGTGCAAATAAATGATGCGCTTTTTTGCAGTAGTACTTAGGAGTATAATTTAATTCAATCAAATGAATAAAATATTATTGGGAAATTAGATCAGTGGTAGGTGACTTGTATTAAGTTCTTGGATGTTTACATAAGCACGCCGCCGTTTAAAAACTACAATATTTTACAGCAGTATTGTCGATATAAAAATCGTTTTATTGAATATTATCTTTGAAAGAAATTTGAGAGGTCAGACGATTCGCTATTTTAACGTGAAAAAGTATAGATAATAAAAAAATATATTGAATTTAGATGACATAACAATAAAACCCAATTATATGAAAAACAAGAAGTATTTTCTTGAATATTTTGATAAAAAAGTTGCTAAACCTGCGGCTTAAAAAGGAAAGTAACCTATTTACAGAGCAAACGAGTCGACCCAAAAAAATTGTCGTCTGCAAATTCAAAGCTAATCGAATGGGCGGACACAAAGGCTATAAATAAATGTTACTGAAATGAAAGTTTATGATATCAATTTCATATTGTTTTAATGTTCATAAATTGTAAACTAACAAGTTACTGGTTGTTAGCTAGAAATTTCGTTTTTAGTACAGTAAAACCTCGATAGAACGGACCTCTATTTAACGGACTTCGGATATAACGGACGAAAAATCCGGTCAAATGTAAAAAAATTAAAAACGTCCTGTTAATATTATTCATGCTTAAATTCAAGTGTCGCCGCATGTAAACAATTTTTAGTGGCCATGATAATCACGTCATACGTCTAGCACTAGAATTTGAGACATAATGTTCGTAGACTGCAGCAACGTCACTTCATGACAAGTGTCCGAAGACAATTAAATAGAATTTTGTTTGTGCTTTGTATTTTTTATTTATATCTCTATACAGTGTATTTTAAAAAAAAAATTTTGATTTATTTTAAACCTATTTTTATATAACGGACTTTTGGTTTTAACGGACACCCTCTCCCCCCAATTAGTCCGTTATATCGAGGTTTTACTGTATTTACAAAATATTTCGTCAGTTAATAAAACTAATATACGAGTATTTCATTGCAACAGATTATGCAGTTTCTACGTAGGATTCCGAATTCGTCCCTATGTCGCCGTATTGCCGTATTCCCAAGTCCAAACTGGGTCGTTTCACCGATGCGAATCCCAGTTCGAAACCACGTAGGATCTACGCAGGCTAGCCTGGTTCATTTCTGAGTAGCGCGCAAACGCATCTTTATATTTTTTTGGAATATTTTTGGAAGTTTCCTAAAATAATAAAGCATTCGTAAAAAAATTATTACTTTTGAGTTAAATCAAATTTAAATAAACCACAAATTTATTTATGACTTTCCAACAATAGATAATGCGGTTTACCACCCTATAATCGACCCGTAAAACTGAACGAGACAGTTTTTCGGTTGTTACCAGACCAGCATTCTTAACTTAAGTTTAGTGACTGTCATAAATGATCAATCAAGTACCCTAAATCAATACCATTGTTCGGTGAATTGGTCTACTTATATCGTAAATCATTTAAAAAAATACATTCTAATACGGAAATAGCTTTATTTAATAAGCACAAATTAATAAAATTATTTCAATTACATTAAATTGCGTGAAAATATTTTACTACTATATTTTACAACTAGTAATTAAGATAAAGTCAAAATTTTATCTGACTTCAAAAAAAAAATGTTTTCTTGTTTTTATGTTCCTTAATAATATAAAATTACTTATGCAATTTATGAGAATTAACAAAGGCGGTAAAACTTAACTCGCCCTGTTTATAAGAAATTGCTTTTTCTTTTTTTCATTTATTTCAAGATACAGGTTTTAATATTATAAACCATGTAGGTGCTGTTGTTAGTACTTTAGTACTTGAAGCTATATTTTGTCTTTCACTGTCAAGTTACATAATTGCACTTTATAAAAACTGTATCGCTTCCTTGTGCGAGGGATGACGAAATAAATATGACCTTTAAAAATTAAAAAATTACTAATGAAACCGGTATTTCAATTTTATAGCTAAAAATTGTTACATCGTGATTCATTTCAAAAATGCAAGTTGAACTTCAGTATTCAACGGTTTGTATTAGTTGATTGCTTTTTGCAACAATTTTGTTGACATTTACTTGCGTTTTGTCTTTCTTTTGTATTCACTTCCTAATATTCTCTAGAAGTGTTTGTTGATTAGCTGTGTTGAAACAATTATTGCAACATGATTTACACTTTCACATTAAAAAATTTTAAAAAAACTTGATTATATGATTAAATTAATTTCTATAGTAGTTTATGACTGTTTTGAATTTAATTTATGATCTACAATATTATATGGGACTTAATTAATAGGCGTGTAATTTACATTTTCAAACTGAATGTTAAATATTTTTTCCTAAATATGATTTATCCAAACAAAAAAGTTAAATTAACTATTAATAATATTAATAAATTAATAACTACCTAATTATATACAAAATTGTGCTGAGTAAAAATTATGTAGACCTTCCGAAAATCGTCTTATTTTTACTGACTGTCAGAAATGTATATCCACTATTAATCTACAAATCAAGAATTCAACATCCTACGGTCAATGTAAACTTACATAATATGAAGAAGAATTGTAATTTTAATTACAAGAAAGGAACAAAACCGCAACTTTCATTATCATCACCGATAACAAAACTGCCCACACCTGTTACTTAAATTGCATTATCTTTCAAATATAATTAGCAAAGGAAACTTTCCATCTACAATTATATTGACCGAATTTTAAAAACTATTATAGTAATTTATTATACCTTTTTCGGGGACACCGTTAGCCGTTGTCTGCTGTCCCATATGCCCATTCGAGATTGTTATTTTATATAACTGGGCTCATAAAAATAAATCGAACCATTTTTCATTCATTTTTATAGATGAATGATTTTTACATTCCTGATTGAGAAATAACGCAGTAAAATTGTGTCCAACCCACTCTCATTGTATAGAGTTAATTTCACAATTTGCAGCAAATTAAGAAGAAATATTGACCTCGTTTACCGGACATCAAGCAGGAGATCAGACAACGCCTGCAATGTAACTCGTTGACTACATAAACCGCCAAAAGCGTATCGTGTTCACTACGGATGCTTTTTCTGTTAAGGACGTTAAAAAGCTCTGAACTAATTATAAAAACAATTTTTTCCTAAGATCCATATAGCGAAATAAACGGTTAATTGTGTTAATTCATTCGTTCTAATTAATTCTAATTAATGCAAAAATATATTTCAATGATTTGTAAATTACTTCATTACGTACAAGTTTGGCAAATCTATGCGCTTATCGTACAGATAAGGCTAAACCCCGATTCTCAATGACGTGTTTAGTGTCGTATGCTCTTCATGTACGTTCCACTCACATATTCATTTTTTATGTAATGGTTTTTAGAGGCTATTCAACTGATAACCAAGTAGGCTTAACTTGCAACCACTAATATCATTTAATTTTATTGACAAATTGCAAAACATTTCTTTCATGCGTTGGGTTTAATCACATTCAAAATCAGGAGGACAGCATTAACATAAAAGAGTAAGTTGCTAGTCGCGAGCTGGATTCATATAGGAGGGTTTTTTGAACAGTTTTGGGCCTAACATAGAAACAATTATTTTTTTGGTCAAATGTAATTTAATTTTTCACCTTTAACCTATTTTTTACCAAGGTCAGAATAAATTCAAAAACATAATTTTTAAATATAAACTATTTATCAGTAAGCTTCTAAGAATACAAGAAACTACTTTTTTTGTTTTAAAGTTTTGGATTTAAAAAACAATACATGGTGCATTTTTGCCCCTCCCTGGTATAATCCATTTAAAAAAGCATTAAAAAAATCTAAAATTTTTTGTTTAAAAATTTGTTTATTACTACAAAAGAAGGTATTAGCAATAGTTCTTCCTATAAAACACTAAATTATAGTAAAAAAACCAAATGGATACAAAGATACAAATTTCAACATAATCTTACCCTTAACTGTACTTACACAAAGGTGTTCCGTTTTGAATCCATGAAAATTAAGTGTGAGATAGAACTTTAAATTTTGAAACAAAAAGTTCATATAAAATTCATAATAAAATGCTTCCTAAGGGAGTTACTTGCCTTTAAAGGAATCCTTGTAAAATCGGCTATTAGTTATATGTAATTTGTTATATGTAAGTTTATAATCTTATTTTTTCAGCTGTCTGACTAGAAATGTGAATTACCTATGCTTAAATTTAGGAGAAAAAATATCTTTGAATTAGAATTAATTTAATCTAAAGAAGCTGTTCAAAGTGAGAACCATTTTGGTTAATGCATAGTTGGGTTCTACGAATCAGTGAACGTCTTACGATAAACAAAATGTTCTAGTGTAATATTCCGTGCAGCATTTAAAATCCTCTGTATTAACAGTATTAACAGGTATAACACACACCAAGTCTTTAATGTAGCCCCAAATTAAAAAAATCATGTGAGTAATATCTGGGGAGCAAGGCGATCAGGCCACAGGACCACCCCTCCCGATCCAGTATTCTCCATAATTTGTGTTTAATCAATTTCGGACAGAAAAAGTGTGCTGGATACCCATCAAGTTGGAAGTAGAGGTGATTTCTAAAGCCGCGTCCAGACTTATCGGAAACAATGTTATTAACAAAGTTATTTTACATGTTATCAAAATTTCGACGAAGAGCAACAAGTTATTTTTTTCATCCTTTTAGTGCATCTCACAACAGCTTTACTAGTTTAACAATAAGTTCACTTTTGTAAACGTTTCTCATCACATTTGTAAGATCAAAATGATAGGTTTCCTTATGATAACCTTTTTTTCATCCTTTATAGACAGCGAATCGAAGTGTTTGTTAAATATTATATTAATATTATTTTTATATAAAAATCCGAATTTTTCTCTACCGTTCCTGTAATGTCAGAAAATGTTCTGTTTCGTTTCGCTTTGTGTTGTTCGCGGAATTTCGTACAATTTACACACTTTCACTTTCATATCACTGTTTCTAAAGGCAGCTAGGGCATTTGCAATTTGGTAGGGTTGGTATTGAAATAGTTTTGTTTGCTTTTTTAACTTGTTTTTGACGCTGTCTGGAAATAATTATTTATCGAAAGGTAGTTAGTTAGGCATGTAACTAAATATTATATGAAGATGTAAGAATTAAAAAACGGCTTTTTCATTAGTCGTCACTTGGTGACCAGAAATAAAGCTTTGCGTTTTATTAGTGACTAGTTTGTGGCCATATATGGAGAAAGAGATGAATTTTTGTTCCATCTCTTGCCACCCCACTTAAAATAGTATATTGTTTTATTTGGATTTAAAATGTCACTTTTCTGAGAGCAAATTTTGTGTTTACGAGACGCAGCATCAGTGCAGTCGAGCGAATACAAAATTGCGAGTCAAGAAAGTAATGAAACATGCTGTTTTTCTCCAGGCAACAAACAATACACAACTAAGTACAAATTATACAAATGCCAAAGTACTGATACGAGGGGCGGTCTTTATATTGCCGGGGTGATGAAAAACAGGTACCCATGATTGATATTGGGACAATGCTTTCTGTTGAAGCATTGTGAATATCGCAACAAAAGTGGTCCAAGTAGATTCTGTTTAAAATTGAAACAGTTTGTCTTTCAGGGTAGTTATTCTCGAGTTCATGTGATGCGATGTTTTTGTAAGATCTCATCACACAACGATCCCATCACATAACAAATTCGTATTCTTGAATCAATGAGATCTTGATGCGATCCAAATGAACATAGTTGCAGCTTTTCATGTGATATTTCCACCAATCAAGCGGCCGGCGCGACGGTTTAGATTTCGTTATTTATAAGGCCGCGCATCTTTTAAATAAGTAAATTTTCACTAACGACGCAGCGAATATGAAAAAAGTAAGTTGGAACTCATGGCAAAACAAATCCAGTTGCAAACGAAAATTCTAGATCATTTAAGAGAGCTGTGGAGTAAAAAATAATCTTTATTTTTATTAATAAAAAATTCGGTTACATTTGAACGATTGGAATCACCGTAACGTCTTCTAAAATAATTTTCGATAATTCGACGTTGTAAATGCCGTCCAGCAACGAGATCTGGATTTATTCTTCGATTAGCAGCACCTTCATGATTCGGTTCATCATTATTGTTGACATATATTCCAAAATCTACGTTATCCAAATTCGTATTTGTTACCAACCAGTTCACATAAAAATAATAAAACTCACAGCACAAAATACAAATAAAATACGGAGGTTGTAAATGGACGTCTGGTCATTCTTTGCATAAAAGATGACGTTTCTATTTATTTCAGTTCTCCAAGACAACCGAAAACCTCGCCAACTGCAATGTACCGTGCTCAGTTAGGCGGCCGCTTGCATGTCGAAGGGCCGTTTAGGTAACATATTATCTTCTGGTTCTGGTACATTATGATGTATGCACATATTATGGAAAATTACACAAGTGTTTATTATTTTTGCGGCTACTTGCGGTGAATAATGTAGTACACGATCTTTTAATAAACATCTGAATCGGTTTTTTAATATTCCATTGCACCTTTCAATAATACTACAAACGCTTGTAAGAACGTCATTGAAATGTTCGTCGGGCGTATTCGGTGCTGGTGGATTTTCAAGTGGAGTCATCAGCCAAGGTCTTAATAGATATCCGGAATCTCCCAAAAGGAACAGCAAATTTTCTTCATTATGCCGATAATATATGTGCGTCGTGGCTACTTCCCGGAAATCTAGCTTTAACGTTCATAATTCGCAAATTTTCGTCAGTAATTAATTGCACATTGATCGAATGATAATTCTTCCTATTTACGTATACATGTTCCGGACGATCCGGATCTCCTCTCGCCGGACGCACAATAGCTACGTGCGTGCAATCAATCACCCCAATAATTCCTGGAAAGTTGAATCTTTCAAAGAACCTTCTCCTTCTCCTTCTCCAATTCACCTACATTTTGAGGAAAATGAACTCAGGTGTTGAAGATAGCCGGTTGCAGAAGAGCGTCACAGACCTCATGGATGCATCTACTAACACTCGACTGACTGACCCCTGTATAGATATTAGTGCCAGTCATCTCTTGGTAACTTCTGAACCCAAAAAATTTTAAGGCCACAAGAACCTTGTTTTGCACAGACAAAGCTGAAGCTCTAGACGGAGGTGCAATGTGGGGTGTTACAATTTGAATAACTTGATAAATTTTCGCTCAGATAATTCAAATTCATTACGCCCTTGAACAAAAGCTCTTGGGGGCTCATTTGCTTGCTCTTCTGCGTCTATGACGTCCCCAAGAACTTGATGAAGCCAGAATAAATCTTCCGCAACCATTAAATAATTAATTAATAATTGTTGAACTATTTACTTATCTCAATTAACACACACGAAATACAAAACGATATTTTTCTAGAACTGTCAGTTTTGATGAGAACGTTGTGATCACAAAAATTTGTGATGGATGCGACGTTCCACTGAAAAACGTGTGATGCGATCGGTCTCACGATTCAATAATACGCTATTACTATCAAACACTTATCTTGTTTTGGTTGTGCATTCGATGACAATTTTGAAACCTAGAGATGTACTAAATTGATCCATGCATAAAATGGAGTTATCTGGTTCTTGCAGTAACCCGACGATATCTTGGTGAAGAGACAACAAATTTTATTTTGCTTTCAAATTCGTGTTTCGTTAGAAATCGTCTATAACATGTAGCTACTCACGGGCATCTTTATTTCATCACCCTTTCATCACAACAGACTAGAGCAACAACAAAATTTTACTTTTTAATATAGTTCCTTTGCTTTTGAATACAGGTAAGACACCGTTTTAATAACATCTTTAATCCGATTCGAAAATATTAAGTTGGTTTGTCCGCAAAATGGCCCTCAACAACTTCTATAAGTTCGTCATTGTCTCTAAATTTTGTCCCCTTTTAATATTAGCCAAATGTATTTGTAAAACTACTATTACTATTTCTCCATCAAATTACAATGGAAAACATTAGAGCAAATGTTTGACAGTTACTAAAAAACATTACTTCATATTGGGGAAATAAAATAGAAAAACATTACTGTAATCCAAACCACATTCCTTAACAATAAATTAAATAAACTAGACTATAGCCAATAAAACAGTTTCACAATACTTGTCGGGGTCCATTTCAATAAAATTGCGATTATTTATCTTATTTAATAGAAGCAAATGTTAAGCGAAAAAATTGTTTCCGTTTAATATGTTCGTTTTTGTTCGGCTTCATCATTCAAGAAATCTCTAGATTATGTTTTCTATCGAATCAAGTCAAAAATTTTGTATTTTAAATTCTGCTTTCAATTCACGTCACGGCAAATAAGTCTTGGCAAAATGCTCTATTTTGTTTTTTTTGACATTAAAATGCGGAAATTAATTTGCTCGTAAAAATCTTGGTGCAAAAAATTCTAAAGATCAACGGTGTATCGACGCAAATAAATGAAAAACAAAATATCCAAATATTAATATTCGTAAGGGAAATGAAATCAAGGATTGAATGCATTTTGTTATAATTAATTAATTCGCCAAAATTAAAAGGCAAGTCTCGAGGTCTCCTTAATTTATATTTCCTTTCCTACTGTTTCCTAGATGGTAGAATCTATCGTCATGATTGCATTAATTATCTCACATGCATCCTGTGAAAGTAAATACAGTCTGAAACGTTCAAATTTATTCATCAACGAACAATACGATCATTGTCAGTGTCACTATTTTGTGTGAACACCTCTCGCGAAAGGAGCTCTAATAATTGCTTCATCCCAATAAAAGTTGCATTAATACGTAGAAATGGTAATTACGAGGACCATTAAATATGTTATGCAAAGTTACTGATGCTGATCCAAAGAATGCCGTTATTTGATGCAAGGACGCAAATTTAACCTACTAAACGCAAATGGCCTTCTGAGCCTTGGAGAGAGTTGTATGTCTGGTCTACACATAATAAGATGCAAAATTTCTTCATCTGCCGTTTTCTCATTTTCCGTTATTCTTCAAAATTTTGGCAAATTGATTTGACAAATTTAAAATAAAAAAACTGAAAATAAAATCATCAAATGGTGTCGTCCTTGGACGTAGCGAATTTCAGCATGAACATATTATTAATTAGTTATGATAACCAACTGAAATGATACATTTAAGAGTAATCGCCTTGAGTATCGCATTAAACCAAGGCGATTAGAAAGTAAAAACTATTTTTTTTTGTTATATAAATTTTGGTTGCAATTCACGTTATTACGGTTGACCATGAATACGAAATTTGAGGCTTTCGTGTGTTAAGGAATAAGGAAACTTGTTCTTATTCATCATCTGTAACGGTTTCACTTTACAGTTTCTGCATTTTTTTCAAATAATGGGGACACCTCCCACAATCTCCAAATTCCAAGTCTTTATGGGGGGTGGCTCAGAATTTTTATTAGTAAAACTTTCTCAGGTTCATATCTTGAAGGTTTGGAAATAGTACTTGACATTATACTAATTTCATTGACTACAATCACATGTTAGCTGACATTTTTGCTAGTTGAGGTAGATGTGAATTTCTTGTTTGCTTATGTTTCAAGGCGTTACATTTAGAAAACACCAGTTTTTCTCTGAATTTGGGCAGTTACTAACAGTATACTATACAATCTGATTTCACACATTTCTTAAATCCGGAATTAAATTAACTTTTTTTAACGTTCTGGTAAAGTTAATGGTAAATTCTTTACGCATTGTCAAAAGTTTGTTATTTTTAAAAATCAACTTAATTTTTTATTGTGCAGGAATGGATCAATGACTTGATAATATGCAAGTAAGTTAAAAATGCAATAAATTACATGGTCAAATTCTATTTAAACTTTTTAACAATTTAAAATTCCCCTACTAGTTACTCGAATCACATGAAATATAGTATTATTGGAAAAAATAAAAACCTCGGCCTACAAAAAGATGTTGCTTATAGAGTGAATTCTGCCGCCTAGATTTACCTTACCTATGGAGAGTGCCATTATTTTAAATTTTGAACTCTATACAATTTTATTTAGACCTAATTGAAATAACTGAAATCTTACAGTTAACTAACTGAAAATTTTCAAAACGCTTCAATAACCTTTTTTAGAAATTCAAAATTTTCTATTACAATTTTTGAGTGGCACAATCATATTTAATCTCGAAAACAAGCCTTGAAAAATTAAAGTTTTGTTTGTTTTCCAACACATTCATACTTTTTACATTGCTAAACCTAAATTTAAATACCAAGAAAGATTTATTATTAGTTTCATTATATAAAACATTCAGCTTAAAAATTTACCGTTTTCAAATTATCATAATGCTTCAAAAAAATTATTTTTAAACTATTTACGTATATAACAAAGATAACAGAAAATATTGTTGTTAATCAAAGTACTGTAAACAAGACAGTTTAATTTTCTATCCTAGGACTGAAAAGTAAACTTTTTTATTCATTAATAAATTAATAAATAAAGTAAATCACTAAATTATATTTAGATTGATGTTCAATGAGCTTGACGATAGGCCCTAATTTTAAAAGTGCGTTTTTAAGGGGGTCGGGTACGCTAGTCAGCTTCCAGAAGGATCAATATATTACATAAGTATACTTTTTTCGAGAACCGTTCAACGGATTTCAACCGGATGTTGCGCACATTTAATTTTAAGTCTTTCTGCGCTATGCAAAAAAAAATCATACTGTAGAATTTTTTTGAGCATATTCCAGAAATTATTTTTTAAATTTCTCTATTCAATCGCTTTAGATATCTATATATTTTACCACACAAAAAAAATCCGTCTTGTAGAAAAATGTACCTAAGTTGAAATAAGTCTATTTTTCAGAAGAATCGAAAAACTAACTGAGTGTTCTGTGTAAATCGCACGACTATCTCTGTCTTTGTCCTCAAATTTGGGACACTTCTGGTTATCGTAAAACTATCGGAATATAATAGTTTTGCTCAGAAAATAATGCAGTTATGTTAAATGTGCAAAAAAACGGCTTCTGAATTTAACCGTTCAAAAAAATGTATTGTATGGTAGCCGAAACTTTTGTCAGTGTCACTGTCGAAAATTCAAAGTTGGATTTTTAGTTTATTTCTATTCCCCTTCGCCATATTTCTTGAGCTTCCAATATCTTGCACTTATACTCACAAATATAGCAAATAATAACAGTATTTGTTTGCAATTCCGAGTATGCACAAAAGTCTAATTGCCCATTCAATGATAATATTATGACAGCAGACGCCGCCTATGCGATTTTGTGTTCTCGGAATCCGTAAAAATTAAACGGTTTACAGCTTCTCGGTAGATTGTAAATATCTTGCTAGAATTAGTTTTTTTTTTAACTTTTTTGTTAAACTGAAGACAAAACTACGAAGCATAGTGGTGAATTTACCACTGTTCTAAATTATAAAACGTTAACCCATTTTGGCGTACCTTGTAAGTTAGTAGAATTTTCTATTAATTGCACCCTCTTTAAGCAACTACAGACCTTACAAAAATTGCGATTTTGCAAATTTTAAAAATCACCACTTAAGACAAATACTTTACGTTGGTAATACAGAAAATGTAACTCAGTGCAGTACATCATAAAAAAGTTATTTAAATTCACAAAACGCAAAATATTCACGCAGTTTTTGCTACTATAACGCAGCCTTAAGTAGGTACAAAAACTATATAGTTCCGAAAGTCCAACTTTCAGCAAGAGATCTCGGAGGGTTTGGAATTTTTCCGTTTCATTTTTCGAGATTGGTACTCAGTCCACTCGCCATTCGTCATTGAGGTGTAATTAATGACGCTTTCCCTAAAATATCGGAACGTTTGGGGGAAGTAACAAGTCTTGTACTACACACTACACCACTAACGTCAGTAAGGTTTGCACAAATTCAGTAACCTGTATGCGAGTCAAGTTGTGCAGTTAATAACCGACACTGGCTGCAACTCACACCTCATCACCTAACGGAAGACAAAAATTAAAAAGAAGTAAGAGCTAAGATAGGATCGAATGTAATACCTAATTTGATCGAACAAAATCATTAACACAGAAGGACCACGTAATTGTAAATAGCGATCTGCCAGCAGAACCGAATTGTCATGTCCAACTATCCTGACGGAAGCGGCTTCCATTAGGACAACTAATTGAAGGGTCTGTCTTTAAGCTTTAATTGAACTCTTATGCATTTTCGGAAAATATCCCGTAGACCAGCTTGGAATTTATCAGTTGTGAAATATTGAAATTCTGTGATATTATGTTGTCATATTTAAAACTACCGTTTTAGTTCTTCCAGCTACGAGAGTACTAATCTTAGAACAGAGAGTGGGAGGAAGGAGCATTATGCAAGGTTGCAGTGGAACGGGATGGTTCATGCAAATGGCGGATCTTTGTCAGTGGCGTATCGAATAGGATTTCCATCGCATATTTTACGCCTGCAAGCAAAACTTTTTTCGTCGTCATTCATTCTAAACCGTAGTACGTTAATGCAAAAAGAATAACAGTGACGGCAAAAAATTTTGCTCATGGATGTAAGTACAAAAATGCGAATACATGGTTTGAAACTGTAAAGTCAACAAGGACAAAATTAATAGTCTCAGAAAAAAAATGCTGTTACAAAGCTTATATACATTTATTGGCCCTTAAAAAGTACAATTTTATTAGAAAAAGTTCTAATACTTTCTTGGTACGACAAGTTTCGACATAAGAAATGTATCCGAGTCTCTATATAACAAAAACAGATACTCTTAATTAATAGAAATCTATGATTGAGTAAATCATAAGTCCCACAATTTACATCTAAAAACACTTTTGAAGTATCAACTTTATTAAAAGTTCGCAAAAAACCTTTTGTTTAGAAATTCTGTTTGAAATTATTTGCTCCTGTCTGAATTTTTTTCTATTTCTAAACACAATAAGACAACACTGGCCATTTGGGAACCGTCACCAAAGTCCGCGCCACCCCCAAAATTCACATAGCTATGATACTTAATTCCATCATATTCCACATGCTGACGAATTGCTACTTCATCAAAAACTAATGAACAAATTAGTTGCTTATCAGAATTCTGAACTTTAATTTTTAGAAAATCAAAAGATTCAGTAGTAAAACCAGGTTGAGTACCATTTGCATAAAGTTTTAGGATGAGGCAAGCAATTTTGAAATTTTTCTCTCACATATGTATACGCTTTAGGTGAAAAAAAATGTAGAGTTATTGCAAAAGCTCTAACAGGCTTCTCATCTTTCTTATTCACAGAGACATTTGTCGTCTTTTTGAAAAGACGTGTTATGAGCTCCTTATTTTCACCAAAAGTATCAACGAGGAGATTTTCATGTTCAGACATCATCAAATTCTTTTGCCTAAGTTCTGTTGTCATCATCCTGAGACTATCTATTTTTTGTTTTTGACACCAAGCACGTTTTTGTAATTTCTTTATTTGGCCGCTCTTTAATTTGTTCAGTGCTTCCAAGTTAGAAATTTTTTTCTTTATAATTTTTTTGCGAGGGCTCTCAGCTGTGGAGAGTCCTGATGTAGATGCAACAACTGTTGGCTCCTCTTGTACTTTCTGCATAGGTTTGCTAATTACTTCAGTAAAATGTCGCACCTACAATAACAACATAAATTAATAAACTGTAATATTATAATTAATAAACTAACATATTTCAATCTTTCAACAACAATAGTTGGTATAGCACTCAATTGCAATCGAACCTTCAGATTTGAGGACCGATCAAATGATTCTGGACTGAAATGCTGTGAACACAGGACACTGTTTTTCGTTGGTTTCCAATCCTCTTTGGTAATAATTTTCAACCAAGCGTTTAATTTTCTCTCATCTTGAAAATTTTATTTTTTTATTATAGGCCAAATTAAGTTAAAACTAGTTTATTTTCACTCATAAAACACAAAAAAATCAATATTAAAACTTTGTAATTTTGTTCAAGAATTACCCACGCACGCCAATGAACCGGTTTGTCAATATCAATGTCAACATAAACTCAAAATAATATTTTTGCCTGAATTTGAACCTAATTGAATTTTAAATAAAATAACAAACATTTACCGATTAAACGTGATCCCTCGAGAAGTAGTCTTGGGTGTTTTGGAGCAGCCACACGCAGCACAACTCACCATGTTACACAAATGTTTTAGTTCTAAGTTTCTTTCAACTATCAACTATTAACTATCACTAAAGTCTTAAAACCTATATATACACTATACTCTACTCGATCCACCACAAAAATTACAAACTAAGGTCTTTAAATCACAAAAAAACACTCAAAAACCACTTGGCAAACAAACGTCAGTCAAACATGGTTGATATAAATGGCCGACTTTGTTCCCCACCTGCCGTCCATAATCGGTAGCAAATGCTCCTTCCTCCCACTCTCTGTTCTAAGGTACTAATATATTAATTAATATAATCTTCATACCACAGATCGGGTGTTCAAAAAATTGAAACGTTAAAACGTATGTCTGTTCTTTTTTCATATTTTGGTTAAAATTGGCTTTTGACATATTAATTACAGTAAACAGAGTAGACCACTAATAACATCATCAAGGAAGCGCTGGAAATCGAACAAACCATTCAATTGTGTGTTTATTTTGTTTTTTTTGATTATTGACTTATTAAGTACAGTTGCAAAGTTTGAAGAATGGCGCGTTTAACTGAAAAACAACGAATAGAAATGTTGATGATGGTAGGATATGACGATAATACTCGAACACAAGCTAAAGTTTGCGAATTGTTCAATGATAAGTACCCGGAGAGACCTATTACACAATCAGTAGTTAGTAAGATAGAGAAAAAGTTTAGAGATTTTGGCCACGTAAGAGACAATTACAAAACCAACCATGTTACATTTCCAGTAAACACACAATTGAATATTTTGCTCGATTTACAAGAAAATCCTCACAAATCAAGTCGACAAGTAGCTGCAGAACAGTCAGTAAGTAAATCTTCTGTTCTAAAATATTTACACAAGAACAAATGGCACCTATACAAAGTACATTTTGTTCAGGAACTTATTGAAGAATGATCTCGACCGCAGATTAGAATTTTGCGAAATAATGATAGATAGATGCAATGCCAACCCGGAATTTTTACGTAAGATAGTTTTTTCCGACGAGGCAACATTTTGTTTGAATGGTTCGGTGAACAGACAAAATTTTTGATATTGGGCACCAGAAAACCCACATTGAAGAATGGAAAGTCATACACAATTCCCTCAGAAAGTAAACGTTTGCACCGAAATTGAGGGAACACTTAATTCTGAAAAATATTTAGACTTACTACAAAATGACATAATACCCAGTGTAAGTGCACTTTAGCTGAATAATGAGAACCCAAATATACCGGCAGATTCGATATGTTTCCAACAGGATGGAGCGCCCCCACACTATTCAAGAACAGTACGAGAATACCTTCATAATATTTTCCCAAATAGATGGATCGGAAAGAGAGGTTTTATCGCATGGCCAGCTAGGTCTCCAGATTTAACCCCATTAGATTTTTATCTATGGGGTTATCTGAAATCTAAAGTCTACTTAAATAAACCGGAAAATACTGATGAATTGAAGAATAGAATTATAGCCGAAATACAAAAAATCCAGCCACAAACGTTAACTGAAGTGTTACGAGAAATTGAATTTCGACTTGCCTATTGTCAGGAAGTTAATGGTCAACAGTTTGAACATTTAATTTGATTTGTTGTTCTATTTTTTTTATAAATTGGTCCTTTTCAGACCACAGAGTGAAATAAATTTTGTAGGATACAATCTAAGTTATTGATATCTTCAATCATAAATTTCTCGATAACTGTTGAGTTTGGGTATAGGACATGGTACATAAAAATAATTCGAATTCGATGCAGAATTCAAAAATGAAATAAAATAGGTATAAAAAGTAGGTATTTCCATTTGAAAAAATAAAGTTGATAGTCCTAACTTATTTTTGGGCCAGCCTTTGTACATGAATTTACCATCGACGTTTCCGAGCGTTTTTCCAAAAACGAAACCCATAAATTTTAAATAAATTTGTTCCAACCCACGCGTCCTCACTTAGAACAGTGATTTGCGGAGCTCATGTCTATTCCTATAATTCAACAAAACTATATTGTAAGTCTTTCTCGATGTTTCTCAGTTAAACGCACCATTCTTCAAACTTTGCAACTGTACTTGACAAGTGTCAACGATCAAAAATAAAAATAACCACACAATTAAATGTTGCGCTCGATTTCCAGCGCTTCCTTGATTTTATTAGTGGTATACTCTAATAAATATATCATAAATTTTTGAAATTTTAGAACTAATTATTTCGAAAACTTTCCTCTTTAAGGTCATACGAATTTGACATTTCTGTACTCAGAAAAATATGCTGCATCCAAATTCGTAAAAAATATTGACGACGTCATAGGGCGAAAACAAAAGACGATCGTAAAATTATAAATATCAAAAAAGATACAGTTTTAAAAACAAAAATCGACGTGTTCGAGCGTTTTTCCAAAAACCAAACCCATGAATTTTAAATGAATTTATTCCAACGCACACGTCCTCACTGTATAATACAACAAGTAAAATCGAGATTATCGATAATCGCATGAGTTGGGATACGAAACATGTCAAAAATTAATTTCACGACTCAAAGAGGAGTGAAATTATTTGACAACATGTTGAGTACATCAATTTATGCAATTATCAATAATCACGATTCCACTAATTGTTTTCGTCAGATTATTTATCACGAATCAACAATTTAATACTTTTTCGGACAAAATGTAATTCTCAGAGTCGCAAAACTCGGTAAATTGGACCCAAATATATTTGTGAGACTTCACAGTGTTACACGGTTTATGATTTTGTATCTTTTCATCAATATTGTTTAACGAACAATCACCGAAACGCGCCATTTTTTGTAACTTTGACATTTCAGTTGACAGCAGGGTACACTAGATTTGCGGAGCAGCATGCGGGATTACTACTTATTAATCTTTCTCCAGTGCTGATTATCATTTATTAAGCGGTCGCTAGGATAGGGGAAAATAGCACTATGAGTGGTATAATCATAGTAACAAGCAGAACTGAAACTGTGGTTTTATTTCATTTTGAGTAGGCTTCAAAATTCTATGGAAATTATTTCACCAAAAAGTTCTAATGGAAGTTAATTGTTACACACCCGGGTCCTATATGAAATTTTGGTGCAAGCATACAAATTAATGTTATAGCAACTTGTAAAAATAAAATCATAAAGCCATCCGCACAACATATCCATCGAAAAACTTGCATAATTAACAACTAAAAAGCAGTTCACTCCAGTTTAATTGACATTTAAAAATAAAAACTGTACCTATGTAACTGGTGGTGAAAATAATTCAAGTCGATCAAACGGTTATATAAACAGATTTAAACTTTTGGAACGACGTTATGGTTGAACTGCAATCGTTTTAAAGAATCAGAACAGTTGACTTGCGTAATTGTTAACCCAGCCAGATTATGTGCAGATATTCTCTAATCGATGTAATGTAAAAATTTGGCAATCAGGTGTTGCAAGTAAGACATCGCATAACATCTGTCAATTACAACGCCTATCTCAAAATAAGTATTACTTCGCACAGAACCTTAAGTTGAAGCAATCTGCAGACAAAAAAAAATTGTTTCTTGTTGCCGATAAACGACATAATGTGAATAGCCTCTTGATTGTGCCAAGATCATGTTGTAAGATCTCGGAAGTTTCCAAAAATATTTTTATGTGACCCCTGAACCTCTCCATCACAGCAAGTTTCCTTTTTTTTTAAAAATTTCTACTAATTTGAATTTGTCAAAGTAGAAGTTCAAGTTTGAATTCTTTTAATGCATTCTTTTTGAGTAGGTGATATTTTAGCTTTTTATCACCTTCACCTATATATTACATATGTATAGATGTAAACGGCGTGAAAAATCGTAATGAACTGTAACAAAATAGAAATCAGGGCAATTAACATGTAGCTTTTCGACAATTAATCTAATTTTATCGATAAGCGAGCGGTTTAAGGCCGAAATTTATTATCAAATTAAGTAGTCGATTAGGTAATCAAGTTAATTACGCAATTTAATAATGTGAGCGATTGTTAGTTATAAATAACGCAATTTGCATTATGGGCTATACCTACCTACTCCTTTTAATATTTGTATTGAACTGCATGTCATACTTATACAAACAATGCGTTAATTGCAAAATGCGTGTTGCCTTGAATTGTTACATATCTCTTTCGAATATATCTCGATAACTGTGAATTTTGACAATTAATATTAAGCGCAACCTATCATGGAATAAGTAATTAATTTTAAAATAACACAACCGAAATGTAAATGAAATGTGTATGTTTCATTGCAGTTGGAAAATCCAGGTATAGTTGACCCTCGTCAATGGTCTGCATGGTAAATTCAGGTTGATGACCACCTCAATTTTGTTTTACTATTTCTGCTTATTAATGGCATTAATTTATTGACATTCTAAATTAATTTATACTTACCTAATACACAGTCTACGAATTAATTTTAGAACACATTCACTGAACTGAAACTTGACCTTTATCCTTCTTCTATATACAGGGTGAGTCGGGAGGAGTGGACCAAACTTTATAAGTGTATTGTACATGTTAAAATAATATAAAAATACTCATATCGATACCTTAAAGCATAATAATGCTATGTCCACTTTTTACAATGTTGATGAATCGAAAAACAAACAAGGACCTGTTTAAAACTGATTGTTATTTTTAAAGGTGGTATTATTTTTTTTATATTACAATTTATCCTTAGAATGTCTACAAAAAATTTCAGTCCAAAAAAATTAGGAGTACTCTTTTATATTTCATTCCAATTACTGTAATACAAAAATTTACAAATTTTCATTTGTTTGCAAACTATAAAGATTTGTATCTAGCGTTCTACTTGTATCGCGCATACTTTTTACGGATGAAGCAAAATTCACCCGTGACGGCATTAATAATACTCGCAACTGTCATGTACGGTCAGACGAAAATTCCCACGCAACAGTCGAAAGCAATTTTCCTACGGCGCTATTCGAAACTAATATACTACATTGTACAATTTAGTAGATTCGAAAATGTTTCATATTTTTACGCGTGCGAACATGGATATTTTGCATTATCAAGTGTGCAGTTTTATAAATTTTTACAGTTGTCATAAATGTTGACGCCTGTTACAAAATTTATTATAAACATTTTTAAAAACTCCACGAAAATTCCGACCGATTCCGACAAACCCAACTAGTTTTTCCATTTATGTTATAGTTGTAATATTTGTTCTTTTAACCAAAATTTGAGGTTGTTGAGATTGTAGGTGAGTTTTAATAAAAAGTCAAAACAAGTTTGGTTTTTTTTTTGCGTGGTAAGAAAAATAGTGTTCATAACTCGATCGAAAGTGGGATATCGTGTTGCTCGTATACTTGAATCACTCGGCTACGCTTCGCTTCGCCTCGTTCATCAAAGTTTACACTCGCCGATATCATCCACTTTCGACTCTCGTTATGAAATAAAACGTCCACTGGTTATTATTTTTCTCTTTGTCAGACTTTGATATAAAAATCAAAAGCAAAATTTTTACCCAATTTTTGAAGAAGCGCTACTCTTCAGGGAGGTATATTAAGATATAAGTTCATTTTCCAGCAGGTATAGCTCAAATTTTGGTACCTCACCTATAGAGTTGTGTTGCATATAAATCAATAACAATTAGATAAAATACCGTTCTTCATATTAGAATCAACATACCTAAGTTCACTATCGAAAAATTGTACAACGGAAATTGCACAGTGGATTTGAATTTGATAATAAGGATCTTTCATACCAATAGCAATAAAATTTGTCTGATATGAATCCTAAAAACAAATATTTGAAATAAAGATTAGCTAAATCGAAAAAACATTAACGCTCGAAAAATTAAAGCACGATCATTGCACGTATCTGATTGTTGTAGAAGTGATTCATTAAAATTTGAGTTATTGGGGCAGTCTTGCAATAATTTTCGTTTGGCAGATTTATAATAAATTGCTCATTTCACAATTGGGGTGAAGTATTGAATTTATCTGAAGTGATGTAATTAGTGCAACCTTGAGAGTCACTCATTAATAACTAGTTAGTAAATAAAATAAATACCCTTTCTAACATCACCATTAAACCCAAAACGTATCCTATAAATTCGTAATTACTTCAAATAAAATAATTCGAGTTTTGAATACGCGAGTTAAAAACTTAACAAGAGCAATCTAAATTCTTTATTTTTTCCAGCTCAATCAACTAATCAAACAACTAAACGAACTGGACAACTTAATTTTGCGTTAAATGCCTAATTGAACGCAATTTAAAATCAAAAATCATTCTCGAAATTAATTATTTATTGAATTCACACAATTAAACGCAATTGCTTGGTGAACGGTTACAACAGTGATTTAAATCTGCGTAAAACAGATTCAGCTAAAGCCTTTTACTTTCTATAATTCCGCAACAAAAGCTAACTATGTAACATCCTCCGAAGAATTTTAAATAAAATGTCGATTGTTGTTAACTTTCTTCGGTGTAACTGAAATACTTGTTTTTAGGACGATATATAGAAGTAATGAATTTAAAGAATTCATAATAAAAAGTCAATTTTCACTTTGAAATAAACTTTCTTTCCGACGATTTTCACAATGTTTTGTTATTCTGACCTAATGGTACAAAGGCGCAAACATGGTGTCCGCATTATACGAATCCCGATTTTGATGGTTCCGTCTTTTACAGTCTTATTGACAGACTTCAATTTAATAAAAATTAAATTAGTAAATTATTCTGTTTCGAAACCTTTTATGGCAATATCATTTTGTAAACAATAATTTTATCAGAATATTAATTATTAATTAATATTAATTAGTTTTTATTAACATTAAAGTACACATGCCATTTTTCTTGGCGGCATATGAAATCTTGGACTTCTAGGCATTTATTTAATCGCGGACGAAAATTTTACAAGCACCGAATTTGTTTTCTAATTAATAAGACACTACCTCTCCAAGGCAAATACACAATGTGCGGTTGACCAGTAACTCATTTTTACAAAATGTCATATAAATAAACAAATGGCAAATCATAAAACAAATTAATTTCAATTCCAATAACTATTATGGTACAGTATTCTGAAAAGTGTCAGATCATTGTGGCCAACCCTGTATTAGTATGACTTCTTTATTGCGCTAAACGTGTACAAATTACAGTTTCCAATGTATCAATTTACCTTCTAAACATTAATTCATTGAATGGATACAAATAAAATTTCCATTCCATTCAAAATTCACAAATCGTCCTCAATAGCGCATCATGTGACTCAATAAGTAGTGTTACCTTTAACTCTTAAGTTGTTGATAATGAAATAATTACTAATTCGAGAATTAAAAGACATTCTCTTAATTGCTGACGTAAATTGAAGCTAATCTTACAAGAACAAACTGAAAGATTTCAGTTATTATACAGTTTCACATAATTCTTTAGAAACTGCAATGTGAATCACGAGACTGGAAGAAATTAAATTCCCCCCTTTCCGATATCACAAGACTCTGAGGGGTCTGGAAGCTCACTCTTTCTGAAAAAGGAAGACAGATCCCGTCCGTGATTTGTGTTAGAAAGAAGATGCGCGCTTAATTCAACAGATTTACGTCAAATGTTCATAATTATTTCAATTTATTGCGGTCGCATGATAAAATTCAGACCGAAGGAAATCACGACTATTTAATGAAACCTGTTTTTCAATCCTTTATTGTTTGTATTCGTTCTCTATAAATTGTGAAATAATTTTGGTAGACAATTTTAAACTGTGTTAACAAACCAATAAATTTACATTCCTAAAATGCCGTGAATGTTTCATTGAAGTTTGTAATTAATTTACAACAATTAACAGACGGTGATTAGGATTTTTTTCGGGATACACCTTTCTTAGAAAAACCAAGAGTTGATTGCGGTTTATGTTGCCTGAAACAATAACGATATTTCTTAAAATACGAGGAAAAGAAATTGCCGGGCTTTTAATATTTATTGTGTGCAGATATTTTCCGATTTAATTTAATGTAATTATTTCCAAGCATTAATTTTTCTGTTAGTCAAATATAATTTATGTACCAACAAAAGTTTTGTGATTAGATCTTAAAATTTCATAGGTTCATTTCAGAAACTATACATAGATTACTAAAACAATAAGTTTTATTCGGTTCTACGCCTTTCGGTTCCTAGTCCAAACTCTTTCAATACCCGGTAATAACTTTCGTTCCGACTAGCCCACTGCATTGTTTGCTTTAAGGCGATTGCACTCGGAGAAATGAAACCGAATTTTTAGTTTTCGTTATTATTGTTCTGCACGTACTCGGACGTATAGATGACGTGGATTCACAACGACCGGTAGAAGGTCGCGTTGCAGTACGCGCGCTTATCACTATGTTTACCTTAGTGTTCATAAATAATATCCGATGATAGTCACTTAGATTATTTGTCGTCTTCGTTTAGCATGTTTTCCTATTTTTCTTCTTTCTCCAATTCGGAATCAATTCTAAATTAATTCTCTACTGTTCGTTTGCCACAATATTTTCAACTAGATAATACAGGAATGTTCATGTTTTATATGTAATCCTTTTCCTGCAGCTTTAGAAGCTCAGCGAGATAATGATTGTAATAAAAATTATGCAACGGTTTTTGCATGTTATCTTTAAAAAATCGTTCATCCCGAAAAATCTTTTCAAAGAGCAAGCCTTTTGGTGTCCATAATATAAAGTAACAATATGCCGTTATAAGTTCGTTATAACTTTTGTACCTTATAAATTGGCTCGTTATAAACGAAAGTTCGTAATAAGCGGGTTCGTTATAGGCGAACATTACTGTACATCATTCAGATGTGCTTCACTTCAAAAACTTACTGAAGCTAACATTCATAACATTTCATTTTCAAATAATTTTCTTCTTGCAGTTGTTTTCTGCAAAGATTTATCATCTTCCCTTTTGCGCTTCTAGTTCTTCTGCACCGCTACTATACGAGTTGGTTCTCTCATGGCTAAATTGCGCGTATGCCTTGGATGAACTAACTCTAGCAAAATACATTCCAAATAGAAACTGCATAGTTTTTCTTTCATTTTTGAAATCCAAAAGTCGCTTCTCTTCAGAATATATTCTACTTTCATATCAAAATGTAGTAGTATAATGAGGAATAATACACCAACGTCTGATTACAATCAAGAATCATAACTAACTTCCTTAAAAAAAAACCTTTCAAAATCATGACAAAAAAATAAAAGTTGCTATTTCAAAACAAAAACAAAACAATACACCTATCCCCCGATTTACACGGAAGATTGATTCCTCAGAAAACCGTGTAAAACGGAATTTTGGCATCCATACCACAAAATAACCAAAGTCTTTACCAGTCACATGTAATTGACCCCGCACTTGAAAATAATAATTGTGCGTCCTTTTCAATCGGAACTGTCCCGATTTTAATTCCATATAAACCAATTTTTTTGTTTCGATTGCTTGTAATGGCGTTAAATTTCTACAGATGTACGGACACTTTATTTCGACTAATTCGTTTTCACCTACAAGACCATCTAGTGTTGCACCAAGGTAGCATTCATTTTCATCCACAAATAATCCATAAGGCTCTATCACTTGTTGAATGAATTCGGAAAACTCTCTGATTGCCGTCGGTTCATGTTGAATCCCATAGGCAGTGCTGGCTGATGAAAAAGTTTTGAGCATTCCCCGTGCCGTTTTAACCGGATCAATTGTAGACGTAAGCTTGCAAATTTTTCCAAAAACTGAAGCCGTGATTCTTTTGCGTCGTTCTTGAGTCCATAAAACTGATTCTCTCTGGTCTTTAGTATTTTCCATTAATTCCTTGATTTGCCTTTTGGTTTTCTGTAAACCTTCAAGAAAATCATTTCTCTGTCTAGACAACTCTTCATCGGTAATATCTTGTACATCTCCATAATCTTCGTCGGGTCCTTGAGAGTATACGTTTCTTTTGTTTCGACTTTCTGCTCGTTTTTTACCAAATAGCTTTCGTCTACATTGAAGACGAGCGGCAGTTTCTTTTCTCAGTTTTATAAACTTTTTAGTGTGTTGTCCGGGACTTTTGCCAGGTAGATTTCTATGTAAAGTAGAGTGGTATTCAGCTCCTTGATTGAAAGAAATGCCAGCAGCATGGCATCGCAATGTATGTTCCACTGAAAAAAAAAAGTAGTAAATAAAACTACAATTGTACAAATTTTTACCACAAATTGTATTAAAAATACGACTAGTTACAAATTGTATCATTTTTTTCTAAACAATTGTAGTAACTTGGTTGTAGCTACATTTACAATAATTTGTGGCATATAGTACTAACGTGTATAGCGAGATTTTCGACAAATATAATAGTAAAGTGTACTACACAGTCATTGCAAAATTTACTAAAATAAAGACTAATGTGTTCCAAATCTTTACAGTAAAAAGTATAAGATTTTATACTAAAAATTACTATTTTAGAGATTAAATTTTGCGACAAAAAAGAGAAACAGTTACCATATACACATATCTTTTTCTATTATTATTGCCGTTATTTTTACTACAGGTTTTGCAGCATATTTTGCAACAATTAACAGACTTCTGCGCCTAATTAATGTAGTAAAAAGTAATATGTATATTCGTTGCAAAATACTACATTTTTTATGAATCACAATTTACTACTTTTTTTTGGAATGGAATTAGTGGTAAAATGAACCAGGTAAAATGAAACGCAAGAATTAATTATAACAGGATTGTTTCTTATATATTTTAAACAACATCTACAGTAATAATACAAGTAAATACAAAAAGAGCTTTTACTTACAAATTATGTTCCTTGTTCATAACAATTTTTAAAATTTTTTAACACTTATTACAAATCACAAACATTTTAAAAAACACATTCTTTAAAACATTGTCAAATACACAAATTACATTTTAAAAACATAAGGGAAAAATTTAATAAATTAAATAAACAAAAAGAGCATGGATAATACATAACTTACAATTGTAACACATTTAACAACAATATTTAATAGAAACGAAAGTTTTTTCATTCATTTTCTTTTTTAAGCATGTTATGTAATCATGTAAATCGTTAAATAATATAATTTTATTTGCCACCTTGCTAGTAAATTGGAATTAATTCCTTGAGATCTTCTCGAACAAGATTGAGTAAGGTCTGTTTGTCGACTTCGTTTACTGTAAAACAAATTTCATAATTAATAGTTACTGTCAAATAAAACGCGGTAAAACAATAGAGGTATGTTGCAACGATGGACTTTATGAATACTTTATTAATGAATAGTAAAAACTGTTTCGATAGTACTTACCGTCAAAGCTCACCCTCAACCGGTCTAACAAGCCCCAGCTTTCTAAGGTTGTCTTAACGAAGTCATCCATACCTAACTCACACGAAATCACAACGCAAAACTAATAATTATTAATAAACTTATCGCACTTATAGTCAGTAAGTTAAGACTTTATTAATTTCACTTTACTAACTAATTATAATTAAAAAGATTGATACAAAATTATGCGTATTAAAAAGAAGTTGTTCGTAAGCTCTCGAAAGAATGAATGACCGTTTTTAATCAGTTTGTTTATATTGCGAGGTTGTTTATCACTCCAATTGCTGGAAGGCGCTCTTCACCGGCTCCACCGACCAGCCACAACATCCTCCTTCACGCATATCGACTACACACTGTTTCGGATGTATAATATAAATAAATAAATGCAAAATCAGCAGAAATTCACAACTCTTATCTGTAAACCGCAATATAATCAATATTGATTAAAGCCCAATTTTCCGTGGCATTAACCTATTAACTCCAATGACGGTAGCGTTCTAGTGTTAAAGGCGTATTTTGTGTGACTTAATACTGTTTGGGTCAGAAGTCCAAATATCCGTTATACACGGCTTGTAAAACAGACAATGAGAGCAAAATCTCAAAAAATAGTTTTGTTACGATATTTTTCCCTTGTATCATATTTCCTAGCGGGGTGCGATCAGTGTAAATTATTTTATTGTCGGCAATTTTTCGGCAACGGGCCGCGTCCGCAAATCTGTTCCTTCGCTCTCGATCACTTTCAATAAAATACATTCGGCAAGCACGTGCCAACAATTATGAATTTGTATTGGCCAGAAATTTTCGAAAAATATGCAACAATTGTAGTGACGTTAATCCATTTATTTTATAGTAAAACTCACTCAAAATATAATGTAAGTTGCAACAATCTTATAGCAAATATTAAAACAAAAGTAATACCATAATTGTTTTGAAAAAGTAATACACTTTGTAGATAAGATTGCTACAAAGTTTTCACTACAAATGTTTTAAAAATTGTATTACAATTTTAAGTAACAAATGCTCTCTTTGTAGCAAAAATTGTTACAAAATATGTGCTACATTATTGTAGTAATTTGTAACATACGATTTTTTTCAGTGTCCCCTCCTTTGGAAAAATCAATTCTTTTTCCCTCGATAAATTTTGCAATAATGCTGATATAACATTCAGCATTATTGTTTGTCATATTATTTATCAAACTTCCACTGTTATATATTAATCGATTAGCGTGGGACATAATATCATTGTAGAAACCGCACTGTTTTAGGTCTGGAATCAAATTTACTTCAGTGCCTTTGGTTCCTTTACAAAAATATTTATCACATCGACTATGATCTCCGAATACATGTGATATGCTGTTTTCAATATCCATCTTAAGATTAATAACCTTGTGTTGAAAAGTAGCATCTATACTTGATGGCACAGTCAACAGCTACCCTCAGTCTTTGGAGATTATGTTTCAAAGATAATCTTAAATTTGTTTCCACGATTTGTTCTTTTGAGCTAAATTTTTTTGTAGCCAATTGTTTGAGGTTGTTGCAATAGTTTCTTAGTAGGTGATTGGCGCATTCCATTTTTTGAATTTCAAGTTTCCCCAACCCCGTAGGGTCGTAGGTCAACAAATACAGGTAGCTCTCGGTTTACGCCGCAGTTCCGTTCTTACAAAAGCCGGCGCAAATCGAATCGGCGTAAAGTGAACCCATATTTACAGTGATGTATAGGGTTAGGTTCTACATAAGTGAAAAAAAGCAAATAATTTTGCTTATTAATACAATATAATGCAAAATACATATATTATAAACTTAATTTTTAAAATGTATTTTATGATAAAATAAAGTAAAATGTTTTTCTTAAAAACTATTAAGAAAAACAAATGAAATTTCAAAGTTTCGGATCTCTTACATTTTTTGGAAAAAAGAATTCACAACGTCGCGGCTCAGTCTAACGGGGAGAATCGGTGAATTACCCAATTATTACACGGCGAAACGGTGAATTTCACAGCGGCGTTATTGTGAATCGGCGTAAATTGAGCCGGCGTAAACCGAGGGCTACCTGTACTAATATGTACTAATAAATAAACGTAAAACACAACCCCGTCTTAAATAAATATTTTTTGTTTATACAACTTCAAAACAAATTTATTGGTCTTAAAAATGTGAAACTTTAATATTAAAAGCAGACTCTTTTTATTATGACTGATTGCAAAAGATTAAAACGATGCACAAATTTGGACCAGTGTAAGTCCGATGACATACTGGCGCGGTTGCGGTTTGCGGTAGCAAGTGACCTTCATGCCGCTTTTCTGAAACACATTGATTCAAATGTGAGGTGTCACACTTGCCGTAATGTAAACAAGAACCGCGTCTTGTCGCGGTCAAGCGTTGCAGCGTGTTTACAAACAAAACGAAACCGCGTGTGTGACATCGATTTGCGGTTATAAACATTATAATCTTTGTTTATAAACGCAACCGCAAACCGCAAAGTATGACACCCCACTAAGACTTTTGCTAAACATTCAAATTCTCTGAAAGCGATAAGGAAAAAATAAATACTCGATAACCAACACGGTCGGTCGATTCGCCAGACAGAATAACGTATACAAGGATGGAGTTACACATTTCTCGGTTAAAATTCGCTTTACAAGAAAGTTTTGTCTAGAAATTATGGCAGTTATAGCGAACAAAAAAATTTCAAATTTTAGCAACGTATTATGGGCATGTTGAAGAAAGGTTCGTTCGAAATCCTGTCTTTAAATAAAAAAAATTAAAGTCAGAATAGCGTAATAAAGTAGAGCAAATAATTTCGCGATTTTCTGATTTTTTTTCTGAATGTCACCCTCAAACTAAACTAGTTTTATCATAATATATTTTTTTTAGAAAAATTTATTTGTTATTTAAGCCATATTTCTTCAGCAAAGAACCGTTCAATAAATTAATGCTTCATTTCTCTCGGCGAGAATCTCCTTAAGGGGGAACTCACGCGTTATAAAACATAGCAGAATTATGGTTGTTTTTGAAAGGAATTGCGGCAAAACCAAACAATCGAACGCCAAGAAAAAAATTGGAGACCCGTAACAAGACCAACTGAAGGCCGCTATCCGATAAAAATTGTATATAACATGATAGTTTTCCCTACAAAAATTGTCAAAACTCCGAAAAAAACCGCTTTGTTTCAGACTCGTTTTTTGCAGCTGCTATTGTGATTTTTTCATAAGAAATTGGTTTGCGGCTTTAATCTATCTTTTAACAATAATTCTGAATTAATTTGATTAACTCATCTTTATTATCCTGTTGACAATTCCAGCTAGAAAGTGCATTTGCATTGTCTTAAAATACGCTACGTGAATATTCCGTCTCTCATTTTCGCACTTTGTCGATTCGCGCTTTGCAAGTCGCTGTTATCGACAGTTTATGCCGGAGTTAATGTGGGTGTTATTAATATCAACATATGACTGATTCATCATCAGACGTAAAATGTACAAACATGCACTATTAATTTGTAAATTCTGAGATCATGGAAAGGTGACTGGATTTGCATCCGTTCTCGTCATCAATCACACATATAAATATGGGTAATTCTACAATAGAATAAAACCCCAATATTACATTTTTATATTCGTGGGATGGCGTACTCGTAGAGATTACGTACTGTTAGATGTTCTAACACGTGCTTTTATTTTAAAAAATAATTCAGGCCCCTCTTGTGACTCTATTTACAGATGCAATTTGAGCATTTGCGAATTTGCATAAAGGTAATTCAAGTATTCTGGCTTATGATAAAACAGCTTATAACACTGATTGATAAGTTTCGTTTGACGAATATCGATATATTTTAAATAATCTTGCATATCGTCGGTGAAGAACTGTTACCTCATAAGTCGCACTATGAAGAACTCGACAAATTTTTAAGAAATGACCGACATATTTTTCTGAATTTCATGCATGTCTTCACAAAGCAATAACGGACAAGAGCCCTGGATTTCATACAAAAAGGTTCATCGGTAGAAAAAGGAATATTGAATGTAGAAGACAGTTGTTTCCTAGATGCAAAAAATCGAAAATGGACTCTGCTGGTGAGGCTGATGAAGACTATGGCGACGTGGAAGAAATATTGGACAATGAAGAATTAGCTAGAAGAAAAAATATTTTCTTAAGATTGCTTAAGAAAAGTAAGGAAGAAATTTTAGAAATTGCAGAGAAAACTATAGCACAAAGAGAATCAGCATTATGGTTTGAAGAGAGGAAAAAAAGGATTACCGCTTCCGTGTTTGGTAAAATTTGCAAGCTGAGACAGACAACAGATCCCAATAAAACCGCCAAAAGTCTCCTAAAAGATTTTTCATCCCGGAGCACCGCTTATGGAATTGAATATGAGCCTATAGCAGTAATCGAGTTTTCAGCATACTTACAGACAGCTATAGAACCGTGTGGATTCTATATTGATGAAGAGGAAAGTTATCTTGGAGCTACTCCAGATGGGCTTGTTGGTACACAAGGCCTTATTGAAGTTAAATGTCCCTACAGCTGCAGAACATTAACACCAAAAGAGGCCATATTAACCAAAAAAATTACGTATGCCATACTGGAAAATGAACAAATGCATTTAAAGAAAAATCATGATTATTTTTACCAGGTGCAAGGACAGTTACACATCACCAAACGCGACTTCTGTTTTTTTGTTGTGTGGACACCGAAGGGTTTGATTTTTGAAAAAATTCAACGAGACGATCAATTTTTCGAAAACAGCATACGCCCTAAACTTCGGGATTTTTATTTTAATCATTTGTTGTCCCATATTATAAAATTACCTCAATATTGTGTCTAAATATTTAATATTTATTACATAGGTACTGTAGGATATTATACATGTGAAAAAACATTGTAAACAAATAATAATCGCTCGTACTTGCAAGGCTTTTAATTTTTTTTTATATTGTATCAACTTATCAGGTTCGTTTATATTATTTTAGTCGCCAATCAGTAAACATAAACCATAAAACTCCAGTTACAGTTAGCCACTCCAAATGTAGTACCCTTCGAAGCTAAATCAATCTCAGTAATACTTCGGTTACCTATTCAACTTTATTTCGCATAAAAATTACCATACGCGGAGTAAAATGTAGACAAATTAAAATTAAAATTAAAAATTATGCTAGCTGAAAAATGGGAGATCCCCCTTAAGATTATTAATCTAGGCAAATTGGACGAAAAAAAACAGCAACTATTCATTTTTCGGGAATGGGTCTCTCAGTAAGATTAAACATTTTTTCTCGCCCACTAAAAGGCTACTAGGATGAACAAATAGTATACAGTCGATTTCGCTTAAGGGAGACGCCGGTTAAGAGGGGCAGCCACTTATTTGGGACAAATCTATAAAAACGAAAACCAAACTATTAAAGTAATACGTAATTTAAACGCTTCATTGGGACAATATTTCGCTTAATAGAGACACAGCATACGTTTGGCTGCTTACAGGTGACCCGTCGAATGCAGTTTAATCATATTCCACGTAAACTATATACAGTCAGTGTTTTTAGTGATATAACTCACACGACTACGCGCTATTAGTTTTTGATTTTTTAGTTTGTTGTAGTGAATTTCGTTAAACAGATTATTTTTTCTTTTGCTGTTAGTTTTTGCATAGATTTTAAACTATATCATTTTTGAATAGAGCATGAAGAGGCCTTTCAAATGAGGTATCACAAGCCCCTACTTTCTATTTAAAAATTTGAGGGTTGTAACTGTCACTCGAAGGGGCTTGCGGTTAGAGGTGAAATTTTCACGTTACAGGATATCATGTGATAGACTAAAAATGACGTGTTTTGGAATTTTTTTCAATATGCACAATAATTGAAATAATGAATTTATTCCAGTTGGCTGGCGCTCCCTGTATGTACTTACGTCTATTACGGCCACCGAAATGTGCGCGATTTTTTTTAGCAACTTGATTTTTGTTTCATATCATAGGCGTCCTAATAAAAATCAGCCAAATGTCAATATTATTTTGTTTATGACGAATATTATTTCACGAAAGTCACTGGATAAAGCCAGATTTAATCTATGGAAAAATAGGGATATTTGTGTCAGGTAGCGTGCACATTTCGGCAGCCGCAATAGTACTTACAATTTTATGTTAGAATTTATTTTCATTTTTCTTGTAACTATTACTAAAAAATTTAAATTTTATATGAAATCCGATTAAGAGGGGCAGCCGCTTAATGGGGACAAAATGCCATTTCCCGATGTGTTTCCATTAAGCGGAATCGACTGTATATAGTACATTAAAATATTTTCCATAAAATTCTGCATAAAAAAGGTTTACGGAGTTTATTTTCCTTAAGTTTGAACACCAATCATTGACAATTGTTGCGAGAATTCTATGGGGAATAAACTTTGGTTGTTACGCACATTATGTTCGCACATATCGTTGCAACGGTCAACTCACACGTAATGGTCCGGTTCTTGCAGTTACGTACCGAGTTGGTTAGTCCAATAGGACGCCACTGGTTCTTTTTACAAAAATTTAAAGTATGATAATTACACGACGCAGAACCGACGGCAGACGGAAAACCAGAAACGTCCACATCTATGGGAAATATGCCACAAGGGAAATACTTGAAAATTGAGATTACTATGTTTCTTTGGGTGGCGTAAAAATAAGTAACTTGCATTACGCTGATGACACTATCTTATTCGCAAATGACGCAGAAAATCTGGATAAATTAACGGTAAAGGTAGCAGAAGAGAGTAGTACTCTGGAGTCTAGATATAAATGAAGAAAAAACTAAGATTATATTGGTGGAGCGTAGAAACTACAATAGATCGAAAATAAGTCAAAAAAGACAGTGTCAAGTAGTTTCAAGTAGTCTTCAAGAAACCTGGGAAAATAGTGCCATAACAACTGAAACCAAAATACAAATAATAAAAACGCTTACTTTTCCTATAGCCCTCTATGGTTCCAAATCCTGCACACTAAAATCTACCGACAAGAAGAAAATAGACGCCTGAAAGTTTTGGTGCGAGAGGGGAATACTGGGTGTTCTCTGGACAGCTCGTAGAATTAACGAGTCGGTACGTGATTAAATAAATGAATCACAATGTCTGTCACAAACATTTGACGCATGTATTTTCAAATGAAAGGTTCACGAGAAAAACGATACAAGTCCATTTTTCTTCAAATTCAACTTTTAATACTATTTGGTAGAGAAATTTGTAAGCTTGCTAAATATACTCATGGATTTTATGAGAGAACAAGTAAAGTTTCGAACCTTACCTACGAGAAAACGAAAATGTGACTTATAGCGTTCTTCTCGTGTGCCCTTCAAATACTTCGGACACATATCAAAAAGTAGAATAAAGTAAAGGAAACGAGAATGAGACGTGGCTCCCTTCGACGTTGGTCAGACCAAATTGCCTATTGTCAACCAACCTGAAATGCTAAAGACAGAAGGAAATACAGAAAGATAATCAATGCAGTTGTAATAAGCCGCAGATGACATGCGATCACGACCCTTTTGTAAAGAATGAAACGAAGGACGTTTTAAATCAATGATGACTTCCTGAAAACCTTCACAATTTTTTATTTTACATAATTGAAACAAAATACGTTGAATTAAAGCTGATAAGTGGCTAAAATTAATTTACCGTTAGAACACGATTTCATTGACAGTCGTTTGTTGCTTGAAGATTCGTACCACACGTTCGTTTAGTCCTACATACGTGTCCACTATATTATTATTATTGGAGCTACAAAGTCGGTTAAATTAGCAAAGAATTAGGGCCAGTTGTAGAAACGAAGTTAACAGCGGTGTCAGCTAACAAAACGTTAACTAGATCTGATTGGCTGCCAGCACACTGCAGTTAGCCAATCAGATCTAGTTAACGCTCTGTTAGCTGACACCACTGTTAACTTCGTTTCTGCAACCGGCCCTTAGTATTTTTTCTGCTGTTTACCACAATGAAAGCAAAAAAACAATCGAACGTCAACTGTTAGAGATATTTATGAAAATAACATTTTTTTATGTGTAATGCCTTATACTTTTTTACATATTTCGAAGGAATATTTAATTTTCTTGAAAAACATCTTAATACACTAGTATCATTAAATTAACTACCTAGAAGTTACAGGTAATTTAAGTTTTTATTTCAAATAATTACAAAAATTGCGTAGGCAATGAAACAGTTGAAAATGGTATTTATTGAAACATTCCTTCCATGGCAAACTGAGAATGGAAGTTTAGATAAACAAATTTTATGACCAAGACATTATAATAGATGTTCGAAAATGCCACCCTCTTGGTCTACACATTTTTGGGCTCATTTTTTAACACTGCCTGCTGCTTTCAAAATTTTTTTACCATCCAATGCATTAATTATAGTTAAAATTTTATTCTCCGATTCATTAACTGTTGCATATCTCTCCTTATAAATTACATTCTTCACATACCCACACAGATAAAAATCCATAGGGGTTAAATCTGGCGAACGTGGTGGCCAACGCACGCGCGCATTAGTTCCTATACATTTATCAATGAATAATCTGTTCAAAAAATTGGTTGTTCCTTGATAATTATGGGCCGGTGCTCCATCTTGTTGAAAATAGATGTGTTGCCTTGAAATTAAATGCACTTTCTAGAAACAGTTACGCAGTTCATAAATTCTACTATCTCACTCCGGTCAAATAACCACGGTAAAAAAAATGGTCTAATAATTTTTGAAACTACAATTTCACGCCATATATGTATTTAGATTGAACTGTATTGGTACCTGCAATGGATTTTCACTGTCCCAATAATGATGTGTTTTTCTGTTGTACAGGGTGAGTCAAGTTTCACCGCCGGTGGTAAAATAGCCCTTCAAAATAATTTATCAATTCTCCTAAATTGCATGAGTAATTTTATATTATTAAGGAAAAAATTTTTTAATCAGGTAAAATTTTGGCTTTATCTCAATTAATACTAGTTGTTCAATTTATTAGTTTTTTTGATGTACGAACAGTAAAATATTTTCAGACAATTTAGTGTAATTGAAAGCATTTTACTAATTTGTGTTTATTAAATAAATCCATTTCTGTAGTAGAAGGTATTTTTTTAAATGATTTACGACATAAGTAAACCAATTTACCAGACAATGGTATTGATGTAGGATACTTGAAAGATTATTTATGATGGTCACTAAACTGAACTTAAGAATGCAGGTCTATCGGCAACTGAAAAGCTGCCTCGTCCAGTTTGATGGGTCGATCATAAACTTGTTAGGATGGTAAACCGCATTATCCATTGTTAGAAAGTCATAAGTAGAAGCATTTTTTGTGCTTTATCTTAAATTTGATATAACTCAAAAAGTAATATTTTTTTACGAATCAAATTGCAGATATTAATGCTACGAATAATTTAATAAATTTTAAAATAAAAAACCAAACAGAAATTTTAGCTAAAACTGTTTGTTTTGCTTTTTTAACTTCAAATAAAAATATTTTAGAAATTTTGTAGCACTAATCGAAAGCGTAAACTTCAACTGATACATGTAATTTGCATATTTTTCCCTAAATTTTCAATAGGTATTATGGCCGCGGTGGTAAAACTTGACTCACCCTGTGCATTCCAAAATTTGAGAAGTTCGATTCATCGGTCCACAGAAAATGAAACTCACTATTGAAGTATTGTTGGCCGTAACCTAAATACCAGTACCAAAAAATCAGTCTGTAATAAGTAAGTAATAAGGAACTGTTGCGTCCCCTTTTCTTTATATTTTAAAACAGACAGACATATCCCACTGTTATTTCCCTGTTCTTTGTACTCAAAAACATTTGCACGCTAAGTAAAAATTAAGCACTTGTTAAATAGTCTGACCCCCTGGAGTCGGACCTCAATAAATCTGTCATGTGTCAGTAGCGATATTCGACATTGTTCTGATAAGTGTTTTTGTAGAATTAATGGCATACATGTGTGTAGCCAGGGTGTAACCGACCCATTGCAGATGATTGTTTTTTACTTAAAAATCAGTGCCTCTGTAGCCTCCATACTGAACGGTTCACTCTTTGTACCTTTGCGACAGTATGAAATAATATTATAATCATCGAATAAGCAACCAGTACGGTTCATTCATTTATAAACATCAAATCGTTATAATACAACAGTGCTATTATAACCCTATACTGAAAGGTTCAATTATTGTCCCTTTACGACAGTATAGAAATAACTTGTACAGCGACGAACATTTATAATAAATTAGTCATAGTTATATTAACATCCGTAGTTTTATTTCCATCAAATCAAAATATCAGTTCCTCGCGTTTAAGTACTCGTGGAACGTGGGCATTTCCGAAAGATCAACTTTCAACAAAAAAGTTTAAATTATTGCTCACGCGTAAACATGGTCCTTCGAGCCGGATATAATAACTAGTGATTAATATTTTTAAAACAACAGTGAAACAATCTAATAAAATCAAGTGAAGTGTCGTAAAACTCATTCATCGATCACGGACAAAAGCAGCCGAGGATCGACAAGCAATATCTGGGTGGACAAAAGCAGCCGAACGGACACAAGCAGCCGCCGGCCAAGGCATCCACCTACTCAAGTACCGGGATACATCTAATCCCAAATCTTCATAAAGGCAAGTACGCTATTATAATCTCCAGTTTACTCCAAGTTTCAATCCTATCCTATTCAAGGTTGATTCTATTTACTAAAACAAGGTAAAAAAAAAATGGCGCTTATCAATAAAGAAGTCAATACGTTAGTACTCTCGCGCGGTATTATCAAAGGACACGTAACGCGAAGCACAAATTTTCTTAAAACTAACGACTTTGATACAATATCAGAGTTAGACGCACGAAGGGTGAAACTCGAAGAGTATTTTCAAAATTTTCAAAACGTTCAACTTCAATTAGAACTCGCGATTCAACAAGCAAATGATACGGCCATGGCGGAGTTGCAAGAAGCTGAGAAGGCTCAATTTGACAACAGCTACTACGAATGCCTTAAATTAATTTCGAAACAAATCGAACGATTGCGGCCAGCTCAACCTGTAGGTACGTCTAATATCGCGAGCGTCCCTCAAACAATCACAATCAGACACGCCAATTCCTTACAAAAACTTGAACTTCGTCCTTATGACGGCAATCCCCGAGAGTGGCACAGTTTTCAAGACTCCTTTCTTAAATTAGTTCATAACGATAAGCAAATTTCGCCTGTAGAAAAATTCCATCACCTTAAACAAGCGCTTCGCGGTGAATTGATTCATTTAATTGACGATCTTGATGCATCGGCAGAAAATTATGAGGTAGCTTGGGAGTTAATAAAGCAGCGGTGCCACAAACCTCGAAAAATAATTCAATCTCATTTAAAGGAATTGCTTGCACTACCTGAAATTACAAAACTGTCTGTCGGTAAAATAAGAACTCTAAAAGAAAAGGCGCAAATGCATGTCAACGCGTTAAAGGCATTAAAGGAACCCGTGGACAAATGGGATTCATTCCTCATTTATATAATTAGTCGAAAACTAGATAAAATCACGCGCAAGGCATGGGAAGAAACTTTAGAAGACGAGTGTAAGCCAAAATTTGCCGAATTAATTGCCTTTTTGAATACAAAGGAACGGGGCGACTTGGAAGAGTCGTGTCCCGAGACAGAGTCACATTTCAGGAATAAGTCGCAAAATCACAATCATCATAAGTCCGATAGGTCTAACCACTCGCGTGCTCAAACTTTTGTTAGTACTGCACAACTTTCGTGTACGTTTTGCGATAAAGACCACTTAATCTATGCTTGCGCGGAATTCCTAAAGCTCAATGCACACGAGAAGCTGGCCGCGGCTCGCGAAAAGCGCTTATGCGTTAATTGTCTACGCAACAATCACCATACTCTGAAATGTTTTGCACCAGGATGCAAACATTGCAAGCGTAAGCATCATTCCTTATTACATTTCTTTTCAAATTCAAACCAAGATCACTCTGACCAGTTAAACGAGTCGAGTCAAATCAAAGTGGCGCACGCCGCCACCTATAATGAAGACGTACTGTTAGGTACAGCGCGAATTCAAATTCAAGACAAATTTGGGGGAATGCATGAGTGCCGAGCCCTTTTGGACGGCTGTTCGCAACTCAATTTTATATCGGACAAGCTTGCAGATAAACTCAAGTTGTCCAAAGAGCATATAAATCTGCCAATTTCAGGCATAGGCAAGCGAACAACTAGCGCAAACTATCGCGTAGAAACCAAAATTCGTTCGCGAATTAACAATTTCGAACGAGAATTGTCTTTCGTGGCCTTACCAGCCATCACACAGTCTTTGCCAGCTTTCTTTATAAACAAAGCACTACTTCAAATTCCGAAAAATATTCCTCTCGCGGACCCGGAATTCAATAAGCCAGCGGAAATTGATTTATTAATAGGCGCGTCACTTTTTTACAAACTCTTAGACAATGGACAGATTGCATTACATAATGACTCTAAATTGACGCTACAAAAAACTCTATTAGGCTGGATTATCGCGGGTGAATTACCTACAGGCATATGCAATACGCAGCCTAAGGTATGCAACCTGACTACTTTAGATAATAGAAAATTAGAAAGCAACCTAAATCATTTTTTTGAGATAGAAGACCTTCCGCGTAAAAGACATTTGTCAGCGCAAGAGCAAGCATGCGAAAACTTTTACATTGAAAATACACGACGTGACACAACCGGACGTTACTATACTAGATTACCATTTAATGAAAATGTTGTTAAGCTAGGTAACTCGTATAGCATGGCACGCAAACGGTACGAAGCTGTCGAAAGAAAACACGGTAAAGACAAAAACTTACAACAACAGTACAACAGTTATTTACGCGAGTATCGCGATCTTGGCCACATGCGAGAAATCACAGAATTCGACAATCGCAATGAGGGTTACTACATCCCGCATCATGCGGTTATGACAAACAAAATTCGAGTAGTATATGACGCGTCCGCACTAGATTCAGCTGCAATGTCCCTAAATAAGGTACTACTAGTCGGACCAACAATTCAGGATGAACTAATTTTCATCATCATGCGTTTTCGCCTTCACAATATTGTACTCACTGCCGATATAAAGCAAATGTACCGGCAAATTAAAATCGATGATAGGGATACTAAATATCAAAAAATCTTATGGAGAGACGATCCAAGCGAAAAACTGCGCGTTTTCGAGCTAACCACCGTTACGCAAGGCACCGCGGTCGCGCCCTTCTTAGCTACCAGGACTCTTCATCAGCTTGCAGCTGATGAAGGGGGCAGGTTTCCCTTAGCAGCTGATTGCTTAAAAAATGATTTCTACGTTGATGACTTTTTATCAGGCACCCACACAATTTCTCAAGCGAGAGAATTAAAAAATCAACTCACAAATCTTTTGAAATTAGGAGGTTTTGAGCTCCATAAGTGGGCGTCAAACAAGCCGGAATTAGTAAACCATCAAGAAAATAATATAAGTTTAGACAATCAATCCAAAAAATTATTGGGCATTCACTGGGAATCAAATACAGATAAGATCAAGTATATAGTAAAACCGTTTGCCGACGAAAAGCGCGTAACAAAGCGCACAATTTTGTCCCAAGTTGCCCAACTATTTGATCCATTAGGGTTATTAGGCCCAGTAATCATAACGGCAAAATTAATTATGCAAGATCTGTGGAAGTTAAAAATAGACTGGGATGAAACAATTCCCCAAGAATTACATACGAAATGGATCAATTTTATAAAAAATTTAGAAGCAATCAATAAATTTCGCGTTGCAAGACAATTAATTGTATCATCGGCCACAAATGTGCAATTGCATGGCTTTTCTGATGCAAGCGAACAGGCCTATGGGGCTTGTGTTTACTTGCGATCAACCGATTCAAAAGGGCATAGCATGGTTCAATTAATTTGCGCAAAATCTCGGGTAGCACCTTTAAAGACAACATCAATTCCAAGGTTAGAATTATGCGCAGCACTGTTATTATCGGAATTAACTCAAAGGGTAAAAGAGGCACTCAAAATTTCTTATGAGAACGTTACATTAATTCAACGTAATCATTTTCAAGGCGAATTAAAATCTCTCAAGGAGGGTAAAAACCTTAACGCAAAAAGCAAAATTCTTTCCTTAAATCCTTTTCTCGACAAGGATGGCATTATTCGAGTCGGCGGTCGACTTACTCATGCAAAAATCAGTTGGTCAAAGCGACATCCCATCTTGCTACCGCGAAATGATCATGTGACCAAATTAATTATTCAAAATGAACATGCAAGGCTCTGGCATGCCGGAGTACAAGCTACGTTAAATTCAATTAGACAGCGATATTGGCCAATTGACGGAAAAAACACTACACGTTGTATAATAAACAAATGTATACGCTGCCGTAAATTAAATCCTAAAATACCCAATTATACAATGGGGCAGCTACCGACGAATCGTATTACTCAAGCTAGGCCATTTGAAAACGTCGGTATAGACTATTGTGGCCCATTCTATATAAAGGAAAAGAAATTCAGAAATAAACAAAGGCTTAAGGCATATGTGGCAGTATTTGTGTGCTTCGCAGTCAAAGCCGTTCATCTTGAGCTTGTCACCGACTTAACGACAGAAAATTGCTTGGCAGCAATAAAACGATTCGTTGCGCGCAGAGGGAAACCAAAAAACGTTTATTCTGATAATGCAACAACCTTTGTAGGCGCCAAAAGTGAATTGTTACAAATTCACGCGTTTTTTGTGGCAAATATGGCCAAGTTTGAGCATTTTGGTCAAAACGAGGGAATACAATGGCACTTCTCACCGCCACGATCACCACATTTTGGTGGGTTGTGGGAAGCGGCTGTAAAATCCTTTAAGCGCCATTTATATCGCACAGTCGGCGACGCATTGTTCACCTATGAACAGTTCAATACTTATATCATAACCATAGAATCAATTCTTAATTCTCGCCCGCTCACTTCAATCTCCTCTGATCCTAATGACCTCACAGCGTTAACGCCCTTGCATTTCCTAATTGGAGATTATGTAGCCAATATGCCTGAAAGGGATTATCGCGAGGTACCCACTAACCGTCTCTCAACGTGGGAGCACATCCAGAAAGTCAAGCAGCATTTCTGGCAGCGTTGGTACAAGGAGTATCTCAACGAGTTACGAACGCGCAGTAAATGGCACCAGGGAGATGGGCAACAAATTAAAATCGGCACACTTGTCACGATCAAAGAAGACAACGTACCACCGATGCATTGGAGCCTAGGGCGCATTGTAGCGGTCCATCCCGGCGCCGATAATGTCATCCGTGTAGCGACAATAAAGACACAAAGTGGTATTTACAAGCGGTGCATTAAAAGACTTGCACCTCTACTGTTACAGTGACTTGAACTTGTATATAATATATTGTATATAATATGTTAGGTTAAATTTTGTACTTAAGTGTAATATTGTTAATTCTTTTGAACTTGGTCAGTTCAAGGCCGGGAGTATGTTGCGTCCCCTTTTCTTTATATTTTAAAACAGACAGACATATCCCACTGTTATTTCCCTGTTCTTTGTACTCAAAAACATTTGCACGCTAAGTAAAAATTAAGCACTTGTTAAATAGTCTGACCCCCTGGAGTCGGACCTCAATAAATCTGTCATGTGTCAGTAGCGATATTCGACATTGTTCTGATAAGTGTTTTTGTAGAATTAATGGCATACATGTGTGTAGCCAGGGTGTAACCGACCCATTGCAGATGATTGTTTTTTACTTAAAAATCAGTGCCTCTGTAGCCTCCATACTGAACGGTTCACTCTTTGTACCTTTGCGACAGTATGAAATAATATTATAATCATCGAATAAGCAACCAGTACGGTTCATTCATTTATAAACATCAAATCGTTATAATACAACAGTGCTATTATAACCCTATACTGAAAGGTTCAATTATTGTCCCTTTACGACAGTATAGAAATAACTTGTACAGCGACGAACATTTATAATAAATTAGTCATAGTTATATTAACATCCGTAGTTTTATTTCCATCAAATCAAAATATCAGTTCCTCGCGTTTAAGTACTCGTGGAACGTGGGCATTTCCGAAAGATCAACTTTCAACAAAAAAGTTTAAATTATTGCTCACGCGTAAACAGGAACCATCTTATGTTTTTGTAAAATTCTTATAATGCTATTCAAACTTAAATTTAACTCCCTTGAAATTACATTAATTTTCACTTCTTCACTAATTACAAATTTTTTCTTCTCACTTCCTCTTTGGAAAATTGTTTCGTTATTCCTAAATTTTCTATGCAGTCGTAGAAAATACCGTTGAATTGGTTGCAAACGAAGGAGGTAGGGTAGACTGGGTACGGTTGTGACAATTTTCATTTGATCGCTCATAATTTTGTTAGTTTTGGAAGAGAGGTATTTTTTATGATAAAATGTACATTTGTGTACGTATAAATATTAATATTTTGTCATAGGAGCAAATTGAAAAAAAATAATCAAAAATGTCACAACCGACCACACCCCAGGGGCGGTTGTGACAAGTTCAAAAATACACCAAAATGGTCTAAAATTACTTTTATTGCAAGTGATATCTAACATAATGCAACATAATCTTCTGGAAAACTTAATATTACTAAATGTTACATCAAAATCAGCGAAACAAAAAGCTAAAAATGTATTGTTCAAAAAACAAAAAAACATTTATGTAAGTATCAACATACAACAGCAATAACCAAAAGAAATCTAAGGTTGATTCTTAGTTCTAAAAACTGAAAAGTAACATACTGAAATCTAGTCAGACTCATCACAGTTAGGACAAGTGTAATGGCGACTACCACCTGCGCACTCTAAGTGGGACCAGAGCTCATATTTTCCTTGGCATTTGATCCATTTTTTGCTAGCCCTATGCGCCTACACAAACCAGACAGAAATACTCTTCTTCATCCGATGACGGTGGTGATGTCGTCCTTTTTTTGCTTTGCTTTTTTCCTTTTCCTTTGTCTTTTCCTTTTGGTTCAGTAAGATTTTTCCTTACCTGCTTAGTCTTCAACCGTTTTTCTTTTTCTTCATATTCTTGCCTGACTGCCTCTTTTTCAGGCGTGTCTGTATAAATGGTCGACTTTTTCATTCTAGAACCTCTTGTTTTTCTTTGGGAAGCCTTCGGAAAAGGCTGAACAATTTCAGGCGATAAAACAGGTGGCGTGGCTGAGGATGGCGCAGTTGGCTGAACATTGCTTTGATTTGGAATTGTAAGTAGAGGTGTTTCATCTTTAGGTCCAGAATTGTTCTCTCCAGCGTCAGGGTTTGGTCTGTCTGTTTCAAAGGATGGTGAAAAGTCAAATTCTTGTGATAGAAGTGACGGTATTTCATTGTTAGCTGCAGGATTATTTTCTCCAGTGTCAGGGTTTGGTCTGTCTGTTACAACAGATGGTGCAAAGTCAATTTCTTAGAATAGATTACGATTATACGGATAAATACCAGTTTTGCAAAAACCAGCCTGAATGTTCGCTTGTGTGAAAGCCAGAGGCATAGCAGTTTTGATAATACCTGGTATATCGTAGATTGTCATTGTTTTTCCAGGGTGACTCCGCATCCATCCATCACACGCAGTATTTATAGCTTTTTTTAAGGGTCCGAAGACAGATCGATCCAAGGGCTGCAGTATGTGCGAACAGTGTGGAGGACATGAGAGCAAAGTGATTCCATTTTCTTTACAAAAATCCAATGTATTAATGTGTATATGCGAGGAATGGTTATCCAACACTAGCAAGACTCTATGCGTTGGAGAAGCATTAGAGAATTTCTTAAAATGTTCGAGAAATACTAGGAACGATGTATCTTGCGTCCAGCCTGAAGGATTTGCAGTCCCAAGCGATCCTACTGGCCCGTCCCTAACAAAATAATCGTGATTACGAACCCGTGGAAATATAAATAAAGGAGGAATAGTATTGCCCAAGGCATTTACTGCAAAAGCGACCGTGACTAATGTGCCTCGTTCAGCTGAAGTAAGAGCTCCCACTTGCCATATGCCACGTTTTGCTTATCTACTACTACATTATCAGGTTCTTGTACCGTAGTGACGCCTGTTTATTCAACATTGTATATATCCTGTGGCTCATAGGTGCGTCTGTCCATAACAATTTGCAAATTGTCATAAAAAGCTTCCACATTTGTTTTATTAAAACTTGTTGCTCTGGCAAGGCTAGTAGCTTGAGCTACACGAGCAGACAGTGAAGAATTTCTATTCATGCTTGAACGAGGCCATTCCTCACCAGTCATCTCATTCTCAAGCCAAATATCAGGTCGCTTCAGATAGTAGTAAGCTCAAAAGCTAACCTACGTACCTCTTTTGGAGAAAGGCCAAAATATATTTCCACGCAACGTGTTATAGCCCTATATCTTGACAGCTGCTGTTCTTGCTTCTCAGAGAACATTTTATTATGAGCGACATACCCCATGGTGACGCTGTCTTCATTGTGGTCCATGCCGGCTTCATCGCGTTTACGAATGTATCGTAACAAAGACGTGCGATTAACTTCGTGCATTTGCGCAGCTCTCCGTAAAGAAGTCTCGCATTTCACTTTATAAACGTTTACATATTTTGTTATGTCCACTGCCCCGGTCTTCCTCAAGCGTTTTCTCGGCATCCAAAATAAAAAATAGAAAAATTACTTGTGTCACAACCGTACCCAGAAAATATGTCACAACCGTACCCAACGCACTCTTTCGCAAAAAAAACAATCGCCGTGACAATAGAAAATAATCTACTTACAAAATAATCACTGCTATTTAACTACTAATGTTTAACTTATAACGAGGAAAAGCACTCATTACTCTATCTGTACAGATATAACAAAAAATATTAAAAGAAATCGAATAAAAGTACTTACTTTTGATTGTTAAAAAGTAATGTACGTTTCTGCTAGTGTTAATTTCGCGCAATGGCTGATGCAATACTGTGAAACACGTTGAGACGGGCACGCCACTTCTCTTTCCCCTTGCACCCTCGCCGGTATTCCTTATAATTTCGTTAATATGACGATTGTCACAACCGTACCCAGTTTACCCTACTGCTGCTGGTAATAATCTCGAGCTCTCGCCGAGTTCTTGCCGCACACAAGAAATGCTTCTAACATATCATATTTTTCTAAATGAGAAAATACCATGTTGGGAACCAAAATTGAACACAGGTGTTACTAAATCACACCAAAAGTAATGAAAAGTGAATGTTCGATAAAAATATTAACTGACGCATTTGTTCAATTGTTTTTGACATTTTAATAATTACAATTTTCAACTGTTTCATTGCCTATGTGATTTTTGTAATTAATTAAAGTAGAAACTTCAATTACTTGTAACTTCTAGGTAGTTAATTGAATGGTACTAGTACATTATAACTTTTTATTACAAAGTTAAATATCCCTTCGTAATATGTAAAAAAGGTATAGTAAGGCATTCCATTTAAAATAAAATTTATTTTCGTGAATATCTCGAAAAGTTGACGTTCGATTGTTTTTTTGTTTTCACTGTGGTAATGAACGGGAAAAACACCAATTCTTTACTAATTTAACCGACTTTGTAACTGGCTGTATAGTTCCGATTGTTCGAGGTATTGTGGGGCGAGGTCTGATCGAATATGAGAGAACTCGAATAATCCGAAATACTAATCAGTTCCAGCCCACATACATACTTTTTCGGAAAACTCGGATAAAATAGAAGAAATTGAAAGTGATGGGTCGCTCAGATAATGCGGTGACTCGAATAATCACAACTGGAATAATCGGGAATCTTTTGTAAATGGCACGATCAACATTAATTTTTTTCTTATTATTACACCACTTATTAGAAATACTTTCAGGAACTTACCAAGTTTAAATTTACGACAGTTCACTTTAATTTTGATTACGTCGAACAGTGAAAGGGATGGTACACAGTCGTTCAGATTGTAGAACTCTAAAAATAGCCATAAAGACTATATGAAACATTCGCTAAGATCAAATATCAACTATTACAATTTCTCTATAAGCACTTTCTAAATATTTAATAAAAACTTTACAAATTTTTTAATTACACAATGTTTATCTTGATCGCCTGTTGAACTCACCACGTGAGCTCTTGTAATACCCGAAATGAAGACTTATAATGATTAGAGATTTCATCCATGACTGCGTGAATTTGAAGATTAACGATTCAGTACAATTAAGTGGTTTAAAATCTCGGTTCAAGGCTGCGATCGATCCCACCTTTTTGGAAATTGTAGGAAAATATCCTCTCATAAAAGACAAAATGAATTTTAATCATCAGATGTAATTGCAGTAATGTTTGGAGGGGTCTTCACAAGTGCTACTCTCTCCAGGTGTGCTTATACAGTCAGCCCCATCGACTGACCGCGGTGTGTCATACTAACCCGTATCCGCGCGCGAGTGAGTGTAGTGCAAGTACTGTTATATTAGTGCCATAGGACTTATGATGACTACTTTCCGGTAAGTTTTTTATGCCGCGCTCGCAAGGCGTCAATTAAAAAAAATATTAGATAACCGCGAAGTAACTTGTAATCAAATTTTCCTAAATTATCAAACGCTTTAATTTCAACAATATCTCAAAGAACCAATTTCTAGAAACTTCGCACATTACTTAAATTAGCTAAAACAATGTAGTCCCAAAAATTAAACAAATTGTAACTCTCAATGATTATGTTAATTTGGATAATCGTGTGTGTGATCCAGATTTACTAAAAATTATGAAACTTTTTTGTTACCTGGGAAATTCGATAATTTAAACAAGAAATAATATATAATATTACATCATTTCAATTTTTTCCCAATAAAACTGTCGAACAAATTCGAACTTCTGTGCTTAGTGGAATTACCTAATTTGAATACCGTTACGTTGCTATTATCTCTTAAAATCGAAAGTGCTACTGGTATAATTTTTTTGGTGATCGAAGATTTGCACTACTTTTTTCCGTTGTGTAGATTTTCTAAGCCATTTTTTATGCAAATTTATAATTACTATGTAAGCTAAGTTAACATTTAAAATGTTTAATGCAACATTTAATTTCATAATTGCCCAATTACTCAGACAGGTAATTTATTTAACTTTTTTATGCTTTTTAGCTTTCATGACCGTATAAATTCGTTCATTATGCAAACTGACAAAAAAAACAATTAAAAATGAATTTTCATGTTGGTTCTTAAAGCCCGTTCTAGGCAATAAATCATTTGTTATCTGATATAATAAAAGCAAACATGAGCTTTAAAAATAGCGATCCTAGAAAGGCAAGTGAGTGTATAATTGCTTACCCAACCCTCAGATACATTTATTAAAAATACAAATTTCTATTCGGACATGTTGTATTAATCGCGATAACATCAAGTTTGCAAAATAAGCTTATGAATGGTGTGCAACGTAAAAATAATTGTTTTTACGGTTCGTTAATCGTTGACCTGATCTAATAAATTCCTTACTTGATTTCACAAAATATTAGTCGTGTACATATTTTAAATTGTAATCATAAGTATTGTAATTAGTGTTAAAATGTTAAAAGTGTTAAAATTATGGCACCTCAAGTTGAAGCAACTTCTATTGTTGTATTACTGTATAAAGCTATACAATTTAAAAAATTTTGTCATTATAATCACTTATTACTAACTTAATCTTTGATTATTGTAAATCTATAGCAACAGATTAACTGTATACTGTGGATTGTTTCAACTTTGACCTTGTATAATTTAGAAACTATACAAAATCGGACCAAAAAACTCGGAATTTGTTTATTAACATACAGTTTCATCTTTTTCCCCTTATTATAAATCACTCTCTATACATTTTTAAAATATGGACAAAACAATACCTATTTTCTATTAAAAAAACTACAGTGGACCCGCGTTAGAACGAACACGAAAAATTTTAACGGATTCGCATAAGCAAGATTTTCGAATAGCCATGAAAATATTTTTGAATTTTTCGCGGGGGAGGGGCAACTATAAAAAGGTGAAGAACCGCTATGTTAATTCAATTCTATTGTAATTTATTATTAAATCAAATCATAATGAGTAGAAGATTAATAATAATAATGCATTTTTGTGAGTGCGACTTAGAAATAGAATAAACTCCTAAAATAATAATTTCAGCATGATTTAATGATTAAATCACACTATTCATTTGTAAATATGTTTTATATACCGCACGATAATGGTGAAAAGGCGATTATTATCTTTATTGTAGAACTTTTCATTAAATTATTTACTTAAAATTTACATTTTCTGTAGATAAAATTATAGATATTAATACAGGGTGTCACTTAAATACGATCCGACGCGCTGTAATTAAATAATGAGGAAATTATAATGTTTAAAGAAAACGACGACGATAGCTCCCTGCGTTTAAGTGTCAACAATAAGCCTATTCGAAGCTTAAAACAAAATTTTAAAATTGAGAGAAATAAAGCGATACGCTAGATTCGAGAAATTTTGACATTTTAATTAATAACTGAGTTAATCGAGACAGTAGCAAAAAAACTTTATAAGAATGTATAACAGCTACCTTTTTTCTACAAATCTTACAATGTGGCTTAAAAGAGTAATACCTACTGTTCCCCGGTTAAACCACATGGATTGGAAGGTTCACTAGCCTTAAGATTTATACCAACAATAATTTTTAAAAAAAAATTATTTCTATATGTAGTATCTAAAAGTTTTTGATCATTTAAATTTAAATTACCTATTCAAACAAAAAAGAAAGTGTTCCAATACAATAAATGAAGGAACTAATTTTTTATCGATTGTTACCAACAATTTGTGCATTTTTCCAAATTGCATTTCTTTAACAAGCAGTACAATGGTCGTTCGTTTATCAAAAATAATCAGAGCACTGATAATCAGTAATAATCATTGCATCACTTTTTGGGAAACGATGAATTCATAATTAATCGCGACGAGCGTACAATCAATACGATCAAAGAATGTTCTAGTCCGGTAACCTCAAATCGTAATAACGTACTTTGAGTTCTCACCGCCGTATTAAATAATCAAATTACGCAATGTGATGTTCCACAACTTCATCCAGTTTTTTTCTTAAACAAGATATGCTTTGCGTTCAAATAATAAGCGCTTGTAAAAAACAGCGTTAAACGTTTAACAACATACTTATTATGGGACTTGGAATTTGGTAACCCAACAGCGAAAGCCTTTACTTTCACTTCCCAGACTGCGCATCAAGTAATTCTACCCATCTTTCTGTAGATAATTATTGTTCTAGAAGTGTCGTTTTATATAACCTTGCTTTCGATGTTAATTTTGTAATTACTAATTTTCTAGATCGAATGTAATCAGGATGAGATTAATTCGATGTCAATCAATATATTCTTTCAAAACTGTTTTGGAAGAAAGTTGTCATTTAATTGGAGATACATCCTAGTTTCATCGACGAATAATTAATAACTAATTGCTCGAGGAGGAATTAAACACACGATTAAAACCGGAAAAAATGCAATGTTCGATTTAAATTATCTGGGTGACTGTACTTGTGCAAGTATGCTAATGCCAAAAAAAAAAAAAAAAATTACAAGATTCACGTGATCTCTGCATGCACCTTTTGAAAAAGTAATAGTAAAAATGTCGTTGAACTCGATTCGATCCTTCAATCGAATTTTTAACACGCGTAATTCATAACATAACATATTAATAAATACCGAAATTTAAAAAACATAGTTTTTGAATATGTGAATTGCATTATGCATTGAAATTAGTAAATTTCATAACAAATTAATTTTATGTATCTAAAAAAGCAGAGATAATTTATAAAATACTTGTTACATTTATGTAAACCTTCCCACAAATGTTCAACGACCGCTCGAGGTGAATTGTAATTGTAAATTCATTGTTGTATAATTAATTTGCACGAGAAATTGTGTAAAATTGCAAACCTTGAAAAAATTAGTCACAAGAGAGAAATCGGCGCATCAAAGAGAGCGCTTTCAAACAATGCATCAAATAAATAAGAAAGTGAAGACCAATGGATTTTTAGATTATAATATAACGTACATACGTTCTCTCATCGCAACATAATCTTTTGTAGGGTTTATACATCGATTAAGCAAATGAAGGGCTCTATGGAAGAAGTCCCTAAGTCACGTTCTCATGCTGTGAGATACTTATTTGAGATTTGATGTTTCAATTTGATCTGGAAATCACATTGTTTTGATTTTGACTGATCTTTTTTTACTAAGAGATTAGAAAGATGCTTTTTCTCGAAAATGTTATACGATGGACCATCCTGTATATTACTGCAATTTTTGAGCTATGCACCATGTAGATTTGAATGCAAATCTCATTGTAAATCTGCAATACAGGAAACAAGGAAAAATTAACAACTTAAAAATTTTCAATTAACCGAACCTTAAACTACCGTTGTTAATGAATGAACTGAAGAAATTATAATTCATACATAGTAATATAAGTTACTAGAAATGTCATTTCCAATTCAAAGAATTTAAGAACAAATTTATTATTAATACATTTATATAATAACACTTAGCTACGACATTTTAGAACACATAGTGTATAATGAAAGTATCAATCATATAAAATGTTACAAACATCCGTTATTTATTGGATTTTTTGTGAAATATCTTAAGTTATTGGTTCAGCCTGTTAAGTAAGTTATCAATGAATCCAATCATCGTAGAACATCACTTTCTAATTAATTACTGTAAAAAATTGGAGTATAATTTGTAACTGTAAATTCTATTGTGTCCCCTTAATTTGTGTAGCCACATTTTTGGAGAAAAGATATTATTTCCATTTAATTGTTTATGTGAAACAGAACGTGCATTAAAGTAAAGAAAGTTATGTATTAACCAAATAACGTGTTGAAAAAGTCGGAAAAATGATCTTGGTTACACTCACATTATAATAATGAGCCCTGTCAAAACAACAGTTTTTGGGTCGGTTTATCAATGTGCAGCTAAACTTAACCAATATTTAATAGCAATCATAAATTGTTGCTAAACACTTTAGCTGGAAGATCGTATTAAACTGGCAGATAAGTGACTCAGCTGGACATTGATGAACCGACTTTTAGTAAAGGATAAGAAACCCCTCACCGATTCTGACTGAATTATTTTTGATAGTATCTGAAACCAAAATTTTGGAACTTAAATTTGATTGATAACTTTTAAACAAATTTCAAAAAATATTATCATCGCATTCGGTCACAAAAATAAAACGAAATATACAAATTAAGTCATGGCAGCACACATTGCCTAGGCAGCTGATTCGAATGTAAAATAAAAATAAAGTTCATTAAGATTGGATTTCACCTGTAATTTGCACATCACTAGCCCAGAGCCAACCTGTTACAGCCCGTACTGGCCATTAATTAAAAACATTTCTAAGCAAGCTAAAAATAGAAAGTAAGGTGTAAAGTTGAATAAAAAGTAAACATATTTAAATTTATCATGTGAGATAACACGATTTAATTTTTACAATGAAGTTTCTTTTCCTTGCGAAATATTTTATGATTAATTAATTAATCGGTCATTTTTAAATAATTTTGGAATTATAAATTCCAGCTTCGCACATAAAATTTCCATTAATGATTCTTCGAAACATCCTTTTAATCGCTCAATAAATTCCTTAATTAAATTTTATCATAAAAAATTGCGTAATTTGAATACAACGCAACGAACGCGTAAAACAGATTAATTCAATCAAAATTCAATGTTTACATCGGTTGGTTATGAAATAAATACATCAAATTCGTTAGGCAATGTTCCGTACAAAAAAAAAATCGGTATGGTAACAATTCAATCAAACTTGAGAATTTATCCATTCATCAATTTTGTGGGCACAAAAAGCCAATTAACCTTTTACTAAACATACACGTTAAGAATGAATTATGTTAGTATTAATAGGTGTATTGTACAAGACAGTTATGTTTGTTTTTAATTTAATTAACTAAAAGTGGGAATTTTGCTATGCAATTTGTTTACAAATATCGCAATTAAATTTTAATAGGAAAAGGAGCGGCATTGCCCCATTTATCTCAATTCGAAATCTTATGAAATATCTACATAGAACGCGCATTATGAATTTCAAGCAGACTGTGATGATTATGTTGTTGCTTAACTTGTTAATAGTATTCCATATGAGGGAACTCAATTTTTCAATAACGTGTTAATTTTCAAGAGCTATGAAGTGAAAGTAAAGTCGCAAAAGAAAAATGTTCGGAATGTCATAACTGAAACGGATAAATCACAAATACATTTTACAGCGAGAGGCTGAATTATGGAAATAAATTCATTCAAACTGAAACTATTATTTCCCGAAAAAAATTCTCGGACACGTCAATTTTAATTTATAAACATACATTTTCTAATATCAACCATGATTTGTTTTCGAGTCATTGGGTCGTTGGTATTTTATTTTTAAATAGTAACCCCATATTTTCTTTCATGATTTTTATGGGCCTTTCAAAATGACCGTATAAAAATTTTCATATCTTACTTATTAATCCTTTAGTTATTGTAAAAATATTTTTTTATGATATTATATTTAGATCTTACATCATTACAACGACAGTGTCTATGAATGAGTTAAGTAAATTTTTGACCCAAATATTTATTAAGAATAAAAATCAATACAAATTCCATTACTAAGTAAATACATAACATTGTTAAATCAGATGTTCCAAATATCATTCATCGATCTCTTTCCAATAATCAACCATATTTACAAAGTCTTCTTGCACTAATTCTGTTCATTGTTTATCTTATTCTGTCTTTTAAATCCAGTAAATTTTGTGATCTGCTAACATATATCTTTTACTTTAAATAACCCCGTAGCAAATAATGAATAAATGTGAAATCCGGTGACCTTGTAAGTCACGTTATCGGTCCTCGTCTGTCAATCCACCTGTCAGGGAAATAGTTGTTTAAGAAATCTCGAACAGGACGCGCAAAATGTGGAGGATACCATTTGGCTAGTATGTAGTAGGTCTATGTCACCACCAGATAGAGTGCCACACCCGCGTGCTATTCGCGTGTACCTTGAAACTTAAATATCTATTGATTACTTGCTCGCATGGGTAGAAAGTGGTCGAGAGTGTGTGTGCAGCACGTGAACACTGTATACGTTAATGGAATACTTCCTAGATACCGTCATTCATTAAGGTAGTAATATATTCATTTGGAAAATTTTCCATGTTTCGCAAAAACTCCAATTATCTTTCTTCTGTTAGGATTCCGTCGAAGGAAAAGGGCCCACACATTTAATTTATTTAATTTATGTATCTCATTCATCCAATGAGGATTTTCTGTTCTTCAATATCTACAATTTTGCCTCTTTTTCACAAAATAGTATTTGGCGATCAGGGTAATTTTCGCTGAGTTCCAATACCAGTTGAATTTTGTATCAATGGTACTTCTCTTGGCTTTGTGCAAGTCACACTAAACACCGATTAACACCATTTATGCTGGAACTAGTCGAGAAGTATTATGAAGATTCTCGTCCATACTTATCAAAACATCAATTCTCTTATGTATCGTAACCTTTGCGCGACCAAAAGTTCAACCAAAAATATTTGAGTAAGCTGGAACATACACCTAAAATTCTTCGTGGCCGTAACAAACATAAAGCCCTAGACTTGCTTTATAGATTTGATAAGGTAACTTAAGTTAAGTTAGATTATATCTGTTATGTAACAAATACAGTTGAACTTCCCTGTAATGAACTTCCTTATAATTTTCTCTATACAGGGTTTTAAAAAAGGTAACAAATTTGGAAGCTTAACACTTTTCATCCGAAAATTTGGTATTTTTGGTAGTTACTTTTCTCAAAAAAAAGAACTAAAGCTGGGTTTATGCAGCTGTTAATTTAATTTAATGTAATTTAAAAAAAGTTTAAACCTATGCTTTCAATAGAAGTGTTTATGCAGTTTAATTTAATTTAATTTAATTTAATTTAAAATAAAACAAGACCAACTTTTATCTTAAGAAAATTTACGCATGCGCCCTGTGTTGAAAGTGAACACAACCATGTCAGCTGTATGATCTGTCATCTGTGTCAATTTGTTTACAAGTGATTACATGCATTTTACGTAAAAGGTGGTGAGGTTATGTTTACTTGCATCTAGTTTTCATTTAAATTGAAATAACAAAATGAAAGATTTTCTGTTAATTGGAAATGTTTGACAGAAGTGCACGTGACAGAAGCATTAAAACACTATCCTTTGCGCATGCGTAAATAATATTAAACAATCTGCATAAACGCGTACAGTAAAATTAAATTATATTACATTACATTATCTTACATTACATTAAATTAACAGCTGCATAAACCCGACTTAAAACAAAATTGTTTCTAGACACGATCTTTTGAGGCATCGATTAAAATTGGATGTACATTAAGAATGACCAAAAATACACAAAATTAGTAATAACAAAAATTGTAGAATTCATTTCGATCTACTTTCATCTTTAAAATTTTTTGTGACTTCAAAAATAATGACCTTATGGCCGCTCCAAATTACGACCAAATTTTCTGATGAAAAGTGTTAACGAGTCATTTGCGAACCTATTTATGTTTATTAAGACTTTTTCACTTCTTTTATGATGTACTATCAGCTTTCTTTTTTAACATCCTGTATATAGAATATTTTTGTTGAACTTTCACCACTATAAACACATTATTTTATCTCAATTTTTCAGATTTTGGTAAGATTCGTTTATAATGAACTGATTTTTTTAAATTAATTGTAAAGAATAGTTGAATATGTTGAAAAAACATACCGTAATTATTTCAGCGGCAAGCACTATTTCGACTGTCACGTTATAAAGTTATCTATGCGTTGTAAATCGTGGAGCATAATGTTTTGCTTATTATTTGTATGCAGATTGCAAATAGCAATATGGATAAATAAAAAATTGAACAATACCCCAAATGGGAACTATTCGTCAAATGAAGGCTTTTACTAAAGACGTCCCCAAAAATCGACTTTCCTTTAACTGATAAATTCTTTCAATAACAGAGCACACCGGACACGAAAGATACATAAATAAAAACTTCTCAGGTATTTCAACATTCACTTCCCTCATCTAACACAAAATGCCATCATTACTTTAATTTGTATTTAACGTTTTTTCATTTCCTCCCGTTTCATCCGGCAATCAATATTGCTAGACATTGAAAAAATCTGGGCCGTCAAATTGCAATAATTTATGGCTTAATAACTTCGCCGAAATGATAATTACAGTGCAAGATTTTTTTTAACGAACCATCTGGTAAAGCTCACGCCTCGTTCTCAATTAATATTCATGAAGTCTAAATGTTTCAAAGAGTTAGTAGTGTACAGCAAAAATAACCAAGCTCCAAATTTTTCTGCATTAAATTAAATTTAACGACAGCTGTAACCTTTGAATAGCTACACAAAATGCAACGCCCGAGACTGCAATAATCACGTGGTTATCAAAAATGCGCTCAGGTGCGCTATTGATGTCATCCTTTCTCTAACTTTTCTGACATTGCTAATTTGCGAAAATTTATTTTGCAAGTTGTCTGATCATAAATGTAACGGAACCGAACTCACGTTCATCGTGTTAAAATCATTACACAAGACACTTCATAAGATAAGTATTGCACAAGTAGGAAAGGAATACCAGTAATTACATATCCGGTGACCGGTATGTCTTGACCCGGAAATTATTCTTGAAGAGAAAGAATACCGGCAGTTCCGGTGTATTACTTATGGCGTCATGTGCGTTTTAAATTAATGCACTAACGGTCCTATCTCGTGATTTCGTGACACCATAGTGCACCTCACTAGAACACCTTACGAAATTCATCTTCGTGTATGTCTGTTGATCTGAAATGATATTGCAAGACGATAGCGACGATTAAAACATTGCACGGATAATGTTTACTCGATTGTTAAAATGATTTTTTCAGGAACATATTCGTAAAACAAGGTATGAGATTGAATGTGCAGATTAAGATTTCGGAAGTTTTCACGTTCTACGTTGCCTTTTTAAACGTTAGACTCATTTAGATGCGTATTTTTCCTACCTCACACTTCTTCCCGTTATTATAATTTGATTTTTTTTATTGCTTTTTGAGTTGTAAATATTACCAAGTTATTTTCCCAAAAATACCTACTCAAATATTTTTAAAAACTTTTATAAAAAAAACAAACGCAGAAGATTGATTATCTATTGAATTGAGATATTATAAGTCATCATAATTATCTAAAACTAAAATAACAGTTACTGATTATTAATTGTTGTTAATAAAGCAGCATGTTTAAAAAATATGTAATCAAATTTATTACTGGCCCGATCATTGCAAGATCGTTACACAGCGCAAAGTCGTAATAAATCATAAATTAATTGGACTTAAAAATCGTCGCTAATAAAATAATTTTATGGTTTTAAGGATTATGTAAGGAACGAATACCATAAGTGACCTAGTTGCATTCGTCGATGTTTGTGCAACTTTTACAGCGGATAGCTGGGATGTGGGTGAACCAGAATCAAAGTTACCGTTACATATTTCACTGCCGCTACAGTAAAACTTATGCAACAGATCGTTATCATTTTAATGGCTAGTAAATTCTTTATCCACGCCACCATTATATCTGTAGATTGTCACATACACCTGTCTTCCGTTTAATAGTGTCTATTGTTTTCAGAGAAACTGATTTAATGATCGTTTGTTATAATTTATTGGAGAATTTATTAGGAAAAACTGTAAGTGCTGTTTGCACGTTCAGTTTGTCATTCCAGGTTAACAAGTTTTCTAAGTTTCATATTAATACCGGTTAGGGTAAGACAATGGAAAGTTGCACCGCAAGCGAAAAAGCGGCCTTACGAAATTAAAAATATTATTTAATATTTATAAACATCTACAATTTAATTGCTACATCAATGTAATAAGGACTTATCAAAAGCTTAAAATAAATAAAATTGATAATCTTAAGTCAGTGTTATTTTTAACTGTACTCAAACTTTCGAATGCTTGCGTTTATATGAAACATTTCACACCGAGTAACATACAAAATGCAGACCGCTTTACACACCCACTGACCTGCAAATATAAAACTCATTCCACACATTTAAGTATGCATTTTTCAATAAGTCATAACAATTAGTACTACGTTTTACTTTTATGGTAGTCAATGAATCGCATTCGCGAATGTTCTAGTTCATTGAAGTGCTAATTCAATATCTATGTTTTTACTTGGTAAATAGTGGATTGCTACTTGTAAACCCGACAAAAACCACAATTGCGTAACAAGCCTATCACTTATTTTAGTACATGATTTCGAGAAAATGTTATAGCATCACGTGTGCAGATTTCCCTCATTGCTCGAATACTTGTGCCATTCTTTTAATCATGTTCCAGTTTTAAATGATACAAAGGAGCGTTTCACAAGTTTAATTAAGCAAATAAGGATATTGAGCAACAGTAATGGTAAATTAGCAACTCTCATCCTATTAACATGTGATAGAAAATTAATTTTTGCTTTGCCCTTCACTTCCTAAACCGTTTTCTATTGTTTCTGATGATATGCACTATTCCAATTAGCGTCAGGAAAAACCTAACAGTGCACATTAAACCGAAAAAGGAACCAGTGATTATGTAATTCCCAGGAATTTCTTTGCTGCAATTATAAATGGCATTTTTTTCTTAATTAGCTGTCACCGTAAATTATTGAAACAGGTGCGGCGTCAATCTCAAAAATAACAACTAGAATTTGATTTGAAATTCGAAAATACTTTGAACGGGAAACGCTTGCACAATGTATATTCTTAGAAGTTTGCCATCCTATTTCTGACAACAAATATTCTAAATATTACATCTTTGTGTTGCACATATCACAATTTTTCAATGACTAACATTAAATTGAATGTTGATAATTTAAATATAATGTTATCAAATTTCTGGTTATTTTTCATAAATTTTAAGGTTGTCAGATTGATATATATATATATATATATATATATATATATATATATATATATATATATATATATTTTTAAACACTGTATGAAACAAAGAAGAGAACTTTATGCAGAATCATAATATACAATAAGATTCAGAGAGAATGAAGGATTTGGCACTTGTCTATAGTTGCATTGTTATTAATAATGTATATCAAAACCAGCGAGCATACTTGTATGTTGGTTATCGAAACTTTTATCCACTAGATTCATATGAGCGCTAGAAAATAATATTTCTTAGCCATCATTTCAACCATCAATATTAAGCGAAGAATAAATTTGTTTTAATATTGCTATAATTTCAAGCTGTACTTGCAATAATTGCTATTTTTGATATACTACCAGCTTTTGTATTTTTCGCCCAATAAAAGCTACCCGTCTATGCGCTGCTGAAAATAGTTCACCAGAAACCACCTTAAGTTGCATTTTCACAATTTCGTTGTCCAGGAAATTTACACCGATAGGGCATAATCTGGGTCTTTACTAATGTAATTTTCCGAATGACTGCGAACAAAATGCATCTAGCGTAAACAATTTTTGAGGAAGTAATATCCCAAGTTATATTTAAGATCATTGCAGAAGGTAAAATTATCATGTATCACCAGGGCGCCCTACACTTTCAGTAATACTGTCGGTATTTTATTGATAATGGATGATGGAATGATGAAAATACTGAAGCATATCCGGATATTTTGATATTGTGACATCAGTATTACACCATGCCTCCAAAGTGGTGAGGATTGCGGAGATACTCACTTACGTCGGTATTTAGAAAACGTCGCATAATTCAGATCGTATGTTCTTGTGCTTTTGTGTACTTGTTTAAAAAAATGGATGAGGATTTTCTTGAAAGTCGCTAGGAGCATATAATCCGATTAAATTCATAACAACCTATTTTCCCATACCCGGTCCTGCACTTATTATGTTCAATGAAGTTGAGAACTTGGTTAAAAAATGGTTTGAATTGATATCTACAGTTCCTTGTAAAATATAACAATTCATTTCCCTCGGTATCCTTGACATGTGAACGAAGAGGGGTGACATCATCGCACGATTTCAACCACTGAAAATTAACTTTACCGTCCAAAACTTTTACATAATGAGTGTTACGATTTGCGACTTTTGTGATCGACTTGAAATTGATACGATCCGAGTCAAAAATAATTAAACACTTTTTCGATACAAGATGGTCTGGTATTTCATCTTCAGTATCAAGGAACGTAACATGGTTGCCAATTGATTTAATTCTTTTTCGGAATAGATCTTTATTGTTCCACAAATATAAGTGCTTCGCAACATTCAACAACAGCTTGACTTATGGCTGCTGGAAAATTTCAAGTCCTCAAAATATCTCCCGGTAGCTAGGTAACTGTTAATCTTTCGCCAGGTGATATACAATTTCTCATCTTAGTATCTTGCCTTTCAATGAACGATTTTAGCATCGACAACAACTTATGATATGAGGCGTTGAGTTCCAAAAATGTCCTTCTCCCAAAATATGGGATATTTAGTTAATGATTGTTTCTTATGAAAATGGTACCCCTGATTTCAAATCTGCAGATAGGTTTGATCAAAACTATCGCTATATGTATAAAAATTTTAAAAATCCGAATAAAATCTGCACATAATAAAAAAATAAAACTGTTTTTAACGTTGCTAAAAATGACTAAAAAGGACAGTTTTGGCTCTCAGCGCCTCATATAAACTGTCACTCATGCAAAAATAATTGTTATAATCCTTTTTATCCTTCTTGTTAATTTCCTTAAGAAAAACAAGGTGAGATTATCTTTTGTCCATCGCTTGCGTTTCACAGTACGTTTTGTAGCACAAGCCAGAACTATTACCAAACACGTTTTCCTAACATCGACTGCTACAACAATACCACAGATAATATATGCAACAATACTGAATAGAATACTGACGGGAATGACAGTTTAATGTTGATAAATACTTTTGGAGAATTAAGAAAATAGTGACAGTATTTTTACTGAGAGTATTATTGAGAGTGGGGGGTACGCTATACGCGGCGAGACTGAATTTGATTCGTTATATCCGGAGGATCGTTATAAGGAGGATCGTAATAACCGATATAGACTGTATATATTTATTAATTGAAGCAGTTAAAGATTTAAAAATAATTAAGAAAAACGCTGACTGTTTAATTAATAAAATCGTTTAACAAATGTTCACAAATAAATCTTGAAATTACTGTTATAAAAAGATACAATCGTATTAATATTATCATTAAAATCATGACCTAAAATTTTTTAGCGACCATAGATTATTTCACTGTATAAAGAAGGATTTTTGTAATCACTTTCAAATGGTATTAAAGTTTTATGAATGATAAAATCGCATCTTATAAATAGAGCAACCATCTTTACACAATAAATTCTTTCTTTCTTTCTTTTTATCTTTATCTTCTTCTTTTTGTCCTTTCGGGCATAGGATTTGGATTACGACTTCAGCTCCTCTTTCGCCCATTTATTCCATTGTACCCTATTTCTTGCCATAAATTTCATGTCCTCTATTGTTTTCCCTATCTCTTTTCCTAGCTCGGTTATTTGTTGCGCCCATTGCTTCGTAAGCCTACCTCTTCTCCTTTTCTTACTTCTTCCTACCTCCATTATTTTCTTTCGTATTCTATTTGGATCCATGCGGACTGTTTGGCCATGCCGATTTAATTGTATTCTTTTTGTTTCTAATTATTAGTTCTGACTGGGTAATTTCTATGATACTATCGTTGCAATGTTTATTAATTCAGAAATCTTTGTACAGCCCACTGTTAAATTTGCGAGATACCGGTTTCTTATTTCCTGGTCTGGAATTATCAAAACGTTGATGCAATTTTGTTGTATAACATACAATCTAGGGCACAAATCAAAATCTTAAATTTATGTCGCGTTGTTTTTGCTTTAATTGTAATAAAACTATCTATTGTGACATGGTGTCAGCGTTACTTTGGTTTATTTGGATTTACCCATTAAAAATTACATAAAGTTCGTTTCATGGTCTGCTACTTTTACTTTCTTTATATGATATGTACTGGTTTATGATGCATCTGACGAAGAGAATTTTTACTGTAGAAATAACACAATTTGGGTCAGAACAGTTTTTTAGAAACACCCGATTGTTGTTACCTCGTTCCAGTTTTGCCCAAAAAAGAAATTGCAACGGTTTCATTCAAACATATTCGAAAAATAAGGTAAGTAATTCGAACTGATCTTGAATAATAATGAGTTTTTTTAAATGGAAAAATAACGGATGGCCATAAAAAAGCCATTACCATTATAAACTCCATGTTAAAGCGTTCGTTATTTTTAGATTAGAGTTGCAAAAAATTAAATCTGTTTTTTAGATGATTGGAAAACGTTTTTTTTTTGTGTAGTTGCCGCTTTAAAAAGGAATTAATTCGTGACCATAAAGATATTAAATAGCTAACTAATAATTTCCACTGAAATGAACTGTTTTATAAAAAGTGTACTTATTTTATAAAAAGTACCGTGAAAAAGAATTTGTGATATTATTCCTTTAAAGTGCAACACAAATGATGGTTATCAATTTGTAACTATCATCTACATTTAATACGATGATGACTGAAGAGATATTAAAAATTCTTATGATGCCATACAATCTCGTACAATGACCATTAACGCATCAAGGTTGTTCCCATCTTTAATTCAAAGATGTCAACTAACTACTAAAAATGTCCAGAAAAGATCCTTTACGGGAGATAACATCGAGTCATCGATCAGTCAGGAATTTTATGGAACATTTATAAAGTAGCAGGTATCTTTCGAAACGATTCGAACCGTAACAAATGGGTATGTAAAATGCACCAATTATGACATGCATTTCGTTGTTAATAAGCCGACATTATATCGAAATGTCCGCAAGAAAGCGTTCCACTTTATTTATTACCGAAAAGAGCAGTCTTTGTAAAAATTGAGAGAGTTTATGCAAATTTAAAAAAGAAAAGTAGGTACAAATTGTGTGTTTGCGGGTCGGTAGTATTGCTCAAATTTTCTACCAATTTTGTGGTGAAATTGTCACGATGCCGATGTCTCAATTTCGTTACAAAGCACCAATTCTCGCTAATTCACTCTAAGTTTCGTCTTTTCCGAGATGCAGTTGTTACAATGGATAACGAGTAGCCTATACCTCACACACTTGAAATTCCAGATATGAACTTTTGCAACATCCGCGCAATAGACATATCGAGTGAACAGGTGTGTTCACAACAGTTAATTTAAAGTGCCATGCGTACAATTAAAATGATTTAGTAAACATACCATTCAAAATATTGATTTAATATTGCGATAAACTGCCGAATAATTGTACATCTATAGAGTGTAACTAACTATTTACAATCTCAGATTGTATCGTGCTGTTTAGAATGTAAATGAAATTTGTTTGGATTGTTGGGTAATTGATTTTTCATGTGTCTAATTTTGTTATTATATTTATTTCCAATGTAAAGGTTCTTTTGTGGCGTGAATCGAACAATAGCGCAATTATAGACTATAAATTAAAAGAAATTAACATTTCATAAAAAAAACTTTCATGTTTTCCGGTTTAATAAAAATAATTAATTTATTCCCATCGAAACATCTAAATTTGCCATATTTATCAAATCTAACATTGAACAAATACCAAATAAACCTTAACGGTAGCAAACTATTAATTTGGTACCTTTACAAAATTCCAGGGTCCACTTTCATATTACAAAATATCCGTATTATTATAAAGGCACGGCGCATATTTTTAAATCAATATGAATCACCTTCAAAATTTAACCTAAATATTATGCAATTTAAAACACCTCACGAACAGCACCTACAGACGCTACTAAAAGGACAATTTAATTGATTAAAAAAATGCGTGGCCCATTCATGAGCCTTGTTTTCTCCTATGAACTTCATGTTTAATGATTGTAATCATGTTTTATGCTGTCATCAGTTTTTGTTTCAAGCGCAAGATTAGAATTGTTTAATATTAATTTTAATGACAGGTCTACTTTTTATATATAGTGTTGTATTTAAAAAGGTAAATCAACCAATATGCAGTTTATTTTACTCAATAGCAACACCTAGCTGGCGAAATCATGAAACCAACGCCTTCATTAACATAAAAAAGTGACTCACATTTAGCAACCGATATTATAATCATTTTTTCACATCAGTCGCAAATCTCTTTTTAATCAAACGCAAAGGTTGAATAGGCACAGACACTGTATTATTTTCACGGTTTATTGCTCATGTTACCGAATGATTACATCAGTGTAAATAACCTAATTATATAATTTCAAGTACTACACTTGAACGTAACGATAGTAGAAGTGCTATTAATAATAATTATAGGCACACGTGGGAGAAAACTATTAATTTTATAATTATGAAAGGCTAACACTGACAGTATAGGTATATGTACATGTTTGTTTAACAGAAATAGCACGTGATTCTGAATGACAAAATGCCGTAATCGAATGTTAGGTATATTCATACAACTGATTAACATTACAAATCTTTCATCGCCCTATATTTTTGCATTGCAAATTAATTTAAATTTTTTCTAGCAGCGCTTTCAATTTTTTTTCCCTGTAGATTTTTGTTATAAGAATTTAAAACTATGTGCATGTTTCAACTCATCGTCAGTGTCGCAAAAGAATGTATTCTTTTACCATTAATAGTCTGTAACGATCTTTATTTGTTTACAATTTAAAAATTATAATTGCAATTTTGAAATAGAAAATTTCGTATAGGTTTTCTCAATTTTGGTGACGTCCTTAAGCTGATTAAGCAATTTCTGCTCCATACATCCTGTATGCAAATATCATCGAAAAAAGGAAGTTCACACACTTTCATTAATTACATAAAAAAATCTTTGTGCAACTAAAATAGTAGAATACCTTGAATAATCATGTCGTTATTATTTTTTGGCCTTTTACTCTCTTTAGATCAGACTACACGGTCTGATTTTGTTACGAACCGGAACGTCAATGTCGTTCCAGTGTTACGCACTATCACCAGCGTAAAGCTCACAAGTAAAATAAGTGAAAAATCTTGCTCTCACTTCAGCAACTTACGCATATTAAAGATAGAAACATTTCCAAATAAAAATGAACATGTAATAAGGACAGGAAAAAGGATATTAGGAAAACCCACCGGAAGCTTTCAGTCTATTCTAATTTTTTTAAGATCCATTAAATCGGCACTAAACTCACAGTGTCCGTTTGATATAAAATCAGAGCACAACACAGCGATATCTATCTGTAAATAATACTGCAAAGTGTAATGCTGTAGCAACCTGTTCGTTTTATAATTAGAGCGATCCGATATCTATCCGCAAAAAAGTCCATCGAACGCACGGTAATTTTTACATTTTTCAGTCATGTGATACATCAAACGTTCACTTTTTGACCATGGCTAAAGGCAATGTCGAAAGCTCAAGGACGCATATTGGAAACATTTTATCGGGCTGCAGTATCTGTTGATGCGTGCCCGGGGATATGTACTGGCGTAAGTTATGATCAGATCTGGTCCTATTAATATTTAGAAAGTACTGTAAATATCAGGGAGCATCAATGCCTTTTTGTAGCGTTGAAAATTGTAAGGTTTCCGAACACAAAAGAAAGTCTACTTTTATTCATCTCTGCTTACATTCGAATTCAGTAAGCATAAAATTGATCTGGTCGATGATATGGAACTTATTGCTTCTTTTACTGGGCGATTATGTCAGACATGAATCAGATAAATTCTCGACTAGATAAATTTATTGTCTGCAGTTATTAAGTGAACGCTCTCCTCGCTTCGAAATATTTTTTCTAACAATGAATTTAAAAATAAAATTATATGGAGACTAATTCTAAGGCGCAAAATGAGCAATTACATGAAAATACCTTAAGCTGAAAATGTATCCGTAAAAATTACAGCTTTCCAAACAAGAAAAGAAGAACTTTTTTCTACAAAACTATTTGAGTTAGGAACATCCGGACATTGTTTTTTTTTCAGAAAAATCTCAATTTTCGTAAAATAGGATAACATTCCAAGGAAGGGAAGTAATAGTATATTATACAATAAGGTGGAGAAGTCTATTTTTATTACCTGAAGGATGAGTTTAGATCCCTACGCGCGTTGCGCCGAAGGATGTAACCCCCGCAGACTAGAACAAGATTTCTCTAGCGTGGAGTATATTCAATTTTATCAACTACAATATTTGAATTTAAAACAGTATTTACTAAATTATCAGCAAAATTATAGTTTTTTGTTTCCTTGGTACGACAGTTATTTGCAAACTATCGTTTGTTGTCAGAAACGTTAAATCTAGTTTTATGAACCTTTGCGTAACTTTCTTGAAGTAGCATCACAAAAATGATGAGTGAAGGTATAAATTCTATTTACAACGCCAGAAATTCGAAAAATTGAAGATCGTTTACCTAAAAGTAAAGTGACGCTAACTAAAATGAGATTTTTCTGCGACGCTTAAATAGTTGCAGTTGGTGTATCGTTCGATTAAGCATTTACATCCCTACCTTTCGCACTTTTGGGAATTAAGGGAACATTTAGCGAAGAATTGCTAGAATACTATTGACAGCGTTGACATTTAAATATAGTTGAGTTTTTAAAATAAATTAATTTAGTTAAATCTCGATTGTAATGCATAAAAGAGCACTAAATAGTATCTGCCCATTATAGCAAATCGTCCTATAGAATTTTCGGACTAAAATTGTAATAGGATCATCAAACAATGTAAATTTGTTCATTATTGTTCAGTAATTAATAATAAAATATTATATTACATACCGAGGCGGAAAGTATTCAATTCCTGTCGGGAGAACTATAATATACCGAAAGGCGTAGCCTTGAGGTGAACTAATTCTCGAGACACAGGAATGGTACTTTTGCTAAGGTTTTTATACTATTTTATTCACAATCAATCATTTAATAAAACAAGCAATATTATAATAATAAAAAGTAATTTATAAATAATTGATTGCGTTCACCGTCCATGCACGTGAGAAAAGTTGGTTGCATACTCTAGATTTGTTAATTTGATATTTATAGTGTAGATCGATAGTAACGCCCTCGCAGGTTGGAAATGGTTTCATTTCTGACCGATTCGTCTCATTACTGACTGCTTTTTTACTATTTCTGACCGGTTGAAGTGTATTCATGGAATCGCTCACTTTCCAACCTTTAAGGGGTTAGAAAAGTTGTATTTTACTAACTGATTGTGAATAATTACATACCGAGGCGGAAAGTATTCCATTCCTGTCGAGACACAGGAATGATACTTTTGCCGAAGTTTGTATACTATTTTATTCGCAATCAATCATTTAATAAAACATGTTGTGTTGCCTTTACCTATGCTAAATAATTAATAAATAATTGATTGCGTTCACCGTCCATGCGCCTAAGAGATGTTGGCTGCATACTCTAGATACTTTGATTTTACATTTATAGTTCAAATCGATAGTAACGCCCTCACAGGTTGGAAATGGTTTCATTTCTGACCGATTACGCCTTATTACTGACTCCTTTTTTACTATTTCTGACCGACTGAAGTGTATTCATGAAATCGCTTACTTTCCAACCTTTATGGGGTTAGAAAAGTTGTATGTTACTAACTGATTGTGAATAAAAATATTTACTTGCCATTGAACAAACGATAGTGAAATTAAACTTCACAGCATTCAAGGCTGTGAAAAATATGTTTTTTTACTTTATGTTGAAAATAATAGCATTTTACTTCTGTTAGTTTATGGTTATATCAGTAATATAGCTTTAAAATTAGAAAATATAGCACAAAACGGTTCTGTCGAAAGAAGCAATATGACTATTTTCAAAGACACTTCCAATGAGGAAAACTTTATCTTCAATATTCTGTAACATTTAAGTGATTCTGTCAAAATTGTATAGGTTAAGCTAAGTAAAAAAAAATATATATATATTTTTAGTAATGTTAAAATAGATTTTTTGTTAAATAAGATGGGGGGCGTTGAGTCGTAAGACTTGCTACCTTACATTTAGAATACAATTTAAGGAAATGGTGGAAAATAAGAAAGGCCTATGTTCAAATATGGACTGAAAATGACTAATGAGACGAGATAAGACATATGACACTGAAAAAATTATTTCCCGAAAACTCCAAAGAACTGAATGCTGCCGTGTGCTTTCTCAAACCTAATAATTATATGGTTATTAAACTTCAAACCAAAGTAACGTTTTCCATTTTTGACAGAGATTAATTCCAAAAATACCATCGAGTTCAGAATTTAATTCTCCCAAAAAAAGTAAAATGTGCAAAATTGCTTGATTGTCAGATCGCATTTCTTTGAAGTGTGGTTTCTGAAAACATATAACTTTGGTGGTCAAACAAAACGACAATAACTTTTTTAGTATTAATAATACGATTGAGTTATGAATCTAATTTTGTATTATAAAAAAGTACGAAAAATTGTGTACCTTTTGTCAGATCGCATCACATATTTCGATGTCTCACAAATTTTACAATTTATAAAAATATTAGTACATTGCACGGTGCTTATTTTTTCAGTTCATACCTGAAGATTCAGAAATAGATAAGACATTACACACTTTGGGGGTAACTATTTTCAAAAAATTTATATATGATCAAAGGGCTGCTTTGCTTTTTAATTTTGAGTGAACAATTTACTCCACTACGATTATTAACATAATAAATATATATTGTCTATAAAATGTATGTGTTTATCTCAATCCTGAAATGGGCATCTTCTATAAGAATTTCAAATTTACAAGGTAAATATTATATTTTAATGAAAGATTAAAAAAATATGAACTTAAGTAAATACCTTTGGAAAAATTGTGATTATATCATTAATCTTAAAATTAATTCCAGAAAAATATTATTTCGAAAAAACTACAAACTTTAATTTAACCTATCAAAGTTAATTAAAAATTTCATTACAGATGAAGTCCTGCTTTACGGGAGGCTGACTCATTCAGCTCGCTGCAAAGTAATAGTCGACACAATTAATATTGCACATCGTGCATTGGCAATTTTTTAATTTTATTTAAAACCATCAATTTAAACATTTAATTTCTCTTAAGCTGTTTCTCGTGATTACTACCATTCTATACTTTTAATTTCACGCTCGGGGCGTGACTTTAAACAAGCAGCTATTTTGCAATTTACACATACCTCATAAAGACAAAAAATACCTTAATCCACTGCATTGTTTCGAGTGATTTACGTAACTACACACAAACATGTGTTATATCGTACTATTATGTGCAAAACACGCCATTTGAATAGTAATGCGCCCGTTATTTCATTTTCGCACGATTTTAACGTCTGATTGAAAACTGAAAGTGGAACTAAAAATCTTGAAAAGACTCATTAACTTTAATTAATGGTTTTTCTTTGAATATGCGTACAATTATGCGATAAATTATTAGAATTAAGTAAGTGTAATAATTATCAAACAAATTCAATCATCCTTGACTTTATATAATTGCTATCTGTATAGATACGAAATTATTAATTGATATTCACCTTTAAACCTCAATTATGAAAGATTACATTTTTCCTGTGTTCAACAATTACAGACGACAGATATTTTCCTTGATATGATATCAAGGTTAATCCAAACGCTTTCTTTTTACTCACAATTGAAAAGAATGACTTTTCGATTACTATTGTAACTTGAAAAATGTCACATTTATTAATTTTATTAGCCAAGTTTTTGGTATAATTTACATTCCGATGGCCTCATGTTAATACCCTGTATCTGAAAAATTGCAATTATTGTTCAGGAGGTGAAAAAAATTAAATTGCAATGGTAATTTAACAATAATCGAACCCATTTTTGTATACGTTGTTGTATATGTTGTACTCAATAGGCGAAAACGGCCACTGCCCGAAATTTATACCCCAAACGCGATGTGGATCTCACGAATTTTCCACATCGCGTTGCGGGTACATTTGATATACCCAAAACGCGTTGTGGATAAATTAGAAAGATCCACGACGCGACCTACTATTTGATTCTATATAAAGTTTATTTAAACCATCTTCGAATTCCTTTTTAAGGTTTTCGGTTGATTCACCCATTTTTAATGAAATTTCACTTAAAACCAACCAACCAACCAACCAATCAACCAACCAGGTACAAACAAGTAAACAAAACAAACAGCTGTTGACTGGTAATTGAATTAAGTAAGGTTATGTATTTTCGCGTTGTGGGTATTTATGATTACCCATAACACGAAAACCGTCGTGTGTCTTCGATGATAATCGTGATTTCGCGTCGTGGATCTTTCTAATTTACTCACAACGCGTTTTGGGTATATCAAATGTACCCGCAACGCGATATGGAAAATTCATGAGATCCACATCGCGTTGTAGGTATAAATTTCGGGCAGTGGTCGTTTTCGCCAATTGAGTACAACATATACGTTTAAGAGATATTAGGGACCTCAATATTGAAATTTTCACATAAATAGATAACAGTGTCCTCTCGTAATAATACCAGAAAACCCCGAATTTTTCAATTTTGCAGATACAGAGTACAATTAGCATGAGGCCATCGATTCACAACTTCACCATTTTGAAGATTCGATTTGTTACTCTTTTGAATTGAATAAAATATCCTTTTGCTTTTAAACGGTGTGCTTAACATAGAAATGATTTTTTTTTCACTTGTTACACTATAGAACTGAGGTATCCATGTATTCAAAATGTTGTTCACTACTTTGATTCACAATCAGTTAATAACATACAACTTTTCTAACCCCTTAAAGGTTGGAAAGTGAGCGATTCCATGAGTACACTTCAACCGGTCAGAAATAGTAAAAAAGAAGTCAGCAATGAGACGAATCGGTCAGAAATGAAACCATTTCCAACCTGTGAGGGCGTTACCATCGATTTAAACTATAAATATCAAATTAACATATCTAGAGTATGCAGCCAACTTTTCTCACGTATGTAATATACTATTTAGACACAGGTCAATTCTTTCTTTTAAATTTTCAAAAATATTTGAGGATTCATTGAACCACCGCAGAATCGTAAAAAGTTTGTACACATGTAAACCCAATTTCCTTACTATTCGATGACATGATCCATAAGAATGTCATAAAACCAACTTTGAAAATAAATAATAACAGGATAATGAATTTATTAACCAGTTTACATGCGAATTCTCACAGCTTCTAAAACCTCTTCCCTTAATAGTCCAGTCATTTTAGACAAAAAAACACCCAATCTTCTAAAAAATTCCAAGTGAAGATAATAATAATAAAAAATAAAATAAATAATGAAAAATATTGTTCATTAAACGGCAAAAACAGTTTTTCATGTTGTCGCATGACTTCCCGTGGTGGGCTTCGCCTTTCACAAAAAACTGACAAGCTCGCACAGGATGAGTCCCTTTTCTTATCTCCTAATGAAACATACTATTGTTATATTAAAACAAAAAACAATTCCTTACTGATCACAAGAAAAGTTTTGCCTCGTTCATAACACCACAAAATAACTTCGAGGTTTTTGCAACCAACACAACTGAAATTTTTAAATATCAAATTACCCCTGATTAACTGTCGAATTCTAATAGCGCATTATGGGTTCAAAGATGGTGCAAAAAAGTAAGAACCTTTTTCCTTTCAATACATTTTTATGTTAGTTTTAATCTTCTATTTTTATATAAAAGAAGAAAGTTTTAATAATTTACCCCAGAGAAAATAAAACTAGTTTAGAGATCGAATAAGACCTGTTAAACAAGTAAAATGTATACTATCGCATCAAGGCTGGGGTGAAAAATTAATAATTATTTCATTGGATGGTACAAGTTTAATTATAGGTATTATGTGTTATTAAATGTAATTTTTCCAATATATTTTTAAATATTTTGTTATGTTTACTAAACTACACTGCTCCAAATTGCCGTTAAATTTAATTAGGTATATTTATTGTCGTATCGTATTCGGCAGTCAACGTTTATTTTGGTGATTATAAAAGATGATCATGATTTTCAAAAAACTAAGCCAGTGGCATTTTGAAATAAATAACCCATTTAAAAAAGTTTCTCAAAATTAATTTTAATTAAAAAGTCTATATTTTGAACATAAAAACTTTTTTTTTCATTTTATCTTCTTCCTACATTGCAGACTGCTGTAAAGCTGTGAAATATTATTCGTTCGTAGATACAGTTCAATGAATTATTTAAAGATATGAAAATGAAACTTGCTTTCGATATTTTCAAGGATTCGGTTTCAATATTCCAATAATAATTTCATTATAATTCGAACACAATCGGAAAAAGACAATATCGCTCATGGTCGTTCACACATGTGAACTATTCATTAAACATTTCTGAATTTATTAAAAATTCATTTGTAAATGAATCATAAAAAATGCACAGAATAACAACTTTCTACTGGATGGTCAATTTTCTTGAAGTTAATAAATTTGAGAAGATTCGCAAGATTTCACTTTCGCGTTTAATCGAACGTGTAGCTGGCAGTTTAATCTACCTTTATGACTGCCCACGTATTTCTTTGCGAAAAATTATTCACACACTTCTTATGTAAATCTGGAGAAATTTAATTTATCTGTTCTTATCTCGCAGAAGTACATGATAGACAGGACGATTAATGAATGCAACCATAAGCCAGAATTTCGTGACTTAAACAAATATTTTTAGCAGATACCCTACTTCCTATTATAAATCGTTCATAAAAAAATCTCAAAAAAATAGGTGAGATTTGTTTTGTTAAACCCGCAACAAAAAAAAAAACGATTTTATTTATCTCGATGTATCTCAAGACAAATGGTACGATTTATTATGTGCTTTCTCGTCTTTCTATCTCGAGACATAAAATTCGCAATTATTATTATTACGTTCTTGTTTTTTACTTTCCCACCGATTAATGTATTAATTTGTTTTTCAGACGGTGGTTTTGGCCACTATGGGTGATATTTACGCTACATTTTGTTGGAGGTATTCAATACACACCTGTTGAGCTTGGTGGAGTTGGCGACGGTGAATGCGCTCTTCTCTTAAATGGACCTGCAAGAAGTAGTTCGTTTGACTATACGTATAATCTATTAAGGGGGTCATCATTGTAAGTATACAAGAGAATGTGATTTATATTGTCTTCCTTTCGCGGAACAATTTTTTTAAGTCCATAATTATTTATGCGATTTTTACTATTAAACACTTTCAAAAACACCCACGTTAACATAGTTAATTTTTATATTACTTCTTTAAATCTTCAGTAATTATTTTTTAAACTTACATTTAAAAATTTTCATAAATTTAAATTCATTTAACGAATTACATTAGATAATTTAAATTAAATTTGATTTCTTTTATAACATAAAATTTTCACTTTAAAAGTGAGCTATTGATTATCAACAGATTTTGCGTTACATACATTTCTAAGATTCATTTAGATAATCGTAATAAATTATTACTTACTTTATTTTGCAGGGGATACAATGGACCCCACACCTGTATTACTTACGAAGCTGTTAATGCAGCATACCTGGACGCACGAAAAAGAATTCGTAAGTATCAAAATTTGTTAATTAAAGTAGCAATTACTTCATGCAAATTTAGAGTTTTTTTTTTTCGTTTTTAAACGTTTATTTGTAAAATTTTCAGAAATAGCACAACCTCACGGTGATTGGAAACCTGAACAAGTGGCCACCGTTGGTGAATTACTGCTTGATGTTTCAATAAATTTAGCAAGAACGTAAGTAAAAAAAGAAAAAGAAAGAAATTTTGAATGCATTTAATAATTGCAGGTACGGTTTATCGTACGAAGACATTGAGAAAGGACTTCCTTTAATCGACACATCTAAAACTTTAATTAGAGAGGTATGTCCTCCATACCTATCTAATGTCGAATGTAGGGCAGGGAAGTACAGAAGATTTGATGGACTTTGCACGAATCTGCAACATCCAACTTGGGGTGCTACCAATACGCCGTTTCAAAGGTACGAATTTCAGTGATTGTATGTAGCAGGATAACATAAGACAAAATTTATTTAAAATCTATAATATTATCTAGATCTGTGAGCCTGTTATGAACTAAAGTCTCACGCTCTCTTATTATTAAGACATTGTGATCCTTATTGATGCAAACGCAACTTTGTCACAGATTAATTGGACCACTTTACGCTGATGGTATGACGGCGCCCCGTATCAGCGTGACAGGAAATGCACTGCCCTTATCGCGTATCGTATCAAGAACTATGCACCCTGATGAAGGATTCCATGATCATGCTGGAACTGTTATGGTGATTGCTTGGGGACAATTTATGGATCACGATTACACGTTGACTGGAACTCCATTAGGTTAGTTTGTAAGATTTTCTTATCAGCATTTAAAAAAAATTAACAACGTGTGCCTCCAGTGAGGTTTGAACTCACGACCCCTGGTTTACAAGACCAGTGCTCTGCCACTGAGCTATAGAGGCCGATGGCGACGATTTTCCACATATCATTCATAGAGTCAACAGTTTAATTAACTTACTTTTAAATTTTCATTTATTTTTCAATTGGTTAAAAAATGTAATCTTAAACATATCTGAAATTTAATTTGAATGTAATTTACAAAAAATTATATTTTTTATTTATCAGACTTGATCTAATTGGTCCTTATTTCAGATGCCTTCAATAGGAACGATCCTGAAGAATGTTGCAAACGTCCACCTCATCTCAAGCATCCTTATTGCAACGAAATCGAAATCCCAGAAGATGACTATTTTTACCGATTATTCAATGTTCGCTGTATGGATTTCGTGCGGGCCTTTCCTGCTGCTCGACCTGGTTGTAGATTAGGTACTGTGGACTACACACTTTTCTCAATTTTTGTATTTATTTTCTTAAACTTATTTAAGGCTCAAGAAACCCGTTTAACACTTTAACCGGTGTTCTTGATGGAAACACCGTTTATGGAGTTACAGAAAAATTCGCTAGGTAAATATCTTTCAACTTGGGAAGAACCGCGGTATGCTCGAAAAGTTAAGCCAAAAGTTAGCATGTATAAATAGCTGAGTCATTGAAGCCTAAAAATTGTAGAATCTTCAGAATCCTCAGAAACAATACCAATCTTAAAGAAACATTTTTAAAATATCTCTGATGCAGTGATATACAGTGCGTTTTTTTTAACTGTTGCCATAGGGAATTGCATGGTAAAAACTGTACCCCGTGTTAACTTTTGTTCTGATGAAAATATTTAAACCATTTTTGGAACAGAGTTAGAAGATTCTTTAAACTATCAAATAGATTACAATTCAATATCCTAAACTGTCGAAAAAGTTTTGAAAAAAATATTTTTGTAAAAGCGCTTTCTTGCCACTATCATTTCTAGTAGGCTGCAATGTCAGTTGACTTTTGTCACTTTGTTTTAAAAAATAAATAGCAAAAGTTCCTCGAGGCTATGATTACATTAGCTTTTGGAAGACAGAACATCCAAACATTTATTTATAAAAAAAAACAAAACCATTAAAGCACAAATAACTTAACAAATTAACAAAAATTATCAGAAATTATCAAAGGAATTGTTCAAAGTGGTTTCCTTCGACTGTTAGACAATGTCCCAAGCGATCTTGAAAATTTCTTCGAGTGTTTTGTAAAGTTCGCACTGTAATGGAATTACAAGCTTCAGTTATTCTTGCCCTTAGTTCCTCCACAGTTTCCGGCTGATCTCTTATGAGGTCGTAAACTTGTGTTCCTAAATGCCCCCGTAAGGAAAAATCGAGTGGTGTTAGGTTAGGACTTCGAGCAGACCAATGGAATGGTCCATATTGGCCAATCCAACTATCAGACAATGTTTCGTTTAAAAACCCTGACTATGGGCTGGTGCTCCATCATCTTGAAATATTATTGCTCCAGCAATTCCCTATGGCAACAGTTAAAAAAAAACGCACGGTATACCTCTATTAACGAACAGTTTTGTTTACGAACACAATTTCCTAAGTAATTTTGACTCGATCTACGAACAATGCCTCGATTTACAAACGAAAAGTTTCAAAATGAACTCAAAATTTCTTTTTTTGGCCTCCGTCCTAAATGACTGATTTTGAAGTCCTCTAAATAGGCCCGAAAATCCGATTTTCAGGACTAGGCCTGAAAATGTAAACTAGTGTAATTTTAATTTTGTAGGTTGGTAGCACCAAATCTGCTAACCAAATCGAAAATGAAATGTCAATTACACCGTTTGTTAACATCGACAAAAACTTTATTAATATTAGTTATAAAAATAAAGGATGCTTTTAATTTAACAATATTGCAAGTATCTCAATCCATGTCATAATTGCAGGTTGTTTTGTCATAAACGTCAAAAAGCAATACATACTGGGTACTTTATTTTTAAGTTCAAATTAATCTTTCCGGGTAAATATTGCCAACAGAAGAAAAAATAAATTCTCTAGCCGAGATATTTGAACAACAAATTTATATTTTCTTATTTAAATATTATTATCGGCCTAAAAAATGTTGTGTATCATACGTCCAGAAACTGTTTTGCGAGTACTCGCAGTTGAGGGTCTCGGCATTCGGCCTCTCCCCTCAAACCTTACTCGCACTCGCAAAAATACAGTTTCTGGCCTAATGATACAAATAACTATTAATTTTGTTCCACAAAATATAATGGGTGCAACTGAACTAAATTTTTGGTTGAAACTTCTCCATTGCAGTCCCATGTAATTGTTTTATAGGGGACGGGGTCTTAAAATTTATAAAGTAAAAAAATAACGCTTCTAAAAATATTTCGCCATGGTCCTTGTTGAGATGCAGTCTTAAAAGCTAATATTATTTCCTTTTCATTTTATTGTATATCATATTTTATTAGTGTCGATGCAGTTTTTGGATTTTTGACCGGATGCATGCAAATCGGTGAGACACTGAATTTTTAGAATCTTTAAATCTTTTTAAACTTATTTTATTTCATATTTTTACCACATATATCGTGAACCGTCCAGTGAATGAACACTGCTCAAATAAACTGAATTATTAAGAACAATTGAGCATTTTCGAACTATCTTGAGCACGAAATAGTTCCATTAGGTCTCTACAGATATGATCCAATTATCGTTTTTTTCTTATCAGTCTATTCCAAAAAAAGACATTGCTCAAATCAACAGTTGCTTGCGAGTTGCAGTCAAATGTAGAGGCAGGTCCTATTTCATGGTATCTTTGAACATAATTTATAATTTATAACAAACAAACAAATTTTTCTTTATTACAAATACGTTTGAAGTTAATGTATTGTCATCCATATTGGGTGTTCATTTACTGGACGTCGCTGTTTTGGTTTTTGGTTTTGGTGTTCATTCACTGGGTATTTAGTACGTCTTGTATTTAAATGTCTTTTAATAAATTGATTTGTAGCGAGTCTTCCAAATGATGCAATAATCTTGTGCTCTAACAAAATATCTATCGATACAACAAGTTATTAGCAACAAAAGTGATATTGGGGACGGAGAAAATAATTCTGTGAACGCAAATGTGACAACCGAAATGCAAAGTGTTCATTCACTGGCAAGGTCACCCTATATCCATAAAAAGACAAAAAAACAATATGCTTCTGAATGAGCGAACGGATTACTTAATTTGATACATTAGTTTCAATGGAAAATATTGTTGTAGTTTACGAACGAAGTCAAAGAACGAATTAAGTTCGTTATCCGAGGTACCACTGTATGTCTTTTAAGGTTTCTTAATGCCATTTAAAGTTTTTAAGGTTAAATCATTCTTAAAAGCCCTTACGGGCGAGCGGTACGTCTGCGGGTAATTATAATTGTTTAAACAATATAAGTCGGAATGTTTCTAATTTCAAATAATATATTATAAGAAAAAAAAAGAAAAAAAGAAAATAATTAGGTATCCAAATCCGACCTGTTTCTGAGAATTCCGAAGCCAAATTTTTTATTGACTCGGCTAAAAGTTTGTGTAGTTCACCTATCCGCAGACCGATTTTCATCTTATTGTCAATGTTTTTCCCGACTCGAACTGATTCTCTGCTCGTTTTATTTATCGACAAAATTTGACAATGTTTTGCTTCAGGAAATTGCGATCTGGTTACGGTGGTCAAATGCGAATGAATCCCGTCTTCAACGAATACGGCTTAAGAGATTTATTGCCCTTAAAATTAGATATTCCAGATGAAGGTTGTACAAGACCCAATAGCTCCATGTATTGTTTCGAAGCTGGTGAAATTCGTGTTAATGAACAATTGGTTTTGACGTGCATGCACACTTTAATGGCACGTGAACATAACAGAGTTGCGGCTGGTTTGCAAAGGGTCAATCCCCACTGGGACGACGAAACTCTTTTCCAAGAAGCAAGACGTATTAACATTGCAGAAATTCAACATATTACTTATAATGAATTTTTGCCTATTTTATTGGGCAAAGATGTAATGCAAAAATTCGGCTTGTTATTGCGGAAAGAAGTGAGTGTTATATGAGATTGTTGGTCTATTTTTAATTTTTAAAATTAAGGGTTATTGGGATGGATATGACTCGAAGGTAAATCCAAACGTGATTGATGCTTTTGCTGCTGCTGCTTTCCGTTTTGGGCATTCTTTGCTACCAACAGCTGTTGAACGGTGGAGTAAAGCACATAAATTCATAGGTAAAATTGAAAATCTATAATCTGTTATTGTTAACATATGAAATATTCCAGCATCAAAACGTTTATCTGATTTAATTCGTCGGCCATGGGATATATACAGAGCAGGAGTTCTAGATGAGTACATTATGGGTTTAATGAATCAAGTTGCACAAGCTATGGATGATTCAATCACGCAAGAAGTAACAAACCATCTCTTCAAAAAAGTTGGAGCTAAGTTTGGTATGGATCTTGTCAGCTTTAACATGCAACGCGGTCGTGAATTTGGTGTTCCTGGCTATATGGAGTTCAGAAAATTCTGTGGACTTCCAGAAGCTCACACATTTGATGATCTGTTCGGAACTATGCCCAATGAAACCGTACGAAAATATAGCAGTATATTCGAGTAAGTATTTAAAAATCTAGAAGATTTAAATTTTAAAATATCGTAGGGCGACAACTGACGATTTTTATTAGGAATCAAATTTTGATTTAGGTATTTCATATTTTACGAACGTTTATTCTAAAATTGTCACAAGTTCAAAACATCCTAATTTATAAATATGTCAAATTTTGATTTGAAATCATTTTCGGTAACGGCTACAAATTGATTTATTGATGCCCGTTTGTGGTACTGTCAAAAACACACAGAAAATTCAATGCCACCACCATAATAGCTGGAAAATCAATAACTAACTAATTGCAGAAAATTAGGAAACAAAATATAATTTAATTATGTGGCTGTTGAAAAAATGTAATATCGCCACTATCTAAATACAATATCAAATCGAAAAAAAAGATGTCTTAGGCAGATTTCCGGCTTAACAAGGTTTGACTGTATTATAATTTTAATGTAAAATGTAAGCAATCGATAGATGGAACAGAAACAATAAGAATGAAAAGTTGACGTAAAAGTCGGGCATTCTCGTAGTTAATACAGGGTCTTTCACAACTCGCGCCCTAGAGAAAACTGACATGTGCCGACGACAATAGGTTGTCAGAAAATGCAAGAAAATAAATTACTCCTGCTTGCATAACAGAGTCAATAGGATTTTAAATCCACCAATCCCGGAAGGGCAGCACCAAGTGTTACTAAAAATAATACTGGTTGCTAGGTTTCAAAAATATTACTAGTCCGCCTGTTGGTCTGACAGATCAGAGTTGTCACTGTCAATAATTTTAGGTTAGCAAGGTTTTATTTTCGAATTCTTTAAAATTAAAACAACAATTGGCGGTTCAGAAAAGAAACGATTTTATTGCAAATCAAAATTATAAAAACAGTCAAAAAACTTCGTCAAAAGGAACTATGGAAAGAAACAAATTAGAGCAAATGCTCAAAATGTTCGGAAAAGACCCTCGCTGCTTCCGTGGCGTTACGACCGCATTCTCCAAAAATTATAATCATTTCGAAATAATCAGCGGCTGAATACATGATTATGGACACATTAAAACGTTTTGGCTTCACTTTATCAAATTTAATTTGACAGTGACATTTTTCAAAAAACCCAGGCACCCACATAATTTTAAAGATTTGCTTTTTTCTTATAACCTAGTAACGTAAAATTACGACACACACCTTGAGGGCGCCTGTCTCTGATTGGTTAACTTTAAGTTGTCTTTTCTCTAATAGGTACCTTCCAAGTTAGATTTTATTTTCTTTACACATATCTTAATGCCGTCTCGCGTTTCCTCATTTTCCCTAGGGCGCGAGTTGTGAAAAACCCTATAAGTAAAAATAATAAAACATTAATCTCTCATTTTACATAAAGAGCATGAACATGTTTTGATGACTTGAGTATAAAATACTCTACAAATATTCTTAATTGTTTAAAGGAATACCGATTCATTTCATTTCAAATAAGTTTTTAAACCATAGCATTTTTGAATAGAGCATGAAGAGACCTTTCAAATGAGGTATCACAAGCCCCCCTTCTTATTTCAAAATTTGGGGGTTGCAACAGTCACTCGAAGGGAGTTGAGGTTAGGGATGAAATTTTCACTTTACAAGATATCATGTGATAGACTAAAAATGACATGTTTCGGGATTTTTTTTTCAATATGCACAATAATTGAGATAATGAATTTATTCCATTTGGCTGGCGCGCACTGTGTATTACCTTAGGCCAAGCAACAGAGCAAAATAAATGTCATAATTTAACATAAATACTACCCGGAAACCGACTGTGCGACAAAAGACAGTTAGCAGATGAATTCTGCATAATTTCCCACTCAAGGACCATAATTTTTAATTTGTTATAAACAATTTACAAGAAAAAATCGCGTTTTTTTTAGTTCTGTGCTTGTAAAATGGAAACTAATGAAGCAATCTTAATATTGTCAATAGACGAATTGTAGAGAATTAAATTACGAAGAGAATGAGTGGTCGAATGTCCTGATCGAGTAATTAGAACCGGAGAAAATCCCGAAAATTCAGTGCTTTCTTAAAAAAATCACAATTCCGATATTTTTTAATTTTAAGAACTGAAACTGCACACTGATAGCTATTTATATGTACTTTATGTGTGAAAAACCCCGATTCTGTCGGACTAACGGTTATTGCACAATCACCATTTTAATTTTTTTTCTGCGATATTTTCGCGGAGGGCTGGATGCTCCTGTAGTTGTCCGATTTAAATTTTAAAAACAGAATTGGAAACTAGACGTGCACATCAACAAAACGTTCATTTCCGTTTTTCCATAAAATGCAGCGAAATAGGTGAAAAACGGTCGTGAATATGAGTAAAAACGGTAGAGCACATGAAAGTGGTGGAGTAGTGGGGGAAGACCGGCCGCTGAGGGGAAGCACGTTATATAGGAATAGAACCGGGCTGAGCTTCCCCTCACGGGCTGTCACCCTCCACTACTCGACCACTTTCGCGGGGTTTGCCGTTTTTACTCATATTCACGACCGTTTTTCACCTATTTCGCTGCATTTTATAGAAAATCGAAAATAAACGTTTTGTTGCTGTGTACGTCTAGTTTCCAATTCTGTTTTTAAAATTTAAATCCGACAACCACAGGAGCAAGCAGCCCTCCGGGAAAATATCGCAGAAAAAAATTGAAATGGTGATTGTGCAATAACCGTTAGTTCGACAGAATCGGGGTTTTGCACACATAAAGTACATATAAATAGCTATCTGTGTGCAAAGTTTCAATTCTTAAAATTAAAAAATGGCGGAATTGTGAATTTTTTAAGAAAACACTGAATTTAATTCTCTACAATTCATCTATTGACAACATTAAGATTGCTTAATTAATTTCCTTTTAAAAGCAAAGAACTAAAAAAAAACGCAATTTTTTCTTGTAAATTGTTTGACAAATTATAAATTACGGTCCTCGAGTGGGAAATTATGCAGAATTCATCTACTAACTGTATGTAATCGCATAGTCAGTTTCCGGGTAGTATTTATGTTTTGAAAAAATGCTTTATTGCTTGGCCTACCTAGACGTTCAAAATTTTATAACTTGTAAACAGTAAAGATTTTGATTTGCAACCATTTTCGAAATTTAAAAAACATTTTTACAGGTCTAAAAAATTCCTTAAAATTTTCACTAAATTATTAGAAACTGTTGCATAAAATAAAATAACTTACCCTTTTATAGACATCCCAATGATGTTGATCTTTGGTCTGGTGGTGTATCTGAACGTCCATTGCCAGGAAGCATGTTAGGACCAACTTTCGGCTGTATAATTGCCACACAATTTAGTTACTCGAGAAGAGGAGATCGTTTTTGGTATGAATTACCGAATCAACCGTCTTCATTCACTCCTGAGCAACTTCAAGAAATCCGTAAAGCTCGTTTGGCAAGAGTAATTTGTGACAACACAGATTTAATAGACACAACTCAGCTGTATCCCATGGTGTTACCAGATCACGAATTGTAATACTGCATGGATTATCAAGTTTTATTGTTAATAAAATCAATTTTTATAGGAATCCCAGAGTGCCTTGTAAAAGTGGTGTAATTCCAGGCATAGACTTCAGCAAATGGGCGGACTATCAAGGAGCTGGTAGTAATTTTGCATATACAAGTAATTTCGCTTTTGACCCACTATTAGGAAAATAGAATAAGTTTTATTGATGCCATCTAAATTATTATTACTGTCGTTACACTGCTAAATGTGGTCTAACACTTTTTATATATATAATACTAAGTCAGAACAATCATCTTTTCATTGAAGTACCCCTACTTAATGGAAATAAGCTTTCCACATTAAAAACCATTAAGCGGAAGTACTGAGTAATAATAGAACCATAAATCATCTGAAAATAAAGTCTACCTCTTAACAAGAAAGAAAATTCTTGGGATTTCCGAATTTTCCATAATTTATTGTCACCAGTCCCAAGAACTTTTGTAAATATTTTCAAACATTTAAATTTATTTATTAATAAAGTGAAGGTAGTATCATTACACTTACTATAATATGTAACTTTTGTATAAGTTTCTTACACAGGACGTTTTTTAGAGTTTAAGGTAAATTTTATTAAATTCGGGTGAAATAAATTTACCTTCAGCTTAAAACTTCCTGTGTATTTTTGATTAATTTTAGATAGTAAATAAAGGTTGGAATACATCACAAAGTATCCTGTATAGAAATTATGTTTCTAATTGTACATATTTTACAATAAATAATTACAACCTACTGAATGTGTGTTAATCGTTTGTAATCAATTTTTTCTAACTGTACCAATGGTTTTAACTGTTCTGCAAATATTCTCATATCTTCCGCAATACCATCCTGCCCTGAAGGTGCAAGAATGGACAATTCTACTAAGTAACTTTGTGAAATAGCTTCAACACCTTCACCTGGTTTGTTAGTTAAACCTACTTTAAAAATTTTAGAAACAGTAATTTTCATCCGTCCTTTGCGAAACATGTAACCACGAGCTATGTATTCGAAGTCCATTCGACATCCTAATTCCGTTAAAAATTCCACAATGGTCGAGCTGCAGGCGACATCAATGCTAGATCTTACAACCGTGGGTCGATTCTTATCACCTAAATCATGCTGCCCAACATATCTTAATTGCCAGGGAGCATCTGGTACATCTAGTGCTCTGCGAACTCGTAATGGTAGAACCATAGGAGTTCCAGTCGAAGCCCCTCTTAATGTGAAACACATTTCGTGATCATGGAACTGTTCAGGGCCACTATCGACATTATCACACAAACCACGTAAACGGTGTAAAAGAACTTCTACATACTGATCAAGAACAGAACCTTGCAATAAGTATTCTTGGTCAGGAATAATTTTATAGTGGAGAGCTGCTGACAACGAGTCTATTGCTGAACCTGGAGCAGCCATCACCTAGAAACCTTTAAATTAAAACAAAACAAAAAAAATACAAAAATTTACCGGAATGTCATCAGTCACAACATAACCTAGAAATATTTTTTTGTCAATATTTGATGTCGAACTGCGCACCCGCATGTTCCAACCCGGTTCTTGCTACGAACGCTTCGCCATTTTGGAGATTTGTATAGAGTTTAATGAAAATTTGTTTTAAAACCATTAATAAAAACCAGTTGTTTCCGATATTTTAAGGCATATCAACTTATCGATCTGCAGTAAGTATTCTTCCCTTCTTAAATGCTTTAATCAGTAATTAAAAAAAGCGCAAATATAAATCGGCTATTTCAAGGACTGCATCATTTTTAAAATAATTTTCCAAATCTTCAGGTATCAAGTATGTCTCGTTATCGTGAATGGGATCTTGCTTGCAAAGTCTACGTTGGTAATTTGGGATCATCGGCAAGCAAACATGAAATAGAAAGTGCATTTAGTAAATATGGACCTTTACGTAATGTGTGGGTAGCCAGGAATCCTCCGGGCTTTGCTTTTGTGGAGTTTGAAGATCCTCGTGATGCTGAAGATGCTGTACGTGGTTTGGATGGAACGTAAGAAACTTTTGGAAAATTGCCATTTAAATGACACAATGCTGTTCACAAACAAATTTTTTTATTTATAGGCGCTGCTGTGGGACCAGAATAAGAGTCGAGATGTCAAATGGTAGATCGAGACGTGGCGGTGGTAGAAGGCCACCTCCTAGATACTCGAGGTTAGTTCTTTTAAAATGCGTCGAAACAGGATCATTGCGTTAAAAAGTTGTGTTTTTTCATTATGGTACACCACAGCTGTGTTCTTCGTATATATGTATCAACTCACAGGTTTCTGCTTTTGGAAGGGAAAAATACTGAAAATGTTTTTTTCTAAAAAGAATGATTTTGTCTTAATTGCTATAATTAAAAAATTGTGTTTCAAAAGAAGAAAGTGATTTATTGTAATTGAATTTTTAGGGATTGTCTGTGAGTTGATACATTTATAATTGACAGCAGTTAAATGTGTTTGGCGCATATTGCAGGGCAGCGCCACTGCTGTTGTTAACTCCCCCCGACTGAGCCCCACCCCCTCCCGGCCACACATCTCATCTTACATCGACACACCCAACAACTACAGCTACATCCACCATCGGTGGTTGCCGCTATCAGCTTAGATGCAACTCACCAGCTGCACTTACCAACTTTTTTAAATGAAAACTCCACTTCAGCTGCATTTTCCAGCTCTTTCAAACAACATGCAACTCACATCGGCCTCTTTGGCAAAGTATATACTACATAACCATTTGTTGCTTTCAAGTTTCTAAACGTGATCCCACATTTTTATTGTCTACTTTTTTTGGATAATTATTTAAGCCTGGTTAAAACGAAAAGAATTTAATTGATCATCATAATTCTGCAGCAATTTTTTTGAATACAAAGGGTGTAGCAGGTGGTACTTGATTTATTCTATTTTTTTTTTCTTCTTTAAGGATAGAATTGCAAGTTGTTTTGCAGGTCATACATCATTATCTGTTTTATAGGTCACGTTCACCAAGACGGTCACGTTCTCCAAGATCAAGATCTCGCAGCCGCAGTCGCCGTAGCCGTTCAGATTCAAGAGATAGACGCTGAGACGTCATGCATCGAACCAGCATATATTTACTTCATTATTTTACTGATCATGATTAACTATTCTTCTGAATTATGTATAAGCCCTTTTTTATTTTATAATGGATAGAATACAATTATACCTTTTTTGAATATTAAAGTAATTTCATCTACAGTAAATTGTGTTTTATTTAGAATTTTCGTGTATCACTTTTAATTCTTTGCTGCTTATTGTTAGTGATTCCACTGTAGAAACATCGAGATTATATTTTTTTCGTTGCGAGTATGGTAGAACTACCGCTGAAATACTAAAATTTAATTTCGTTAAAAAAGTCGCTGTCTGCAAACTATTACCTAACCAGATAATACCCACAGACGTTCTGCCTTCTTAAATTTTAAATGAAGGATACACGGGAAGAACGATCAAAGTCCATTTTTCTTGAAATTCAACTTTTAATACTATTTGGTAGAGAAATATACTCGTGGATATTATGAGAGAACGTTGCAAGCCCATCAAAATAACAAGTCAAGTTTTGAACCTTGCCAGAGTATATAGAAATTTCAAAACTTGAATATCTCGACAAGACGAAAATTTGACTGTTCATTATTCCCATGTACCCTTCAAATATCTATTCTATTTACACCGTCACGTGGAAAATGTGCGTAAATTTCATTGTGTACATTTTTCGGTGTGCGCATTTTTTATTGTGCCCATGTATGACTGCGGTTTTTGAACATATCGCAAATTTTTTTCTAATCAATATTATTTTAACTTCTTATTTCTGTTACTAATATTTAGATACTTGCAGTTCGACCCGTCATCGCTGGGTATTTAACTGATGTGCGACTCTGTAAGACAGCTCAAATCCAATTATGTTTGCAAATCCTAAATGGGATGATTCTACCTTAAATAGACCTTAAATATTGAACCTTTTTTTCTGTGTTTCTTACCCTAATCTGTAACTCACAATCAGTTAATTGTGATTTTTATTTTGATTTTTGACGGCGTTTCTTGACGTTTGTGAAATTTTTACCCCCGCCTATATCAATGTGTCAGACAATGGATGATACAGTTACTGTGTCAGCCCATGATACTATAACCTTCTACAGATATGATCATCCGGCGGACGAAAATGAGTTCGTTTCGCGCATGACGTCACTAGGTGACAATCGCGTTTGCCTACCTTATTAAACATATAGGAAAACAAGCAAAATACAGACAACTTAAAAATTGTCGTGTGAATAAACGGCAACGGAAATTTAAAAAAATAAACTTATTTTTTTGTTTTGTTTTATTGAGAGTAATAGTGTTTATCTACAATCATGACGTAATACGTTTATTTCATATGCTAGCCATGGATACATAACAAGGCTCCTTATCCACAGGTCACGCCCCTTCAGTTTCATTTTCATTATTAGACGGAGCGTATTGTTGGTTGCCTATTTATTTTCATTAATGAACGGAGCGTAATGTTGGTTGCCCACGTGCACGGTAGAATGATTAGTTTTTACGAGGCTACCTAAGCAAATGTCTCGGGTTCAAATCTGGGCGACAGTAACACCGTATTAAAATCAGAACCGCGTCTCCTCGCAAGGCAATGGTAAAACACCGAGGTATTCTGCCTAATCTCTTCTTGTTCTTCCTTCTTCTATTACTGAGGGAATATTTGCACTTAATTGTTACGGGACGGAACAATTATCGGACGGTGCCAATGCACGACGCCCTTGCGGGAAAAAGAAAATTAGGAACGAATAAAACACTATTATCCATTAGGGAGACCTCGGCTACCATGAGAATCGGAGAAGCGTCACAACTTGAGGGTGGTTAAGACGTCACTTTCAAAATATAATTTTTTTTTTTCGCGCCCATGACAACTGGAAGCAAAGGTTTCTCGATGAAAATCACGTTTTGGTTTCGGTTTAATTTCGGTGTCAATTTTGCTTCGGAACTTATCAGCATTTTAAAGTTTTATCGAATGAAATTTTGATTGTAGATAAACAGCTGTATTTTTCTCGCACATAATGGCTATTATGAACTCAGATGTTTGTAAATACTCGTCTTCGACTCGTATTTACAAACTTTCATCTTCGTTAATAATAGCCTACATTATGTGCTCGTTAAATAATATACTAATACACTTACCTAAAAATAAAATGACCTTAGCTAAAATAATTCAGAATAGTAGTGGAATAGGTTACCTAAGTAATTGTTTTAATTAATTTTCGTTTTCGTCCAGTATGTGGTTGATGTAAATCTTTATTTAGAAATCTAATTCTAAAAAACAATTTACATCTGAAAAACATTGCTTTCGCTTTTTCATCCAAATCTATATCATCTGCAGATTGCATGTGCATTGCTAAATAATTTGGGCAAACTTTTAATGTTGTCCCATTAATTTTGGAAAATATTTTTTGTAGCTGTTCTATTTGTTCCATAAATTCTGGTGTTGCTTTGTATAATCCACCTTCTGACAGGTGATTACTCCATGTCCAGACGTTTCGGATAATTGACGTTCGGATAATCGACGCTCTACTGTACATTTATTATTTACTGTTCGTTTATGTTTCATGTGTTGCTGTTGATTGGTCAAGCAAGTCACGTGGTTTCGGCGGTCATGTTTTGGCTAACCTTTTGACAGCATTCAATGTTTATATTGTGGTTGTAGTGCAATTCCTGATAAATGTAAGAATCGTATTTTAGTTTTAAAATGTTTTCCTGTTCGCAGTTGGTTTATTTAATAAAATTCAATTTTCAGAATGGCGTCGAGTACGAATGAAGATAAAGTTATCGAATCATCTGAAGAATTAGACACAAATCCCTCGAAAAGAAAACGACAAAAAACAGGCCACTCCGCAAAATCGTATGCGCCCGAAGGTCAAAGGCAAGAATTATTGACAAAAGTGGAGAGATTGATAAATCATTTCGACAGTCACCTGGAAGAAAAGAAAGAAATTGAGTCATTAAAGAAGCAATTAAAAGAAAACAAAAATGAAAGAAAAGAAGAAGAAATACAAACTTTAAAATCTGAAAATCAGAAGTTAAAAAACGAATTGGCAAGTTGCAAGGAAGATGCAAGAACTGAACTTAACAAAATGATAGAGAAAGAGGAAGCAATTAATAAATTACAAAACGATATTAAAATTGAAAAGGCAAGAACCGCATCATTTGAGGAACAGTTAATAGAAATGCTTTCATCAGCGACAGCCGAAAAGAATGACTTAAAATGTACGAAAACAAAACTTGAAGAAAAAGTCGAAGAAACCAAACAACGCATAAAGCTGCTACAGTCTGAAAATTACGCTCTACAGAAACAAATAACAGGAAAACAAACTCAACATGAAGAATTAAGAAGAGAAAAATTAGAAAACGAACCACTTGATGAATTAGATCCAAACAAAATAGAAATACAAACTTTAAAAAACCTTCTTCAGACTAATCATAGTCTAAGAAAATTGAATGAAGTGGAACTGCAATTGAAGCTTCGTGACAATTCGACCTCCCTCTTGATACAAGACAGAACGATTAATTACGTGGCACCTGGCACCTTCGACAACCTCTCTTCACTCACCAAATTGAGTTTGAATGGCAGCGGTTTGACCTTCCTTGAAAAAGGGGTTTTCAACAACTTGACCAATCTGATTCATTTGAACCTGTGGAACAATAATCTTACTTGTTTGGAAGGGAACGTTTTCGCGGGTTTGAAGAAATTAAAGACTATCTATTTGGAAAACAACAACATCACCAAGTTTCCTCTCCAATTGTTTAGAGGGTTGGAGAGTTTGGAGAAAATCGGTTTGAGTTCTAATACAATTTCCTTGTTTGATGAAGACTTGTTGGTGGGGTTGAATCGGCTCACTTATTTTGGTGCGTTCGAAAATAACCTTACAAGCATCCCCGAAAAGTTGTTCAGGGATTGTGTTAATTTGGAACAAGTCTGGCTTAGCAATAATAAAATCGTACGGTTGAAAAAAACTATTTTTGATAGTTTGCACAATTTGAAGACGCTGAATCTGCACAATAACCCGCTGAACGAGATGGATAAGAACGCATTGAGAATGTTGAGAATCAATAGTTTGATAATATAACTTGGCAATAATCTTGTTTTATATTTAAATTTGTATTGTTTGGAGGTTAAATAACGGGTCAGAAAATGATTAAATAGATTCTTTAAATGCAACTGTTTACTTTTTTTATTGAATTTGGAACGAGTGTCAATCTAAAGGGTTTTCCAATAAGAGGTGTTATTTTGAATAGCCCGTTATTTCGGTAGATGTAACTTTTGGAGCTGTAATTTTTTGACATTTGACAAGTAGAAACTACGCCATTAATAAAAATGGAACGATACACGCTTCAACAACGCATTGAAATTATTAAAATTCACTATAAAAATGGTGAAAATTTGGCAGAGACGGTTCGTAAAACTCGAACATTTTTGGGTCGTCGTAAAGCACCTTGTCGGACCGCAATACAGAAATTGGTGGAAAAATTCGAGCTGTTGGGACAAGTTAGTGATGTGAAGAATAAAACCCGGCCGATTTTGCTTGTTGACGAAGCCATCCAGGTGGAAATGGGCCTCATCACTCAAGATGATTTTTCGATGGAATTCCGGATCATTTTCATGCATTTCAAGGACCCAATCGGCAAAGATACGACGTTGTTGATGATCGGCCGGCTTGAGTTCTTGTGTAAACTGAACTTTATAAGCCTTAAGACCCAAATCTTTATGCAAAATACGGTGTAATGACGTTTTTGGAATGTCTAATTCCAAAGAACGACGAGGAATGGACAAACCTGGGTTTTCTTCAACACTTTCGGCTACAGCAGCAATATTCTCGGCTGTTCTTGAGCGACGTGCACGGGTTTTATTCTTCACATCACTAATTTTTCCACCAATTTCTGTATTGCGGTCCGACAAGGTGCTTCACGACGACCCAAAAATGTTCGCGTTTTACGAACCGTCTCTGCCAAATTTTCACCATTTTTATAGTGAATTTTAATAATTTCAATGCGTTGTTGAAGCGTGTATCGTTCCATTTTTATTAATGGCGTAGTTTCTACTTGTCAAATGTCAAAAAATTACAGCTCCAAAAGTTACATCTACCGAAATAACGGGCTATTCAAAATAACACCTCTTATTGGAAAACCCTTTATATATACAGGGTGGCCACTTAGTTAAAAGAAACATGGAAAAATATTATATACAAAAGTTATAGGATCCATGGAGATGCACATTCTTAAAATATTTTCCAGTATACAGAGTGTCCCAAAAAAGCGGGGCGCCAGAAAAGACGTTTTTTAGCAATCAACCTGTATAATTTTTTTAATAATTTTTTTAACAATTATTTTATTACTATTGTACCTTATATTAGGTGCTTTGTTTCCGACGATCAAATTACAAGACTAATATTTTTAATTTAAAAAAAAAAATGAGTTAAATCATTGGACGTTTTTTAGGAATCATCCTGTATAATTTTTTAAATAATTTTTTTAACAAAGAAATTATTTTACTATTATTGTACATTATACAGGGTGATGAAAAAAAAGGTGCCGATGATTGATATTGGGACAATGCTTTCTGTTGAAGCATTATGGAAATCTTAACAAAACTGTTCTGTTTAAAATTAAAACATTTTGCCTAAGAGCACAACGTGACAATACTGCACATTTCTTTTTCTAAAGAATTATTTTCAGGTAGGCCTACTTCTTGTATCTAAGTAACCAACACTAACGGATACTGTCACTTGCGTAAGATAAACAACTGTCACGTTGACATAACTTTTTATTTCAAAAGAATTTAATGTAATTAAACAATACTACACAACAAACAGGTAATTGAAGGGCTGTATGCAAAGAGTTTTTAAGTTACGTAAAGATTTTCTACTATTTGCGCTATTTCTGATAAGAATGGATGAACTTTCGGTCGCACTTACTGATTGCCGTTTAAAAGGCCCCTAACCATGTTATTTAGTAAAAACAGATCAGTCAAAAACGAAATAATGTAATTTCCAGATCAAATTGAAACATAAAATCTCAAATATCTCAGAATAGGAATAAGTGACTTAGAGTGACTGTCGCGCTAATCCTTGTATGCTTCGTTCTGATCCAGTTTCAATCGCTTTCACAACTGCTTCCTCCAACGGTGGTGTACGAACTTCACGAGGTCGTCTACCGTTTACAGGAATCGGGCTATTTTCTCTTAATTTTTGCTCCATTTTTCTAATTACATTAGCATCTGGATGACGTCGATGTGGATACACTCTAGCATATTCTCTAGCAGCTTCCGATGCGTTATTATCTGTCTCACTCAAGCGGAGCAACATGTCTAGATACTCACTTAAATTGTATTTTATTTTAAGACTTTAGTTAAAATCATAAATTTATTTATTTCAATGATTACATAAATAAAACAAAGATAACAAACGTTTTTTTTTAAATTGTATTAACAATTTATTAAAAAAATTAAATTACAAAAATTAACGTATTGATAATAATGTTAACAATTTATAACTGCATAGCATATACAAGATATAAATGACATTTTGAAAATGAACTCCTAATATTAACAATTCACAACTATATCAAGAACAAATATTATTTAAATAATTATACTAACAATTCATTATTACAAAAACGAAATTTTAAAAATCTACGTCTAGATAATATTAATAATTTACAATTTCATAACATACACAAAATATAAACCTAATTTAGAAAATTAACTCGCAATATTAACAATATCAACCATATCAAAGATAAAAACGTCATTTAAAAAATTAACGCATAGACAATATTAACAATTTATAACTGCATAACATAAATTACAAGATATAAACGAAGAATTGCAATTTATTCTTATGATAATTCAAGCAGAAATTTCGATAATTGGTTACAAATACCTAAAATAAACTTAAAATACTCGAAATTCTTGGCATAGAGGCAGGTTCAACTTCCCTTCCCTTAATTGATGCTACGTTTTAGCGCCACATCTGTGAATAAAAAAATGTAAAATAAATAATCTTATTAAAAATTATCATTAAAATCGATTACCTTCGAAGATTTCTCTAATTTTCAAATCTTTGATTTTAATATTTTTCTTTGCACCTGACTTTTTCAGCTGTTCGGATACTTTTTTCATTTCAATTTTCTAAATTGGTTTAACAAACACTGAAAAATAACAATAAATATAAAAACTGTGATTTTGTATCAAGGATTGATAATATACTTACATGCTGTTTATTTTCTTCCATTTTTTCAGCTAATATACAACTTACCAATGCAACTAGAAACGGTGGAATGTCTTCTTTCCAAAATTGAAAGTTAAAATATTTGCAATAGAATAACCTTTTCCGATACAGATGTGACCGGTTTTATGTCACCAATTTAGTTAATTGCACCGCCTTTTGTGTTTCAAGGTTTCATTCAGGGACGGCTAGAAGTTTTGCAGGGGTTTGAAATTAAATAAACTATTTTTTCATCAACAGCACACCGAAGCGGTTATCAAATTATTTCAATTCCAACATTAAGTCGTTGTATTATAATTTTTTTTAGAAATTTGAAAGTGAGGAGTCTCTTTCAGTGCTGCGCTTCTGGTTAGGCTTCCAAAAAGTCAGCTCCTGAGTCGGTCCTGTTCGAAACATGTTTTTCTTTTTAAATTTAAATTGTGTAAATAAGTTTCACATACCTAAAGTATGCTATTCGAACAATAAAAACGCGTTATCATAAAATTGAGACGATTCCAACAAATGAGTGAAAACATATTTTCAAGGAATGCAGTCAACTTAGAGGCCATCCATAATTTACAAAACCCAGAATTTGAACAATTTTTACCCCCTGCCCCCTTCATTGCCATCTTTATTGTCATTTAGTATAAATTTAAAATATGACTTTTGCTACAATTAATTGCTATAATTAATGACTTGTTGGTTAAATTCTCTATTCAAAAATTTAACTGGCGCTATGAACAATGCCGGATTATTATTCTTCCAAATTTTAAGAAATAAAGGTAAATTTGTAAATTTGATAATTAACCCCTTAATGCACTGCGACATTTAAGTATGTCAAGTCTAACGTTTTCGTATGGAAATTTAATTCTAATGTTATATTAATTAAAAAATTGCCCGTGAAGGGGTTATTAACCTGTAAAAATATTGTTTTCAACTAAATAAATGATAAGCTTCAATTGTAATTTTTTTTCGAAAAAAAAATTGTTTGATTTTGTTATCACACATTAATAAAGAAAATCGTTCATTAAATGAAATTAAATTTTGATACTGGGACTTGGCTAAATTAGAATTATGGATGTGTTTTTTTTCATTGCCGTTGGTTATAACGTAATATTATAAGAACAATAAACACCTACATATTATAAATAGAAGTGTTTTATGAAATTATATAAGCATACAATTGTTAATTCATTTATTAAAAAGCAAGAATATAAATCGTTGATTTGAATTTTGTTGATATCATTAAAAAAAACAAAAGTGTTCACGTCTCAATTTTACATCGCCGAACGATCTACGAACGTTGCTCAGATACGTCGCAGCGCGACATTATTCCAACGTCTCTCAACGTTTTTTAAACGTTATGTGTTTAGTGGGATGTTGGTTATCATTCCAAGAAGTCGAAAGTGTTCTCTCGGCAAGAAATCCAAACATTTTTGAAGGAAGCAGGAGCAGTTTTTGTGATTTATCTAGTAGTAACTATTAATTCACTTATTAAATTTTAACCTAGATCAATGTTCATTTAGTGGTCTGTCTAATCCTGCAATCAGAATTATACATATTGACTTATTGTTAAATAATTGCGTTTTTGTATTGCAATGGAAATTATTCGCATGATTTGTGTCATTTGCCAAGAAAGAAATCCTTAACCTCTTTGAAGCCTCTTATTTACAATCGTATATATCAGCGTTTCCCAAAGTGTGGGTCGCGGCCCGGCACCGGGTCGCAGAAAAATTCTGCTGGGTCGCGGCAAAAATTGTAAAAACACAAAAAAAATTATTTTGCAATTTTCGTGTATGAAATAAACAAACAAATAACTTGATTTTTATTAAAAAATAAAATTTGTTTTTTAAATAAATGTTTTTTTTCATAAGGTGGTTCGCGAAACATTTTAAAACCTCGTACCGGGTCGCGGTAAAAAAAGTTTGGGAAACGCTGGTATATATCGTATATGAGTAAAAATTACACTCAGTACCTTTGTAGGGTTAATTCCGACAAAAGAAATGCGAATAGTTGTTAAAACCAACAATGAAATTAAAAAAAGAAATAGAAAACTTGCAATAACACCTAAACGGCTTCTACAAATATTTGGATTAAGTTAAATTAAACCTATAGGCCAAGTAACACAGCAAAATAATAGCCATAATTTAACGTAAATACTACCTGCTAACCGACTGTGCGATTATGTCAAGCATAGTTTCCAAGTCGAGAATCATAATATTTAATTTTTGATTTACAATTTTCAAGAAAAAATCACGCGCGAAGCGGTCGATTGTGAGGGGAAGCGCACAGAACCGGGCTGCGCTTCCGTCTCCCACACTACTCGACCGATTTCGCGCGTTCGGCCGTTTTTATTCATATTCACGGCCGTTTTTTTACCTATTTCGCTGCATTTGATGGAAAAATGAAAATAGACGTTTTGTTGCTGTGCACGTCTAGTTTCCAATTTAGTTTTTAAAATTTAAATCAGACAATTACAGGAACACAGATCAACAAAATTTATTTAAAAATTATCAATTATTCACGTTAGTAAAGTCACTAAATACCTCTCTCGATTTATTTTTCCCGTATCCGGACACATTTAAAATCTTTTGTTGCTGGGAGAAGTTGTTCAATACAAATTTTAATAATATTTTTGCACTCCCTGCTTCCAAACAAGCGAAATGCGCACGCAACTGATACACGGAAACACTTTGAAACACTCGTGCGTGAAAACGTGTCAAAAATTACTCGCTAATCAGACCGTTTGCAAGCAAATTATTGTTTCATTTATATTCTTTAATGTGTACAATGCAATTTACACCACTTTTCAATTCAATACATTGGGGAATACTGCAGAAATTATAAATTGAAAGTTGTAAATTTCGAATGACATTTAACAGCTGACAGTTGTTTCCAGTTCAATTTATTTATTATTTTATTTTGGGGTAAAAATTCGTGCAAAAATAGCATACACACCTTGTGCGTAAACAATATAAGGGAATTCGTGCCCATTTGCACTTCACTCGTGTGCTACGCCCACTCGTGTTTGCAAATCGGGCACTCATTACCAAAACATTTGTTTCCGCACATGATACGTAAATAACTATTTCCACCACCCTCACATCACAAAGGTACTACATAATATATTTTTGTTGCAAGCTCCCATTCATTTGTGTAATATTCATCACAGAGATGAATTTATACAAATGTTTATCAGAATACGATGCCATTGAGAAGCTCGATTTCGAAGAAAGAAGAAACAATTTGTGTATTCGAAAACAAGATGTTAACATATCAGATTTAACATTAAATCTAAACTTCATTTGTAATTGTACTTATAAAATGTTTTTATTCATATTCCAACCTAGATTTTATTTTAAATCTCTTACTGTAAATTTTACATTGTAACTGTAGGAATCTAAATATTTTGCTTTATTCTTAAACTTGTATTAATTGAATAAATATCCAATGTTTCACTTAAAATTATTTCATGTTTCTAAAACTATGTGTTTATAATATATTGTAAATATTGAATAATTCTTATTTTTTATCCTATTGCCGATTCAAACGTCAGCTGTGCTTAGCCGATAATACATGGATGGATTAATTTATGACGTCACAAGAGGGACTCGCTAGTTTTCGTGAACTTTTACCGGGTTTTCGTGTTTATAAACTTTTCAATATAAATTAAAGAACAATATTATACATTTATTTTTTTAAACACCAAAAGAATTTAACTTCAACGTGTTGAACAGTCACAGTAGGTAAGTATAATATTTTTCGATGTTAGAAGTGTTAGTTAACTAAATGTGTTTCTACTTCGGTTATTTAATAGTCATTGTGCAACGTATTCTTTGCCAGTATGACAGACCAGCAGGAATTATTTTTGAGCCTGGAGGTGGTGTGCAAAACTCTAGACGCCACTCCATTATGTAGGAATTTTAAAGAAGTAGAACGGCTAGTTAATAGCCACCACATTATTTCATGTGATACTACAAAAAAAACCTTAACAGAAATAAATCTTCATGCAGCATGTTTGCAAAGTTCTGGTGTAGCTTCTTTGCCTCATACCATAACCGGAACGTTAAAAATACACCACAGTTTGGTGAACGTGGAAAAAATGAGTTGCACATGTATAGCTGGAGCCAGTGGGAAATGCAAGCACATTGCTGGGGTGCTAATTTATTGTACCAGGTTGTGTATAAATGCTTTTTACTTTTTTAATATTAATTCAAGTACCTATTTGATTAATATTTTGTGTTTTAGAAACAACATTTGCAACTTTGTTGTACTATCACAAACAGACATTAAGTGTACGTGGAGTTTGAAAAAAGGTCCTGCTCTAGAACAATACCAACCAACACCATTGGTGGAAACTCAGTGTTTTAAACAGGTACCACAATACCAAGTTAGCAACGACCTTAGTCAGTATTTTCAAAAAATGTTAATAGCAGCGAGTCCAAATTCTGCATTGGCTAAGCACAGGTGATGACATATTTATGATCCAAATTCAATGTATGTTTTTTTAATATTATAGACAGGGTCGTATAACTGGAGAGAGGAGTGGTATTTTATCGGCTACTGTCGCCTCAGTTACTACGAGTGACATTTATGACCAAGTTCATGATTCACATTTAAAAAGGTAACTAGAACGCATTTTTAATAAAGAAAGTGATGTGATGAACTATGTTGCTTCGGTCGACATTCATCCGCTTCATCCCTGCTGCCAACAGTTTTATGAAGCCAATGTAGTATGTCACAATACTTTAAAAATTGCAGTGGACACACACCACATTACTACGACCTGGAACAAGGAGCGACAATTCCGCATTACTGGCTCACGGTGCTATGCCATATTTACTTATGGTAAACGGGGAAAAGTTGATTGGGGGAAAAAATCTTTACAATATTTTTGGCCGAAACCTTTCAAGAATTCTAATATGGAATATGGCATAGTATTTGAAAAAGTGGCAAGGGAGGCATATCAAAACAAATACAACTGTCGTGTAGTGCAAACTGGACTAATAATAAGCCAATTAAATCCTTGGCTTGCATATTCCCCAGGCGGTATTATTTTAAATGAAAGTGGTAAAGCAGAAAAATTGTTGGAGATTAAATGTATAGTTAAAGGTTGGGAATGTTTTATATTCTGCATCTGTGATAAACATAAATCTATATTTTCTTAGGAAAGGAAAGCACAATAACAGAAGCCATACAACATCACAAAGATTTTATGAAATGGAATGGTGAGCAGTACTATTTAAACCCAAAACATAGATATTATGGACAAATCCAACTGGGAATGGCGATTCTGGATTTAAATAGTACCGACTTTATAGTGTTCGCCAGTAAGGACAGTAGTTTTGTAAATGTTAATGTCATGAGAGATAATGTTTTTTACAACAGTTTTGTTTTAAATTAAAATTCAACTATTTTACAAACATGCTACACCATGTATGTGTGAATAAACTGTAATAAAGTGTTATATCAAATTTAATTGTTGTACCATCATCAAACTAAACTTATCGTTAGCATTCGATGCAAATATGCCCACAAAATACTAGACAAATATTTCAGAATTTATATTTTTGTAATTTCGTTATTTTGAATGTCATAATCGTGGGTATATTTACACAAATGCTAATATGAAATATTAATACTAGAATAATTTGGTGAATTTAAACAAATTTATTTAGAATGTATATTTCTACAAATTCTTTACGAAATTACAAAAAAACTTGTATGTAACACGTCACAATATGCTTCTTTTTTGCACATGACTTGTTGACCCACTCGCTACGTTCGTGGTTCAATCTTTATGTCTACTGCAAAAAACGTGCTCATATTGTAACTTGTAACAAATAGTTTTGTGGCTAATCAAATTCATTTAGTGAACAAATGAATTTATCATCGGCTAAAATTGAATTAGATAAATTAACAATTCCGCATATAACATTAAAGATATCATCCACCAAAGGTATCACCTCGACAGATATGTTGCTCAACATTTGAAATATTTTTATTCGCGCATTTGTTCTCTCAATATGCACTCTTGCAGAAGCGATTTTGGCATTTTCAATTGCCTCTGCATGAGAAAATTGTTTTTTATTTCTAAGAAAAGGTGGTCTTATAATTTTTATCCCATAGCTTTGACACAATTGTTCAATTAAGAAACCTTTATCCACCATAATCTGATCTTCATGTGCGGTTAATTTGTCTAAAATACCACTTCTCTGAAAGATAGCATTGTCAGAAGTTCGACCACCATAGGCTTTACTAACATATGTTATTAGCCCGCCAGGACTAACACCAGTCATGAATTTGATGGTTGTTTTTCCTTTATAATGCGAATATGTCTTTATTCTACAACACAGTCTTCTGTGCTGTTGCACCGGCAATTCTATGCAATCTAACACAATTCTAACTTTCTGAAATGGGATAAAGCATGTTCGTATATTTCTTTCTATTTCATCCGAACTAGGAAGTGATATACAACTGCGTAAAATACAGGCCAATCTAGGTATAATGTCAAAAAAAATATTTTTACACGTTTGCGCAGAGACTCCAAATAACACAGACAACACAACATATGGCATATCTAGTTTAAGTTTCATCAACACCAGAAACAATCTGTTAAACACTGATAATCTGTGCACACGTTTGTCTTCGATAATAATACATAACAGCGTTACTAGACCATTGAACAGTTTCAATGAGTGGATACCAGTCAAACTGTTTAACTGTTTATCAGTTTTAACAAAATCACTTACGGAACTGAATGATCTAGTATCTACCTGCACTGAAGTGTTTTTGGTATTTATCTTTTCAAAACACTTGCACACTTCAATATCGTCTGTTTGTATCCCAATTTCTCTGAACTTGGGTTGCTGTTCACCAAGAAGAATTAAAGTTTCAGCTGCTTCAATGCTTTGAAGTTTCAAGTGATTTTCGTTAGCAATATCAAGTTCCTCTCTCTTCTTTTGCAAACGCCTGCCTTGTAAACGTTGCTCTCGTGCAGTCTTTATTTCACATTCTTTCTCGTCAACTGCCAATGCCATTGCTGATCGGGGAAGATTCATGCTGGGAATTGCTGATGGCAACAAAACTTTTTTCCCAGTCCACAAATCACAACCTAGAACAAATAATTCATGTACAATTTTCAATGTATTAATTTACCATTTAAATAATTGTTACAATTTTTGTTCCTTTCATCCATAACAATTTTTTTTTTAAATTAACTTTTCACTTTATATTTTAAAAGGAACAAAAATTGTAAGTAACAATAATAATTACATAACAAGAAAAACTCGATTTAAATCTAAATAATTAGTTATTAACATGTTATCTTATGAGCCACGCAAAGATATATTGTATAATAATATATAACTTACCTGAGTGTTCAAAATCTTCATTTTTAAAATGCAGAGAGCATACTCTCATAAATTCAGACACTTTTTTCCCCATTCTCAATTTCATCTCCCAAAGTCGTCTTCGGTTACACTCTTCACGTTCTCCAAAGTCATTTACAAGCGACACTTTTTGCCCTTCTTTTGGAAAGGAATGAAAAGATAATTCGGGGTTGTTTTTACGGACTGAAGCACAACCATACACTGCACAATTTACATTGGACTTGCTTGCCATTATTATTATTTTTTTACGAAATAAAAATAACACAACCGACAACCTCGTCAAAATCGAACGTTGATCGAACGTAACAGCTGATCAATTTTGTGTATTCTCTCTCTCGTGACCAGGGATGGGATCGGCGGTAAGTTTTGAAAAGTTGTCAGCACCGCCCTCGAGGTCGGGAAACCGAACTATTTAGTAAAAGCGCGGCAAATAGAGGACATCGCAATGTCAGACGGAACAGTTGCTTGAAAATGCTGAATTCGCAGAATCGAAACGTTATCTATTGCGTTCAATTAATTTTGTTTATTCTTCACACGTCTTTTGTTCGAGACGTTGTGCAATTTTACAAGCCTTTGTTTCAATCACAGGTTTCAATACTTTACAATTTTAAGTTTTAAGTGAAAACCAGGTAATATCTAATTGATCTTTTTTTCTGAATTATTGCAATGGAACAGATCGGGTTCAATTATCGCTGCTGTGTTTCAAATTGTCCCAATGCATATTTCAAAACCGTTGTCGGAAGTATTTATAAAAACAAGCATTTTTTTAAACTTCCATCAGAATTTGTGTATTTTGTAGCTGATGTAGAAAATACCGTTTCCGAATTTTTGAAATTGCATGGACACATTTTAAACGTTAAACAAACAATTCTGGCTATTTTAAACAATAAATTTTACTTGGTTTTCATGTGAACTTCATCACAACATAATGCATTCAAAATTGCTAGAAGTTACTTTAAATTTTGTTGTGAGAAAGTATATTTTGTATTTTAATAATAATAGTAATGTTTCAAAATTTGGTTGTAGAACAAAATCCAGTATTCAAATAACTTTTTTCTTGAATGCAAGCTTTTGATACCTGTATTTCTAATTATTTGAATATACATTTCTTTTACTTACATTATTTATTGTTGTAATAATTTATTGTTTTGTGTTTTGCACAATGTGTTACGTATGTTGGTTTAAATTGTTTTTTACGTAATATGTTAAATGTGTCGGTTTACGTTGTTTTTTGTATAATATGTTATATTTATGTTCATTTACCTATATTGTTATATATATGTATGTATGTATGTATGTATGTAGTATATGTGTGTTAATTAAAGAAATATTTAATTCACACAGTTTTTAATTGCGTAGACCTATCTGTGTAAGTAAAAAATATGAATAAAATTAATTTCAAATAACCCGCTATTAAATTTTAGTTCAAAATTGAACTGTAGGGGCGCTGTACGCATGCTTCTTTTATTGGTGGGAAACTGTGGTAAAAGATAAGCAACGGTTTGTTACTGGGCTAAATAGTTCGATTTCCCGACCTCGAGGTCGGTGTTGCCAAATATTTGAATTGCCGCGTCAATCTGTTATCTGTGCTTGTGACGTCACAGAGTTAATTCAAAATTTCTCCGCATGGTGCGTAGTGCTTAGTTGGAGGAGACAATACCGAATTTTTCATTTTGTTTCGGATTTATTACTAGTTAATTAATTGATTTGAATGAAATTTTTAAAACCGGAAGAACAAGGATAGGTATCTATAATTACATTTAAATTTCCCGCAAAACCCGATTAAATGAATTTTAGTTCAGCGACGATGTACTACGAAAACAGCGCCAATTTCTTGCATACGGTTTTTTAACATAGGTTCTTATGGAAGTTGAGCCTACCTACCTGGTTTCAACGAACAATGTAGTTCTCGGACGAGATACTGGGTACACAGCGCCAATTTTTGAATTACTTTTTTGACATTCCCCAGAACGATCTAACCTAACAAATTTTAAATTTGAAAAGTTCGGTAACGTTGATTTAAATATTTTAAAATTTCAAAATATAGAAATGTGTTGACTGTATCATAAATATTTGAGTATTATCATGGAAGATATTCTCTTACAACTAAACAATTGTAAGAATTTTGTTGGTAAATTATTATCAACTTTTACAAAAATTGAAACTGTTGTTTGTTCGTTTAAGGTAAGATCTTAAATGAAATTTGTTGAAAATAATCTAATTTAACTTTCATAGGAATTTTGTTGTCAAATGATAGAATTTTTATCGGCAGTTACACAATTTATTCAAAGTAAAATGAAAATCCTTCGAGATTCAATAATGCTTCATCTGACTCAGCTGTTATCATTACTAAGACTAACAGTCCACCTGTTTACGAAAGAGCAAGAACTTAATGAAATTTTAGTGGTATTAATTTGATTCAAATTGAATCTGTTCAGTAATCAAAAAACATTTTAGGAAATTCGAAGATGTGTCTTAAATCAAATAACATGTTGTCTGGAGGGATTACAAGAAGTACTTACAAGTGATAATGTAATTTTAATTAATTCTGGTAGTTTTATGAAATGGATGGATGCCGCTCTAGATTCCCTAGCAGAAATTAATATTGAAGATGGTTCAGAAAGTGCATTAATTGCTTGCAATACATCAAGAAAATTCTTTGAAGAAGTATTGTGTTATGGAATGTCAATAGCACAAGTGGCTTTACAAGAAGACTGCAAAAAGATTAGGGGAGGAAGCCAATCTGTGTTGACTGCCTTTGAAACATTAACCAGTGAAGTAGAAAAACCCAATCCAAATCGGGCCATGTGTAATTTGTTTATTGATGCATGTACTGATAAATTATGTACTTTAGAAAGAAAAGTAAACACTGCTGTGTTGCGACTTAGTTTAAAAGTATTTTCACAATGTACAAGGCCTTTACTGAAATTAGAAAAATACTGTTTAAGCAATGAGTCAAAGTGTCGTATAGAAATGGATGACTTAGTGGCAGAATTTGATTTACATGTAGATCAAATAATTCAAATTGGATTATTTGCTGTTGCCTGTTCAACCAATACTCTTCACACAGTTAGAATGAGAAGTTGTTTGGCCAGTTTGGAAGCATTAGAAGGCGAATTAGTCCCTTCTTTAACAGCCGTTTCCATTAACAATTCAACTCATAATATTTATTTTGCACAGTTTTTAAAAAATTATTGGATAGAACAAGCAGAACTGCTTAGACATTTGATTTATTTAATAATTGACCCTTCTGCATATTGTCAGGTATTTATTATGAGAAATTTTGAGCAAGTAACAAATAATTGTTGTTTAGGTTGTTTATGAAGAAAATAAATTAATCATTGAAGAATTATTAGAAACTACAGAACCACTGCAAATGAATTCATTAGAAGGTGTTTTTAATAATAGTGAAATGTTGTTGCAAATGATATCAGCTACATCAAATGAGAAGGAGATGAAAATGACAAAACATCAGAAAATCGAATACAATTCAGTTAAAAACAGTATGAATGCTTAAATATATTTTTTTAATGTTTTCAAATATTTGTTGCAGTATTGCATGAGTTAAGAGCTGCCGTAAATCTTCCTGTTGACGAGGTCAATGTGAATAGAAATAAAAGAATTCTTAAACGTTGCAAAATATTACTAAAAGTTATAAAAAGTTTTTGGTTAACTGTATCAGATCCCAAAGATGATGATAAAATAGATGAAATTACTCAGTATAGTGGTAAATAATGTTTACAATTAATTGTATCGCGAAAACAAGATAACAGAAAATGCTAATTTTAATCACAGTAACATAAACAGATTGGAAAAGTATACTTTTTTGTCCGAGTTCGAATGTAGTTAGCTTCGCGAATGTTACGTGTGACTTTCACTGTACTATATTTAAAGTTATTGTATGCATAATCATATCGTTGGCTTACAAGCAAAAGGCACTAAGTCAAATTTTTTTTTAATTGAGTTATTTACTGCAAGTCGTACTTTACTGTTCAGATTTTCAGTTGACAAAGGGGTTAAGTCATTGCTTGGAGAAATCTATTGCTGATTTCTCCAAAAAATGACTTGGCCGCTTTGTCAACTGAAAGTCTGAACAGTAGCGTACGAGTTGAAGTAAAGAACTCAATTTAAAATTTTTTTGACTTAGTGCCTTTTGCTTGTAAGCCCACCATATATTTCCTTTTGCTCAATGGGTATGGGGATTGTAACTTATTTATTTATTTTAAATGAATTTTAGATAATGGTTCAAATAATTCAACAAAAAATTATAATAATCCATTCCTTGATCATATTATTAACAGAGGTAAACAAATATTGAAGGAAAGAAGTATATTGTACCGTACACCTATAAAGGCTACAGAAAAAAAAATTTCAGTTGTTTGTCCAGAGTCCACTGGAGTAAATAAGCAAATCCGCACTCTTACTTTTTCTAATTCATCAATTCATGAAAGTTCATTACACTTATCAGGTAACAAATAATCAATACTTTTCAAATAATTTTTATTTGTTTAATTACAGATTTGCTTGATGAAATACAAAGTTTGTCTGCAACATTTAATAATTTAAAGTGATGTTAGAAATTATAACTCAATAAGGTGTGATCAATACACGTTGATTGAAATCTTTTTGTTAGTTTATTAAGATCTGAACACAATAATGTTCTTTTACCTATCATGACATTTGTTTCTGGATTGATTTGATCACTGGAATATTTAGCCATTTTCAAAAACCTTAATCTGCCAGTTGCAGGTGCAAAACTGTGAAATTTAAAACATATAACGGGTTTAGTATCACACCCACTTTCCATCATGGTGTCAAAACCAGATTCAAAAAATTTTTTGTCAATATCATCATCACTTTCAGGAATTGCTTCTTCAATGTGAACTTTTGATTTATTTGATGTATCATATGGAATTCTTCGCCTGGTTTTCATGAGTTGAATCCTCATATTCATTTCATTTTTTTCAAGTTCTTCAGGAACTAAAATAATAGTAATAATATTCAATACTTTTAATTTTTATGTGGTTATCAACTACCATTGCAACTAATACCATGGGCTTTCAGATTTGGAATCAACGCATCTCCAAATTTTTCATAAAAAGAATCGTGTATTGCAGCAAATTTTTCAGAACTTGTGGATGCTGTAAAATATACTCTAAAGATATTCTAAAATGAAAATAAAATTAAGCAGATGGATTTAAAAAACAGCCGCAATATTCTTACTAAAATTACATTGAGTAATTCTGATTGTTTGTTCTCTTCGACACTTTGCAAGAAGAATTCCATGTTTGGAATAAATATATCTGAAATTGCTTCTATTCCAAGTGAACTTATGATAGAAATAATAGGTAATGCAAAATCATCTTTAATTTCAGGTAATTTCTGTTTTATTTTTGTAATAACAAAATCCTTAATAGGGTAACGTAAACATAAAACTGATAAGACGGTGCACATTGGTTTTAAAACTTCAATTGTTGTCACTGATCTCAACAGCCTTTGCAAAATTAATCGCACCAAAAGCTTCAACTGTAATCAAATGATTTAGATTCATAAACAACTTTAAAATAAAATTTAAATTACCTGTTTCTCAGAAACAATTTGAGTTGCAATTGCACTTTTTTCTAATGCCTCAATCAAATCCAAAGCATATAAAGTTAAGCAATCATATGTAATATCTTTACTGAGTAAAAAGTAACCGAAATGATAGAACCATTCTATTATAGGTCCAATTCGAGTGTTTTCACTAATATCATTTAAAGCCATCAATCTCTCATCTTTATCTCTACCCACCACTGCCTCGCACATTGTTGTAAAATAAGTTTTTAATGGTTTGCTGATTTCTTTCACATCTGGTAACCACTTACGAATCATTACAGTTTCTGCCGGTTGTATATGAGAACATTCCTGTTCCGCTATCTGAATCAGATTTACTTTTGGATCCTATAATTATTAATTTTAAATTTATTAACGCACCAATTACTCGTTATTTTGCCATTAAATTATTTTTTTTCTACAAAAAGCAAGCTGCCTTAAAATAGTCCAAGAGCTGGTGACACATTTTTGACCACGGATTTGATACAACTAGCCATAATGCATAAAGGTACCGTCTATGTAAGGAATGGCCAATCTGGCTGGCTGTATCAGGTATGCCAGGTGAGCAAGGTGACAGTTAGGTAAAAAATATGTGTTAAAAAATATTATTGATTCATAATAAAATTACAAAAATTATAATTTATAATCAATTATAAACATAATATATTAATCACAGAATATTTGAGTGGTGTAATGTGGAACCAGATTACCCCAATGAGTATTTTCAAAATATGAAAAAAAATATTTTTGATACACGCTGAAATTTTAAACACGATATCGGGACCAGAAAAGTTGTCATAGGCAGGATTCCGACTTATTTAGTTTGCGACTGTATTTACTACATAGTGAATATGTATTGTGATTTTTAAATACACTATGTACTATAGTTGAGTTCGGATATAGTTTATAGTGAACTTTTGCTTATAGGAAATGCTACTTCAAGTAGCGAAATGTTTTTTTATAAGGTCAATGTATTTTTTTCTGCTTATAGTGGAACCAGCTATAATGAACTTCCTGATAAAGTGAACAAAATTTTATTAAAATTAGGTAAAATTTTCAGTTCATAGTGAACTTTTCGGGGGTTTACCCCGTAATTCCTGGGATTTTAATTTTAATTCAGTAGCATTTCTAAATTTACTGCGAATGAAGTGAAGCTTATGAGTTTAGTGTATTGTATCGCGTGGGACGTTCAAAATGGAAAAGCAAAAACGTAAAACTTTAACACTAAATGACAAGTATGATATTTATCATGAAATAAGTTTGTCGAAATGAACTGTATGATATCATAATGATATCATCCATCTTATGTAAAGTTAATGAAAGGTGAAAAAGGCTGAAAAAATCAGTTCATGAAGGGGTTGATAAGGGATTTTTACATTGGTTTACTCAAAAAAGACAGAAATTTACTTCTATTTGGGCTGACCTTCATAAGAACTACGACAGTAAAAACATTTTTAACTCCAATAAGATCTGGTTTTTCTACAAACTGGCCCACCGTAAAACAAGGAAATGCAGAGAAGAAAGCTGTGTTAATGGAAAGATGAGTGTAAAATGTAAACATGTCGTTTCTTTTACAGTGAACCTCTGCTATAGTGAAGCAATTTTGATACATTTTCTAAGTTCACTATATTCGAACTTCACTGTATATGTTGCAAAAGAACTGAGTCTATCCCATTTCTTTAGTAGTTTCCCGTCCGAAACTAAACATGCCTTTCTTTAACTTGCTGTATTTCGTTACGTTTCAGTCCCACTTGTGCATAGCATCTCTTTTCAGGTATTCAATTAAGAAATTTTTTAGTTTCAAAATATTATTTCAACAATAAGTTGACAAAATAATTAGTGAATGCAGTTTACTCACTTTTGCGAAATTTAGAAATTATCCAGAATTAAATCATTTTTAATATTGTTGGTTACAAAATTTTAAAAAATTAAGTAAGCTGAAAATGTATGAAAAATAATGTTGAAATTTTGAGAAGAACAGCCGTTAACAAGGGATTAAAGCCATTATGAAATAAACGATGCCATTATCACCAATTGCTCATCTGCAACTGATAACATTTTTGGCCAGCCACTTTTTCGGCATAGACTTTGGATCTTTCGATCTATCCAAAATTGACATAATTCAATTATTTTCAATACAAAACACATATCGTCAGTCCTAATTCACAAAAATGAAAGAAAAACTATGTAGTTTTCTTAAAATTGTTATTGTGGAATTAGGCTGTTTACACACAAAGGATTTTCATGGTATTTCCGCATGGTAATGCAAACGCCGCCTACATTTTAAAATAATACTTAATAAGTGCATGTTTGTGTGAAATAATTACTTTTCTACTATTACCATTCATATGACAATTTAAAATTATCTGACACCTGTAAAACATCAGTTCTAGAGACATGTGTAATAGCATTGCTGTACGTACGTAAATATATGCACCTGCTAGCCCGTTTTCTGGAAACTGGCAATTTTAGTTTACATTTCCGACAAATTTTTAAAGATACACCAACTGGGTTTTCATGGTATTTTAAGGGGGAGGACACAGTAAAGATGTTTAATCATATCAACATATTATAAGGGTATTGTTTCTTTTACTTTACTTGATGGAAATGTGTCAATGATGAAATTTTAAATTCAAACTTACATCCAAATAGGAGAAACCTTGATCTCCGAATGTTATCCAGTTTGGTGTTGAAGTTGCTCCATATACTTTATTGATATTTAAATTATCAAAAGTAGCTTCAATATCACTTGAACTAATGTAATTACGGCTTGATAACCTTGCCTTAATAAGTGAATCCTAAAAATTGACTTGGTAACAAAAACCAGAAAATATTTCATCAATTTACATGTATTATTTGTCTTAGTTTGTAGTTTAAATCTTCAGTTAATCCGTTACAAACTTCATCAGTGAGATGCGCAAAAGATGATTGTTCTGCATAAATAAGTAAAGAGTCCGGACTAAGTCCAGCATACTTCCTAACATTGGGATCCTGTAATGCAAAAACAATATTATGAAATACAGTAATTAATAATTGTCCTTAATTATGACAGTTAGCGTCAGTTGCAGAAAGAAAATTAACATTGATGTCAGCTAACAGCGTTGTTAAGTTGATTATAATAGTATCTACTTAACAACAGTGTTAGCTAACATCGTGTTAACTTTTCTTTTTACAACCGGCCCTAAATGTTGTTATGTTATTTTAGCATTACCATTCTTTCTGTTGTAATAGTAAGAGAAAAGAAAGTCTTATAAGATATATACTTTGCTAGGTGAGCTTTTGTCAGGAGTATGCTGATTATTTGCTTCAATTGCTGTTTGAGATTTACGTTTTTCGCGATCTTTAGAACTTTTCTTTGACTTAGTCGGCGATGACTTCACTGTTGTTGACGGTTTCATATTTAACAGATAAGCTGGAAATGAACGCTAAACTGAATAATAACAAATTTGAATGCCAACACATAAACATTTAAAATGCTGTTAGGTCACTTATTCGTTCATTGTAATAGGTGTTAAAATGTTCAAATTCCGAAAATATATTAATTAGATAAATGAACCGAAAGAATTTAGTAACGAATTTCTAGGTTATTTGTATCTAACGCAGAGATTTAACCTAATATTTTGGACCTAAACGTTTGAATTACAATTTAATGGCTTTTCCCCAACAGAATGCTCAGAGAGGTAGTTTTCCATTGTTTATTACGTTTTTGTATATTGTAATAATAATTTGTTATTAGAATTAACCAGCCGCAAAATACTTGAAGAATTACAGCTTAAAAAGCAATTATTATTAAAACAAGGCGTAGCGTCAACTTTAAGTTCTTCTGCATTGCCTGTTTTGGGAACTACAACTATTGCTAATTCAGATGGTCATTCAATGAGTATTGGTCAACGTACTGCCCTCCAAACGGCTAATGCACAGTCATTTGGATATTTTATATCCCAAGACTCGTCTTTTGGAAACCTAATATTACCAGTAATACCTAGATTTGACAGTAAATAATGTGGCGATGTATGAAATTAAAACATTTAGAACAAGTTTTGCAAAATGTTGAAGATTTTGACAAACCTAAAGTTTTGTTGGAACAGTATGTCACACCACCACATCTTGCTTCTTGTATGTTGCACACTATACAGGCTCAGTATGGAGATATAGACGGTAAATTAGTGGCTGATTTAGGAAGTGGTTGTGGGACTTTAACAATAGGAGCAGCAACACTTAATGCTGGACTAGCGATTGGTTTTGAAATTGATGAAGATGCTCTTGATAAGTTTTATGTTAACTTACAGGAATATGATTTAAATAATGTTGATACTGTTCAGTGCAATGTTCTTACAGATATTTCATCAAGGTAAATGATTGGTATTTTGTTGTTTAATTATGTCCTTATATAAATTTTAGGTCAGATGGTTGTTTTGATACAGTAATTATGAATCCTCCTTTTGGAACTAAAAATAATGCAGGTATAGATATGGAATTTCTTAAGACAGCTTTCAGAATAAGTAATCATGTGATTTATTCATTACATAAAACTTCAACAAGGTACCAAAAATTTTATGTTGACTTCATTAATAAATGTTATTTTTTTCAGAGCACATGTTTTAAAAATTGCTGATATTTGTGGTGGAAAAGGTGAAGTTTTGGCAGAATTAAAATACAATCTGCCACACATGTACAAGTTTCACAAGAAGAAATCGGTTGATATTGAGGTAGATTTTTTTCGGTTCACATTAAATTAACTTGTTTATATTGCCATATGGTTTTTACAATCAATAAAAAAAAAAAAAATATTATTCAAATTTAATTCCTTGAGCCAATGGAAGTGCTTTGGAGTAGTTAATAGTTATGGTTGACCTTTTCATATATTGTTTCCATGAATCACTACCGGATTCCCTACCACCTCCTGTTTGTTTTTCTCCACCAAATGCCCCACCAATTTCGGCTCCTGAAGTTGGAATATTCACATTTACAATGCCACAATCAGAGCCCTTTGGTCCAATCCACTAATAATAATAATAATAAAAATAATAATATTGTTTTTAAATAAGAAACTTACTTCAAATATGTTTCCAATATTTTGAGTAAAAATGCTTGATGACAATCCTTGAGGAACTTCATTGTTCCAAGCAATAGCTTCTTTCACATTTTCAGCTGATAAAACATATACTATTGGTGCAAAACATTCACGGTGTACTAATGCATTGTCATGTTTCAATCCAGTTACTATTGTAGGTTCCACAAAATAACCAGGACTATCAAGTACCTAACCAGAAAGTTAGTAAAACGCTACCAGAAAAGTCCATGAAATAATACCTTTCCGCCAAACTCAATTGTGCCACCTTGTTTCCTAATTTCTTCGATGGTGTTTCTGTACTCTTCCACAGAGTCAAGAGTATGTAAAGGCCCAAGTAAGGTTCCTTCATCTAAAGGATCACCTAATCTGTTAGTGACTTGATGATAAGCATTCTTTAATTTTGTGAGAACCTCATTATAAACCTAAGTAATGATTTCATCAATAATAAATAGGTAATTTCAAATTGAATTTTACCGATTGATGCAAAATTAATCTTCTTGTAGTGGTACAACGTTGACCAGCTGTTCCAACACATGCAAATAAAGTAGCCTGAATGACCATTTGTAAATCTGCATCTTCAGCTACAATAATTGCATTGTTACCTCCTAACTCCATTATATGTTTACCAAATCGTCTCTGAACTGCTAAAGCCACCTATTGCAAAAAATTTAATATAAGCATTGAATTTTCTAAAATTATTTTAACTAGTCACATTTATTCCAACTTCAGTACTTCCAGTGAACGAGAGTAATTTAATTCGATGATCAGTAGCCATTGCATTACCAATTACTTTTCCATTACCACAACATAATGAAGCAACTGCTCCTGGTAATTTATTTCTCTCCAATACTTCAGCAACAATTCGAGTAGTGGCTATTGAAATTAAAGGTGTTGTTCCTGCGCTTTTCCACAACACAGTATTGCCACAAACCATTGCAATTGCACTATTCCAGCCATAAACGGCAATAGGAAAGTTAAATGCTGAAATAACGCCAATTACTCCCAGTGGATTCCAGTTTTCCAGTAAAACATGTCCAGGCCTTTCAGAAGGAAAAATAGACCCAGAGAATGATCTTGATAAGCCAACAGCATAATCACAAATATCTACATATTCCTGCACTTCTCCAATGCCTTCTGCAAGTATTTTACCCATTTCCATTGAAACTAATTTTCCCAAAGGTATGAGTTTGTTTCTAAGTGCATCTCCTATTTGTCTTACTATTTCACCTCTTCTTGGTGCCGGTAAATCAGCCCACATTTGCCAGGCGTCTTCTGCTGCTTGAACACAAGATTCATAATCATCAGCAGTTCCTTGTTGTACCTCAGCTATGACCTGTCCATTACTAGGACATACTGATGGTACTACCTAAAATTCAATTTTTTATTTTAATTTTTATTGGAAAAATAATTACCTTCCCAGATCCTTTCCACTTTCCATCATAAACACCTAAATTAGTATTTTGAAGTCCTAGATCCTTCAAAAATGAATATTTTGGATTGTTAATGAGAAAATTTGTACAAGCAGCCATTCCTCTGATTAAATTAAAATTTTGACGTGATAATAACTTTGAAAAATGTCTACTTGAAACCAAAATCATTCCATGAGATTTATTACTTATATTGTCTTGTTGACGAGTGAAGTGGATTACGTTATCTAAAGAGAATATTGATAAAAGTTTATATTTATAAAAACTTGAACCATTTCGAAACAGTGACACACAAACAAGTTATCTTATTCAATAAGAGTCAATAAAATTCATTAACTATTTGGAATGTCTACAATAAAACCTACTTATAAAGGCTTTTCTCTAGTGCCTTATTTTCTTAATAATGGAACATAATTTTTGATATCACTACTTTTTTTAATTACTATTTTTAAAGTCAACTTTCGAGAAATGTAAACTGCTAAAGAAGTTATTGGTAATTACTGAAATAACCATTTCGAATAATATTATTAGTCAAGGTCTTCAATGAAATGTTGGTTGTATAGTTGAGGCAGAATGAAATAATTCCACAACTGATACGTGTAAACCTACATACAGTTAAATTCAGAGGTATTCAGACTCAAATACCCAAGTTTGGCTATAATTAAAATTAAGTACATTGTAATAATCAATTCCAGTTGTAGTATCCTATTATATATTGCTAATAATGACCATGTAATATTTTTCACCACTCGTAAGTAATGTTTCAAACGTTCACAAAAATTTCAATTTTTCTCTGTTCTCAAAATTACGAAGTTGAAATTTTCCGATCGTTATGCTGCGAACGGGTGTTATCGTGTCGTGAAGTCAAGTAACGTTTAGAAAATTGTGAATTGAGTGCGTTCAGTGAACATGAAGAATAAAATAACATAAATGATTTCATTCTTTTATCCGTAGACGGGCGTTTCAGCCGAATGGCTGCTTATCTCCCGACAGAATTCTTTGATGATTTCCGATTCGAACGTTATAATTTGCGGAGGGGTCCCGTACTCCACATATTTCTTATCAATTTTTATTAATGAAAGTCATTGTTTCGTTTGTCGGGATATAAGCAACCGTTCCTCGCCGTTTTAGGGCCCAATTTCAAATTGAAGGGCTATATGCAAGAAGCACCTAAGTTACTTTTCATATTCTGTGATATTTGAGATTTGATGCTTCAATTTGATCTGGAAAACATATTGTTTGATTTTACTAAAGAAGACTTACACTCCAAAAAAATAAACTCAATAACGTGCACTCCCTACACCTAACTAAGAACCAATTTTATCTATTTCTATTATCCCAATATGGGCAAAAACTAATTCCTAGAGCAAGCCATAATAATAAAGAAAATTTAAATCTAAATAAAACTTTATTTTAAAATATAAAATTTTATAACATACGAAATTTAGGAAACCGCCCTTCCCTGTTAAACACTCCAAAAAATAAGCTTTCGACCGACCGCGCGTATAGCGCTCTCGATGTAATCGCGTTTTTACGGGCTGTATGGCTAGTAGTAGAAAAAACTTTTTATAAAGAATAACGTTTTAGTGTAAAACTGAAAATAAAATGTTTTTCCGTCTTATCAACCCAATCCGTGGACACACTGTATACTACAAGTTGCTACAAAAGGCCGAAAAGCAACATTTATTTCAAATACCAAGACATCCTGTAACGGCAAGTTCCCCATTTGGGCCCGATCAAGGTAGTATTTAAGGCTCTTGCTCAGTGGGATCTGTGAATAAATGAAATACAGCAGATTTTTATTCACTTTAATTTTGAAGAAAGCCTTGCATCATCAACTTATATAGAATTTTAATAATCCACCTCGCTTGTATAATCAAACTTTTAAAAATTGATCTGATTAAAGTAAATTAATTAAAATGTCAAAATATCTTTTTTCGAAAGCTGATAACAAATGTTGACATTTACATGACATAAATCGCTTGTCAAAGTGACTGTTTTTTGTTTACTGGATGTAAAAGTCTTTTACAATCTAGAACAAAAAAGACTTTTACGTTCAGCAATTTTTGATTAAAGAAGAAGTCACAATTTGGGGGAATCTTTATTATTTATTGAGCAATATTTAACTGCAAAGTTGTAATAGTAGAATTATTGAAAGTGATACCGCTTGAAGACGCCAGCTGGTTTAATGAAATACTTTGGTCTTGAAGACCCATTTTCATAGAAGACGTTGGCTGATTTACTGCAAGACTCTTGTCTTGATAAAAACCGTCAGTGCCTGTTGTGGAAGAAGTTTCAGATTCCGGAACAGCTAAGATGTTTTTTGAAACTTTAATTTTCCTTTCAATTGATTCTTCAATATATCCTTCCGCAACTGTTGACGAGCGTCAGCCTCCATGTCTCTTCACACTGACAAAATCAGCTCCAGAATCTGCAAGCAAAGTTGCGGAAGATCGTCGGAAACAATGGCCGCTCCGTCTCCGGTAATTTTAAGTATTTCCTTTGGAGTGTTTCTGATTTTATTTATACCAATCACTTGGTTTGCACATTTCCCATTGGCGTATTTAATAAAAAATCTTGGATTAGTACTGTACGCTGGACGTAAGCCATTATATTTTCGATATAATTCAATATGAGATGGATTTGAAATGACGAATGTTCTTTGACTGTGTCTTTTCGAATCTTCAATTTTTACAATAACAATTGAACCCTTATCTTCAATATCATTAATTGTTAAATTCAACAGCTCGATTCTTCTACATGCACCATATATTCCCATTATTAAAATAGTCTGAAACAATATTTTATTATATAAATGCCAAAAATTTAAATTAATGTAGAACGTACCTTCAGTAATAAAAAGCTTTGGTCTGGGGCCTCTTCTATAAATTTTTCAATTTCTGTTTTGGTCAAGACTTTTGATTTTTTTGGTCGATAGCCTGCATTTTTATTTTTCAAATATGGTATTAATTTTGAAAATTTTGCTATATCTAAATTTTGTTTGACGTTCAATGTTTTCTTCAACATCGAATAAATGGACCATAGGGTTGGTGGCCGCAATTTCTTAGCTTTATATTCCAAATAAACCAGTATCACACTTTCAGACACGTTTTTCAATTTCTTAGAACCACACCACTTCATGAAATCGTTATAAGCTGATTCATATTGTCTAGAGGACTTTTCCCGGATAAGACTAGAAATTGGGCTTTGTGCCGCTTCTAATACATCAAAAGGCAGATCATCGTCATCGCTTTCGGAACTCATTTTTGATTATTATTACTTTCCGCTTCAAATACAGGAGTTATTCTCACCAAATCACCATAAACGGTACAAAATTATAAATTATAATGCTTGTTTGACGGTTGCTATCATAAATTAGTTAGTCAAAGCATACTAGATTTAGCACCAAAGTAATTGTAGACATTGATCTGGATTAAATGTCAGTAGTTTTTCTTTGAGTTTCCATTGATATGGAGCTGCAGTTTTCGAAAAAATGTTGTTTGATACTCGAATTGCGAAAATCTTTTGCATTCTCGAATGTTTTTTTTGCTCGCGATGCTCGCAAAAAAACTCATTCTCGAATGCAAAAGTAGCATTTCGCAATCTAGAATCAAAAATAACTATTACAAGTTTCCTCAATAATCGGTTACAGCAGAATTTTTTGCTTTAGTTCATGATATAAATTGAACACTTTATTTTCGTTCAACTATTCTGTACGTTGATTTAAATGAAAAAAATTTTTGCTCTCAGCCGCCCATTTCATCACAGATTCAAGAAGATTTACAACATGCCTCTTTGGGTACTATCGATTCTTGGAATCAATGACGGATAGTTTAAGACGGTAAGGTTCGAGTCAGTATCAGAGTAGTGACGGGCGTACGCTAAAAGTCGAAATGGACAGAAGTGGTTGACTTAACCAGAATTTCAAGTGGAAGCGGTAATTTTCCCCAAATAATCAACCAAGGGAAAAATAATGAGCTACAAATGATCGACGGCTCTCCGCGCCAACTTTAATAAGCGATTTATAGAAGGATGATTTCACCGCGTGGAAATAAATCTGGATGAGGACTGCGACGACCTGAACAACCTTACAATATAGCGTAGATAAGTTATATTCTTACTGTTCTACTTGATTCTAATGTGTATTTGTAATTTGCACTGTTCGTAATTGTAGGCCTTCAGTCGTGTGTGGGTACCCTTTTTTTCTTTTTTTTTTGATTATTAATATTTTGCATTGGCTCATGTACTGAACCATCATATCAAATTAATAGACATTGTGTGAAGTTGAATCGTGCTATTCTTTTTTTTGTAACCTTGCATCGACGAAATAGTTCTGCTTTTCTCCTTCGTTGTCCGTTGACCACCGAAAAGCAGTGGCGCCCTATCAACCTCCGGAGCAGTAGGAGAGGACGCCTCACAGGTAACCCCGAGAGATATTTCGACCCATCCCTTCGCCGGCTTTTGAGCTTAGCTGGGCAGATATAACTACGCGGCCGTAAACCCGTAGCATATATAATTGAGCTGTTCCTGAAAATAATATTACTGACTAGAGTATTAAAATTAGTTATGATTATTTTCTCAGTTCATTGTAGAGTGAGCGACTACAGTATGGAACAAATTAATTAAAATTGAAGCAATTGTTTGAAAAAAAATCGTTGAACCCATACATTTTAGTTTTTAAAAATACACATTTTGTATAAAATCCAATTTCCAATTATTTGTTTTCTAGTAATGACTTCGTCGGCATTTTTTTTTTTAGTTTTTTATTGCTCTTTAAATTATCAAAATGACGGTATAAAATTATTTTTCTATCTTTCATAAGTAAATTTTTGAGCAAAAGACAATTGAAAATTAGAAATTCATAAATTGTTAAATCAAATGTTCGAAATGTTAACCATCGGCCTCTTGTACCATTCTTTTTGCACATCTGGAAAACAGGTTCATTGGAATGTCAGCACTCGAAGGCCGTTTTCATTGTTAGACGATGAGGTATTGTCAATGCACTTTACCGTAATTATGTGTGATATAGTTTAATGGGCTTCGCTAGTGAGCAAGAGCCTTAAACGCTATTAACACATTGGTGTCGGGTATTCATTGTATGCGCATTAAAGCTGGGGCGGGCTATTTTTACGATTTTTGTTGAAAATACAGCAAATAAGTCGAATTCAAAACAAGCAAAGCCGGAATGAAATGACTTCCTATACCTTATATATTGTAGTGGGGATAGCTATTGAAATCTTATAACAAATATACACACATATACTAGTCCGTAACCCTACGGTTACCGCATTATACCACCAGTCCCAGTATATAACGTATTAATACGTGACCCGCACTCAACGCACAGTTTGTGAATTACATATTAATACGTGTCCCGCAAACAATGTTTTAATAAATCGTCACGAGCAGAGATGCGTGATATCCCCTACGAATATGACTCTTACCTACTCTTACAGAAAAAACCTCTTCAAGTTATTCACAATTTACGTATAACAGAGTTATGGCGTGGTCTTACAAAAAGCGGACCAATCTATTTACATTAATTATCTTATTAATGATTCATTGGTGTTAAATCATTATACAACATATTAGGAATATACTATTGGTTTTATGAAAGTACCATAAAGCGAACGTCGTAAACTTTAATTTCACTGATATTCAATCGACGCTTGGCTATACATAGACGTCTGCTTAATCAAAATTTTTATGGCATAGTGGAATATATCGTAAAGATACATAAATCACAAATTAGCAATAAAGTGAAGTGAGCCATTAAACGAAATTGTTAAAAAATACTTTTTATTGCAATCCAAAAAAATTAAGAAAATGATGGAATGGAGTATTAAAATTGTCATTTAATATTGGATGAGTGAAGAGACAAAAGAGTGACAAAAACTGTAAACCAACCCCGTTAATATACAGGATGTTTCCTAAGTAAGTGTAGAAATTCCAGGAGATGAATTCTCGATAAAAATAAGGTTGCTGTTTCGATGAACTCTTTTCCCAATATGCCCCCTGCAAAGTTACGGTCAAAAATGGAGTAAAAATTTGGTTTATAATTTTTATTTCAAATTTGGATAAAGGTAGAAAAATAAAAATTATTCGACGCTCTTTAAGAATATTTTTTTTGCCCACCTGTATAAGGAGGTGAAATTAACAAGCACTATTAGTAGTATATTATACATTAAGGTGGAGAAGTGTATTTTCATAACCTGAGGGCTGCGTCTAAAGTTATAATAATATTTCTCCACCGAGGTGTACCTATAGGTACACAATTTTTTCTGCTACTAGTAATATTTAAATTTAAATATTTTTTTTTTGTTATTGCAAATTATCAAAAAAATATATAATGTTTTTCTCATGGCAGGGCAGAAATTTGCAAATATGTCATTTCTTGACATAAAAGTTAAATCTAGTTTTTTTGACTCTTTGCACAAGTTTTTTAAAGCTGCTTGCCAAAAATGATGAGTGAAGGTATACATTGTATTTATACCGTCAAAAATTTCAAAAATTGTAGATTATTTACTTAAAAGTAAAAAGACGTTAACTAAAATAAGATTTGCCCCGAAGGTGAAATACATACAAATGGTGTATCGTATGATTATACATGTTAAATTGCACCTTTTGTACTTTTGGTATTTGAGGAGCTAACATTCAATAACCGACATGTCCAAAATCAATTATTTTGGTAAATCGACAAAAACTATACACAAAAAAGTAAGAGATACATTTTAATTTTGCAAAAGCAAAAATGTAGGTGATTGTTTTGTATATGATTATGGTCACTTTTGAAGTATATAGTTTTTAAATTGTACAGCCTAGAGAGAAAAAAATAGACATGTGGGTTTTTGTTTGAACTTGTTATGGACATATCGGCTTTTGAACGAAACAAGGTTGAAACTAATGAGAAGAAAGGTTTTGAACTCAGAAAAACTTTTATTAAACTTAATCATTGTTTTAACATAAGGAAGAAAATTTTGCACAATTTTTTTAAATATGAAGGCCACAGACTTCGTCTAAGCAGTTGCATTCATCTTCATCATCTTCATCATCCTCTGCTTCTTCTTCGTCATTTTCATTGTTAATTTCTGGAATTTCTTCCAGTAGTTTTCTATAAAACTCCAGTTCTGGTAGATCTTGCCACTTCACAGTATTATCACCTTCTTGTCGTGTATAATGTTTTTCTAGCAATTCTCTAACATCTTTTAATTTTGCAGGTTTTATTTTATTTTTGGTTTCCAATCTTCTTAATTTCAACGCGGTTTCCTTTTTCCCGTTTTTTACCAAAGGTGCCTGATTTTTGTTTTTCTCTTCAAAATGGTAAAATACGCTGGCAGTAAAATGAATAGTATTGTGTTGTCCTTTTCTAGTTTTTTCTATTTTCTTTAAGAAAATTCTTTTCTGGCTTTGCATGTCTTTGATTTTTCTGTAGATGTTCTGGAGATCTTTGATGTTGTACACATGCCAATCTTCCCCTAACACCTACTGTTTTGTAAATTTCGTCGTATTGGTCCGCTGTAATGATAAAATTTTCTTTTTTAAACTTCTTTTCCACTCTGCCAAAAGCTCTATCTGCCGGCAAATAGCTATGTCCACGTACAGGAAAAACCATTTCTACATTCTTGATATTTTTGGGAGATTCTCGTAACAGCCAGTACGCCAGAATGTGTACGATGTGGCATTTTTTATTTTGTCCCCCACATCCATCGCAAAATAATCTGATTGTTTGAATATTTTCGTCAAAATTAGAAGAACGAAGGTATGTCAGAAGGGCCGAGCCGACTTCAACAGCACCCCGACCTGCTTTGTGCTCGGTCCAAGTGAAAAATATAGGTTGCTTTGAATCCATACCAACGCAGCAAAAAGAATAGTAACTTGTTTGCATTTTATAAAGAGCTTCTCCAATAGGGGTTTTTGGCAGTGGATGTACCTGCTGAAGGTCAAAACAGGCGGTGTGTACAGTAGGTTCTTGTTTTTTTGCTAATTTGTAGAAAGCCCTTGCTCTTAAATTGTGAAGTCGGTGTTGGGCCATCAATGTACTTTTCTTTTGTTGATCATTTGTTTGCTCAATCGAGTGTTTTAAGTTGAGGCAAGTTGAGCAAGTATCACAAGCTGGAGACTTAAATCCAATATTAAAATCTTTAACAAACACTCTCCTAAACATGGAAGGGGATGCTTGATATTGTTGTTTTCCCGTTTTGTGGCTCTTTTAACTTTTTTCCGCGAACCCATGTTTATGTCAGAAACTAGGGTATCCATGTTGCTAATTATGAGGTAATGCACACTTTAATTACCACTATCTATTACTTTTCAACAACGGTGTTTACCAAATACTGGACATGTCGTACTTTGATTGCATTTCACCAAGTGGATATCTAAATACTAGTGGACATGTTGTTTTTTGATAAAATTTGCGTACAAAAACCCGTTTGGATGTGTAGGATTTTGAATGAAACTCTTACTTTTGCAATGCTGTAACTTTGGGCATTTGCGATTTTCACTGAATCTGAGTCAACCAATCGACGCAGATGGTGGTTTTTGTTTGAATTTCATGTATAACTCAATTTCGTTGAAAATGGACATATCGGCTTTTGAATGTTAGCTCCTCATTTAAGAGAACGTTTACAAAAGAACTGCTAAACCCCTTTGGCAGAATTGACATTCAAATGTTTTTAAAATACATTAATTTAGTTAAACAACGATTTTAATGCATAAAGTGCCATTCAATTGTATTTCCTTATTATAGCAAGCTGTTCTAGAAGGTTTTTTTTTCAAATTTGTAATAGAATCACCAAAAACTGTAAATTTGTTCATTATTGACCAATGGTCAATCAATAACAAAAAAAATCTTTACCCGTCACTGAGCAAACGGTAGTGAAACTAAACTTCACGGCATTCGAATATAAATCAAAATGGCTAGTAGTGCAAAAAAAATTATAGCAATAAAAACAATGAAGATACCTTGATATCACAACAATATACAGTTGAAAACCAAGCAAAAAACTACTACCAATTTAGTGGTACCTAAGCGTTGGTTATGGAGTTATTGTAATTTGTTTCAATTATGCCTGCAAAATTAATTTAAATAGTATTAATAACTCATAGCTCAACAGATACGATATGTAATCAAATAAAAATTGTGTCATTTCGACATTTATTTATTTATAACTTAGTTCGAAATTGTATGGTATTTTTATTTGTAGAGAGATATTTAGTCTCTCATTAATAAGAGTAGCATCACTTTTCTGACATGTGATATGATGGAAAGAGTTGTACAGTTGTCACACTGGTAATGCTGCCCTATTTTTGGATGGTGACAAAACTAGATTTCACACAATCCATTAACCATTCTCTGCTATGCCAAATTTAGTTGCAGAGCAGGTGCAACAAAAAAAATCCATTTTCTTTTATATTCCCCAGCATTTCTTCTGTTATTAGGTTTGGGCCTGGCGCTCTATTGCGTTTAAATTTGTTGCGAGCAGATTTAACTTCTCTCTCCAGTATGTTTGACTCTTCTTCTTAATCGCGATACACAGTGTATCGTGTTCTGCATTCTCATGGTTGTGGTCAGCATATTCGTGGTTTAATTATCTCTAGATAATTGTTGACATTACGATCTCCACACTTTTACTATGTCTTCTTTGTTTATTCTCAGTGTTCCTGTGCCATCTACAACGGGCCAGGTTTTGACCTTGAACTCTCTTGTTATGTGTCATATTGTTCTGAAAAGGTCTCCTGGTCTTTTATTTTTCTGAGTGTATTTCGTTTTGACAGCTCTATTTTCAGTGATTTGAAATGTCTCGTCAGATAATCAGTGTATTCGCTTAAAAGGTTAATATTCCTTGAAAATTTTTGCAAACATATGTAAGAAAGTATCTTAGTTTTTAAAGGTAAGTCAAAAACTCCAGAAAGCTCCACCTCACTTGAAAATTGAAACTTGAAAGTAACTTGAAACGATTCTAAAATAACTGGTTTATATTGTTCAAGCTATAGATAAAAAATTATTTGCACTACCTTTTTAATTTAAATTTTTCAAAACTCCTTCTGCAATTCATAACTTGCTCATTAACGTCAACTTAAATTTTACTATCGCTTATATTTTTTTGAGTTCACCACACTTTTTTATTCAAAAATAAATTCTGAATTGTAGTACCATGCAATAACAAATTATCGATTATTACAAGAAATACCTATTTTTTATAGATGCTTCGCCAATTTATTTTTTTGGTAACAAATAATTTTTGTGATTAAAAACCTTACCTAATCAAAATATATATTTCATTTTTAGAAAAGTAAATTTTGTCCTCTACAGGTAAGTAATTAGATACTTTCAAATTAAAATTAACGTTGAATACAAATGAATTATTTTGTTTTTTTTAGCAAATGGTGCTATTTTTCAGTGAAAAATAAATTTACTAGTTGCAAATGTGTTTTCCTTAATCTCCTAAATCCAGATAATCTCCTAGATAAAAGGAATTGTTTTTATTCGTTTCCATTTCGGCAGTGGAGGGGGATTCACTCTATAAAGCACAAATCCTAATTGTTTACATTATTTTCATTTGAACGGCGATCTTGTGATTTAAATTAAAAATAAATTGGCGTCATGGATTTAATACAAATTACATTAGTGTTAATTTCAAATGTAAATGTTTTTGCGGGGGTTTTTCACGAGAACGAACTCGTTGTTAAAATAATCGGTGGTCCTCCTGTAGCCAAATTTGTCGCAGATGAACTAGGCTACATTTATAAAGGAACTGTAAGTATTTAATTTCCATATTTAAAGATTGTTTATTTGATTGATTGACGTTTATGATTAGTTACGTTTGTGTACAAAGCTCTCGATTTTAAGTACCTACTTGCGTATGTCTCACTACTGATTTCCAGTGCGGCTTTAATTGAAAACAATAACTTGTGATATATTACCATATGGTTTATTAGTTACTACATTAACTTATCTACGTTTAGATTAAAAACGTTTCCGTTATTAAAAATTTTGCCCTTTCCCACAAATGATAGGAAATAAATCATACAATTCCGTTCCATTAATATCGAGTCGTATTTTTAACTTAAGCCATAAACATTATAGCAACTTTTATTTAAAACATAAATGATTCTCGAACACACTTTTATTATCTACCTCAATATTATGTTGTACAATATTTGGAAAATAGAGTAAACACTAATAATTCAAAAAGATAAACTCTTTGCAAACAAATTTATAAACTAAATTAGTGATTTAAAAATTGATAATTCTAAACATTAAATTGAATTACATTTTTCCATTTTATTTACGTAGATACACGCACACAAAAATATCTTCATTGTATAAATAAAAATGATAGGTAGTATAGTATACCTTTTACGGTCTTATAAATTTTGAATAAAGCAAAAATATCTTTTTATACAAAAAAGTAGAACAGATAGAAAGAAGTACAATACAGATTAAAAGTTTTAATAATTCATAATCTCATTAAAATAAATCAATGTTTAATATTTGATAGCAAACCTTTTATTAACACTACTGAAAGAATTATGTTATATCGCACGTTCAACAAATACATTCATGTGCAAGTTACATCACTACGATGGTAAACGTAATAAAAACGTTTATTAATTTAACGTTTAGTTAAAATTTCACTTCATAAATAACCAAAATCTATTCTACAATAAGCGGCAAAAGTAACGCAATAATTTGAGAAGTTTGAATTTTTAAATTTAATTTCAGTCGTTGATATAACACTTTTAAATACTTGCAAGGTATTTCTAGTTAAACTAATGACCTCAATATTTAGTTAATAACTATGTATCTATTTAAATTATATAATTATTTCCAGTTGTGGATAATAATAATTTGCTTACTTACGCCAATGCTTTTTCTCTGCCTTTTCCACAACAATTAACACCATATATGAAACGTTTGCCAAATTAAAATAATCAATGTACCGAAGAAGAAAAATCATTTACGTAAGTAAACGAATAAGTATAAGTTTTATTAAAAAAGTCAACTTTTTACTACGGTAAGGAACTAAAATTTGTATGCTAAAACTTTGACGTTAAACATGACAAAAAATATGTTTCGTCTTCTTCTTTGTTATTTCACTGTTGTATCACGTCATGACACCATGTTCTGCGCAGTTTTCTTCTGATTGTGCCATTGGTATAGGAGTTGATCTATTAGTTCATTTTCGTGATTAGCTATTCGCTTGCTGACAAAGGCGATATTCCCGGTTATTATGAAGTGTACGATTGTTCGCGTACTGTGGGGCACCTGGAATTTAAATCTCTGGATGGAGTTGTTTGATGACAGTTTCACACAGCCCCATGATTGAAGGTCGTAAGATGAAACGAGTTTGAATATAGCTTTGTATAGCAGGATTTTCTTATTCAGGGAGAGTTTGAATTTTCTACAGAGAAGCCAATGAAATTGCAAATCAAGTGGCTTCCTTTTAGATTGAATATCGTCGTGGTAACTGCAATAGGTTGTATGTCAAAAAATCACATTTTGGTTTATTTTACTATCGTGGCTAATCCACTGAACTACACCAACTGCAATATACCGTACATAGACCATAGAAATCGGCAATCCTTCTCTTTCAATAGGACGAATAAACAACATAATTATAAATATGAGAATGTTTTTTACCGTTCCTGTAAAATTTAATATATTTGACATACAACCTATTGCAGTTACCACGACGGTATGCTTCTGCCAGGTGCCCCTTCGAACAAGATGAAGCTCGTGGTACTTTCTTTCTGTTGCTGCACATATTCGCTCATTGTTCATTTCGATATGGTATGGTACAGAGGCTTACTCTTTAAATTAAAAAACTCATTGTCCCGCAACTGCCACCTTATCATAAAGTCGTACTTATCCAACAGAAACTGTTCTGTTAAACATTCAGATCAACAATCTAACTTCTATCCTATATAATGTGAAGTTTCCCCAGGTGGAGTGTTAGAACCACTGCTCTTCCTTATTAACATGGTCGCTGAAACTAACAACACCGTAACCGTCTCCTTTGTTGATGATGTGGCTGTTATTGCCGTCAACGAGACTCCTTTAAACGCTTCCGGACATCTATATCTGCGAACAAAAATCAATTCAACTACATCCACTCCGGTTACATTTACTACGAGGCGTAAAGTATGCCCACCTGTACCAATGAACAATGAGTGCATATCTGCAGCAACAAAAACAAATGAAGAAATGCTATACCATATAGAAGGAGAAAAAGTAGAAGTTGAAGAAGACACTTTAAAAACATCAACAAGAAAATTCAAAAACAGAAGGTCACCTGGGCCAGGAGGAATCCGAAACGAATTAATAAAATGTAAGAGTGACAAATGATAAAGGATTTATTTGGGAAATGTATTAACCTTAGACAGCTATCGTACTTCGATTGGACGCCTTGCTTGCGTACAATAAGCGACCTTAATTGATATATTTTGAATCGTATTGAATTACCGATAAGAAGCTGTTAACTCGCTATAAACCAATACCCATCAAACAACAACAACAACAACAAAAGCGCCAGCCGGCGCGTATAATGATTCAGAAGGGTAGCACCAAATTGGGCGCACAGTTACAGAGAGTTTGATAGCGGCAGACTATTTACAGAGTAAAACTAATTAATCATAAGTAGAGCTTAATGTAACAGAAAATTTGAGAGCGGCAGATGCTATTTACAGAGTAAAACTAAATTATTCTTAAGTAAAATTAAGTATACCGGGAGATTATCTTACAGGTATACATATCTCCTATGTTTACTTTTAAAAAAAACGCGTCAACATATTGATAACTATAGGCAACCAACATTACACCACAAATCACAAGGTTATTATTTTTCATTGTGAAAGGTTATGTTCAAGTATCATGAATAGTATTATGAATAGAATCTAAAATCATTTGAATATCAAAATAATAACAATTTTAATAAAACTATTAAAGTTTGAGAAGTTATTAACAGAAAGTACATAACAAAAAAAAAAATAAACAAATAGCGTCATAGCAAGTGTTCAAAATGTCCACCTTCTACTTGTAAACAATATCCTAGCCGATCTTGGAACGCACGCACAGCATTTCTGAGAATGTCAGGATTCAGTTCGTTACATTCAGTTCGTATACGATCTTTTAATTCATCTAGATTTAAAATTTGGATATTGCGGTAAATTTTTGATTTTAGGTAACCCCAAAGGAAATAGTCATTGGGTGATAAATCTGGAGATCGTGGTGCCCATGGTATGGGGCCGTACCGTCCTATCCAATGTCCGGGAAACCTTTCGTTTAAACAATTTCTTATAACATTTGTGGAATGCGGAGGGGCTCCATCCATTTGAAACCATGGTTCGTTAATGTTTAAATTTTCTATTGCCGGAATGATGTTGTTTACCAACAGATCTAAAAATTTGGCCCAATTAAGGTTTCCATCAATAAAAAAAGGCCCGATAAGTGTAGCATTAACTATCCCTAACCACACATTCACCTTCTGCTGGTACTGAGTGTGGGTCAAATTTTGAATATGGTGATTAGTGCGGCACCAATATCTAAGGAAAACGAAGGAACAAGGTTAACAGAATAAATTGGATAAATAAGAAATTATGATGCACACCGGAAATTTTGGGAATTGACCTCTCCATTTAATGTGAACGTTGCTTCATCGGTGAAAACTATCTTCGCTAAAATTTCATCATGTTCGTTTAACAAATTAAATAAAGTTTCACAAAAATTTGTTCTTTTTGTTTTATCCTCCTCAAATAACTCTTGATGATTGGAAAATTTATAAGATTTGTACTTAAATTCTTTTAGTGTTTTAAATATTGACGTTTTTGATACAACGAAATATTCAGCTACTTCTCGCAAGGATACCATCGGATATTGCTCAACGTAGCATAAAATATTTAATTTTAATTCTTCGGTCAACACATGGTTGGTTTTAATCTTCTTTGTATGACCATTCACTATGCAGCCTTGTGAATTAAATTTTTTAACGATATTGTGCAGAGTTCTGATGCAAGGAATTGGTCTTTCAGGATATTTTATGGAAAATAAATCTCTCACGGTCCGCAAACTATTACCTTGCTGGTACCACATTAACAATTCAATTTTTTCGTCTTTGCTGTACATGATTATTACAGAAATTGCAATTTTATGTTAAACTGACACTGAAAAATTAATTGACTTTTGTTGAAAGAGCCAACTTTTCAAATGTTGAGAATTGTGGTGTATACTTGGTTGCCTACAGATCGCAATAAAGCAATGCGTTGACTCGTTTTTTTTAAAAGTATACATAGGATATGTTTACTTTTAAGATAAGCTCCCGGTATAAAACTAGAGTGTCTTTTCACTGGTGGCTGGACGGTTGGTTGCCTAGCGCACAGGGGAAGGGCAGTCCTTGTTTGAGGCATTGTGGCCGACGGCACCAGGGCTTCATGAGGGTGCAGTGCATTGTTACAGGACAGAGCGTTTGCGTGGTGGTGGTGCCATCAGTGCAGTCAGTGGAGGCAGGGTGGTAGCACGTGGCCAGTAGGTCATTCTATGGCCACTGTAAACGGGCTCAGTAGAGCCGGATCCGTTTGGACCAGACTTTCACCGGTCGGAGGCCAGGGCTGCAGTGCAGCACACAGGACAGTCCTGGCTTCATCGAATAGTGGACAGGCGAGGAGGCGATGGGCTGGGTCGTCCACCTCCTCCAGGCACACGGTGCAGTTGGGCTGGACCAATTTACCGATCCTGTGGAGGTGGACGGCGAAGTTCCCATGGCCAGACAGTATCTGTGTCGTGATAAAAGAAAGGTTACGGGCAGCGTCTGGGACGATTGGCAGAAAGCGGTGTGTGATACGCCCCTTGGTAGAGGCATGCCATCTTTCTTGCCACCGGTCCTGGACCCGGAGGGTGAGATACTCCCTGGCATGTGCAAGGCTTGGGAAGTCAGCTCTGAGAATAACGTCGCCCTCAAATGAGGCAGATCCGTTTTTTTTGAGCCCAGTGAGGGCGGTCCTTTTCTGTATCTCCAGGTCTAGGGGAGGAATGCCAGCAAGTACACCGGCCGCGTCAGTGGAGATAGAGCTGTAGCCTTTGGAAATCGCTCTTCCACAGAGCCCATGGATGGAGACGATCTTCCTCCGTACTTTCTCTATCCTCAGCCTGTGTTGCCACATCTCGGCGCCATGGCTAGCGATTGGGATGACTGCGGCCCTGTAAATTATGTGGAGAGATGATGTTATGTCAAGATCCCATGACGCACGGCATTTGCGCCTCAAGGCGCCAATGAGGGCACGGATCTTCTTCTGTACATATCCAGCGTGCTTCTCAAAATTCAGGCACTGGTCGACCATGACACCCAGATACTTGACACAGTTAGACTGGCGTAAACGACATACCCATCAAACAATAGAGTCACCTATCTTCAGCCATATTTATTTAGACAAAATCAAACCTCTGTATGTACGTTCAAATTTAAGTATCATCATCGACGAACTTAACTCTAACAATTAAATGCGACGTTTGGAATTTTTGCTACCACTGTTTTGGATGAAAATATAAATAAATAAATGCAAAATGAGCAGGAACTCGCAGCAAGGAGAGAGAGAGAGAGAGAGAGAGAGATTACAAGTACAGTTCCCAAGTCTGACGGATTAGTAAACCCTATGAAAGGAAGCTTTTAGCGAAGGAAATGAACTTCCTCACAAGACCGACTAGAAAATCAAAACTAGAAAGGATAGGAAACGAAGACATAAGAAGGACAATTACAAGACAGACAACTATTGTAGAAGAAATTCAAAAGAAACAACTTGTTTGGTATGAGCACACAAAACAGAATGTCAGAAGAAAGACTTCCCAAAACGATAATGAAGGAGACCTAGAAAAAGAAGAAAACGTAGACATCCCAGAGAGACGAGGATAAAACTAATAACAAAAGCAATGTCCAATTTAAGCATTGCCTATAATTAAAGTTCGAAGTATTTACTTGAAATTATTATAAACATAAAAATAATTACAGTAGACGCCCGATTATCCGAAACCGGATTTTGTATACATTTGAAAAGCCTTACCTGACTCTCAGTAAAGGTATGGACTATGAAAGCACGTTTTATTACTTATAACCTCGTTTATTTTGGCAAGTCGGCATTCGGTGAAATTTTTTTGTAACATCGTGAAATTAACTTTTCTGAGAATAACCGATACAATAATTTACAACAGGGGATGGTCAATTATCAATGTAGGTACCGTTTTTGAGGAATATGTGCCTACCTAATTTTGAATTGAATTTCAAAAATCACCCGCATTTTATGTTCAGTACATGAATCTTCGTTCTAATAGAACGATGAGTACGAAACGTAAGAGAACAGTTGTTGCTATAGAGGAAAATTAAAAGCGTTAAAGCGTCTCGACGACGCTACGGGCCGTCAGTAAAAATAATCGCCAGGGAGTATGGCGTAGGTGTGAGTACGGTTTCCGAGTGGCGAAAAAATCATGAACAAATTGAAAAGTGGAGCAGTGTTCTATCTTCACCTGCACCAAATTGGAAAACTATGAAAACAAGTGATCATGCTAAAGTGGATCAAGCGTTATATTTGTAGTTTACCCTACAACGCGCCTAATAATAAGCAGCTAATAATTTTAGAGCAAGCGAAGGGTGAATCGCAAGATGGAAAGCTCGCCATGGAGTTAGACAATTTCGAGTTTGCGGTGAAAAATTATCAGCTGACACATTGGCTGCTGAAATTTTTTAAAAAAAGTTTAAGAAAATTATTGAACAAAATGGTTATAGTCTGGATCAGCTTTATAACTGCTATGAAACTGGGCTTTATTATAAAATGGTTCCGTGTAAAACTTTAGCAGGAAAAAATGAAACTTCAGCATTCGGCGATAAGAAAAGTAAGGATCGGGTCACCATTCTTGCTTGCAGCAACTATTCTGGACGTCATAAAATGCGGCTAATTGGTGTATTGGAAAGTCGGAAAAACCAAGGGCATTTAAACACCTAAGCCCTAATGTAATGCCACTGTATTACAAAAATCAAAAAAGCGCTTGGATGAATTCCGAGTTGTTTAAAAACTGTTTTTTGAAGAGTGTGTTCCAGCAGTGAAAATGTTTTTGAAAAAATGCGGACATCCGATTAAAGTATTGCTACTGATCGACAACGCACCCTCTCATCTGTCCATCGAAGAGTTGAGATTTAACGACATTAGGGTACTATTTTTACCACCGAATATTACGTCGTTAATCAAACCAATGGATCAAGGCGTTTTGGAAAATTTAAATAGGAATTACCGGAAGTGTTTACTGCAATCCGTATTGGAGAAAGCGGATGAAGGAGGCGATTTAAGCGATGGCTTAAAAAAATAAATCTTAAGGATGTGGTGTATTGGATCGCGGATGCCTGGAATAAAGTAAAAGACTCTACGATACAAAAGTCGTGGAATAAAATCATCGAATATGAAGGAAAGTGTGAGGAACTCGTCGATGAGGAAGATGTTGTGAATTTATACGAACTTGCGACAAAAATAAAGGGTCTTGCGAAGAAATTGATGCTTGGATACAACTAGAAAAGAGTGATGGTGAAGAATTATCAAATCTAGATCTTCTTGAACTAACAAGTGAGAATAACGACAATCAGAGATCAAACGAGGACAATGATTTAGACGAAAATCAGGCAAAAACTATTTCGTATCATGTAGGAGTGGGGAGTTTACAGAAAACCTTACTATACATTGAGCAGCAACCAGACGCTACTGCAACTGACGTTCTTTTAATTAAAAGATGGAAGGACATTGTAGCTAAAAAAACTGTACCAATGTAGAACAAAACAATTAAAATTAGATTCATTTTTCAACTAGAATAGTTAAATATACTTAAGTTGGTAGAAAATGTATGTGTACAATTATTGTTAATAAATAGAAAATTATGTAACTTTTCCAGTTTCCGGAATTTCGGTTATCCGAAACAGGTCCGGTCCCGTACATTTCGGATAATCGGGCGTCTACTGTATTACAATTCCGGTCACAAAAATGATGATGAAAAAATGATTGCTAGATAAACGTAGGCGTTACATCGAAACAAATAACTTCACATATTGAAATAATAAATAAGCCGGACCATTTTGAGTCTGAGCGAACGTTGAATTTTTGACAGCCGTTTCCCGGCTGTAATTTAAGAAATTGTAGCGGTAATTCGCACGTAGTTTATATCAATTATTTTTGTTTTCTGTGTATTTTAAAATATGTTGTTAAAGAAGAATTAACAAACAGTTCTTAAATGCGATTAAAACGTGAACAATTGAAATACTTAAATCAAAACCATTTTTGTTATTAATTCTTGAAACACAATTTGTTAACAACAAATCCTATGAAACTCAAAACTTTGTTTTTCATGTTGTTTGCGTTCTTCCAGCGTCGGCGTGGCGTCGGTAGATAAACATCAATCTCGCAGTTAATGAATATGCATTTTCTCATTGTCAAGTACGTACTGACTTGTTAATTAGTCAATTAAATGTACTGAATTTGACCAATATTTTTTTAATCAATATTTATAATTATTATGTATGATAAATAATGTAGAATATAAATTAAAAAGATATAAATTGCGACCGCTTAGTTTTGCATCGCGACGCGACGCGAATTTTCAGCGCGGTGCCGGCGGACGTCCCCATTGATTTGTAGGCGTCGGGAGAACCCGGCGCGCGAAAAGGACGCTCAATATCAGGATAACATAAAATAGAAGGTATCATGATTTGAACAAGCACGCGCACCCCCTAAAAATAGATCATGAACCAATAGTGCACCCCCCTCCGTGTTAACAATTTAATTATAGATTAAACAGCACGTGCCGAAGTCAAAATACTTCTCGATCATTCCTACTTGCCAGACAAAGAGAACGAAGGTTGTTGTCCCCTTTTTCAAATAGGGGGATTAATTACATGCGTATGTCGATTGACGGATAACATGTGCGAGGGAAACCGTGAAGGCGGGCACACGATGTCCCCTTCATGTGAGACTTTCTGCACCTGCTTGTGTTACTTCATGTCACATCCACATGCACAGTTTTAACATCAAACTTCATTACAGGTACATGGATTTCCAAACACGTACGTGCTTGTGCCAATGGAATTTGAATATCCATCGCATCAGAAACGAGGATCCGATTTATCCAAGCGATTAGTTGATGATGAACGGGTATTGCATTTACAAATTTCAGTTTTCATAGATTGCGTTCAATTCAAATAGTGACCAAATTTTATCTGGTAATGTTAACGTAACTGAAGTGTTGAAATTATTAACTTTTACATTTGCACTATTAGGTATTTTGCTAAAAATAAAAAATAGTATTATACAAGTGAAAATATTATAAAAGAAAACCTGTATAAGACGGAACTACTTGGAACCGAAAAAACATCCGTCTTAGCCAGGTTTCCTGTTTAAACAGTGGCTTATCTAAAACGAAAAAAAGTTGCGCCATAGACAGGATTCGGGCTTATCCAGTTTCTGGCTTTTGAATCTATTTTATGAACTTCGAGTAATTCTGGAAACAAGTCAAAATAAGTTACATTTTTGGTCATTGAATTCTGAAAATTTACATTTAATATGCGGCAATTTTTTACTGTGCTCACAATTTTGTTAACCTGAAGTTACCTATGAATGTCTTGGTTCTTGCTGGCAAATAATTTTTCTAATGTGTTTTTATCGGGCCGTTTTAATATTTTCATTTTGTTAAGTTTACGTTTGTTGATTTTTAAAATTTCAATGTTTATTTTGTAATTCTTTGCCAAATGCATCGATCTGCTTATTCACTTTTGCAACCACAATGTCGATTATACAGGTATACCTGGCGTAGTTCGGGTAATCGGTTCCACCGACATCGCGGACTGTTAGAAATCGGAATAATCGAGGAATTAAATACATACAAAAGATAATAATTGGTTAAAGAAAACATTTTTTCGTTTTTAATAAATAAAGCAAGATCAATAAATTAAAATGACTTTATTAGAAATAATTCAAACTCTAGAAAAATTAAAATAACGTATCGTTTCACATAACTTTAAATCTCATAAAAATAAACAGCACAAAAGGAGACTTGACTGTATAAAAGGAAACAGACTGATCATTTATGTAAACATAAGAAAATTATTTTTTCTCCAGCCGTTTTAAACCACCTCCTTTTTATTACCATTTTTGGAAGATAAACTGATTGTTTTTGTAACAAGTGTTTTGTCACTTTTGATTACTTTTAATCCTAGACTTAAAAATATAGACTTAACAATACTGTCTTTCATTTTTAGTTTGAAAATTTTATTAATTAAAGTTAAACGTATAAAACCTATGCCATATTTGAAAATAAGTCTTCTTCTTCTTCTTCTTCTTCTTCTTCTTCTTCTTTACAATTCATCTTTACTCACATGCACATTCTTGGCAGTTTTTTTTTAGGTGACAGTTACTTTATTCCCAAAAAAACATGCAACTAAATAAAGTCACGGCTACTTGGATATCACTATGCTTATCATTACTTTAGAATTTGTATATTTTGAACTAGGACGTGTATTGTTGGCTTGAGAAAAAATATCATGTTTCACTCGGATTAAAAGGTACTTTTTTGACTCGCAATTTTGTATTCGTTTGGCTCCGCAAACGCCCCGCCTCGCAAACACAAGATTTCCTCGTTAAAAAGTGATACTTTTAATCCTAATATACTATTCTGTGACAATTATTTAGAATCTACTTTTATTTTGCTCAATTAAAATGTACTTTGTTTCAAAATTTTCAAACCGGGCTACAGTGAATCCGAACTGATGGGAGTCGGACTATGCGAGGTATGACTGTACATCCTTTTATTGTCAGCTTTGTTGTAAGAACTGAATTCGAGAACTTCATAAACACTTAGTATTTATTATACGATGAAAAAACTAGAAACCAAACCGCAAACCGATATAAGATATTTCGGTAGATAATAGTGTTAATTAACGTACGGTTCGGAAGTGGTTTAAATGATAATAGTGTAATTGAATGAATTATCTCCCGAACCAATTTTAAGCATATGAATAAAAAAAAACTAATATGCAGATATCTCAACAAGTTTAATACGTAAAATACTATAAACAGTCCCCACTTACTACATACACCCTAAAAAGTATCCACCGGAGAAGATAAGACATCCCAAAATTACGACTCGTGAGGTTTAGTTTCTTTTACATCAATTCGCTAAAAATTTGGTTGTTCTGATTTTTTTTCAAGTATTATGTAAGCATCATAAGGGGGGGGGACTCTTTGCTTATTTTTGATGACAATGGACGGGTGGGGGGGTCGAATGGTGATTAGGTTAGCACATAAGTGATCGCCAGTTTTACAATTTAACTTTGACTTGGTCTTGATAGGAAAGCATTGCTCAGTAGGTTTTGACATATTTGTCACCTTTCTTGTTTTCCGCGAAAGATTTGTTAGATTCTGAATCGAATACAGGCAACTCTATTTAAATTTGCTAGAAAACAAAACATATGTTTGGGGATTTCCCGTCTATAAGCAACTCGTGTTTTGTTTACTTTGACTACTCGCTCTTTATGTACTTACTTTCGTGCCTTGCATCTGATTGCTCTGACGTGTTCTAAACGTCAAAAATACTGACATAAATTTACCAAGATATCATCTAATGTAGATAAATAAAAATTAAAAAATGTTTGAAAGTTTTAAAAAATCTCCCACCAACACAAAATTATAGAATGTGCAAAAATTAGTTAATGAAGTTTGGTGTGATTATAAGAAACAAGCCAGGACCGTTAAGAAACTTGAAAATATTGTGTCCAAGAGAATCGAGAAAGAATTGCCAGCAACAACTAGGAAGAAATCGTGTTATTATGCCTCTATCGAGTCATTAGATCGTCACAGCAAGGAAATCCAAAAAATTGTAAAAACGCAGTCCGAAACAAAAGAGGAGACCTGTAAGAGTGGCTTTACATCAAGACTAATTGTAAGATGTTGAATGAATGGCTTGAGAAGGAAGACGTTGATATCTCAGGAGAAGGCAATAGTCAGCAGACACTCAACATCGAACCGCAAACATCCAATATCATCGATAACCTACAGTTACCTATAGATTCAAGTATCTTGGAGTGAGGACAATTAATAGTTTCGATCATAACATATTTTGCAACGTATTGGAAATAAATACGAGGGTTGTCTGAAATGTTTTGAGCTCCAAAATGAACAAGGCGTTACTCGTCAAAACTATTCTGTGCAAATTTCAGCCATTTTGGCCGCTCAGTTGTTGTTTGACAGTCGTTTGTATCCGTCGATGTCAGTGTTTTTGTGCAGGCTAAGGAGACTTTATGGAGGAAGTTTGTTGAGGAGGATCTTGCCAAAAACCCCTGGGGTGTGGCCTATCGTTTGGCCACAAATAAGATCCATGCTCGTGGAGTTCTTGCTTCGATTCGGATCTTGGACCATGGCTATACTCTTACTATAAGGGATACCCTAACTTGCATCTTACACTCCCTACTCCCTGATGACATTCCTGAGATTAACACAGCTCACCAGAGAATGCTCCATGGCAACCTGAGAGCTATTGTTGCGATCCCTGACTACTCTGAAGATGATGTTCGTGAGGAGGAACTTGCGGCTATTGTCTCCTGCCTCCAAAGCAAAAAGGCGCCTGGCCTAGACAACATCAGAGGTTGTTTCATCAAAATGATACACCCGGTGATAGGCCCTCTCCTAACCCGCCTAATGTCTTCTTGTCTGCGAATCCGCTATTTTCCAACCATCTGGAAGGATGGTAATCTAAAAGTATTGCTGAAAGATCCAAGTGCTGACCCGGCACTAACAAAAAGCTATAGGCCAATCACACTTCTTCCGGAATATGGCAAGATTTTGGAGAAGATTATTCGCTGTCGCCTGCTGGATGCTGTCACCCCCTTCCATGCGTTGAATCAGTATGGCTTTGTTGCGGGGAAATCAACTACTGATGCTCTGCTTGCTTACCAGCGTCTGATCTCTGTTGTTGGTCCCAAGTACATTTTGTCTATCTTCATTGATATTTCTGGAGCCTTCAATGACCTTTGGTGGCCTGGGCTTATCCAAGCCCTGAGGAACAAGGGAGTATCGGGAACCCTCATTGCTACCATCGTCAGCTACCTGGATGGGCGGAAGGTGGAACTCTCTGCGAACAACATCACCGTTGGAAAGGTTTGCACGAAAGGTTGCCCCCAAGGTTCGGTGCTTGGTCCGACCCTTTGGAACTGCATTGTAGATGTCCTGTTGGAGGAACAGCTTCCTGAGGGCTGTGATATCATTGCGTATGCGGACGACCTTACCTTTGTGGTGACGTCCACCACCAGGGCTGACTTGTGCCTGCGCTCCCAGCAGTGTCTTGATATGCTACAGCAATGGGCCGCTTCACAGAAGCTTGTTATATCGTCCACTAAGTCCACCTTCATGGTAAACCGTTCGCCCCCACGCATTCACCACCGGGACCTCATGTTCTATATAGGCAATACAAAATTGAGCCAGTCCACAAGCGTAAGGTACTTGGGTGTTGTGCTAGACCGGCGACTTACTTTTGAAAAGCATGCAGACCATGTGCAGAAGAAGGTGCGCGCTCTGATAAATGCTCTCCGATGTAAATGTAGGGCGTCCTGGGATATGGACGTTACTGCCTCCCTCCATAGTATCTATAAGTCTGTTATTGTCCCTATTGTGTCACATGGTGCAGAATTGTGGCAGCACAGGCTCTGCATCGTTAATATGAAAAGGAAATTTGATTCCATTTATGGAATGTGTTGCCGTGCTGTTTGCAAAGGGTACAGCTCCCTCTCTAATGACGCCGCGGGCATCCTGGCTGGCATCCCTCCCCTGGACCTTGAGATACAGAAGAGGACTTGCCTCAAGGGATTACGCAAATTTGGCTCTGCCCCATTTGAGGGTGATATCCTCCTTTTGGCTGATTTCCCCAGTCTCACCCATGCCAAGGAGTACCTGGCACTCCGCATCTTTGACCGCTGGCAGGATCGATGGGATTACTCCATTAAAGGTCGGATTACCTACTGCTTCTCGCCCCGGATTCCGGAGATGCCTCGCTTTCTCTCTTTCTATGCTACCCAGTTTTTGTCAGGCCATGGTAACTTTGCCGTTCATCTCCATCGGATTGGAAAACGTGACCACCCGAACTGCTCGGTGTGCCCTGATGATGTTGACGACCCTGTTCACCGCCTTCTTGCCTGTCCACTTTTTAATGAAGCTCGGACTGCCTTGCAGGCCCAGTTGCTAGTCTGGCCCCCGCCTCTAGAGTCTGCGCTTTTTTGGGATCCTGCGTGGATCATTCCTTTTACGGTGGCAATAGAATGACCCACATGCCACCTGCTCCTATGCCTTCCCTATATGCTTTGACGCCATGGTGCTGTTACCTTTCCTGCACTTGACTGGTTCCCTAATGCGTCCTCGTTCTAGGCAATTCTGCCCCTATTGTTTTAAACAGTTTTTCCTTAATTTTTAAAAATTTTCGCTATTGTAACTGTAATTAATTTTTTATTCTGTAATATTGCGTTCAATTTGACGCTGGTCTGTGGAATATATGCGCTGTTGGGCGCCTTTTGTTGTTGTTGTTGTAACAATAAAAAAATCGAATATCGTGTCGCGATAAAATTCTTGCGATTGAAAGACAATACGCCTGCTCAAATTATAACCGGGGAATCTGATGGATAGCTAAATTTAAACGTGGTCGTGGCCAAAAACCGAATGGAACTGGACGACCGTCAAATCAAGGTTGGAGAGATAACAGAGGTTATGAGCTTATCGAAAAAACTCGTTTGATATGCTGACTGAAGAATTGAACATGAGTAAATTATTCGTTCATTGGGTGCCGCGCTTGCTCACTTTAGACCAAAAATGCATTCGAATGGACATTTCTAAGGCCCTGTTGAAGCGGTTTAAGCGAAACGAATCGGATTTTTGCGTCGATTCATAACTTGGATCTATCATTACACTCTTCTGAAATGAAAAACCAGGGGGAACCTGCTCCGAAAAAGGCGAAGGCGGTTCCATCGGCCGGAAAAGTGACAGATAGCAAGTTTTTTGGGATAGTCATGGAATTGTGTTTATCGATTATCTTGAAAAGGGTAAAACAATAACGGGAGTATACTACCCTTCATTACTGAACAAGCTGAAGACAGAAATTGCAAAAAAAAACGCCGCATTTGAAGAAGAAAGTGTTGTTCAATCAAGATATTGCATCAGTTCATGTTTCGGCGATGACCAAGGCCAAAAAATATGAATTGCACTTCGAATTAGTTCATCACCCACCGTATTCACCACATCTGGTCCCCAGCGACTTTTTCCTGTTTCCTAAGCTTAAAGCTTGGCTTGGATGACAGAGATTTTCATCGAACGCCTATTTTGCAGAGCAAGGCGCCAACTACTATTTGCGAAGGTTAAAGAGGTTAGAGAATCGCTGGGAAAAATATATTGCCTTAAAACGCGACTATGTTGAAAAATAAAATTACATTTGACCGAAGAAATATTTGTTTCTATGTTAGGCGCACAACTTTTCAGACAACCCTCATAAACTTACTTGTAAAATGCTTGTTTCATAGAACGACTCAAATTGTCAATGACAGTTGTTTATGAATTTTCACTACTATTTGCAAAGAAGTTATAGAAAATAATATTAATGCTTATCTAAGCGTATCAGGGGGTGGGGGGTTAGAGCTTTGCTTACAAGGGGAGGGGGAGGTTACAAATGACTAAAATTCTGCTTACGTTATATTTGAACCGCCCCCAATCTATCGATTTAACGTTTTATTTCTCTTAGTAATTCACAATTAAATATTAGAAAAGTAAACCGCATTTACATTGTCAAAAAATTTGGTACAAACCTACGATTTAATTATTTTAACTAATGTCAATAAATTCAAATCAACTATATTTACAACTGTGAAATTAATTTCCTCTTATACGATTCATTTTATCAAAATTAACAAAGTAGATCTCTTTGGAAAATTTATAATGTAGCGCAATGGACAACAAAAATTGTTAAAATCTTATCTAATACAGAAGAAGCATCTTTCTAATCCCCATAAAAATTGAAAATCCGCGGTCAATAATCTACAATTACCATACTATAAAATGGAGTATTATTTTTTTAATTTAATTATTCCAACGACGTCAGGACGCTATAAAACCAACCAAATTATTTTTTTTTTTTTGTTCAGATCATTATTACGTTCAAAATATCACAAAGAACACATTGCCGAAATTTAAAATTTTGATAGATCCATCGTTTTCAGATTAATAAGTGTTTAACACTTTTGCTTGTAAAGATCGTAAATCTAGAACGATAATGATCGCTAAAGCGCTATTACTCACCATAATCACACACAGAATAACTGCCATGCGGGCCTGGTATTGTTGCTTTCTTACTTTGTGTTAGATGTTCTGCTGCAAGTGTCTTTATTTCAGATGCTTTACGATAGTGTAGTTTAAGACTTTTGCCATAAATACACGAAGATATAAGAATACGATTTATTCAGTTACTATTAAAAGCTACATGTCAATTAACCTATTATTATTGTTACATAGGTGAGAGAGAACAAATTTCTGATAGTTCTAATACCATAGTTAGATAATAAATCCCTATCAAAGTAAATTTTCACACTAATTTAATTTTAAAAAAATGATTCAATCGTACTCCCGCGGCAGTGCACACTCCTTTCAACAGAAAATTGAATATCACGACGTTCGCCACGACTTCGTCTGATACCTATGCGGTCATTATACATCCCTAAACAAAATCGAGATTCATCACTGAACACCACCTTAGGCCACTTCACGTTTCAGTGCATTCGCAACCGTTACTACTCCAAACGTTGCTGTCAAATGAAACCGGCGAAAAAGCTATCTATGAGCAAATATCACCATTTTCGAGCATTTCTATAGGTATTATTTACGGCTGTAGGAATCGAATATTGCCTAAGGAATTAGGGTTCAAATTTATTCACAAGAAATGTTCAAAAATATTACCGTTGGCTTCACGACGTACTATCAACCTTCTTAATAAATTTCCACTAATGCATGGGAAGATTGGTGGATTATTTCTACTTCTTTCAAATCCTGTCTGTATTCTTAGCCTACGGACATCAACATTACGAATTAGCTGGAAATAAACTATTTGTCTTAGGGTAGCCTCATAAATAAAAATCAAGTGGGTTCATGTTAGGAGAACGTGGTGGCCAAAACATTGGCCTCCCACGGCCTATCCATCAGTTTTCGTAGGGGGTTACCATCGTGCGTACATGTCTGGTCTTAAGTTATGTGACAGATTTCCCAGTAATTGTGTAATTCATTTTGTAAAAAGTCAGTGTAATTTTCCCCATTTAAGGATCGTGGCAAAAATATGGGCCCTATTAAATGATCTTCAATAATTCTACCTCGCATATTTAATCTAAACTGCTGTTGACGACCTTTTTCTACAGCGGCACGGGGATTTTCATCTGCCCATACGTGGTCACTAAATAAAATTTTCGTTGCAAAATGAGGAACGACATCACGTTGCTCTTCAAACTAATTACAAAACTGTAAACGAGCTCCTCCAACACCTGAATTCGTTGAATATGATGTGGGTGCAATGAAAAGGATCCTCTTCAACCCGAGTTAACACCTGTTCTTCTCCTGCTACCGTTCTAGCACTTCTTGATCGCCCAACAACTTTTCTACTTCCATTCCCCCAATGCACCAAGTTATTGTGGGCCTACCTCTCCTTTTTTTGAGAAAGCTGCCATTACTTACCAAATTCCTTTTAAACAATGTTCTGGGCTCATTCGTTTTAGATGTCTATTAAAACCTTCTATATCATCTTGTATATCATCTATAAATCGCACTCGGTTCAGTTTTGTTGATCAATAGTCATTTGTTGGATTTAGTAAGTTCCCATACTTCCGAACTGTATGTTGCAATGCTTTCCACAACTGTTTTGTAGATTTTAACTTTTATTGCATTTGTAATTTGCTTACTCAACAGTACACTATGTAATTGTTATAGCAGCTCTACTTTTCCCTATCCTATTTCTGATTTTATCGTTACTAGTTTCTATACTTATCATCTTTGCGCCTAAATAGTTGTAGACTAACATGTTATTAATGGTATCTTCATTGAAGTCTAGATATTGTCCTGTTCCGTTGACAACAATATATTCTGTTTTATTTGTATTTATTGTAACGACCCACTACTAATTATTAATTAATTATTAAGGTGGTATGGGTAGAACTTCAGCAAGTTAAAGAACGTCAAAAGCGTGATCACATAAATTACTTTACTCGAAATAGGCCAAAAAGGGTCGATTTAAGTAGAGAATATTGGATAAAAAATCGAAAATTAAGCTCCATCTTTAACGATGAATTATGGTCTCAAGAATGGTATTTGGTAAACAACCAACAAATTCCAATCAATACCCAATAATAATTCAATGTTTCACAGCAAGACACCAGGACAAATCCAGATTTACCCAAATTGGACTTAAATGTATTGAGATTATATAAACTGGGAGTGACGGGAAAAGGAATCCGGGTGAGCATACTAGACGATGGATTGGAGTACACTCACGATGATCTAAAAGACAATTATGTTAGTCATTACTTAATACATACTTTAATTACATAATATAATTTATACAGTATATGTCTAACTGTTAATTTGTAGGATTCGGAAATAAGTTGGGACTGTAATGAGGATGATAATGATCCATTGCCACGCTACGAACCCACTCGACAAAATAGCCACGGCACAAGATGTGCGGGAGAAGTTGCCATGACTGCAAATAACGGCAAATGTGGTGTCGGAATTGCGTTTAACGCGAAAATTGGAGGTACTTAAACTATTATCAAAAACTCAATCATGTACCCAAAACTTTAAGGTATCAAGCTGTTGGATGGACTGGTTAATGACAGAATTGAAGGAACTGCTTTATCGTACGCTCAAAATTTGATAGACATTTATAGCGCCTCTTGGGGCCCTAACGATGATGGTAGAACTGTTGATGGTCCAGGACGTTTGGCAAAGGAAGCTTTAGAACGTGGAATAACGCAAGGTCGAGGTGGGAAGGGAAACATTTACGTTTGGGCATCGGGAAATGGTGGTAGTCATGATGATAATTGTAACTGCGATGGGTATTTGGCAAGTCCTTACACAATTTCAATTGGAAGTGCATCTCAACGCGGCGAATTTCCCTGGTATGGAGAAGCGTGTGCTTCGACTCTAGCAGTTACATATTCATCAGGAGCTTATGAAGATCAAATGATAGTAATCTTTTGTTCGCAGATTCTGTTTATAAATTAATTTTTTAATTTTCTAGGCTACTACTGATCTGCATAATAAATGTACTATTAAGCACACGGGAACCTCGGCGTCTGCACCTTTAGCTGCAGGAATAATTGCGCTAGCTTTAGAAGTGAAGTAAGCGTTTTTGAGCATAAATTTAAAACAATCTAAATCAATTAATATATTTAATTTTCAAGTCCGAATTTGACTTGGAGAGATGTTCAGCATTTAATAATATGGACGTCCGAATTAGCCCCTATTGTGGAAAACCCCGGATGGCAACGTAATTCTGCAGGATTGTGGTTTAACAATCGATTCGGGTTTGGACTTATGAATGCTTATGCAATGGTTGAAGCTGCTGCCAACTGGACTACAGTACCACCAAAAGCCACTTGTACAGTAAGAGCAGAAACCTTGTAAGTTTATTATTAATTTATTTTTTTACTAACTAATGCAAAACTAACAGGCAAAACAATACAATTTTTATTGGAATTCCAATTACGCTACATTTTGTAACTTCTGGATGCAAGAGATTTAAAGTTCGGTATTTGGAGCACGTTGAAGTCACAACTAATATCAGATACACGATTCGGGGTGTCTTGGAAACGTACCTTACTTCACCCACTGGTGAAGCTATTTATATTTTAATTTATCATCGAAGTTATTTTTGCATTACAGGAACTAAAGTGCAATTATTGGCAACAAGGAAACAGGACAAATCCGATGAAGGATTTAATAATTGGACTTTTATGTCCGTAATGACATGGGGTGAATTAGCAGAAGGAGTGTGGACTTTTACAGTTATTGACAATGTAAATTTGTTCACGACATTGCCAAATTTTTCAGTTTATTTTTACAGATTGGGCCTATAAATAACACGGGAAACGTAGGAGACACTTCTATTACACTTCACGGAAGCTGGCAAATACCGCAACACATGAAATTCGGGACTAGAGATTACGATTATAATTACAACCGAGTTCATAACAGAGTAGGATATTAAATGGAATGAAATGAAAATTAAATTAATGAAAGATGTTATGAAGGCAGGTAATAGGTAAATAAAAATAATTAACCAACGACATCTTTTAAATCTAAGAGAACACGAAAATGTAATACGGACCACATGCTTTAACTAAAGTAGAAGTTCCCAAAGGAAAGTTAAACAAAAAATTTAAATTAAGATATTCTGGTCATTCTTACCATTTTGGTATTTTATGATGCACACCGCGTGCTACAATTTTTGAAACAGCTCCTTCGTGACTTACGCAGGAAAAATATAAAACGATAAACTCTTGTGGAAGATACGTTTAGAAAAATGTCATATTTGCAACTCGTGACTAATTAATGCAACCCTAAACAAACATATCAAATTTGCTTCAATAGCTCATTAATTTATTATACAAATATAAAGATTTAAAAACTACTGCTTTATCATTTATGATTATTGAGGTGCTCTTTTAGTGTACTTTATTGTAGTCGAATCACATATTTCTAAAACTCATTCGACGCAACGATTACATTTTAGGCTATTGGGCTGAAAAAATAAACAATCGAAGAATCTAACAGCTAAAAGTCTAATACTGATAAGAAACATAACTCGTATCACCTCTCGCCTGCTGTAAGTAAAATGATCAAAAGATATTGCTGGAACTCCGGAAACTAATAAAACTAAACCTCTATTATAATCTTTTAACCCTAAAATGGTATCATTAGTGGATTTAATAGTTTAGTGTCAAACAACTTTCGGCTGTAGTCAATATTGATGATATTGCGGTTTACAGATAAGAGTAGAGACTTCCTGCTGATTTTACATTTATTTATTTATATTATACATCCAAAACAGTGATAGCAAAAATTCCAAACGCCGCATTTAACCCACCAGAGCTGATGCAAAATAAATTTTATCTGCGGCTAGCGCCCTGTTTGATAGACACTGGTTTATAGCGCGTTATGGGCTACTTATCTGTAACCCAATACGATTCAAAATATATCAACTAAAGTCGCTTATTGTATGCAAGCAATGCGTAAACTTTACGTATCGATACTGATCCAGTGTTAAATGAAGCATCTATTTGTGACATCTCCGCTGTAATCACCCAAAATTTAATCAAATTAAAATTTTTAATTTCGGACATAAATTTCTTTTCAATAGAAAGCATAGACAAGGCTGTTAAACGGTCTTCGGACATTGTATTCCGAAGAAAAGTCTTAATCCTCTTTAAAGTTGAAAAACATCGTTTGGCCTCAGTTGTTGACATAGGGGCTGTAGCAATAATTTCTAATAACTTTTTTGTTTCTTTTAGTGTTTCTTTTAAATTATTTTGCATGATGAATTTCAAAAGAGGTAAAGCGCCATTTAATTCTCTGCAATCATTCCTTGAATAAATTACAGACAGCTTTGTTCTCAGTCGTTCCTTTTCAAGTGTAGGATAAGCTAAGCAAGTAGTCGTCAAATTGTCGTCAGAAAACTTGAAGCAATATTTTTTCTTCGTAACTATACTTCACAAATCGTTTAAAGTTAATCAAATTGTCCACAACATCCATTGTCAAAAAAACACTAATACAATACACGAACACGAAAGTATGAAATCAAAATTTACGACAAAGCCACAAAGCGAAAAACCTCACGTAACATCACGTTCGACATCTGGAACAGAACTGCACAGATAATAAAACATAAAATAATAACTGCAAACCTCGCAAATTTTCTGCCGAAGTTCGAAAGAATTCTCGATTGGTTTCGGGACCGTTACAAGGACATTATATTTGAGTGACTAGGGTATGACAAAACTGCGTGGAGTACAGCACATAAAGAAAGAGTTTGGGTATGTGCAGGACGCGAGGGGGATAGTCTCATCCAGTACGGCAGTAGTACTGTGCACTGCCTCGAATGGCCCAGTACAAAAACAATGATCCGCTCCGCTGAAACCACGACAAAACTTAATTGGTTTGTTGGAAAGTTGGATTCTCGAATGCATAGAGGCACTGCATGTAGTTACGAGATGGTGGAAGTTGTTGCGATTAAGAAAATAAAATTCTGTGACGAAATTCTATTTTTTCAGTATTACGTTTTATAAATTAAATACAAACGAAGTTAATGTTTTGCCGTTAATTTTTTGGCAGTTCTGCAGCTCTGCATGCAGAACTTATGTATGAGCCGCCACTGATTGTGACTAAACACTTTAACGGGTAAATAATTTTAAAGTTAGCTGCACATTGAAAATTCGTCCTTAATTCAACTTAAAAGTCGAATGTGACCCGTTGCAAATTATTATGCTGCATTCCAATTGTAACCGATTTGCACTACCGAAACTTCGACTTGAAATGCGATCCTAAAATTCAACGCAAGTCACGGCGCCAAATGAATACACATACTATTCTTTTCAAGTAGACTTTTTCTTTTTCGATTTTACACTAAACAGCTGTTTAAAATTTTTGGATTTTCTATAATTATTTTGTCATAAAAATCTGTTACGAATTAGCAGCTGTCCAAAATATAGTCCTTTTATTAATCTGTTACAGTTCGTTCAGGGCAACATTTAGTTAGACACCGTTGCAGTTGCTTCTATCCTTGGGCTTTTTTAGTTTTATTTGGGATAGTATCGTTAGTTTATATGCTACTTGAATGTGCAAATAAGAATGAAACGGAAACACATGTGGGGATGCCGGCATATGATACAAAGTTTGCGACACCACCAACGAATTATTTAATAATTTATTACAGTAAATTACGCAAATTAACGATTGAAATCAACATAATATTAGTAATTGTTTTGCCATTTTTAATATTTGATTCCACTGGCACATGATTAAACAATGAATTCTTCCTAATTTTCCACTAATTCGAATTAATACATAACTCCATAAACTTCAGTCCCAATTAATGCGAATCATTGCGATTCTACTGTAATGAGGTGAAGGGTTCATTAAATTTTGATTAAACTTGATTATCGGGAAGTTAAAATTGACCCTTGACATTTTCTCGAAACTCTTGCATGCTGTGATGACATAATGATTTACACTAAAAGTGTGGCATCAAATATAATACAAGTTTTGAAATAATCCTACAACGCCTGAAAAGCTCCTGGTGGTTTGGTGCAACATTTTCCGAACACCATAAACAAAAATTTTATAAGTTGTTACTATCGCCAACTATCGTCAATTTCCGTGAACCATTTTAGGGCGGAAACCGTTTGAATTACCAAATCGTAGAACATCTGAAATCGCCCAAAATATCTGACATAAAGCTTCTTTGAAGCATTATCAAGAGTATGCCAATAGAAAAATTGACAAAAACTTGGACACTTTCTGTTAAGCGCAGTCCAGCTAACTGATTGATGTTGGGATTTTGGGTTGAACAATTAAAAAATTGCTAAGAAAATATACTTTTATTCCCACATTGACCTAGTTACGACGAATGTGACTACTACTACGGGGACTATAACAGTAATGATGAATTTGAAATTACAGGAGTTATTTATATTAAACTATTTGCTGATGTTACATTATCATCGTTATGTAAGAACGTTGAACTTGGCTCTTTAAATGTTAATGCTGATGGTGAGCTATTCAGAGGTTCAATGTTCTTACTTCCTTCTTACCAATTTTACGTAGTAAGCATAGGTTAATACACTTAATTATACTGCAAAATAGTTGCTGTTATCACAAATTACAAATTAATTTCATTTACACAGGAAATCACCCACACAAAGAATTAAAATACAAATCCATGTTTGATTTTTCAAACACTTTCAAAATCAACTATTGTAATATATTTTTGATCGATCAAATAAAGCATCTGAATACAATTTGTACGAAAAACGCACCACGCTGAAACAAGCCACGCTATAACTCTCTTAATACAGGAACAATATAAAAATCTATAGAGTTGGTCTTTCGGCCACATGTATGCTAAATTGCCTAATTTGGATCGACTTAAGACTGAGTGTCCTAATTTTCAGAAAGTGGTCTTAAAGCCCCAGAGAAACTTAATATCCTTCATTATTACCTCCTTCCCCGGTATAGCTTTGTAATACAAAATCCTCCGCTTACATGTAAATTCGATACGATTTTTTGTTTTCCTGTGACAATTCCACGCGCACTTTTACATGCTAAGAGAAAGAATACTGGTCTTGGAATCTTGTGCATTAGGACAACGATTCTTTCCATAATGAGTAATACACTTTTTAGGCTTACTGATGAATGAGGTAAAGAAGGGTTCTCCACTTAATTTATTAAGACTTCTCCCCAAGGATTCGTTGAAGTTCTTTTTGGTGCAACAAACTTCGGGCTTCCTTTGCTGGCAATGGTGTAGACCTCGGAGGACTCCTCAAGTAACTCGTAGTTGTTGAACAAGCCGCCTATTTAAAGAGGAAAAGATTTCATCGATACTGTGCAGATTTGAAGTAATGCCTCCACCATTGGGATTTCATCTAAGTTGCTGGAATATTATCGCTGTAGGTGCACTTCAAGGCTGTGCGGTCACCCATTGGAAAAACACCGAAAGACATAAAAGGGTGACAAGGCTCTTGCGTAAGGTTGTTAGTATCCAAGGCGACCGGTTTTCGAGGATCCGACTGACACTTTATTTAAAACTGTCTTGTTTCCGGAAGATGGTATTACCATTTCCGATATTGAAGTGATGTGACAGGGCGCCGATGGTTTTCGGGGTCATTTCCTCGGAAAACAAATCTGCTATTCTAATCCAAGAGTTTTATGTGCCGTCTCCGGTGTCAACAATAATCTGATAGAACGTCTGTCATCCTCGATTAAGCACCGTGCGGATCAGGAGATGTTATGGAAAGACGTCTCCATCAATTCACTGAGATTTTATGAGGCTGGTATACTTCAGGTCGTGAACTTCCTTCGTTTTCTTTTTATTTCTACCTATTTGTTTCCTAGATAACAGCTTAGGCTCAGTTCACATTAATCCGACAGTCGTTTAAATGATATTTTAGTCGGCCACGATACAAAGCTTAGTTCTATTCACATACACCCGATAACAGCCAGGCATGTTGGACCGACTCGGCCCATATCTCCAAATCAATTTTTTAATTCTTTGAAAATTTCTATCCAAGCATTTCTAGTCTGTATTCTGTCTTTAAACAGTTTTGTCCCACAAAACGGATCGATCATGAATTAAAATTATAAGTAGTTCTACATCAACTGTCTCGATGATAATAGTGTAAAATATATTAGTACAAAAATATTTCAAATACTAATAAAGACCACAATGATAAACTAAGGCAAAAGTGCAGACTGTTAGAACACGGCAGCCGGCCACATCACTGGGAGTGGGGAGTGGGAGAGGCAGTGTCGGCGGGTTTATCCAATTGTCGGGTTAATGTGAAACGAGCCTAAGATTGTCATCAATTTGTTTATACCGTATGCTTTATTTAATTTAAAAAAGAAAATAATATATTTGTAAATTGCATTGCAAGGAATAAAGTTTATTAATAGTGTTAGTCTATTCTGTATCGCCTGATGTAATTGTTATGCTTAGTTTGTAATTGCTTGAAAATTTTAATCACTAACGAATTATCCCATAATATGTTTCGTGGTACTCCTGAAACACGCTCTAGAAATTGCTTCAACTTTGAGGAGTTATAATTTTAAAACTAAGCAAAACCGAGCCAAACATTTTTATTCAGAATTTGTTCCCTAATAAACAGTTTCATGTTTTTACATTTTTATAAATCATCCTGTATAAATTAAAAAAAGTTCATGTTGTTAAAATGTAATTTGTTCATTATCTCTGGTTCGAATTTCGTATTCGTTTATGAAAATGACAATCTTCTTGTAATAAAATATAATTCTACATTTTTAGTTTCTATCTCAAACAGTATTCTAGAAAATGTTATTTGCTGCAGTCGGAGAGTGAATGTCTGCCCGCGCACGTAGCAAAATTCCTAAAATCATTATTAATTTCACATTAAAAAAAAATAAACCATAGGACATTTAAACCAATCAAATCTTTGATTATTTGGTATATTTAGGTGTATAGTGGTAATACAATTTAATAATAAATTAACAAAAGATACAAAATTAAACAAAAATTCAACTAAGTAGTTCTTATCATAAATAAAACTAAGTATGTACTAATTAATGGACGGAACGAGTTAAAACAAAAAAGTTTTAATGCTCGAAGTTCGCTTAAAGTAGAAAACTTCCAAGTTTGAACCATTTAAATTGAATAAATTATAAAATGGCAGTGAATTTGTTTTTTTTAGAGGTAAAGTTCCTTCCATGTCTCATAAAAAGTGCCCATGCAACTAAAAAATTCTCCAACCTCGTCGTGTGAAACTGCAACTAAAAATTCATTTTCCAAACTCTATCATCTCTACTCTCTTCTACTTCGGTTGTGGTGTAACGGACCGTCTGTCGTACGAAGAAGACGGCAAAGCGGGTGGCAAACTGGTGGTGCTAGAAAGTGTGTTATCAAGTTTTCTCGCTTCGTGTTCCAAAAGCAACGCATCCAAAGAAGGATCCTGAGATACTGTTCGTAAAGAATCGCCCAATGCTTGACGAAGTTGCTGCATTTCTCTCCCAGCCCTCGTGCTACGAAAAACGTACTGCTGCCTGCGTTTTATCTCCTGATTTAACTGCTCCCTTAAGAGTTGAACTTGATGCTCTAGTCTCGCTACTTGTTGGCGATGGCTCTGTTCGCGAGCCTCAAGCAACCTTTCGGCTTGCAATTGGGCTGCCCTGTATCGCTCAACTTCAGACCGGTCGAATTTGAAGTCAAGTGTAGGCCGTTGGCAGCGAAATCTGCTTAATTCAGTGTCTTTTTCCCCTAATTGCGCTTCTAAACGTGAAATTTTCACTTTTAGTTCTCGGATTTCTTGCTCGCATCTTTCATGATCCACACTCGATTCCAATTCGTATTTTTCAGGTCTCTCATAAGATTTGCTCCTAACAGCTTTAGCTGCCTGCATTTCAAGATTCCTCTTGTCATTTTCCAACTGATGGAGTTTACTAGAGAGGGAATCAACTTTTCCTTTCAATTCATTTTTATCGCGTTGCGCAGTTTGCAACTGTCTCAGCAAATCCTCATCTTGATGAGTGCTAACCGAGCTTTCTGCAGGCCATTGGGATAATCGCAATTGTGATTCAAGCCCTGCTCGTTGAACTTCATTATTTGCTAGCTCATTGTTGAGTCTGCTGACTTGATCTTGGAGAATTTGGTGATTTCGGCGTAATTCTGTCAGGTTTTGTTGGTTGGTGTCCAGGCGTTCTGAAACAACCCTGCGTTCGTTTTCACTGTTAGCCAGAGCTTTTTGGAGTTGTTTTAATTTTTCAGCGTTGGAATGGGACGAGGATGTAGATTCTAAGAGTGATCGTTGCAGGGATTGTAGATCAGTTTTTAATTCACTTTCATTGATGGAAGCCTTTTCTAGGGAGGCATTCAATTGATCAACTGTTGATTTTAAAGAGATGCAACGTTCTTCCAAACTGGCCAAAGCTCGACCTTGCCCCTCGCATTTTTCTTGAAGTTTCTAAAATCAATTTAAATAATTGAATTGCAATTAATATCATATTATATCGACGGTGGAATTGCAACAAGACGTATCTATTTTTTTAAATACGGTTTTCGGCACGTTTTCCACTCGGTATCTACTTAAAAAATAGGTTGCCACTAAAAAGATTTTTTGTGAAAACAAACTTTAAAGTTTGCGAAACTGCAGATACGTGTTATTGCATTTCCGCCTTCGATATGTACCGTATATCTCGGCGTATTACACGCCCCCGTGTATAACATGCACTTGAAATTTTGAACGATTTTCTTAACTTTCTTCATCTATTCGAAGTATAACACGCATCTGGTATCCAGATGTGAAAAATACCTAAGTACCTAGCTGAAAGCCAAGGTCTCTGTAGGTACAAAAAGAAATTGCATTTTTGGAATTCCAGTGTATTGTATTAGTTGAGTTATTTATGACGGCTGATCGTAAGCTGCCTGGTCGTCATAAAAGTAGGGGAGGTTTTGCATATCCAATATCTCTAATTTCTGAAGCAATAATTTTTGTACCCGGCGTATAACACGCATCCGAAAATTTAAGCTCATTTTTTAATCTTAAAAGTGCGTGTTTCTAGAGGGTATTTCATAATTAAATAATGAACAGTCTGAATCTTTGAAAACTAAGAGGTTTTTAGTTGGAATGTTAATATTAGTATCAATTTTTGACAAATCAGAATCGTTCAATTCTACAAAGCTCAAATTTTGGTTAAAATTAATTTGTTATGATCATAGGCCCACAAACACTTCAGTAGCTTGTTCATTTCGTTTCTGCGACAACAAATGATTTTAATTTAAGCAAAAATGTTAGAACAAATCACTATTTACTTTTCCTTAGTTGGCAAATATTATCTATCTAGTATTAAAATTGACTAATTTTATTTTGAACTTACATGAATTGCGGAATCTTTTTCCTGTAACATCATCTGCAACCGTTTACTATCACCATCCAAAGACATCCGTTGTAATTCCAATTTTGTTGACCTATTCTCTGCACGACTTATTTCCTCTTGCAAATTACGTTTTTCAATTTCCAGTCTATTTAAAGCAACCTTCAATTTTTCGATTTTGTCCTAAAGATATTTTAAGTTAATATGTGGATTGGAAAGTGCAAGAAACTTACTTCAAATTGAACTTTTTCTTCGCCGCCTGAATTTACGGAGAGTTCAAGTGATACGATTTTTTCCCTCATATTTTGAACCTCGTCCGTTTTCTTTTGTAAGGCATCTGTTTGTGCCTGAAAAGCTATTGTTTTTTGCCCTAATTTCGCCTCAAGACTTCCTTTTTCTTCTTGAAGGTGCTTAAGATTTTGAAGGACTTTATTGAGTTTGCTGTCGCCTTTGCTTTGTGTTTCGTGAGCTTCTTGCAGTTGCTTTTTGACTGTGGATGCTTGCGTTTTGTAGTCATCCTGATTATAAAATCATCAACATCATATTACTTTTTTGAACAATTTTAATCTACATATAAAAAAGCCAGATTCTGTGTACAACGCGTTATAAACAATAACGTCATTGGATGACTCTATGAGTAATGCTATCGTCATTGGCTGATTAGTTGACACATTAATATAAGGTAACGGCAAAAATTTCACAAACGTTCAGAAACGCCGTCAAAATTCGAAATAAAAGTCAGAATTAACTGAGTTACAGATTAGGACGAGTAACAACCGTATAAGATAAGAAACAGAAAGAAAAGTTTGACGTTTGAGATCTATTTAACGTAGAATCATCCCCTTTAGGATTTGCAAAAATAATTGGATTTGAACTGTGGGCCTTACAGAATCGTACATCAGTTACCTATATACCAGGCGAGACGGGTCGAACTGCTAGTTTAAAATAATGGCCAAAAGTTTTGCAAAATTTATGTGGAAATTATTATTCAGAGCTTGTTGTTCAGATACCGTCTCCGAATATAACATCTGTACTAGAGAAGCAGAACGATCTATGTCCACTTTTTCAAACCATGAAATTTTGATGAATATTGATTGAAATATGTCCCATCTACACATTACAGGGGGAATTATGTCCGAACTTAGAATTTGTGTTGCATTATGATGTATCTCCAAGCATTACTTTAAGGCAACACCAAAGATATCAAGTCATTAATTTGAATTTCCTGAGCATTGCCACTTTTGGACATGCATCGTTCTGCGTCTCTGGTACAGATATTAACTTAGCGAAAAAAATAACCCATGCAATTGTGTTGGTGATGCCGAAAGTAACAACTGTGAATATGGTTCTAAGGGCCAGTTGCAGAAATGAAGTTAAAAGCGGTGTCAGCTAACAGAGCGTTAACTAGATCTATAATTAGGACCAGCAAACTGCAGTATGCTGGCAGCCAATCATAGATCTAGTTAACGCTCTGTTAGCTGACACCGCTGTTAACTTCGTTTCTGCAACTGGCCTTAAGTGTATTCTTCTTAACAGCTGTTAAAACGACTAAATCCTGCGAGTAAAACAATTGTTAGACCAAAACAAGAGAAAGTTGACAATCAAAAATTGTACAGCCAAGATTCACAGATTAAATTGTGCTTACAGTTATAATACTCAACCCAACAGAAGTATCTGTTGATGAAAGAGTAAAACTTGACCGTTTTCAACATTCGTCGTCTCCAATGAGAAGCGGATTTATAATAAAACAAAATAATAAATAAACAAAGTAAATAAAATCTATATTACTTACCCTCTCCCGCTCAATTTGCGCCACTTGCTGCATCAAATTTCTCACCCCTTTCCTTACAATTTCAGGATCAATATCAATAATTCCGTCCTTTCCTTCATCTTGTGCTAAATTGATTTAAATTAAATTAAAGAGCATTAATTAACACATTATATTACTTCTTGCGGGGCTCCACCTTCTTGAAGGACTGAGCAGCCTATAAGGCATATTAACAGATCCATCTAACTGCACTCCCGCAATTCGTCTTAGAGTGGAAATCACACTTGCCAATTTCTGTTCCACATCCCTTTTGGATGATTCTGTTTGTGCCAACTGGGCATCTAATGCACGAAGTCTTCCTTCTGCTCCTCCCAGTCGAGCTTTCAATTCTTGAATTTGTTGGGTAGCATCCACCAGACAAACCTCAAGATTGTGTTTCTGATCCTCCAGTCGTTTCTCGCGCGAGCGACTATCCTCAAGATGTACCAATAGATCTTGCTCACGAGCGTGCCATTGCTCTTCCAACTGTCCTCCTTGGGCTCTCGTACGATTGAGTTCTTGCCGCGTTTGTTCCAAATTACCGTCAAGCTCTGCTAACTGTAAAAGTAATAATTGGTAAACCAAAAAATGCTGATAATTTTTCGTACTTGTTTCTTTAATTGGTGCAGTTCTTGCTGCGCTCTTTCTCGTTCCTCAGTTTCATTTAATAGTCGGGCTTGCAATTCTTTTTCTTCGGCCTGTTGTTGAGTATTAGCCGATTGGGTTCGCTGCAATTCTTCTTGCAGCGATTGGGCTTTATGCTCCATTTGAATCTGCTCCTTTTCCAGATCTCTTATTTGATTCTGCAAACGCCCCCGTTCGTTTTCTAATGACAATTTAACGTCTTCCAGGTCTGAAAATTAAGTTTATTGATGTAACACGTTCCTAGGAGATTGTTTTCCTCATAAAGCGCTGATTGCTGATTGAACGGCAGATATGCTAGATTAAAAGCAGGACCGCACTATAGTAACTAATTTTATTTTCAAATTTTAATAAAATTAAGAACGTTTTTTTTGTAATTTAAAATAATTTTTTGAGCCTATAACAGTGCAATACTTTATTCCAAGTCCATAATAATGATCCCACCTCCGACCATGCGAGTAAGTGAGTGCGAGTAACACCCCAAATTTATAGTAACCAATAGAAATACAAGTTTCAAGTTACTCGTGCTGATCTTGCAGCAACGTCATCTTCGTGACATAAACAATAGGACACCGGGTGACAAGCAACACGACACCTACAGGTCGGGAGCTTATTTTGAACGTGTTTCGCGAGTTCTTTATAAAATGGGTAATGTTTGTTGTTCTGTTATGAAATGCAAGTCATTGTTTAAAAACTGTTCTGATTTATCGTTCCAAAGCACAATGCTGTGAGAAAAGTGACATCCACACGACGCTGCAATCTTAATTTTAGTTTTTTGGGTGAACAACATTAAGGGAACTGAAGAAACCTGTACTTTGCTATAAACGTCATACAACCCTTACACAATGGCTACAGATCAGGAGCTAATGTCTATTGTAGCAAAACTCCATAATAATTGGGGTAGTACCGGTATTAGTGCCACATATACAGGATTTGGAGCATTATACCGGATTTACACATTCGCACGAATGTCGAATCAAATCGCAAAGCGAGTGGCGAGGTAAATGTGTAGTCGCTTCACTCGTCATTCGCCTCGTCGCTCGCCTTGCCGCTCGTAGCGCTTGCGTCGGAAGCGGTTTTTAGAAACGAGTCAAAGGTTTGTAGCGACGTCCATTCGCCTCGCTTAGGACCCTTTTGCACATCGGGGGACGTGAATTTTAGTAGGCCATTGGGTGGTATGAATAAAAGAGAGCAAAACCTTTTACTCGCATAATTCCGAGCATAAGCTACCACGTTCTATGAATAAAAACGTAAGTAAAACCTTTTGCACACGACCGTGCTCTGAGTATGAGTCTGAGCAAGAGCTTTTGCTCACTATGAAGCATACCATCCGGTCGATATGAATAAAGCAGAGGTTTTGTTTATGATTTTGAGCAAATGCTCTGCAACTTGTGCATCTGGTCAGCACTAGATTCACCGCGCTCTTGGCTAATCTTATGATGGCTGAAATTGTTAATGTACGTGCACAGAAGCATTATAAAATACGATGATTATAAAAGTTTTTTTATCGATTTGAGGAAAAAAATTTGGGTAAAAATAATGAAAGTACAGATGCTCTCTCGTTCCATCAGAAAATGAAATTTTTTACGGTACACGGCAAATCCTGGTTTTCAAACTGGAGTCGGGGAAAAATTAAAGAATGAATCTCTACTGTATCAAAAACTATTACATTCGAATTCTCCTCGCCGTCCATTAATTAATGAACAAGTTTGACTCCTTGAAAGTATTCCCGGTCTTTTTTGCAACTGAAAAACTATTAATAAATGCATCCCTTTCGCATCATCAAACGACATATTTTTAGTGTACCTAAAATAAGTACCACCCATTGAGTTAAATGTATGCTTTTACAGGTCACATCTCTGCCGTTGATAAAAATCTAATTGTTTGTTTTGTCACATTAATCGATATTAGTGTTGATAACAAGCAAATCATAATAAACGCTGAGCAATATGAGTATCGAAAGAAGTAAACGACGTGTTTAAGTTGTTTATTTTTATAACTAGATCGTTCTTAATTTTTTATTAAATAAATTTTCTAAAAGTGTTAAGTGTGTTGTTGCTCCTTTTCCATTTTTTGCTCATTTTTTTTTTTTAGATTTATCAGAGCATTATAGTACATTTGAGGCCACCCAAATGTGCACGATTTTTTTTAGCAACTTGATTTTTGCTGTATATCATAGGTATCCTAAAAACCATTAGCCAAATGTCAATATTATTTTATTTATGACAATAATATTATTTGCAAAAAAAAAACTATTTGTATTTTACGTGAGCAAACAAGTAGAGCCGTTACAAAATTAGAACACAACTGGTTGTGAGATGCTATAGTTGCAGATTTAAACATAAGCAAAAATTGCATTTTTTAATTGAAAAAACGTTCCTACGAAAATAGACTGCAACGACCAGTTAGGATAGGAATTGGAAGAGTTTCTGAACCTCATGAAGTGGAAGATTTGGTAAATTTTATTACACAGAATCCATTTTCTACAGCAGTGAAACCTCGTGGGGAAATTAATTTTCCGGGTTCCGTTAGAATGTCAAGGCGGCGAATTAAACAAAGTTGTTTAAAGAATTACGCAGCTGCAAAGAAACCATATTTGACCGATGAAAACAAAGCAAACCGACTACAATTTCCTAATCAGTTTTTAAATGCCGATGAAGAATTTTGGAGTTCTGCAGTTTTTTCAGATGAAAGATGTTTGTTTTCAATCTTGTAATAATGGAAAATTGCGCGTTTATAGAACAAGAAATTCTAGATTTCATGAAAATTTTCATAAAATGTAGTACTAATGTACTAAAAACTAAACTATACGTTAAGGGAGCCACTTGAGAAGCAAGATTCACAAGATGGCGCCACCGTAGAAAAAGGTGCCACTTTTGTAAAATGCTTTTTTCCTTAACAAGCTTTTTTATATAAAAAACTAGTGGCGGATATAAAAGATAAAAAAATGATCTAGGTATAGACATAAATTTGCCATGGAAAAAGTTGAGAAAAGTATTTATTCAAAAATGTCAAACTTTCAATAATATTTGAATTTTTTGTTAAAAGTAAAGAAAATCTTGGCGATCACACCCTGAAAGCATTAATCATAAGTATACTCGTACATTATCTAATCACATTTGTCAGTATTTAAGTCAAAAAGCATCGGAAAGTGTGACATTTTTGAATAAATACTTTTTTCTAAGTTTTTCCATGGCAAATTTATGTCTATACCTAGATCATCTTTTTATCTTTTATATCCACCACTAGTTTTTTATATCAAAAAGCGTGTTAATGAAAAGAGCTTTTACAAAATTGACATTTACTACGGTGGCGCCATCTTGTAAATCTTGCTTCTCAAGTGGCCTCCTTAAGCTATGGTTTAACGTATAATTTGGTTTGGTTCACGAACCATGTCGAGAAAATAAATTTAATTTTTGTGTTTAAAGTAAGGAAAAAATTATACTTACTCGTTATTTTCTGAAAAGCCTCTTCTAATTGCCTATTTTGTTCGCGTTTTTCCGACTCGGTGCGTTTAACATGATCGCGTAATTCTTTATTTGTGTTATGATATTTTTCTTTTTCAAAATTACTGTCAGTTAATTGTCGTCGTACATCCGTAAGTTCCTTTCGAAGACTCTCAGAATTATTTTCAACTAAAAATTAAAGTTGACTTTAAAAAAAAACATTTAAAAAACTCACTTTCTTTCAATTTTCTCATTGTATCATGTAATTGGTTATTGAGGCTATCGATTCGATCTTCGGTCAAATGAAGTTGAACTTTCAAGTTTTCAACTTCACTTTGGGCAGAGTCTCGTTCTATTCGAATTTCTTCCATTCGCTGCTCTAATTTTGCCTTTTCTTCCTCACATTTTGTTCTGTAATTAACTTGATTAATTTTATTAGTTAAAAAATGAATTGAATTCGAACCTGGTCTCTTCCAATTTACTTTTGTGTCTATTAAGTTCATCTTTAAGTTGATTGATATTGTTGCGGTCTTGATCGAATTTGCTGTTTGCTTCCCTGCGAAATCTTTCCAATGTACTTTTTTCGTTTTCAAGTTCTCTTCGAAAAGCTTCTAGGCGTTCTTGTAAAGCCTGTTGGTCGTGGTGTGCTAAAAATGCACAATTAGGCAACAATCCTTCAGTCATGCCAACAATTAATGGACTTATAATGATAGCAAAAATTCACTACATATTAAATTAATTAAATGTAGCGTCGAAATCAAAACAAACATTATTTTAATGTTTAATGTTTGCAACTTATGTTATAAATAAATAAATAAATACAAATTATGCTTGTTTCAAAAAAATATGTTGCGCCAATTATTGTCAAAAGCAGAAAAACTTTAGTAAAATTTTGGTCTTAACGCTAATGACATCACTGTGTGACTCAAATTATTTCTTTCAAATTTGGATCAAGACTATCATTTTGCGACTCAATACTCTGCAGGTTTGTAAAACAGTTAATGTGGATGGTTGATTGTATTGAGAAGGGACATCTAAGTAATTAGCCACACTCTAACTATTTTTAAAACAATGTGAATAGCCTCACCTATGAGTAAAGCCTGCTGTTTATCATTTTCTGCTCTCAATAAAATATCCTCGTGTTGCTGGCACAAAGTTTCAATATGATTCTGAAGAGACTCGATCCGATCTTGCAGCTGCTGAATTTCTGCATCTTTCTCATTTCCAAGTTGATGAAGAGATTGCTGCAAGCGTTTCTCCAAAGTAATACGAATAGTTTCGCGTTCCTCCGTCAATTTCCTAATACTATCATCTGTTTGCTTTCTCAAGTTATTCACAGTTTGCTGAAATTCCGCTTCTTTGTTTCCTGAATGTTGAGTCAGGCTATTTTTAATGTCCACGCATCTTTTTTCCGATCTTTCAAAATCTTTCGTTAGCCGAGTTATTTGTCCTTTAAGAGCCTCTTGTTTTACCATTAATTCCTGTTGTTCCTTTTCGAGTTTGAATTTTTTGATCTCAGATGCTTCTAAATTTGTTTGTGTGTCGAATACTACCCCTTCCAGAGATTCTTTTTCAGACCGCATTGCTGCGAATTGTTCTTGAAATCTTTGCATTTCTTTTTCATTTGTGTCGAGTTCGCATTGTTTTTCTTCGCATTCTTTTACAAGATCTTCTAAGTTTCTGTTGATTCGAGCGTTAGTTTCATTCGCCTGTTCGAGTCGCTGGCGAGTTCTCATTAATTCTTCATTTAAGGATTCTTTTTTTCTGCCGAGAACTGTGAGTTGATTGCTTAAATCGGAACGTTCTCTTGCAATTTGATTAAGTTCCATTTCCACCTGATTGAATTTAAAAGAAAAATAATTTTAATTTTCTTTTTCAAAATCTCATGTGTGCCTATAATCAATTATAAGAATCTTGGAATAAATTTCGCAATATAAAATTCCCCTTACGGCTACTTTGTTAACTTACTATCGTAAAGACAAAAAATGTTACATAAACAACACAAACATTTGTTACAATAAATTGTCAATTCGGATTGAGAGAATCTCAATACTATGCACTGAAAGTAAACAACAACCATAGCTTAAACCTTAACCAATATATTGGAATGATCAAATGAAACCCGAATTTTTAGTTTCACAATGCACAATTTCTTTTGTGTAACAATCAATGAAGAATAATTATTACGATTTTCCTCGAATTGAAGTTGCCTCATTAAATATGACAGAATTATCTAGACTGCCCGTATAAGATTGTTGGCGTTCGCCAGAGAGAATTTTAAGCAATCACAAAATGAAAAACAAATTTAGGAAAATTTATCGATAAATGATTCAGAATTTAATTAGATGAATTAATGAAAACATTTTCGAACTGTATGTTACTGCAGAAAACATTTCATGTCAAAAATTTCTCACAAGATCAGTCGACTTGAATTGTTTTGTAAAATTCCGAAGCAGCAGTAATTGAGCAACTTGAAAAGTTTTCAGTTCTTAGAAAAAGCATACAAAACCAAAATTAATTTTAGCTTTTCTATTTACATCGTTAGTTCTACCATTACAGGCTTTGATCACTTACTTACGTAACACCCCGTATTTTGAAACAAGACGGAAAAATGTAACATTCCCAAAAAACACTGGTATTGATGGAAGAGGCCAGTAATCACCAGAGTTCGTGAATGGACTTTTATGACGAATTACACATACACTGTGTGTGCAGATGGAATTGCAAAGTGGAAAAAAAATATTATTTGAATTTTACACAAAAAAAGCAATTCTAGATAGAAAGTTTTGCTGGTCATGGAAAGTCATAAACACTGGTCAAACTTCGAATTAAGTATAAAAATTACAAAATATGATAATTATAAGTAGTTTTGGGCACAAACTTATTAATGAAATAGTTACATTTTTGCTTTTAGGATGTGAAATTATTTCGATACACTAATAGTTCTTTGAAATTAGTATAAATAAATAGACATAAAATCTTAAATAAACAAAATACACCATAAAAACTCGCGAGTCAAGTTCTTTTTAAATTGACTGACAATACAATTTTGAAAAGAAATTAAGTACCTCTCCTTTCGTAAAATCTATTTATTAACCAAAGTCGATTAAGCTTTTCTTGAGTTTCGAAACAAAAAAATAAGTACACTTTGTTTAAGGTTTATTTCATATTTTTTAAATTCTTCATTACAAGTTTTGGTCGCCGTTTGTAACTTCTCATGGCAAGCAAAACTTTTTGTCAATAATACCTTTTTTGGGTAAAGTTGAAAATAACAACACTGTATGAACTCTGTTCTCGTCGATAAAAATATTTATAAAAAAACAAAAAACGTTCAAATTATAAAGTCGGGCAGAAATCTAGATACTATCAAAACTGAAAATTGTCAATATCACAAATTTATTGTATTGTTGTTTAATAATATGTAATTGTATTTTGCATTTCAAAATAATACATGAATATGATCATGTTTCAGAAATAGTGATATTAGTTGTAATTGGAAAAATTAAATATGAGAGCATTATTCTGCAGCACAATAATAAAAAGGCAATCCAGCAAATTAATACAGTAAAAAATCAATTGCAGCCATTTCTGCAACTAAATTATCACATGTCTGTAGTTTATAGGAAACTATTGTTGTGTTAACATCATACTTAAATATTAAAAAATGCCTTTATCAAGGCTACTATTAGTAACTAAACCAATTTACAGAAACTAATCTAACAAGGTACAGTTGAAATTAACAATATGCAAAATACAATTCTTAAAAATAATCATTATTTTTTCAAATACCGGATATAATAATTATTCATAAGTTGATCGCGTTCTACTCATACGCACTTTCATGCTAGTTCTCTACCTGTGTAGACATCCCCCTTTTTAAAACAGTCGGGATATGTAATGGAGTTTTGGGTGAGCGAAAATCTGCGCGAACGCAATGTAATATAATATTCAAATCAGTCCGTGCGCACGCCCACGCAAACCTCCATAACATTTCCTGCTGTCGTCATAGATTTTTAATTCAATAATACTTACTTTATATCTGAATAGCGGGGTTCTACTGTAAAACATTTTTAAAAGAATTTTAAACGCTCAAAATTATGTCTGTTCAAAATGTCTAACTTGTACTAAAATTTTCGCTGTTTTGAATCATCTCCGCATTCGCTAATGATGAAATGACTTCCAATAACTTGAGAACTCACCTTTGATTTTTCGATTTCCAAAAATTTAATTCGTTCACCTAGAGACATTTTGTCAGATTCCAAATCGAGCCTAGTTTGTTCTGCCTGCAATAATTCTTTTCGAAGCGACTGGATATCATTCTGTTGGTCATTGCATTGTACTTGAAAAGTCATCTTTTCATCCTGTAATTTTTTTAACTCATCCTGCAATTTACGTTTATCCACTTCAAGATTTGAAGCGACATTATCCTTCTTTAGTAAAGAATCATGAATATCTGATCTGTCACCTATAATACGATCCAGTTGTAATTCCAAATCCACTGTAAACAAATAGAATTAAACTCGAGATTACAAAATGTCCAATTTACTTCTAGTTTTTTCAAGCACGCTAACTAAATTATCGGCTTCCAATTTTTGCTGCTCAAGCATATCATGTGATAGATATAGTTTGTTAAGTTCCTCGCGAACAGACAACAGTTCTTCCCGTAATCGGCTGCAACGGTCTTCCTCAGACCTTAAATTCATTTCTCGCAAATCTCCTTCCTGACTGAGTCGGTCAACTTCCGCCTGCAAAAATACTTTTTCGTCCTGAAGGGTACCGACTTCCTTCTGTAATTTTCCGCTGAACTTTTGGAGCTTTTCGTAATCGGAATTTAAAGTTTCGACCTAGAAATTCAATTTTATTTTCAATAAAGTACAAGTGCTTTTTTTACCATTGCATTAATTTCGATACGGTTTCGATCTAAATTGCCCTTTTCCACTCGGAGGGCGTCCAAGGATTTTTGTAGCATGTCTCGTTCTTGGGAGAGCTGGGAACATTGTGTGCGACTAGCATCGAGCTGTGCCACCAGTTCCTGCACTCGCCCTTCTAAGGACACAGTATTTGCCTCAGAATTTTCGTATTGTTTGCGAACTAGCAATAGTTGCTCCTTATTAGACTGGAGTTTCACCTTAAAAGAAAATTTCTTTATTCACAAGCAAATTGTTCTTTATTGCATTCATTTTTTAAGCTGATCAATATGTATTTAGGCGCCTTACAAAATGATGTCACAGGTTTAGACGGGGGAGGAGATCAGCGGAATTGAGACAGTCCGCGACAGGGGGTTAGAGAGTCTTTCTATAAGTATGACATCACCAAGGGTATCTTAGTAACTCTGCACCTCGAAGGCAAACAGTATTAAGTTACATTTTTAAAACTTTACAAGAAAGCAGTTTGAAGGTTTTGAACAATGGTGCCTATTTTTCAAATCGACTACTATTGTAAATAGGAGAGCATGCTCTCCTATTTCAGTTTTAAAAAATATTTACATCTTAGACACAAATGTTGCACTTTATTTTCGTGTAAAGGGTCAGCCCGGATAGGGCCATCTTTAGACAAATGGGGGACCATGTCACTGTAGGATACATGGAGACCTTTTAACAGAAATTTGGTTTATCAATCGGAATAAACAACAACATAGATCGCGAGGCCCTGGGCTCAACCCATGCGAGCCCATGCATAAAGATGGGCCTGTGTCCGGTACGTTCGTACATATGTAGACCTCACCATTCACTTAGGTACTGTTGCCTTCCTGATTTCCAGATGCGCGTTATCCAACGAATAGGGTCAATCGGGGCTAATATGATACAGAAACTCATACTTTTCATCATAACTCCTATACCATTTGTTGCAAACACGTGAAAAAATACTAAATTGTGTGCCTTTCAATACTAAAGCCACATTGAGAGTTAAAACGAACTTAAGGTGCACCACAAATTAGTAAAAAAATTAAAACTGTATATCAAATTAACCCCGCCAAATGAGGCTAATACGATACACGTATGGGGCTAAAGTAATACAGCCTTATATCTCATTGGTTTTAAATTATAGAGGCAAGACGGGGCTACGTTGATACACCCCTGGGTCTGGTATCTCATCGATACCTTTTTAAAATTTTTATCTCTTACCAGACTTGAATTATGAGAGTTTGTTTCCAATGGTTCTGGCAGTTCAAAAATAAGGCTTCAAAATAAAATGAAATAAAACATTGTTTAAGTTCGTTTTAATAAAATAAATTAGTATTAAAAAATGGATCATACACCGTTTTTAATTCAATTTTATACAACTAAATAAAACATGCTGTTTTTTAGCGTATGAAATTAGCCCGCCACACGTATCATATTAGTCCCTTCAGCCGTATCATATTAGCCCCACAAACTTATGTCTGTAAATGTCATGGCATAGTTGATGTTTTTATAGTCTTTCAACTAAAAAAAAAATAGATTAATACTTCTTAAATGAAAACCTCTCATTGAAAAGTTCCCTACTTGAAATAATAACAAAATTACATTAAAAGATTTCAATCACGACGGAAAAGTTTTTGACCGAAAAAAAAAGGTTGACCCGGTTTTTTATTTTTTGTGGTCAAATAGTGTCTCATTTTGAGTGATTGCTATATGGTCAACAAAAATGTAATATATTTCCTGTTAGAAAATGTTGTTTTCGTAAATTTTGTCCATTCTTAAGTATTATTTTCTTAGGTGTCTCATATTAGCCCCATATTTTTTGCTGTATCATATTAACCCCGATTGACCCTATAAACTTAATAAACTAAATTTCAACTGCGCATTATTCGTGGAGATATACGAGAGTTTAAAGGTCAGAAGAAGGGGGAAGGGAGGTTAAGTTTAGATGCGAACTGTATACGGTGTCTCATTACTAGTGGTCACTGTCAAAATTGAAATTTAATTGAAAGTTATTGATTTGAAATTTGGTACGCATATGACTGATATAAGGCTATCAAATTAAGATTTAATTGTTTAATGTCAGCGTTACTTTTCGAAAATAGTTATTTATGTATCTAGAACGAAAAGTGAAACTTTAAAGTACGAGCAGTTGTTATTATGGAATTACTTGCGAGTACCTTCTAAGTTACTTTTCGTATGAGATACATACAAAACTTTATTTCATACTGGATATTTTACGTGTTAAATTATTGTGAACAGAAATTTTGACGTTTTATTTTTGACAACCAATTCGCAATAATTTATTATAAGTAAGCGATGAGCAATTTTCATAGCAACGGAAGTTTGTTTACTTAATGACAAATCAAAATTTTACTTTTTCGTGACGTTTACTATATTTTAAATGAGGCTAATCAGGCAAAGAAAAATGTAATACCCAAAAAAGCGAAAAATCAGTACTAAAAGGAATACAAGATGTTATGTAACTGGAAGGAGGAAAAGAATATTTCGATTGTGAATGAACATATCCTCTTGGTTTATTTTTCAACTAAGGTAGGTACGTAGGGCATTGTTATCGACATAGCTCAGCTACTATGCTAGCAGACGCCGGAGCAACCTGGGTCAATATTAAAACACATAAGGGACGGAAGAGTTCCACTATGGCTGAAAGTTATTTAGAGAGTTCAATTGAAAATAAGAAGAGATGCTCAAAAATTATATTGCAGTCAGAGAAGAATGTTATCGGAACCTCATACTCTCCTGTTGTGGCAGAAGCAATTGTAAATTGGACGTTTAATGTGTCCGGCTCCGATAAATTGTCATTTGAAGTTGTTGCCATAGAAAAAAACTGACGTGAAATTTTAAACTTCTAGGACTTTTAAAATTTTACTTTAAAGTACTAGCACTTTAAAGATCTACTTTTCGTACCATAAATAGGCCAAAAAGCGACACTTTAGAAACCAGCATGAAATAAAATAATTAAAACTAATTTTTTGGAAAAATAATACCTTCGAATTTGATTAAATTTTACTTCTCAGAATTAGTACTTTGAGAAATATGTAATAGGTAAATTTTAGTAGCCGTAATTAGGTTGAAATCTATGAAATTAAAAGTAATGATTTATGGTGGTAAAGAGTCATTTAAACCTAACCGCAAATTCTAGTACGGCTTAAACTTATGGAGGGGTGGTTACTAGAGATGGAACACAAGTAACAAAGGAAAGAGATAAAAATCACTAAACAAGATATCTTACCTGTAGTTCATGAATAAGTGATTGATATTTGTGAAGTGCTGCTTGTACAGCTGAAATGGTACTTTCAGCGAAAGCTGCCGGAGAAGTTGTAGCCCGTGCGCCTCTTTTGGGAGACCTAAAGCAAACGATGAATGAAAATAAACCAAAAAATATTATTACTTTTGAGAAACTGGTGTAGGAGTGAGATGTAAGTGAGAACCATCTAATTCAGTAATTTCGGCATCTTGAATCAATGCGTGGGCAATATTTCTTAACGCTCCTTGTAAAATATCCACCTCATCCTGCATGTGTGTGATTTGCACTAAACCTTGTTCTGCATCTCCGCACCGGTCTTCCTAAAAATTTAATAAAATAGTCGTTTTTTTCATCTGCCAATGCTTACTAAATTTTGGACATCTCTGAGGAGTTGCTGAATGCGTTCCTCTTTCATCCGGTTCTCAGCTAAATCACTTTCACGCTGACTTTGTAAAAGTTGAATTTTTGTTCTCAAGTCAAATTGATCCTGTTCGAAGTGTTTGTCTTTACCGACGCCGAAACTCGATTCGGTGGTTACGTTCCTATCCATTCTTTCACAAGCAAGTGCCATATCGCGACCGAAACCGTTCAATTCTGATTTTAAATTAATAATGTCGCGTTCAGTGGTACTTTGCACGTCTACGAATAAACGCTTAACTGACACTACGTCTTTCCATAAATTTAATAAACGATTGTGTTCAGAGCTGTAGTAATCGTTGAAAGCTTGTTCCTCGTCCTTCCACTCATCTTCTTTAACTATTATTTCCTCTCTTAATGATTCGAATTCGTTTGTTAATTTTTCCAAGTCAGATGTTAGTTGTTCGTTTGTATTGTGCGACTCTTCTACTTGTTCTCTTAAGGTTTTATTAATTTCAGTTAATTTTTCACATCTGAAAAATGTCAGAAAGTGCTTAAAAGCGGTTTTAAGTAGAGGTGGAGTTACAAATAAGATAAAGGATACCATTAAACCGTTAAACTAATTGTATTCGCGAATTTATACCCTGAAATCATGCAAATGTTTGGGAACTCTGATTTCAATATTTAACAAAATTTATTTTAATAATATGAACAGTAAAAAATAGAATTGTTTCGCTATAAGAATTAATCACATTTTGTTCCTTACTTTCTACGTTCCTCATCCAACCGCTTAAGAGCCGTATCCAAATCGTAAATCCGTTCTTCTCTTACTTCCCTAAGATGCTGTTGTGCTTGTTCAAGTGCAGAACTCGGAGCTGTAGGAATATGAAGTGTCGTGGGCCTTGAAGGCGGCGCTTCAAAAGTTGGAGTTACGTCTATTTGTGATTCCAGTTCCGCACATCTCTGTTTATATTGCAAAACTTTTGCCTGTAATCTACTAACAAGAGTTGCTTGATTTTGTTGTGCTTGACGATAAGTATCCAAACGCCGCCGATATACTGCTGCTTCCTCCTGCAGCCGCTGTCTCAAATCTACATTCTGCCTAGATAAATCTTCATCGCTACTACCGCCACCGTCGCCTCTAAGACGAGTACCTTCGCCTCTTGGTGTACTCGACTGATACAAATAAGTTTAAACGGTCAACTATTAGTCCGCAACAATTGCTCCCTGGGCAATTGCTCCCCAAGATAATTCGTCCACGGACAGTTTGCCCCCGGAAAGATCTACTTCTGCGACTGCATATGCATTAATATTTATCAAATATTTTGGTTTAATGTATTGAAAATATGTGATTACATAAAATAATATTGATACGAGGAAAAAATTGTGCGTGTGTACATATCATTTTGGCGTAAGAGTTAAGCCAGGTTGTATGAACGGAATGTATTTATAAATTTAGCTAGAAGTCAGTTATTCAATTACATAACAGCGATTCTATGTAGGATCGAGACGCCATTTCTAGTTGCTTTAAGCAAATTTATAATTATTGAAGAAATTAACAAATGACTGTGTGGCGGCACCGATCGACTCCTGGGGGTCCGGAGATCTTTTTCGACCACCAACGTTTTTAACTAATCCGGAATAAATCTTGACGCCAAACTACATCCGGCCCAGCACGGACACTTGCACATGTCAGATCGCATATGTTGAATGATATATGTAAGTGTACCACCCGCGCTGGACCTTCCCGGAAATTGACCCCTTTAGCAGCTTGCATAAATACAAAATTTTCAGTGAGCTTTAACTGAGCCAGTCGAGTCTCACACATGTTAATTTGTACCATGTAAATATTGCTTTAGATGTAATAAAAGTCTAATCAAAATTGGTCTGTTACTTAAACCCCAACACACTAAAACTGTATTTATATCTTGAACTGAGTCTTTATATTTTTTAGTTATGCTACAATTTTTTAGCTAAAATTCTGTAAATATTCGTAATTTATTTGGGTAATATGTGCAATTTTCACCATCTTCGGACACCTTTAACACCATCTATAGCCAGCCGGTATTTCTATCAGACTACGCCTCAATTTGTGTTTTTGCGATAAAACTTGATGACGTGTCGTAAAAAAATGAAACCACTTTCATCCAGGAATGTTTTCGATAAAAAAAATTGATAAATTTAATTTTTCTAGCGAGTTCTTGATAGAATAAATAAGTCCCTCTTTTCCCAACGGAAAAACCCATTTTTAAAATATTTTTATCCCATTCAACAAAATCCTTCACATCTTTGTCTAGAACCGAATTTTTTCCTACCGTTCCCGTAGTGTCAAAAAATTTTTCGTGTAATTTATTTCGTATTGTTGTTCGCGGAACTCTGTATAATTTTCATACCGTTGTCACTTTCATACCATTGTTTCTAACGGCAATTTGGTAGGATTAGTATTAAACAATTTTTTGTATCTTTTGGCAGTTTTTCTTTGCTTTTTTAAATTTTTTTTTCGTTTAAACGTCATTGCCTGAAAATAATTATTTATGTAAAAGTAGTTCAGTAGGCACTTTACTAAATATATGAAGATGTAAAGATTAAAAAACGACGTTTTCATTAATCGTCACTTGGTGCCAAAAATAGAACCAGTTGTTTCATTAGTGACCAGTTTGTGGCCAAAGATGGGAAAATAGATTTATTTTTATTCCATCTCTCGCCACCCCACCTAAAAAATGAAGTTATGGGGCACAATTAATTTAAACAGAAATATGCACAGCCATTATTATAATAACTGGCAAAATTTACGTCGAAACATTATCAAGTGTATTTTATTAATTTAACCTTAATTAGTCCTGCTTTGTTTCTTAGCAAAATCACTAGCATCATTTATAGTTCAGCGTCAAATAAAATAATTGTTATTTTAAATGAGAAACAGGTGCGTGAGCCGCAGAAATGTTTTGGCGCTAATCAAGCACACTCTTAGTTATTTACTTACCAGAAACCTTGTAAATACGTATTTACAAGAAAATGGCTAAAGATGGTGTAGTGGCTACAGATAGTGTGTCGACCCTACCTAATAATAACCTCGCCCGATTTTAAAATATTATGAAAATGAATTTGCTATAAATCTTTTTAACAGTCAGAAATATAATGTATTTTTTTAGTTTAAAAAATTCTAACAATAATACTCTGAACTCATTTTTCAATCACATACTAACTTGCATATACATTGGCAGAAGTACAGTTTGCCGGGAACAAACGATTTGGGAACAAATTATCCCAGGAACAAATTATCCAGGGACAAATTATTCAGAAAAAAATCGCCAGGGATGAATTGTTGATATCCCAATAATTAATAGGGGTGTCTCACCTCAGCACGAGATCTCGGTCGATACATTGGGGGACGTCGACGCTCAGGTAAGCTCATTTTAGATGTTTCCGGAATTTTTTTCAACGGGGGCTGAAATTTAATCAATGATTAATTAAAATGATCTTTAAATCATTGCCTTTTATTTAAAAAACAAACAAAATAGGAAGAATATCGCACTACCATAAACAAATTATGTAATTGCAGTTTGTTGACCCAATAAGAAGTAAAAACTGCAAACTTTATGCAATAAAAGAATTGTAGTAGTGACAAAGGGTTGTTTTGTGCCTGGCGGAGTCATTCGCGTGCTGCGTTCACCCTTTTTCACGAATACTAAGAAAGTGGAATAGTAGGTATGACTTCACAGTTTACGTTTTTAAAATTTACTCCATCGACTTATTGCAATTGAATCTCACACAATTTTTTTTCAATAAACTACATTGAAATTTAATTTTCCATGATTTTATAAATTTTTAACTACATTTAATTCGACAAATATTTTGTCAATCTTTAAAAAACACTGTATGAGAATTTTTAACTTTATTTAACTATTGCAACTCGACCGTGCAAAATAATTTCTTGGGTCCATAAATTGTCCCTTTTCAACCTTGACCTGGACTTTCGTTTCCAAAAATAAGTCAACCAGATCTCTCGAACTTTGAACCACGACAATCGTAAATAAAATTGTGATAGGTAAATTTGAAATGAGAACTGGAATCGGTTATAAACAAATCCGGTTTCCGTAATAAAATATTTAATTGAGGATAGTTTCATTAATTAGTTGTTGACAAAACGAATGATCATGTATGCTGACTAAGTAAAAAATTAAGTGAATAAAACTGTGGCAGAATAGAAATTCCTACGGCCGTGACACGCGCCTACATATGATTATCCAGACGGGCAAAGTCCGGACGCTGGCGTTTCTTGATCCGTCTATCAAGTACTGTCGCGGATTCTCCACATAAACAAATCGAAATTTTCCAAGAAAAACATTAATTAAAACATCCAAATGCACATGTAATAAAATCTGGACTTGAAACCTTAAAAAAACAAATATTTACAAAATAAACGGTAAATCGGGTCAATTGAATTTAAAATAATCAAATTCGAACGTTTTTAGTGGTCAAAAAACATATAAATAAAGAATCAAATTCGAGAACCGGCACTTATACAGTTCATAAGTTTTTTGTAAACAAACCTTAAAAAAAAGCGGTAATTTTATCAGTAAATTGTCTACGTGATATTTGATGCGCCTCCAGACAAATAGGCCAAGAAAGTGAATTGAGCACTGCTCGAAAATTTATTTTTCTAGGTGAAACAATTTTTAATGAAATAAAGAACATTTGATTTATTCTTATTAAAACTCTTGATAAAGGGTGAAAATGTTCAAGATCCGACCTTTGTACATTTCGTTAAAATTGTCGACTTTAATCCCATTAAATAATAAAATCAACGGCACGACGCGACGAGAACTTACAAAATTTAAAGAAAAGTGCTAATAACAACTTACTCGTGGCATGTCTGAAATTTCAGAGACTCCAGCAGGAAGCGGCAAAGACGCGTTGCGCGTGGACGCTCGCGATGCAGTGTTAGGGACTAATGCTTCTGTCGAAGGGATGTAAATGGGCGCACGCGAACCTGCTGGAAGATAGCCTAACATTCCCCTTCGCAATAAACCGTCCCACAAATAACAGGTAGTCAAGAAAAATTTTCGATTGATAAAATTCTCCGATAAATCATAGACGTGCGAAGTCCAATTTTGTACGCAAAAATATACACATTGAAAACAAGTACAAGGGCACAGTTGTGTTGATGTAGTTATTTTTAAAAATAGCGAGTACTCGATTACTAAGCTTGTTCATTGCAATGTCTTTTCGTTCGTCTTGACGCCACCGGAACTTGTCATTGACTGAAAATTGTAATTCTTGAATGTATTAAAATATGCGTTAATTTATCAGGTGGTGACAGGTTTACAATAAAATGAACACGTGGTGGCGATCGATTGTCCAATATTCTATTATGTGGAATTTGAACTGTGCTGGGTTTCCTTCAAACTTAGGTTTGTTGACAATTTCAAAATGATTAAACTTCTCTATTCGCTAATTTTCAGCAATAATTTTCGTAATTATTTAAATTCGGTTTATATTAGTGCAATATTTAAAATTAAAATGAACGAAAATGTAAACTTTCTTCAATTTTATTTTTTTTCAAATTTGATTGCTTATCAATTTGTTGATGAATCAATTGAAATATCAGACTGTCTTACATAATAATTAATCAGACGAATGCTGAAAATACATTAATTAAGCGTACTAACACAAAAAAGAAAATTAATGCTTAACCTATCTGATACCCTGCCGTATTTTCAAAGTGATTAAAATAAAAATATTAATTAATAGAATGCTGATCTTAATAATTGTTATTATTTATTGAGTATTTTTTAAATATTCATAGTTAATTTATAATTCATTGGAGTTTGTTTTGTTATATGCGTTCCTTTTTAGCTATGAGCTTTCAGTCACATGCTGGGAATAATTTTGCATTCAATTAATGCATGAACATCTGCACTTTGCTGCCAATTAAAATTTTAAATTCAAATTGATTACAAAATTTAATAAATTTAGTAACTCAAAGCAACAATTTAAAGTTGAAATTACATATAACTTAAACCCAAAAAATCGCAAAAATAAAAGTTGAATATAAGTACAATATCACATAAAAACTATTTTGCGTTTTAAATAAAAAAGCAGTATTAATAAATTGATAGATACGTAAGAATTCGATAAAAGCTACATCCAAAAGTAGAAATCTATTAAATGAAAACTAACTACGTACTACACAACGGTAAGACATCGTACTTTTAAAATTCACTTTTTCAAGATCACTTATTGTTAGATCTTAACGTTACATTGTTGTAGGCAATTTATAGTTGCACACACAAAACAATCTTGAAAACTGACCTTACGCGTAGGAATCATTCCGTTTATCCGTTAAGATCTGATTATGTTGAAACTGTAATAAACGATAACAGCTGCAATTCTAGCAAAGCAGTAAAAAATAATGTATTTTTTTGTATGTTATCGCTTTGATCGCCGCTTTTATAGCTTTTGCTTAAATCTAATATACCCAATTTAAAAAAAAAATTAAGATTTTAATTATTCAAAAAATCGAAAAGCAACAGGCGGTATCCGCGTTTATACCGCTTTTAAACTATGACGGAATTTTTTTGCAATTTAAATTGCTTTATAATCTGTGCTGAAAAAATAAAAAAATACTTCGGAATTGGCGAAAGGCAAAAGTAATATCTATCTTCAAAAAAGGAAGCAAAAATAAGTTTATTAGGTACAGTGTATAAAAGATACTTAATGCTAGGTTGAAAACTATATCAGAACCAACCGAGAGTTTAATCACGATACACACTTTGACAATCAATTTACAAAAATAGCAATTAAGCTTCAGACTAGTCAGTGACAAGTTTTTTAAATGTTAAACATAGGGATATTTACATCGTATGTTCAATGTTAAAGAAAAGACCCGGTACACCATACTAAATATAAGTTTAAAATTTTATAAAACAATTATGATTCCCACCTTACTATATGGAAGCAAAAAGCAGGCAATGAACAAAAGTTAGAAAAGTCATTCAAGCCGCAGAAATACAAATCCTCAGGTGAGTAAAAGGATGTAAAAGAATAGACCATATTAAAAATGCTTACATCAAAGAAGAAGAAATAGATTATTATAGATACAAATGGGGCAAATATTTAAACAGAATGGACACTGAAAATGCAAGCCCAGAGGAAGAACAAGCATGTAAAGACCGAGAAAGTGATGGGAACCGCAACACGCAATAATTACCTGCAATGAGCAGTGAAGAAAAAGAAAATTTAAATAAAAAGAAAATATTACATTTAGCATTCATATGTTTAAAAAACAATAAAAATCCTTTCATCAAACCAATAAAGATCACTTTTGCACTGGTTTCCCGCTGAAGATGATAACGTATACGAAGGAACATTAGAGAGTTATAGCAAAACGTAATGCGACATTTTGGTTGGGAAGCTGAAACGCATGCGTACGTCATAGAAATGTAAAAATAAAGTATTACGACAATGCAAAACAGATGAGAGAGGAGCAGATTTAGAAGCAATGATAGGAAAACTAGATATGGTTGTATGCAATACTGGTGATGCAGCAACCTACCGGAGGGGAGTGTCAGAGTCAGTTCAAACGAACTAGCTCCGTTCATTCCGAACTGGCAGATAGTGGAGCTGGAGACCCTAAGTGACCATCATTACATGTTTCGATTTGGCAATCACCAGGGTTCTACCAAATTACGTACCTCAGAGAGGGTGGGCTGTTAGGCTATCGAGGGAGAAGCTGGATGTGGCAGCGGAGGAACTCGAAGCTGGTAGGATGACAGACACTGTTTTGGGCAATACATTAACGATAACATTATATATTTGATCGCAAATAACACACGGTTATTATTTGATATTTTGTAACATTTATTTGGATTTACTTATTACACTTTGAGTTAAATAAGTGACTGATTAACCACTGAGTCAAATAAGCGGCATCTACTGTAGTACGTAAGTAACAGAAATAACGAAATAAAACAATATTTTTATCTTGTGTTTGTTAAAAATGAATGTGATTATGTGATACACTATTAAAACATGAACCTTTCCTAAAATAAACCCGTAATAATGAAATACGAGTAGTAACACGATAAGCAGATAAAAATAAAATTGTTGATGTAAATAATAAGAGAAATAAAAACACAATGCAATAAAACTTGTAAAAATGATGTAAACAGAAAATTGATTCAGTTCTAATTTATCTGAAGCAACGGATCTCTAAATGACTCTAACAACCATTTAATTCAAACAATAGCCAAAATTTCTACATAGCTAAATCAGATGAGTACATTGGATGTTCTATTACTTTTATATTATTGTCAAGCGAAAAGCATAAACTAAACACTTGGGACAAACAGCATTAGATGTAATTTCATTCAGTTGTAACTGTTCATCTAACTTAATTGCTTTCGTCATACTTCTAAACAATAAGTGTCGCGTACATAACTTTTCTTGTAGCCCTCTGCTTTTTCGGTGAAGATGGCGAAAAAGACATAATAACGTCGACGAAAAGACGGTTTTCGCAATTACAAACTTCCCGGCGATTTCAGCAGCAAAATTTGGTGGAAGATTTTCATTATTATGTTTCTGTACAAGGTACAGATACAGCTACAACCTAGAGATCACCACCGGCATCTAGACGATAGCAATGTCACCCCGTTTCTCGACGAAATTAACAGTTTCTGTGCAAAAACTATTTTCCATGGTGAATCCCATATAGACCTAATCAGATTTATAAATTAGTTAACCTCAGTTGCACGATACAAATTTGGAAGACCTGTAATCTTAAACAAAGCAGGGTGTAACTTATCACAGCGCGCAAAAACAATGAAATTATTACAAGAAAAAATTTCTAGCCTGTGCCATTCATAAAATGGTGATTAGAATTGACCACAGAGATGGTGTAATTTGAAGCCATGCGACAGATTTCTTCAGGATCTGTAAAATCATGTGTGTGTCATCAATCCACAAACAATTCCTAAGTATAGGATGGAGATTCGCCGTGTTATTGAAAATATTGAGCTCCAATTAAATAGATATCATTAAAAATTTCATTCAGAAAAAAAGAATGTGCCAGAGAATCGTGGAGAACTTAAATCAGATATTTTAATCCACAAGTAATCCTCAGATATGTACTTTATAATTTAGCGCATGGGAACAAGAAGGAGTGGGAATAATAGTGAAGCCAGAGAAAGTGAGTAGTATAATAAATAAAAGATAATGTCAATGGAAGAATACTGGTGTTAGAAGCAAAGTTAGACGACAGAAATACTTATAAGATAATAATAGCATATGGGCCAAACGATAATGGAAAAAAGAAGAGAAAGATACTTTCTATCAGTTATTACAAACAGAAATTGACAATGGAAGGGAAAATACTATGCTAGTGGGAGATATGAATGGAAGAGTAGGCAACGAGAACAGAGGAATTGAAGACACCAGTGCAAAAAGGAAGCAACTCCATTTAGCAGCTCCGGAACTGTCTCCTATTTGCACCGAATCCAATAAGGAGGCATCTATATATTCATTACATTTCTCTTACGAGTTAACGGAGCTTTCTCATTTTTGCACCAATTGATAGATCGCCTTCGAATTACCTTATAGCTATTAAAAATGAAAAATCGTAAGTATATTGAGCTGCCTCCTTTTTGCACCGGTGTCTTCAATTGAAAGATACTTGAAACCATATGGGGAACAAACAAGGAATTAGATTAATAGAGCTCTGCCCTTACTATAGCGAATACTAAATTTATGCATAAAACATACATAAAGTTACAAGAGAAATACATTTACGGCCACCGAAATGTACACGAATTTTTTTAGCAACTTGATTTTTGCTTCATATCATAGGCGTCCTAAAAAAACATCAGCCAAATATCAATATTATTTTGTTCATGACAAATATTATTTCACGCAAGTCACTGGATAAAGCCAGCTTTAATCTATGGAGAAATAGGGAAATTTGTGTCAGGTATCATGCACATTTCGGTGGCCGTAAATGTACATTCAAAAAATGAAAGGTTTATAATAAATAATAAATAAAGAAATGCTAAAATGAGTTAAGGACGTGAATGTGAAGAGGCAAGCAGAAATAAACAGTGATCACTACCTGGTTCAGATGGATTTGGAGGTGGAAGGTAATATGGAGAAACTAGGAAAGAGGAAATTAATTATCAAAAAGAAAATCAATAGCTATAGATTAAAAGTAGAGGAGGGTAGAAAGACATTTCATGAGAAACTACTTAACAAATTTAAAGATAAAGTCAACATAAAAAATGGAATAGAAAACAGGTGACTAAGATTCAAAGAAAATATACTTAAGGCAGCTAAGGAAAGCCACAAAATCACGAAGACTACAAATTTATACACAAAAAAAAAATAGAAGGTGAACACCCGAAATTCAATTAAAAATTAAAAGAAAAGAAAATTAAAAAATATATACGAACAGGAAGACAATAAGATCACGAGCAATACAAAATCAGCAACAAAGAAGTTAAAAAACTTTAGGGAAGATCAGAAACTATTCTATAGCACTCTAAAACAACAGGTGGAAACAATACTTTGAAGAGATGACCGAACTAGTCCAAGAAGAAAACCAGGAAGAAAACTCCCAAATAATAAATAACCAAGGGACGGAGGATGCTGAACCAATAACGATTGAAGAAGTTACCAAACTATTAACAAACTAAAATTGGGCAAAGCGCCAGGGCAAAACGAAATTACAGCAGAAATGTTGAAATATATGGGGGAGCGAACTAAAGAAGAGTTTTCGACATTACTAAACGATATCATAAGAAGAAAAAAGTACCAAGTGATTTGAATAGGAGAGTTATTGCCCTTGTTTAAAAAAGGAGATATAAAAGAACGCAAAAATTACAGAGAAATCACACTAACAAGTTTACCTGGACAAGTATTTACCAGAATAATAGAGAATAGGCTGAGAGAAAAATTAGAAATAACATTAGAGGAAACTCAGTATGATTATAGAAAGCGTAGAAGTGCTCATGAACTGATATTTATAATTAGACAATAGGGGAAAAACTGACAAGAAAAGAAGCTAAAATACACATCTGTTTCATTAACTTGAAAAGAGCTTTCGATAGAGGGGATGTTTGGAAAAGTCTAAAGAGAAGAGGAGTAGAAGAAAGAGTAATAGAAATTATCAAGTCCTTATATAACAACAATAAGAATATAGTAAGAACACATAATGATGAATCTACAGAATTTGAGACAGGTATAGGCCTAAGACAGGGCTGCGTACTGAGTCCACTGCTGTTTTCAATAGTTATTGATGATGTTGTAAAGAATAGCAAAGCAAAATGCAAGAATACAAAAATAGGTTTTAGAATTACTGTTCGCTGACGATATGGTCTTAATGGCAGATAGTAAAGTGAAACTGAAACATAACTTAACAATACATAATGAAAAGCTAAAAAAAGTAAACATGGAAATAAACATTGGTAAAAGCAAAACAATGGTAATTGCAGGTACAGAAAGAAAACATAAAATTAGGCTCGATGAGAAGGTAATGGAACAATTTAAAAGTTATGAGTACTTAGGTTCAATAATAGAAGACATTGGAAAAATGGATGATGAAATTAATGCAAAAATGGGTAAAGCACGCAAATTATACAACACACTAAAAACAACATTTCTAGGAAAGAAAGGAGGTTAAAGCACACGTATATCAGAGAGTAGTGAAACCATCATTGATATACAGTAGCTAGTCCTGGACCCTAACAAAGAGAGAGAAAAGTAGAATTACAGCTGCAGAAATGAGCTTTTCACGTACAATAGAGGGAATTACAAGAAGAGATAGAATAATAAATGCGACAGTACGGAAACATCTAGAAAGAAAACCCAAAGAAACAGCCATAGAAGAGAGACAACTGAGGTGGCTAGGACACATCCACAGAATGGAAGATGAAAGACTAAAAAAACAATATATGAAGTAAAAACGCAAGGGAAAAATAAAGTTGGACGCCCCAGGATAAGATGGGAGGATCAAGTCCATCAAGGGGCGGAAAACCGTAGAATTCATTGGAATGAGGTTAGAAGAGTGGCTCTGGATAAGGCCGTATGGAAAAGGAAACTACAAGAAATACCAATAAATGAAATGTAAAAAAGTAAATTGTCAGTCCGACACCTAACGGTAAAAGGACGTTTAGATTAATTAAATAAAAAAATAAATAAATAAAAGTAATCCTCAGATACCTATATATTTTATAATTTATATTGATATACAAATATTAACACTTTTGAATAAATGTGCCGTTCATCATTTTATTTTTGTCAACCATTTCCGAAACATCCAGTATAACAATGTTTATGAAATTCTTTTTAGTTTTTAGCTATAGCGTACTATACCACGCTTTTTAATTCCAGAAACAGTTAGACGGCTGTGAAAAAATATAAATATCAAATATGGCATTTTATATCTGTCAGTTTAAGGTTCTATTAGTAATGTAGCTTTAAAAATAGAAAATGTAGCACAAAACGGTTTTGTCGAATTTTCGATGAAGAAAATTTTATTTTCAATATTCTGTAACATTTAAGTGGTTCTACCAAAATTGTATAGATTATGATATTAAGTACTAATTACTTCCAACATAAAGTAAAAAAAAATATTTTTTCGCAGCCTTCTAACCGTTTCTGGAATTAAAAAGCGCACTATAATATTGGATGGAATTCATAGAAACGGTTTAGACATGGCAAAAGCTAAGCCTTCAGACGAAAGTCTCTACCTGCTTTTCCCCTTAGACTTGGATATGTCTACGCCGTCTCTATGAATTTGACCCACTGTCAGATACATAAATAATGGTTATTAAAACGTGTATAATTTCTTCAAAATCTAAAAACTATTTTTTCTGGTTTCATGCTTTAATGTGCTGATTAATGTGCGTTGCCTTCATGCAGATTTTCAATATAACATCACTAAATCGACCAATCGCAACACAATATTTTATTTGATTACCATATCAGCATGAGCAGTTAATTATTAACAGCTGAAATCCACAACCAATGGCATTATAAAATTCAGTATCGGCGGAAAATAGTTAATACGTTTTTTATCTAACTAAATTATAACCGATCGCGGAAAAAATAGTGTATACAGCTCGTACATAATTTCACTTGAATAAACATATTACGACCCTCCCCAATTGGGTCGAAATCACAAAATTCATTCTGGTGAATTAATAGCTAACATAAACTCGTTACATATTATACTATTTTAGCATAAAAACAATACTTTTCACAAACGACGTCATTTTCCTTAATTTAATTTCAGAAAACTATAATCAGTGCGTTGAATTTTATTATGAACCGCAATATACAAATTTCCAGCAGCGCTAATAGATCACGAACGCCGCAACTTTTTTTATCAACCCCAAATGCTCATAAAAAATATAACTTTTAAAAATAATAAAGACAACTGAAATGTCGCCATATTAATTACAATATTATCAAATTTACAGATAATGATTAAAGCGGCTAGAGGTTAGAGGTGTATCGTAGATAGTGTAGGTCATGTATACATGATGAAACAATCATAATTTCATTACAATACCAATTGCAAAATTTATTGAAGTCACGTTTCGACCACTCATTACAAAACAATTCGCACTTTCACGTCAATCAAATATTAACAAAAACAAGTTCAATGTCGGGAATCCACCTTCTCTGATAAAGTTATTGTTCATCGATACATTTTTTAATCAGGACATTGGTCCCGAATTATCTTGATGTATAAAGATTTTCTGACAATTCGACACCGAGATGTTAACAAATAATATCACTTTCGCATATGTAAATACAATATTTACATAACTAAATCAAACATAATTACATTTTGCGTTTTATGGAATATTAGTAAATATTAAATCAAATAGAATGGTGCAATGACCGAGAATCCGGAGAACGCAAGTCCTATCTCCAGATAAATCTGCGTTCAATATGTGGTTCATCCCCATTTCAGTGTTCAGAGATGATCGTGCCAGTCGCAGCCACATCACATTATTCAATATTATAATCAGCAATATTAAAGCTGTATAGTCGTAAAAAACTACCCTAATATTGCGTTGCCTTAAGAAAAGAATTATTTTGTTACATCGATATCTCTAAATGATTTTCTACAAGGTTACTTAGAAACATTTCACCGTTAAACATAAAAAATATTTGTTGAGCCCTTCGCACCGCAAGTATTGCTCAATCAAAATTCGAAATATTCGGGCGATTTAATCTTCCCATAAAATTGATTGATTGGTCTTCAAGAATAAGTACACAGACTTGAAATTTATTTATTTACTTTTATGGATTATTAGGAAAATATTCAGTGTAATAAGCTGTTCAATTTATATTTTACCTATTAACAAAAAGTAGTAAGGTCTTAATTTTGATGGTATTTTGCAAAATGAATGCTAATTTTAATGATAAACCTCTTAATCATACCGAATGATTTTTTATTTCAAAAACTATTAGAAAAATGAAAGCTTATAGAATCTAGTTCGTTATCAGGTATTTCGCTTTATTTGCTCTAATCTTTGGCAAAAAGTTGAAAAAATAGAAGGCGGGAGGGTAGCGCTAGTTGGCGTTTTCAATAATCTTCCACCGTCTGTTTTACTATGATTCCTTCGACAATTTTCTTCTCACATCAATCTTTGCATCTGATTATGTACATACTATATCAAAGTATCTTTTCTTCTTAGGATGTCCTTCCTCAGATAATCTATTTTTAGATTTTTTCTGTTAGTTCTATTTTCCAACTTGCTTTTAGTTTGCGTCTGTAGTAGAGTATCTATGTTGGAAGTCAAACGAACGATTTTAGCAATTTCTTCCTTCTTTCCAGTGATTAAAATTATCAATTTGAGTAGAATTATTTTTTATGGTTGTATTTTTCTGGCGATTTATTTCTGCTTCTTCACTCTCTTGTAGTATACCACTTTTTTAATTTCAGACACACTGTGAAAAAGCTGTGAAAATTTTTTTTTTACTTTATCTTGATAATAATGGCATTCTACATCGGTCAGTTTAAGGTTATAGTGATTTAATTAGAAAATATAGCACAAAACGCTTCTGTCGAAGGAAGTAATATTTTCAAAGAAACTTCCGATGAAGAAAATTTTATCTTCAATATTCTGTAACATTTAAGTGATTCTGTCAAAATTGTATAGGTTATGATATTAAGTACTAATTACTGCCTTCACAGCCTTCAAACCGTGTCTGGAATTAAAAAATACACTATATTTGGCCCTCTATGCTTTGCAACTGTAATACCCGGATGGCAAAAGGAATAAATGTTTATAATTTAAATGAGATCAAGCCGAAACAATGTTCGAGATCCCTAACATATTTGCAAAAATGAAAGTTAATCAAAGATAATAATTGATTATAAAGGGCGATTGTTGCACGTGCATAGCAACAGATTAATGTAAGTAAATAGAGTAATACAACAATAAAAAACTAAGTGAAACCGGGTCAAAAAATTGTATTGCTTTTTATTTACAATTTGTTCTTTAATAAGTAGACGGTTTCAATTTTCATCTAATTACATATAAATCACCCTTTATACCAAAACTTTTATAACAATAACAACAATTTATTATTAACTTCAATAATCGATTCAAAGCAAATACAAAGTTCAATAATTTAGCAAAAAAATACCTACTATACAATCTTGGATTTTAATTAACAATAAGTTCTGAATGTCAATACATACCGTTAGACGTTACACCCATGTTACCATAATAACAATTTTACAATTGCAAAGGAAAAAAGTAACAGGTTAATTATATCAGATTTGTTTAAGGGGCCATGTAATATTCCAAGAAATGAGAAATAAATTCAGCTATTAATAAATAAGAGATAAGCTATTAATTAATTTAAATGTACGTAATTTTATTATCTGTGCAATTCATCAACATTTATTATTACAGTTATACGAAATATGCAAAATTGTAAAAGTTGAAGTAAGAGCTTTTTAAGAATTTATCAAAAAAGTAAAATATTGTAATGAAAATGGAAATTTTATATTTTTCTTTAATAAAGTGCGCTCGTGTTATTCCGCTTCAGCTTGATATTGAATAATAATAATTTTGACCTACTGTCGACCTTACAAGCTCGATGTCTAAAAGTCTTTTCGGGTCATCAGCAACGAACTCCTGTTGTTAGAATAGTCTGCCCCGCATATTAAAATGTTGGGTGCAGAAGACATTTCCAAAGTCCATCAAATAAAAAATCAGCGCATAATTTGGTACATTGGCAATTAAATGATTAATTGTTGCAGTCAAAAATCTAGGTGAAATAATTTATTGGAGACAATGCGAGATATCGCCTGAAACGTCGCGTGATGTCGTGACAAAGCACACGATGATTTTTTTCTTGTATCCGATTATATATTTTACAATTTTTCCGATACTTTCATTTTTAAACATTTACTCATTTTATTATACAGCGAGATCAAGAATGAGCTTGATTGCGATTGCCCATGAAAAATACGTTCATTCTCTGCACATGACTGCACTTTATAAAACTAAGTTAAACCAAATCTATAAATTAAATTGATGTGACATTCATTTCATGGCCTCCAAAAACTAAGTTTATTTTTAATCTTACTGTATAATAACACTAATTTATTGGTAAATAACAAACCATATTTTTTCGTCATGATTTTGATACGTTTTTTAAATGTCAAAACGACGCTATAAATATATCAGCCCCTTACATAAGAAAAAAGTTGAGAAATGAATTGTTGAAAAGTGAGAGACAAAAATAAAACAATAATTTGATAATTCTTAAACTATTGAGTTTTGAAAAAATCCAAAAACTAGTTAATTTTTAAATTTAATTTCACACATCGTCGATTTTTTTAAATAGCAATCAGAATTTTTTCGCCATAATTTTAATAGATCTTTTAATTGTCAGAATGGTAGCATAAAAATTTTAGCTCCTTACCTGCAATAATGTCTTTCTCAATAGTGAGAAAGGAATTGTTGTATGTAAGCGGATAAAACTATTACACCATCATTTTAACATCTATCAAAATCATAACAAAAATATATAGGTAGGTTGCTATTTAAAGAACTAATGACACCATCATTTTTTTGACAAGATGCACTCTGTGTTATGTCAAAAAATGTGAAACTAAATTTAAAAATTGGCCTGCTTTTGGATTTTTTTGAAAACTCAATAGTATAAGAATGATTAAATTATTGTTTTATTGTTATCACTCATTTTTCAATAATTTGTCTTCAACTTTTTGCTTATATAAGTGGCCAATATTTTTATAGCGTCGTTTTGACAGTTGACAGTTGATGAAAAAATATGAGTTGCTATTTAAAGAAAGCGACGGTGGCGTGATTACTTTAATAAGAATTACCCTATATATAAAAATGTTATGTCAAAAGTTAGTAATTTTATATTTTTGTTTTGAGGTTTTATTCGTTTTAGTTCAATAGATGAGATGAGAGTTTTAGACATGCACTTAATATTAAATATAATATAAAGTAATTAAGAAAAAACTATTTTGATTGTAAGAAGTAGATTACCATAAACTTTTTTGTGGAATATTCAAAAATCAAATGTATTACCTATTTCAATGAACTTGCAAATGGGTTACATAACACAATAGAAAATAAATAATTATTTTGACAGTTACTTTCTTGCAAACCGAAATAATCAGAAAAATTTTATTTTAAAAGTAGAAAAATATATTTTCGAACTTCAGAATTCATGAAATATTGCCTATGTATAGGCCGAATTGCCTGGCTGTTTCTCTTTTTGCTTAGATTCTCCAAATGAGACACCTTTTCTGATTGTATGATTTATTAATACTATATACACAATAACGCTAAATTATGCACTAGTGTTTTTATGATGTTGAAACTTTGAGCTATTGTAAGTAACTGACTTAAATGTTTTCTATGGACCTTAAGGGTAATTTTGGGAGAGGGACACTTCAGGTACTTTTAGAACCCGAAGCACATGTGCGCGTCCATGCCGCCCGCCTTGAAAGGGTTGACCTCTTTCAAAGAATGAAAGTCATTGCGTGATTTTTGTTCATTAATTGTCATTAATTGGTAACACACACACCTTTGACACTGCGCGTTTTGTTGTGGTCTTTCCAGTCGTCACCGTTACTACCCTCACTACCCCGTCACTGCCTTTGTGCACTGTTAACACTCTGGCTAACTGCCATTTTAGCGGTGGTAGATTGTCGTCGCGGAGGATCACTAGTGTGCCGGTTCTGATGTCATCCTGTGGGCGTTTATTCCATTTTGAACGCTGCTGTAGAGATGACAGGTATTCCCTTGACCATCGCTTCCAAAAGTGTTGTAGAAGTTGCTGTACTCGTTGGAACCGCGATAGTTTGTTCATTTGGATGTCCGTTATCGAAGCTTCTGGCGGTGAGTGGAGCGATTCACCGATCAGAAAGTGCGCGGGTGTTAATGGATTAAGGTCGTTAGGGTCATTGGAAAGCGGTGTGAGAGGTCGTGAGTTCATGCAAGCTTCGATTTGCGCAAGCAGGGTGGCCATTTCCTCAAACGTTAACGCGCTTTCGCTTGCTACTCTTTTTATGTGGCCCTTGGCCGACTTAATTCCACTTTCCCATAATCCCCCAAAGTGGGGTGATCTTGCGGGTATGAAATGCCAATTTATTGCGTTTGAATTTAAAAATCCCTGAAATTTATTTGGCTGCTCGGTGTTGCCGAGTAGCTTTGCTACCTTGATTAATTCTCGATCAGCACCAACAAACGTTGTGGTGTTGTCCGAATAAACGTGGCTACATATGCCGCGTCGGGCGATAAAACGTTTGAGTGCGGCTAGAAATGCATCCGTTGTTAGGCTGCTTACCATTTCTAAATGTACAGCCTTAGTTGCAAAACAAACGAACAAACATAAATACGCCTTGATTATTCGGGATCGTCGTGTGTGGCCTTCTTTCAGGCTGAAGGGACACGCATAATCTACGCCTGAAATTGAAAATGGGCGCGATGGCGTTACGCGATGTTCGGGCAGTTCACCCATTTGAGGTTGTACGTTTACCGGTCGCACTCTAAAGCATTTTATGCATTTGCGTATGAGTTGTCGGATTGTGCTACGTCCGGACATGGGCCAATATTTTAGTCGTAATTTGTTTAATACGCCTTGAGCTCCCGAATGCAATGAATTTATGTGTTCATATGTGATGATTAATTTGGTTAACGTATGATGTGGTGGAAGCAATAACGGATGTTTTTGATTGAATGTAGACTGCGAATGTTTCAATCGACCTCCTACTCTTATACATTTGTTACAATCTAAGAACGGGCTAAGAGTCAGTAGACGACTATTTTGTTTGATTGGTCGCCCTGCCGTGAGATCGGTGATTTCTTGTGCGAACGTCTGTAACTGCGCTAAACGTATAAGGTTCAGGGTAGCACCTTCTAGTTCGTCTACTGTCAGTGGTCCGACCGTCCGTGTGTCATGCTCGTTTCGTATATTTTTTATGAATCGGTTGCAGTATGCGACCACTCGTTGTAGTTTTGTATAGGATGAGTACCTTTCAAAGAGTGCCGTTGCAAATTCATTATTTATTGTCGACGCACAACAGATGGGTTTGCGTAGTTCAAGTATGTCTTGTGTTGGAATTGTCATTTGTGTAATGGGCCAGTCAGTCATGTCAAGTGTCAACCAACTTGGGCCATGCCACCACAAATCTGAGTTTGCTAATATTTCGGCACCAGCGCCGCGAGATAGCAGGTCTGCGGGATTGCATTTAGTGCTTACATGCTTCCACATTGCTGCGTCTGTTAGCTCTTGGATCTCTGTGATGCGGTTTGCCACGAATGTTTTATGGTGGCTTGATACCGATGTGATCCAAGACAAGACTATTGATGAGTCTGTCCAGTAATGACTGGAATGTAATTGAATATTTAAGATTTTTGCAACTTTGTTCGTTAATTTTGCTAATAACAACGCTGCACAGAGCTCTGCAAGGAAATGGTTTTCAAGGGTGCGACTCGCGATTTAGCGCACAGTAATTTTGCGGTGTGATTGTTGTGACTGTCGCTGGTTCGCAAATAAATGCTTGCACCGTATGCAGTTTGTGATGCGTCTGAAAAGCCGTGCAGTTGTATGCATGCATGATTTGTGCTGAGCACGTGTCTCGGAATTGTGATTTGATTCACTGAATTGAGTTGTATGAGCCACTGCGACCATGTAGTATGGATGCTGAGTGGGACTGATTCATCCCAACTTAATTTCAGTTGCCACAGGGATTGCATTATAATTTTCGCGGTTATTATAATTGGACCGAGCAGGCCTAAGGGGTCAAAAATTTGTGCAACGCTTGACAGTATCGTTCTTTTCGTAATGCGATGTTTTTCTTGAACTGGCGCAATTGCGTAATGAAAGGAGTCTGAATTCGTGTTCCATTGTAGCCCAAGGGTCTTTACGCTTTGTGGATTATCATGATTTAATCCGATATTGACTGTGGCTATGCTTGGGAATGACTGTACATTCGAGGACCATTTGCTTAATTGAAAACCTCCTAACTTTAATAACGTTGTTACCTCGTTGCGAATTTGTTTTAGATCAGCAATGTTATCTGCACCGGTTAACAAGTCATCAACATAAAAGTCGCGCTGAACGATCTTGGAACCGATGGGAAATTGATTCTGTTCTAAAACTGCTAATTGGTTCAATGTTTTGACCGCGAGGTATGGTGCCGATGCGGTTCCGTAGGTTACTGTTGTTAATTCGTACGTTTTAACAGGGTCACATGTATTTTCGCGCCATAAGATGCGTTGCAATTGCGTTTGGTGCGAGTTAACTAGTACTTGTCGGTACATCTTAGTAATGTCAGCAGTGAATGCATACTGATGAGTGCGAAATCGTGTGACAATTGAAAAGAGGTCTTGTTGGATTGTCGGACCCACCATGAGAGTGTCGTTTAACGAAACGCCGTTTGACGATTTGCATGAACCGTCGAATACTACACGCACCTTTGTTGTGACGCTGCTTTCTTTGACGACCGCGTGATGCGGCATATAAAAACTTGAATAGTTGCGAATGTGACATTCAGCGTCTGGAATTAATTTCATGTGGCCTAATTCCAGATACTCTTTCATAAAATTGATGTATTGATGACGTAACTGTACGTCTCGCGATAACCGCTTTTCTAGGGAATGCAAGCGTTTTAACGCTATTGACTTAGATTCGCCCAGTGAGGGCGCATCTATTTTTATTGGCAACGTCACGACAAATCTACCGTCTTCCTTACGTGTGTATGTTTGCGTGAACTGTTGCTCACACGTTTTCTCTTCTGCGCTAAATGTATTGTTTTTGTGGCATTGCTCAATCTCCCAAAATTTGGTGAGGTTACTGTCAATGTCTGTCATTGATAGATGACATGCCAATACTGATGAGGGTGGAAGTGATTTGTTAACAGAACCGCTTAAAACCCAACCGAGTTGTGTTTTTTGGAGAATTGGCAGATGTTTCCCTAGTTTGATTTGCCCTATGCACAGAATGTCCCAAAAGTGTTCGGCGCCAATTAAAGCGTCGATGTCTGAGGAGATGTTAAAATCGGGGTCAGCTAATCGTAAGTTCGTCGGTATGTGAATTGATGACTTGTCTAATGTGACAGTTGGTAATCTGTCTGTTATTCTGTCTATGACTAAACATTCGATAGATGCTTGGAATCGGTTAAAACGCGATTTCATGACTGCCTGAATTGAATTTGTCGTCTGGATTTGTGACTGATTGATACCAGTCACTTGTATTTGTGTGTTTTTGTGTCTTATTCCTAAACGACTAGAAAATGATTTAGTTATAAAACATGATTGTGAGCCTGAATCAAGGAGGACTCTGCATTGCTGCGGATAGCCATTCATGTCAAACATGTCGACTACCGCCGTTGATAATAATACCTGAGATGCGACTGTAATTAAACATTGTTTTGCCACTGCAACCACCGTTGTGTCTGCACTGGTGCCTTGTGTTTGTTCATCAGTAGTCATCGACTTGTTAATGTGTAACATGCTATTGTGTCGTCGATTGCATTTTTTACAAGCGCCTGAAAAGCAGCGCGGGGCAAAATGACCTGCTCGAAAACAATTGGTGCACAAATTCAATCTTTTGACCTCGTTCATTCGAGCATCTGGAGAGAGTTTAATAAATGTGTCACATTGATACAAAGGATGGATGCCCTTGCACAAAGGACACATTGTTTTGTCGTTGATCCCTACATGCACCGCTGTTTTCCGATCTTTTTGGATTTGCTTGCTCGGAGCAATCGACTCGAGCACTTGACATTTAGCGTTCAAGAATTTTGACATTTCGTCCATAGTCGGGGTTTTGCCAAATGGTTTTGCAGTTTCCCAGTCTCGTCTCGTTTTGACGTCTAATTTAGAGGTAATTAAATGAATTAGCAAAGCGTCCCAATGTTCGGTTGGTTGTCCTAACGTCTTTAAAATGCGTAAGTTTTTTTGTAAGTTATCGGTCAACTGTCGTAAATCAGTGTGGGATTCCTTCGTCATTGTCTGCAATTCAAAGATGTTTTGCACGTGTTTTTGAACTATTAGGGGCTTGTTTTCGAAACGATCTTTTAGAAGCGTCCATGCCACTTGGTAATTTATTGCGGACACTTCTAGCGACTGAATGACCGCTGTTGCCTCGCCTTTCAAGGATGACCGTAAATAGTGGAACTTTTGAATGTCTGTTATTGCTGTGTTGTCATGTATAAGTGAGTTAAAAGTGTCGTAAAAATTTAACCACGTGTCGTATGACCCTGCGAATTCTGGCAACTTGATCGTTGGTAGCTTGATTTGGCTGCCGAGCGCGTCCGCGTTTGATTGAATTGATATTGGCGTCGATGATGTCGATCGTCCAATGACGTTTGCGGATTCGATTAATTTAGCGGCGCGTCCCGACGCCTCATAATATAAATTTTCAAACGCTACCGTCTCTTCTTCATGATCGTAATCTGCTTGCAGCGCCTCGAGACTGAGTTGGATTTCCTCAAAATCTTTTAAAAGTAACCTGACCCCCTCAAACCGTTGTTTGAGTACGGACACATCAACGTTTGTTTCATGTTCTGATAAATAATTGTTGAACCGCGTTAATTTTGCCTTAATGTGGCCGCGCTTGCGATTTAAAGTCGCGTATTGCTCATTAGAGTCTTGCATTATAAATGTGATTATTGTTTCCAAATGCGAAGCTTGCCGTTGGGAAAGGGTTTTGTGACGGGATAAATTGAATTGTACTTACCCGCTGCACTTCTGAACGGTGCGTAGTTTGAACCCAAGCGACGTCGACTTCCAGATGTTTTCTTGATTTGATTGCGTTTTATTGCTCAGTAGCAATTGATTTGTTGATTTGTTTGTTGATTTAGTTGTCTAATTGCAATGACTTTGTTGATTCGTCGCTGTAGTGTCTGATTGCAATTGACAAGGTTGATATTCGACTCCGAAGGACCATGAAATGTATAGGCCGAATTGCCTGGCTGTTTCTCTTTTTGCTTAGATTCTCCAAATGAGACACCTTTTCTGATTGTATGATTTATTAATACTATATACACAATAACGCTAAATTATGCACTAGTGTTTTTATGATGTTGAAACTTTGAGCTATTGTAAGTAACTGACTTAAATGTTTTCTATGGACCTTAAGGGTAATTTTGGGAGAGGGACACTTCAGGTACTTTTAGAACCCGAAGCACATGTGCGCGTCCAGCCTACGTTCGTATATTTCAAAATTACACATTCACGCTCTAGAAAAATAAAACAAAGGTTATCACAAAGTTGTCTTTTATTTTACGTAAAATATAATTATAACAACGAACTTTCTTGATACCGTAAATTAAACAATATTGGTATACATATTTTTGTTTCTTATTGATATAAACACATGTACAAAAACAGATAAACAAAAAAAAAACAGTTAATATAACATACTCATTATGCTTATTAGTAAAAAATTCTAACAAGTTCAACTACAATATAAATAATTTGTACATAAGTAGGTATATAACGGCCGTTGGATGCAGTGTCGAATTAAGCCGTGAAAGCCCCTTGGCAATCCAAATCTCGGTGTCCCTCACGAATTATGAACGAAGGTCCTTTTCTCTGTTTAAAAGCGCAAGAGGCCCGTAAACCGAAGCCTGCTCTACCTATTCGATAATCGGACGTTGATTAAATGTCTGAACAGATCTCTACAAAAAAAGTCAGGCTGTCTTCTCTCTCCTATGAACTTATATTAATGCACGGGAGCAGCAGCTGCACGTGGAAAACTGTCCTGCCGCCTCTGAATAAATCCCAAAACGTTTCTAAAAGGCAGCTGCATATGATAATAAGCACAGTAAGGAAGAGGATCCCAAATCGTGAATAAAGCTTCTCTCTTATCCAAAACGGTCCCAATGAGTCTAGTAACTGTGCCTATGCAGGGATTTCGTAGTGTGCTCATTACAGTTTGCGGCATCCAGTAAGTTCCATTTTCAACCAGGGGCCCCGAATTTTGTCGGCTGAAATGTTTGCAGGGTTTCCACAAAAGCCTCGGATGGACGTTAGTGTAACAAATATAAGGGAGTGAAATTCCAACCCTACTGCTTAATGGAACGATTGTGTTGCTATCTTTGATCATCACGAATCTAAAACTTATATGACCCGTAATCGGTCTAAGACAATTTAAAGAGGCGAAAAAATTGTTCAACCAATGATTTATTTCCTTACTTTCAATGGCAGTAAGTCCGTTATTATTTCTATCCATCCGACAAGTCACGTTCGCAATAACGTGATTTTCTTTTATCGTGGTGCAAGTTAAAAAATGCTCGCCTTCTTCTTCTTTAACGACAACCCAAGGTCGCTGTTCGCTGATATCATTTGGTAATCTCAAATTGCTTCTGGAGAGTGGCAAAACAAGTTTTGAGCGTTCCCGAAGACCTCGAGGACCAGCAGTGGACATCACGTATAATCCAGCCATAATAATTCCAGATTCATACAAGTTGTAAACATCTTCTTTTGAGGTAACTGGATAGTAATTAGGAGTCGAAATTCCTGCTTTTTCGCACCTGCGAAGTATTTCGAGCGTGTCATCCAAAGCCCTCACTTCTCTAATACCGGGACAAAAGCACGTGCATCCTAAGAGTTCTAAATGAGGTTTGGCAACTGCATCGTAGTAAGCTGACGTCGTGGCGCTTACGGGGATGTAATAGGTCGCCTGTTCCTTATCGACGATTTCACAAAGAGCCCGTACATAATTCTGCTGTTGATCACTCGTAGGCTTGGGAACTGTGTAAAACTTGTTAACGGCTGTTGAAAATCGGGTCAATGCGAAGAGTCCTTCGACTTCGCAAACAACTACTCTCGCTCCGGCCGAATAGAAATTCCTCGCCAAGTGAAGAGCCTGGATTGTGCTTCCTCCACTTATCAAAACCGTGCGTTTTTTACGGTACTTTTCTAACGTCGGTGTTAATAAAAGCGACAAAACGAATTTGAAAATAGTAAACGGGAGAAGAAGAAATTGCCGAAAAATCCAAATCCACATTGAAAACCACATCATCGGCAACGCCAGCAACATTTGACTCCAGGTTTGCAGAAATATTGTGAAAGCAAACGCTTTAATAATACGCAAAAGAAAACAAGGATACCATCCAATTAATCTCCCAAGCAAGGAAAACGACTGATCCTCTTCAAGCTGATTCTGCACAGGGCTGTGGCTTCTCGAATCCCGACAATCTGAATGGATCACAAACGGTTCCTTGATCACGTTATTTAAAGAGGAACATCTTGGAATCCTTCGCCGTCGCAAAGTGTTATCCGGTGATGTCGAAGATGGTGAAAAGGAGTTTGGCGAGGTTGGACTTCCAAATTCGGATGCGTGGATGCTTTCTGCACTGGGCCACATTTTATGCAAACTTTCGGTTTTACAAGTCGGCATCTTTAGTCACAGGAACACTTTCGAATTGTAAATACGAAATAAACACTGATATCAGATATGCTAGTACTTATAAGCAACAATTTTGTACTATGCCCTATGTAACCCCTTCTCCCATGTCTGGGATGAGACCGTAATAAAAAACGCTCATTTAATAGAGGCCGGCACGTCTAAATTGATCTTGATTACATAATATTTACTGTTTAAAGATTAAGTTGAAAATTCAATTATCTGTAACGTAAATTTGGTTGAATGTAAATAAAGATGAAAGTATCCAAATTATGCAAAGTTATTTTAATAGATGTAAATAATTAAGCGAAAAATAATTAATAAAACTATTCAAAAGTGCTCGTTAAAAGCTGAAATCAAAAATTAAAAATATGAAGAATCAAAATTTTAAAACTTTACCTCCGCAAAAAGCTCCATCTTTTAACAAAAGCAAATAATTGTTTGACAGAAACTTAACCTACGATTTCTTCAAGAAATCAGTAATTATTAATAATATTAAACACGTGCAAATTGTTACATATTTGTTCTGAAATCACCTATCAATGCAATTTGTAAAACATTCATCACTTAGGTACTTACATTGATTATTGTTTTTAAATCTTACCTATTTTTTAAAGAATACATCTTTAATTTATAATCCGTTTTGCACCTTGTTACATACAATTCACTAGTACTTATTAGCAATTCCTAAATATGAACAGGTTGCTTACTTGGAACAATTAACGTACAATACAAACATAAAGTGGTTGCCACACAGAAAACTTTAAAAAACTAAACTTTCATACAGTAGATAATCTAATGTGAGAAAAATATTTAAGAAAACATAAATACTCCTCTGATATAACTACTTTTATCAGAAAATGTCTCTCACATTATTAAAACAATCAACGAAAATTAATTCACCAAAAATTCATAAATTAAGCAAAATATTTCAACCCGTTACCATATCTCCAAAGAATGCCCAAATTAAAAATGAAGAACTTTTATCGAAAAGTCAAAAAGTTAGTATAAACTTAAAAATTACATAAATTATAACATGGTCCGTTTTAGTTGATGTTAGAGTTAGGAATAATAAAACAAGCAAATCCTGGAAGTTTTTATTTTTTGCCATTGGGAATTAAAGCTCTAAAAAAATTAACAAAACTAATTGATAATGAAATGGACAAGATAGGAGCTCAAAAAGTAATTTTTCCAACTTTGACTAACTCTAAATTGTGGAAGGCGACAGGTTTTGTTTTTTTTTTTTTAATGAAAATTTTTTAATTATAATATTTTTAGGTCGATTTGAAAGTATAGGTTCAGAATTATTTACATTACAAGATCGACATAAAACTACTTACGTGTTAAGTCCTGTAGGTAAATTTATATGATAATATGTGAAGGTCCATAATTCATTTTTTTATCTCAGACTCATGAAGAGTCTGCAAGTGATTTATTAGCAGCGGTGGCTCCATTAACTTACAAACAATTTCCTTTGAAATTATATCAAATTACAAATAAATATCGTGATGAAATGAAACCTAGATTTGGATTGATGCGCAGCAGGCAGTTTATAATGAAAGATCTGTACACTTTCGATATTGATCAAAGAACTGCACAAATTTCTTACGAAGAAGTTTGTAACAGTTACAATTCAATATTTGATCAAATTGGAATTAAATATGTTAAAGGTGAGAATATTTAAACACAAAACATGTTTCAGTATTAATTTTTGAGACAGTATTAGGAAGTACAGGAAATATGGGAGGATCAATTTCACATGAATACCATTATCCTGCTGAGATCGGTGAAGACAATATATTATTGTGTATGAATTGTAATTATGCAGCAAACGTTGAATTATCAGGAACTAAAAAATGCCCCAACTGTAAAACCAGCGAAAATTTAAAAATCAGTCCAGGAATTGAAATTGGACATACATTTTTTCTAGGGGAAAAATATTCCAAGCCTCTCAAAGCAACTTATTTGGCAATTAATAGCAAACCGACTAATTTACAAATGGGTAGTTACGGTTTAGGTTTAACTAGAATATTAGCAGCAGCTGTTGAAGTTTTATCGCTGGAGCAGGAAATGCGGTGGCCTGATATCTTAGCACCTTATAGTGCTATAATTATATCTCCAAAACAAGGAAGTAAAGAGGAGGCACTAACTGAAGGATTGACTGAAAAAATATTAAATGGATTTAATTCAATCAGTTTCTTCGATGATAATGTACTTTTAGATGATCGCAATCACCTGACAATTGGAAAAAGAGTATTTGATGCCAAAAGAGTTGGTTATCGATTTATAATAGTAATCGGAAGCAAAGCAACAGAAAATCCGCCAGTTTATGAATTAATTGACCTCAAATTAAATAATCAGAATTTTTTCAGTGAAAATGAATTGTTTAATTGTATTAAAAGTGAAATTAATAAGTTGTAAATCTTTTATTTAAATAATTTAGTTTTATTTATGTAGATCGTCAACTAATGACTCTGCTTTCGTAAAGGACATTGAACTTCTAGATGTCATAAGAACGGTTGATGATGCTGAAGCAACTGTTAAATCTGCTACTGATGTATCCACCCCAATCATTGCCCTCTCCACACGTTCCCGCCATCTTTTACATTGTTTGTTCCGTGCTCTAATTGTTTGTTTGGTTTCGTGATAATGTGAGAGTTCTTTTGGAAATACTTTTGGTATTAACTTATCACTGAAAGCATAACAACTTTAATTAACAAATTTTTATTGAATTTTAAAAATATACTCGTGCTCTACTCTCGGAGGCATTTTAAACTCAGGTATTTCTCTAGGTGGTTTATTTATATCTTTTTTAGTTCGTTCTCTTGGTAAAAGCATTGAATCAAAGTCTGATCTTGGAATACCAAGCAATCCAATAGTTACTTTTAATTTTAGCAATATTTCTTCTGGAGCTGCAAACGCAGCTTCTAGATATTCTAATCGTTCATCAGTTGGCTCAAATTGTCTGAATCCAATACCAAGCATTCTGTAATCATGTTCACCTAATACAAGTTCTTTAGTAACTGGTGATCTCTGTAACAATTTTCTTTCCTCCACATTAGCTTTTCCTGTTAAAATTTCATCTTCATGGGGGGTTCTACTTAACCCAATGCCTCCTCTTATTCCCCTATGTATTACCACGTTGAATATATCACTTCTCATCAATCTGTTGGTTTCTAATTCTGTTTAGAAAAAAAAGGTTTTTAAATTTTATTTTGTTGATTAATTTGCAATTTAAATTTATCGTTATTTAATACCAATGAGACTTAAATATTTTCTTTGTAATGCAATCCATACAACTCTAACAACAACGCATATAAGCACTTCAAATAATCTTCGATCTTTATCTGAAAGTGAATCGTGGTTTTTATTATTCATGTGATGAAACGTTTTGGCATCTTCTACTCCCATTAATAAGCAACCGTATTCTCGTGCTACCATACTTCTTAAGTCTGATAAGTCATCACGAATCACATTTTCTAATACTGTTACTATTGGTTGATGCAATTTACGTTTAGCTTCTTCTCTTCGTATCATTAAGTGATCGCAAACCTGTAAATGTAATTAATTTGATTGTAAAATACAAAGTAATACAAGCACTGAATATTATTCAAGTGCAGATTATCAAAGAATATTTTTTGTTTCATTTGATTAATTCATAAAATAAAGCAATACCTGCAGATAACATTGAAAATATAGTATTAAAGCACGTAAAAATCTATCCATTGTAGGTATATGAAAATATCTTATAAATTCTGGTGTTAAATTTTTTGGGTGGGCCATAAATAATGCAACATCTTTTACATCTTGTATTGTTACTACCTCAGGTTCATTTGGTTTACATTTTCTTTGATAATGTCTTCGAAATTTGATCTAAATCAGTGAATTATGAACCTATTGAAAAAAAATTTAAATGAGGTTTTACTTGTTCTAATTGATCAACAGTTTCTCTAAACCTAATATCAGTAGGTACTTGTGAAGCTTTGCTTAAAGTGGTAATAGTTGTTGTTATCGATGGACTTCTAACATTAACTTCTCGACTAAAACGTTGCATGACAATATTAAGTTATATTTAAAATCATTGTACCTCATAAATTGAAGTCCATTATTATTATCATCCCACACCCAATATCCGCTCTTAAAAGGTGAAAGCATTTTGAAATACAAAAAATGTCAAATCAATGACACAAAAATTTATTGAAACAAAATATTATAAAAAAGGTAATAATAATCATATAATACATCATACAGGGCTTTTGAAGACATCTTTCCGAAATATGAAGCAATTATTACAAAAATTGACCACATTTTTGGACAGTCGAATGCAACTAAAATCATAATATTATTTGCGAACATTAATATTGAAATCAGTAGGTACCAGTATATGCTAAAAGTTGAGATAATGTAGTATACAATGAGACAAATATTAAATAGAATTCTTGAATGGCTGTGTCCCATATTAATGAAGGAAGAAGTAAAAAAACGCCAAAATTGGATAATACTAAAGCTTTCCATACTCTTAACATCACCGTTTGATCAAATAATCCTTTGGTAAATTTTACATAACTTAAGGTTAACATAAAAACTATTAACATTGAACATATAGTTTCTGAAAATAAAATTATAAAATGCTTATTTCCATTATGTACTTAGATGTGCACACTCACTAAACACAACTTCAACACCAATTCGATAAAACTCTAAATCATCTGTGCTATAAGGAGAGTATATTTTGTTATTATTTTTATTGGGTGAATATTTCAACATCCATTCTGAATATGATTCCACAATTTGCAATATAACAGCTAACTTCCAATGACTCTGCGGTAATAAATAAACATTAGATTTGTGCACTTTCAATAAACAACATAAACCTTAAATTCAGTATTGTACAGAAAATGACGATAAGCCTCTTTACGAAGTAAAACCAAATCTATCATAATAATGATTGGGTCATATTCCACATACTTGTCTGCTATATCATTACAATTATCCTAAAAATGAGAATTTGAAAAATGCGCCTTGAATCATAACCTAATTTTGAAACCAGAATTTAATTACAACAACTTACGCAAGACACTAATTTTAAAACAGAAGGACTGTACTGTTTATATAGAATATCAATTTTATTTCCACAATTTATACAAATATATCCAGTCATTTTGATACACAATATAACCTACAAAAAATGAATGATGACAGTTGGAAATTAGCTGAGAATTTGATACCGGCTACTTACATTAAACAGGCAAGAGACGCCTCAAAAAGTAGAGAAAATACTATTCGTTGTTTAATTCAACATGTGAGTTTTCAATGAACTCTTTGTAGTTTAATTTTACTGTATTTCATTTTAGAAAAAACTACCGAATAATGGTTGGGATGATGCTACAATCGAGATTTTTTTACACAACTTATCTTCAATGGACAGCAACAACTTTCCTGCAAACTGTGGAGTTGGAGAGAGAGAAGGAAGATTTGCTAGTGGTATTCGATTTACTCAAAATTAAATTTAAATAAAATTTTGATTTTAGCACTGGTAGCTAGAAGACATTACAATTTTGGACATGGCATAGGTCGTTCTGGTGATTTAACAGAACCACAACCTAAAGCAGCAGGGTCTAGTCTATTGTACAAATTGACTAATCATATGATCCAAGACTTGATGAAGATTGTAGGTATTGATTCACCAGTAGAATGTTTGTTAGTACCTGTAGCAACTGGTATGAGTTTGGTGATAAGTATGATAACTTTAGGAAAATTGAGACCAAATGCTAAATATGTAGTATGGTCAAGAATTGATCAAAAATCATGTTTCAAAAGTATTTTAAGTGCTGGCTTCATACCAATCATAATTGATACTATGACAGTTGGTGATGAACTAATTACTAATTTACCAGAAGTTGAAGAAAGTATTCTTAAAATTGGATGCGATAATATTGTTTGTGTTATGTCGACAACATCATGTTTTGCTCCAAGAGCTTGTGATGATGTTGAAAATATAGCCCGTTTATGTAAAAAGTATCAAATTCCACATTTAATAAATAATGCTTATGGTTTACAAAGTAAATTTATTGCAAAGAGGATTCAAAAAGCGTACAGGTACTTATAGCATAATCTGTTATTAAAATTTATTTTATTATTTTGCTTTCAGAAACGGGAATGTTGATATTTTTGTTCAAAGTACCGATAAAAATATCATGGTTCCAGTAGGAGGTGCTATAATAGCGTCATTTGACAAGAACATAATTGAATGTATTTCAAAAATATATCCTGGAAGGGCATCTGCCAGTCCTGTGCTTGATGCATTTATAACACTTTTAAGTCTTGGCAGAAGTGGTTACATTTCTTTAATGGGAGAAAGGATCAAAATGTTTGAATATTTGTTCAGAAAATTACAAACCATAGCGGAGGAATTTGATGAAAAAGTTTTAATTACACCAAATAATCCTATTTCAATAGGTAAGTAAGTAATTAAAGATCATTTTGTGTCTAGCATTGTAAATTTTAGGTTTTACACTAAGAAATATTCGAAAGCATGAATTAACAAAACTAGGTTCAATGCTTTTTTTGCGAAGTGTATCTGGGACAAGAGTTATAACAACATTTGAAAGTAAATTAATTTCGAAATATGAATTTAAAGGTGAATTATTTTGAGTTGTTGAATTGTTCATGTGTGTAAACATTGTTTAATAGGTTGGGGATCGCACTGTAACAGCTATCCAGTTTCATATTTAACAGCAGCTGCTTCAATAGGAATGAAGGAGACTGATATTGATTTATTTGTCAACAGATTGCACAAAGTTTTATCACAATTAAGAACTAATCAGGATGCTGTACAAACTAATAATTTAAATAAAAATTAAATGTTATTTTGTATTAATATTCTTCCCCTTCAATATTTTGATTACATTCTCATATTCATTTTCTATAAAGGAATTATACTGTTCAAAACAACCATTTCAATGAAGTTGAAATATTGATTTTTTTCACCTCAAATTTAATCAATGTATTTCTGTTGCTGGTACCTTTGTTTACAACTTCAGTAGACAACAAGATTTTTGTTTAATTTTCTGACATTTAATTATTATTCGATTTATAAACGTGAATTAAAAATGTTTAATGTTAAAGAAAATGAATGTGTCGGTTTTGAATCCCGATGGAAAGTTACAAGGTAATAAAAACTATAATGAAAAACATTTATTAATTTTTTCTGGAAGGGTATATTCCGAAGGAAGTGCACAAACTGAAGAATGTTCTCAAGTTGAAGCAGCAACAAACAGCGTCACAAGTGCTGAAATACAGGTAAAATAAAAATTAATTGCCACAAATCATTAAATTTTTTCCCAGACCCAAACAGATGAAGTCCCTGCAAGTACATCTTCTGATGTTGATATGGAAAAGTTATCAAACTGGTTATCAGGCATATACCCTTTAGTGAAACGAGAATTAAATGATGCAACTTTTTCGAGAATATTTAGAGGATATAAACTTAATAATGATCATGTTGATCCACATTCAAAATTGCTGCAAACTTTAAATGTTTCTTTCACTGGTGAAAGTGGCGATACAGCGTTGAATGTCAATGCCATATCATGGAATGCTACTGGAAATAGTTTAGCTATTTCTTGCAATTACATTCATAAAACTTGGTGTCATCACAATGGACAAGTTAATATTTATACTTTTAACATAAATGATAAATTGCCAGAAACACCAAATCGAAAAATAATGACAACAGCTTGTATTAATGTGTTAAGATTTCATCCTGTTTTGCCATCTGTAATTGTTGGAGGAACTTATACAGGTTTAACTTGTGCAGTTAGAAGCAATAAAAGATTTAAGAATTTTTAGGTGAAGCAATCATTTGGAACATTCAACATGATGACAATGAGTGTGTCATGATTAGGGTAACAGCCCACGAAGAGCCAATTACAGAAATATCTTGGATTCATGACCCAGATGACTCAAAAAAAATTTTATTGGCAACTTCAAGCATTGATGGCTTCCTAAACATTTGGAATTTTAATTTTACGAGCTCTTCACTTTTAATAAAACATAAGTATGTCATTTTCTTTAAAAAAAATGGAAATTTTATTCAAGTTATTACAAAACAGTACATGTTAATGCATTTTCAATGAAATTTATCTAATTTTTAAAGAAATAAGTTGATACCTCTCCCCACTATAGTAATTTGAGGCTAAGTTTATATACTTGGCACCTATCCTTGTCTAACAAGAGTTATCTTAAGCCTAACCGCCGGGGTTACATACAGAGTCCCAGTGACTCGCAATGCCCTGAGGAAGGTCCCCGGATCTTGGGTAGAAAGTACCATTGGTTAAACCAACAAGTCACAGATGTTGCTACTGTAGGAAAGGAGAATTCTGATCTGTGCATGGTATATCTGTGATGTTGGTCAAAGCAAAGGGATGATTAGGATCTACTTTGTGTAGATAACAAAACGGGGCCCATTCTAAGAAAACTCATTTTTTATCTTATTTTTAGATATGAGATTAAATCACCCGTTCTAGCAAAAGTTGGCAGATCATCTAAAACTCCCGAAGAAATTACAAAAAAAATTGTTCGTGGAATTGTGAGCTTCGATTTTTCGCCATACATTTTAGATATGTTTATTGTTGGGGTGGAGGGTGGACTGGTGATTCAATGTACAACACTAGGAGCCTACAAATTAAAAGGTGTTGTTTAATAGTTAAGTTATATTTTAAAGTAAATTGCTAATTTAGGTAGTACATCGGAAGTTCCATTATCTGATCCAGTTTTTAAATATTATGCACCTCACGATGGCGAAATTTCTACTGTTTGTTTCTCCCCAAATCGAAAGGAAATGTTCATGACTAGCGCCACCGATGATGAAATACGAATTTATTTAATTGGACAAGATACCCCCGCCCAAGTGATATTTACAGAAAAATCTGTAAGGCACGTTTCTTGGGTGCCTTATGAAGAAAAATTATTGGTCGGATGTGGTACAAAAGGCATTATTGAAATTTTTAATGTGCAAAGTGGAAGACTGATACCTGACACCACAACCAATAGAACTGAACCATCAGTCCTCTCTATTATGGAAGTTAACAAAAAAAGGTATTTTGTTTTGTCTATTGGCACAAGATTAAATAAATTAATCGTAATGTAGTTAAAAAGTAACTTAAAAACAATTCGGATTTTGCTGTCTCCCTGATAAAATTGTAAACAAGTATGTAAGACTTATTAAATTCACCTAGCCATTTTTTGTGACTGCCCAGTCAAAATAAAATTCTGGGGAGACCGTTGCAAATTGGGGCAATATCTACTACTTTAATACTCAATATTCACACATTTATTATGCATATCAAAAGTGATTTTTACGCAACACTTGAGCTTTCCTTGCACTGTATGCATTGCAGTGTGGCATAAATAAGAGTTACAAATTAGTTCTACTTTTTTTCTATGCAAGTTTTTCGAAGGTAATTAAATGTAAAATTATTATTTCAGATTACCCATATTAGCCGTGGGAAATAATAAAGGTCAACTGCAGTTATGGAATATACCATGGAGTCTCTTTCGTGTAATTAAATTAGAAAATTAATTTGTAATAATTTTAATAAAAATTGAATGTAGTAAGCTGCTTTCAATCATTTCACAATGTTTACTTTAACAAGATTATCTAAAAAAGCATTTAAAAATTACAATTTAATACAAAGAACAGCACATAAATGGTTTCCAGATTCAGAATGGATGGAACAATTCAAGGGGCCCTTCATGTACCCTGATGCAACCACTTCTAGATGGAAACTACCGCCTTGGAATTCAAAAATTCCCCCCCTTGAAAAAACAGTTAAAAATATGGTCATTAATTTCGGTCCTGCACATCCTGCAGCACACGGTTGCCTAAGATTAGTCTTGGAGCTCGAAGGGGAGATTGTAAGAGGTTTTGACCCTCACGTTGGCTTGCTACATAGAGGAACGGAAAAATTAATAGAACATAAAACTTATGTCCAAGCAATGCCGTATTTTGATCGCCTGGATTACGTCTCAATGATATGCAATGAACATGCTTATTGTTTAGGGGTTGAAAAATTACTAAATATTCAAATACCAAGGCGGGCTCAATTCATAAGAGTAGTACTTTCTGAAATTACTAGAATTTTAAATCATTTATTGGGATGTGCATCGACTATTTTAGATGTTGGCGCAATAACCCCGTTATTTTGGATGTTTGAGGAACGAGAAAAGTTGATGGAAATTTATGAAAGAGTTAGTGGAGCCAGAATGCACGCAGCTTATGTCAGACCGGGTGGGATTAGTTTGGTGAGTCTATAGTAGAGGGCGCTGTCGAACAATTCAGTTCCTCTCACTTAGATATTTTCTTTTACATTGGAATATATAATGACCATGGAGCTTGTCAAAGCATACTTACCTGGCGCAGGGGTTACCGTGATCAACAAGGCGGTTCCCCCAGGGTGAGGCCCTTCCATTGCACTACGGTTGGGCTGACCCCTGCGATTACCCCTAATGTGGGTAACTCGGGCGCGTAATTTTTGGTAGTCGGGACTGCGTACGCGCTGTCCCGGTCCTAATTTTAATGAAAAAATAGTTTTATATTTAAAATACACATGCATAACTTCAATATGGTTGTTACGGTTTTTTTTTAAATGGATGCGATTCTGTACGCAAATGTACACAAATTATAACCATTTGTTATAAAGTTCTGCTACTATTATTGCCTTTCGTAAAGTAGTGGATAAATTAGATAAAACATTTTAGAAGGACTTCACAAAAACTCCTTACTTTTTATTTATAATTTCACACAATCGATCTGCATGTAGCTTTCGAACTATGACGCAATTGTTTTTAAATGGAATCCCATTCACGAATTCGATACCGCACATTTCTGAGTACGGTTGACAATGTCGTCGAATTCGTATGACCTCGAAATAATTTATGAAGTTCCAAAAATGTATGGGGTAAAAAAGTTAATTAGATCTAGGTTTTGACAGTTGTATGGAGTTTATTCCTTGAAAGTCTTGTGTTTGTTTAGTAATCTTTTGTACATTTCATAAAAAATATCAGGAACTCTGGGTGGGCAATTTGAACATTTAATTTAGTTGTTTTTTTTATTTTATCACCTTAAATTTAGTATTTTGAAATAGCTATACTGGTTTCTCTTAATTTTTTTTTTTTGTAATCACGAGATGCTAATACTATTTTTAAAAAAGGGTAAATAAAATTTGGCGGATTCGAGAGTTTTTTTCCCAATAAATTTTGTTGATGTCAAAACCGTCTCTTGTTTCCAGCGCTTCCTCGTAACTAACAAAACTGGAGAAATGAGTTATTGATATCAATTAACTCAGAAAAACATGCCGGTCATTTCTGGTGACTTCTTGTATTTCCTAAAAATTTGTTCAGTTCTTTAATAGAGGTACATAAGGCCACCGAAATGTGCACGATTTTTTTTATCAACTTGATTTTTGCTTCATATGACGTCCTAAAAAACATTAGCCAAATGGCAATATTATTTTGTTTATGACAAATATTATTTCACGAAAGTCATTGAATAAAGTCAGCTTTAATCTATGGAAAAATAGGGAAATTTGTGTCAGGTATCGTGCACATTTCGGTGGCCGTAAATGTACTCACGATCTTGAGTTTAGTATGCTAAACCCTCGTATTTTTGTTATTGTCATAAAATACACATATTCCAGTAAAATAAAGATTCGACCTCGGAATGAAAGTGAGAAAGTTGTATTTTTGCATAAACCTTTGTTTTGACGTTCTGAAGACTGGCAGAAAAGTCTTATATAATTTCGTATCCGCATCAGATGATATTGAAGGTCAAAGGTCATGAAAAACTGTTTCTCGCAATTATCTCATTTTCTATGCGTCATATGTCATTTAAGGTGATTATATAACTTGTAGATTATAAAATTATCCACAATTTTTACTTCGAGATATAGCGCGGACAGTGGTACGCGCGCGTCTGTATATAGGATTACGCTATGTAAACTGCGGAGCCAGGTATATAGTTTGCTACGCAAAATTATTATTGAATATACAACGGCTGGTCAAAAGTTATTATGCATATTTTTTGTCCGGGTGTCTTGACAATATTTATATCACACTGTAAACTGTGCTATACGATGGACGACCCTGTATAATAACATCTTAAATAAATAAACAATTTTAATAGAATTGTGAAAAAACATGTCAAAACATTTATGATAAAATGCTACAAAAAATCAAATATTATTTATTACTAACGAAGTTTTTTTTCTGATGTTTTAAAATGTTTAGGACATGCCAATTGGTCTAATGGACGACATTTACGATTTCATTAGAAAACTTCCTCAAAGATTGGACGAAATTGAGGATCTTGTATCGACCAACAGACTATTTCTTGTACGCACCCAACAAATTGGAGTTATTGGAGCGGAAGAAGCTATAAACTTAGGATTCACGTATGAATCAATACAACTACGAATTTTGTAATACCAAATTAACTTTTAGAGGGGTGATGCTTCGGGGTAGCGGTATCAAATGGGACCTACGAAAATCCCAACCGTATGAAATTTACGACGAATTAGATTTCGACGTTCCCGTAGGAAAAAAGGGCGACTGTTACGACAGGCAAGAAAAAATGTAAAAAAACGCAATGATTTTATGCCTTATTATTTAAAGATTTATATGCAGAATGGATGAAATGCGCCAGTCGTGTAATATGATTCTACAATGCTTAAATAAAATGCCGGAGGGTGAAGTTAAAGTGGATGATAATAAAATCACACCACCAAATAGGGCTGAGATGAAGGTTTCGATCATTTATTTTCTTCATTATATTTACAATTAAAAAATTATAATTTTTAGACATCAATGGAAGGACTGATAAGTCATTTTCTATTATTTTCCGAAGGACTGCGTGTACCTCCGGGTTCGACCTACGTTGGAATCGAGCATCCAAAAGGTAATAAAATTTATTGTAATAATTACCCAGAAATGGATTTATTATTTAATAGGAGAATTTGGCGTTTACATAGTATCTGATGGCAGTTCTAGGCCTTACAGATGCAAAATACGTTCACCCGGTTTTCCACACCTAGCAGGGATTAAATACCTCGGAAAAAATTGTTTTTTAGCCGATCTCGTGGCAATAATCGGTATATTTATTTTAATTGGTGATTACAGTTTATATAATATATGTATATTTTCAGCATCTTTGGATCTCGTTTTTGGCGATATCGATCGCTAAGGAAATACCTACACTGCAAGAAAAGAAAAGAAATTATACTTTTATTTATACACTTCTTAAATTGAATGAAAAATTTTATTGGGAACTATTAAAGCAATTATTTTTTATATTTTAGCTTCTTTTAATAAGGCATTGTTTGATAACGAATTTTAAAGCGACTGGAAAAATGAAACAAAAAATTAGAATATGCTTCTGCTTCATTTTGACTTTTTTTAAGGTGAGCATGGTTAATTTTTTAATAATTTTGATATCATGGAAATTCGATTATCTGCAGCTAGTTTTATCCACTGAAGTTGTGACTGTGAGCGAGGACACTTTAGAGCGTCATTTTCGGGGAATAGCCGATCATCAAGATCACATCTTAATCAACAAGGGTTATAACTTTCATAGAAAAATTCATGAATTGTATTTTATTCCTTTCCAGTTAATTTTGTAAACAGTAAAAGCGACAAATTACCGGAAAATGTAAAAGAGAGACGCAATTTTAAGTTGAAAGATGAAGAGGCGGAAGAAGAACCCAATCCTACTTATATGGAAACAGACGTTACTGGAGAATTCGAACCAATCGATCTGCTAACTCGAAAAGAGCTTAAAGATCTCAAAAATATAGTAAAAGAATTAAAAAGCATAGAATTTCATAACGGTTCTTACGATCCCCTTGCTAATCAAAACAGACGTAAGAGAGAAAGTGATCCGGTGGCACCATTAACTAAATATTTGAATAATATGATTGACCAATTGGAAAAAATGCAATCTGAAAAGAATGCTAAAAAGAAACAAAGTTTTTTAAAGGAAGCTCTGGCCAATCTCGATTTGTATCAGAATGAAGTGCTCAACAGAGTTAAGAACGCTACTAAATCTGCGTTACAACTTGTTATTTTGGATGATCCTCATTTACTGCTAGTACAATGTGCAGGATGGTTGTGGTTTCCTGTTTATAAAGTCGAAAAAGTCATCACTTGTGAGAATGAAATTATGAAGTTTGAAAATCGCGGAAGTCGTCCTGCTAGGGTTTGTGACGATTATGTTTGTCAAGATATACATATGTAGGTAAAAATAAACAATGTTTTACTTTTATTATGTCTTCGTGCATTCTTTCAGGACACAATTTTCTAATTTTGTTCTTAATCGTAGTTTAATCCATAAAATTTGTGTACCTACAGGATATATTATTTTTTGTTAAGTACTTTATATTGCATCTTTCAGCCTAGGGGACCTATAATATGAAATTTTTTACCTTTGCTCGAATCAGAAAATGGTCTGTTTTGCATTCGGCGCTTCTATGAACTTTTACATCTTCAAAGATTAGATGACTGTTCTGCTTAGTAATAAATTAGGTATGACAAAAATTCTCTAACGTAAAAATAACCGAATCTACGAGGGTCATCCACAAACTAAGTTTCTCTGGTAAATATTTGGAAATATTTATTGCAACAGATAGAGCAATTAGTGTTTACATATTTTCTAACATATTCACTACCGTGGGACCAACTTTTGAATACCTGTGTCATAAAAGTCTGCCACTTGGGATTGGAACCACTGTGTAATAGCCATCTCCGCCTCTCCATCGTTCTCAAAACGCTGAAGCTCACCGGACAAGAATTTCTTGAGGTGCACAAAAAGATGGTGGGAATAATAACAACTTCATTGCTTCATTAATAACAAGGAGTAGAACTTTGATTGAGAGTGGGATCAAGACCCGTTCTGTACTTGCTGCAAATTGTAGGAATGTCATTTCAATGGTCGTTTTCAACTCCAACATTTTTAATAAATTGTATAGCAACCCCTTAACATTGATTACAGGATCGTCAGGTTCATTTTCTTTACAAGCTCTGATAACCATTTTAACAGTTGCATTAGATAACTATTTTACTGTTGATTTATGAACACATAATCATAATAATCGCCAGCCATACTCAAAGTTGCATAAAATCCAAGGTTCAAAAGTAACTAATTTGTTGGCGATTATAGCAATCATTTCTAAAAGATTGAATCTTGTAAAAAGTGTCTGAACCTAATGATAAAATATTCTATGATATTAATTCTCTGTTAGTTGGATGAAATGATGTTTCATTTGATTCAAGAAACCCCCTACTGTTGTAGGAGATGTACAAAAACAAGAAATAAATCTTTCTCCAAAATGATTAGGCCAAAAACATACGGTTTTAAGCCTCAGCGTCTCTTCGTCATTGGTATACAAAATTCAGTGATTAACTTAATCAACTTATCCCTTATTGAAAAGCGAAAATATTATCTAATTAAAATTAAACACTAATTTTTAGTTAATCAACGATTGGAAACTGGGCCTTAGAGGAACTGTTCGATATTTCTAGCACATCAATATAAACTAACGCTGCATGAACTCACTGGAAAATATTTTATTTGACAACATTGAATTCGTTTATATAATGTCACGGTTGAGTATTAATATGAGCAAGTTCCACTTCCCTCAATTCTTTTTCTTCTCGTGCATAATCTTCCATCAACAGTCGACGCATTTTTGATTGACGGACCTAAAAATGTTACTCAAATTTTTTTTGATATTTGTGTGTACTACAAAATTGTTTACTTTTATATTCATTTTCTTAATTATGTGAAATTCCTGGCGCATTGTTAAAAATAATGGATTAAGACCTATATGAAGTTTTGGATCCCTTTCTATGTTACGTAGGGGATCAATATTCATAACCGCATCATTACTGAAATAAACGGAAAAATATAACTTTAATGTAAACAGAGGTAATAAGATTTACATTCTGTAAATGATTTTATCCATTTCATTAGATTGATTCATTTTGAAGACTTATATTTTTCAAATTGACACCTGCAAAAAATTTTAAAACATTGCAATTGTTTTTCACTTTTTAAAGTATTTAAAATTGAAAATTTATAGTACGTAACTTAAGAAGTGGTAGATTTATATTGTTACACATCTCGACGCTGTTGCTTATGAGAGAACACATTAAATAAGTAATTATGTTTAACAAAAAATGTATACATGTAATATGTATATTTATTGGCTAATGACTGAAATCATTTAATACATTTAATGTATGTATCTAAACATAAAAAATTCAATACATTTCATGATGATAACAATTGTTTAAACAATATAAATTACATCTAAAGATCACCTTTTAAAAGTATAGGAATGAACCATGTAGCACAGCATTTTCATTAATCTCCATGTGGATGGGAATTCGCTTGTAAATCTTTAGTTGGACTGCTTCGTTTAGTCTCTTCCTTAATTTCTTTTGTGGACCATAGATTCCATAGTTTTAGAAATATGGGTTGTAAGTATCGATGGAAAATGAATAAAAGCAAGGGGATTATAAAACACGGAATACAGCCAGCCATTGAATTGTTACAGATAAACCTACAAAAAAACAAATCATCATAGTATAACCTCAAAATAATTTGCACATTATAATTTTCCAGGATTTTAAGAAAAACATTCAATATGATTGAAATATTAAATATTTAACTTGTATTTAAAAGAATTTGACATACTTACGATAAATTTCGAAAATTTTATAAACAGGACATCCAATTTTAAAAAAGACAGTTTTATTAATGTTGGCAACATGTAGATATCGATTAATGTTGTTAATGTGCTTGAGATTTGTTTATAAATTTTTGAATGACTTCGTTCTGAATTAAAATTAATGGAAAATACCTTTTTGTTTGTCACATCAAAAGATAAACTCGTTCCTGTACAAGAAAGTGCGTTTATCACACCAAAAAGTGTAATTACATTCGAACAAAAATACCTAATTTGGAAAATATCATAATGATAGGTTAAGGCTTGTAGTTTTTCATACTTTTTAAGTACTTTTTTAAACAAGTTAGTGTAATGGAATAAACAATAAGTACAAGGGAACGTTTATTTACACCTGTAGAGATAAAATGAAATCGTAAAACATGTCTATACGTATACAACTAGAAATTGGCCACGAAGCTTCAATTCGCACCAAGCGTACACCGGAAGGTTTTACTCATGATTGGGAAGTTTTTGTGAAAGGTTCTGATGGTGCAGACATTCATTATTTTGTCGAGAAGGTCGTCTTTTACTTACATGAGACATTTCCCAAACCTAAGCGAGGTAATTTATTGGATAAACATTGTATATTTTTTAATTATTTTATTTTCAGTTATAAAAGAACCACCATATTCAGTGAAGGAATCTGGTTATGCTGGATTTAACTTACCCATAGAAATATATTTACGTAATAAAGATGAACCAAAAAAGATTCGTTTTAATTATGATCTCAATTTGCAACCAAGTGGACCAGCAATCAGCAATCTACAAAAGGAAAAATATGTTTTCAACAGTCCATCAGAAGAATTCAGGCAGAAATTGCTGAAAGGAGGGGGAGCGGTAATATTATCACATTATCACGTTATCACATTACTAATTAAATTTATGACTTTTAGTTGTCGTTAAATTCTCAGGATCTAAGTCGTGAAATCAGACCTATGTCTGATGATAAGACACAGTTAATAAGTAAACCAAAGTTAGGAGGGATTGATGTAAATAAGAAACATAAAATAAAAATGGAGGAACCACGCATCTCTAACAGTTTTCAAGAATTATTTGGTCCTCCTATTACAAAAACAACAAAAGTTTCTCCTGATCCCAAGAATGTTTCCAAAGATATGAATAAAAATAGTTCTTTGAAGTCAGAAAAAGGTGAACTTTAATTACATTTCAATTTATCCTTAACATGTGAATTGACTAATTTTACATTGCCAGTAGTTAACGTTGCAAAGTTTTTCCTATTAATTTTTTGTAGACAGCTTGAAATTTAAATGGAAAAATAGTGTTAATTATAACTTTAATTTTAAATAAAGGAACACAATACAGTTTTTTCCAAAAATTTCTTTTTTCGTGAATTAATTACAAAATTATAGGAGTAACTTTTTTGGTTCTGCCTAGGTTACACTGTGTTGCAAAAGGTTAAACTAAATTTTCCAAGTTAAAAATTGTTTAAAAATCTTGAATACTAATTGTACAAATATCTATACAGAATCTTCCTAAACATCCCTGAAAGATTTTAAGGCGTAATTTCAGGGCTTATTCTGAGACAAAAAGTTTATATAACCATAATATGTCCAAAACGGTTAGTTTTTGAAATACAGTGTTTAGTATTTCAAACAAATAAGTTTTTCCAAACAATTTCAAAATAATTTTATAACATTATGGTGTTTTAATGTTTCACTATTCTAGCGACGCCAGTTTTGTAGATATGAATACTGAGGTTACAATTTTGCTAGAACAGTTCATATTCCTCGCCACTTCAATTTTTTCTTGAGAATACAGTAGAACTCCTCTAATCTGTCACCTTCGGGACTGGGGGTATGGTCGGAACGCAAAAAAGGTCGGATTATCAGAAAAAAGTCAAAACATATACTGTAACGAGAACAGAAGAACACTCTCGTAAAACCAACGAACAGTAAGCACTAAAAACTGCACAGTTCAGTACAAAAAACACGCTACGACAGAAACGATGTAAGAGATGACGGAAAATTTTAAACAATGGCGCGGGGCGCGCGACGGGCGGTGAGTCACTGACGAGTCGGGACAAGTTTCTCGACTCCGATCACGGTCGGATTAACCGGAGCGACGGACTAGCCGAGGGCGGACTAGAGGGGTTCTACTGTATTCAATAAATTTTGGACAAAATTTTTCTTTTACATTTTTGTCTTATTGACAGTTAAACAATTCATGACAGAAAAACCTACTTTGTTTTAAACCTTTACAAATGTCTTCCAATAAGCCAGGAAATCACCTGTTAAAATTTTTCGGGGATGTTTAGGACCACCTTTATACAGTATGTTCTATAATACGTGTAAAAAATTGAAATCTTATGCAAAATCACATTTTAAAATAAAATGAAAGAATTTTCTTTTTAAATTTTGCTTCGTGTCCGAGTTATCTGAGTTTAAAAATTTTGATAACCATTTTGATATTTCATTAAAAAAATGGTCATACACAGAACGACAGAAATTTGCTGAGAATCACAGAGGTGGTCCACTTGTGCAACAAACATCATGTTGACGAAGAATCAATAGTTGACTGTGCGATGAATGAACCAGGCATTATCTTAAACGAATTTCTACTCGTTTAGGATTCCCACTGAACTTTGCCTGAGAACGTTGCACGACGGGTTGCACCCCGTACCAGATTGACTAAATGTTATCGCATATTTGTATTTAATAGAACATGACATAGAACGATTATTAGAAGACTAAGGTACCAGCATGATGGTGGCCCGCACACGTTGATAAAAATGTGATTGCTTGGTCAAATTAAAATTTCAATGCTAGATGGACTGGTCAACGTGATCCAATTGAATGGCTGTGAAAGTCTCAGGATTTTATTAATCCATTGGATTTTTATCTATGAGAGCATCTGCAGCAGTTGTTATATGCTATTCAGGATATCTACAACAGGCAGATATTTGAAGAAGTGTACAACTCTTTGATAGTCCCATGTCAAATATGTATCCGTTAACATTTTGAGAAAAATATATAAAGATTAATTGCTTTTGTTTGTTATGTTATTATCAGTCTCAACATGAAGCAAAATTTAAAAAAGAACGTTTTTTCATTCATATGTGTTATATTTCTGTAATTTTGATTTTGCAGGTTTAGAAAAAGATAAATCAAAAAACAAACACAGTCCTTACAAAGATAAGGATCGAGAAAGGGATAAACTGAAGTCTGATATCGAAAAGAGAAACAAAGAAGAAAAGCGAAGTAAAGAAAGGAGTAAGGAAAGAGATCATATTAAAGATAAAGGTTTTAAAAGGGAAAAATCACCAAGGCCCAGAAGCTCCACACCTAAAAGTTCGCCCAAAAGGTCAGCCAGTCCAAAGAGACTACCAAGTCCTCCCATAAAACACAAAGATGATAAAAGGTTTGATTTAAACAAAGATAAAAAAATTATGGATGAAAAAGGGGATAAGAAAAGTAAAAAAGAAAAGCGTGACAAAGACCGTAAAGACATTAAACACAAAGAAATTCAGAAAATAAATGAACAAAAGGAAAATAAAACGTGCATAAAAGATATGAAAACAATTCCTAAAGAACCTACTAAAGATAAAGAGCATAGTCCTACGTCACTGAAGGGTGAGAAAAAGGATAAAAAGGAAATTAAAGACCTAACTAAACTTCCAAAGGAACCTGACAGTATTTCTGAGAAGAGTGACAAAAGAAACGACAAAAGCGAGGAGAAACAGAAACACAGGCACAAAAAGAAAGATAAGGAAAAAAAGGATAAAAAGGAGGACAAAGATAAAATGTATAAGATTGAAAAGAAAATAGAAAAGCCAATTAAGTATGGTGAAAAAGACACTCAGCGAGAAAATGACAAAAGTAGTTTGTTTGGCAGTCCCAAACATGATTCACCTCCCCTTTCTCTTGCCCCTGCTGTTGAAACTCGACCGAAAGATAAACCATCAAAACCTCTTAATATAATAATGGTAGATTGTTACGAAGATTCTTCAGGTAGTTCCCTAACTAGTCCAGATGATATGATGCAGGAATCTGGAGACAAACTTGAAGGTAGGAAAGAATCTTTATTTGAACCAAAGAAACCAAAGCTATTAAAATTAGATTCTGAAAAGGTGAAACTGAAACGTGAAAAGACAAAGAAAAATAAAGATAAAAAAAGTGATAAAGAGACGGAAAAGAGAAAGAAGCGCAAGTCAGATTCGAAAAAGGATGATGAACCGATGGAAAAAAGGTCAAAAGATGAAACAAACTCAGCTCTAAAAGAGGTTGAGTTGGAACAGAATTCTGCAAATAAGGAAATTGATAAAGAAAATCAAGAAAATCCTGAAGAATATATGAAAATATTAAGAGATTTACAGCAGAAAATTATGTCGATTCAGGATAATGCTGAATTACAAAAAGTTGTGCAACTCATTGCTGAAACAGGAAGATTTGAAGTCTCTGCACGTACTTTTGATTTTGATTTGTGTTTATTAGACAGATCAACAGTAAGGCAACTTCAGGCTTTCTTCGAACATCCTTAACAAACTTATTTGTTGAAGTGTATTTGTATTTCGTGAAGCTATTTAAAGCGATGGTATGAACTTTTGTTTTTTTGATTTAGGAAAACTGTTTTTAAGTTTTGACTAATATTTTATTTGCACATGGAATCAATGGCAGAAAGTAGTAGTAAAATTGATGTGGGGAGATGATTTTTAGTTGTTGTTTAATATAAATTGCTGATTGCAGAAGCGATAAAAGTCTTTTTTTTATCTATTTTAATATTTAAACATAAATCAGCAGTTGAAGCAGTCCTGCATTATTTAGGCAGTGCACTATTGATCAAAATTACTGCAATGTTTGTAGAGAAAACCTATTTCATTAAATATTTCAGAACGCCAAAAAATTTGGGTTATTGATTCTTTTTTAAGTTTTCTGAAAAGAACAGACTTGTATCGTTTCCACAATCTCAGCAATTCATCATTGTACCTGTAAAATATTTGAAAGTTTTATTATTCCGTCATGTTTATGTATCACAAAAATGTATTTACAAAATCTTCATGCTGTCTTATTAGCCTCTTTTATAGTCATCTTCCATCGTAGTGTTAATTACTGCAGTGATTAAAACTTACTATAAATTATCTAAATTGCCAATTTGATCTCCTGATATCCATTTCGTTTAAAAAGTTAAGTTGTAATGTTTCTTGTTATATATTTTTTTTCCAAAGGCATCTTTCCGTAAATTTGCCCTGGTAGATTGTAGCTAAAAAATTTAAAATTGGTTTGAACATGAATTAGTTGTTTTTGTAGATCTCAGAGACTGAAATTATATCATTTTTAAAATGAAATCATCGGTTAACAATGACAAGTAGTATATTGGTCGATTCAATCAAAAGTATTTTTTATTTAATTATGGATATAAATGAATTGTAAATTGACTTAAGTGTACAAATTATTTAATTAATCGTAAGTAATTGCTACTTACAGGATGTGTGTGACTGTACATATTTCATATAAGATTAAGTAATCTTTAAACAATTAAGAACTTTGTATGTACAGTCTGTTAATCTTTGATTATAACAAAAAATTAATTTATTATATTATACAATTTGTTTTGAAATGTGTTTATGAATATCACAAACAAAAATGTTGTCTAAGTTTAAATATATACCTACTTATTAAATTATTGTAGTTTTTTCTCTTTTTTGTTGGCATAAACATATTGTTTGATGACGATGTAATCTCATTATAAGTTTCCCATTGCTGCTCGTAATTATAATTAAATATGTTCTTCCACTACTAGTCATAGCATATCATTTTGATGTACAATCATAAAGACATTTTTAACACCGATGAGCCCAGACTTTTTCACAAACTGGCCCCGGATAGAATATTGTAATTCATAGGAGAAAGCTGTGTTAGTTGGAAGACGTGTAAAAAGAGAATTACGGTTTTGGTAGCTGCAAACATGTCGTTTCTTTTATAGTTAACCTCGGATATTGTAATGACCCAAACTTGCCGCCGAAATAATTTAAATATTCGAAATATCCCGAACGCTCGAAAAATAAACCGCGAAATTCAAATTGGCCAACAAAATTGTGATCGTCTAGAATGTCGGTAGGACTCCTCGTTGCGTTTACACAATGCGGCAAGCGTTCTGAATGCAACGGTGAGACTTTTAGGGGAAGGGGTGTCTTCAATAAAACAATATCATAGTGGAGGATGCCTTTTTAATTAAATCAAAATAGTAAGAGCGGAGAGCTCATGCAATAAACTGGAATCGGTGAAACCTCCCCAAACCGATTCCTCAGGCATGTAAAAAAAAAACAAAAGCATACACAAACAAAGAAAGCAATTAATACCACCGACATACACAACATAAGAAATCGTCCCTTTTTATAAATAAACAACATACAAAATAAAAACATAAACGAGATGTGGTATGTGATAAAAAAAACACATGTTAAATAATTAGGTTGTAATGTCGAATCATCTGAAACATATCGGAGATCACACCGAAGACCTGGATAAATTTTGATTGGCAAGGCAGTACGAATGATGGACATGATTTCATCATTATTATCACTTGAAGCATGAAATAACAAGAACTATTTGTTATGATAAATTAACCGGGCTACGAACTGTTGCCTTTCCAGGCCCACGATCCAGCACTACAGTGCGCCGTAGAGGGCGGTCCGTAACTCTGCCTTAATGCCTTTTTCGAACGGAGGAGAGAACGGCACAGCAATTAGACACACATAAAAACAACAATCTCGGCCTATAAATGATGTCCCGCCTGTTATTGGCTAGGTTCCCCACCACCGAGTACAAAACAACAACAATTATAAATAGCACATACATAGCATAATAGACAAACAAAACCTTTCGATCATACTCACAACCGAGGAAATGGAACACAAATTCCAGCTCGCCGCCACTGGTAAGAGCTGCAACCAGTTCCCGGGGGTGATAACTAAATGTCCACATTACGCGCAGATGGTAATTTAAATTAATAAAAGGACGATTTCTCATGTTTACAATTAGAACATACAATATCTAACCAAGGAACACACATGCGACGAACCGGCCTATAATTACGTTCGACCGGTCGTTCCCAACGAGGTCTTCGTGTAGAATTGGGCGCCTCCGCATAACCCTTTAAACCTTGCGTCGGTCCAAATCTGGCTTAAGCGCTCCCGAGTGCGCGCTTAAGTAACGGGCCCTCCCGATACTCCGGCACTGGAAGGCACGCCCTAACGGAGCGGCTACATGACGCCACGCGGAGATTTTGACCCTTAACGACACGTAAACCGCGTCCCCTTTACAAACAACGGAAAAACCCCGCGTTTCTTCGCCCCCGCGATAAAAAAACGCATGCTAACCCTTGCCGTTCCCGTACTTAACCAAAACTAACGCGCGATTAGGCCGATTCGTTATCTAACTACAGTTTCATACTACTAAACCTAACATGCTAACTAACCTACCCCACGCGCTGTAGCCGTCAACAAAAACTACCAGATACGATACCCGGATTAAGAGATCCTGCACAAATTGCTCCACTAATTAAAAACCCACCCCCAAAACAACAAGACACTTTAAAATAAAATTAAAACAACCACTTTTTCTCGAAGCGTCTTCTTCGGTTCAGCGCCCGCTAGCTTCTCTCCCACAATCCCTCGCGGCTCCCTTAAACCGGTCCCGCCCTCTACTCTACTCAACTTGGCTTAAGACTCTCCGCCACTTAACTCGGTGCGTGTGTCGGGTTGCCGACGGTGCAGGCGTAAATTAGAATTTTTAAATTCAGTTCACTACAATATAGTGATTAAATTTCAATGCATTTTCCAAGTTTACTATATCCGGATATCACTGTATTTGCAAATAATTATCCTGCCAAGGAAACAAAGGTCATAAAATAATGTGGTTCACTTTTATTAAGAAATTGTAAAATGATATGAGACAACATATGGAGGAGAGTATGATGTTTCATTCATCTCTCATCAATAATATAAGCAACATCGAAATTGAATTGTTAGTTTTTACAATTTTTAGTTTTAGTTGCATGAAAGTAAACACAATATTGTTAAGGTGGGGGACGCTCAATGTTAATTCTCCATAAGAAGAATTCGATAATTATCTGACACATTTCTTGAGACAATGGTTTGAAACTTTTCGTACAGATCAGTTAAACTATATTTTAGTAGAAGGGGGTATTAAGAACAAAGACATATGTATGGAAACATCATTAAAAAAAATAAATAGTGACTGCGAAATTATCGTCATTATGTTCTAATTTATTTTAGACCTGAGATTGTGTTTTCTGCAATCTAAGTCATTTGTTCTAGTAGATAATCATTATTGAATGAAAGTGGTAAAAAAAACTTTAAAAAAAATGCTGTAATTAATGAGAAAAATACAATAAGTCAAAAATCCATAAGCCGCTCAAGTTTTGTCGGTAATTTTATGACGATTCCGATAATTTTGCTATAACCGTAGTTAAGCCACCATCGAATAGAGGACCCACACAAAAATTTTTCAAGGTTCAATGAAATTAGATGCAACCATTTCCACCACGGGAGAAACTATTTCTTATCTGCCGTCGCGATAAGGCACGACACGAATTATATCACGGGCCAGTATTCTGTAAAGTTTTATTTATTGCAATAAAACTGCAACAATTGCTGTTTGTTATTGTTATTATATGTATAATGAAATACCAAATTAAGAATAAAATTTAAATAAACAAAACATTTCCGTGGTTAAAAATTCTTTTGTTTTACTGAACCAAGCTTTCTTTGGCATAAAACAATTTATACAAAACCGCCGGCGATATTTCATCTTTAGTTATAATTGATCACATTCAATTTGCTTGTGATGTTTATTATTTGATAATAAAACAGCATGGCATAATTAAACCCACATATTTTCTGCATCGTTGCCCGCTATCGGTGTTTCTAGGAAGAAAATGTTTATGAAACAAATAATATTCGACTGCACGTTCGATGCCGATGATTTTGATAAATTGGCTAAAGTGTTTTATGCTTTGGTCGGTACAGACCATTATCAAAGTCACTTTGCACTGTTATTAGTATTTTGTAATTGTTTTTGTTAATTGAGGGTGTGCGTGTTTAAAATACTTTCTTGAAGTTAGTGAATTTTTTTGTTTGTAAGTGTAAGTGATTTATCGGCTTGGTGAGACTGTTGCAATGGGAAAATCATCAGAAAAATTGAAGGGCTCTATGCAAGAAGTACCTAAGTCACTTTTCATATTCTGTGATATTTGAGATTTGATGTTTCAATGTGACCAGTAAATCACATTGCTTTGACCTTGAATAATCTTTTTTTACTAAAGTAAGGTTTCTTTAGTGAAAAAAAATTAGTCAAAATCAAAACAATGTGATTTCTAGATCAAACCGAAATATAAATCTGAAATATCACAGAATATGAAAAGTGACTTAGATACTTCTTACATAGAGCCCTTCAATTAGAAAATTCAAATTTTTTCGAAAACTTAAACATGAATGACTATTAATGTAGACAATTTATTAGTTACAACAGAATATTTGGGTATTTGTGGTAGACAAAAGTAGCCAATAAGGAATGAGGATGAGCCGGAAGCACCAACATTACAGATTTTATTTACACAGGAAGCTGTGAGAAGTATTAACAACATTCGTTATTTTTTACAGTTTTATGGTGCGCCGAACTCAATTGAAAATCTTAGTGACGTTGAAACGTGTGTGGACAATTTATACTTCAGTCGAAAATAAAAAAAATTCAAATAAAATTACTTGTTGCGTTTCAGTTAAGTTTAGTCCTTATATACTTAATAGTTTTATAAATATGCATATTTAAATTAGATAATGAAGGTCTCATAAAACACTCTTGCATTTATTCGTTCAATAACGCTTATAACGAACTTCGGATATGACGAACCGATTTTGACGGTTCCTTGAGGTTCGTTATAACCGGATTCTACTGTAGTTCTTATACATACTTTATGAATAAAAATGTTTTAAACAAATTTTCATCACCTTTAAAAATCATTTTTAATTTCGTAAATTTTTGTTGGTGAAATAAAAAAATTTGTAATCGCGTGTTTGTTAACAAGAAACATTATATTTATATTCGAAGCATTTTTTTCTAATTCTGTAAAGTTTAATGAAAAGGTATGCCACTGTTTTTATTAGTTCTGCAAAAAACTGTTTCAACCCATTGGTGCATGAAGTTAAAATATTTGAATTTCGTAATTTTTTGCTTTCAGATTATCTCTATTATTAGATTATTATCATAAAATATGACCGCCCCTTTACGAAATAAGTTGGATACAAATTTATTAAATTCGAAAATTAATTCCCCGTTCAACGAAATCATTTAATCTTACGTCAATAAAATGCAATTAAAATGTTCATTCATCTTATTAATTGACACACAAGTCTAAATTTTACTTTCCCTTAAAATAAAAATCAAATGATTAATTTTCAATAGTAGCCACTTTTGAAAAATCCGGCGATACAAATAAATAATAAAAAATATATTTAAATAACTTTATTAGAAAACATACGTTAAGTTAATATCTCTTAATAAATAATATCTTAATATCTCTTATAAAGACAAATATTTGTTCGCTATCGAAATGCATTAAATACTAAAACACTAAACATTTATTAGTAAATAACATGTTTTAAAAAACAAACGACTTTGAAACGAACAAAAATTGAACATCTACTTCAACTTAAATAACTGAATTAAAAAAGAGACATCACTATCTTAGACACTTTCAGAACACTATCAAACTGAAAATATTTGACGCCAATATTTGCCAAAAATTAATTTATTGTAAAAGACCAATGTCGTTGCTCTAAAAAACGCTAAATAAACACTTTGTAACCCATCAGTTCAAAATCAACTATCGATATTATTTTAGCTTGATTTAGGGCCGGTATTTCATTCTCCGAAAAGATAGTTATCTTTGAAATTAGTGAGTCAGCAATTGTTGCAGCAACGATTGTTATTAACCATCGGGTAAATCTAGCGACACATTGAAATATCTGCACTTAATGGCATTTGAATAATATTGTGAATACTTTCATGGTAATTTGATATGGATGACTCATAAATCGATTGAAGAAAGGATGAACTGAAATTTTTATAAAGACATTTGAAGGGTCTGCTGCAAAAAGGAGGTAGCTCCAATTTTTCCAGTTGTTGGGAAACCAAAAAAAAAGTTTAATAAATCAAATTTTAAGTTAGATATGTAAAAATATTGTTGTTGCTTACTTTCAATTATGGTGTTTACATATTAGAACAGTATTTTCATTCAAAAAATATCATCCAGGTGACGGTACGTGGATGATTCTTGGAGCTACCTCCCAACAGCGATAGAATGGAGCTACCTCCTTTTTGCAGCAGACCCTTCATTTGTGATTATTTCATCTGATTAAAAAAAATGAAATATTTTTTGTATTTTTATTCTGTGAAGTAGCACAAATTATTGGACTATACGTACTTAAGCAATAAAACCACACGTGATTCTATACCATTAAGTACTGTTTTAGTAATGGCCAGTTCCATAATCAATTTAAAGTAACTTTTAAGTTAAAGTCATCTAATTAATATGCTAACTGATTGTAGTAACAATACTTTACAGCCACCTTTAGTTAAAGGACCATTATAAATTCGATTATGGAACCAAGTGTTATTGTTGTAACAATACTTAAAGCCTCCATTAGTTAAAGGACCATTTGGCGTTCACTTACGAAACCGGCCCCAATAACGGTCAATGCTCTTTGTTGGTCATAAATACGGATCCCCAAAAAAATTTCTCATTCTGCAATGAACTAATATTAAATTAAAAAAGTACTTTGGTCAACTTGAAGGCTAATAGCAAAATAGTACTACTAATTTATATACTAAATATGTGATAGGAGGTGCTTCCTAAAAAGACGTCGCAAGCTCTGACTTTGTTATGTATTGTCCGAGAAGTGTTAATTTTGATTTTTTTATTATCAAATTAAGTTGGGTTTCCACTATAAGCAATTCAGAACACATTGGGTTATTTTCATTTATTTATCATTCAAATTTCTTTCTAAGACTTTCCTGCTTTAACGCCAATAAAACCATTACTTTTTCGGTCAATGGTCTTTGTCGGTCATAAATGAGGATTGTAATACATACCCAAAAAAAAGGTATTCGATTTTGCACAAATGTTTAACACAAATCCTTAGTTTAAACCAACCAGTGTGTCTTACAGTATTCACAGAGATCACATCAGATCTGAGGTTTTAACTAAAAAAGTGTTTGTCATCTTGTAAAATTAAATATGCCCCGATTGCAAGAACAACGCGAATCTTCCTTAGAAACGATAAAATAAGTGAAAGAAACTGCGTTGCTGACATTTAAAGCGTTACATTCTGATTGTAATCGGAGAATATTTTTTTTTAACAATCACACCAATCTATAAATTATCCTACCTTTAATTACAGGTAACAGGTGCAATAACAAATTCTGCGTCGGTTATCCACCATCATCTTTACAGCTAACCAAAATATTTTTTTCTAATTATTTGTATTATTTATAATTCGACAATTACCGAAAATTGAATACCTATAAGTTGCAAAATAAAAATAATAAAAAATATCTACGTTTTTTTTTAAATAAGATGAAATAATGAAAATTGTCCATTTATAAAAATTTCAGTTTTCTCTATAAGAATAATTGTCGTTTCTGCAATAGATTTATCACGTCATCTATATCAATTCAAAATGAAAATATTCACCTACCTACCTATAGACAGCTCTCAATTTTCGTGATAACTGGTGTGAAAGACAAAATCTGCATTTCAAAGTTTCACAAACTTGAGCTTTTTTGACGGTTACAATTAGAGTAGTACATATTACTTCCTTCAAAAATTTGTAAATAATGCCCGTCAGTTGAAAAAAAATGATTGAGCAATCATAGTGAGTAGATAGTGAATTTATTGTTCATTTGTTTGGGGTGCGACTGTCTATTTCATTGTTGCTTTTTTGATAAAAAAAAATCATTTGCTGGCCAATTTGTTATTCTGTATATTATGTAGAAAAATGTAAAATGGTAATCTGTATACGGTTATTTTAAAAATTATTACCGATTAAATGTTGTCCATAAATCTGTCTTATGGAAGAGTGTATGTTGTCTGCTGGTTTAAGAATTTTGTCAGCATACTTCTCTAATTTATCATCGTAATTTGCAATGCTTATTAATTTCCTGTCAAATGGAGACAAAACTTGCAAATTAATGACAAACTTTGGTATCAGCAATCATTCCTAACAATTTATTAAAATGATTGTTTGCAAACTTATTAAGCACATTTTAGCTTTATATTGTATCTATGTCTTTGATTTTCAAGCAGTAAGCGTATAGTGAAACCTACTATTCGCTTGCCTCGCTACTGCTGCTCCTCGATATTTGTCTAACTTCAATTTTTTTTTACACCTCTATGCAGAATGTTAACAATTAAGTGTAGTTACATTTCATTTATTTTATGTAGGTATTTATCGAATTTAATATTTTTATATTTGGTTGTATGCATTAAGTATTATTAAAAATATTTAAATGAGTAACTGCTTGGAACGGATGAATCCATTTCTGGAACAAATTATGTTCAAATAATGGAGTTCCACTGTATGCAATTTGTACTGTTAGTTTTCCAATTATTACTAAGAAAACAATATTAAGAATTATTTATTTTATGCCAAGATCCATGGAATGCATCCAGTGTAAAACAAGGAATCCCAGTATTTTGAAGTTCTACAATTTAATGTACTGTTGTAGCTTTTTATTATTCACATAATCTGTTACCGTTATAAAATGAAATGGAACATGATATAAGAAAAATTTGGTAAAAAATATGCTAGTTAATATTTTGAAAGTGGAGGGCTAGCTATACTTACATTATACCAATATTTTAATATTAACAATTAAACTATATGTATATAATAATATATTTTCAGCATTTGAGTAAATTCACTAATTTGATGACTAATTTATCAGACAAAAATGATGACTTGAAAACTGCAGTTACAGAGATTAATCTTGAAGACGGCAACCAATTCTACTTTTTCTGTATTAAAATAAAAAATATTTGTAAATAAAATTATTCTTTCAATCATTCTGTAAAACTATGAAATGTAAAGACAACAAAACAACTATTTATTACGTTTGATCAATAATTTAAAATTTACAACAGTTTTGTGGGTTTAAAATTTGAATTGATTCAAATAATTTTAATTTGAATTTTCTACATGTTAAAGCTCACTTTTAATTGACTATGACGAATTGTTTTATAGTACAATGAGCACCATAAATTTTATCACTGTCAGAATTATTCTAACATCTGAATCACTTAGGCCCGATTGCGAAAAGGAAGCTAACAGTTCTGTTAAGTTACCATTACTAATTGACCTTTCCAATGGTAAAGTAAACTTAACAACAGTGTTGGCTAACATCATGTTAACTTCTTTTTCTACCAGCCCTTAGGGTCTATTGCACTACTGTTAAGTCTGCGTTACTATAGAGATGCTCAAGATTAGTGAAACATGTGTCCCTATGCTAAAGTCAAATTAACAGAGCTTTTAGCTGACATCTGTGAACTTTCCTTTCTGTGGCTGGTCTTTAGAACTGCAAGGTAGTAATAAACATTTGTTATCAAATTACCTTTGCAATGAGCAAAATGATAAACCAATTATTTGATATTTAACATTGAGGTTACGCAATTTAATTCATCAGTTTTCTAAAGCATTATTCATTCCAAAGTTAACGTCATAACAGATGTTAATGACCACCTTGTATAACCATCTACATCATCACTAAACAAATTTGAATTAGCCATTGTTCAAAACTAAACTATTAATTAATATTTTCTTCCCATGGTCTCGGACCTCTCACTTGGCTCCAATTGTCAATGTCTAATTGTTTTATCTTATCATATTCCGATTCTAAAGTGATTTCTCCTGGCTTTTTCATTTCTACTCCAAGTTTTTCTAATTCTTTAGGATCTACTGCCGGTTCTTGCCTAAATGTGTATCTGGAAAGAGGATTTAAATTACCTTAAAATTTAAAATGGGCATTTTACTTTAATTGCGTAAATTTTTCTAATCCAAATGAGCCACCAACAACTAGAATTAAAAATGGTACACCGTATTTCACAGATTTTTTTCGGAAAAAAATATTTAACTTATGAAGCAAGATACTCATGGCTAGTTAGGTTATGTTCCTATCGTTACGCAGCCCAAATAGAAATGATATCCTTGTCTCTGAGTTTCCCTCTCTCTCTTTCTGGGATATTTTAGTTACAGTGAATTCTCGATAAGTCGTACCAAAAGAAGCCAGTATGTTTGAATTACGAAAAGTTCGTCTTACTGAGGGGACATAAAGTAAAGGGTCATGTGTTAGTTTTAAATTTTCAATTAAAAAGAAAATAAACAAGTGTACCTTCCAAAAATCATCTGTAAAAATATTTGCAATTTTAATATTAATCGAACACCCAAAAAATACTTAGAATTTTATACACGTACTATATACATAAGCACCATTTCTAATAAAACGTGAGAATAGTAGTCGGTGTCTTGACCTGTCGACCATACCATAAAACTTTTACTCCCGACATTATACAGTCTGTCTGTCTTATAATAAAAGTAGTTACATGCAAACAAAGGAAGATGTAGAAATAATATTTTTATTTTTGAATTTAATGTGCAGTAGAACTCCTCTATAACGAGTCCCGGTTATAATAAAAAATCGGCTGTAACGAGTAAATCGTCTGGTTCCTTGCAGTTTTGTATACTACTCCTTGTAAATTTTCCCCATTATAGCGCATACGTTTCTGATATTGAGGGGGATATAACGAGATTTTGTTTCGTCCCAAATCGGCAATAGCGAGAAATTTAGAACATAGATCGGATATTACGAGAGTTCCAGGAAGAAATAAAGACACGTGTGGGTCTCCATAACTAGAATTATATTCGAAATGTATTTTGCAATATCTATGATTGGCTGCCAGCACACTGCAGTTTGCTGGCAGCCAGCCAATCATAGATCTAGTTAACGCTGTTAACTGACAACGCTCTTTCGTTTCTGCAACTGTCCCTTAATGTATCATTTATTTAGATGTGACAATTTGCTTTGTCGGTATTATATTCTGTTCTAACTTCCATATACGTATTAATTTACTTTGATAAAAATTTTAATTTCCTTTAAAATATTTATTTTAAATGCTATAGACAGCAATATAATAAAATACTAACACAGTAACACTATTCATCAAATAAAATGTCCTTATAACTACTACAAAATGAAAGAAAAATGCATCATACAATTTTTTTATACAATATTTAAATTCCATAATTAAAACTCATCTGATAATATAAAAATCTCGTTCAAAAATAAACGGACATCAAACAAAATTTCATACAGAATTTGCATTTTTTCAAAGTTGAATTGGCATGATGAAAAAAATGCATTGCTGTAAAAATATTTGCTACTAAATAATTATACAACAAAACAGCAATATAGCGATAAAAAAATTGACAATTTCAAATGGTTCGATATGTTATAAAATTAGTGAAAGCAGTCAGAAAAAAATATTTACACATTCTTTTTATTTTCATCATCTTCCTCTTCATCAGCCCAATCATCCATTAATTTATTTACGGTATTCACAGATTTACCTCCAGACTGTTGAGAGTCCGTGTCTTCCCAATCATCCAAAATTGAAATTTTAGCTGAATGATTTGAATCCCGTGCAGTGCAAGCTGAAGTTTCCAAATCTTTATGATTTGAAGATGTCTGTGATGACTGTGAATTATCATCCTGTAATAATTGTGAATTATCATCTTGTAATTGAGAACTATCATCCTGTAATTGTGAATTTTCATCCTGTAATTGTGAATTTTCATCCTGTAATTGTGAATGATCACTTTGACTATCAGTTTGCAGTATTTCATCTGGAGCGTTCTCCACAATTTTTTCAACAGTTGCTTGATTTGTCTCACCTTTTGGTTCCGTTTCTTCTAATTTTTCTTCAGTTTCCAAATTTGCATTTTCATTTTCTTCCAAAACTTCTGTACACTCAGCTTGAAGAATATCACTTTCTTCCTCTGGCTTTTTTGACTCTTCTTGAACTAGTTTGGAACTTTCGTTGATAACCACAGCAGTATCAACTTGCATCAGTTCAGGCTCATTTTGCGCTTCTTGAGGAAGTGCAATATCTTCTTGAGGAAGTGCAACATCTTCTTGAGGAAGTGCAATATCTTCTTGAGAAAGTGCCATATCTTCTTGAGATAGGGCCATATCTTCTTGAGACAGTGTCATATCTTCTTGAGAAGGCAAATCTTGAGGTGAATTCATATCCTGAGATGATACTAAATCCTCCTGAGAAATTATCTCTTGTTCTTTTGCTTCTTCAAGCTCAGGCTCTTCATGCGATTCATTTTGTGAATTTTCAGCAGTTACATGTTCTGAGTTTTCCGGAACTAAAGTTTCACCCTGTCCAAAGTCATCATCTTCGGTTTCCATTGGTTCTTCTGCATCTTTAAGTTGTTCCTTATCATTTGTAGCTTCTGCTTGAATTTCCACAGTGTCTTTAGTTTCCTCAGATTCAGAAACGGATCTTTCAGTATCTTCAGATTTACTGACTACTTCTGACTTTTCATTTTCAACTTTCAATTCACTATGGCTGTTAATTTCCCTTTGAATCATTTCGATTGATTCGATTGGCGCGCTACTATCTGAGTGGACCGCATTTCCTATTATTATCTGTTGCCCAGTTGATGTTGCAACTCCGTTTCCATTTCTCAACTCAAGCAAACCAGTTTGTTGGTTCAGTAATAAATTCCCTTGTGAAGTAATAAATTGGCCTTCTTGACCCTCAACTGGATGACTATATAATACAACAATATTTGAATTATCATTGCTAACAATTTCCGAATTCCCATCACCATAATCATGATCTGTCAAAACCATAACTAATTCATCTGTTGAGGCAATATCTGAATTGTTTAGCATTGTTTGTGTTATTACATTCTGTTCTGAAGTAATTACATCATTTATTTGTTGATTGGATACGAAATTCTGAGGATCCTCTAAATCAGGGAGAATAAATTCTGATTGGTTTCCAGTTAATTCTTCTTGCTCCTCATTTGAATGTAGAATGTATTGCTGATTATCATCCAAAACCACAATATCAACCAGTCCTAAACTGGTTGCAATTCCACTTGCTACGTTACTGAGAGCTTCAGCTTCTGAACTAGGTTCAAGGGCAATTGCTTGCTGGACAATTTGTGAATTTTCACCGTCACCACCTCCAATTTTAACATTTGAAAGAATTTTAATTTTTTGATCACTTTTCATATCTGCTTCAGTTGTTGAATATTCTACATTCTCCTCTTCTTCATCTTCTAATTCATCTTCATCGATGTCTTCAATTTCGTCAATACTAACGATACCATCCCGCCGTGCCTCATCACGATGCTGCATTTTTATATGTGAAAATAGATTGGCCCCAGTTTGATATCGTTTCGTACAATACTGGCAATCATAATTTGTTTTTCCTGGTTTTCCTGTATGACCTGTTATTTGCATATGGGATGTTAAAGAATGCCTGTTATTAAATGCCACTTTGCATTCAAGGCATTGAAGTTCGAATTTTGAATGGTTTAATTTATGTTTGATCAATAAAGTTTCTGTTAAGGCTATGTATGGGCACTGACTACATTTGGGAAATGAATATGCTGCAGGTGGTTTAATACCATGTTTGGTATACTGATGATACATCAGCAAATTATGTTTATTGCTCTTATGGCCACAATACTTACACATTCGTGAATCAAACTTTTCATTGTGAATATCAGTCATGTGTTTGCGATATAAATAATAGAGAACAAACTCTACAGGTTCACTAGGTGTACTACAACGCTGGCATTTCCAAACTGCATCTTCTTTATTTTTCACTATCGATTCGGTAGCGGCTGCTTTTGGAGACTTATAAGATTGTGGAGAGGTAACCTGAACTCGCATTTTTGAAGTAGTTTTAATAACTGGCTGTGGTTTACTACTATCAGCGAGCAAGGAGGTGCCTTTGGCTAAAATCTTTAGACGAATATTTTTATTTTTTTTAACTAAATGTGGATACTTTTTAAGAACTTCTGATATAATTTTGGTGTGATTTATATCTGTTTTACCAGTAGCCATTATATCAATTTGAGACTCTTTATTTTCATTAAAACAAACACGTTTGTGTTGTGTGCTCTGTATACGTTCAGTTTTTCGTTTTTGTCCCTGCTGATTTAAATCATCATTACTTTCTAAATCATTGTCTATTGAATCATCATCTTCTACTAAATCAGATCGAATTTTTTGCTCTTTTACATAATCCTTGACGTCCTCCATATCTACAGTTGAATTGTTGTAGTTTCCTGAACGTCTACTTATACTTGGTGAATGCTTAATCTCATCAAATGACGTACTAGGCCTTGGTTCATCTTCTTGTGTTAAAAGTGGTTTGCTGGTATAAGAAATATCATCAAAACTTGTTTCAAATAGTGTAAGAGTAGATAAATCATCTTCTGGCCATTCAAAACGAGTTGGTTTGGGAGTATTATCATAACTTCCAATTAATTCATTGTGTGCTGATCTTCTCTGTTCAGTAAAATAATGTTGAACATTTGGGCGTATTACTGGAACAGGAGCCTTTGTACGTTTCCAAACTGGCAACTTACGGCCTGGTAAAGTGGCTGGTAAATCAGGATCTGAAGTTTTTGCAATAATTTTTTTACCTTGCAAATTCCACGTGTGTGGTATTGGTGAATTTTTTTTGCTCGCTACTTTTGGAAGCGGTGCAATTGGCTGCTTTTGAGCATCTAAAAGTTTTGTCAATACAGTTATATTCATCAATTCTGCAGTTTTGTACAATTTATCAAAAATCGTCATTTGAAATTCCAGCATCCCTGTGTACATGAAGTTTACGATTGGAAGAACTACATCTGATTGAAGATCAGGTGGCATGATAAGAACGTCATCAATCATCTCACAAGTTTGTTCGAGAAAATGAAAATATTCTGTGCAAGCATTCATTACTAACCGATGTACTTTAAGTTGCACATTTCCTTCGAATTGTAATGTTAAATCACAGTAATCTGTTTTGTTGAAAAACATTTGCAATCTTTGAAGGAAAAATATTCCCCAGTTATCAACTCGTACTTGTTTGCCTCCATCAACCATTTTCACAAATTTTTATTACCAATATTTGAAGACGAGTTAACCTGTTTAACATAGAAAAATAAGTGTTAAAAACGTGCATAATTCTAGACTACATAGGAAACTAATTTATTTTAGGTTAAAATGTAAATCGTCAACTCCAATCAAAAGAAAAAAGACGAATGCCAAGCGAACTTGTAAATGGAGGATATGAATCCTGTGCAGTTATGTTGTAGTGGAAATATAAAAAACAACATTAATCAAATCGACTTTGCTTTATTTCTGAGGACATTAGATAATGAAGAATGCTCATTACAATTATTTTAATTCAAATTTACTGACCTTTTTCTAAAATGAAAATTTCAGCTCCATCTCTGCCGACGCACAAACATATTGAACATACGCTGTTACTTCAAATTCGTAGGTGGCGCATTATACGCTTTATTTCAGCGGCCAATATGAAAATTTTATGCATTTTAAACACACAAATGTCAATTGTACGCTTCATTGCAGACTTTTCTTGTATTTAATATGAAAAATAAGTGCCGACACATCTTTCATAATTTCATTTAATTGTTTTTGATTCGTATTAACTCGAAATATTTAATTATGCGCAATCTACACATGGAAAGTAGAGCCGCGGAGAGTCGCGCAACTTGGAAACGCAAATTCTAATACAGGCACTCCACCCTAAATTCAGCAAAAGCTCCATTTACATTTTATGATAACAACAACAGATGGCAATTTTTTAAAATTATTTGCGGGAACGTGGTATCTGCTCAAATTAACGATGAATTTAGCAGTTTTAGTAGCAAATATGAGCCTGTGCACGTCTACATATCGAGTAAGTTTTAAAAGAAGAAATGTTAATCTAGTTAAATCGGTTGGTAAATGGATTGTCAACGTTTCAATTTAATAAATTTAAAAGCTATTAATTATTAATATCTACAAATTTTACTCTTTTAAGGATATTTACAATTAACTAAGTAGTACTTAAATTTTTTTGTTTGCCATGCAATTCAGTCAAATAAATTATTAGAAAATACATTATGGGCCAAGTGAATGAAATTGATTTGCTGTACCAAAAGAAAAATTCAATATTGAATTTCTTTAAATACAATCAAACTTAATTTTACAAAAATCTGAAGAATTGAAATAAAACAACTTCGTTATATAGAAACTTCACTTTGTAAGAAGTTTAAAATTAATAAAAACGTGTTCAGGGTTTAGGTTTAAAACCATTTCTGAAAATGCAGTCCTACTTTTTATTAAAGTTATTTATTTAAATATAAAATGTACATTCAAGTATGTATAATAATGTATTATAAGATTCGGTTTGCAATATTTTGTTTATAACATTGTAAGCTGCACAATGGTGCCCCTGTTCGAGAACATGAATATTTTTTCAAATTTCCACAACCCATAGAACAATATTTTGGTGTTGGATATTGATTTAATTTTGCAGCTTTTAATGGTAGATCAGTCTCTTCAGGAAAACTGAGAGTGGTACTTGTCACACTCTGCCTGTATGTTATACAAGGAAGTGCACTTCTTGTTGATCTATGTGTTTTGGAACCTTTTGTGGCCTTTGATTCCTGTTTTTTCAACAACCTGTCCATGGTTTTTTTTTTATCTTTTTCCCTTTTTTCATCTGCTAATTGTTTTCGTTTCTGTGATTTAATTGCAGCTTTTTGAATAGCCTCTGCTGTCATAACTTTTTCCTGCAATACAAAAACTAAGATTGTTAAACTTAAGTAATGATTAGTTACCTGCCTTATATCCTGTAGGAAGGGACATTAATGTTGGAGCTGATGGGCTTCCATCAGTTCCACGATCGTACATTGCTCGTTGTCTTGCGGTCATTAACGCTGGATCTTTTGGTTTTATTTTTTTTAATTCATCATCAACATCTTCTAATTTCCCCGATTCTATAGCAGTTAACCAACGTTCTTCATCACTAGATGTGGCACTGTCCCTCTTTTTCCTTTTCTTATTACTGCTTGAAGTTGGTGTCACTTGTTTACTTGTAGAAGGTTTCATTTTGTTTGAAACTGGTATTTCTTCAACTATGATTAAATTTCCCGGATTCTCCTCATCCAATGACTGCTTCTTATGCTTTTTATGTTTGTGCTTTTTGTGCTTTTTAACTATTGGCGTTTCTGATGCACTTTTAACGTCTGAAACAAAAAAGGAATAATTTGTGTTATCATTTCAATTTTCATACTTACCCATTACTATAACTTTAAATTAAAAATTGGATTAAATTTGACGTTAATGACATTTAAACCTAACCAACAATATTTGTAACCACATAAGGAACCATTAACAAACAAAAAGCACTGATTTGATTGTTTGAGTTTATGAAGAAAATTTAATTACAAATATGCCACCAAAGCTGCTGAAATTCGCTGAAGGTAATTTTATTACACAGCTAACATTTTAACAATTGAAATTAATATTAATTTATAGGTGAAAAAGTGTTGTGCTTCCATGGGCCCTTAATTTATGAAGCAAAATGTTTGAAAGCATCTGTTATTAAAGACAAACAAGTTAAATATTTCATTCATTATGCTGGTTGGAACAAAAAGTATAATATTTAATTAGTAGCATCCCATTAGTACCAATTTTATTCCTATGCTTGTTGCAGTTGGGATGAATGGGTCCCAGAGAGTCGTGTATTAAAATATAATGAAGCGAATGTTCAAAGACAAAGAGAAGTTCAAAAAGCACACTCTACTCAACCGGCAAAAGCAAAGAAGGCCACTAAAAAGGTTAAAGTTGAAGCTTCTAAAGATACTGATTCTCGTGCTAGTACCCCAAATAATGAAACTCCAAAAGGTGTGAAACAAAAACAAGCAAATACACCCTCCAGCAGTCAAGATTCAAGCTCGGATGTACCAAAAAAAAAGAGGGGACGTCTGGATCCTTCAGTTGAATCAGAAGAACATTTCTTAAATAAAGTTGAAATTAAAGTCAAGATTCCTGATGAATTGAAGCCATGGCTTGTTGATGACTGGGATATAATTACAAGACAGCGTAAAGTTGCCAATTTACCTGCCAAGGTTTGTGTCGATGAAATACTTGATAATTATGTGACTTATAAAAAATCCATTAAATCAAATAATTCAAGCAAAGAATCTGCTACTAATGAAATCGTTAATGGTATTAAAGAGTACTTTAATGTTATGCTAGGCACTCAGCTTTTATATAAATTTGAGAGACCTCAATATGCTGAAATTTTGCAAGATCATTCTGAAACTCCAGTTTCTAAAATTTATGGAGGAATCCATTTATTGCGTTTGTTTGTTAAGTTAGGTGCCATGTTAGCATACACACCTTTAGATGAAAGGAGCATTCAATTATTACTACAAAATATACAAGATTTTCTCAAGTATTTAATAAAGAATAGTTCAAGTTATTTTAGTTTGCATGAATATTCAAATCCTCCACCTGAATACCACAGAAAAGCTCTGTGATATGAGGAGGAATTTGATTACAATTGCGATTGATGACTGGCAGTTTTATATTCCGTTTTAAAATTACATTTTTTACATTTTAAGTTTATTTGTATATTTAGAATTATCAAAATCTTGAATGTTTGTAATTTAAAATAAAGCAATGTCTTTTGTAGTTTAAAAAAATATAAATGAAAATTTCAAAGTTCTTGTTTAATATAACTATAGTAAACTTATCTAACAAACTTATTTATGTAGATCATGTGTAAATTCAAAAATTTTATATTATCTAAAGTTTTAAACATTGACAAAATATTTTTTAAAGTTATGTTCGCTATTGAACAGTAAAACTATATGGTAAAAAAAACTTTAAAAAACAATCTTTCGAAAATATTAAATTGTCATATGAACTACGTATTTGTACAAAATTTCCCATCGATTGGACGTGTCGAAGTGGGCCAAAATTAATTTTTAAGGGTTCTCACATCACTGACTAACATACAAGTGAAGTTAAATAAAAGCTTGTAAAAATATTGAAAATTTGACCCGATCTTTCTTCGTTCTTTCTTAGGAAAAAAAATCAACCATATTTTCTACCAAACTGAATGAGATTTTTAAAATCTGTTTTGTTTTGAGTTATAAACTGAACAAAAGAAAAAATTAATACTATTATATATTATATTCATCACACTCGTGTAGCCACAATATTGGCATTTGCACACTCAATTATAAGAAAACTTCAGTTCACATCTTTTTACTATACTGACCCATCCAAAAAATGTAAATGCTGATATATCATCTGTGGGGTTGATAGTTTCAGTTGAAAACGTTTAAATGCGACTTGTCTAGAAGATGCCATAAATTATTTTGTTCACTTTGATTGCAACTCTTTCATGCTGCCTGAAAAACCATAGATTATGCAAGTACTGATGACTTGCAGCTACAACCGAAAATGTCATGTAATTAGAATATTCTGATATTATAAATTTAGTCTATGTACATCCACTAGTTTTTAGAAGATTGCACCAAAGGTTGAAGGAAACTAGTAATCTGGAACCGACTTCAATGACAAATGGAGCAATTCAGAGATTTGAGATTGATTGTTCGAAATTATGTTCTTCAGATGGTTAGAAACGAAGCACTTGCAGAATTGAGCGACTTTTAGATATGTCATTCCACCATAGTTAAAGTACTATAAGATGAAACTTTACGAGCATATAAATTCATTATGAGAAGCTTATTGTGAACGGTTGCAAGATCAGCAAAATGTAAACAATTTCACGGACTGATGAGGTTTCATTTACAAGAGAGAGTATTTAATTGATGCAACAGACTACAGTCGAACCATAAAAACTCACATCTTCTAGTGCAGGAAAATTTCCAGTACAGATTTATTCTTTATAATCTTCTGAATGGAAAGAACTATTGTCATTTTCTAGAAAATACTTTGGGTGAATTTTTAGATGCCAATTGTTTGAATTTTAAAATGATCATATCTTAAAAATGGAAGTTAAGTTTTGGTATAGTTTTAGTTTTATGCATATTATATCGTAGTATACTTTTTGTTAGGTTGAAAAGATACACCTGTATAATCAATAAAAAAAATATATTAACTGTTTAATTAAAATGTTACTGAAAATATACAAATAATCTTACAATTACAAAAGCCTACTCTAATTGCTGAAATTTGATCCAATCATCTCTTGCATTTTGATCTGGCAAAACCCACCCTATAGGAATTTTTGATCCTTGATCATTGTTTTTGTGAACTAAAAATGTATCCCAACTTTTTCTGAAATCAACACAGTATTAAATTATTGCATCAGATTTAGTGTGAATCTCCTTTTAGTGATTTTTATGTCAATATTGATGTTTGCAATCGGGTTAATAAATGTTGCAAACATTTTTAACAGTAGTAAACTTAAAACTTTTTAGTCAATTGAATCACAAAATTAATTTTTCTGGGGAAAATTTTCATTGAAAAAAGTAGAGGTAAAATTTACTTGCTTGCTTAAATTTACTCTGCAATTGAAATTTCTATCTCAAATATTTTTAAAGTTATTTTTAGCATTATTTCACAGAGCTACAACTTTGTCAACACTCCTATAAATTTCCAGAATAAGATATTTTTGCCTAATCGTCTTATTTTTGACTCGGATAAACAAATAAATGTATTTTAAACCACTTATATAAAAATTAAAATCTTGTATGTCTGTTCCTTGTATGTACAGGTTACTTGAGGAGGCCCCTATTATCTATTTTTTGTCTATGCATAGTTAGTTCTAAATCCTTTCAATGATTGAAAATAAATAAGGTGCATTCAAGTACAAATATTAAGTGCTACTTAGCAGCCTGCTTGCCAAAGAGTAATTTTTAGTCATTTTGTTATTTACTAAAGGATAGCGTTGTGAATCAAAGAGTTCAGAAAAGTTTTATTTCAATTCCGATTTAAATGTAGTTATGATCAAATAAAGTCTACTTCAAAGCTCTCTCAATAGTTTTTATTTGAATGCAACCATTATTGTTTATTATTTGTCTGTTGACGGGAATTCTTTACAAACTCCCGGAACATCGACAGTTGAAATTTATGTTTGAGGACTTTTATTTCATAACTGAAAGGAAATCTTTGAATTTTAAATTTCAATTTTGAGTTTTCTAGGCTGATAATGGCAAACATAAATAACCACACATATTTAACAGCAATCCAAATGTTTGTTTGTTTTCTGTTTTTAAACATGTTAGTACATAAATTCAAAACAAACCTCATAGCAATAAATGTTTCCAGTTCACGTTCAGCAGCTGTAAGGCCCCAATATATTTGGGATGGAACCCATTTGAGACCGAAAAAAACTGATTCCCAATCTTGAATGGCCTTCTTTTCTTTAGCTAAAAGTACAGCTTTTGAATCTTCATCAGCATTCTGTTCTAGCATGGTTCGTAATCCCTGTTCTTCTTTCATGTAAACATTTAAAGAATCCTCCCACATTTTTGTTAAGCGATCTGAAGTTTATAAAAATTAATATTTTTTTAAACATTGTAAAATATGGAGACGCACTGGTAACATGAGTAAAAGCAGCTTGATCTGCAAGTGATACTTTTTCACCCCTTTGAATAGCAGTTTGCTCTCTGACATTGCGCAATTTAACTAAAGCTGTTATTAATGAAAGTTGCTTGCGTGCATCAGATTTCTTCTTGGTTACTTCAGCTAATATGCAATCTGCATCTCTTTTCATATTTTCTTCCTATAAAAATAATTTTTAATAATAATAATAATTTTGCAATAACTTTACCATCTTAGTCCTTTCAACATCCTCCTTCATGCTTTCAAGCCACTGGTCTATGTCTTTATGCAGCTGCTGACGATTGTTAACCATCTCGTTTAGATAAATCTTTCTGCTTAGTTTTCTTTGTCGTTGGTTTTTTCGCTTTTTTCGTCGTTTCTCGACAGTTCTGAGTAATAATTGCATCATTTCTGGATTTTCAAATTGTGCTATTACTTTAGAAAAATCATCCTTCAAAGTTCCAATTTCTAAAGTCTTTTTTTTCCATTCCGCTGATGACATTTTAGTGGCATTCTGTTTCAATTCTTCTTGCATTTTTTGTAATTTATTAATAACATTCAAACAATTTCTTAAAGCACATTTAGCAGTGTGAATTTGTATTACAGTTTTAGGCAATGCTAGTTTCTTTTTAAAGTCAGTTGACTTAATTTCCACTGTATTATTTAGATTAATTTGAATTTTTCCTATTTTTGATAACCAAGTTTCAATCCACAATTCATCATCAGATTTATTTTCAACACTTAAATCGGTTTGCGGCAAATTAAATAGTTGATTTGTAGTGATAGCATTTGAATAATTAGAAGAACCATGTGCATAATTTAATCTAGGATCTAATGACTGATAGGATGGAGCAGGAAAATTATAATTGGGAGTTGTATTAATCATATTAAAATTGGATGATGAGGGAATGCAAGTGGATGGTTGTGAAAAGGGTTTACCTGAATCATTTGTGTAAGTTTTGTAAGTATATGGATCCATTTAAAGTGAAAAAAAAAAAAATTAACAAAGATGTAATATTTCTCCAGGTTGCGGTAATTGTGCTTTTGATTCCTCGAGAATTTTAGCAGCTGCAATATATTCTGCTGTTTCTTTTAAATCCTGTTCAGTATCCAAAATGCCTTTTAATTCGTTGTATGCTTTCACTAATTTTCGCTGTGTGTCAGGAATCATCATCAGTGATTCCTGTAAAACTTCCTCTTGTTTCTTTATATAATACTCGTCCTTTGCGTCCTGTTTTAACTGCTGTACTTTACAACGCTGTTCTTCTGCTTCTATTTCGTAAACACTTTTTTCTTTCGCTAGACGTCTAACAACACCGGTTTTTATTTTTATTGTTTTTAAACGAGGATCTGCCATAGCAAATAATTGAAATTTATATTAGATGATAATTTATTTTAGGAAAACAAAGGCCTATTTGATTATATTTATACAATAAAAAAAGAAATTTTACCTCGTGGGTGACAACTTGCAAATTGTAGAAAAACCCATAACAACCTTCAACATGCGGATTGCCAAACTTGTAAATTTGTAAACTCTGAATCACTTAAAAACACCAGAGGCGGGGCCCGTTTTTTAGTTATTTATGTTGGAGGCACTGAGTGTCTTGTTTGGCTTTTTTTAAACAGCTGTATAATTGTGTTTTGTATTTTTATGTGGGATTTAGAAAATGCAGGAGGATAATTCAATGGTAGAGAAAATTTTAAATGACATAGAACACATTGTGATAAACGATGCTAATTTGTAAGTACCTAACCTCTGAAAGAATTAATTTGATTGTCATCATTTATATCGCAGAAAGGAATTTTGTATAATTCCAACCCCCGAGGAAAACCCAAACAAATCTCCTGTACATTATGAAGAACATCATTTAGGTTTAGAATCTTGGTGTATAAAATATGTATATAAATATGCATATAACGAGTTATTTAAAGTCCGCAAATTATTAAGAAAAAATCGACTGCAATTTTATAAAATGGAAAAATTAAATAAGCTACTTATAGGGGCGCTTTTAATACATTCCGATGTATCAACATTTTGGAGTATGAAACGTGAACTTGTTATTTGTGAAGTAATAAATTTAGATGATGAATTGTCATTTAGTAAGTTAGTATTAACAAGTAAGAGTAAATCAAATGAAGCTTTCGCCTATCGAAAGTGGATATTAATTAAAATGTTAAAGAATTTAAATGATCAAACAAGACAAGAATTATTATTAGAAAATGAATTTGAAGTAACTGAATTGGCTGCTGAAAAAGCCCAGAACAATTATCATGCTTGGACCCATAGAATATGGTGTTTGCAAACTATATGTCTTAAAAATACATATCAGACAGTAATGCGCCAGTTAGCATTCTCTTTAAAGTGGATAGGTTTACATGTATCAGAACATGCAGGTTATCATTACAGGCAACACTTATTTCAGTATTTAAAGCAATTTCCTGAAACAATAAATTTAATTGAACTGTATAGTCATTTGCAGTTTGTAGAAACTGAATTAGGTTTACAAGACAGTCCAAAGGATAATGGTACAGAATTTTTAGATTATTTAATAGGTAGAAGTGATTCTAACAAGTTTGAGAATTCACTAAAATGTAATAATTACAGAAATTACATGTGTGTAATATTGTATGATTTATTGTATACAGTTCGTCATTTAAATCGACTATTTCCTGACCACGAATCGCTCTGGTGCTATCGCAGATTTTTAGTTTTCCATTTACTAAAAGCAGCTTATGAGTATCATGGAATTAACTCAAAGTCTCACATTAAAATGAATGAATCATTATTTGAAATTTCTGTTAATACAAACATAGTGAACACAAATTTATTCAACCATGATGGCTGTAGCAGTACCAATATGTTATTTGAAGACAATGGTGAAAAGTATCGAAAATTACCAAAATATGATTTAGATAAAGTTGAATCTTCTTATTTGTACAAATTTTTAGTCAAAACTGAAATTAATTTTATTAAGGAAAACAGTTCCAGCTCTCACAGTGCAACACAAAGAGATTTAGCTCATAGATATGAAAAATGGTTGAAATTTATTTTGCAAATAAAGGTTAATTAATCATTTTTGTTCTGTGTTGAGATTGTTAAATGTGCACTTTAGTAAATAAAAGAAACTTTCAAGGTATTACTGTAAGTGCCAAAGTAGTCACAATTTTCTCATACATTTGAAATATTCTGTATCTAGCAAATATAACTTGAATAAAATTGATGTTTGCAATAAAAATGCAGTATGCTCACGAATGAGGTTACAAAATGAAAAAGTTTGTTATTTTCAACTTTACACAAAAATCATATTGCTTGTTGTGGAAAATCACAAAAAGTGGCTACACTTTTAATTAAGTATACAGGGCGTTTAAAAATTGAAAAATATAAAGTCGACCTTAAATAAAGTACCCTAATTTTTAATTTTTGTGAAAAATATCATTTAACAAAGTTTTTTTTTGAAACTGAATAAAAGCTTAAATACAGTTGAGCACAATAAGCCAAATTGGCTGCTGTGTCTGAAACAACACATAATGGGCAGAAAAGAAAATACAGTGTGGTTAATAAATACCACAAATGAATTTTCACTAAAAATAACATTTTATTGAAGTGAAGCCAAGAACTATTCAACATAAGAACCTTCCACTAGTTCAAATTTTGTATTATTTTTTCATAACTTCATTTATAGTGGCAACAGCTTTACGACGCCGTAGATTTTTGCTTCAAATAGCCCTATATTAAGAAATAATCTAACAAGGTAAAATTGAGCAATCTACTGGTCAGTGAGAATTGTAGAAAGTGCAGAACAAAAGTTTGTTGAAACACTATTTTTTTCAAAAATCTATATTTTCATTGCCCAATTCAGTCAAAATAAAATCATTTACAATTTTTACGTAATTATGATTCGTACTTCCATCCAAAAAATGAAGACTGATTATTCTCTGATGCATTATGCAGCACCAAATATTTAGATAAGTACTTTCTAAAAATTTTACTAATTCGGGAATCAAAAGTTTCCTTAAAATATAACTTTCCTACTATTTTGCAGATTTTCTCTGATGAAGTTATTTATTATTTAACTTAGTTTTTTTTTTTTTTATTACCAAGATATTTACAATCTGTACAGTAAGTACAATAAGTAATTAGTTGGACATTAATAATGGCATCCAGGAGATACTTCCAGTGAAGATTCTCCTATAATATATTCTAGTGAGGTTACTAAGTAAACCTGACCATTAGGTTGTTAGGCTTAAATTTCTTCAGCCGTTGCACTGCACATTTAACTTAGTTAAATAACATTTTTCATAGAGATTTAAAAGAGTACTTTGCTTAAGGTCCATTTCATATTTTTTAAATTTTAGAACACCCACCTTGTATACTTCATTAGAAATTTAACAACTGTTTATGACTTCCTATATCAAGCATAACTTTTTATCAAGAACGAGTGTTTGTTGTAAAATTGAAAATAATAAATTTTTCCCCCTTTGCAACCATATCGGTGAACACATTGTATATATTTGGTATGGCATTTACATGTACCTAGCATAAGTTGCATGAAAATCTTGTATTCAGTTAGCACGTTTAGGCCATTAGAAATGATACTCTGATAAGGATTGTTTTAGAGACCTTTTTGTATTTCATTGGTGATAAATGAGTTGGAATTTGTGAAGGTGTCATAAATAGAATGCCTTTTCTGTGGATGTAAAATGCCGATTCTTTATTATAAAATATTTTATAATGATGCTTTATTATTATTACAATCATGTTCATGAAGTTCCTATTAAAATAGTTTTGTATATTTATTTTCTGATACTGTAATATGTATTTATCATAATTGCACTTTATTAAAAATGTTACCTCATAAACAATGAATTATCTTCTTTAAATAATTTACTCAAAGAAAAATTAATGTACAAATTCTGTCCAATTTTAAAGAAAGTTAAAATTTAACAGTATACGTTCATATATTTAATAAATTAATATATAAAATGTTTAAGAATCGTTGTTTTATTGTAAATAAACTGTTTAAAACTAAACGACTTATTATTAGTCTTATAATAAAACGTGATATTTTGGTAAATGTGCTTCCTGTGACAAAAAAGAATGAAGTAAGCAGGTATTTGATAATTTATTCAACTTTTTCAGTTATGCAACTCACTTTTAAGCAGTTTTCAATAAGAAGTAACGTTAGTTTTGCTTCTGAGACAATCGAAGTTTATTCAAAACAAATTCTTATTAAATAGATTCTTTTCATGTTCCATTAACCCTTAAGCACGCGCGTTATTGTATAAAGTACAACACACTTTTAGTTTTCTGATTCCTGTTGAAATCTGTTGACAGTTATTTGTTCAAATCACCTTCCTATTATTTAATTGTCATTCCTATCACATTGGAATTATAAACATTCCATTTATTATAAAGTATTTTATTCATTTTCCCCTTTATGACGTCACATTTTAGAAAGACGTGGTTTGGTAAAGTAATAATTATGTTATATAATATAAAATAAGAAAAATGCAGAAAAACAACGCCCAGTTATGTTATGAAAAAGTGCGCGTACTTAAGGGTTAAATCTGTTTAAGGAGGAAGTAAACGCTAGAAATGAGACGTAATTAACATAAAAGATGTAGTTTATAGGAAATAGTTGAAATAAAGTTATCAATTATTAAAAGTAACCGCGTTATCTGGTAGTTTATTCAATTTTAAATATTAATAACTTCATTACATTAACGTACGGAAATTAACAAGCTAGGAAAATGTAATTGGTTATATTACTTTTGTGTGGAAAAATTGCATCAACCACTTTTAACAAGTTTCTTAATTTCCGTAAGTTAATTGGATGTAAACAACCTTTTAAACGGCAATCGTTCAGGAATTTTTGAGTAAAACAAAATGTAAAATTAGTTTTTGTTTCTTAAGAAAAGCATTGTCAATTTTATTCCGTTTACAATATCGATTTTCATTTCAACTACTCACTAACTACATTTTATGTTAGTTATGTCGCATTTCTGGCGTTTACTCGTTCCTTAAAAAGCGAACACTAATTCGCAATATTTAGTAATAATAATTAGGTATATATTTCATGTACCTAATTACTATTTATATATAAATTTTCAGCTACATCATGTTAATTTAAAAATTATTAACAATGATGTCTCCATTTTTGATTTCGATACTAACTTAAACAACAGGGAATGATTTCATGTAGCATTCTAAAACCCTGATAAACGTCACCAAGATTGAAATGCTACTAATATCAAAAGAATCAAAACCTGTAGTGACGATTTAATTCTATTTACATACAAAAATCTCGACCTAGCAATCATTAAAAAAAAAACACGATTAAAATCAGTCTTTGAATTACCCTACCTAGAGTAAAAATTTAAGTTTACTAATGATGAGACAATAGGAACATCAAAAAAATGATACTGCAAATCTCAAGCATTAATAGAAATCGAATTGAGCTTTTTACTTCTATTTTCTTCCCACTTTTTTATGTAATTTAGGGGATAGCACATTATTATAGAAACTAGAATTAGAGAACCGGATAGGTAAAAACCGATTTTGTCTCCGAGAGCTCCGGCTAGTGGGCCACCAATCGTGGCCGTGAGGCCTTGGAACATCAACAGCAAACCGAACGCGTTCGTTAACCTTTCCAATCCAAGAAGTTCCACAACCAGAACGGATCTCAACGAGGCAAAGCAGGCTGGAAAAGATGCAATTAAATATTAATCGGAAAACAAGTTAAACAGAACTTACAAATCGTAAGTCCGAACACAGCTGCGTATGTGTATTGGTATTCCGCGGAAAAGGAAATTCCACTAAGCAAAGTAGCGATCGCGCCGATGGTAAGTGCTGTGTTGTTAACAACTAGTGCATTAACTCCTGGAATAGAACTTAGTACTCCTATGATAACACGGCCGACTGTATTCGCAATTCCGATTACCGATATCAGATTAACGGCAACATCATCTGGAAGATTGTTGTTAGTTGCTCTGCTTGTAATAAACAGATAAGGGATGTAAAAGCCCATCATTGTTAAGGCACCACTGAAGGCCATGACGTTAAAAGTGACTGATTTGAAAATGCTGACATCAAGCATAGTGCCAAGCGTTCTTCTAACAGCTTCTGGACATAAGGCGCATTTACTTTCTTTTTCCTCTTCAATGTCGTTTTGCGTTGGTAATCTCGTTACAGTAAGGTTGTAAGAGAGTGAGTTGTTTGATGTATATTGAGGCAAACGTGTTAGACTAGCGCCGAAAAAGATATCATCGCGGTAAAGAGGACGATTAATTTCGCTGGTGAGAGTTCCTCGACGGCCTCTTAAATGATCACTACGATGTCTTTCAGTTATGGTGTTTCGTCTTCCTGTTTTGATGATTGAATTTAAACCTTTAGGTTGAATAAGGGGAATTTTTCCTTCGTTATATTTTGGGGGAAGTTCATCATCGGGAATTAAAGGAACACTTAAGCGTTTTTGATGAATGACGTTAAATCTTGTCATTGGAGCCGCGTGAACCGTGTGGTACACTTGTTTATTGCCAAATAAATCAGCGGCTGTTGGATAATCTGCATTGTTATTTACGCGCAAAATTCGTGGAACAGTAGACTGATTTTCTTCGATCGAATTCGCTCTCATCCCCTGTAAGGCCCTCTCCATTTTCATTCTGGTCTGCACCGGAAGTTTATCGATATCCGTCACCAATTTAGGTTTGTCTCCCATTTCTTTATCTTTTAATTCTTTTAGCTTCGTTGGTTTTAATGGTTTGAAGAGCAAACAGACCAATCCGCAGGAAAGAGCAATACCCGCTTTCGCAAGAAGCGCCTTCCGCCATCCCGAGTATTTGATGATTGGTGCAAAAATTTGTGGAAGCACGAATGCACCGATTCCGGAACCGCAAACGCTAATACTGGTGGCGAGTGCCCTCCACCTTTCGAAATAAAAACCCACGATGACAATTGCGGATACGTAGACTAAACCAAATCCGATACCTACAAAAACAGTGAACTTGATTTTTATTCATTATTCTTGACACGATTTAATGCAAGAAACTTGTACACCTTAATGTGACCTCCGATAACATTATTAACAAGGATTCAAATAGGTAAACATACATACCTCCTAAAATTCCGTAAGTAAACCAGAGAATTTCAATGGAGGGTGCGAAGTATGATAACACAAAAGCAACCGCCGATACGATACTTCCGATGATCCCAACTTTGCGGAAACCATAACGGTTGGCGAGGGCGCTTGCAAATGGTCCGCAGATAAGATAAACTCCTGATAATAGTGAGCTCATCATCGCGACGGAAGCCTTAGGAACCTCCATGTCGATAATGATTTCGTTCAAAAAGACTCCAAACGAGAAGATAATTCCATCGACGACAAAATTGCAAAAGAAGGACCCAACAACCACAAACCATCCCCAACCACCATCTGGAGGAACCACTAATTCGGGTTCGCTGTCAATTTCGATTGTCTTTGGTTGGAGGAATTCTTGTTTAGTGAAGTCTGAATATTCAGGAATATTTTCTTCTTCATTTTCGACAATTGGTGTTTCTTCCTCTTCCGTCGATAATGGCAGGTAATGTTCATCGCTTCCTGGTGGAAGGCCATTGGGTGGTGACATACTGACTCAATTAGTCTGCAATGTAACGCATAAGTTTAATGGTGTATCGCGGGTTGTGTTTGGCCTTGCTCATGGTCATTTTATTGTTTATGAAAGGTAATCACGCAAATATAATTCAAATACCAGTTATGCAAATTCGTGTGATTATTAATGTACTTTTTTTTTGGCGATGAGGATGGTGAATTGTACAGCGATTTCTTTCGATCGGAATCGGATAGGAATTAATTTGTAATTAGTGAAGGTAACAAAGTTGCATATAATTATTTTTTGCGCTGATTAATTAAAATTTATTGAAGGATTAATTACCTAACTGCGTTGCAAAAAATTATTTCGGTTTTCGGATTATAACGTGTGGTTAATAATTTCCTGTAAACATGTCTTCCTGATAACAAAAATTTTGTTTTAGAATTTCCGGTAATAAATCCGCATAAACATTCAATGTCGTTTTTTCCAGTGCATTAGTTTTGAATAGATCCATGGACTTGACCGTCCGTTTTTGAAATCTGTCGGATTAATTAAAATAAAATAAACATATCGGAAATTTCCTCAATTATGTAGAACTGCCTTTTTTGAAGTCGACGTCTTGTTGAAATTTCTAAATTATTTAACATGACCGACATTAATATGCAAGTGTTTTTATTAAGTTACATTGATTTTACGAAGTAGTTCTCAATAAAACAAGTTTACCTTTAAGTAATTTTAAATACTAAATTTTACGGAATCGTTCTTGCACACCAATTTTTACAATATTTATTCAAATAAATAGTTATAATTTGTATTGGAAATTTTTAAGACAACTGTTTGAATATTTGAGCCCCAAACGCAGGTAAATGCACGTAGAAGGGAGAAAAATCAAATTTGTTTGATAAACAAAACTGGCTGGTTCACAAACGCATGTTAAATTCCTAAGAAACCGGGCAGTTTAAGTTACATGTGTGAACGAGATTATTTAAAAAGGCGCATCGTCTTCAGCGCGTTGCTGTCTTAAATGCGTCTGCGTCCTATTTTCGGTTTAATTCAATTCAAATTTATTCGAATTTTTTGGGAACAATTCTATTTTCCTGACTAAAACGTTAACAAATTTAGATTTGATTTCAAACTGTAGAAAATTGTGCTTTGCAATTTGTATTTAATTCAATTTTATACAAACGAAAAAATATTAGGGGTCGCGATTGGTGGACCGCAATCTTAAACAAATATTAGCATTTACCTTAAAGGTTTAATCAGTTAGATAAAATGTGCACGACCCAGTCACTTATCAACAAAAAATACGCGAATTCTTGCGCTTGTTAACTCCGTTACAAAACTTGTAGACTGGCAGTTCCAATATTAGATTGCCTATATCTACAGAAGCGATTTCCCCCTTCTTTCAGTGCTCTTAGTAATCTTTCATTAACAGATTTTTTAAGTCTTGTTGGCGAATTAACCGATTTTATAATTGTTGCTAACAACAATTTAAATTCTATAATGCTGAAAATTCGTCATCGCCGGAAGTTACCCTAAAGCAAGGCCTTTGTGCACTAGTACGTTGAACTTTGTGCATAAAAAATTTGATGGTAGAATAGCTATTGTTATTTTTTTTGCGGATGCAGGGCCGTATCGTGGGCGTGTTTCCAAACGGTGTTAACGATGCAGTGTGTAGTAGCCAGATTATTAATCTAATTATAAGTTTGCTATTTTTGATTGCATAGTTTTCTGGAGAGTGTAAGTAAATTTATGTAGGAGATGAATAAACACAGCCACGAAATATTTTTAGATTTCTTATTTTAAACCGCCCTAACGGTGTTGAAAAAGTTTACCTGAGATTGAACCCTTGACAGGTTCTTTCGCGTAAAAATTTTATGTGCTGTGAAATTTCCCCGTTCCCATGAACAAGGAATCATAAGGAATAACCTGTTATGGAATGCTATATAGAAATATCTAATGAAGTTGCATCAGGTTGTCAAAAATACACTTATTACGTCCGCGACGAGCCTCTCTTTTTATAAATAAACACAGAGGACAAACTATTCGAACTATTACTTGAAGTGAAACGAAGTCATGTGATGGTGTTAACGAGATTTTAGTTGTGATCGTCAACAAAACTATTTTCTTGTAATGATGTTATTAGCTATTCATGAAATTATCTAAAAAAAATTGTATCAATTTTAACAGAAAATATTTATTTTGATATTTATTACAAAACAAAGATTTTAAACTTAATAATTTAGACCAGGTCATAAGAAAGTGTATTTTTATTCACTTAAAATTTTTACCTAAAAATGAATAATAAAAAATGTAAATACATAAAATATTTCAGTGCCACAATCATTTTATTATGTATTTACTTTTTGTCATTTTGGCGTAATTGGAAAGCCGGGTTTATCTCCGTTTTATTAGAATAAAATGGAGAATATTATGTTAAGTACTTTGGTAAATTTTTTATTGGTTAATACCATATTTTGAAATGTTAGTTTTATTACGTCATGCTCTCATTCAGAGAGTTTCATTCACACCACTCGCGGCAATTTTCGTAGGAGTGAAAAAAAAGTCTAATTAAAGTTGTAAATTTCATTAATGTGCGCTTATTAGTCACACACATTTTTGTCATATAACGCAACACACAGACTTCAAGGTTGTGTTATGTAATCTAAAGTCGAGCTTTCAGAGTGTACCATCCACTTTCATAAGAAATTTCTTTGCTTATTCAGATTTTAAAATTAAATCGTTGACAAAAGAACTTTGTCGATTTTTTCGAAAAAAGTAGAAGCGCGACATTTAACAAAGAATGGAGCTGTTGTCTACAATTTATGGTCACTTTCTGTATGACCCGCATATCACTAGAACTACTGAGACAATCGAAAACATCACAGAATATTTTTAATACAATACGGTAACTCACCCAAATACTTTGGGATGTTTTTAATAATCGAGGTAATTCCTTTTCTTCCACGAATTTGATAAGCACACCCGGTGGATTTGATGATAAAAATTTCTTGAAAAATCATTCACTACACATATTTTGCAATAAAAGTCACAAATTTAAACACAAAAGTAACTGGTCGCCGTATGTAATGTAAAGTCCGTGTGACTGTATATTAACATAATTTAAATTATTCCATTCAAATCTTTAAGTATATCGTGTTAAATGCTGGTGTTGATTTGAAATTTAAATACCACATTTACGTACATATGGTAATTATCACTTTTAAATGATATTACTAATGTAGGATGGTTGCACCTGTTGACAGCCATTTAACTTAATTTCGAGATTACAATAACGATATCTAATGAACAGTTACATTTAATGAGATATCATGTATATGTTAGGCTCAAATCCCGAATTCGGCCACTGAGCGAATAAACTGCTCAGAACTAGCTCTGGCAAAATAGAAACGGCCACAACCCGGAATTCGGCATGTGGCTGTTTTAAAACTGCTCAGAACTAGTTCTGGCAAATGAAAAACAACCACAAGCCGAAATTACAAGAAATTCTTTTAATGATCGCACAGAACACGTTGTAGGATTCGATATAATAATAATATCTTAATAAAAATGATTAAAAGTAAAAAAATAAAACAAAATAAGTTAGTCCAATTAATCCTGTGACTTTTATAATTAAACTTCTGCAATCTCGGCGATACTGCATTCTTTCAATCATCCCATCCCGATTAACAAAATACGCTTCATCGACTTCGATTCCTTTCTGCAATTAGCGAAAAAAAATCTTCATTTACACGTTTTATCCATTTTCAATAGCCGTCATACAGTCCATAAAAAACACCTCTGGTACAACCTTATTTGGATATAATGAAATTAAACAGAAATCAAATAGAAAATAGTTATTTAGGAACCAAGTGCGGGAAGACATAACTTGTGTTGTAATTTCCATCGCTACATTGAGCTACATACAATATTAATTTCATGGCGAAAAAAATTATTAAAAAAATTTCAATTCGGATAATCGAGGTTCTACTGCATTAACGAAAAAGTATTGCCGAAATTACAGAAATTCAATTTTAAGAATCACCGGATTAATTAGGCTAACTTATTTTGTTTTATTTTTAATAATTTTTATTAAGATATTATTATTATATCGAGTCATGCAACGCGCCCTGTGCGATTATTAAAAGAATCAATCCGAATTTCGGGTTGTGGTCGTTTTTGTGTTGCCAGAACTAGTTCTGTGCGATTTATTCGCTCAGTGGCCGTTGTCGCGCTTTGAGCCTAACATATACAATAAGATAAATTGAATAATCTGTTAATGTAAAAAATCATCAGAAATATTGTATTTTCATGTATAAAATTTAAAAAATAATTTTGTCAGTAAATACACGTTTTACCGGATGACGGCCGTCAGCGCCTATTTATCAGCGGCCAATGTATCGGAGCTCGGCCCCGTAGTTGACATGTGGTTATTGTCCGGTCTTGCTCGGTAAACTTGAATATGCAATGCTTTTAACATTCGGATATAAGCGACTTCCACTGTATAATGGGCGGTTCAGAATTGAACATACAACGTAAATATCCCTATGTTCAATTTAAAAAAAAAAATTGTCACTCGATCAATATTTTGCAACCAAGCATACCCTCACACGTCAACTTTTAGGTTATGTATTATTAAATTGTAATGGTCAGACGATTTATTTAAAAGAAAATAAATGGAAAATGGAAAATGGAAAACGAAAATTGGAAATGGTAAATGGAAATGGAAAATGGAAAATGGAAATGGAAAATGGAAATGGAAAATGGAAAACGGAAATGGTAAATAAAAAATGGAAATGGTAAATGAATACTTTTTCCCCACCTTGTATGTATCGATGCGTTAATCTAAATTTCGATTTGTGCTAATCGAAATTTCGTTGCTAATTATAAATCCTGCTAAATCGAATTACCCGCTTATCAAAGGCGCGATGCCTGTATAGAAAAATTTCTTGTATTGAAGTTCGCTATAGGGAAGTTCGACTGTAGAAGACTGGTAAGAAGGTCACGCACACCTGCTACTTAAAGCTATGTACAGTAGACCCTCGATTATACGGATGAATCTGGGGAAAAGGTGTCACTTACATGTCATTGTTAGTAAAATTCAAATGTACGTAAAATTTTCCGTATGAATGTATAGAAGTACATTAAATTACAAATTATACATTTTAAGTCGAAAGAAATACACAAATTTAACGAAAAACTGACATTTTGTTCGTTACATCCGAAGCCCGTTAAATCGAGGCCAGGAAAGTCCAGGATTCACTGTAGTTTTTTAAGCTTTTAAAATACTATTACAGGGAGCTATTAATTTACAGTTGTAAATAGTGCCATAAAATTGATGTCTTAAAAAAAAATTGTATTTATTACAAATTAAAGTTTTCACTTGTAATACCACTAGAGGTTAAATTATTTCCGGATTTTAATTTAACGTCGAGTGGTATTCGGTAAGAAATTTTTGCACCTTTTGCAATTTAATTTATGTATTGACATATTATCTATAAACGTCACTCAACGCTATAAATAATACGATATTTTGATTGCAAGTTTATGGGAAGCGTTGAATGGCATTTAATGTCAAATGGCATCGTTTATTCTGGTTACGTGTACTTAATGTAATTATTAGTGACAGCAATTATGACGTCAAAAAATTTTCACATGTAATACCACTAGAGGTTAAATTATTTCCGGAAATTTTTTCGAAGGTATGAATATTTTGAAAATTATCCCGAGCCGCAGGCGAGGGATAATTTTCTTAAAATTTTCATAGCCGAGAAAAAATTTTCGGATTTTAATTTAACGTCGAGTGGTATTCGGTAAGAAAATTTTTCACCTTTTTGCAATTTAATTTATGTATTGACATATTATCTATAAACGTCACTCAACGCTATAAATAATACGATATTTTGATTGCAAGTTTATTGGAAGCGTAGAATGGCATTTAATGTCAAATGGCATCGTTTATTCTGGTTATACGTGTACTTAATGTAAGTATTAGTGACAGTAATTATGACGTCACAAAAAATTTCCACTAAAATTCACTCCAGGGTCCCAATCGAAAAAAAATTCCGAAAAAATACTTGCGTTGCCTTGGTAGCGGTCCAAAAGAAAGGCTTCTGATTGGTTGAATAGGCTTGTGAAAAATTTTCACTAAAATTCACTCCAGGGTCCTACCCAATCGGAAAAAATTTCCGAAAAAATACTTGCGTTGCCTTGGTAGCGGTTCAAAAAAAAAAGGTTTCTGATTGGTTGAACAGGCTGGTGAAAAATTTTCATTAAAAACTTTTACATTTTATTTTTATATTAAGGTCGAAAAAAACCGAGACAACCACTAGTAATTTTGTTTTTATTAACAACGATTTCCATCAAATATATCATTTGGGAACCTGATTGGTGAGTCGGTGAGTACCCGGCGTACTTACAAGTATTTACGATTCTACCTTTTGTAATTTTTTTTTTAATGCTTGTTAATAAGTTATGAGTTGTAAATTACACGGAACAGTAATAACTGCCATTAACATTCACCGAGAAATCTTAGATAGTAAAAAAGGCAGACCTATTGTAAGAAATGTACGAAATTTCATCATTCAAAATATTGACGTTATTTCCTATTGACAATAGTTTAAAGTAATTACGTCAGACTTTTATTTGCAAGATTTAATTGGATGCAGATGCTCGGAAATAAAGTCGCTTCTAAATATAAAATTTCCAATAAGGGTTTTCTAACCAATACAATTTTTGCTCTTGTAAACTTCACAACAATTTTGAAATTTACAGTTTGGTTAGTTATGATAATTAAACCGTTTAATTGTTACTATTGAAAGGTAAACTTTTGTATAGTTTTCCGCATACTTTAATTTATTGAAGGTGAATTACTGATACATCGGAACACTTACACAGACTAAATGTTTCAAGACAGTATTCAACTTACAGTAAGTTTCTTAAGTGCCGTTTACATCCAATTAACGTACGAAAATTACCAAGCTTAGCGAAAGTTCAACTCCATTGAGTTAAATGAACACGTTTATCTTAAATTGTAAATTAAAAAATTAACGTAACATACGGAAATATTGAGCCAACTTTAACTTAATAAAGTCTGTGGATTAATTGCACCAATCGCAAAGTTGCTAAAATAGTATAGCATCGTATCTTTTTCTCCTTAGTTATTTTAACAGGTAACCAAAGTTTGTGCCACCTTGAAATGCAGTATGCGCTGATCATGCTTAACAGTACAATACGTTAATTCTAATTTTTCATACGTTAATTAGATGTAAACGACCCTTTACCCTTGTAAACTTTCTAATTATTTAACTTGGCGACTTGATAAAAACTTTTGCTTGCCTTGGAACGCCAGAAACAGCCATCAAAAGTCTGATAAAGTATACAGGATATTTTGAAAATTAGGATATAGAAAGTCGACCTTATGCAAAATAGGGGGAATTGTGGCTGAGATGGTACCGTAAGGTAAAATGGTACAGTAGTCCTTTGTAAACCCCTGAAAGTCAAACAAACATTTTAATGCTTCGTTTCGTTGAGTGAGAGTATGCTGTGTTTATTTTGCTTAGTATCTCGTACAAACGTATCCTCATTAAAGACGTTACCGTAAGTAAGGCATTCTAACTTTTGCACATTATTTATATTACTAGGGTTATTGTCCGTTCTAGGACGGATTTTGATGTTCACTCTAGTATTACGGTTAATATACGACTAAGTTTATTATAATTGCTGTTTTGATTTTTATGGACATTTGATGTAGCTTTTTTGTTTTGTTGGATGACATAGGAAAATATTCATTCATAGACATCACTAAAATTCCCTTTCTTTATTTCTTTCTGTAATTTTAGTTATTTTAGTATATTGTGTTCAAGTGCAAAAGATGCATATATATTGTTTGTTTTGAAGTTTTGTGAAATTTTTGTTTCATCAAACCTAACTCACATTAATGTATCAGCCAATGGCGATAGCTGTACAGAAATAAGGATCTGGTCGTATATTATTTAAGAAGATTATAAAACTAAACGAGATGCTGTAATAAAAATTAGTATTGGTTTGCTATTTACTGCAAACTTAACATGAAAAACAATGCATACTTTGACACATGAACACGTGGAATTATGAAGTGAAGTTGGCAATATTTAAAATTTTCGGCATTGCCAGCACAATTGCATTGGTTATTGTTTCCTCCTAAGTTTATATTATATTCTGAAAATTAAACGGTATCTGAACAATAGACTCATCTTCTATCTTTGCATTGAATATGATGTTATCCTTTCTTTTATCTATTAAAATAGAAAAATATTAAAATATTACTGCATATTATGTTTCTATACAAGTCTAACGCTATTTAGAGATATGGGTATTAATTTATTTTGATTATTTCCTTTATCTTTTGTTGAATTTTAATACCTATGTTTATTTCATGTATGCAACTTTTATAGATTTCTAAACCAATTTTTGTATAATCTTGTTCATACTTAAATTGCAAGAATTTTATGGCATTAGCTTTATGGTGCAATAAATATTTTTTATAAAGAATTTGATGAAGAATATTTTGATACTATACCTTCTTTCGTACAACAGCGATGAGCTCACTTTTTTGAGTGACCCCGTCACAGGTTTACCTTTTCACTTTTCAATGTGTTAAATTAGAAAAAAGACCATTAAATTACAAAAATGTGGTCCAAACAAAATTTTTAAATTTTATAGTTGATCTGTTGCAAAAGGGAGTTTCTCATCCCTGAATTCGTAGATAAATGAGAAAACTCCAAACCCGTCCACTTCGGAGGTCGTTTGTAGTCCAAAAGAGACATTCCGTCAACGACAATGGTGGGAAATTTGTTGTTTTTTTTTTCTAACGTTACTGAGAGTTCTTCCGAAAGGCTCAAAACTATGAATGTATATAAACATTTTCTGATTAAAAGCTTAATTGACCTGATCCATAGCTTTGACCACTAATTGCGAGAATTCTATGACATTAAGCTTAAACCTTTTTTATGTAGAATTTTCTGGAAAATGTTTTAGTATTATACTATTTATTCATCTAAATAGCCATTTTGAACAAAATAAGAAAAATTCTAAATCAATTCTCCCTGGAAATCGATTTTGATCCAAAAATAGATTGTCTAATTACGATAATGGTAGAAAATTTTCTTTCTCTTAGTTCTAATCATACTAAGGGTCCATTCCCAAAAAATCAATAGTTCCTATATGATTTTTTTCTCCTAAAGGTCTACTTTGGTTAAACTAATTAGGACAACAATTGATACGACTAAATAAAGAAAATCATACTGTTGAAAGTAAAGGGCAAAAAAAAAAAACGGCAAATTTAGTTATACAGCTTATATTGTAAAGGTACGGCAATGAAACGGGTTGATTTGAGGTGGGGTTAGAGCTCGTATGGTGGTGGTAGGGACGAAGGTCGACAACCCCTCACAATCAGCAAGAGTTACCATTTAGTGTACGTACAATGGTCGCGTTCAGAGCACTCAACTGTTTAGACAGAAATTTAATTATTTTTTAAAGAACAAGTTTTTTACTAATTTATCACGTGTAGCAAGAATAACCATTTAGCGCGCAATACAAAAAAGCTATTTTCTGAAGACTACGTTTACCAAATGTCCTCCATTGAAATTTATGCATTTTTGAGTTAATCCTGGAAGTTTTACATAACCTCTCGTAACATATTGATGGATATTGCATCATTAATCGTTGAATGGCGTTTTTTTATTGGGATACCTAAAAACAAGAGTGTTTGAGGCCAATCCACCCAGAACTATCTAACCCCTCAAACAACGCATTCGGGACGAGATTGATACAATACCCGTCAATATGCTGCGAGAGGTCAGACAAAACTTCCAGGTCCGACTCCAAGAATGCGTAAATTTCAATGGAGGACATTAGGCGAACGTAGTGATTAGACAATCGTTTTTTTTTTAGGCTGTGCGCCAAATGACTATTCTTATTACACGTGATAAATTAGTAAAAAATGCATTCTTCAAAAAATAGTTAATTTTCTGTCTAAACTGTTCAGTGCGTTGAACGCGACCATTGTATACTAAATGGTAACTCGTGCTGATTGTTAGGAGCTGTCGACCTTCGTCCCTATCATCACCTTACGAGCTCTACACCCCACCCCACCTCAAATCATTTGGTTGTATGCCGGACCCTTTATTATGTTGCCACCATTGGTACCTTTGCTATTATTGGAGCTACAAAGTCGGTTAAATTAACAAAGAATTGGCGTTTTTTCCGCTGATTACCATAATGAAAGCAAAAAAACAATCAAACGTCAACTGTTCAAGATATTCATGAAAATACCATTTTTTTAAATGGAACGCTCTATGCTTTTGTCGAAGGGATGTTTAATTCTGAGAAAAAAAAATCTTAATACACTAGTACTACTATTAAATTAAATACCTAGAAGTTACTATTAACTACCACAAGCCAAGTAGGCAATAAAACAGTTGAAAATTGTGTATATTGAAACATTTTTTCCATGGCAAACAGCTTGCATTATGATAATCAGCGGAAAAGAACACTAATTCTTTGTTAATTTAACCGACTTTGTAGCTCCAATAATAACAAAGTTACCAATAGTGAACATTTAATATAATACAACCTATATACTTAAAAACAGAAAGTACCTATTCCTAGTATACTTAAAGACAAAAGTCTTTGACTCTTGTGTTCTACCACGTACGTACCACGTACGCATTCTAAACCTGGACATCCACGAAAGCTAACATGGATAAAATAACAAAAGCACAAAGATCTATAGAGAAAAATTGTGGAACATAAAGTTATCAGATAGAAAAAAAACTGGATATGGACCATCACAAAAGTCAATGACGTCACAAGTAAGGTTAGCAAACTAAAATGGAAATTTGATGATCATATTACTTTTGTTTGAAGAAATTGCACCAATCACTTTTGCTAAGCTTGTTAATTTCCGTATGTTAATTTAATTTAATTGGATGTAAACGCCCCTTTATTCCCTTTATGACAGATGAATAAATTGGTATTAGCCTGTAGATCGTGGGAAACTAAAATTAAAAAAAAGGTCAAGAGCGAGTCAGGCTCGCACAATTAGGTTTCCGTACTAAAACAACAAAACTATTATATTGTCGAAAAAACCTGCAGTTTTCCTGTAATATATAGCAACTCCAACTTTTAAAATTTAAATAGCTAGCTACGCATTTGATAGAATCTTTGTATATTTACTAATTCGATTAAAATAAAAATTGTAGTTTTAAAAACCTAGGAGAACAGGGGGGGGGGGCGATCATTTCTTGCACATCTTTAGCTATATCATTAAGACTACTTAACTTAAAATTGTAAAAAAAAATTTTTAGAATCGTTACAGTTAGCTCTTTCAAATAATACCCCACACGATATGTTAATTTACACTTTTTTTTATTGGTACCAAACTAAAAAAAATAATTTTTATTTTTTTATATGTGCACGTCATCAAAATCTATAAAACCTCTGCGACAGACGGACGGGCGGACACGGGAGTGATCTTATAAAGGTTGCGTTTTTCCTTTTAAGGTACGGAACCCTAAAAAGGACGGTCCCAAATGAGGTGAGCTGATAACTTGAAAAGGCACGCCGGATGACGATGGATGCAAATGATCCAATACAAAAAGAATGGAATGATCACGGAGAGGCCAATATCCAAAATTTGATCTGAAAAGACTGAGTAGTTAAATAGTAATACAGTGCTTTCATAAAGTAGTGGATAAATTGGATAAAATATTTTAGAAAAGTTTTCCTTTCTTGATAATAATAATTTTACGATTGTCCTTTGTTTTTCCACTATGACGTCATCGACCATTTTTTTAATGACATCCCATATTTTTGTTTACCAATTTGGATTGAAAGAGAAAATTTTTCGAAATAATCAGTTCCAAAGTTTAAAAAATGTATAGAATAGTATATTTCATTGGAAGCAAAACTTTTTCCCGTGCGAGCGTGACAGTTTTCTATGAGAGGTGAAGCCGATCAAGAGAAGTCATACGACAACGGGAAAAGCATTTTCTGCCCTGTAATGAACGGTAATAGAACCCAAAAATTAAAATAAATGATTTCCCACTCATTACATAATAATGCTATCTAGAACGTTGTTGAATTTGTTTTCCTTAGCAACTCTTGTTTGAAAATATTTATTTGACATATGAATTCTGTACAAATAAGAATTATCTTGGAAATTTTCGATAATATAGCTCAACAATAATGCAAATTGTACTATAAACATTAGCTTTCCTGTTTTCAAATAAAGCTGTATGCTCTTTTTATGAATATGCACTACCGCTCAAAAGTTTGAGTACACCCTGAAAATTGAAATTTTAAAAAAGAATAGTACATGGAATTAATTTTATAATGAAATTTAAGTTTAAAGAACCATATTAGAGAAAAATACAAAATAATTAAACTTTAGTTTCATTAACGTATAAATATAAATAATTGTTGGTGTAGTAGCAAAGAAAAAGTTTTTCTCCTAATTAAATATACTATACCATACATTTTTTAAACTTTGGGATTTTGTCATACTCAGAAGATGTGCTGTAAAAAATTGTCGATGACGTCATAGTGCAAAAACAAACGACGATCGTAAAATTATAATTATCAAGAACGATGCACTTTTAAAAAATAAAGTTGATGTGCCCGAAGATTTTTTGTGAAAACCCTTCTAAAATGTTTTATCGAATTTATCCACTACTTGACAAAGGCACTGTGTATTAAATTAAATTTCACAAATACAATTGAACGCCGATTATTCGAAGCTGAATTGTAGTAGAATTTTTGTGTTACTTTAACAGCGAAGAATATATTAGAACCTAATAAAATACTTGAACAAATTGGAATTGAACAACAAACTAAACTGTGTGGGATATAAATAAAAATCAAACTACATGTGTTTTTACTAGCTTAATTCAACAAAAACATGATTATCGTACTTTGTGGGCTACACGACGCACTTATTAACTTGAACAAATAGCCTAAATACATTTTTTCTAAAAATTGATTCATGTTAGGGTGCGCCTTATAACCAGCGAATTATGGTAATCGTGTTTATCAGTTATCGGAAATCGGGCATTCCCTGGGTACTACGGATAAATTGACGCTCTACTCTATAAATAAGATGATAAGAAAAGAAAATTAGGTCATTTTCATTTATTTCAAAAGTTACAGACATTTCAAATTAGATTATTCATTATGCGCCACCTAGTATATGTTTAAGATTCGCTAATAGTGCATACTAAGTAGAAAGTATTATATGCATGGCATTATAACAATTTAAACAACAAATATGCAACAAAGTAGCTTAATCAGCATTGTTTTTCATGTTTGTTATCAGATAAATATACAAAAACATTTTTTGTTTCAGCGTTATGGAAATTGTTAAAGGATTCCACACGTACATTGAGAGTTTCGAAAATAGCTGCAGGATTCAATTCAACGATAGTCCGTATGCTTGATTAAAAAACAAACATCATAACAAAAACCCAAAGTTTTCTGGTTAATTGAAGAGAAATGAAAATACATCGGCGACGGCCTGGCGTGTACATACGATGATGTTAATATTTCATATTATATGGTAGGTATTTATAATAATAATGTCTATATATCGCCATAAAATGGCGTGTAAAAAGGAGAAAACAGTGATAAAGATTATTAAACTTTACCTTGAAGTTGCCTAAATTATGCGTAGCATTTGAAAATAAAGTTAAGAAATGAGATATTGTTTTTTATACATTTTCTATATAAAAAGAAAATATAATACCTTTATTAAAAATGATTGTATCCGGCGTATAAGATGATCTTCGATTTTTGGGCCATTTTTTCAGTTTTTAAAACTTGTTTTAGACGCATGTATACAAGGTGTCTGCTAACGTGTGCCTCAAAATTTAGAGTCTGGTTCTACCCTTCAAAACAAGTAAGAAACGCTTAATATATATGCCCGGAAACCAACGCCGCCCGAGAAGTATTACTTTTACTTAAAGAAAATAAACAGTACAATTTATTTGAGCTAAATAAAGTAGGCTGCTTTTAATATATTATACTGCAAAAGATGTTCGAAGTGTTCTCCATTGGCCGCTATACAAGCATTAGCACGACGCATCTTTGATTGTCTTACCCGTTCAAAAACACCTGCATTGTTTCGTATTGTTTGGCAATCATTTTGAATCCTTTGTCGCAATTCTTGAACATTATTTACAGGAGAAGCATGCACTAGTTGTTTTAGATATCTCCATAAAAAGAAATTCAAGGAGTTAACATCAGGAGATCGAGCATACTATGGTATCGGTCCACCTCGACCTATTCATCTTGCAGGGAATTGCTTGTTAAGGAACTGGCAAACTGTAATGCTGAAATGCGGTGGAGCGCTGTAATGCATGAACTACATGTGCATTCTTATCTCTAAGGGAACATCTAGTAATTCTGAAAGAGAGTTTTCCAACATTTCGGCGATGATATTATCGCCTTCATCAGAGCTGGCAATAATTCAATGCATGTGCATACCCCAAGATACGCAGCAATAGTGCATACGCGTACAGCAACATTCACTCAGCTCCATTGTTCGAGAACTTTTAATAATGTTTTATAAATCGACTGGAGTTAAGTTGTTCGTCCAAATATCCGAATAAAATGTTTTGCCATTTATCCTTCATTGGGTAAGAAAATAATAGAAGTATCGTAGTTGACTACTCCTATTAAATATGCCACTCCACATTTTTACGCTAAATCTTTGTTGAAATCTTTGTTGAAATCTTCGTGGCTTAGTACAATGTGGATTTTCCAATGAGCAAACATGATTGTTATGCATATTATTGACACCACCTCTTGCAAATGCCGCTTCATCTTAGTATCATACTTGGAGTAGTGGAATTTTGACTGTGTTGTTTCTAGAACCATTCACAAAAAGCGAGTCGATTTACGTAGTCACCTGATTGCAAGTGTTGCACTGATTGGTATTGGTAGGAGTAACGTTCTCCAGGAAAATTCTGTGAGAATCCTAAACGGGTAGAACTTTGTCTAATACTTTTGCTTCGTTCATCTGCCACACAAGCAACTACTGCTTGATCATCAGCAACATGATGTTGCACAATTGGACCACCGCTACGGTTTTCAGCAATACCATTCTATCGAGGCTTCTAGTATGACCAAGAAAAAACTGTAAGTGATGGATGTCGCCTATTGAGAAATTTTTGTCTGTACTCTATGGAAGCTTTTAATGCATTGCCACTAAAAAAGTCAAATACAAAAACAATATAAGCATAATATTCTTTACTTGTAAATTACGACATCTTTGCTTCCTTGATAAACTTATATAACTAATAAATTGATAGGTTATCAGGTTTGTTATCAAATCAACAATTTTTACAACAATGCATTTTACTTTATTTTTATTGTTAGATATTATTTTAATTCCAACGCCAATGTTCTTTTATTAAATTATTATTCTGCTTATCACAGTTTTGAAACTCAGATAACTGAGAAACGAAGTAAAATGTAAAAAAATCATTCTTTCATTTTATGTTATTGTTAACATAAATGATTCTGCATACGACTAAACGAGATTTCATTTTTGTACACTTGTTATAGAACAACCTGTATATCAGGTGGTCCTCGTGTAGGGTAAACGATTACATACGAGTGACGCGTTGCTTCAACTTTCAGTGCTTCTAAAATAATTATTTTGTAGGGAGACCCTGAGCAGGAAAAGACAACTATACATTATTCAACTAAATTTCAAATGCATATTTCCATTTTCAATTTAAAACGTAATTGGCTACTACAGCTAGTATGTAATTGTTTATTAACCCTTCAACGGCGAGAATGCCTTTTGTGAAATTTTCAAAATCAAAGTGCAAAATTTGGTGCAAAACTATTATATTTAAGACTATTACATTGAAAGAAAATGAAACCATCAATCAGTTTTCGAAAAAAGGCCGTTGCCAGTTGGCAACGCTAGCCAAGTAAATGATACAAAATTGTGAAAAACATATAAAAGAAAATAAACATGTAACCAACGTCGTATTTGCGACACATGGTGCGCATAATGGATGTGCATATCTTCGCTTTTTTTTTTCTGGAATTGAAATTAGTAAATGATCCCTTGTAAAGTCTAATTGAGTGATGGATTTCTTTGTTTTGCATTGTTTTCTTATAATCCACGCATTTACAATCGCAACACCTAAAAGCCACGTAAAAATATGCCACCACCACTTCTTTCTTCTAAAGCTGATCCTATATTCTCCCTATATGTCCATCCATAAGATCTGTAGCTGCTATAAATGTATTATATTCACCTATAATGGAAGGACGTTGGATTTGAACGATTTTCTTCTCCTTTCGAGAATAACGTTTTACAAACGCTGTGGGAGTCACGCCACGACAAATGGATGTTGCCGCTACAACACTATTGTCCATCCACTTGACAAGTATGATGTCGTCTTCTCGATCTAATCGAGAAAAAAATTCACCTCTAGAACTAAATTTTGCTATTTCCTTTTTCCCTGGAAGATTGTATGATTTTGGAATGCGATTATCCCTAATTGTTCCTGTTCCATCATAACCTTTTTGTTTCAAAAAATACAATAAATTGAAGCCAGTATCAAAATAAAATTTGAACGGAAAATGCTGTACTTGCTGGGGTATTTCGTTTATCATGTTCAAAAGTGGTGTGGCACATTTGCCAAATGCATTCTCATATTCGTTGTTTCCTCTTGGGTTTTTGCCTTGATAAACATCAAAGTTCAGTAAATAACCACACTCTGAATTGAGGCACCACATTTTATAGCCGAAGCGAATAGGCTTGCCTTTGATAAACTACTTGGCTGAATCGCTGCCAAAGTATTTGATCATAGACTCATCGTAGTCTAAGTATTCTTTGGGAATCCAGTTTCTGATAAATTTCTCCTTCATCAAATCCATTAGAGGACGGAGTTTCCACATCTTGTCTGACATGTCCGGCTTTGTATTATCAGCGCAATGCAAAAACTTCAAAATCTCTCTGAATCTGTCTCTTCTCATAGCTTCAGTCACTGCAGGCACATTCATGTCTTTACCACTATCCCAATAATAATCTCTGCCTCATGATATCCACTCAAAATCATAATCGCTATTGCACATTTCATTTCGTTAGGTGAAATTTGTGGATCCGGCATATTTACAAACATTGCCTATTTTCTAGATTCTTCAACTAGGAAATTAATAATTTGGTCGTCAATGAATTCCTCAAATATTTCCACATCTGTCAAATTTTCGTATCTTGAAGGCTCTGGTTTTGGAAATTCTCTACTTGTATTAGATATGAGGTCACCATCAATCCATGAAATTTTTTCCAAACCTGGACGTTGCGGCAGGTTTGATTGTGAATCTTCTATCATTGGATGAATAGCATTTTGTTCATTCAAATCTCTGATGCGTCATCATCTCTGAGTCTCACTTCAGCACCAGCAAGTAGTTGCTGACAGTTTAGATTATCAACAAGACTAGGCTCATCTTCATTCCCAGAGTCTTCATCAGTTAAAACATGACTCTCTGGGGGTTCTATAAATATTTGATCCACATCTGCATCATTATCGTGGATCATCTGTAATGCTTGTTCCAATGTGAAACCGCGTCTACAGAAGGTAACATTATTTTAGTGGCAAATAATTTTAGTCACTAAACTGGCTAGCGTTGCCATATGGCAACGACAATATAAACCATAGCATTTTTTTTTTGTAATATTTGAGGAATATGACTATTCCTACATTTCAACTGAACATTGTACAAAACATTTTGATCACTTTTGGGGGTAAAAAAGAAAATGTGAGTGTTCTATAAAACTTACTCTAGTCTGAAGTCCAATAATTCTGTCATTTGAAAAGTGGGCAAACTTTAGATTAGTAGTAATAAAAAAATTCAAATATTTATGTGAAAATAACCGGTTATACAGCATACTTAAGCCTTTAAAGAGTGCATAATTATTTTTTTAAATTGTTCATAGAGGGCCCGAAAATTAAAAAAGAAAACTCATTTACATTAGATTTGCAAATTTTATTCTTCACGCTGTGATGCCCATTTCAACTTCTAGAACTGAAAACTCCAATCAGAATTGAAAAATATTAATTAGATTTCAAGTAAATCGCAGTTTTACATAACAAGTATAATATCGTTTTATTTACATCCTCTTGGTTCGAAAATCATAAATTATGCGGACAGCGAAAACCGAGGTTTTTATGACTGACCTCGGAAACGGAGCGTCTAGTGCTGCAGTAGGTACAAATTTCTAGGGCTGCAACGTTATTTTTACAATTCGAATATCAGAGAGTTCATTGGTTAACTTGAAACAATTACATTCATTATAATTAACCGTTTTACTATCCGGTAAATCAGTATTACAAATTTTACCACTATAAATAATTTGAATAATTATGGTACGATGGTAAATAAGATGTAAAGAAAACAATAATCTGGCTATGTGAAACTTGCCTGCATTTGCGATGGGTTCGTTATATGAAACATCATAAATAACTAACAGGAAAAGGTTTCGACCACAGCTAATCGCCCCATTGTCGAGAAATTGTCATAAATTCATCAAATATTCAGTGTTAAAAGATTAAATTGGATTTTCTTGAGAAATTAAAATATATTGTTAAATTGAAAATTAATGGTGTGGTGCGAAATTGCATAATGAACATTGTAGCTAAAAATAAATATATAAAAGTATTAGCTGCTCCTATAAAGCGAAAAAACTCGTAATGACCCTAAAAATTATTAAAAATAAATAAAATTTTAAGATAAGTAATATTCAGTTAAGTATGTAAAATTTGAGTACCCTCACAATTAGCAGTTTCGATTTCCGGGGTGGATGCAAAACTCGGCGCACCCTATATATGTACAGATATACGCATTTTGGATGCTAAGAATTCAGTTATTGCTGTGTCAATCATTATTTGTGTTGACAACGTATACTTTAATGTGTAATAAAATTTGAAAGGTATGTTAATTAGTATGCTCAAGCAATCTAACGGTATTTTTTATATTTGTCTTTGAAGACAATTTTAAAAATTCAACGCACATGCAAAAATCTTTATTCTATCTTAGAACTTGTTTTTTTTTATAAAAAAAGAAGAAACTTTTCGCGAATAAAATAAAAATGTAATAATAACACACTACGAGACATTGGGATAACATGTATTTTAAAAATATTAGTGTTTTATCAAATTACTAACTTAAACAGTTACAACGAAATACTGACTTATACTGCTTCGTTGTACTGTACAAATTAATCTAATTACTTGAATAACTAAAAATACATAGCAAATTTATTTCATGTTCTCCTGTTGAATTTTGCAATGATGTCACATTTATAAAATCAAAATACATTATGCCTCTGGGAAAAGAGAGTACTTCAATGAAGCTATAATAATATTAATATTCTTTTGCTTATCGAGAACTTTGAACATTTATCTTTCTGACACGAGGAAAGCATTTAAGAAAAATAATGGTAAAATATTTACGCAATTATGAGGATATTGAAATAAATAACGCATTCTATAAATAAATTTATTGTAATAAATTAAATGTTTTATCCACGTTGTTCCATTTAGATAAAGCCACGGTTCACAAGACGCAACAAAAATGTACAGACTTTAATCTGTGACCGTTCGACGTGTTGTCTTATGGCATTTTTTTGGAAAAGGGGAAGAGAAGTTTTGTTGAAAGTAGTTGATTTTATTTTTTATTTTTAAGTGATTGTTTACCTGTCACTAAATATGGTTGAAGGATTAATGAAATACAAGGCTGGGTACAATGTATTTTGGAAATGATTAATAATTGATTTTCTTAAAATAAAATTCGTCCTTTTCGCTGTAAGGGTTAACATGTGAGCCTTGTGTCGAAAAAATAAATTGCGACTGATTTTTTTTTAATGGTATTTGGTCCCGTGATGGGTGGAGTGTGACTGACAATTGACGCATATTTCTCAATATTTTTAGGTTTTTTCCTCGATAAACAGTATGAGTGACGCGTTTAATGACTTTTAAAATTAACGTGACTATTTCAATTCGAATAACTGCCCTTGTTACTGTTGATTCTTTAATTGCACATAATATATAGGTCGTTTCATAAATCGTGTGCCCACCTCAAAGGGATGGTAGAAAATGCATTTTTAAACATTTTTTGTTAATCAACATGTGACCGATTTTTACTCGTCAATTACCATCATTGTCACGAGTTTTTTTTTCTAAAACCGAAATAGGTGGTAGAAATTAACAGCAGTTTGGCCGATAGAATTTTACCTATCAAGCAAATCGTGTAATATCCCGTATCGTGGAAGTAAGTACTGACGACCAACTACTGGCAAGAATTAATTTTGAAGTAAAAGAAATTAAGGATTAACTGCCACGTCGATGTCAAGCCTGTATTGCAGCTGAAGGTGGTGCATTTTTTCTTTATTTATTTAATTCGTTCACAAAAAATATTTATTATTAAATTTGTTCGTTTTAATTTTGCAACTCCCCTATTTTTTATTTATCTGTAAAAAAAAATCGCGACAAATCAATTTCTGACAAAGTAACTTTTAACGCATCTAACTTTAACAAGAAATGTTTAAAAACGCATTTTCTACCACATCATTAAGTTTGGTACATACCCGACTATAACTTAACTTAAATTTTTTTTACATCAAGTTAATTTATTTATGTAATTTATTACAATGAAAAATTAAAAAGAAAATATAATCATTATAACATAATTTGGAAAATGTTTTCCTGGGTTCTATTATTTCCCTATGAACAACTTTAACACGTGGTCACGTGTTAACTGATAATGTGGTTTTTCTAATATGTACAATTTACAAAGTTTGATTTATTAACAGGTCACTAGACAGAATAGTATTTCTAGGCCAGTTTGTTTTCCCAATCTTATCTTACAATTTTAGATGACTGAAATTTTTTCACCTCTTGAAATTAATTTCAGTCGTTATTAACGTCTTTAAATTGTTTCGCCTTGAATTACTGAAAAATTAAAATTCATTAATTATCACGGTAATTGATATCTACTGCTACAAAGAGAATAGGGTAATGTATAGTTTCCGCAATGAGTCATGTAAACATTGAGTTTAGGTAAAAAAGTGGACATGTTTTTTATTTTAAGGCCATTATTTAAATCTTTCAATGGGGCGTGACGAGAATTGGTATATTGACATCATATCAATGAGATTAAATTATTTGACTCTAATAAAAATGTGGTTTATGGAACAAAATGTAATTAGTTAATAGGTACAGTGGAAGTCGCTTATAACGAGGGCCAAGGGACCGAAAAATTCCGCCGTTATATCCGGACGTCGTTATATCCGAATGTTAAAAGCATTGGTGTATATGGAAATCCTACCAATTGTGTCTAGATTTTCGGTCGTTATAAGCGACTGGTCGTTATAAGCGACTTTTACTGTAATAATAAAAGTTTTTTGGTAAACATATATTTTTTCTACACACGGAAAATGAGTACTTTATACAAAATAGTTAAATAATTAATTTTAAACATAAGGCCCCTTTTACACATCGCGGTTTTTTCTTATCACCGGGGCCGGTCCGGTGGACGGGAAGCTCACGGTGTATAGTTTGTGTAAACTTATTCTGCGTTTATGACTGTGCCTTTTACAATACTATAAGTGATCCGGCCATAAAAGTAGGTAAGCCGTAATAATCAGCATGGGCAGAAGTGGCCAGGGCTGTATTTGGTAAATTTTTATAAATTTCTTGATGCTTAGATATAAATATGAGTAAACATTAAACCTCTTCTAATAATTAGTTAGGTTTGTGGGGTTATTGATTAACTTAAATACTTGATGAATTCTATGACTTGTATTTGATTATTTGTTCTGAACTTAACTAAAGTTAAAATATTTAAGTACGGTTCTGAAGTATCTACAAAAATATTTTTCAAAGCAACCAGATGTGTCGCACCCTGCAGTGAACCCTCATTATCATCACTAAAAGTTGATTGCGGTTTAAAGTCATAAACGCAGAATATTTTTAGTCAAACTCTAGCACCCGCGGTGAACAATGTTTAATAAATATTATGATATCAAAAATACGAAATGAAAAAATGTGAAATTTTATCAATCGACTTGAAACAGTGGATCGTGATGAATAGACAAAGGAAGTTGGTTTTATTGTACTTATTACCTATACTTGCACAAAAAAAAACAACAACGTAAAAACAGGTAGATGCATCCTCTAAATGAGGGGTGGCCAAACTTTTAGATGTTGGGGCCGACTTTTCTGATGAAAGTGTAGGTACCTAAGGGCGACTATGTTTTTTTAGAACGTACTTACGAATTGGTGTTTTTTGATGTTATACATATGCAACTACATATTCTTGTCAGATTCGTGGACGACTTGCAGAGGCCTTGCGGTCGACCGATCAACCGCGGTCGACACTTTGGCTACCCCTGCTCTAAATCAATAACGGGTCGCAGTGGGAATTTTGCAACGTTATAAGTAATAATACTAAGTAATATATTTTTACATACAATACAAAAACAAAAGGGTTCACGTAAAATTCATCGCAGAAAATTTATCGGAAGAAATTTCATCGCAAGAAACATTCATCGCAAAGAAAGTTCATCGCAGAAAATTCATCGCGAGGAAAATTCATGGCGAGGAAAATTCATCGCAATTTAATTTAGCGAAAATGAATTGCAGATTGCTACATATTTAGGTTTCTTTTTATGCGTGAAGATGTACTATAATGCTCTGATAAATTTTAAAAAATTGAACAAAAATGTGAAAGAAGCAACAACAAACTGACACTATTAGAAAATTTATTTAATAAAAAATTAAGAACGATCTAGTGATAAAAATAAACAACTTATGCGGCAACACTTCGTTTCGATGTTCAAATTGCTCTGCGTTTATTATTTTTTGCTTGTTATCGACACTAATATCAACGTGACAAAACAAACAATTCAATTTTTATCAGCGACACGGCAGAGACGTGACGTGTAAAAGCATACATTACTGTACATTTAATTCAATGGCCCACTGCGAATTCCATCACCGTGTTTACCAGTGGGGAGATGTAGCTGTATTCGACGGTCCCGGTGCGTGTATGTAATGTGTTAAAGCGCTCATAAGAATCAATACCCCACTAAAATTCACGTCCCCGGACTGGATCCGCCGATAAGAAAAAACCGCGACGTGTAAAAAGGGCCTAAGCGAAACGAATTAGCCTTGTCGGTTTTTTTTAGTTGTTGGCAAATTGTTTCGTTGTGTCAAACTGAACATTAAATAAACATAATAAATTTGAATTCTTTTTAGGTTTAGGTTGAAATAGATGTATAAAATCGCAAATTACACAACTGCTCTTTTTATATCCACGGTGGTAAAATAGTACATTACTTACCAAGCCGGAAGATGCTTCATTACAATCGAGTGCAAAGATAGACGATCGAGACAAGAAGCGTCGAAGTGTACAGCGCAAAACTGAAAGAAAGTCTTTCATCAAAGTATTAATACTACATCATCACAGTCATCAAATTTGGACCGTTAAATTTGACGTTAGTCAGTGTCTGCGCCATCTTCTAAAGTATTTCCAAATTTGTAGAAAGTTGGAAAATATCCACTTCCCGAACTGCTACACTTCCCAACCGGTTGCAAGGTCGAAGTTTATAATTACTAACTTTCCAACTTTTAAAAGTCAGGAATTGACATTGACGTGAAAAGTGTTTCATTACAGCTGAGAGCTATGATAGCTAGCCAAGACGTAAAGCGTCGTGGTTTAATTTTAAATCGAAAGACAAAAATTAAAAATAATTTATTGCCAATTGACAAGACTTGTAATTTGTAAGTGATTATTCTGCAAAGATGTTCGAATTTGAATTTGAATTTGAATTTACACCGCGGAAGTAAAAGAAATTGCCCAAGAAGCAGATAATAAATAGTTTACATTTTTAAAACCGGTGCAATTTGTATATTTCGAAAGCTAAATTTGACGTTGGTCGATGTTTGCCGCCATATGCTAAATTATCTCCGAACTTATAGGAAGTTAACAATGAAATGAGAGGTGGTTGAAAAAAAATAAAATATCAATAGCTGAGTTTCCAACTTTTTAAAATTGGGTAATTGACATTAAACCGATTTACAATTTTTTCTACTAGTAATATTTGAATTTAAAATATTTTTTATTGCCAATTATCAAAAAAATGTAATTTTTGTTCCCATGAAACTACTACTACTAGCCATACAGCATATCATTTTGATTTATATTAGAGTGTCGTGAAGTTTAGTTTCACTACCGTTTGTTCAGTGACGGGTAAATGTTTTTTTTTTTTTTGTTATTGACCACAGTACAGAAAGAGACCAATTATCATCCGGTTGGACAAAAAAAAAATGTTTTATGCGGATGAAAAGTGACTTCGTTTGAATACAGAGTAATAACGTGATACTTCCCATCCTAATACAGTAATATTCTATGATTGATTATTGAGGCTTTCTAATAATAAGATAAATAGTTAGGTACCTTGATTCACTATCGACTGTGTCGGGTTATAAAAGTGCCGACGTCAATAAATAACAAAAACAAGGATGCATTAAATAGACCAATACCTCTAATTTATGTAATAACATATATGTATTATTTACAATGAACTCGGCAAATTAATAAGATTAATTTTAACAACGCCTTTGTATGTACAATCATTGCCAATAGTATCGAGACATCCCATTGCTAGACTAGCTTAAGGGGGAACTCACGCGTTATAAAACATAGCAGAATTATGGTTGTTTTTGAAAGGAATTGCGGCAAAACCAAACAATCGAACGCCAAGAAAAAAATTGGGGACCCGTAACAAGACCAACTGAAGGCCGCTATCCGATAAAAATTGTATATAACATGATAGTTTTCCCTACAAAAATTGTCAAAACTCCGAAAAAAACCGCTTTGTTTCAGACTCGTTTTTTTGCAGCTGCTATTGTGATTTTTTCATAAGAAATTGGTTTGCGGCTTTAATCTATCTTTTAACAATAATTCTGAATTAATTTGATTAACTCATCTTTATTATCCTGTTGACAATTCCAGCTAGAAAGTGCATTTGCATTGTCTTAAAATACGCTACGTGAATATTCCGTCTCTCATTTTCGCACTTTGTCGATTCGCGCTTTGCAAGTCGCTGTTATCGACAGTTTATGCCGGAGTTAATGTGGGTGTTATTAATATCAACATATGACTGATTCATCATCAGACGTAAAATGTACAAACATGCACTATTAATTTGTAAATTCTGAGATCATGGAAAGGTGACTGGATTTGCATCCGTTCTCGTCATCAATCACACATATAAATATGGGTAATTCTACAATAGAATAAAACCCCAATATTACATTTTTATATTCGTGGGATGGCGTACTCGTAGAGATTACGTACTGTTAGATGTTCTAACACGTGCTTTTATTTTAAAAAATAATTCAGGCCCCTCTTGTGACTCTATTTACAGATGCAATTTGAGCATTTGCGAATTTGCATAAAGGTAATTCAAGTATTCTGGCTTATGATAAAACAGCTTATAACACTGATTGATAAGTTTCGTTTGACGAATATGGATATATTTTAAATAATCTTGCATATCGTCGGTGAAGAACTGTTACCTCATAAGTCGCACTATGAAGAACTCGACAAATTTTTAAGAAATGACCGACATATTTTTCTGAATTTCATGCATGTCTTCACAAAGCAATAACGGACAAGAGCCCTGGATTTCATACAAAAAGGTTCATCGGTAGAAAAAGGAATATTGAATGTAGAAGACAGTTGTTTCCTAGATGCAAAAAATCGAAAATGGACTCTGCTGGTGAGGCTGATGAAGACTATGGCGACGTGGAAGAAATATTGGACAATGAAGAATTAGCTAGAAGAAAAAATATTTTCTTAAGATTGCTTAAGAAAAGTAAGGAAGAAATTTTAGAAATTGCAGAGAAAACTATAGCACAAAGAGAATCAGCATTATGGTTTGAAGAGAGGAAAAAAAGGATTACCGCTTCCGTGTTTGGTAAAATTTGCAAGCTGAGACAGACAACAGATCCCAATAAAACCGCCAAAAGTCTCCTAAAAGATTTTTCATCCCGGAGCACCGCTTATGGAATTGAATATGAGCCTATAGCAGTAAACGAGTTTTCAGCATACTTACAGACAGCTATAGAACCGTGTGGATTCTATATTGATGAAGAGGAAAGTTATCTTGGAGCTACTCCAGATGGGCTTGTTGGTACACAAGGCCTTATTGAAGTTAAATGTCCCTACAGCTGCAGAACATTAACACCAAAAGAGGCCATATTAACCAAAAAAATTACGTATGCCATACTGGAAAATGAACAAATGCATTTAAAGAAAAATCATGATTATTTTTACCAGGTGCAAGGACAGTTACACATCACCAAACGCGACTTCTGTTTTTTTGTTGTGTGGACACCGAAGGGTTTGATTTTTGAAAAAATTCAACGAGACGATCAATTTTTCGAAAACAACATACGCCCTAAACTTCGGGATTTTTATTTTAATCATTTGTTGTCCCATATTATAAAATTACCTCAATATTGTGTCTAAATATTTAATATTTATTACATAGGTACTGTAGGATATTATACATGTGAAAAAACATTGTAAACAAATAATAATCGCTCGTACTTGCAAGGCTTTTAATTTTTTTTTATATTGTATCAACTTATCAGGTTCGTTTATATTATTTTAGTCGCCAATCAGTAAACATAAACCATAAAACTCCAGTTACAGTTAGCCACTCCAAATGTAGTACCCTTCGAAGCTAAATCAATCTCAGTAATACTTCGGTTACCTATTCAACTTTATTTCGCATAAAAATTACCATACGCGGAGTAAAATGTAGACAAATTAAAATTAAAATTAAAAATTATGCTAGCTGAAAAATGGGAGATCCCCCTTAACGTCCGAAACTAAGCATGTCCTTCTCTAACTTGCTGTGCATCGTTACGTTTCAGTCCCACTCATTCATAGCGTTCCTTCGCTAAAAATTTTGACCGTCTTTCACTTGTTGAAACAATACTGAATTAATAATTTCTATTAAGCTTTCAAATATTGTTGCAACAATAAATAGAGAAAGTAATTAGTGAAAATACCCATTATTAACAAAAATTTTATTTAATCTAAAATAATTTTTAATATCATTGTTATATTTATCAATTTTTATTTATCTATCTATCTATCTATCTATATATATAAAATTGGATGTATGTGTGTATGTGTGTATGTGTGTAGCTTATAGACTCGGAAGCCGCTGAACCGATTTTGATGAAATTTTCAGGAATACTCTAACATAACCTGGAGAGTGTTCCTGTGAAGTTTGGTGCCGATCGGGGGGGGGGGGGAAAGTGTCATATAGACTCGGAAGCCACTGAACCGATTTTGATGAAATTTTCAGGAATACTCTAACATAACCTGGAGAGTGTTCCTGTGAAGTTTGGTGCCGATCGGGGGGGGGAAGTGTCATATAGACTCGGAAACCGCTGAACCGATTTTGATGAAATTTTCCAGGAATACTCTAACAACCTGGAGAGTGTTCCTGTGAAGTTTGGTGCCGATCGGGGGGGGGGAGGGGGGGAAGTGTCATATAGGCTCGGAAACCGCTGAACCGATTTTGATGAAATTTTCAGGAATACTCTAACATAACCTGGAGAGTGTTCCTGTGAAGTTTGGAGCCGATCGGGGGGGGGGCGAAGTGTCATATAGACTCGGAAACCGCTGAACCGATTTTGATGAAATTTTCAGGAATACTCTAACATAACCTGGAGAGTGTTCCTGTGAAGTTTGGTGCCGATCGGGGGGGTGGGGTGGCGAAGTGTCGTATAGACTCGGAAATCGCTGAACCGAAGTTGGTCACCAAAGTTTGTACACAAGTGCATCTTAGTAGGGGGGGACTTAATTTAATGCCGATCGGGGGGGGTCCAAACAAAAATCGCACGGGGGGGTCACTGAAACTTATTTTCGCATAGAAAGAAGTGTCCTACAGCCAACAAATTTTGTACACAAGTGCATCTTCGCAGGGGGACTTAGTTTGATGCCGATCGTGGGGGGGTAAACAAAAATCGTACGGGGTGATCACTGAAACTTATTTTCGCATAGAAAAAAATGTCCTACAGCTATCAAATTTTGAACACAAGTGAACCTTATGGGGGGGGGGGATCGTCCAAACAGATTTTTGCGTAGAAAAAAGTGTTTTACAGCCACCAAATTTTGTACACAACGGCATCTTAGTATAAGGGGGGGGGAGGCTATCGCCCAAATAGACTTTCGCATAGAAAGAAGTGTCCTACTGCCACCAAATTTTGTACACCGAGCGAAGCCGGGTATTTCAGCTAGTATTTAATATTTATCAATGTCGTTATGAAATACACGACGCTGTCATCGCTAAAAGTTAAAATTAATATTAACAATTGTTTTTCTGCAATGATGATAACATTTTCGGCATAGTTTTTGGATCTCTTGATCTATCCAAAATTTACATAATTAAATTATTTTCTAAACAAGGTCATTTATAAAAAGAAGAACAACTTAAGTCGAATTCGGAATAAAACGACAAAACGATTCGGTGACGCTGTTTTTAACGGCAGTTCAAGGCAATATTTGCAGGTAAAATATTATTGTGTTGCAAATATTTTACTTTTAAACCAATTTTTAGAACGCAATTTTAAACTTTCTGTCGTTCATTGATAATGCAATAAATTAAGTACGTTTATGTCTAGTAGATAATACTATAAAATTAAAAACTAATTAAAAATTTAAAAATATTAATGTAAAATTAAAATTAGTAGTGTATAGTTCAGTCATTTTATACAAAAAAACACCAATTTTCTAAAAAATTCCAAGTGAAAATTGTCCTTCCGGATTTTCTTTATATCGCTATAAGAAACACTGTAAAAAGTCCGTTGAAAAATCGTGTCTGCCAAAGACATTGTTGAAGGTTGAAGGTCGCGAAAATCAGTTTTCCTCAAATATCTCGTGAAGTATTGGTTTCATTTACATTTCGGTCATTACAAAATTTGCTATATACGGACCTAACTCAACAAATTTCCGTCGTTGTAACCGACTGGGCGTTTTAACCGACGACGCTATACCCGGAAGGCACCCTCATAAGATTAACATAGAAACCAACCAAATGTCCCGCACTACGTCGTTATATCCGGAATGTCGTTAAACCCAAAATCGCTATACAGTGCATTTTTTTTAACTGTTGCCATAGGGAATTGCATGGTAAAAATTGTACCCCATGTTAACTTTTGTTCTGATGAAAATATTTAAACTATTTTTGGACCAAAGTTGGAAGATTCTTTAAACTATCGAATAGATTACAATTCAAAATCCTAAACTGTTGAAAAAAATATTTTTGTAAAAGCATTTTCTGGGCCACTATCATTTCTAGTAGGCTGAAATATCAGTTGACTTTTGTTAGTTTGTTTTAAAAAATAAATAGGGAAAGCTGCTCGGAGCTATGATTAAATTAGCTTTTGGAAGACAGAACATGTAAACATTTATTTATAAAAAAAACAAAACGTAAAAATCATTAAAGCACAAATGACTAAACAAATTAACAAAAATGATCAGAAATTATCAATGGAATTGTTCAAAGTGTTTTCCTTCGACTGCTAGACAATGTCCCAAGCGATCTTGGAAATTTCGTCGTGTTTAGTAAAGTTCGCACTGTAATGGAATTACAAGCTTCAGTTATTCTTGCCCTTAGTTCTTCCACAGTTTCTGGTTGATCTCTTATGAGGTCGTAAACTTGTGTTCCTAAATGCCTCCATAAGAAAAAATTCAGTGGTTAGGTAGGTCAGGACTTCGAGCAGACCAATGGAATGATCCATATTGGCCAATTCAACTATCAGGAAATGTTTCGTTTAAAAACTCTCTGACGAAAACAGCACTATGAGCTGGTGCTCCGCCATGTTGAAATAGTATTGCTCCGTTGCATCTTCGGGCCTACCTCCATTTGAAGAAGATTTAAGTATTTATGCTGGTTCAAATTTTTGTCAATAAAAATTGGCCCAACTAAGTGATTCCCTAAACAAAGTGACAAAAGTCAACTGACATATCAATCTGCTAGAAATGATAGTGGCAAGAAAACGCTTTTATAAAAATATTTTTTTCATAACTTTTTTGACAGTTTAGGATATTGAATTGTAATCTATTCGATAGTTTAAAGAATCTTCCAACTTTGTTCCAAAAATGGATTAAATATTTTCATCAGAACAAAAGTTAACACGGGGTGCAATTTTTAACATGCAATTCCCGATGGCAACAATTAAAAAAAAACGCACGGTATACGACTTTTACTGTATAACAATGATATTACACATCATTTTAGATTAAATAAAATTTTCGTTAATTCTGGAGATTTTAAAATTTAGTTAAAAGACTGCGTTCACTAATTTGTCTACTTATTGTTGCAACAATATTTGAAAGCTTAAAAGAAATTATTAATTCAGTATCTTTTCAACAAGTTAAAGAAGGTCAAAATTTTTAGCGAAGGAACGCAATGAATGAATGGGACTGAAACGTAACGATGCACAGCAAGTTAGAGAAGGACATGCTTAGTTTCGGACGTTAAACTAGTCTAGGAATGGGATGTTTTGATACTAAAGACACACAGTGTACGTAGCTATCTACGTTATTCTGCAAAGATCTATAAAAAATTATCATTTTATAAAGAAATTTAGATAAGTATAACATTTTTTATTCGTAGATTACATGTATCAATATTTTGTCTCGTGCTCCAGAATGTTGGTGGGCTTTCTTATTTAATTAAATTTGCATTATAATTATTTAATAAAATTCGTTTCACATTATAAATGTTACTGAAACATTTATTTAAAAAATAATACTCTTAAAATAACCTTGACTGATTTAGTCGAGTTGTTGTTTTAAAATTTTAGCAATTTATATTGAAATCTCTATTTTACAAAAAGAATACAAATATTTCTTAAATACTAAATTTTGATAATAAAATACTAAAAAAGACATAGGTAAATCATTTTAAATAATTTATTGTACATTAATGTAAACTCAAAGTAGGTACTTTTTAATTTTTATTTAGATCGCATTATAAACGAGTAAATAAATTACGACGTAAAATTTCAGGTTTTAAATACCGAATTGACGTCATTACATCGCAAATTTCAAAATAAAAAAAGACTAATTAAAGGGTGCGTTAATTTTAGTAATTATTGGCAACACACCTACGCACTAACAGGTGGAATTACATCAATTCCATAAATTTAAATGGGTATTACGAATCAACGATTGTTTTCATGAAGCAGGTTAACAGAAATCATGAAAATAAACATTACATAATTTATTTTTGTCTTCAGATTGACGTAGTCAGTAAAGCAATCAATAATAAATCTGGGACTTTTCTAATGGTATTAGCGTCATCTTTAGGTGAACTTTACTAAGAACTGTTCCAATGAATAAAATTCTTTTGCTTTAGGTAGTACATACGTGAGTGTAATATAGAAATCCCCAGACGTCACTCACCTGCCAGCATTTACATTCGCTACTGTAACCGTTTCAAAAAACTACGCATTAACACATATTTTTTCGCGAGTTTACCTTACGGTTCTAATTTTTACTGAAAACCGCAATTAATACATGACCTCGCAGAAAAATTGAGAACAATTCGTCTAATTTACTTCAATTATCCGATCCTGCAACGTTTGAAGAAGTTGCATCAGCCGTTTATTCTCTACTAAAACGATTTGTGAAAAAAAAGGGAAACTATTTAAATTACAATTCTATCATCCTGCAATTAATTCTTCTCCGATCTCAAGGTTGGAAGAACTGTTCGCAGAATTTTGACCCTTATATGGCATTGACTCAATTGATTGTAACTAACGATGGTGACCAGCGATTTTATGAACTTGCCATGTTAATTGATAAATTTGAAACACGAGATTAAACTTTCGCCAGTCTAATGCAACGTACACTAAATATTTCATCATCCTTCCAAAAATGAATCGAAGAACCTGTTTATAGCGTTTTAAAATGAATTTTATGTTTGCACGTAGTTTTTATTTCTGTTCTATAATAAAATCGTTGAAATCGTAGGTTTTGAACAAATTCTGTGACACCCTATATGTACGTATTCTTGCATTTAAGTTGTCTTTAGGTATGAATTCAAAAACTTGTTCTAAAAATAGTTAAGAGCCGGTGCAAGGCTGAAACCCGTTTTATAAAAAGTTCAATGTTTCGCATGGATTTTTTAATGAGACGCTAACTCCATTTGTTTTACAAAAACTGAAGTATACCAGTTAGCAACATTGTAATGTTCACAACTAAACCCGTTCGGTCTTTCATAACTAATATAATTGCATTATACTAATCTATTCGTTTAATTAAGTTTTCTTAAAAAGTTGTTTGACTAGGGGCCCGTCTCTGGCCTCGACCGTCATGTGCTACGTAAGATTTACGTATTTTATTTACTTCCGGAACATAGAAGGAAGGCTCGTCCACTGAAAAGAAAGTTGCAATTCATTATGCATAAATGCCTTTTTGCTGCAAGTAGATAAATATTTTGCGGGAATAAGAATCAATTAGCATTGTAAATAAGTTACGTTTAATTTGTTTACAAACAATTTTGTTGTTTTCATAATCTCGTCATTTAAGTTGCTCGTAATGTTCATGTAATGGTTTAAGAATTACTTAATTTTATGCAAAGGACGTTACAATAAAACCCCGATAAAACGTTTTAAAAAATGTTAGTAAACTGGAAATTTATTACGTATATAAGATTAATATCGGCTTCAAGGTCTCCTTTCCACATGTAACTAGATCAAGTTTATTGTATTTTTTTATATTATTATGATATTACAATTTGCCTAGTTACTTAACACTTGAATAATAGCGACGAGTGGTTAAATGGGGTTTGTTAATATTGCATCTCTTGCAGATAAGTTTGCATTATTTTAATGTTATCTGCTGTATGTAAATGCAACAGAAGAAATTAAATTGGAATTATTCTTCGAAAATAATCCTCGAAGAAATTGATTTTAAATATCGAATAATGACGTCACCAATGTACCTTTTTTACCCGACTACGACAAAGCCAAAAGGAAGGGTTATGTTTTTAGCAGTCTATGTATTTACGTATGTTCCACCGTAGCCCCTAAACTACTCATCCGATTTTGAAAATGAAGTGTCAATTGATTCGTTATTATGGTACGGGTGACCTAGCTTCATTCTCATTAGGTTATTTTTTTTCCGTGGTCGGGTTACAGTTTTTTAAACTGTTTATCTTGCTTGTTAAATAGTAACCTCATTTTGTTAATGTTTTTATGGCCCTTTCAATTCTCAAAATGACCGTATAAAAATAAGTAAAGTTTTTAATAAAACACAATGGGAAATTAGAAATCAAAAAATGTATTAGTAACAAAAATCAATCAATTATGTTTTGCACAAAAATTTACTGATGTAATTTGGGGAATTGAAAGGGCCATGAAACTCGTGAAAAAATATGGAGTTACTATTTAAAAAAAACAATGACGTCATTACTCGAATACAAATGAATATTGGGAATTGAATTTTTCATAAGAATGTATATTGTTATTTTTCTTCAAGGATTTTTTCGAAAAGCAATAATTCCAATTTTGATTAATTTATTCGATACTTTAGCCGATTACTGTATACAGTGAGCGGCAAAAATAACGCAACAATTTGATAAATCCTGAACTGTTGAGTTTTGAAGAAAATCCAAAAACACCAATTTTTAAATTTAGTTGCACACTTGTTACATAATATTCTGATATCACGGTGTTTCTTGTCAAAGTAATGACATTATTATCACTTTTTGTAACCGTTAAAATGACGGTGTAATAATTTTAGCTTCTTTACATCCAACAATTTTTTTCCAATATTGAGAAAGAAATTACTGTAATGAAGCAGTAAAAATTATTATAATTAAACGATATATCAAAATTATGGCGACAAAATACTGGTTGCTATTGAAATAAACCGATGATTACTTTGTCAAGCAAAATCCTTTACATTACCTGCTTCAAAAGATGTAAAATTAAATTTAACACTAAATTACGTTGTTTTTGGATTTTTTCAAAATTTAACGGTTTCAAATTTATCGAATTTTTGCGCTACCTTTGCCGTTCACTTTAAAAAAAGAAAAATTCTAATTTTTTTTTTATGTAAAGAACGTGAGTCCTATTAAAATTATGTTTAAAAAATTTTTAAACAATCGGTGATGACAGCATTACGTAGGCAAGAAACACACTGTATATAAAAATATGATTTTAAAAGTGTGAAATTAAAATTTAAAATTGATTTATTTTAAGATTTTTTCAAAACTCGACAGTTTTAGATTTATCTAATTGTTGCATTACTCTTGCCGTTTACTGTATACCTAAATACAGTTTAACCCATTAGGTACTAGTGTTCCCTATATTGCCCGTCATGCAGCCTCTTTCCTAAATAATTGTATGGCTACCCCGAATGAAAATGTGGCATGAAGGTGTACGATTTTAGGTAGAACAGTATATATAGCTTAACAGAAATGGCTTGGCGGATGACCCTGCGCAGAAAAGGAAGCGAGAGAGTGTCTTAAGATAAGGATATAGCTAGTATTGGTGAGCGACCACCAATAAAGAACTGAGCTCCGCTAAGGGGTGGTATTTTGGTCTACGGCGCATCCATGAGTCACCCGCCAAGCTATTTCTGTCAAGTTGTAGTTTAGTTGCGAAAATTATCGCGATTCATTTTCTGCAAATTAGCAGTTATGTGTTTATAAGGAAAGTGTGCACACGTTTTTGAAACAGCGAAAAATGAGCCGCAGTATACGGTAAGTTTATTTTCTAATTACTGTATCAGAAAATTGACATAAATTGTCATTTTCCTATTACATTATATTCAAGTAACAGTTCTGTAATTAAAAATTCCACCGTAATGTTCAAATGTGTTGCTGAACACGACGTTTTCATTGCTGTAACTTATATGGCACTCTAGCTCTTAGGCTGCCAAAAATTGCTGGAGTTTGAAAATTTTTATATTTCGTTTATTTTAGTTTGACTGTGCAAGAAATTGCTGGCATGTTAGAAACAGACGAATTCTGGGAAGATTTTGATAATGACTTTGTAGATCGTGTATATACAGTGAGGACGCGTGGGTTGGAATAAATTCATTTAAAATTCATGGGTTTGGTTTTTGGAAAAACGCTCGGACACGTCGATTTTTGTTTTTAGAACTGCATCTTTTTTGATATTTATAATTTTAAGATCGTCTTTTGTTTTCGCACTATGACGTCATCAATAATTTTTTTAAATTGTACTCTATATTTTTGTTCACGAATTTGGATGCAGCGCATTTTTCTGAGTACAGAAATGTCAAATTCGTATGACCTTGAAGAGGAAAGTTTTCGAAATAATCAGTCCTAAAGTTTCAAAAATTTATGATAAAATTATTAGAGTAGACCACTAATAATATCATCAAGGAAGCGCTGGAAATAGAGCAAAACATTCAATTGTGTTTATTTTGTTTTTTTGATTGTTGACACTTGTCATGTACAGTTTCAAAGCTTGAAGAATGGCGCGTTTAACTGAGAAACAACGAATAGATATGTTGATGATGGTAGGATATGACGATAATACTCGAACACAAGCTGAAGTTTGTGAATTGTTCAATGATAAGTACCCGGAGAAGCATATTACACAATCAGTAGTTAGTAAGACGGAGAAAAAGTTTAGAGACTTTGGCCACGTAAGAGACAATTACAAAACCAACCATGTTACATTTCCAAAAAAATACACAATTGAATGTTTTGCTCGATTTACAAGAAAATCCTCACAAATCAAGTCAACAAGTAGCTGCAAAACAGTCACTAAGTAAATCTTCTGTTCTAAAATATTTACACAAGAACAAATGGCACCCATACAAAGTACATTTTGTTGAGGAACTTATTGAAGACGATCTCGACCGCAGCTTAGAATTTTGCGAAATAATGATGGATAGATGCAATGCCAACCCGGAATTTTTACGTAAGATAGTTTTTTCCGACGAGGCAACATTTCGTTTGAATGGTTCGGTAAACAGGCAAAATTTTCGATATTGGGCACCAGAAAACCCACATTGGAGAATGGAAAGTCATACACAATTCCCTCAGAAATTAACGTTTGAGTCGGAATTGTGGGTACCTGAATTTTGGGTCCTTTTTTATTGAGTGAACACTTAATTCTGAAAAATATTTAGACTTACTACAAAATGACATAATACCCAGTGTAAGTGCGCTCTACCTGAATAATGAAAACCCAAATATACCGGCACATTCAGTATGATTCCAATAGGATCGAGCGCCCCCACACTATTCGAGAACAGTACGAGAATATCTTCATAATATTTTCCCAAATAGATGGATTGGAAGGAGAGGTTTTATCGAATGGCCAGCTAGGTCTTCCGATTTAACTCCATTAGATTTTTATCTATGGGGTTATCTGAAATCTAAAGTCTACTTCAATAAACCAGAAAAATAAACACGCAATTGAATGTTTTGCTCGATTTCCAGCGCTTCCTTGATGATATTATTAGTGGTCTACTCTAATAATTTTATCATAAATTTTTGAAACTTTAGGACTGATTATTTCGAAAACTTTCCTCTTCAAGGTCATACGAATTTGACATTTTTGTACTCAGAAAAATGTGCTGCATCCAAATTCGTGAACAAAAATATAGGATGCAATTTAAAAAAATTATTGATGACGTCATAGTGCGAAAACAAAAGACGATCTTAAAATTATAAATATCAAAAAAGAAGCAGTTCTAAAAACAAAAATCGACGTGTCCGAGCGTTTTTCAAATAACTAAACCCATAAATTTTAAATGAATTTATTCCAACCCACGCGTCCTCACTGTATATTATAGAACCTCCTGAGAACAAAGGTGAAACAGACGAGGACTCGGGAGATAAATCTGGTGGATTACTAGATAATTTAACCGGCTGTCAGTTGCAAGCAGCTGCAGAAATAGTTCTACAAAGTGGAGAGCGAATTGGTAATGAAAATTTTGATGAAAAGGATGCTACATCCCACGAAAATTTTGATGAGGAAGATGCTTTACCTCTAAGCACTTTCTTGCCAAAGCCTATCACTTGGTTGAAATGTAAGGACCTACCTGACGTGAAAATACAGCAAATATTTCCACAAATAGATTTTTTGAATTATCGAGACATGACACCATTAGAAATACTCGAACTTTTTGTGAGCCATGATGTGATACAACTACTTGTTCAAGAAAGTAACCGCTATGCATTATTCAAAAATTGCCTAGACCCCAAAATAACACACGAGAAAATGAAATGTTTCTTAGCAATTCTTATTGTATCAGGATATGACAAAAAGCCATAAAAAAAAGTTACTGGGACTCTGGGGAAGACATGCGGAATACACAATAATAATAATAATACTGATACTTTTGAATCATTGAAATCTAAACATCCAATTCCTTCAAGATTACTCCAGTTTCCTGATCTACCTGAAGAAATGATAGAACATCTCACTGTCTCTGAAGATCAAGTTTATAAAGCGATTATGTCATTCCCTAATGGTTCTGCTGCTGGAATGGACGGAATAAGACCACAACATGGTACATGGTACAGGTGACTCTGGTCGTCACTTATTGAAAGCCATCTCTAGTCATTGCAATCTCATGCTAGCTGGTGAAGTTCTTTCAGATATTAGACCTATTCTTTATGGTGCCTCTCTTTGTGCCCTTTCTAAAAAAGATGGCGGTATCCGCCCTATTGCAATAGGTTCAACTTTTAGACCTTTATCTTCTAAATTATGCAGTTTCCACATTAAGGATTCTTTATCTTTCTTTTTTCATCCTATTCAATTAGATTTTGGAACTAAGCGTGGTTGTGAGGGAGCTGTTTATTCAATTAGAACTTACATTAATAATCAGTCTGATGTTGAGGTTTTTCTTAAAATCGATGTTAAAAATGCTTTCAATCGTATTGAAAAAGACTTCCTTCTTTCTGTTATTAAGGCTGTTACTTCAGATATATACCCTTATCTCTGGCAATGTTATGCTTATCAATCAAATTTATTCTTTAATGGAAATGTTATTAAATCCTCGGTAGGTTGTCAACAAGGTGACCCTCTCGGTCCTGCAATTTTTAGTTTATCTATTCATCAAATTATTAAGAATTTCAATTCAGAATGAAATGTTTGGTACTTAGATGATGGTTCTTTAGTTGGTAAGGCTTTTGATGTATTACAAGACTTAGAAACGATAATTTCCGAATTTAAGAAAATTGGTTTGGTTCTTAATTTCAATAAATGCGAACTTTTCTTCATTAATAATGTTTCGGAATTAGACAAGTCTTCAATTTTGGAGAGATTTGAATTATTAGCTCCTTGTATTCACGTTTGTAATGTTGAAGACTTTTTTATTCTTGGTTGTCCTATTTTGGATGCAGCAATTCCTCCATTCATTTCTAAAAAAATTGATTCATTCTCTTTACTTTCTTCAAATCTGTGTAAAATTAATCCTCATATTAGTTTATTTTTACTCCGCCATTGCTTTTGGATACCTAATTTCACTTATAATCTTAGATGTTGTCCTTTTTGGAAATTTAAAAATAAGTGTCTTGAATTGGATAATATTGTTATTTCTTCTTTGGAAAAAATTTTGAATATTAAATTTACAATAAGATCTTGGACTCAAGCCAAATTACCAATCCGTTTAGGTGGATTAGGTATAAGGTCTATAATTGATATAGCTTGGCTTGAAGCTCTTCCATCTTGTAAATTAGGTACTCTTTTAGGAAAAAACTTTTTACAAATTGCAATTTCACTGAGATTGGGCATCAATTTCTGTCATCCTCATATCTGCTCGTGCGGTTCTTCTGTAGACTCGTTGGGTCATCATGGTTTATCGTGCATTAAAAGTGCTGGTAGACTCTCTAGTCACAGCTGTATTAATGACATTATTAAACGTGCTTTCTCTTCTGCCAACATCCCTTGTATCCTTGAATCTAATGGTATTCTGAGGGATGATGGCAAACGTACAGATGTTATTACAGTTATTCCATGGAAAGTAGGTAAATCTCTAGTTTGGGATTTGACTGATTCTTCATTTTCTGTAAGATCTGCTGCACACTTGGCAGAAAATCTTAAGAAAAAAAAGCAATTTCTAATGATTATTTCCTTCGTGCAAATAAAAAGTTCCAGTCACCATGGTTTTCCTCAGTTTTATAGGGATTAAATTTTGACGTCTCAAAGGTGTCAAAATTTACCCGATTAAATTTTGACATTTAATCGCTTCTGATTTTTTTTGCAATCATTATCAAAGCTTCCTTGATAAGTAAATAAATAATTCGTTGTTAAATCTATTTATTCAAATTAATAATCACAAAAAAATCATGCCGAATACCCCGCGTGTATGAAAACAGCCTGATTAAATTTTTACGTTTTTGTCGCAACGTTTTGCCATAAAGAAATATTTCTCGTAAATTTTCCACCAAAAATCCCTCGTGCTGCGCACTCGAGATTTTGTTACGTGGCCAAATTTGCTCGACATATTTCTAGGCAAAACATTTTGACAGAAACGTCAAAATTTAATCGGCTATTTTGATGCACTTGTGATATTACTGTTGATTATTTTTTCGTCGCCTTCGCTGTGGAAACTTTGGGTCCATGGAGTGCTGATGCCCTTTCTCTCCTTGAAGATATGGGGAGGAGCATTGTTCAAACAACGGAAATTCCTCAAGCCAAAACATATTTGAAGCAACAAATAAGTTTGGCTATACAGAGAGGCAACGTTAACTAGCAATTGCTAGTGTTCTTGGTACAGCCCCGCTTCCTTCTTCTCTTAATGAGTTATTTTATTTATTCTAGTTATTCTAGTTATGTTATGTTATTTTATGTTATCGTTAAGCAAATGTGCCTAAATCGAACAATACTTTAATATGCCTGTATAATTTTAATTCTATGCGTCGCGATCGTTTTATACAGATTGTGATTATGATTTATGCATTGTGCAGACAACACCAATTTGAACCAAACAGACAAAATGACAAAACTCCGACCACTTATGAATAAAATAAAGAAAAACTTTCAGAAATATTATATCCCGACACGTGAGGTAGCTTACGATGAAAGTATGATTGAATATTTTGGGCGTCACGGGTGCAAACAATGCATCCGTAGCAAACCCATCCGCTTCGGCTATAAGGTCTGATGTATGATTGATTTCGAAATATATCAGGGATGCGTACCCGATTCCAACTCAGAGCACCAAAAACAATTTGGGAAGGCAACAGCGCCACTTCTACAGCTTATCGAGAACTTACCGCAGAAATATAAATGTATTCCTTTTCGGTTTTACTTTGACTACTTACTTACCTCGATTAAGGTCCTTTACCATCTCAAGGGAAAAGGATACGCGGCAACGGGAACAGTCAGAGAGAATAGACTTTGTCCGCTGCGATCAGTAAAGCAAATGAAGAAAACGAAACAAGGTACGTATGACTATGCTTTAACTACAGCTAAAAGTGTAGTAGTTACACGCTGGAGGGATAATTCTGTCGTGACTGTGGCATCTACAGATCACGGAGTTAGTCCAATATCGAACGCAATTCGTTATTCGGCTGCTGTAAAGAGCAAAATTGCAATTCCAAGACCTGATTGCATTGCAAGATACAATGAGTTTATGGGAGGGACAGATCAAATGGATGCGAATATTAACGTTTACAGAATTGGAATCAGGGGTAAGAAGTGGTGGTGGCCTATTTTTACATGCTTGTATCCAAAATGCTTGGATTTTATGTAGGATACATCACGATACATCCCAACTGAATTTTCGTCGTGAAATAGCACAAACTTATTTAAAAAAATATGAAAATTTACCAAAGGCGGCCGTCAACATATTCACCAGATACTAATATAATAATAATATTAAACAAGATTTTTCAATTAGGTAGGTTTGTAACATTTAGTTTCCAAATTTTTAGTGGTGTAATATTTTACGGTTGGGTGATGGCAGAGAAAGGCATCGGGATCGAATTTAAGACACTGACTCGGTCACCATTCGTCATTGTGAATACAAATATGTAATCACACTTTCGCTAAGATTTTTGAACAATTGGAGAAACTAACAAGTTCTTCCTACAATACCATTGTGGCGTTAGCGATTTTGCATTAACTTTGCTACTCGCATGCGGGACAAGTTGTACAATTATAAACCAGCAATGATTGGGACATACACCTTCGATATGTACCGGTATAAGAGGACAAAGATTATGATATAACGTCATTATCATTTAGAATTTTGATTTATTTCATAGTAATTACATTAATTTATTGTAAATATAAATTAAACAATTCTTTATACTGAGTGTTTCGCGTAACGTTCCGAGGCCGACGCCCAATGCACGCAATCCAATATTTAAAAATGACAACATCCTAGATACAAAAAATATTTATTTAAGTTTCATCTTTTTGGAAACCCCTGACAAAAATAATTGCCAAACTGACAATTTAAATTTGCAAAATGTATTCAAACGATGGACGAGTGGATGTAAAAATAATCTACGGTGAGTGTCACAAAAATGCAGTTGTTGCAGCTAGATTATACAGGCATCGTTACCCTGAGGTAGATCACCAGGGGGATTTTTTAAGATTCGCGATGTTCATCGATGAGACAAAATTTTAGAATAATGGAGCAGTTAACCGCCCCAACTGCCAATATTATGCCTTGGAAAATCCACACTGGATACGACAAAGCCATTTTCTAAACGTCTTTTCAATCAATGTGTGGTGGGGCATAGTAGACGATTACATTATTAGTCCCTATTGTTTAAAAAATAATAGCACTTGCTTCCCTGAATTATCTTCACATTTTCATAACTTTTGTATTTATTTTTAATTAATTAAAACAGTTCGAATACATTTTGCAAATTTAAATTGTCAGTTTGACAGTTATTGTTGTCAGGATTTTCCAAAATATGAAACAAATATATGTTTTTTGTATCTAGCATGTTGTGATTTTTGAATGTTGGGTTGCGTATATGTGTATAATAACCGTTCTCTTGGACATGACAATTTTCATTATTGTGGTAGTTTTATGTTTTAAAAATCAATTTTTTCTGCTTTGGTATCATAAGTGAGTCTTTGTGAAACTAAAAGTAGTGTCACAAAGGAACTTTTTGTGAAATTGTTTTTTTAATTTTTTTTTGATACTTATTACGTTGGTATTGCTGTAATAGCACGCTAGCCGGCGTCCGGCATCTCTAGCGAACTCCTATCAAGGCCAAGCCAAATGTACAACTTAATTCTTCCATAACTGTTTCACAAAAATATCAAACTCGAGATTTTAAATTTGAAATTTTAGTTGACATATGGCACATGACAAATACCAACACAACCAGTACCTAATCCTAAAAATCCCTAGAATATTTAGAAAGCAGAATTTTCAAATTTTCATAAGATTAAGAGCACCAAAGTAGAAAAAATAGTATATTACACTCGTTTTATAAGACGTATTGTCGTACTCGTAACATTGGCTCGTCGTGCCCCAAACTTACTCGTACGACAATAGATCGTCTTATAAAACTTGTATAATAATATACTGTTCTTCTACGATTCCAAATATTTGAGTTGTACATTTATTTATTTTCTGACTACTTTTTTTTAGCAAAAAAAGCAAAAAGTTGTTAGAAAAAATGTATTGCTACTGATAAAGATGGATCTAATTAGACTTTAGGTTGAATGTAATAGAATTGCGTTTATGGTCAAATAAACATAAGCTCTAGACATATGAAGTCCGGGAATTTATTGCACCATTATACAGAAAAAAAAATTATTGCAGTCGCGTTTAGAACGGCCATTCATTCAGTTTTACATTTAGTTTTTATTAATTCATTTGCAGGTACATACACTAAGACCTCGTTTAACGCTGATTCGATATAACGCTGTCTGCTCGAAATCTAAAAAAAACATTACGCTGATTCAAATTATCTCGGCATTCGTGATTATTTCTGAACAATCAGCGAAAGGTGGAAATTTATCGTAGCGCTGTACTTCCCCATAATCTACGTTTGGTACGTTTATTTTTGTGTATCCTGTTCATTAGCAGTTATTAATTTATGTGCTGTACCTAATCCTCGATATTATTGTGCAAGAAAATCAATAAAAAATGACACGAAAAAGCATTTCGAACAATATTAAAATGTAGGTGCTGAGGCGACTGGAACATGATGAATGTCGAGTCGACATTGGAATGGCTTTAACCCGACAGAGCTGGCGCCATACGTCTCGGAGACCGACTTTTTTGTAAACACTGAATAACTTTTTAATCTTTTAATAAATTTGACTGATTCTTCGGGTAGCTGCTTCATTTGGCCAGCGCTATCATCCATCTTTCGTATGATAGCGACGTGTGCAGACATATTGTTTTTGTGTTTCTTGCCTCGTCACCTGCTGTGGGACCGCGCCAATCGGTATGTAAGTAAAATAAGCTGAATGCAATTTTCCTTTAAAAAAAATATTTAATTCTTTAAAATTTTGTTTAATAGCTTATTATGTTAAAACTTAGCACTAAATTTATTTTAGGAAGAAAGTCTAATGATTTGTTACAAAAAAGTGACATAATTTTCATATCAATGGAATGCCCACTGTTTAAGTTTAACAAAAATAATTTTGTGTTGTGTTTTATTGTAGAGAAAGGACACAGTTTCCAATATACCATAAATTTAGATTTAACATAAAATAAAATTTTTCAATTAAACTATAAAAACTCTTGGTCCCTGAGACAGATGCCAGTCATGATTAATAGTTATTTAACCAACATGCGCGTTAATGAGAGCGATTAATAATCGTTCCGCTCACGCGTTAATATTGTTGAGATTATTAATCGCTATTAACGCAAAAGTTGGTTACAATATTTTTCCGTTGATCGAATCTTACGAAATTGAAGAAAATGTAATTTCTTTTCCGTGAGAAAAATTCCAATAGATATTCGAATCAACATGTCAAACATTTTAAATTAACATATATTCAAACCAACGGTGCCGTGACTTAGAAAAAGTGTCAAAAATTTGACAATCCATCTGCACTTTTTATCAATTTTACTGGCTGTACGGTTGCTAACTTCTATATAAATAGTATTACTATAAACATAACGTAAGTAATTAATTAAATTTGTATTTCTCATTGGTATATTTTGCATTCATTTTGTCATCTTTCAAGTCAATGCTAAATTTTGTTGCCTAGACACCGAAATCATGCATTTATAAGTTATCATTCATTAAAAGGGGTCATAAATGCATGATTTCCTATTCATTAAATCGACCCGTAAATCAACGATCACCGGAAAAATATATTTCGCGTTAGCTTTGGCGGATTAAATATGCCTGTTTCTACTATACGAACCATTTTGGAAATAAAATTTGTTTATTTTCGGTCTCGTATTCCCCTTTCCCTATTTACTATGTGCTAAAATGACCTCGTTTAACGCTGTTTCGTTTAGCGCTTTGACGTCTAGAAACGCATCCTGAGCGCTAACCGAGGTCTTAGTGTACGTACAATTTAATACAGATCTTTATATTGTACTGCTCTACACCGTAGGGTAGGTATTATGCATTTGTTGATACGTTTGTAACACCCAAAAGGAAGCGTTTCCTGACGAAATTTCACATCCCTCTAATTTTCGGTAGAAAGTATCGTCGTAGTCGGTCACTAACGATTAATATCATGTTATTTTCTGACCTTTATTAACGAAAATGATTGAGTAATAAAAAAGTATGCATTGTAAACAGGTTAAATTCCTTTGGCATCGAGGTTGTGCTATAATTTCAAGAGGCGTCCTCGAAAGGAATGCTACATACAGTTAAATCAGTGGTTCTTAACCGGTGCTCCACGGAACTCTGGTGCTCGGCGAGCTTGGTGCAAGCGCTCCATAAAATTATGAAAGCCGAAAATTTTGACACATCTACTGTATGTAATTTGAGTTCACAAATAATGGCTAATGTTTTTTGACTCTTTGACTTTGGTGCTCCGCGAATTTTTCTTATGATCAAAAGTGCTCCCCGACTTCAAAAAGGTTAACCCCTTGGTACGTTGACGCAAAGGGTGATGCAGCCATATTTGTCCGAACAACGGTACAGGTAGATGAGGTGGGGCCACAGCATGACGGTTTCGTGTGGGTCAGGCTGGGGCAGGTTCGCCTGTACAGCTGCTACTCATCACCTAATATTGATGACATTGAATACATACGATTTCTGGAAGAGCTCGAGGCGGACATACGACGATGGGGCCGGCAAGTTGTCGTGGCGGGTGACTTCAATGCCAAGTCGAGCAGCTGGGGCTCTGACAGAATTGATGGGAGAGGCGAGGAGCTAGCAGCCGCAGTGGAGGGACTGGGGCTGGTGGTCTGCAACACTGGAAGGACTGCGACCTTTAGGAGGAATGGCAGCGAGTCGGTGCTGGATGTCACATTTGTGTCGGGTGACCTGGCGGGACGCATAGTCAACTGGCGTGTCCTGGAGGAGGAAACCCTCAGTGACCACTACTACATCACATATAGCCTGGTTGCCACTCGGATGCCACCAAACTATGCCCCTCAGAAAGGCTGGGCGGTCAACAAACTTGCAGCTGAGAAGCTGGCAGAGGCAGCAGAGGTGGAGGCGACAGCCCTGGAAGTCATCACAGCAGCGGGATTAACGATGGAGCAGCATGCGGCAGCATTCACCAAGGCCGTGACACGGGTGTGTGATGAGGCCATGCCACGTAGAGGAGGGCGGAAGGGAAGGAGGCCGGTCTACTGGTGGTCAGAGGAGATAGCGACCTTGCGGAAGGCCAGCAATGCGGCGAGAAGGAGGTACCAAAGGGCGGCGAGGCGCGCGGAGCCGGTAGTCACGGCGGACCTACATAGCGAGGCGAAGGCTGCAAAGAAGGAGCTAGTCTGGGCAATCAACGCGAGCAAGAAACGCTGCTGGGAAAGCCTGTGCGAGGAGATAGACCAGGACGCCTGGGGCCTCGGGTACAGGATTGCCACGAAAAAGCTTGTCGGGAGAAGTCCAATTCCAGGGCTGCCGGAACGGATAGACCAGGTGGTCAGCACACTATTTCCGGAGAGAGAGCTACCGGAAAGGGAGCAAGAAAGGGCAGATGAGGAACAACCCCCGCCGGAAATCACCAATGAGGAGCTATCGGAGGCCGGTAGGAGTTTTGGAAGAGGCAAGGCGCCGGGCCCAGATGGAATCCCGAATGAGGTGCTGGCAATTGTGCTGCAGCAGCGGCCGGGGATGGTCCTGAGCATCCTCAACAGGTGCGTGGAGGACAGCGTCTTCCCGAGGCGAGCGAAGGAAGCGAGATTGGTACTCCTGAGGAAGGGAGAAAAGCCGCTCGAGAACCCATCATCGTACCGCCCGTTGTGCATGCTCAACACATGGGGAAAGCTGCTGGAAAAGGTACTGCTCAAAAGGATTCAGCAGGGAATCACGGACGCAGGGAACTTCTCGGAGCATCAGTACGGCTTCAGGAGAGGGCGATCCACCCTGGACGCCATCCAAGTTGTGAAGGGGATAGCTGAAAATGCGAAGCGGGGAACCTGGCGCACCAAGCAATATTGCATCATGGTCACCCTTGATATCAGGAATGCCTTCAACTCCCTGTCCTGGGGGGAGGTGCTCCAAGCGGCCGCAGCGTGGAAGCTGCCTGCGTACTTGAGAAGGTTGCTGGCAAGCTACCTGTCGCAGAAAAAGCTCATGATAAAGGTCAATGACGAAGAGCGGAGCTGGTGGCTGTCGTGCGGAGTACCACAGGGTTCGGTCCTCGGACCTACATTGTGGAACATGGTATACGACGACCTTCTGCGACAGATGACGCCCCCAGGGGTGACCATGGTGGCCTTTGCCGACGACCTCGTCGTGATAGGTGCGGATAGGGATGCAACGCAGCTCGAGGCCAAAATAAATACAGCACTCGGGACGATTGCGGGCTGGTTGCAACAGCACAGTCTAGAGGTAGCACCGGAAAAGTGCGAGTGGGGATGCCGACATAGTCAGGGCGGTCCAAACTAAATATTTGGGCGTCACATTGGATCCATCCCTCCGTATGATGCCGCACGTAAGAGACGCGTCGGCGCGAGCGGCCAGGATGTCGAGCTCACTGACTAAATTGATGGCTCGAATAGGCGGCCCGAAGGGGAGAAGACGGAAGCTGTTGGCCAGCGTCGTCAATTCGATAGCACTGTATGCAGCTCCGTGCTGGGTGGAGGCGCTCAAGTGGGAGAAAGCCAGGGAGGCGTTGATCAAGGCCCAAAGGCCAACCAATCTGGCAATCATCCGGGCGTACAGGACGGTATCGAACACGGCAGCTGGAGTTCTAGCAGAAGTCATCCCGTTAGACCTGCTGGCGGAGGAAAGGGCCAGGGTGTGTACGGAAACAAGGGGAAAGGACCTGTTAACGAGAAGGCGCATCAGGGCGGAGGAAAGGGAGACCACGATCTGTAGCTGGCAGACGAGGTGGGACAGCGCAGCAACGGGCAGGTGGACAAAACGATTGATCCCGGAGTTAAGTCCGTGGCTGTCCAGGAAGCACGGCGAGCTCACCTACCGACTCACTCAGCTCCTCACGGGACATGGGTGTTTTGGCAAGTATTTGCACGGAATCAAGAGGAGAGAATCGTCGGCATGTCAACACTGCGGGGAGGTGGAGGATGATGCTGAGCATACTTTGAGGTGGTGTGAGAGTTGGAGAGAAGGAAGGGAAGCGCTAGAGGCAATATTACAATGTGTTGTGGATGATACTGTGGTAACTGAAATGCTTAAGAGTCAGGAGAAGTGGGATGCCGGAGTGGAATTTGCGGAAAGGGTAATGAAAGGGAAGGAGGTGTTAGAGATGGAACTAGAAAGGGAGCAGTTGTGAACAGGAAACAGGAGAACGTTGCATAGCAACGGTTGTGGTGGGATGCACTTGGCATCGAGAGCAGCACAGCCTGAAGTAATGCAGGAGCCGTTCCGGGCTGTGTGGAGCTATGAAGGGGTGCGTTTAGTGGGTAGCGACCCATTCAGGGGAACCCCACAGTACCGGGTAAATTAATTAATTAATTAGGCCTGGTCTTCCAATAAGGAATTTCAACACCTCTACAAAAAAAAAAAAAAGATTATATTGTGGCATTCGAAACCTTATTAGGTCTTAGTTAAATTTGCTTTTAAAGACATAGTGAAGACTGCTACAGTCGAACTCGGTTATAACGTACAATTGAAGAGTTCAATGCAAAAAATTACTAAGTGCCTTTTTCATGTTTTCAGATAATTCACTTTTCAGTATTCAAAATCGAATCAATTATTATAAGTGCCTCATCTATGTGACCTTCACATTATGACAATTTGATCATATTTAAATTCGATTTTGAATATTGAAAAGTGAATTATCTCAAAACATGAAAAAGATACTTATAATTAGTAATTTCTTGCATTGGGCCCTTCAATTGTTTATTAAGTAAACATTTTGTGGTTCCGTTGCGTTGATATACAAAATAATGCAAATTGTTTCCTGTTATAACGACGTACAATTTTAAGGGTTTTATCTTATCTTATCTTGTTATAACGTACTAATGCGGCACTTCTCTGGTAAGGGACGCTTCAATGCTTTTGTGAGTGACATGGAGTGCTGCAAAAAATGATGAAGTAAAAATTATCATAAAAATACGTATTGTGAATCACCTAAAATTTTATTCCAAATGGAGTGTAAGTTATTTAAATGGCGTAAAAGCATCTAAAATATTGCTTACCTTTCTGGAACAATATGAAAATTGTGACATTAAATTTTGAATACCGCACTAATTATTGGTAAGCACTTGCAAATGAAAATTCCGCATAACGCAATTTTTTGTAAAATTGCACTTATAACGTATTAAGTAGGCAACCCCTGAAAGTGCGTTATAACCGAGTTCAACTGTATTTGCCCAATTCATGCACGTCTTTTTCGGGAAATCATTGTACCGTACAATTCGTTAATAATTTATAAACAATCCTAGTTTATTATAGCATCATCATGGCATATTGATTTGATTGTAAAATGAAAACGAATCAAAATTCCATGGTTAACACTTTAAAAAACTATCATATATCTTTAAATACAATGTAAATACTTGAAAATTTTGTTGATATAAATGTGACATGACTATTAAATACTCGTTTGTCGATAATTTTGGCCTAAAATTAGTGGCTGCAAAATTGTTAATGACCCCAATATTCCTTAAGGTTTATGAATTTTATTGCCCATCATAATTCTCCTTGATTGTTTAATGGACACTAATAAAACTCTTGAATTTTGTAATTTTTTTTTAATTTAAATAGAAATAACACAGTATTTTATACAATCTGTTATTTAAATAACTGGTATATTCTGGATCATAATATTAATAATAATAATAGTAAACATCCCATAAGAATATAAAATCTAATAAAAAGGAATGTATAAATAAATGATTCAAGAAAAACACAATATAGGTATATTCATAAACTTCGATTAAAAATTATACAATATCTTGTAAACTCTGTATCGATTTACGCAACAACTCTTGTTGGGTTCGTGCATGTTTAATTTCCAATTCAGCTAGCTCGATTAAACTACAAAATTTCATAAGATTAAAGTTATATATCGCAAAAATCAAGATGTATACCTCTTCCTAAACGCGTGCAATCTTCGAGTTTTAAAATCTAACAGTTCTTCTTTTGCTTGAGTGGACATTGCTTCAAATTGCTCACAAGCATGAGATTGAGTTGTCTCAGCCTAAATGATAAAATAAATGAGATGAATTAATTTTAAGTAATAATCTGAATCAATCAATTAAAAGTTCTCTTGTAAAATTGTCAAAATTTAAACTAATTACCTCTTGAACTTCCGGTGCCTTATGAAAGTCATAAATACAAAATTTTATAATATTGAATGATTTCATAAATTTACTAAATAAAATTCAGGTTTTCAAAACGAAATACTTACAGCATGTATATCCTTATTTTTGTGTCTGGCTTTTTCCAATGCTCTATTAGCCGCTTCATAATTAGACAGACAACGTAAACGCCTAACTAATAAAGCTTTAGCCGCCTGACTGTCTCTCATATAATATCGAAGAGTATCAGATAATTTTAAATCTTGATCACTAGCTACTCTACTCTCTATTTTCTAAAAGCAATTCATTAATTTTTGTCTGATCACAAGCTCTAATTTCTTACTCGAACACGTTCGAAAGTATCAGACAATTTAGCCAAAAACTTATCTAATGGACCTGGATCGATATTAGCCAGTTGTAAGAATCCTGTTGATATTTTTATATAACTATCAGCTACTTCTAAAAACAACATTTAAAATTTTTAATTGATTTAAAAATAAGCCATCAGGAAACCTTTATGTTTTTCAGTCATTTTATCAGTCCTCATAGTGGCTTCTTTTAAATGACTATGATATTCGGTTACTGAATTCATCTGTTGTTCAAAGAAATCATTTACATCTCTTACAGTGGCACCCAAATAATATTGGTCTGTTGTATTTCCTAGAGACTTAACAATTCCTCCTAATTGTTGCAATTTTCCACGGGGACGTGCACATAAATCCTGATCAAATTCTAAGAACACATGTAAGTGGTGATCTTCACGGAAAATGGAATGGCTTGCTAAACGAGTCAGAAAAACCTCATGCATTGCAACAGTTTTTTTAAAAGTGGCTAGATATTCCCTATAAAGTTTATTTTAAATCAGCAGTGTAAAATAAAAATTACTTACGCTTCCAATTCTTGTTTCATTTTTGTAAATTCTTCCTTTGTCATAGTTCCTTCACCTTCTCCCAAGCGTTGCAATTTTTCTCTTGATGCATCAAAATTTGGACGTGGAGGAGGTGGTGGAATCTACAAGTTTACATTGAATAAATTGTTGCTCCAGTCGTCGATTATTTTTACAATATATCCAGCATATTGTGGATTTTCTTCATATCTGTCATGTAACCAAATGAATTCTTCATGTTGTCGTACAACTAAGAATTCTGATTTGTGGAAGTGCTTGAGAGTTGTCCGTGTATGTACTGTAAATTTAACTTTATCTTTTTCACTTAATGCATCCGATATGTCTACAATTAAACTATTATCGGTGAGCGGTACATTGCTTCCTTCTTCTGGAGTTCTCTCCGTCTGAAAACGAAAATAATGATAAGACGATATTTGATAACAAGAACGCCCATCCCAATTTATTGTGGTAAAAACGGTTGCAAGACCATTTCGGCACACTCTGTGCAAGTTAGAAAATAATGATAGAATATTCCATTATACTTACCATGATTCGCTAATTTAATAACATACAAAACGCATAAAACTCATTAAATGTCGGCAAATGACAATAACGTTGACAGGAAAAATAAAAAAAAACTGACACTGTCAAGTCAGCATGGATTCTACAAAATTCATCTAAAAAATGTTAAATCAAATATTTATTGAAAACATACATTTTCAAAATCTTATAATTAATAATTCTAATTATTATTGAAAATGCCTTTGTTTCTTTAATACAATGATATTCAATAACATTTCACAAAATTTGACAACTTTTTATTTGCACAACTGTCAAGTAAAAGTCAATTCAAAAATTAACCTTTAAAATCAAACGTCAGTTTTTTAAATTCGATTCTAATTATATAAATATGACGACAATAAGGCATACACTTCAGCAGGAAATATTTCAACCAAATAAAGAAAGATTACTATCGGTATGTCATGTAGGAAAATTATTGAAGAAAAAAAAATCATCGTTTTTATGTATTGTAAGCAGTACAAATCCTCCCGTTAACATCACAATCGTACAAGTTAAACAAACTGATAAAACATTTAAAATTAAACGTTTGTGGGAATTGGAGAAATTAAAAGTTGTCGATGGCAGAGGTGAAGCTACTGATGTGCAAGAGTTTGATTTGCACATGGATAAAGTTTATCGATGGGTGGCTTCAAATACACAAGAGAGACAATTGTTTATTATAATGCTTTGGAAGCAATGTTCAAAGCACATTCTTAAAGATAAGCCAATTTTTAAAAATATCCCAAAATCTTGGATAATTGAAGATGTATTAACACCTGAAAACAAATTTGTAACATCCCCTTTATTGGGAATGGATAATGATATTTCTGAGGATTTTCAAGCAATTACTGATAAGGAGCAAGAAGATTTAAATAAATTAATTGCTGATTGTCAATTTGCTATTAGTAACGCAGAGGCCTTTATGGAGGTGCTAGCTAGAGACTTATCATTGTTAGATGGTGAAAATGTACAGTGTGTGTTAGCATCTGAAGCTCAAGTAGAAACTCTCATGAATCAAATAGAAATGGCAATTGTTGAAGCTGATAAAATTGAGAAAAGACTAGATGCTTATGATGAAATTCTGTGCCATGTTAGGGACACAATGGAAAAAATGGAAAAAAAGAATTCAATGATAAGTATTGCAAATAAAAATAATTTGAAGTTGCTCAATGAATTGGAAAATATAGTGGTGAGGTTATTCTAGTAATTGACTAATTTTTGTAACAATATGTTTTTAGAAGCAACTAGATTTGCCACGAAGGTATCAGGATATCTTAGAAGAAGCTGATCTAACTAATCCACAAGGTTTAAAATTAGCAGTAGAAGCTGGAAATGCCTTAAAGGAAGCAATGAATTCACAACTGGATCCTGCATTGTTAAGAATGGGTGCAGTGCAAGAACAACGAAAGAAATTTGAAAAATACAAAGATAAATTTTCAAGAACAATTTGTCGACAACTAAATAATTTGTTTATTCATTATGGAAATGATAAGGGTGAAAGTGAGCGAAGTACCGATGGTTTGGTAATGCCACAACATATAACAGTACATAAAGAATTAAGCACTTATGCTGAATTGATGCACTGGATCAAAATAATGGATAGAAAGGCTTATGAAGGATTAAAAAAAGTTTACACTGAATCATTACGAAAATTATATGATAGAGATATACACACTTTATTTGAAATTGCAAAAGATAAAATTGGAGGTAAATTATCAATAAAATTGTAATGCATTTTATTTCATTTAAAAAATAGTTTCAGGAATTGTTACGTCACCGCCCAGAAATACAGTTCTTTTAGGTGTAGATAAAGATCAGTGGAATTTAGAAGTAACATCGGCAGACAGAAATCGCTATGATACAGTTTTAGAGCAGGTTTTGTTACAATTGGAGCCAGTGTGTTTACAGGAACAACAATTTTGCGTATTATTTTTTCAAGTAAGGTTCTATTTTTCGTGATTAAAAGTATTTAAAATTTTACTACTTCAGCTTGATGTATTAAGCCCCAGTTCTAAAAATACTTTAACTACATTGGATGGAATTGACATTGAGCCAAATATTCTTCCTCATAAGAAAGTGGAAAAACAAATAAATGAGGATGTAAGGAATATGATGAGCAGTTTATTTGCAAGTTTGGATGTTGAATTAACCTCTTTCATTAAGGAAATTGAAATAAGGGATAGTTTGTAAGTGTTACATGTATTTGACAATCTACGATATTCATTTAATTGTTGTAGCCATTGTATGTATGTACTAGTGCGTCTTAATCAACACGTAATGTCAGCCCAAAGTTCTTTTTTGAGCAACACTTTTGGTTCTGTGCTCATACAAGTAAAACGTTCATTGGATACTTTTACTCAAATACAGATTGATTCAATTAAAGATTATCGAATTACAAGAAAATCAAAATGTGGTATTTTATCATATGTACTGAATTTGGAAGATTTTGCCCAGTATTCAGATGTGCTATTAAAAAGTGATAGAAGGGCAGATTTAGAGAAGTCTTATATAAAAATTGTAGATACCCTTCTAGAGTGTATTGCCTTGCATTCTGTTCAACATCACAAGACCCCTTCTCAAGTGATTAAAATGGGTAATTGCAATTATTATAAATTAAAACTATTTTTATAATTTTTTTTATTTTAGAAAATTATCACTATCTTAATTCTCTGTTATCACAATTGAAGATTTCTGTTTTGGATGCACAACGTAAGGAAGCAAAACAAAGATACAATGAGGCTTTAAATGCTTACGTCACACAATATTTTGGAAGGCCACTGGAGAAATTAAATGTAATTTAAATTAACTTTTACAAAATCAAAAATGAAGTATATACTTCATAATAATGAAACTTATTTTACTACATTGAATAGGTTACATAAATTTGCTGTTTTTACAGACTTTCTTTGATGGAGTTCAAGCCAAAGTTGCAAGTGGAGTTAAGGCATCAGAAGTAAGTTATCAACTGGCATTCAGTAAGCAAGAATTAAGAAAGGTCATCAGCCAATATCCAGGAAGTACGGTAAGTCTTATGTTATTACTTCTAATTCTTCGTGCATTGTTTTTATATGCATTTTTAAATAATTCACATCAATGAAACCCTTTGAACAGACATCACACATATGAGGTCCTTTGTGATTCAGTAGATGCACTTTCAGATTGTGACTTTTAGTAAAACCTTTATTACATAAATGACAGTAATAAGGCCTGTTGCCGGTATGTAGCATTTCATGACAAGTAACTTCACCTCTTGAGAAAAATGCTTTCTCACAAAATCTGCATTTATACGGACGAACACCAGTGTGTGTCCGTATATGTCTATTTAAACCACACTTCATTCTGAAGGTTCTATCACAGTACATACATTGATAACGCTTTTCTCCAGAATGAATTCTTGAGTGGTATTCTAAGGCATTAGCATAATTAAAATTTCTACCACAAATTGTACACAAATACAATCTTTCATTTTTATGTACAGCTTCGTGAATTTTTAGATGACTATTGGTAAAATATTTCTTTCCACAAATCTTGCATTTAAATTTTTTTTCACCATGTTTAAAAATATTGTGATTTTTAAGCCCTGATTTTGTTTGAAATGTTTCACCACATAATTGACACAAACAGTTTTGGGCTTGAATTTTCAAATGTATATCATTTATGTGTCGCTTCAAATTTTTTTTATTTGAATAAAATTTGCCACAGTGTGGACACTGTTCTTTCGAAACGGTATATTCAGAATTACCTAATAAATCAGTAATACTGGTTTCTGTTAGTTCTGTTTCATTTGTTTTAGTTTCATGTGTTAATTGCTTTATTTTCATTGTATTATCCGGAATTGGTTTTGTATAAACCATTTTAGTGATTGAGATGTTGTATTCATCTGGTGATATCTTTTTTTTACCTTTATCTCTTATAAAATATGCATTAACTTCATTTCCTAAATTTTTTAAGAATCCGTCAAATGTTTCCTTATTTTCATTATCTTCCTCAATGATTATTAAATCATTTATATCAAATGATCCCTTTTTAGAAATTATTTCCACTGGCACTTTCTTATTTAATTTAGGAGATAAGCTTGTAATAGGTTCATTAGTATATTTACGTAATAATTTTTGAGATTTTTCAAAATCTATTTTAAATTTGTAAGCAATGTTGAGTAGTCCCGTGCAAATAGCACAAATTGATATGGGATACGAATCATTAATTGTAATCTGAAATATTAAATTAATGTTGGAAATTGACAAACTTATTTACATACTCGTTCTGATGTAACTCTAAACAGTGCTTCATAAAGAAAATTTACTTCATTTTCGTATGTTTTCTCGAGCCTGTCTACTAATGAATTCATGTATTTACTCTGTGTTAAGCAAATGCGACATAATTTTGTTATATTGGTTGCATTAGTAAAATCAAAATATATTTTGTCCATTTTGGAAAGCACAAACTAACCTTACTTTAACCTTAAAATTAAATTGTCAAAATGAGAACTGATCATAACAAATTGTAGGTAAAAAGAGGCCTAGAAGCCTTATATAAAAAAGTAGAAAAACACCTTTCAGAAGAAGGTAATCTACTGCAAGTGGTGTGGAGAGCTATGCAAGAAGAATTTATTCAGCAGTATAAAACTCTTGAAGATTTGATACAACAGTGCTATCCAGGTTCGATGATAACTTTAGAATTCACTATCAATGATATTTTAAATTTCTTTTCTGATATTGCAAGATCCCATTAGATTCTTTTATGTTTAAAAATTAAGTGTATGTGCTGTTTAATCAGTTGGTTCAAATATTGATAAGCAGATATCTGAATAAAAACTATTATAGTGTATGTTGTTTTATATATCACACACAGCAAATTTTTTTACTTGGAATTTGTGATTTAAACAAGGTAAGCAATTTTTTGTGTATGATTATGTATTTTTTATTATCTTATTATGCAATTTTTATGCATTTGGTTTATTCAGTTAAAAATGCATGAAATACTAGGTTAAGTACGCTACAAACTTGATTGCGGGCTTGGTTGGTGATTTGATTTTTATAACCTGTAAACTATGTAATTTGTTAAAACTGATAACATTGTTTAGTCTATAATGATGTTATTAATTATGGTAGTAGGTGCACTATATTGAATAGGCCACATCATAATTGAAGGGGTGAGTGGATAAAGGTGTCATGTACATAAACCTTAGTTACGAGATATAAGCATTTGAATATAATTTTTTGGTACCTTTTCCCTATAACATAACAACTTTAGCGTTTGATAATTCGATACCTAATCGAAACTGAGCTTCCAAAAATTTATCAATGAAAGAATACTGCAGGAGGAATTATTTTAAATGAAAAAATCGATTTTCATAAAAATGCTACGACACCTTTATCCACTCACCCCTTCAATTGTAGATTTAGTTTGATGGGATTTCCCTGATCGATTCATTGAAATCATTTAATTCAGTGATCTCTTACAGAGGCAGTAAATCAATATGGAAACAGACCAAGAAAGTGATGAATTTGTACCAAGAAATTATCAAGTGCAATTAATGGAGATAGCATTAAAAGAGAACACCATAATATTCTTACCCACAGGTTCAGGAAAAACTTTTATTGCTGTCCTAGTGTTGAAAAGGATGTCTTCTGCAATTAATAAACCTATCAGCGAAGGAGGCAAATTATCAATTATGTTAGTGAACACAGTTGCTTTAGTTGATCAACAATCAAAGTCTTTACGCCGGCATACAATATTCAAAGTTGGAGCTTACAGTGGAGATATGAACGTGGATTTTTGGGATAAAAAAAAATGGGAAGATGAATGCAACAAGCACCAAATTTTAGTGATGACTGCACAAATTCTGGTCAATATTGTACAATCATCATTCTTAAGTAAGCAATTACAGTGAAATTCAACTATAAGCATACCTAAAAATATTTGCAAAAACGGTTCGTTATAACCAAATTTTGAAATAATAGATCTTTTGTTATGAAATTTTTTGCGGAACTTTAGAATTTGTTGGTTATAACCGGAACATCACTATAACAAATGCTGGGCTGTACAGGTAGGACTCGAATGTCCGATAAGTAAATTTTATTGCCGTTGATGCAAACATACTACCACTATTATATTCCCAAATTAAATTTACAACACTAAATTTATTATTGATACGTACCGGATGTAAATTTATAGTGTTCCCTACTGTTTGTGGTTTTTGGCATCCGTGGAAAGGCTTTGAACCAATCACCCGGGGCTATGGTTTTAAATTTATTTTGGAGATGAGTTTTTTGATAGTGTTTACTCCCTTTAATTTTATGGCGTTGATATTACATACCGAGGTGAAAAGTATTTCATTACAGCGCAGAGCGATGATAGCTAGCCTAGATGCAAAGCGTCGTCATTAGCTAAGCTTGAGGTTTAATGAAACTTTTCACTGATTTCACGATTTTATTCACAATCATCCAATTTTAAATAGCAATACTAAAATTCAAAATAATTTATTGACATTCGACAATTTGTAATTTGTAAGTAATAATTCTGTAAAGATATCCGAATTTAAATTTGAATGCACACCACGGAAGTAAAGGAAATCGCCCAAAAAGTAGATAAAGTTTTCATTTTGAAAAAAGCTACAATTTTTAAATTTTGAAAGTCAAATTTGTCATTAATCAGTGTCTGCACCATTTTCTAAATTATTTCCGACCTTATAGGAGGTAGATAATAGACAAGGAAGTCAACAATAAAATGAAAGGAGATTGGAAATGAAAAGTTAGCAATAACTAATAAGTTTCTAACTTTTTAAAAACTTTTAAAATTGAAATACAGTAGAATCCGGTTATAGCGAACCTTAAGGGACCGTCAAAATCGGTTCGTTATATCCGAAGTACGTTATAAGCGTTAATGAAAGAATAAATGCAAGGGTGTTTTATGAGACCGTTATTGTCTAATGTAAATATGCATATGTATAAAACCATTATAAATATAAGGACTAAAGTTAAGTGAAACAAAGCAAAATGCAACTGTTGAACTGTTGCATTTTTAAATTATAAATTGTTCACACATTTTCAATAATCGGCGCACCATAATTCTGTAAAAAATTACGAATGTTGTTCATACTTCTCATAGCTTCCTGTGTAGATAAAATCTGTAATGCTGGTGGTTCCGGCTCATCCTTATTGGCTTCTTCCTGGTCACTTTTGTCTACCACAAATACCCAAATATTCTAGTTGTAAGTTTTCGGAAAAATTTGAATTTTCCAATTGCTGAAATTCACGTTCCCTTTGTTTATCTTTTTGTAACCACTCATTTAATGACAAGTCATCATCAGATTCAAAGGTTATTACGTGTTATATACAATGCAAAGTTCGTTATAGCCGATTAAAATTTCATTAATTTTGTCTTTTCAGGTTCGCTATATCCGATAGTTCGTTATATCCGAGTTCGTTATAACCGATTGTTTTTTACATTGTTACATAGGGAAAAATGTCGGGACTTGGAATAAAGTTCGTTATAACCGGTGGTTCGCTATAACCGGAGTCGTTATAACCGGATTCTACTGTACATATTACTTAAGTGATTGTGAAGAAAATTAAAAACTGTTTACGGTGGTTCCTATTTTGTATGAAGTTAATAATAATGCTGATCTGGATGTGCCATGTGGTAAAGTCCAAACTTGGTAGTGCGCTTAGGTATTTGATGATGTGATCTACTGAATATGGGTTTCCACAGGTAGAAATAGTGACAGCCCAGCATTTTTTTAACATGTCCAGCATAAAAAAGACATTTAAGCTATCGAGCTAGGCTTAAATAAAATCTTATCTTACAAAACTAATTACACCTTAATTTTAGCTTTAAATGACATCAATTTAATAATATTTGACGAGTGTCATAGAGGAGTTTGTGATCATGCCATGCGACAGTTAATGGGATTTTTTGAAAACTTTGACCAACCACCACGTGTTCTGGGACTAACAGCAACATTACTTAATAAAAATTGTAAACCAACAAGAGTAATGGAAGAAGTCAGAACATTGGAAACTACATATCGAAGTAAAGTTGCAACTGTTGATGATCTACAGCTTGTAGTAGGGTAAATTTTTAAAAAATTTTAATTGCTAAATACTAATTTTTGAATTTAAATTTTATAATCTTTTTGTATTTTAGATATTCAACTAATCCTACTGAAAAATTGAAATTTTTTGATCTAATGCCGTCAACAGAAGTTGAAATAATTGTAATAACAATTTTGGAAAATATGGTAGACTTATTAAATAATATAAGAATAATTGATCAGCCAGCAGCACCACCACCAAATCCATTCTTAAAACCGAATGAACCTGTAAATAAAGTAAAAGATTTGGTAAATTTGGTGAAGGATGTTATTTGTCATATTAAAATGTTGGGAATCTTTGGAGGAACACAAGCAATTATAGCTCATATGATTCAAGTTGAACGTATTAAAAAACATTGCCAGGATCAAAGACTTTTTGTAGTTACTTCATATATTGCAACAATATTTGCTTCTGTTAAAGTAAAATTTGAACATGTAATGAAAGATTTTAATGAGAAAGACAAAATTTACGGTTTTTCAACACCTAAGGTGCTTGTATTGTTTGAAATTTTGAAAGAATATAAGAACAAATCAAGCGAACCATTATGTGGGCTTATATTTGTCCAAAGAAGATTTACAGCAAAAATATTGTACCATATGTTGCTTTCCTTGAAGGATTTAGATCCAGATTTGTCGGATATTAGTCCTAATTTCATAGTTGGTTTTGCTATGAGTGCCAATAATTCACGAGAAGCACTCTTTAACAATAAAATGCAAAGAAAAGTTGTACAGATGTTTACTAATAAAGAATTAAATTTGTTAGTGGCATCAAATGTAGTTGAAGAAGGAATTGATGTTCCTAGATGTACATTAGTTGTGAAATTTGATAAACCTGTAGATTATAGATCATACATACAATCAAAAGGAAGAGCACGGCATCGCAGCAGTTATTATTATTTAATGTGTGATAGAAATGATCATCAATTCTTAGATCGATATAACATTTTCCAAGAGGTTGAGAGAATTTTAAATAATGTGAGTTTTTTGCTTTTGCTATTCATCATATTTCAACTTTTTTTGTTTAGTTTTTGATTGGACAAAATGAAATAAGAGAAGCACCTTCAGAAGAAGAGATTGAACAGGTGTATAATGAACAGAATTATCAAACATATTACACAAATGGTGCTGGTTCGGCACAGATTAATTTAGTTTCTGCTATTTCCTTAGTTTGTCGTTATTGCTCATCACTTCCTGCAGATAAATATACAGTCTATATACCAAATTGGTTTATTGAAGAAAAACTGATTAATTATAAGAAGCATTATAAAGTTGTTGTGCAATTACCAATAGTTTGTCCAATTTCAGAAACAATTGAGGTATGTTGTGAGCATATTTTTTTTTTGTAACTTTCAATAACTTAAATGGAATTAGTTGTTCCAAAAATATTAATATAATTTTTTACTGGAGGTAATTATCAAATTACAGTGAAACTTCCCAAACTTGAACTTCCATAACTTGAGTATTTTTTTATTAATTAAATTTTTATTGCGGATCTAGAAGTTTACGTGTGTTTTATGTAAAATTTTCTCCCCAAGTCGAATTTCTGAACTTCCATAAGTCCAATATTTCTAAATCTCCAACTGATAATTTAATGTTAACTCAAATTCTTACGCGATTTCTCTTGTAAAATACTTCGACTACCATAATATTATTTAACAAAATTTTATTTGTAATACGAATTTTGATAAGAAACAAAAAGTAATAAATTTCGGAGCGGGAATTGTGTGTATAGTAGAAGAAACAAACGAGCATTATTAGATCTCATTTACATATTCTATTTCTTGTTCTGCATGTACTTTTGCACTCTCCGTATAATAAAAGCTTATGTTGCACTGTAGATAATATACAAATGTTTTGCTGTAGTTTCTGTATTTTGAAGTTTTCCCAACTTTTTGACAGTGGAGATTCAACTTAGAGAAGTTCAACTGTATATCATTACATAGGTGTTTTTATATGCTGCAAATAATTAAGTTTAAATATGTGTTCTGATAATAAGTTTTGATTTCTTCAGTAGGGACTTCAGGACGTTTTTTTGTAACGAAACGCGAAATAATAATGTAATTGATCACAAAATTGTACCTGACAGACAATATCGATCAAATGACTATTATGTTAACAAACTTTTTGTGACCAAGTTAAAGAGTAAGTTTAAACAGTTTGCTGAAACAATGGTTCTATTATTACTAAAGTTTAGAGGCGGGATTATTCCGCAATCTGCTGTAATTGTAATTGATCAAAGTTATGTTAAATATAGGTACTTGAAATGATCTGAATCAAGTTTGCATTTTATTGCAAAAGAAACTTTCTAAAGTCTCTACTGGAAACCTTTTCTAGTCGGATTGGTATTTAATTATAAAAAACTGAGTTTAATTTTGTGATCATATTATATTGTATTATTATACAATGACTAAAAATTGTAAGCAAGTAATACTGACGTTTAAACTTAATTTTAATACATATATTTATGTTTGTTTTTGCATATGCGTGAACATTCGATGTTACATTATGTTTTGTTAATAAACTAAAATTTACAAACATCTGCTAATTTATAAGAAAATTACAACATCTTCATACTAAAATCTGCTTTTGTTATTTTAGGGGGAATATTTGCCAACAAAAAAATTGGCAAAACGTTCTGCTTTCTTGCAAACTTCCATATTATTACACAAAAAAGGAGAACTTGATAACAATTTGTTACCAAGAAAACATGATGTTACTGGTGAAGATGTAAGTTTCTTATTTAAACATTGGCCAGAAAATAATGAAAAAGAAGCTGGCACTGGTAAAAAACGACGCCCACATAAACAACAGGTAAGTCCTTCCAATTTATTAGCACAAAAAAACATTGTAAATAAATTGCAGATTCCTCTTATTTTAAAACGACAGCTTTTGTCACATACTTGTGCATATCTTCATGTTATAGAGCTGATACCCAAGTTTAGTATGAGTCTTGAAACATCGAACTATGCTACTTTTTTTACCAAATCTTTATATACATCTGGGCTTTGTTATGGTTGTGTTACATCAAATGCAGTGCCAGAAATTTGCGAATTTCCTGTTTTTGTAACTCCTGGTCAAATAGACGTAAAACTTATGACCAATGTAAAAACTTTATTGCTAACACATGAACAGATTCGAGATATACGTGAATTCCATTACATTATTTTCAATGATCTGCTTAAGGTATTAGAAAGAAAAGAATTTTTGGTTTTTAACAACGATGATAGTATGGAAACTTTATTGGTTGTGCCTGTTCGTAAAATTGATACATTTGAAGTAGATTTTAATATAATTGCTGAACATAAGCAATTAAAAAATCCCACATTAGAGATGACAACTGAACAGAAACGCAATTTGGTTGTGAACAATGATACATATCTAGAAAAAATTGTCACACCTTGGTATCGTCCTAATCCAACAGTAAGCATTAATTTGTTTTTATAATATAATTTAAAAACAATTCTTAATTTTATAGCAATATGTTGTGGCTCAAGTTTGTACAGATCTGACACCGTTAAGTAAATTTCCTTCAGCAGATTTTTCTACTTTCAAAAACTATTTTAAAGAAAAATATCAATGTCGTATTCTTAACTTGGAACAGCCTCTTCTTTTAGTGAAAGGTTTATCTCAACGTTTGAATTGTTTAAAACCGAGGGGTGCAGGGGGTAAGAGAAATAAGGCAGCAGCTCATGAAGAATTGGAAGAACATTTAGTTCCTGAGTTATGTGTTAAACAGGAATTTCCTGGTGCTTTATGGTTACAAGCTATCATCCTTCCAACCATTTTACATCGAATTATACAGCTTTTAACTGTTGAAGAATTGCGTCAAAATATTGCAGTAGAGACTGAAATAGGGATTCAAAAACTGGGAAAAGGTGAACATTGGATACCTTTAAAATTAGATAGTCATTTGTTAAATTATGAAATTGCTAAACCCCATAAAATTGATTCACCTAAAAATGAAGCTGATTTAAATTCATCACCAATTAGTGAAATAGCTGAAAAACTAAATAAGGATTTTGCAAAAAAAATGTTAGAAGTTGAATATCCCTGGCAAGATGAAGATGAACCAATAGATATTGAAAGACATTTAGATGTATCTGTGATGGAAATTCATGACTATGATAATTTTGTTACCCAAAAAATTAGTTTAGAAGAAAGAGACAAAAAGAATGAAATGCAACATAAGCAACGTGATGTTCCAGCTCTTACTTACCCCAAAAATTATGAGCATAAAGATATTGAAATGTTAAAATTGAAGATAAATAGTAGAGGTCCTGAATTAGCAGAAATTTATAAAGCTCTTTGCACTGCAAAATCTAACGAAGTTGTTAATTTGGAAAGATTCGAAACACTTGGTGATTCGTTTTTAAAGTTGAGTGTTTCACTTTACATAGTTTTAAAATATCCGAAATATGATGAAGGCAAAGCTACAGCCTTAAAAGGAAAATTGATTAGCAATAAAAATTTATACTATCTTGGAGTTCAAAAGAATATTGGTGGATATTTGAAAAATTCTGATTTAACTCCAAGTTTTGATTGGAGACCACCATCATTTGCATTGCCAAAAATATTACAAGAAAAAATTACCAAGCACGAATTACCTGTAAGTTCATTATTTCAATTTACTGTACCTTTTGATGAACAGATAAAAGGTGAATTGGAAGAGGAAACTATAAAGCAGATTTCAGAGATTGATTTTGAAAAATCTGATGATGATAGCGAGGATAGTTGTTATTCATCCATGTCTAATTTTCTAGGGCAGCAAGTTGTTTCTGATAAAACAGTTGCTGATTGTGTTGAAGCAATTTTGGGCGCTTACTTCCAGTCAAATGGATTTTCAGCTGGAATTCGATTGCTGGAATGGTTTAATATAATTCCAAAATCAGAAAATTTGGGAATGTTACTGATGTCTTCACCACCTAATCCAATTCTTAACACAAATGCTTCTGAAGAAAATATTAATTTTCATTTACCAACTTGGCAGTCGCTGGAAGAGAGTTTGGGGTATCATTTTAATAATCGGGCCTACTTGTTGCAAGCATTGACACATTCATCATATACACCAAATCGCATTACAAATTGTTATCAAATTTTGGAATTTTTGGGAGATGCAGTTTTGGATTTTTTAATTACATGCCATATTTTCGAATCCTGTGGATATCTTAGCCCTGGAGAACTTACTGATCTCAGATCAGCATTAGTTAACAACATAACTTTTGCTGGATTTTCTGTGAGGTGTGGTTTCCATAAACATTTACTTTTTATAAATTCACAACTTCAAGATTATATTGATAATTTTGTGCAGTTTCAAGAGGTCAAGAATTTTGTTATTGATGATGAAGTTTTATATTTGATGGAAGAAGGAGATTTATATTTGAGTAAACATGTTGATGTGCCTAAAGTACGTAGAATCTATATATTGTTTATGTAACTATATAAAAATTTTGGAAAAATGATTTCAGGTTCTTGGTGATGTTTTCGAAGCATTGGCAGGAGCTGTATTTTTAGATAGTGGTTTGGATTTAACCGTTGTTTGGAAAGTTTTTTATAAAATTATGTGGAAGGAAATTGATATATTTAGCCAAAATGTGCCAAAGAATGCTGTTAGACTGATTTATGAGAGACAAGGAGCACACCCTAGTTTTTGGTAAGTAAGCCACAAGAATTTTATACTTCCAGTAATTTTTTATATTTATAAAACATTTGTATCAATTTTAGTAAATCAATTAACCTGGATAATGGCGGTACAATGATTGGGCTTGATTTTATGTTAAATGGTGCTAAAAAGAGAGTTTTTGGTTATGGTGAGAACAAAAATTTAGCAAAGAAAGCCGCTGCAAAAATTGCTCTTCGTTTATTAAATAATTAGATATAAGTAAATGTTTCCATTTTTTAAAATTTTTTATATCAATTTAAAATGTTGTTATTCCTTATCAGTAAATGCATGACAGCAATGTTTTGTTATATACAGTGGACATAAATTAAAGTGGATCAAGTGAGCTATAAAATTTGCCGCTTCTAAATTGTGAAAAAAGTTTAAGAAACATCATTTTGACAATTGTGGGTTGATTTTATAACGTTGTAATAATGAGCGGCGACAAATTAGCAAGTCTGTAAAATTTCATAGCTGAAGTGTTTCACATTCATTTATGCCCACTCTGTAGTTTTTGTTATATATTAGAAAGAAGCATTGCATAATTTTATTTCAATTACCTTATTAAGAAACTAGTTATTTAAAAATTACAATAGTAACATTCTATTTTACTATAAATTTGTTTTTTTTTATGAAATAGGAGCATTCATTTTTCCTGTTCCATTATACAAGTAAAAAAGTTACTGAACTTTTCGTTTTTTTAAAGACGGCCGTTCAAAAACTTGTCTTGCTCCACCTGCTTGTGTAGTATGAAACTTCAAGTTTTGTGCAGTTTCACTAACCCAAGGTGAATCGAAATGTGTGGTATCCTGATCAACCAAATGAGTATATTTGGTGCGACCGGAACGTCCAAAATTTTTCACTTGCATAACTTTAGGCAAGATCGTCTTGTCAAAGTGATCTTCCAAAGTAGCTTGAGCAAAATCACGTTTGAATACTTCATCTTCTTTATCCAAGTAGAATGCACCTCTGTGATAGTATTTCTGCAAGAATTTGTATTTTCCTTTGATTGCTTTATTTGTGACCGGTTTGGGGTTCAAACGTAATTCTAAACGCCGTTCTTCTTCTGTCATATTTCTCATTCTTTCTACCTCCAGACGTTCTCTTTCTATTGCTTCTCTTTCTTCTCGGTCTCTTTTAATACGTTTCAATTCTCTTAATTTCCACTGTTCATATTCAACTTCGTCATTTTCATCATCAGTACAAACGTCATTAATATTTGGTTCATTAGTATCTTTATCCTTTGCCTGCTGTTCTTTTCTGATGGAATCTTCTACCATTTTCAATGTTTGTCGTCGACGTTCTTCAGCTTGTTTCTGAACTTCTATTTCCAACTGTTTTTGTTTTTGAACCTCTTTTTCCTTTTCAATAACAGTTATTCGTTCACGCTTTATTACAAACACTGGTTTTAATCTGGGTCCTGTTTCTTCTTCAGAATCTGTATATTCTTCATATTCTGAACTTTCTGTTGATTCTGAATCAGATTTTTCTTCCTCTTTAAGCATAAATTCTTGATCTTCTTGTTTATTCAACATCCTCTGTCTTAATAATTCACGTTTCTTTTCAATTTCATTGTCACTTAATTCTGCTTCTGATTCATCATCATCGGGTGCCTCGAGAGTATGTTTCGGTTCTGTAAAATTTAATTACACGTTTTTAGTTTGAATTATTATTGTAAGCGCATACCAGGTAGATTAACTAGTTCCCTTTGCTCTTCATCATCACTGGTTTCAAGAACTTCAGGCTCTAAAATATGACGTCTCCTTTCTGGTCTTACTTCTGTAGATGATTCCCTAATTTTAAGTCTTCTCAATCTGGGATCATTCATGTCATCATCACTCGCCACAACTTCGGGACTTGGGGATCGATGATGAGGTTGATTCCGCTTTTCCAAAAAATCATCATCTTCACTTTCAGAATCGGAATTTTGATCTAGGGCATATTCTGGACGTTTCCCCGATACATATCGGTGCACCTTCACCTTTTGCATAGATATTTCACCTAAAAAAATTTTCAATTACATTGGGCACAATGGGATTAGACAACTTTACCTTTCTCATTGCGTACAGGAATTGCACCTGCGGTACTTTGTATTCCAAAAACTGAGGGTGGGTTCATCATTTTGAACGTTTATTAAAAGTAACGGGTTCACTTATGTCAAAACAGATTTTGACAAATGGAGGTTAATATATCGTGCTGCAACCCAACAGAAAAAAAATTTAAGTTTTATCATTGGTAAAACTGAGGCCACCTGTTGAAGATGTTGAACAGAATAACGCGAGCGTGGTTTGGGGAAGTATCTTACGCGAGTCGAAGTTTTACGTGATTTGTGACACAACAAATTGTATAAATGTAATAATATTGTTGAAGTGCCGTTAGTTAATTTAAGTGTTTATTCGTTATCATAAAACTTTCGTTGGATTATAAGAAAACAAGAGAATTGTGGGTGAAAGGTACGAGGCATAATGTTAAAGATGTAATTTGTACATTAATGACTAATATGAATTAATTTCGATTAAATTGCATTTTTTTGAATCAGGAATGTGACCATGTAAGATTCGGTTGCTACCTTTTATAGGGTGCAATTAAGCCTTGTTGACTTTTAATTAGAGTCATTTAAACAGACGTAAGTTGTTAATTTTCTTCGTTTGTTTAAGATAAGACTTTCATATTATTGCCTTGTTTATGCGAGGAATTATTCGCAATTGTTATCACAGTGCAAACAATATACACGAATATGTTCTAAATAGGCGCGGCAAATTCTTGTTTCTTGTGTGTCAGCACGAGCAAGTTAGTCTGTGTTGAGTCTGTATCTGGAAGAAGGTAGGGCATCTCTAGAAAAGAAATGCCGTAGCGTATGTTATTATTATGTAAAAGATAATCAAGGACATCAACACGAAAAACAAATCGCGTGATCCCGCAACACAAATAATTATTAACAGTTTTGCAGACGCACCAGGATCCTCTTCTGTGTAGGTCAACGACATTACCTCTAACATGTCCTGGTTTTTGCTATAATTTTCATTTTTATTTACATTGTTGCTGTCCGATCTTGCATTTCCGGTATGTAACCCTTTATTAGTGGCGTGCGGTCTTGTAGACCGCGCCGCTCTGAAAACTTACTGTTTTGCAATGACATTAAGGTGTTTTAAAATTGTGATGTTACGAATAATCTAAAAAATTGAAAGTTACATTCGAAATAAAAAGAATAGATAAAATAAGAATTGCAGAGAAACGTACATTGTTTTCATTTTGAATATAATGTTTATTGTATTACTGTTCGCAACTGAATTCAAATACATACTTGAAAAGATATTAGATTTTGTTTTTCATATTAAAACGACGGTTTTCACGAAAGTCGAAAAATCGCCTAAAAAAGTCAATATTATTGACATAATGTGTTCGTTTCAAAAGAAATACGACCCTAAGTGCAGCCCATTTGTAAACTGAAAAAATAATCCCAATTTTTGAGTAATTTATGACCACTGTCCGACTTCTTATAAAAGTAGGAACATTCTGGCATAATATGCCAGTTTCAGATATGTTTGGTATTGACGATACCTACCATCATTCAACAATGAATATAAATTTTTAATTGTCAAAATTTAATATGTATCGGAAATTTTGTCACACCTGGTAAACCAACAAAAAGGCTATCAGGTCGGTCTTCAAGTGACTATTTCCCTCATAGGTATTTCAACCAAATCGCATACCAAATTCAAATTTTTAATTGTTTATTTCATTCGTAGGTTTTTCAACCAAGTATGTACCGTCATTCAACGATGAATGCTAATATTTAAAAAAAAAATTAAAAACTTAAATTTTGTCACTTCTGATAAAGCAATGAAAATGCTGTTTTTCAATGAACCACCCGATTTCAACTGATAAAAATTTTCAATTTTTTTGTAGCTACGAAATGGGTGCAGAATACACAGTTTAAACTATCATTATGTTGAGCATTTAACCAAGTATTATTTTAAAACAGGTGTTTCCAACTTTTTCCTATTTATGATTTTCCTCATTGACCCCCTTACATTTTTCTCTATAATATACAGTATACAATACGAGGAGCTTAAATTCAAAAAGAATATTATCCAAAAATTTCGTTTTTGTGTTAAAGATGGCATCCATATACCATATACCATATACCTCATTCTGGTTCTGACCTGGGGTTCCCTCAAATAAGTTCAAAAAATATTTTATCCTATTTGAAATTGCAATCATAATTGAAGCTTAGTTTCAAAAGGGATTTTATCCAAAATATATTAAATTCAAAAGGAATTTTATCCTAGTTACCCTTTACTTTAACGGTATTTTGTTTTAACAGTACTAATGCCCAGTTAAATGTCCCGGTTATCATGGTTACCAATGCTTGCAACAATCGCAACCATGATAATACAGTGAAATCTCTTGAGCGGGCACTTTCGGACTGTAAAACATTGTCCGCTTAAAGGAGGTGCTCGTTTATGGGAGAACATTGAAACCAAATGTCACATTTGTTGAATATGCAATTTATATTTATATTTTAAAGAAGTTTTGTAAATCTTTTACCATACCAACGGTTTGTTGATAATTTGCTACATTATTGATTTCTGATTTTTCGTCTGATTCATCAGAAATCTCCTCAGTTTCTACTTGCATTGCATAATCACCAGAAAAAGTGACATCGACGTCCTTCATTATTAAATTTAAGTCCATGTTAACCCTAGAGTACTAACGATCGTCAATTTTACGACTTGCGTGCATACAATAAGCAACTATAGTTGATATGTTTTGAATCGTATTAGGTTATAGATAACAAGCTGTTAACTCGCTGTAAACCAGTGCCCATCAAACAATTTTTTGCATCCTTCAATAGTCGCCTATCTTCAGTAAATGGTCTGAATTTTTGTCGGAAAGCTTTGAAGCCATATTTATTTCAACAAAATTAAACATCTGTCCGTTCAAATTTAGGTATCAGCATCGACGAACTTAACTAACAATATTAAATGCGACGTTTGGAATTGTCACTACCACTGTTTCGGATTTATAATATGTATAAATAAATAAATGCAAAATGAGCAGGAACTCCTAGCTCTTATCTGTAAACCGTAATATCAGCAATATCGACCACAGTCGAATTTTGCCCGACAGTTAACTATTAATTCCAGTAACGTTAGTATTCTACGGTTAAAAATAGAATTGGAAAAAGCGAGTGTGAGTAGTCAGGGAAGTAGGAAAAGTAATCACTCTGTACTAATCCTATTTTAAAAAATGCGCAACCAAAAATAAAATTTAACGAATTCGAGCGTTTTCTCAATAAATTTTGTTGATGTCAAAAACGTCTTTCGTTTTCAACGTTTCGTTGATAATTATTAATGGTCTACTCTAATGACTTTACCATACATTTTTGAAACTTCAGAATCATACGAATTGGACATTACCGTACCGTATTCAGAAAAATGTGCTGTATCCTAAATTCGTGAACACAAATATGGGGTACCATTTAAAAAAAATTGTTGATGACGTCGTAGTGCATAGGTTGGAAATAAAGCGTAATTTCTTTTTTTAACAACTTAGGACGAGAGCACAACGGCAACTTTTAAAAATAAATTTTCCATGTTCTAATACCAGTGGCAGTAAGCGCGTTATATATGTTATATATGTTATGTTATATATGTTATTGGCGACAGCACATAGCACATTTATAATGTAATAACTCAACTTTGGATTTTTTTTTACACTTAGCACATTATTTATTATAACTATAAATTATGGATATCAAGAAACATACAGTTTTAAAAACTAAGGTTGACGAGTCCGAGGATTTTCTGTGAAAACCCCTCTAAAATGTTTTATCGAATTTATCCACTGCTTTCCGAAGGCACTGTGTATTTATATGTACCAAATTAGAATGCAAAGCTGCAGATTTTTTTTTATGTAGTTTCATCAAATAAAAACTTACACCTTTAGGTATATATACAGGGTGTTCACGAAAAAACGCCCCAGCTTCTAGCGCTATTATTAGGAGTCCAATTGTAACAAACGATACGTCAAATTAAATGGTTTAAAAAGTACTACAAAGTGTAGCTCAAACATAATTTTTAGCTGTTTCTCCATTCATAGGCCAAAGGTCAACTTAATTTTTTTAAATTACACCCTTATATTTTTCTTTGACAATTTGATAGAGATTTTTTTTCTGAATTCAACGATGTATCACAATCAATATTTCTGATTTATTTTAGGGTAATAAAAACATTAAAATAATAACTGATATTATTAGCAGTTGGCTTTGAAAAATAACTGAGACGTAGAGGTGGCTATGGAAACGACGTGTCACAAATAAAAATTACTATTACTATTGTTGCAACAATGGTAACCGGGACATTTAACTGGAGAAATACGTTAACAGCACTTGTCAGGAAACACCAGCAGAAATTTTAATTAATACTACACAAAGTGTAGGATCTAGATGTCGACAATGTCTGGAAAGAAACGGTGCTCAATTTGAACATTATCGTTAATTTGGCATTTCTTTATTTAATTGTTTAGTTATTAAATGTTAACTTTTGTTGTTCGTAAATTAATCATTTAAAATACGTTGTTTCCGTACTGATACATCGTTTCCATAGCCACCGCTACCTCTCAGTTATTTTTCAAAGCGTACTGCTAATAATATCAGTTATTATTTTAATTTTTTTATTACCCTAAAATAAATCCGAAATATTGATTGTGATACATCGTTGAATTCAGAAAAAAAATCTCTATCAAATTGTCAAAGAAAAATATAAGGTTGTAATTTAAATAAATGAAGTTGACCTTTGGCCTTTGAATGGAGAAACAGCTAAAAATTATGTTTGAGCTGCACTTTGTAGTACTTTTTAAACCATTTAATTTGACGTATCGTTTGTTACAATTGGACTCCTAATAATAGCGCTAGGAGCTGGGGCGTTTTTTCGTGAACACCCTGTATATAGCCTTTCTCTTTCGTGAAAACTGGCTTAGAAAAGATATTAAATTAAAAAAATCCGAATGTTTTGTAGCAGGGTGTTGGGTTGAGGAATTAATCGATGTTTTAAAGACTCTCGCAGAAGACTTATAAAGTGAAAATTAGGGTTTCTGATGTTTTCATCCGGTGTTATTTAAAAGGTTTCATAGCGGATATATACAGTCGATTCCGCTTAATGGGGGCACATCGGGAAATGGCATTTTGTCCCCATTAAGCGGCTGCCCCTCTTAATTTTCTTTTTTTTTTTAGTAATACTGGAATAACAAGAGAAACAAAAATGAATTCTAACATATAATAACAAATACGTACATACATATGTACACACATTAGTAACAAGTTGTACATATATCTTCGAGCGTTCAATCAATTAAATTAATAATTTATTGAACAAAACTACATACAGTGCGGAACAGTTAAATGGAATAAATTCAGTATCTCAATTATTGTGCCTGTTTATAAAAAAACCCGAAACACGGAATTTTTAGTTTATGACATGATATCCTGCAAAGTAAAATCCTCAGCCCCCTTCGAATGACAGTTGCAACCCTCAAATTTGAATGAGGGGCTTGTGATACCTCTCTCTTCATGCTCTATTCTAAAATGCTATGGTTTAAAAATCCAATTGCAAAAATTAACAGTAAAAAAAATTATTCTGTTTAACAAAATTCGCTACAGCAAACTAAAATATCAAAAACTAATAGCGCGAAGTCGTGTGAGTTATATCACTAAAAATGTTGACTGCTAGATTACGTAGAATTATGATTACACTGCATCCGACCTGTAAGCAGCTAAACGTCTACTGGTGTCTCTATTAAGCGGAATATTGTCCCAATTATGTATTAGTTTGGTTTTCGTTTTAAAAGATTTGTCCCAAAGCGGAATCGACTGTATTTGAAAAAATAAAAAAAGGTTTATACAAATCTTTTGAATTTAGAATGAGATATTTTGAACCTTGTAATGTGCATCCAACGCCTGTATAAAGAAACATTAATGGACACGGTAAACTGCAGTTTCGATAAATGCCAAAATCTAAGAACTAGCTTTTAAAAAGTTGGTTTTTTAAATGCTAAGCAAAAGTTTCTGCCGGTGAAAAGTAAGGAATTCTAAACGATCTCATTAAAACTTTAACCTTGTGAAGGAGATTGTTGAAAACAATGTGTTTTGTATTCCGATTCCCATTATACATTTTTTTTAAAATTTACTGTGTCATTAGGTAAATCCGTAAAATTAAAAACAACACATTTCTGGGCGTTTCAATATGACCTATTTAATTACGGGAAATTTTGGTCGTTTGTCATTGAGTGATTAAAAAAAGTGATTTTCGGTAGCATTTACAAAAAATAGAGAATAGTCAGATATAGTACGGTAATGACGACTGACCGTTATTGTCCGTGTCGGAATGATGACAGGACAGGCCGACCCTGCATTCTTGCTCAATGACCTGATGAATGTCGGCTTTTTCCCCCTCACTCACGTCTTCCTGCCCTTGTCCGTGGCGTCTTCAGACGGAATCACCATTGCAGACCTGCTCGAAGTGATTCACTCGCTTAAGAGAATTACGTTAATTATGTATTTACATAAGTGTCAGTGCATAAATGGAAATCATACGTTTTTAAAGAGTTGATTATGTAGATTTGTATATTATGCTTTGTGTGAGGGGATGCTGGAAAATGAAAAGCATCCTTATCAACAATATTGTTTTGCCGTTACAGAGAGGTCAACGACATCATATAGTTAATATGTGTATGTTTGTGTTTTTATTTCCTTGTAATTTTTCGCGCTAATTAACATATCAAACGTTTCAGGTTGAAAAATACAGTAGACACGCGTTAGTGCGAACATCGCTAATACGAACTATTTAATAGTATGAAAATCAATATGTATGCATTGACTACTGTGCAATGCGAACGAGCGACATCGTCTATAATGAGAACAGTAGTAATTTGACTTATGAAACTTGCTCATCATGCAAATATAAGTGTGTTTGGGCTTCCGCCCCAAAATTATTTATTTTGCATAGGGGCAAGCGGAGGAATGGTGCACACTTAAGCCCAACTAGCTTCTGTAATAAGCCCTAGCATCCGTTTAAAAACGTTACAGCTAGTATTAATTTATTATTTTACTTTGAATATGTATTGCAATATTTGGAAAAAATTTAAGAGTATAACCACAATGCTGCAAAATGTGTGAAGGAGCTTTTGCGCACGATTCGCCATCCCCGCGGGTAATCATGTAATAGGTTTTCAATAAAGTTAAGGTAAAAGAATCAATTTTTAATTTTAAATAAGCACTGTTAATAATATGTGCCTTCTCGCAAGATCTTGGGGACTAATGGTTTGGGTTAAGGGCTAAACAAGAGGCACATTTATAATTCTCTGCTTTCCTTTGCTTTTTTCCCGCATTTCTAATTGCATTTATCACTTATTCAAGATCCTCGCACGTGTATGAAAGTATAGCATTTTTTCGAAGGTATTAATTTCTTAGGTATCTGAAGAATAAATCAAAATATTAGTATAGCGCACCATTACTCCTTTTTGTATTTGACATAGTTCCACTACAGGAAATAACCAAAGTAATAAATTAGAAGAATAAATGCACTGAAATATGAACAAAACAATATGTTATTGGAAAATAATTACTTAACCCTAGATAGCTATCGTTAGTGGATTTAATAGTTTAGTGTCAAGCAACATTCGGCTGTAGTCACTATTGATGATATTGCGGGTTACAGATAAGAGCTGAGACTTCCTACTAACTTCCGAAATAGTGATAGCAAAAATTTCAAACGCCGCATTTAACCCGCCAGAGTTGACGCAAAATAAATTTTATTCGCAGCTAGCGCCCTGTTTGACAGGCACTGGTTTATAACGAGTTATCTGCTACTTATCTGTAACTCAATACGATTCAAAATATATCAAATAAAGCCGCTTATTGTATGCAAGCAGGGCGTAAAATTTACGTACAATACTAATCTAGGGTTAAAAGCGATTAGGTGCACATTGTGGATCTACCTTTTTAGTTTCCGACATCGAAATATAATAAAATAGACGCACACGTGTATGCGAATGAATTGTGACGTAACCAGTTCATAATGCAGTAGATCTATCCAAAATTGAACGTCTCCCTTCCACGCGTGACGTCGCTATACTCACTATGTCTAGTGTGTCACTGCGCATGATGTCCATCTCTTTTGGGTAGGTCTATTAAGCAAGATCAGCACTATTTTGAATTGCAGAATTAACCCTGTATTATGAAATATGTTGACTGCAGTTTATAGAGGAAATTCAATTTATTTTACTTTCCTTGTTCTTACGTATAAGCGCCAATGCATGCGAACTTGAACTCAAATTCGTAATGTATTTTTAACATATTTTAAATGTGTGTATTCACATCAGAGTTGTAGTATTTAAACAGGCTAAAAAATTTTGTAAGTGCCAAAAAGGAGAAACACAACCCATTTTAGTTGTAAATTATTTTGTTGCTCATTCTTACCTCACGTTTTATGATGTTAATAAATTAAACCGTTATTACGAGTTGGATGTTATCAGAAGCCAAAAAAATACCAATAAAGATAAAAATTGATATTTGTATTTGTAGTCACGTTAAAGTCCACGTAGTCAAAGCTGACGTTTATTGGTTAATTTATTCAATAATTTTTGTCCAAGTGGAATGCGACAATAATGTTTTAACAAGGAAGGCCATCCACTTATACACGGCGCTTGTTCGTTATTTTTATTAGCGAATTTCGAATGTGATCCTTATTACGTGGGCAGACTTGTGACTATTTAAAATCGCCTGTTTTATTGGTATTTTACCAGTGAAATTTTCAAGTCTTCGACATTCAGGTCTATGTACTTGCGTGAAATTATGTTTTCCTCTCTTTTCGATTCAAATTAATTTAGCTCGATTGAAAATGAATCGTGTAATTTGCGTGAAAAATATATCAAACTCCCAATTTATTTTAAATTTGTGTGAAATGATTCGAACCGAAACTGAACTTTTAAATTCTCGCTCAACTTTCATTACACGTTATTAGAATGTATATTTGTATTAGAGAACTGATTTCCACTAGGGGAGAATTCAAACAGGAAAAGTGGTCCGAACGGAAACGAGTTAAAGAGGTCTAGTTTGCTCGTAGTACAGTCAAACCTGGATAAGCCGGAAACTGGATAAGCCGGAATCCCGTTTATGACGGAATTTTTTTTCAGTCCCGAATTACGTATATGTAAAGTCCATGTAAAGCTACCTGCTTAAGCCGGAAACTGGCCAACGCGGAAACGGAAAGTGTTTTTAAGTCCCCTGCACGGTACTGCACTGGCTAAGCCGGAAACGATGTCAAAGTAAAACTTAAATGTTTTGCTGTTGCGAGACAAAACAATAAAATGTATAGTATTAGTTTAACCGTCTGCGATAGTGATTTGCTGATCAGCGGAATTCAGTTGATTACGGTCGCCTCTGTGAACGTTGTGATCGTATTGAAGTGTGATCAAAATGTCATAGAAAGCTGAACACTTTAAGTTTACAAAAAAAAATAGAGTTATTACAGTGATATGAAGAGCAAAATGCGAGTGTCAAGGAGCTTGTGGCAAAATATAAGTGCGGGAAGACACAAGTGTACGAGATTTTAAGGAACAAACAGAAAATAAAATTAGAGTGGTTAAGTGGAAATCTTCCCGGAGAAACCAAAAGAAAAGTTAAAAAGACCGGGAACGAAACCATAAATAAAATTTTGTATGAATGGTTTTTGGACGCCAGAACGCGTAATTTACCTATATCCGGACCTATCCTACAAGAACAAGCAAAAATTATTGCCCAACGACTAGGACGAAATGAATTTAAAGCATCAAACGGGTGGCTTGAAAGCTTTAGATCTCGCCACGACATTTCTTTCAAACAGATCTGTGGTGAAGCAAAAGATGTAGATTTAGACACCGTAAATAATTGGAAACAAAAGTTGAATGAAATTATTAAAGACTACGATCCGAAAAATATTGGAAATTGCGACGAAACAGGCTTATTCTTTAAAGCTATTCCCGGTAAGACTTTAGCTCTCAAGAATGATAAATGTGTAGGTGGAAAGCAAGCTAAGGAAAGGTTAACTATACTTTTATGTGCGTTTGCGGACGGAGAGGTTGAAAAACCTTTAGTTATTGGCAAAAGTTTAAAGCCGCGTTGTTTAAAAAATTTAAATGTTCATGAACTTCCAGTTACGTGGCGGGCCAATCGAAAGGCCTGGATGACTTGTTCCTTAATGGAAGAATGGCTTCAAGCTTTAAATAAAAAAATGCAAGCACAAAAAAGAAACATTTTGCTTTTTTTAGATAACGCAGCCTGCCACCCTCATTTACAATTTTCTAATATTAAGTTATGTTTTTTACCACCCAATACGACTAGCCTAACCCAACCCATGGATCAGAGTGTGATTCAGAATATGAAAATGCATTACAGAAAATTTGTACTACAATCGCTATGTGCAAACATGACAGCCTGCACTTCTGTGACCGAACTTTCCAAAAAAATATCTGTCTTGGATGCTATTCGTTGGATTTCAGCTGGTACCAGATCTATTAAAAAGGACTGTGTAATAAAATGCTTCAGGCATGCAGGATTTAATTTTAAGGGCGATATTGAGGAAGAAATGAATGAAAACTGCGCACAGGATATGGAAAGGATACAAGAGTTAATGGAAGAACTCGGCGAAAACTCAGTCAGACCAGAAGATTACATAGAGATTGATGAGCAAGTTACAACTGAAGGAGAATATCAGAGTTTAGAAGATCTTATGGAAGCTGTGCAGGACGATCAGAGAGAAGATGAAACTGAAGGAACAGGTTTAGGTATGGATTGTTTGGACGCAAAATTATAATAATTATTTTATATTTACAAATATTACAACCATTTATTTATTTAATGTTGTTATATTCCATTATTTCAGCTATGGAAGTTGAAGCATTGACAAAGCTGACAGCATTGGAACATTATTCAGACCGTATAAATTGTGGTGAAATGAAAAAAAAAAACTATTAGAATGTCGCACTGCACTTGAAGGGAATGTTAAAGCAACTTGTACAAATAAAAAAGCAAAAAACGCTGCAGAGTTTGTGGGCAAATATATCTTGAATTCCTGTAATTTGTGTTTTTTAATTACATACGTTTTCCGGCTTAGACAGTTTCATTTTCCGTCTTAGGCAGGTTACTGGATAAGCCGGAAACCTGGCTAAGCCGGAACTTTTTTTCGGTCCCAAGCGATTCCGTCTTATACAGGTTTGACTGTATTCAGTTTCGAAAACAATAATTCCGAGGTCCTTTAATTACCTATCAATGGGGATGTTAATGTACAGGGGAGATCTAGAAAGTTCAAATCGAGGTTAATAACATTGTCTTTCTAAAAAAGTGGTTATGAGCATACTTACTGTCTGCCGCAAATGTATGTCAGATTATTTTTTGAACCAGAATAAATTAGAGAATCGACTTTTTTAACAGCCAATTTTTTTATAGATACATATAGGCTGTTCGGAAAATACCGCACCAACTACTCAAAAGGGTTACACCTTCTGCCCACGAATATGCTATCAAAAATTGTATCAACCAAATCTGATACAAGTTATGTGCTTGGTTGACATTCTACGTCTTGTTACAAAGATAAAATGTTAAAATAAGACGTACGTTTTATCGCGTCTAGATACTACGGCTTACCACAACGGTACAACGTTTCGTCTTATTTATAGTTATTTAACCAACATGCGCGTTAATGAGCGCGATTAATAATCGAGACAGTTTAACGCGTGAGCAGAGCGTGATTATTAATCGCCGATTAACGCAAAAGTTGGTTACAATATTTTTCCGTTGATCGAATCTTACGAAATTACAAGAATTCCAATAGATATTCGAATGCCAAACATTTTAAATCAATATATATATACATTGTTGGAAACCTCCGCCGCTGCCACCAGAGCGTATTTTTAATAAGAGAATACTCGTAACTCAAAAGTATTTTATTCACTAATTAACACTAACTTAACTTAGATTACAAACATTTATAGTTGTAAATGAAGAAAAATTGGAATGTTTAAAGTCGAACGATTTAAGGGTTGTGTTATGGGACCTCGAGAGAGCGACACTTCTTCGTACAAATCTTTATTATTCGTAAATAACACTTAATTTAAAATAAAAGTGACTAAAACTATGACTTAACAATAGGAGAGTAGTAGAGACTAACGACAGACTGGTAGCAACTATCAAACTATCAAAACTCTTGACTGTAATTAATTTGAATCCCTTATATAAGAAATTTATCTGTAAACAGGATGAAAAACAAGTGCATACAAACCACTAAAAAATACAATAACAAATAAACAGGATGAGAACCAATATAAGATGAACCGCAAATAAACATGATAATAAGTGAACAGATTAATAATAAGTAAACAACTTAATAGTTAGGTGATTAATTAATATAGGTACTTAATAATTGTGTGATTAACTAATATAGGTACATAACACTTCCCTCCTTAAGAGTGGGAATACAATTTGTTTTATTTCCACTAAAGGTTTGTTCTCAATGTTGAGGTGCGATGGACAGCTTGTCCTCTTGCTGGTGTTTGAATGCCCTCAGTTAGTTCAATGGATGTTTCAGGGTCGCTGTTGAAATCCTGGATTCGGGTGGAATCACGGCAGATGTTGAAAATATTACAGCATACACGTCCTGAACGATATTCGATTTCAAGCGGTTGATTTCGTCTCTTCCTCTGAGTGAAATATATATACAATTTATAAACAGCATAAGTCGCTAAAACTGAAGAAATTATATAAACCAAATATGTATATATACTAATATGTTTTTTGATTGTTTCTTCGTGTAACATATCATCAATTTGTTTATCAAAGTTATTTAACTTATGAGAAACAAACGCTAAATCATCTAAATCGACGTTAGCTGTGACGAAATGAGGAATTTGAATTTTCGGCAAGGTCCTGTTGATCTTCTTTTCGTTGCAACAGTCATCTTCAAGGATGTTTGCTATTGGAACGATTGGAACGTAGTTGCTATTATAGCCCTTCATTGGAACTAAGGTAGTTGATCTTGCGTACGCCTTACAATCTTCATGCAGGCCAAGTATTCCAGTACCATTTAGGCGGATATCGATAGGGTTTCCATTCTTGCAATTTATTGTTACAAGATCTAAGTTGGAAAGAACAAAAAGCCATTGATTTCCACTTTGAAGTTTATGCCAGAGATCTAGTTTACTATTGACAACATAAGTATTACATTCTTCTGGTATTATGCCATTTACCGAAAGTAACCTTGTCTCACAATTTGGTTTAACATGAGAAATAAATAAAACAGTTTGTTTATATACATTATAATATTCATCTACTCTTTTACAATCGTCTAGCGAATCAAATGAATCATATTGAATCTTGTTTATCGATATTGCTAGATATTGATGAGTTGGTTGAATGAATATAAAATTTGCTGGGTCTCTCGTTGGAGTTGGAAGAGGTAATATATGAAACAAAGTGAATACTGTTTCTTTAACCAAAGGGTTAGAAATGATGTATATTTATTTTGAATTCAGAAAATAAACCTTCAGTTCAGCTATACTCAATAATTTATGAATACTTTCTCTCTTAAGTGGTAAAGGATAATGAGTTCCTGTTGGCAATTGACTTAGGGTATTGGTTAATTCATATAAAACTTGATTTGGAGTTATTATAGAAGGATGAATTTGATTATTTTGTGCAAATAACACGGAATTAATTAATTGATCATAATCTGAAACTAGTTCGTTAGATATATATGTGAGTAAAGACATATGTTCTAATATCATTTGAGTAAATTGGATGTGATTAATTTCTTGCGTTGTTGCCTGAGTAAAATTATGATATTGATTAATATTGTCGTTAAATACTTGTTCATTCTTTTTCAAATTTGAAATGGTATGATTGAAATTTGAAATTGTTGTCTTAATTATTTGATTTTGTTCTTTTAATAGTTTCAAAATATTCGTATCGTCTTTCATTACTTTACTGATCGAATCTTCGTAATATTTTGCGTCTGAGGCGTCTAATGTACCGATAATGGTCTTGAATACGGAACCGATACCATCAAACCAACCTCGTCTTTGTCTTGTGTGTCCTACTAAGTCTAAAAATGCTGTCTGTTTTGTTCGAATTGTAGGAATTTTGATTTCCAGAAAATTTAACGATTGTCTGCATAAATGTGCGTCTGTAGTAAACGTTACCTTCTCACACATGTGTTTTGTATTTTCATAAGTTTGGACTACTAGATTGAGTTTCTGAGTTAAAAAGTTAGTATCAACATGTGCAATTAAGTTCCATGTGCTATCGTAATATTGCAATTTTCCTAGATTTTCGTAGTATAAACCTGGTGATGTTTCAAACCTTGTTACATTATACTTCGAGGCATGGCCTTCGATGATGAAGGTCCTGAAATAAATGCTGGTTTTAGTCTATTGACATGAACTGTTACGTTTTTATTTTTGACTTTGACTACTACGTTTGCGGACGAATTTACCTTAACGATTTCGTAAGGCCCTAGATAATTTTGAGTTAGTTTCCGAGATTGATTGAGTTTTGTATGTTCATTGCGTAAATATACTAAATCGCCTATATTGTATTGAATAGTATTTGCATGTTTGTCGTAATGTTCTTTAGACTTTTGTTTTTGATTGATTAAGTTTTCGCGAGCAATTTCATGTGATTTGCTTAATTTTAATTTTAATTGATCTACATAAGTATCGTATGTATATTTGAATTCAGGAGGTTGTATGATTGAAGTAGGTAATTCAGGTTTTTGTCCGAAGATTAATTCAAAAGGTGTGAATTTGGTAGAGCTGTGAGGAGTTGTGTTGTATGAAAACATAGCAAAAGGAATCCATTTGTCCCAGTCAGTTTGTTTATCGTTTATGTAATGTTTTAGGTAATCAGCTAAAGTTGCATGACTCCTTTCTAGTGCACCGTTTGACTGTGGATGATACGCTGTGGTTTGAATTCGTTTAATTTTGAATAAGGATGAAATGTCTTTTATTAAGTTGGAAGTAAAGTCTTTACCTTGATCGGTAAGGATTTGCTTGGGAATTCCGAAATTACAGATAAAATGTTTCACTAACATATCAGCGATCGTGGAGGATTCATGATTTGGAATGGCATAACCTTGAGAAAATTTAGTAAGGTCGTCTTGTACTGTCAAAATGAATTTGTTACCGTCTTCAGTCAATGGAAGTGGACCTACAATGTCCATTGCTAATTTTTCAAATGAGTGGTTTGAGGTTGAGGTAATTTCCATTGGTTGTTTGAAGGTTTTACGAACTACTTTGTTTTTTTGACAACTTTCGCATTGTTTGATATAGGATTTAACATCTTTTTTCATGTTCTTCCATTTATATTTAAATTTTAATCTATTTAGGGTACGATGATAACCTGAATGTCCTGATATTGGGGAATTATGATTTTCTGCTAAAATTTTAGGTATGTCTTCCCTAATTGGATTTATTATTTTATTATGACATAATATGATACTGATTTTTGAATTCCGAAATACGTACAATAATATTTGTTTTGATTTTTCAGGGTTAAATTGTATAAATTGATCAATGAATAAAGGAAATGAAATTGAGCTTATTTTATCTCTTTCTAAAATGTTTCTTAAGTTTTGAAGACAATAAAATAAATCTTGGTATGTTGGTTTATCCCAGAAGTTTTGCTTGATTATCAAGTGATATACTCTGAATTTATTTTTGAATTGGGATATTAGAATGTCGTATAATTTTGAGGTTTCTAGTTTTAAAGATTCATAGTTTGTGATTAATTTACTATTTTCTAAGGACAATCCTTCAGAATTTCGAAAATCTGAGGAGATGATATGTGCAATGTTATTGTCTTGATCTAACAAAGATGAGTCAGTTTCTTGAAAATCGTGAATATTTGGCTTTAGATCCATATAATGGAATTTCAAGAAATCGTTATACGTGTCATCAGTCAACATTTGTAACTTTAAAATTTGAGGATTTTCGATTTGAATTCGCGATAAACAATCTGCATTAGTATTTTGTTTACCTGGTTTAAAAATAATGTTGTATTCATATTCTTCAAGTTTTAAGCGCCACCTAGTTAATCGCGAACCAGGGTCTTTGACGTTCATTAACCAAGTCAATGGTCTATGATCGGTAATGATATTGAATTTCCTTCCATATAGGTATGGTCGGAAGTGTTTCGTTGCCCATACTATTGCTAATAATTCTCTTTCAGTTGTTGAATAATTTGTTTCAGCACGATTCATAGTTCGAGAAGCATATGCAATTGGTAAGTTATTATTGTTAAAATCCTGAGAAAGAATAGCGCCTATTGCATACCCACTAGCGTCTGTTGTTAAATTAAAAGGTTTAGAAAAATCTGGGTATTGGAGGATAGGTTCTGAGATTAATTTATTTCTAAGAACATCGAAAGCTTCCTGTTGAGTTGATGACCAATCAAATTCTACTTCATTTTTTAATAAGCTAGTAAGAGGTCGGGTAATTTTGCTAAAATTTTCTATGAATCTACGATAGTACCCGGCTAATCCAAGAAATGACTTGATATCTTTCGCATTTTTGGGAATTGGAAAATTTTGAATTGTTTGAATTTTATCAGAATTTGGACGTACTCCATTTTCAGATATGACATGTCCCAAGTATGCTGCTTCATGACGCATGAATTCACACTTATCGGGTTGGAGCTTTAAATTGTGACTTTTTAGTCGTTCAAAAATTTCTTTTAATTTACGTGAATGTGTTTCAATGGAATCGGCATAGATAACTATGTCATCAAGATATACAAAGCATTTGATCCCTTGTAATCCTGATAGTACATTGTTCATTAACCGTTGAAAGGTTGCTGGTGCATTTTTTAAACCGAAAGGCATTCGTGTGTATTGATAGTGACCTAATGGCGTCGAAAATGCTGTCTTTGGGGAATCTTCCGAATTCATGGGGATTTGATGAAATCCCGAAGCTAAGTCTAAAGTGGTGAAGTATTTAGAATGACCTAACTGATCTAATATCTCTGTTATGTTGGGTAATGGAAAAGCATCACCTATTGTAACTTCGTTTAACTTCCTATAATCTATTACAATTCTCCATTTGCATTTACCAGATGCGTCCTTTTTCTTAGGAACAACCCACAAAGGAGAAGACCAAGGTGAAGTAGAAGGTTCAATTATTCCCTGCTTTAACATTTTATCAATTTGAGTATTTACTTCATGTTTGTGAATTTCCGGATAACGATAGGTTTTAGAAGAAATAGGATTTTGAGATATTGTAGGTATCGTGTGTTGGATGCTATTTGTCCTAGTTAAATTATCGGATTCAAGTTGAAATATAGAATTATATTTGTGGCAAATTTTCATTAGAGACTCGCGCTCTTCTTGATTTAAATGATCGGTTCGAATAGTTTTATTCAAGATTTCATTACGATTTGTAATATTCCCGTTTTCTACTTGTAATATTGAATTGATGCAAAATATTTCGTCATTGTTTAAGGGCTCTAAATTTAAGTCTAATTGTTTGATAGTGACCTCATTACTGGTCGTATTTAATATTGTAGAGATAGCTTTTTGATTTTGATCGACTTTTGTGATGCAACGACAAAGAAATACACCTTCAAGAATTTCTATATTTGGAGTTAAGCCTTCTTGAATTTCTGGATTTTGTACGTTAAATTGAATTAAGGTTTCTGTTCGTGGCTTGAGTTTGAAAATGTTTTGATCTTGAGAGGATTTAAAAATTGGTTCATGAGTTACTCTTTGATTTAGATTTTGGATAATGTAAGATTTTGAATTTCGATTTGGAGATATAGAAGATTTGGAAATTTGATTCGAGTTTGTAAGAATTTGAGTTTGATTTAGTAAAGAGTTTGAGTTTGTAAGATTTCGCGTTTGATTTAATAAAGAGTTTGAGTTTGTAAGATTTCGAGTTTGATTTAGATTTGGAATAATGTTATGATTTTCGATAGATTTAGGAGTTTGCGTTGAGTTAGATTTTACAAAGTTCGTTTCTACGTTAGAATTAGGTTTATTTTCAAAAAGAATAGGAATTGTGTGATGATTAAATGTTAGACTGTTGTTTTTGTAATCAATCACAGCATTTGTTTTCCTATAAAAATCTATCCCTAAAATTCCGTCAAATGGTATATTTTTACTATTTTTAATTAAATGCATTTTATGTTCGATAATGGAATTACCAATATTTATGTGAAAATTTGAGTAACCGAATGTTTCCATGATTTCATCATTGATACCTTTTAATTTTAATTTTTCGTCCTCGTAACATGCTAATTCGCCTTTTATTGATTGATACTTAACTAATGAAACATCGGCACCTGTGTCTATTAATAATTTTAGGAATTTTGTTTTTGACTCCGGTATATGAAGTTCTACAAAGGCTGTTGAGTTAATTGTGAAAATTCTGCCGAAACTTGATTGACGTTCCTCGTTACGGCAGGGGTTGAGGGACGTTGATAGTTTAAATTATTGTTAGAATTCGCATTTTGATTCGTATTTTGTTGAGGATATTGTCTTTTCGCGTGATTATACTGTCTTTTCCGACATTCACCTATTACATGCCCGGTTTTCTTGCAATAGTTACAGAACTTTGAATTTGGAGTTTGGGTTTTTTGAAAAGTATTTGTGTTTTGTGAATGTACGTTATAAACTCTAGGTTCCTGTTTAGGTTTAGGAGATTGTACGTTGTTTGATTTTTTAAAACAATTAAATGTTGTATGACCCGTTTTTTTGCAAAAGGAACAGAATTTTGACGTATGTGAAATGTTTTCTTTTAAATATGAATTGATGCGTTCTTCATTTAAAGCGATATCCGATGCGTCCGAGAGTGTTTCAGGGTCACGCGCCCGTAAAATAACTGAATACTGGGGTAATATACCTAGTAAGAATGTTTGTAAACCCATTTTATTAATCATTTCGAACTTTCCACGAAGTTCGACGAGATCTACCGTATCATTTCTCGCGGCTTGCAGAAGTTGCGTTGTGCAAGTCTCAACTCTTTGGGTATAATGTATTACAGTTTCATTATGATATTGTTTACACGCTTGCAATTCTAAATGTAACTGCGAAAAGTGTTTAACTTCTAAATGAGTATCTTTGAGAAACTTTTTCAAATCATTCCAACTTGTAAAACTGTGATTACTAATTATAATTTCTGCTCGACCTTGAATTTGTGATAAGATATAAGAGAAAATAATTGGCTTTTGAGCTGCTGTGGCTAAATCGTACGCGTTCTGACAATTTCGTATAAATGATATTAGCTGATTGCGATCACCCGTAAATGGTGTTATATATTTTGATAAAAAGCTTAAAGGTACTTCTAATTGTTCAGTAGGCATTGTAAAAGAGAGATTATTTTAATTGATTTAGGATTTGAGTTTGAATTTAGATTTAGAGTTTGATTTGTGAGTGGTTACTTACGATATGACAAGAACAATGATGTGCATGTCCAATTGGATCCCAGTTCGTTGCTGATTTTTAAAGATGGGAATCTACCAAGGAATAGATCTGGAGACTTCGATAAATCGTCACGTTTGTGAATCTTCCAAGATTTGTCCAAGTTATTCAGCAAATTATCCCGCTCCTGACACCAAAAATTTGTTATGGGACCTCGAGAGAGCGACACTTCTTCGTACAAATCTTTATTATTCGTAAATAACACTTAATTTAAAATAAAAGTGACTAAAACTATGACTTAACAATAGGAGAGTAGTAGAGACTAACGACAGACTGGTAGCAACTATCAAACTATCAAAACTCTTGACTGTAATTAATTTGAATCCCTTATATAAGAAATTTATCTGTAAACAGGATGAAAAACAAGTGCATACAAACCACTAAAAAATACAATAACAAATAAACAGGATGAGAACCAATATAAGATGAACCGCAAATAAACATGATAATAAGTGAACAGATTAATAATAAGTAAACAACTTAATAGTTAGGTGATTAATTAATATAGGTACTTAATAATTGTGTGATTAACTAATATAGGTACATAACAGTTGTAACAACTGCGATTTTCTGGTTCTTGACTGATACTCGTGAAAGCACTTGTGAGACTCGTTTCTTTTATATTTTTGGGGTGACTTTAAGTTTTGCGTCGAAGACGTTAATTTATTGGTCCGGTCTGCGATTTGTTACGCTTCAGAAAATCGAACACTTGTGTCTGTAACTTGATATTTTAACTTTTAAATGTACAGGGCTTGCAACAACATATATTCAAACCAACGGGGCCATGACGTACAAACAGTGTCAAAAGTTTGACAATCCATCTGCACTTTTTATCAATTTTACTGGCTGTACGGTTGCTAACTTCTATATAAATAGTATTACTATGAACATAACGTAAGTAATTAATTAAATTTGTATTTCTCATTGGTATATTTTGCATTTATTTTGTTATCTTACATTTAAATAAAGTGCCATTTCAATTTAATGATATATTTTCTTACCTAGATACCAAAATCATGCATTTATAAGAAATCATTCATTAAAAGGGGTCATAAATGCATGATTTTCTATTCATTAAATCGACCCGTAAATCAACGATCACCGGAAAAATAAATTATTGTACATTATTGTACATTTGTTTATTTAAAATTTTTGAATATGATAAATTATGTGTATATTTTTTTAAATATATTTGAGAATAAGTACAGTGGCACCTTGGATAACGATCGCCCCTATTAACGAACATAATTTCCTAACAAATTTTGACTCAGTTTACGAACAATGCCTCGGTTTACGAACGCACAAACATGATCCTCAACTATTGATTATTCCTTTAAAAAAATTTCAAAATTTCAAAATGAACTCGAAAGTTTTAATTTCGTTCCACAAATATAAGGGTGCAATTGGACTATAAATAATATTGTAAATTTTGGGTTGAAACTTCTCCATTGTAGTCGCACGTAACTGTTTTATAGAGGTCGGGGTCCTTGCTGAGAGGCATTCTTAAAAGCTAATACTTTTCATTTTATTGCATATCGTTATATTTTATTACTGGCGATGCAGTTTTTGGATTTAAAAAAAAAAAAAAAAAATCGCATATCGGTGAGATACTGACTTTTTAGAATCTTTAAATCTTTATAAACCTATTTTTTTTCCATATTTTTGCCACACATAAATCCATAAAAAGTCAAAAAACAATTATTATTCTGGCCAAGCGAATGGATTAATTGAATTTACATAAGTTTCATTTGAAAAAATTGTTTCGGTTTACGAACTTTTTGGTTAACGAACGAAGTCGAAGAACGAATTAGTTCGTTATCCGAGGTACCATTGCATTATAAGCCCACAAGGAACATTTTCGTAAGATATAGCTAGCTACCTAGTATAAATTAAAAAAAAACAATAGGCCGGGGTTCAACTTCAACTACAACTTTCAGACTTGCAAAAGACATTTCTTTTATTGCGACCCTTCAAAATGTATGCAAAGTTTAAGTAGGCGAATACACCGACGTTTCTGCAAGCGTTTAACCGTCGCGTTTTCGATAAAAAAACAATGAATCGCATTCAAAAAAACAGTCCACATCCTGCAAAAGCGCGACGTTTTCTCCGCAGGTGAATCGCCTACTAAGAGTTTCGTATAGTGTCAACCATGCAATATATTGCTACAAATAACCCTATAAATAAAAAAATAATCGATTAAAGCAGCTGACGTTAAAATCGTTCATCCGATCAGTTTTTACCTTAGCAGAAAATTTAACTTAAACATTTTTTATTTTTATAATTTTAGACATATTACGTAGACAACATTGCTTGTTTTATTGTGTCATTTAAAATGATTAATTTTGTAAAAATAAATAAATTCATAAATTTAATTAAAACATGTTTTTTTTATTATAGGTATACAACTTTTAGCGCAAAAGTCCCAAACCCATATAACATAACGTTAAAATATATTCGTTATACGTAGTTTCGATAAAAGTTTAAAAAATGTAAGTTACAACGTTTTTTGAGCCGACGCTTCAATTAACAATAAAGAATAATTACAAAATAAATTTCGTAGATTAAATAAATAATAAATCCCGAAATTAAAAAGAAAACTAAAGTAAACACTTGTAGGAGGAACGACGAGCGTCTACACTCTCCGTCTTATTATCCATTTTGTGACTGACCGCTCAGTCTTCCGTCTTATCGTCATCCTCACTCCAATATGCAAAACATTCGTTCTGTTGCCTGCATATTACGACTTATCGTAACGATTTGTTGAATCCGATAAAAGCTTTTAGTGGTAAACTACACAGGCGTTTTTAGGGCGTTTAACCGTTGCGTTTTCGATAAATAAACAATGAATCACTTTAAAAAAAAAACAGTCCAGAACCTAAACATTCTGCAAAAACGCGACTTTTTCTCCGCCGGTGTAACATACTACGTAGTGTTTGGTGTGACATTTTTCGAACATTCTGTAAAAGTATCTATACATGAAGTTAAACCTTATACAGTATCAGTTGGGGCGATGTCGTTAAAGTACTTATCACGGCTTAAAGTAATAAAGCTGTTATTTAGGTGTGAATTCTTACCGGACGTATTCAGGTAAAAATTTGGATTCTCGAAAATCTTTTGTTACGTAAAGTCATTTATTTCTTATCTCTAACAACATCGCCCCAACTGATCGTGTATAAGGTATATTCTTTATATGTATTATCTATGTGTAACTTTCCAAAATTAATTATGAGAATATTTTAAGGTTACGTATTACTTATTTATTCATTGTGCAAAAAGTTCGGTATAACCAACAATTTTTTATCGACCGAATTAGAATTTATTCCTTCTGTAACCGGTTTCTCTGGCATTAGTTATTGAGACAATTTTAATTTTAAAACTTATTCAATGAACTGTGCGGAATTAATAACGGTGGTTTGCTAAGAAAGTTCATTACGTTTAAGATATTCAGACAGCAATTTTAATGTGTAGTAGTATTTCTTCTGGTAGTTCCGGTTTTCTTCCAGACATGATTAAGTTTTGCAGCTATGAAGGAAGGTTACGTCACTACAAAAAGTTATGCACGTTGAGTAGTTACATGCTTTACGTGTAATGTCGTTTATTTTTACTTACATGAGCAATATTTAATTTCTCGAGAAAAAAACAATTTACAGTGTAGTAATGAAATTTCATTAGGAAGTTTTGTGATTGTTTTAAAAATTACAGGATTCATAAAGGTTGATTTGCAATTTCCTGTTGTAACTAATCACAATTTGTCCATTGAATAGTTTTTACTTTCTCCAAAAGAGAAACTATAGTATCATAAAAATTTTCGACTTCGACTGAAATAGTCACTTTGACTACCCTTTGAATCTATTTAGACCATTTTTCGACTGATGCTGTATGTATCCGATCTAACTCAATAATAAAATATAGTAGTACCCAAAGGTTGAATTTAAGTTTCTCTTTGAAATCTAAAGAGCTCAGTTTCTTTTTGGTTCCCAAATTTCTAACAGGAGTACCATTTTGCTCTTGTCGTTTTTTGTTCTTTTGTAAGTATTTCAGGGATAATGTAACAATCGATATATGTATAGAGATGAAACAATTTGATTTTCTCATTGTCCACAACTTTTCAAAATAACTTTTCTTTATATTTCCAACTCTGCGGTGAATCGTCGAGGCATGTCTGGAACTTTTATCGGGGTGTTAGGTCCAATATCTCGTGCGCGTATCGTTGTCAACGGCAAATACATAAAGCAGTTGTTTTAATTTATAAAATCTATTTTATTTAAAAAAAATCTTTGTAAAAATTAAAAAAATATGTTTTATATTTATATTTAAACTTATTAAACAAATCGGATTTTCAGGCACGTATGTACAGGCTGGTTAGATGAATTTAGAAAGAGGCATGGTATATTAGAAAAAACAATTTTCGGTGAGTACATATCAGAAATTTTAAAATTTTTTGATATACCAACACGAATTTCCACGCAACGACTTTTCTATACAACGAATTATTCTCAGATTTCCATGGCACTTTGTTATAAGGAAGTTCGACTGTAGTAACTAATGCAATTATTAATTTCGTTCCAAACTTTATTACCATACTGTATATAAAAGTGGCTATGTGATTTTAGTAAAAGTAAAATTCCTCACAGAGGTTGAAAGTAATGTTGAAATACTTCCATTTGAATGTTACTTGTTTTCTTAAACGAAATAATGGTTATATGCAGCTGACTAATAGTTACATAATAAATTTTATATTAATGCGAGGGTAAATTTTTATGTAATCTACCTTACATGAAATTGGCAAATTGAAATCTCATTGCTGTGACATTTGTACCGCTATGAAAAATTTATTTAATTAGTGGAGACCTGCATACTGTCCGTGTATTCGAACGGTAGGCATAAACGGGTTAAATGCTACCAATCTTAGGACTTGGCTTTGCTATGCGTCTTAATACTAATCATAGGACAAATCTTATAATAGCGGTACTCACAATCTTGAGTTTAGCATGCTAAACCCTCGTATAAATACACAATAGGGGTGTTGTGTATTTTACGACAATAACACAAATACGAGGGTTTAGCATGCTAAACTCAAGATCGTGAGTACCCCTAATGGGAAGGTACCATTAGACCGAAAATTAAGATCGTAGATTTTGCTTCGTTGCCGGGCAAAAAATCCCAAATAAAAGTACCTGAGATAGGAGTGGGAAGCAAAATATTTGGAACCCCGTTTTTTTTTTCGATATCTGTTCATTTTACTTTTAGTCATTTCAAAACTTCATAAAGAATATGATTGCAAACATTGTTTTTAAAATCAACTAAAAAGGTTCTAACTGGAAAACTATGTCACCGTAAAAAAGATGATTGCGTTCAATATTGAATAGGAAAAATGTTGGAATAAAATTCTGTAGATTTTTTACTGATTATAAATGTGTATATGGAGCATTCTTTCACATTTCCTCTTTATTTATTTATAAACCTGTCTATCAGAGTAACGTTTTTATTGAAAATAACTTATGTCTCGTTTATAAATTTTATCGAACATTTTAGAAAGAAAATATTAGTGACAAGGTATTAAATGTTTTATTTACAAAATCATTTGATTAATGTAATTAAAAGTTTCGTTTGAATCGAAGAAACAATCACAATAAAAAATAGCACAAGTAGATTTTTCGATAAGCGATGAGAACATTTTGTGAGACCAAAATTTTGAAAGTTACATCGATACATAACATTGACCTTATGTTTATCAACTCATGCTGCAATTAAAATTATGTAATATTAAAGTGAATACAGTCGAACGCGGTTATAACGTTCCCTGTCGGTGTCATCTGATGCGTACGTTATCTCTTTTAGTTGCAAGTATTTATCTAGATTTAATGCGGTATTCAAAATTGGATACGTTTTCGTATTATTCCAGAAAAGCAAGCAATCTGTAAGAATCTTACAGTAATATGCTTTTTGCTTTCATAATAACTGACTAAATTTGGAATACACTTTTCGGTAAGTTTAATTCTCTACTCATGGCACCCACTCTCTATTGTTTGGATAATTTTTACTATATCTTCTTCATTAAAGTCCTTCGTTTATTCTTCCGTAACATTTTTACATCAATAGCTCTTCCCATACCACTCATAAATACATTGCAGCGTCCCCATACAACTCAAATGGCACATTAGTACGTTATAACCAAATAAATTCCTTAAAATTGCTTGTTATAGATGTACGTTTTAAACAAATGAATTGTTACGTTATAACCGAGTTTGACAGTATTTGCCATCAACTTCCACTATTACTGCATTACTTTGTTAGATTCCCCTTCGTTTATGCTGTTTATCGCGGTGTGGAGGATTAGTTAATCTTATTTGCCATTTTTAGCCTTTAATTGCGTCGGATTTAGATTTGTCGATTTGAACCTGTTTCACCAATATTTTTTTTATCTATCACGTTTTTTTTTTTTTTTTAATTACTGGTTCAAGATGTTATCAGCTAAACAAAACAGTAAATCTCTTTTTGTTATTCTTAACCTTCGCCATTGTAATTTGGATTATTAATAGTTTATTTATATCTTCATTACAATAACTGTAGAAAGTGTAAATTTCTCCATTATTCAGAGGCCCCCATTTTCTATCATTGCAGGTCGATCTTAACCACATAACTTTCAATATTTTAGATTTATTTACTTAGTCGGCTTCTGGGGTTTATCAAAGGGTTCCCTGTTTACACGTTTTAAAACAGAATGTTTGCTCTCAGAAACCCTTTTTCAGTCGAATGATTTCTAAAATGGCTATATCGTTGACTCAATTACCTAGATATCAGTTAATACAAGTGTTATGGGACCTCGAGAGAGCGACACTTCTTCGTACAAATCTTTATTATTCGTAAATAACACTTAATTTAAAATAAAAGTGACTAAAACTATGACTTAACAATAGGAGAGTAGTAGAGACTAACGACAGACTGGTAGCAACTATCAAACTATCAAAACTCTTGACTGTAATTAATTTGAATCCCTTATATAAGAAATTTATCTGTAAACAGGATGAAAAACAAGTGCATACAAACCACTAAAAAATACAATAACAAATAAACAGGATGAGAACCAATATAAGATGAACCGCAAATAAACATGATAATAAGTGAACAGATTAATAATAAGTAAACAACTTAATAGTTAGGTGATTAATTAATATAGGTACTTAATAATTGTGTGATTAACTAATATAGGTACATAACACTTCCCTCCTTAAGAGTGGGAATACAATTTGTTTTATTTCCACTAAAGGTTTGTTCTCAATGTTGAGGTGCGATGGACAGCTTGTCCTCTTGCTGGTGTTTGAATGCCCTCAGTTAGTTCAATGGATGTTTCAGGGTCGCTGTTGAAATCCTGGATTCGGGTGGAATCACGGCAGATGTTGAAAATATTACAGCATACACGTCCTGAACGATATTCGATTTCAAGCGGTTGATTTCGTCTCTTCCTCTGAGTGAAATATATATACAATTTATAAACAGCATAAGTCGCTAAAACTGAAGAAATTGTATAAACCAAATATGTATATATACTAATATGTTTTTTGATTGTTTCTTCGTGTAACATATCATCAATTTGTTTATCAAAGTTATTTAACTTATGAGAAACAAACGCTAAATCATCTAAATCGACGTTAGCTGTGACGAAATGAGGAATTTGAATTTTCGGCAAGGTCCTGTTGATCTTCTTTTCGTTGCAACAGTCATCTTCAAGGATGTTTGCTATTGGAACGATTGGAACGTAGTTGCTATTATAGCCCTTCATTGGAACTAAGGTAGTTGATCTTGCGTACGCCTTACAATCTTCATGCAGGCCAAGTATTCCAGTACCATTTAGGCGGATATCGATAGGGTTTCCATTCTTGCAATTTATTGTTACAAGATCTAAGTTGGAAAGAACAAAAAGCCATTGATTTCCACTTTGAAGTTTATGCCAGAGATCTAGTTTACTATTGACAACATAAGTATTACATTCTTCTGGTATTATGCCATTTACCGAAAGTAACCTTGTCTCACAATTTGGTTTAACATGAGAAATAAATAAAACAGTTTGTTTACATACATTATAATATTCATCTACTCTTTTACAATCGTCTAGCGAATCAAATGAATCATATTGAATCTTGTTTATCGATATTGCTAGATATTGATGAGTTGGTTGAATGAATATAAAATTTGCTGGGTCTCTCGTTGGAGTTGGAAGAGGTAATATATGAAACAAAGTGAATACTGTTTCTTTAACCAAAGGGTTAGAAATGATGTATATTTATTTTGAATTCAGAAAATAAACTTTCAGTTCAGCTATACTCAATAATTTATGAATACTTTCTCTCTTAAGTGGTAAAGGATAATGAGTTCCTGTTGGCAATTGACTTAGGGTATTGGTTAATTCATATAAAACTTGATTTGGAGTTATTATAGAAGGATGAATTTGATTATTTTGTGCAAATAACACGGAATTAATTAATTGATCATAATCTGAAACTAGTTCGTTAGATATATATGTGAGTAAAGACATATGTTCTAATATCATTTGAGTAAATTGGATGTGATTAATTTCTTGCGTTGTTGCCTGAGTAAAATTATGATATTGATTAATATTGTCGTTAAATACTTGTTCATTCTTTTTCAAATTTGAAATGGTATGATTGAAATTTGAAATTGTTGTCTTAATTATTTGATTTTGTTCTTTTAATAGTTTCAAAATATTCGTATCGTCTTTCATTACTTTACTGATCGAATCTTCGTAATATTTTGCGTCTGAGGCGTCTAATGTACCGATAATGGTCTTGAATACGGAACCGATACCATCAAACCAACCTCGTCTTTGTCTTGTGTGTCCTACTAAGTCTAAAAATGCTGTCTGTTTTGTTCGAATTGTAGGAATTTTGATTTCCAGAAAATTTAACGATTGTCTGCATAAATGTGCGTCTGTAGTAAACGTTACCTTCTCACACATGTGTTTTGTATTTTCATAAGTTTGGACTACTAGATTGAGTTTCTGAGTTAAAAAGTTAGTATCAACATGTGCAATTAAGTTCCATGTGCTATCGTAATATTGCAATTTTCCTAGATTTTCGTAGTATAAACCTGGTGATGTTTCAAACCTTGTTACATTATACTTCGAGGCATGGCCTTCGATGATGAAGGTCCTGAAATAAATGCTGGTTTTAGTCTATTGACATGAACTGTTACGTTTTTATTTTTGACTTTGACTACTACGTTTGCGGACGAATTTACCTTAACGATTTCGTAAGGCCCTAGATAATTTTGAGTTAGTTTCCGAGATTGATTGAGTTTTGTATGTTCATTGCGTAAATATACTAAATCGCCTATATTGTATTGAATAGTATTTGCATGTTTGTCGTAATGTTCTTTAGACTTTTGTTTTTGATTGATTAAGTTTTCGCGAGCAATTTCATGTGATTTGCTTAATTTTAATTTTAATTGATCTACATAAGTATCGTATGTATATTTGAATTCAGGAGGTTGTATGATTGAAGTAGGTAATTCAGGTTTTTGTCCGAAGATTAATTCAAAAGGTGTGAATTTGGTAGAGCTGTGAGGAGTTGTGTTGTATGAAAACATAGCAAAAGGAATCCATTTGTCCCAGTCAGTTTGTTTATCGTTTATGTAATGTTTTAGGTAATCAGCTAAAGTTGCATGACTCCTTTCTAGTGCACCGTTTGACTGTGGATGATACGCTGTGGTTTGAATTCGTTTAATTTTGAATAAGGATGAAATGTCTTTTATTAAGTTGGAAGTAAAGTCTTTACCTTGATCGGTAAGGATTTGCTTGGGAATTCCGAAATTACAGATAAAATGTTTCACTAACATATCAGCGATCGTGGAGGATTCATGATTTGGAATGGCATAACCTTGAGAAAATTTAGTAAGGTCGTCTTGTACTGTCAAAATGAATTTGTTGCCGTCTTCAGTCAATGGAAGTGGACCTACAATGTCCATTGCTAATTTTTCAAATGAGTGGTTTGAGGTTGAGGTAATTTCCATTGGTTGTTTGAAGGTTTTACGAACTACTTTGTTTTTTTGACAACTTTCGCATTGTTTGATATAGGATTTAACATCTTTTTTCATGTTCTTCCATTTATATTTAAATTTTAATCTATTTAGGGTACGATGATAACCTGAATGTCCTGATATTGGGGAATTATGATTTTCTGATAAAATTTTAGGTATGTCTTCCCTAATTGGATTTATTATTTTATTATGACATAATATGATACTGATTTTTGAATTCCGAAATACGTACAATAATATTTGTTTTGATTTTTCAGGGTTAAATTGTATAAATTGATCAATGAATAAAGGAAATGAAATTGAGCTTATTTTATCTCTTTCTAAAATGTTTCTTAAGTTTTGAAGACAATAAAATAAATCTTGGTATGTTGGTTTATCCCAGAAGTTTTGCTTGATTATCAAGTGATATACTCTGAATTTATTTTTGAATTGGGATATTAGAATGTCGTATAATTTTGAGGTTTCTAGTTTTAAAGATTCATAGTTTGTGATTAATTTACTATTTTCTAAGGACAATCCTTCAGAATTTCGAAAATCTGAGGAGATGATATGTGCAATGTTATTGTCTTGATCTAACAAAGATGAGTCAGTTTCTTGAAAATCGTGAATATTTGGCTTTAGATCCATATAATGGAATTTCAAGAAATCGTTATACGTGTCATCAGTCAACATTTGTAACTTTAAAATTTGAGGATTTTCGATTTGAATTCGCGATAAACAATCTGCATTAGTATTTTGTTTACCTGGTTTAAAAATAATGTTGTATTCATATTCTTCAAGTTTTAAGCGCCACCTAGTTAATCGCGAACCAGGGTCTTTGACGTTCATTAACCAAGTCAATGGTCTATGATCGGTAATGATATTGAATTTCCTTCCATATAGGTATGGTCGGAAGTGTTTCGTTGCCCATACTATTGCTAATAATTCTCTTTCAGTTGTTGAATAATTTGTTTCAGCACGATTCATAGTTCGAGAAGCATATGCAATTGGTAAGTTATTATTGTTAAAATCCTGAGAAAGAATAGCGCCTATTGCATACCCACTAGCGTCTGTTGTTAAATTAAAAGGTTTAGAAAAATCTGGGTATTGGAGGATAGGTTCTGAGATTAATTTATTTCTAAGAACATCGAAAGCTTCCTGTTGAGTTGATGACCAATCAAATTCTACTTCATTTTTTAATAAGCTAGTAAGAGGTCGGGTAATTTTGCTAAAATTTTCTATGAATCTACGATAGTACCCGGCTAATCCAAGAAATGACTTGATATCTTTCGCATTTTTGGGAATTGGAAAATTTTGAATTGTTTGAATTTTATCAGAATTTGGACGTACTCCATTTTCAGATATGAGATGTCCCAAGTATGCTGCTTCATGACGCATGAATTCACACTTATCGGGTTGGAGCTTTAAATTGTGACTTTTTAGTCGTTCAAAAATTTCTTTTAATTTACGTGAATGTGTTTCAATGGAATCGGCATAGATAACTATGTCATCAAGATATACAAAGCATTTGATCCCTTGTAATCCTGATAGTACATTGTTCATTAACCGTTGAAAGGTTGCTGGTGCATTTTTTAAACCGAAAGGCATTCGTGTGTATTGATAGTGACCTAATGGCGTCGAAAATGCTGTCTTTGGGGAATCTTCTGAATTCATGGGAATTTGATGAAATCCCGAAGCTAAGTCTAAAGTGGTGAAGTATTTAGAATGACCTAACTGATCTAATATCTCTGTTATGTTGGGTAATGGAAAAGCATCACCTATTGTAACTTCGTTTAACTTCCTATAATCTATTACAATTCTCCATTTGCATTTACCAGATGCGTCCTTTTTCTTAGGAACAACCCACAAAGGAGAAGACCAAGGTGAAGTAGAAGGTTCAATTATTCCCTGCTTTAACATTTTATCAATTTGAGTATTTACTTCATGTTTGTGAATTTCCGGATAACGATAGGTTTTAGAAGAAATAGGATTTTGAGATATTGTAGGTATCGTGTGTTGGATGCTATTTGTCCTAGTTAAATTATCGGATTCAAGTTGAAATATAGAATTATATTCGTGGCAAATTTTCATTAGAGACTCGCGCTCTTCTTGATTTAAATGATCGGTTCGAATAGTTTTATTCAAGATTTCATTACGATTTGTAATATTCCCGTTTTCTACTTGTAATATTGAATTGATGCAAAATATTTCGTCATTGTTTAAGGGCTCTAAATTTAAGTCTAATTGTTTGATAGTGACCTCATTACTGGTCGTATTTAATATTGTAGAGATAGCTTTTTGATTTTGATCGACTTTTGTGATGCAACGACAAAGAAATACACCTTCAAGAATTTCTATATTTGGAGTTAAGCCTTCTTGAATTTCTGGATTTTGTACGTTAAATTGAATTAAGGTTTCTGTTCGTGGCTTGAGTTTGAAAATGTTTTGATCTTGAGAGGATTTAAAAATTGGTTCATGAGTTACTCTTTGATTTAGATTTTGGATAATGTAAGATTTTGAATTTCGATTTGGAGATATAGAAGATTTGGAAATTTGATTCGAGTTTGTAAGAATTTGAGTTTGATTTAGTAAAGAGTTTGAGTTTGTAAGATTTCGCGTTTGATTTAATAAAGAGTTTGAGTTTGTAAGATTTCGAGTTTGATTTAGATTTGGAATAATGTTATGATTTTCGATAGATTTAGGAGTTTGCGTTGAGTTAGATTTTACAAAGTTCGTTTCTACGTTAGAATTAGGTTTATTTTCAAAAAGAATAGGAATTGTGTGATGATTAAATGTTAGACTGTTGTTTTTGTAATCAATCACAGCATTTGTTTTCCTATAAAAATCTATCCCTAAAATTCCGTCAAATGGTATATTTTTACTATTTTTAATTAAATGCATTTTATGTTCGATAATGGAATTACCAATATTTATGTGAAAATTTGAGTAACCGAATGTTTCCATGATTTCATCATTGATACCTTTTAATTTTAATTTTTCGTCCTCGTAACATGCTAATTCGCCTTTTATTGATTGATACTTAACTAATGAAACATCGGCACCTGTGTCTATTAATAATTTTAGGAATTTTGTTTTTGACTCCGGTATATGAAGTTCTACAAAGGCTGTTGAGTTAATTGTGAAAATTCTGCCGAAACTTGATTGACGTTCCTCGTTACGGCAGGGGTTGAGGGACGTTGATAGTTTAAATTATTGTTAGAATTCGCATTTTGATTCGTATTTTGTTGAGGATATTGTCTTTTCGCGTGATTATACTGTCTTTTCCGACATTCACCTATTACATGCCCGGTTTTCTTGCAATAGTTACAGAACTTTGAATTTGGAGTTTGGGTTTTTTGAAAAGTATTTGTGTTTTGTGAATGTACGTTATAAACTCTAGGTTCCTGTTTAGGTTTAGGAGATTGTACGTTGTTTGATTTTTTAAAACAATTAAATGTTGTATGACCCGTTTTTTTGCAAAAGGAACAGAATTTTGACGTATGTGAAATGTTTTCTTTTAAATATGAATTGATGCGTTCTTCATTTAAAGCGATATCCGATGCGTCCGAGAGTGTTTCAGGGTCACGCGCCCGTAAAATAACTGAATACTGGGGTAATATACCTAGTAAGAATGTTTGTAAACCCATTTTATTAATCATTTCGAACTTTCCACGAAGTTCGACGAGATCTACCGTATCATTTCTCGCGGCTTGCAGAAGTTGCGTTGTGCAAGTCTCAACTCTTTGGGTATAATGTATTACAGTTTCATTATGATATTGTTTACACGCTTGCAATTCTAAATGTAACTGCGAAAAGTGTTTAACTTCTAAATGAGTATCTTTGAGAAACTTTTTCAAATCATTCCAACTTGTAAAACTGTGATTACTAATTATAATTTCTGCTCGACCTTGAATTTGTGATAAGATATAAGAGAAAATAATTGGCTTTTGAGCTGCTGTGGCTAAATCGTACGCGTTCTGACAATTTCGTATAAATGATATTAGCTGATTGCGATCACCCGTAAATGGTGTTATATATTTTGATAAAAAGCTTAAAGGTACTTCTAATTGTTCAGTAGGCATTGTAAAAGAGAGATTATTTTAATTGATTTAGGATTTGAGTTTGAATTTAGATTTAGAGTTTGATTTGTGAGTGGTTACTTACGATATGACAAGAACGATGATGTGCATGTCCAATTGGATCCCAGTTCGTTGCTGATTTTTAAAGATGGGAATCTACCAAGGAATAGATCTGGAGACTTCGATAAATCGTCACGTTTGTGAATCTTCCAAGATTTGTCCAAGTTATTCAGCAAATTATCCCGCTCCTGACACCAAAAATTTGTTATGGGACCTCGAGAGAGCGACACTTCTTCGTACAAATCTTTATTATTCGTAAATAACACTTAATTTAAAATAAAAGTGACTAAAACTATGACTTAACAATAGGAGAGTAGTAGAGACTAACGACAGACTGGTAGCAACTATCAAACTATCAAAACTCTTGACTGTAATTAATTTGAATCCCTTATATAAGAAATTTATCTGTAAACAGGATGAAAAACAAGTGCATACAAACCACTAAAAAATACAATAACAAATAAACAGGATGAGAACCAATATAAGATGAACCGCAAATAAACATGATAATAAGTGAACAGATTAATAATAAGTAAACAACTTAATAGTTAGGTGATTAATTAATATAGGTACTTAATAATTGTGTGATTAACTAATATAGGTACATAACACAAGAAAGCGTTGCATGCATTTATGAATAGAATTATTACATTCTGAATTCTTTGCAAGTGTACAAGAACCACTTAATTCCGCGGTCGTGTGAGTCGTGACCAATTATTAAAATAAAGAGAAACCAACGCCTCTCTAAAGAATTCATTTAACCTTCCCGTTATGCACCTAGTTGATAAATCGTAAAGTGACCTTTTAAATGAGATAATGATGGGGATGTTTTTGTTACCAACGATACAAGTCGGTTAATACGAATGTGGGTGTAGGTAGAATTTTTCGTGAATACGTGCACGCACGTATTTCGATAGTCATTGTTGAAAATAATATACTTTTCCTTCTAACCGATCATTCAAAATAGAGTACACTGAAAGTGAGACGAACATATAACAACCTTGCAATACTTTTTCTAGACATTTTTTAACGGACGGAAGATGATGTCACCTCTATGTGATGTAACATAATCTTTCGGAGTTTCGTTTAGTTTTTTGTGATGGTTAAAAATGTAGGTGTATCACTTTTCTAAAGTATTTACACGTACATTTTAAATGCTGTCCTTACGTAATGTTTTTTTGAACAATAAAATTCATTCAAATTTGTCACGTTTTACGGCGTGCTAAAACTAATAGAAGCCGCAACATGTTTCTTTGTACGAAAACAAAATTCATGAAAGAGGATATTGAGATTTTTTCTTTTCTTTTTTTTTAAAGGAAGTAACCGAGTCTTCAAAATGTCGACATGCTCCACAGGAAACACAGTATTGCATTATAGAAATTGCAGGTTTTTAACAATAAAAATTGCTTTCATTACCGATTGTAAAATTCGAATGCCCAGGAAGTTTCTATGATTGTTTTAAAGAAATGAATTTTTTATAAGGGTCCAAAGTTGGGAGGAAGATTATGAGACTCATTAAAATTATATTGATATTAAATCGGGCACAGTGTCAAGAATCTATAATAAAATTTAATTTTAAACTTAAAAGGCCACTAAGAAATATGTAGTTCCGTACTTGTTTATTTGAGATTTATGGCTGTAAGAAGTAAGATAACAAGTGATATCTAGAATATAAATGTACATATTAGGTATTTGAAATATCATCACTGATAAGGTCTACAATAATAGCTATTTACTAAACAAGAAGGATTAACCCTTCATTAGGTGCATGGTTGACACCTGTCACCCATCGTTTTGTTTTCACTCTTAATTTCTTATCAACTGCACTTATGCTTGTGAAAATTTTAATAGCTTCCGTTTAAAGCATCTCAAACAGTATTGTGCAATTATTTGCTTGTATTGCAAAAATGGTTAAAAGTTTAAACCAATACTCTGCATCGGTGAGTACATTGGGTGACCCCGGTCAACCACGCGCCTAATCGCGCATCTATAATTTGTCGTATTTTGTGTGTGTTTGTTTGTTATTTACGAAAATTTTTATTCTATTGTATGTCAATTCGTACCTGTAAAGTGGTTTTGGTTGAAATAAAAACTTGTAATGGAATTTGATACTCTGAAATAAACAAATCTAGTGCGTTCCCAGCCCTTTTTTAACAACAGTCTTGAACAGACTCTTGAAGATCAAGCAGTCTTGATAAGTCGTTTTAGAACCTCGAACACAAAATCTTTGTATGTATTTATGTAAATAAATCTATAATAAAGCTCTGAATTTCATTCTAATAACGCCTGATATTCACGGGTAGTTATTAACCTAATCGGGATCACGACAATGCGGATGACACCGTTCTCATAGCAGACAGTGAGGAGAACCTGCAACATGCCTTGTCAAAAGTGGTTAAGGCGTGTGAAAACCATGGACTGAACTTAAATACGAAAAAGACTTAGTACATGATCGTGAGCAAAGACCCAAGCGTAGACCAAGGACTATGGTCAACGGAGTGCCGATCCAAAGAGTGGAAAAGATAGTATATATAGGGAGCGTAATTAACGACCAATTGGACCATGTCCAGGAAGTGAAATGCCGCATTGAGAAAGCCAGAGCCACCTTCACAAGCCTCCGACAAGTTCTTTGCAGCAGAGAACTGGCGCTACAACTGCGGGTCAGAATTGCGAGATGCTACGTGTTCTCGGTTCTGATGTAAAGGGGCCGAAGCTTGGATCATGACAGAGGCCACATTGAAGAGTCTCAAAGCCTTCGAAATGTGGACGTATCGACGCATGCTTCGCATTAGGTGAAAGAACAGAGTACGGAACGAAAATGTCATGGCCAGAATGAATAAGGAGAAGGAGCTCTGTAAGCTGTAAAGGTCAGGAAGCTCTCCTACTTTGGTCACGTAATGAGGCACTCTGAAACCTACGGTCTCCTGCAACTCATCATACAAGGGAAGATTGAGGGGAAAAGAGGTCCTGGAAGACGCCGCACGTCCTGGTTCAAGAACCTAAGGCAATGGTTTCGGCAATCAACAACTTCCCTATTTCGCGCTGCAAACAATAAGATCGCCAACGTCCGTTAGCGGATACGGCACAAGAAGAAGAAGAAGAAGTTTTCCTATATTTTATGTTTTTGAATTTATTATAATGAAAATTACTTGTGAAAATGTGTAATAGAAATATTACTGGACATAATTGGTTCACCAGCGTCCCTCTGGTCAAAAGTCTGAAGCAGATAGGATTAACCTACGTTGGTACGATCCGTAAAAACAAAAGGGAAATTCCAAAGGAGCTTTTACCTACGAAAGAGAGGCCTGAAAAATCGTCAATATTTGGGTTTCAGTCTGGTTGTGCATTGCGTTCCTACTGCCCAAAGAGAAGAAAAACGGTTTTACTTTTGTCAAGCTCAAGCATGCATCATCATGACAATGTTATTGACAAAGATACAGGGGATGAAAATAAACCAGAAGTTATTACGTTTTATAACATGGCAAAGACAGGAGTAGATTTAGTAGATCAACTCTGCCAAAATAATAATGTTGCAAGAAATACCAGACGTTGGCCAATGGTAGTCTTTTACAATCTATTAAATATAGTTGGGATCAACGCTCTTTGTATTTATAAATCAAATCAACAAAATCACATCAAAATTGTTCGGACAGATTTCTTGGGTAGCATCGCTTGGGACTTAGTAAAACCTCAGATACAAAGTAGATCTATCATAACACAAATTTCCCCAGAAATGCAAAGACGAGTTCAAACTTTATTAGGAACAACTGCGGCAGCACCTCCATAACGTGAACAACGATAAGGATCTAGGGGTCGATGCCACGAATGTGGTAGATCGCGTGATAGAACCACATGAAGATGGTGTATTAAATGTCAGCATTGGGCATGTGGGGATCATTTAAAAGATATTTGTGTTAATTGCGTAAAAGAATAATTTAAAAAATGTATAAATTAGTTACATCAATAAATTCATGAAATAACTATGTAATTATGTAACTATTAAAAACATGTTGTGAAGTAAATAGTTCATGTAAAACGTAGTATTGGATTGGGTGACCACTGTCACCCATGCGCCTAAACGCGTGTTAAATTATAATGCGCCTGCTGTAGGGTTAAGAAAATATAAAGTAAGAGTTACTTTTTCGAGTTAGTTATATTTCGTAATCTTTCTTGTTTAGTACAATAATTTATACAACGCTTTAATTAACAACTGAGAATTTTATATATCGTCGCCTTGGAAAAATGCACATAAGTTTCTTAACATGTATTCAAAGCAGTTTAGTTTGTTCTAACCCAATAGTAAATTAATGGCCCGACAATCGCATTAGCTGTACCAAGAAATAACACTTCTTAAGTGTATAGAAATCTTTAACTGGCGATAACTCAAAATTTCATCGCTGTCAGTTCATCTCTAATGGGACGATATGCTCTTTCAAATCGGCTCCATGCAAGTTTAATTCCTCTTGGTTGGGCCAGACGGACAGAAACCAGCATCTAATTGGGTCCTATCTGAAAAAATTAGACGAGTTTACGTGCGGCGACAACAAATTTGGAGTAGTCGTGGAATTTTTTCAGCGTACCAACATTCCAGCGGGGAAAAACATAATTTGTATCAGATATGTGCTTGAGGTGTTTAGCATAATTAGATGTTTCATTGTTTAAATTATTGTGCTCTTTAAACTTTTAAGTTTAAGTTAAGTTTTTCTTCTTTCTAATGACATAAATATATTTTCCGTTCCATTAAATAACGGAGTTTTAATTTTGCACCTTTTATTCCATTAATTTTAACAGTCATTTAATGAAAAGACATTTTTAGAAATTTCTTGGAAAATAGGTACTTACATATAATTTTGAAACTGGGGGAGTACAATAATAATTTTATAATTTTGGAAATATAAGTACATAAGAACATAACGTCAAATTTGGGCGTGGACGCTGCAATATTACTGTTACATGAGATCTGTGTCGTCGAGTTGCGGAAAATTGTAGTGCGCTGTTGAATGAGCTATAGCAACGCAAGGGGAAAGATCGAAACGAAGCAATCTTCCACACGTGATTTTAAATTTTCACTTGTAATACCACTAGAGGTTAAATTATTTCCGGATTTTAATTTAACGTCGAGTGGTATTTGGTAAGAAAATTTTGCACCGTTTAGCAATTTAATTTATGTATTGACATATTATCTATAAACGTCACTAAACGCTATAAATAATACGATATTTTGATTGCAAGTTTATGGGAAGCGTTGAATGCCATTTAATGTCAAATGGCATCGTTTATTCTGGTTACATCTTAAGAACAGAGAGTGGTAGGAAGGAGCATTATGCAAGGTTGCAGGGGAACGGGAAGGTTGATGCAAATGGCGGATCCTTGTCAGTGGCGTATCGAATAGGATTTCCATCGCATATTTTACGCCTGCAAGCAAAACTTTTTTCTCTCGTCTTGGGGAAAACTGAAAATTTAAATTTTTTATTATAGGCCAAATTAAGTTAAAACTAGTTTATTTTCACTCATAAAACACAAAAAAAATCAATATTAAAACTTTGTAATTTTGTTCAAGAATTACCCACGCACGCCAATGAACCGGCTTGTCAATGTCAATGTCAACATAGACTCAAAATAATATTTTTGCCTGAATTTGAACCTAATTGAATTTTAAATAAAATAATAAACATTTACCGATGAAACGTGATCCCTTGAGAAGTAGTCTTGGGCGTTTTGGTGCAGCCACACGCAGCACAACTCACCATGTTACACAAATGTTTTAGTTCTAAGTTTCTTTCAACTATCAACTATTAACTATCACTAAAGTCTTAAAAACTATAAATACACTATACTCTACTCGATCCACCACAAAAATTACAAACTAAGGTCTTTAAATCACAAAAAAACACTCAAAAACCACTTGGAAAACAAACGTCAGTCAAACATGGTTGATATAAATGGCCGACTTTGTTCCCCACCTGCCGTCCATAATCGGTAGCAAATGCTCCTTCCTCCCACTCTCGGTTCTAAGGGTTACATGTACTTAATGTAAGTATTAGTGACAGTAATTATGACGTCAAAAAATTTCCACTAAAATTCACTCCAGGGTCCTACCCAATCGGAAAAAATTTCCGAAAAAATACTTGAGTTGCCTTGGTAGTGGTTCAAAAGAAAGGCTTCTGATTGGTTAAACAGGCTGGTGCAAAATTTTCATTTTTAAAATTTCAATAAAAGAAGTTCATATAAATTAGTACAAAGCACACTTTGTTTAAAGAGGTATTGATTTTACAATCCAAAAACGGTTTAGCAGTAATTATTCTTTTTATTTAACTAGATTTTTTTTCTTTAAATGATGTAATTTTTTTAGTTTTAAATAAGATAAGATTAAATTGTTTTATTGATAGTTAAAATAGTTATTTAACCAACAAGTGCGTTAATGAGAGCCATTAATAATCGAGACAGTTTAACGTGTGAGCGTAGCGAGCACGTTAATTGTTGTCGAGATTATTAATCGCCGATTAACGCAAAAGTTGGTTACACTATTTTTCCGGTGATCGAAAGTTATGAAATTGAAGAGAATGTAATTTTTTCCGTGTAAAAAATTTCAATAGATATTGAAATCAAGCATGCCACGCAGTTTAAATTAACAAATCAAATTAATCAAATCAACGGTGCCATGACTTACAAATGTCAAAGCTGTAACATTCCAACTGAACTTTTTATAAAGTTTACTTATTTTACTGTTGTTAACTTTTATATAAATAGTATTACCAAACATAAAGTAAGTAATTAATTCAATTTGTAGTGCTTATTGGTATATTTTATTTTCATTTTGTCATAAATTGCAATTTTAAATTAATATTCAAATGCCAATTCTGAATGTCAACTGAAAAAAATTAAATTAACAATTCAAAAGATATAAACATTTAATGCCTATCACATAGAACTTGAAAGTTCTCAACAGATCAACTCACTAACTAAACCAACTAAATGAAATACAAAATCTGACCGTTTCAGAAACAAGCGGCGCCTTAGTTACAAAACTCCTTCCGCATCCACGAAGATAGTTGCTTTGAATTTCCTAATTGAAGATTGAATTTTGCATTTTATTTGTGAAGGCAAACTCTTTACGTTGATACTTGTTAGAATAAAGGTTTGTTTTCACTTAACAGTAAAAGTCAAGACTTTTATTGCTGCAACAGTGTGACTTTTTTTTGGACGTTAATTTGAAATATAAATATTTAACAATATGGAATTGACTCCCCCCGAAATAGTAGAGACGGCGAAGACTGCAAGTCTGAGTTTGCTTCCCGCAAAAAGCAGAACAATTTACGAGAAAACCTATGATGAATTTGTTTCATGGTGTAAAGAAAAGCGGGCAGCGCACTATTCAGAAACGGTTCTGTTGGCATATTTCTGCAGTATAGTAGAAAGAGGCTTAATAGGCAGCTTATGGCCAAAATTTTCAATGCTGAAAGCCACATTAAACGTCAAAGAAAACATCGACATTGGCAAATATACTAAACTAATCCTGTATATCAAACGGCAAAAAGAAGGTTATGTGCCGAAAAAGTCACGGGTAATTGAAAAAGAACAATTACAAAAATTTATTTCCGATGCACCTAACAGCCTCTTTTTAATGATCAAGGTAGGTAAATCTAAAAGTTAAAACTATTAAACATAATATTATATTTGTATTCCCAAGGTTGCTCTAATTTTTGGAGTGGCTGGTGCACTAAGAAAGAATGAATTATTAAAATTAGAAATTAACGATGTACAAGATTTAAATTCAAAATTTTTAATCACAATTAGGGCATCAAAAACAAAAACAAAAACTAATCGAATATTCACGATAGTGGATAATGAAGAAAATACGCTTTTAAAATTGATTAGAGCCTACATCTCATTGAGACCATCACATACACCACACAAACGATTTTTTGTTTTTTTCAAAAATAATAAGTGTTCAACACAGCCTGTTGGAGTTAATACATTTTCCAAATTACCATCGCAAATAGCAGTCTTTTTAAAACTAGAACAACCGCATCTCTACACTGGGCATTGCTTTCGACGTTCTTCTGCTTCAATACTTTCCAATGCTGGTGCAGACTTTGCAGCCATTAAACGACATGGTGGTTGGAAATCCACTGCTGTGGCAGAAGGATACATAGAAAATTCAATCCAAAATAAGGTTAATATAGCTGAAAAAATCCTTTCAAACAACTTCATGCAAACTCCCCAATCCTCAACCAATTCAGATGCACACAATTTAATATCTAATGATGTAAATTTAAATTCAGAATATCATCGAACTGATAATCAATCTGCACCTACGATCAATTTTACTAGCTGCACTATCACGAACTTAAACATAAATAATATTACTAAGCACAATGCAAATAATTAGTTATTAATTAAACGTGTTGTATTTTTATGTTGTTTTCAGCTATATTAACCTTATTTTGGACATTACATCTTGTTTAATGGAAGTTACATTAATTTGACCTTGTGAATATATAACTTGTTGTTTTTTTGTTAAATTTTTTATAAAATGTATCAAATATTTTGTTCCGATCTTCTAATAAAAGTTTCTCGTAATAGTTCATATTGCACCTACAAGTAAATGAAAGCAATGTCTACCTCATATTTACGAAGGAAAATGTTTACTTACCTGCAAACCGGTCCTATTGTTTTTGCAACAACTTTTTTGGATTATCAATATAAAAAAGTGAGGTTAAGAACCAGTAAATGCAATCACAATTTTATTGTTGCAAGGCGTCATATCAGTGACTTATCCGCTTTCAACACTAAATAGTATGTAACAGTTGATTAAAAATCATCAGGAGCTAATCGGAGAAGATCCTTTTTTTGACATCAAGCTTCGTGTTTACATTGAAATATTAGAAATACCTTATATATTTTTGGTTGCCTAGTTACCGGAATCGTGCATTGATGAAAAATCATTCATTAATGAGGGTCATTAATGCACGATTTCCTATTCACTAAACCCGTCCGTAAATCAACGATCATTGGAAAAATCTATTTCAAGTTGACAGTATTTAAGATTTCTTTATCTTGTTTTTTGAGGATTTGTTATGTTTACCCCCAACTTCTTTTAATGTTAGCTTCTGTATTATTTACTTTACTATTTTTGTTTAGTTGCTTGAAGTTTATAAAGTTTTTTTTTAAAGTAGGAAATTAAAAAAATTCATATATCGTCATCGTTATAATTATGCAGTTGCTTTGTAGAATATGGAATAAACTGTCAGATTGCCATAATAAAAAGTGTAGCAGAACGGGTACACCCTTTCATTTTTTCCGGATGTAATTAGATACTTTAAAACGTTTATTTAATAAAACGGTCATAATGTTTTTTTCTTAAAAATCTTTTTTTCTACTAAAAATTGTTTAGGTTTGTATGATATGTCAACGGCATTGACGCATCCTGAACATATGACTTCATCGAAGTAGGTGCAACTTTCAAATTGATAACTTATTTTGATAAATAATAGCTTTTCTAAAACTAGCCTTGTTTTACGCAACTTCCAGCAATATAATCAACTTTTTAAGTACAGTAATACCTCGTTTAACGATAGGGATGCATTCCTCAAATACGTTACGTTAATCGAGGAGGAAGAAATATCACGCTAAGCATAGAGATCAGTTCTGAACATAAGTAAAAGTAAACGCATTTTGGTATTTTATTCTATTTTTGTTTTGTATTTTAGTTAATAGATATGAACAACTGAACATACCTTCTTCCAACAAATTTTTCATTTAACTATTAAAGTATTATAAATAATCGAGATAGCAATAACGTTTTACTTATTGTTAGTTTTTTGACAAAAACGACTCCACTTCACTTGTTTTTTTTTTCCGTTCACGTAATATTTAATTGCACAAATCACGATCATTATCGAATCAAACATTTAACGAATAATACATATTTTTGTTAAACTTTTGGTTGGTGGTTCTTCCGCATCGGTATCAGAATTAGTATCTTGTTCCAAATTTTCTTCAGTCAATTCTTGTCAATTCTTCAGTGTCAATTCTTCAGTGTCAATTCTTCAGTGTCAACTTTATTGAAATTTAGTTGGTGCTGATAATGACTTATTGTTTAAATAAATTAATAACTAAATTTTTTAATGAACCGTGGTATTAACAATAAAAATACTGGCAGTTTTAACCTTAGCTCTGCGGAACTAATTTAAATCGCGTGGAAGGCGGAAACCGATCTAAATGAACCTCCCTCCTTGTTACTTTTGGTGTTTTTACATCAATTTCAAACCACCAAAATGTTTTTACTTCTAGTAAAAACTTGCATATCATAACATAATCATGACACTTTTGTTTTAACCATAATTTGCAGTAATTTATTGATCTACACATTAAAAACAAAAACAAAATGTTGTTTTGCACAAAATGTATTTTGATGAATTATTATAACATCGTCGACTAATATAAAAACAACTAAAGCTATAGTTTTGGAAAACGGCGGAAGTATTTAAGAGAAAATAAAGTCAGGGTCTATTTAGACCTGCTTTTCGCCCTCTGAGTGTTAAGCAACGGCATACATTACAATTTAAAAATAAATAAGAAGTTTAAAATAACTTCTAGGTGGAAATGGAAATTTTCATTTTACTTTTAACAAATTAAATATTTCCACAAATCTGATCAATGAACCATTAAGTTGGGTTTCTTTACCGAAGTGTTTTACAGAAAATTCCAACTCTATTTCTTTACAAAAATTGATTTCATTAATTTTTTCTACCATTTTAATTAGATATTCCAAAAGCATTCTTTTAATTGTACACATGTAAATTAAAATTTTTGTGACCATTTGAGAGATCACAACATTTAATTAATTGTTAAAGAATTAAAGAAGAAAGCAGTGAAGCCTTTCTTTTTATTATTTAGAAATTAATTTGCTTCACGTTTAATTTTAAGAGCATAATATTTTCTTAGTGTTCATTAACCCGAGAGCAGTCGCTATACTGAAAATAAGATGTCTGGTCGCGTTTGATAGTTTCTCTCACACACCTGTTAGCAAACTACAATGAAATCCGGATATAGTAAACTTGGAAAATGCGTCAAAATAGGTTCACCATATCTGAGGCTAATTATGAAACAAACGACATGTTTAAAGCTATCACAACAGTAATTTTCATTGCTTCCATCGTTGATCGCTATTCTTTTAAACCAACTTAAATCGCAAGTGACTGTAGTAAACCATTCATTTATTAACTAAGTCCTGGTTAGATCATGCAGATGATTTCGATGATTTCTTTTACACAATGAAACTCGATTAAGAGAATACGAAGTATAGATAAAGGGATGGATAATTGAAGTTTTACTGTAGTAAACACAACTTGATATAGTGACATTGAATATGTAGTTGTTGCTCGAAAATTACATAATTTTGATGTTTCATTTAAGACATCGCACTCTTCTATTATTGGACATTGACGTTAATATGTCGACAATTGTCGGTTTACCTAATATGTACACATATGTGTATACTTTGATAAGATACACGGATTGTGGTAAATGAAACGATTCATTGATTTAGATAACCAGTTATCGTTAATTTTGGTTCGGTTGGAGGTCTTTGTTATGTCTAAAGCACCTTATGGTATGTGTATTTAATTTAGATGTTTTCTTGTTTTTGTATTGAACATAAAAAGTCATTAACAGCACATGTGAACGGATACAGATAGTGAATTTCATTTATTTATTTATTTTACCACATTGCTCTCACGCCTATTTTATGAAAACGATGATGTGTAATACGATAAATCTGAGAACGAATCGTTGCTATGATTTTCATTTGAAAACTTATCAGGAATTTTCCAGAAAAAATAATATCTTATCGTCAATGCGGAATTTACTTATCGAGCTGGGGAACAAACTTTATCGCGGCATACTTAACTACTAATTACGAAATATGTATTTTTTAAAAACAAGAAATTGGAAAAAAGTGTGGGTTTTGTGTTTTAAATCGTAAAAGGTCTTTCATTGATACGCTTTTTATGACGAGAGTTGTTGACCGTGATTTAATAATAAACAGCCAGTCAACATTATGGTCTTCAATAAACTTTGAACGATCCTTTTCTTATTTGCATATTGCCATTTAAAATTCCTTCTTATTTTAATAGCTTCTTTATACGGGCTAAATAAAGCAATTGTAATTAAAGGATGACGGAACGGTTAAAAAAAAATTGTTGTGGAAACCGTTATGGTGTACTATGACTTTTTTACGAACTCGTCGCCCTTAATAATTGAGAAGGAATTGTTTTTTAAAGTTTCTAAACGCCAAATAACTTTAAGTTATTAATATTTTGCCATTTTATTTCTTATCAGTTTTAACTAATTTGAAAATAACAATGTCGTCATTTAACAAGATTAATTATGGCTTTTGATCGATAGATTCATTGTGTGTGTCTCATCTGAAAGAGTGCAAACGAGGAATTTTGTTTTTTAATCTCATAAAGATTATCAGAGTACAAAGTAAATGTCAGTTATCAGTTTGAAAATATCCCAACTATTTTATCGGAGTACTTTTAAATTTTTAAACATCTTATCAGTCCTACTAAAACTTTTAAGTAAGCAGCTTGCTAAGAAAAGTCTTGTTTCAGTTGGCCCTGTGCATTATGAGCAAAAGGGACATAATCAAGTCCAATACAGAACCAACATGACGCAAAGAGATGAAGTACAAAAATTCGAAAGGGACCGCATCAGGTTCCTGCAAGAAGAACGCCTCTACATACAAAAGAAAACGTTTACGAAATGGATGAATTCGTTCTTGCAGAAGGCGAAAATGGAAGTTGTCGACCTGTTTGCAGATTTGGCCGACGGGAAAAAATTATTGAAGTTATTAGAAGTTATTTCTGGAGAAAAATTAGCTAAACCAAACAATGGACGGATGCGGGTTCACAAAATCGAAAATGTTAATAAAAGTTTGGCGTTTTTGCACACAAAAGTTCGACTGGAAAGTATAGGTGCCGAAGATATCGTCGATGGGAATCCGAGACTTATTTTGGGGCTTATTTGGACTATTATTTTAAGGTTTCAAATTCAAGAAATTGAAATTGATGTGGTACGTATATTTATTTTGGCTTTACAGAATTAAAAAAAAAGAATGTTATTTAAGGATGAAGATAATGAAAGCTCGGAAAAAAAATCAGCCAAAGATGCTTTATTGTTATGGGCCCAACGTAAAACCCAAGGGTATCCAAATGTTAATATTACAGATTTTAGTGGTTCTTGGCGGAGTGGGTTAGGCTTTAATGCACTTATTCACGCGCACAGACCAGATTTATTTGATTTTAATGATTTACAACCACTCAAACACATTGACAATTTAAATCATGCATTTGATGTCGCCAATAATGAATTAGGAATTCCGAGGCTTTTGGATGCAGAAGATATTGATAATTCAAGACCAGATGAAAAGAGTGTTATTACATATGTGGCATCTTATTACCACACTTTTGCCCGAATGAAAAATGAAGCTAAAAGTGGCAGGCGAATAGCTAAAGTAAGCAGAAAATTTGTTTTAAATGCAGCATTGTAATTAGATTTTTTGATAGATTGTCAACCAAATGGTGGAAGCTGATAAAATGAAATTGGATTATGATAAATTGACGACAAATCTACTAGATTGGATTAACAAGACAATTGCCGAATTAACAAGAAGGGATTTTCCAAATTCACTGGAAGGAATTCAAGGATTGCTTCTTGATTTTGGTCGATATCGCAATCAAGAAAAACCACCAAAGTATAAAGAAAGGAGTGAAATTGAGGCTTTATATTTCCAAATCAATACTCAGCTGAAAGAATTGAGGCAGCCCGCATTTACACCTGCTGATGGAAAATTAGTGCAAGACATAGAAAGGGCTTGGCAGCTACTTGAAAGATCAGAACATGATCGAGAAGTTGCTTTACGTAGCGAATTACGTAGACAGGAACGTCTTGAACAATTAAATTACAAATTTGAGCGTAAAAGTATTCTGAGAGAAAATTATTTAAAGGAAATGATACAGGTGTTATCTGATCCTCGTTATGGGTCCAATTTAACTCAAGTGGATGCTACCGTCAAAAAGCATGAAGCAATTTCAGCTGATATATTAGCAAGAGAAGAAAGAATACATGATTTAACTCAGATGTGTGAGGAATTAGAAAAAGAAAATTACAGAAATAAAGACCGTGTCAAAAGTAGACAAAATGAAATTTTACAAAAATGGAACGACCTATTGGCACTTTTAGATAAACATAAAGCCAATTTGACTAATATGGGAAGTGTTATGAGTATCTTAAGAGATATAGACAGCACATTAACCAGCATGAGGGAATTAAAAGTTGATTTGACATCAATGGATACTGGAATACATTTATTAGCAGTTGAGGAATTGCTGCACAAACATGCATTGCAGGATCTTCAAGTCAGTTCACTGGGAGAAACTGCAAGAAAATTACGACGCCTTGGTGAACAAGCTGCTGCCCAAAATCTTCGAGAAGAACCAGTTTTGAAGAAGAAACTTACAGAGCTTACTGATGCTTTTCAAGATTTACAAGAATGCAGTGCAAAAAGAAGAGTTTTACTTGAAGATGCTCGAAATTTCTACCAATTCTTACAGGATCAGGAGGACGAAGAGGCTTGGCTGATTGAAAAACAACGGATTTGTCAAGCTGGGATTTCTGCTAAAGACCTGAGAGGTGTCTTAAGTCTGCTGCAAAAACATAAATTACTTCTGGATGAAATGAAAAGTAGAAAAAGTAAATTTGATCAGTTGGGTAATGTTGGAAAACAATTAATTGTGGAAAATCACCCTAGATCTGCAGAAATTCAACAACGTATTGATAGCAACAATAAGGAGTGGGAAAAACTGGCAAAATTAGCCCAAGAACGTTTGAAACAGTTGCAAGATGCTGCTGAAGCTTATCAATTTTATGCAGATGCAAATGAAGTTGATTCATGGCTGAACGAAAAAACCTCAATTCTGGCTTCTGCTGATTATGGTACTGATGAGCCGAGTGCTCAAGCCTTACTGCAGAGACATAAAGATCTTGAAGGGGAACTTAACGCATATAAAGGAGATGTACAAAGTTTAAACATGCAAGCTGAAAAATTAATAAACGCTGGAATTTCAAATTTGGATCTTACGGCAGAACCAGAAATAGCAGATTCAGTTGAAGAAATCATTTATGAGACTAAATTGTTGCCAACTGAGGTTTGGGAAGATGAATTGGTGGAAAAAGTTGAGCATAAAACTCTTTTCGAAGAAAAAATGATTCCTCAAGTTCGTGCCTTATATGGTTACAATGGACATGGCTTTACAATGGCTAAAAGTGAAGTTATGTATTTATTAAGCAAAAATAATCCAGATTGGTGGTGTGTGAGAAAAGCCGATGGGTCAGAAGGGTTTGCGCCAGCTAATTATGTTGTGGAGATTGAACCACGGCTCATGCAAATTCCAGTTCGTAAACCAGAAAAAATTAAAGAAACTCAAAAAGTAAAGAAAATTAAAATGGTTCAACAGAAAATACCGGTTAAAGTTGCTAAGGTACCAAAATCTGCTAAAAGAAAAATTGATGACAGCAATAGTGTTCCAAAGAGGCTAAAAAAAATTAATGACACTTATAATGAATTGAATGCACTTGCAGCAAAGCGGTATGCTTTATTAGAAGATGCTATTCGTTTATTTAGATTTTACAGAGAATGCGATGATTTTGAAAAATGGATTAGCGATAAAGAAAAACTTCTAGCTGTTGAAGATCCAACAGAAAATGTTGAACAGGCGAAAAGGAAGTTTGAGAAGTTTTTAACGGACCTTTCAGCAAGTAATAAGCGAATTGAGGCTCTTGATACTGAAGTGAAAGCATTTGAAACACAGAATCATTCTCAAATAGATAAAGTGAAAGCAAGGCAGAGAAAAGTTCACGATGCTTGGAGAAGACTGAACAAATTAAAAGTGGACCGTGAAAAAAGTTTGGAGGGAGCTAGTAGTGTTGTACTTTTCTTAAGAACATGTGATGAAGCCAAAGACTGGATGTTGGAAAAAATGACACAGTTAGATACAGCTGAAGTGGGACCTGATTTAAAAACAGTTCAAGCATTGCAACGCAGACATCAAAATTTAGAACGTGAATTAGCACCAGTTGAAGAAAAAGTGAATAGGGTGGCTCATTTAGCTAGTTCTGTTAAAAATGCTTATCCAAGTGAAAGAAAGAATGTTCAAAATCGAGAAGAAGAAATTAAAGACTTGTGGCAGCAAGTTGTTGATAAAGCAACTGCTAGAAGAGCGAGACTAGAAAATGCTGTGGGACAACAGATATTTATGAACAGCTCAAAGGCCCTGCTTAATTGGGCAGCAGATGTTAAAAACCAGTTAAATGCAGACACGACTGTCAGGGATGTGCAAACTGCACATAATTTAATTAAAAATCACCAGGACTTAGGACATGATATTAAAGTGCATGAGGATGAATTTAACGAAGTGACAAATTTGGGAAAGAAACTTTTGCAGTCCAATCCAAACCTTGTCGATATATCAGAAAGATTGGAAAAATTGGCAGCTGAACATGAGGCAATTGTAAGAGGTTGGAATGAAAAAGAAGATTGGTTACAACAGTGTTTACAGTTACAAATGTTTAATAAAGAGGCAGATAATATTGACGCTGCTACTTCAAGTCATCAAGCCTTTTTGGAATTTCAAGATCTTGGGGTAAGTTGTGGATTTATATCTCTTATTTATATACTTTTATAAAATATGTTTCAAGTTTTTTTAATATTTCAGAAATCTTTAGATGAAGTAGAAGCTTTACTAAAACAACACAGGGCGTTTGCTAATACTCTGAATGCCCAAGATGATAGACTTAATGCATTCAGTGACAAAGCTGATACTCTTATTTCACAACAACATTATGACAGTCAAGGGTAAATTTGATTGCGTTTTGTTAAATTATTGTTGTTTTTATTTTGTTTTGTGTTAATATTTGAAATTTTACTATTTTTTCTTTTATAGAATTGATGAGAAACGTTATCAGGTAGTAGAAAGAAGACAAAAGGTCAAAGAGTTATCTCAAGTAAGAGCCAACACTTTAGAAGCTTCTAAAAACTATCAGGAATTTTGTGCTGAAGTTAATGATCTTAGAGCTTGGCTTGCTGAAAAATTGAAAACAGCTTCAGATGAGAGTTATCGTGATTTAAATAATTTGGAAAGAAAATTACAGAAACATGAGGCATTTGAACGTGAACTAAGAGCAAATGAAGGCCAGTTAAGAACCGTGAACAAATTAGGTCAAGCTTTAATCGCACAAGACAGTTACAGGAAAGATGATGTAGCAAAAACACTTCGAGAATTAAATGATGAGTGGCAGCGCTTAGTTGGTATTTCTTTGGACAAAGGAAGGCGTCTACGTCAAGCACTTGTCCAACATGGCTACAACAGTACAGCAGAAGATGTGCGCAATAAATTGAATGAAATCAACAATGATTTGAAGAGTACAGAAGTTGGAAATGATCTACGTTCCTGCAAAGATTTATTAAAGAAACATGAAATTTTGGAAAATGATGTTATTATTTGTAGTTCAAGAGTAGATGAACTTGTAAATCAGAGTGAAGAAATGTTTGAAGATGGTCATTTCGATGCTGAAAATATTATTAAGAGTGCACTTGAAAGTCAGATGAAATTAAAAGAACTTGACAAACCTGTAGAATTACGACGTGAAACGCTTGCTGAAGCCCTAAAATTCCATAAATTTGCATTTGAAATTAATACAGAATTGCAGTGGATTAAAGAACGTCTTCCATTAGCCAATTCAGACACTTTAGGACAAAATTTATATCAAGCTCAAAGTTTGTACAAGAAACACAAAAAATTAGAAGCTGAAATTATCGGACATCAACCCATGATAGATAAAACTCTTAGTAATGGACAGAGTTTAATTGATCAAAAGCATCCTGAGAGCAAACAGGTAAGATTCTATTTTGAAAGTATAAGAACTAGGTTTAAAGTAAAATTTTCCCTAGTGTCATTCGAGGGTACTTTAACAACGAAATTGGTAAGCCAAGCAATTTGGCTTTGCGTGTAATGCATGATTTTTTTTTGTTCATTGCATGAATTATCCTTTTCACACTTTTATTATTTATTAAATTCAATTTTATTTATTAGGTGAACGATCTATGTGACACATTACAATCGGCTTGGATTGACCTGAGTGAAAAAGCTTTGATACGTGCCCAAAATTTAGAACAATCCCTGAAAGCACAACAATATTTCTTTGAAGCAAGTGAAGTTGAATCATGGCTAACTGAAAGAAGTGATGTACTTGCTAGTGTTGACTACGGAAGAGATCGTGATGCAGCCACTAAATTATTAACAAAACATAAGGTAATTTCTTTCATTTATTAAAACTGTTGGTTTGAAATTTTTATTTTAAGGCTCTTGAACTTGAATTGGACACATATAGCAGTATTATAACAGAAATGGGTCGTGGTGCACAGGCATTAATTCAGACTGGCCATCCTGAATCCAAAGCAATTGCCGAAAGACAAGCAATGCTGGAACATTTAATTAGATCTTTGCAGAGACGTGCAGCTTTGAGGCAGCATAGATTAATGGAGTCTTTATTTAGACATGAATATTTCATTGAATCAGGAGATTTGGAACGATGGATTACAGAACAGTTGCAACATGCTGTTTCTGAAGATTATGGGCAGGATTATGAACATTTATTAATTTTGCAAGCTAAGTTTGATGATTTCAAACGAAGAATAGATGCTGGAGCAGATAGATTTAATCAGTGTGAAAATTTAGCAAGAAAATTGATTGATAATGAAAGTCCATACACAACTGATATTGAAAGAAAACAGTTTCAACTTGAGTGAGTTTATACATTTTATTACACTCTGAGCGCAAAATACTATTTTCTCCGTCTATGTAGAGGGAGCAAAATAGCACTTTCTCTCCCTAGGGAGAAAAATAACTGTATGCTATATAAACATGTGTATACTGTTATAAATGTTTAAAAAATAATCACATAGCATTTGGTGCTCCTGTCTATGTAGAGGGAGCAAACTGCTATTAGTAGTAGCACTGCTTTGGAATGCAACAGAGTCATTGATTATGTACTAATACCGCGAAACAATAGCCTTTTTCCTTATTTTGAATCTGTAGCAGCAGTGTTTCTGTGTCGTGCAGTACATATTGCTTTTGGCGCAAAGCATTTGGCGCTCTCGTATGAGAAAGTAATATGTGCTACACGGGAGCAAATAAGTGTTTGTCGACTCGTGCATTTTGGCGCCCTCGCTACGCCTCGCAAACACCTATTTTGCTCCCTAGTTGCACAATGTACTATTAATAGTGGGATTTTTTTATTCTGGTAGTTTTGCCAAATATTTTTGGTATCTTTTAGTGTTGTTGGTATGAGTAAAATTTTAAAGTATAGCAGAAATTACCCAATTTTTTTATCAAAAAATGATCATTACTTAATTTTTTTTTTTGGTAATTTTTGTTATAGTTTTGGTATATTTGTAATGTTTTTACATTCGGGAACCTTATATAATTAACTTCTAAAAACTATTTTTTTTTTGCATGTAGATTTGTTGAAGATTTGAATGTTTTGCTATTTTACTAACAGTTTGTTTTAATATCCCTTTAGTTTATATCTGTAACTAATGCTATGGTTGTGGTACTAATTTTTATAGAACACCGATGCAAGCTCAGTCTCAAGCTTACAAGGAAGTTAAGATACGCCATACTAAAGCACGGTAAATTACATTGAAGTCAGCTTTTGTTTGGTGTTTTCCTTGTTTTGCACCTCCACATTAAAAATTCAATTAATTTAATTCTATTAAATTTATAGTGAATTATGGCAAAAACTTCACGACCAAATTGAACACCGAGAAAAACGTTTGCATGCAGCTGGTGAAATTCATCGCTTTCACAGAGATGTGGCAGAGGCCCTTTCCAGGATACATGAAAAAAATGCAGCTTTAGGATCCGAATTAGGACGTGACTTGAATTCAGCTTTATCACTTTTACGTCGTCAGGAAGCTTTTGAAAATGAATTAGTGGCACTGGAAGCTCAATTACAAGTTTTGGTTGATGATGCTGCAAGGTTGCAATTGTCCTATCCTAGTAATAAAGTACAGATACAGCAAAAGCAAAAATTGGTTGTTACTGCATGGCAGGGATTAAAAGAAAGAGCTGATATGAGACGTGATCAGTTACAAGCAAGTGTTGATTTGCAGAAATTTTTAGCACAAGCTCGAGATTTAACAAGTTGGGCTTCTGGTTTAAGAATTGCTATGAATGCTGAAGAAAATGTTAGAAGCATTGCAAGGGCTCAAGAACTCAAAACTGAACATGAAGCACTCAAAAGTGAAATTGAGGCTCGAGAGGAAGGTTTTCGAGCTGTTGCTGATATGAGTACAGCAATGGAGCAAACAGGTATTTATTGATCAGATTACAACTGATTTTACAAAGATATATTTAAAATATCTATATACATATTTAAATTTCAGGCCATTATGCAGCAGCTGAGGCTGTAGAAAGATGTGCACTACTATTTAATGAACGTGACAAATTACATACTGGTTGGCAGCTAAGGAAAATTTATTTGGATCAACTTATTGATTTGCATTTCTTCTTACGAGAAGCTAAACAATTGGAAAATGTCAGTAATGCCCAAGAAGCAGCATTAGGAAACACAGATTTTGGAGAAACTGTAGATGAAGTGGCCAATCAATTAAAGAAACATGATGAATTTGAAAAATTATTAAATTCGCAAGAAGAACGTTTTGAACATCTACTTCAATCTGGCGATAAATTAATAAGTCAAAAGCATTTTGAAGCACCACAAATTACCAGTCGAATAGCTGACATACAATCAAAAAGAATTCGTGTGCGACAATTATGCGTGCAAAGGAGAAGACTTCTAGAAGATGCTTTACTGTATGTCCAATTTATAAGAGATGTTGGAGAGGCCCAAGCTTGGATAAATGAAAAACAGAAAAAACTTGATGCTGAAATGAAAACAGGAGAAGTTATCAATTTAGAAGACAAGATTAAACAATTACAAAAACATCAAGCATTCCATGCAGAAGTTGTTGCAAATGAAGGTAGAATCAAAGAAGTTAAAAATAAAGGTGCCACTTTAATAGCAAAGAGACACAAAGCATCTAAAGATATTGATAAACAATTGAAGGAATTAGATGCTGCCTGGAGACGCCTTCTAAATGATGTAAAATTAAGAAGTAAAGGTTTAGAAGAGGCACAGGATATTTTGGAATTTAACAATCAACTTGATAAAATGGAAGCATGGATTAGAGATAAAGAAGTTATGTTGCAAGCAGGTGATACTGGACGTGATTACGAACATTGTCAAGCACTCCAAAGAAAATTGGATGATGTTGATAGTGATATGCGAGTGGATGATAAGAAAATCAGAAATATTAATGCGCTTGCTGAAAAGTTAATGCTACAAGGGTATGCAGGTGTTCAACAAAGGCGAAATGAATTCATTAAAAAATGGCAAATGTTACAAGGGGCCCTTAACCAGTATCGAGATAAACTTGCAGGAGCTGCTGAAGTTCACTTATTCAATAGAGATGTTGCTGATACATCTCAAAGGGTCACAGAAAAAGCTCTAACAATGGAAATCGATGAATTGGGCCGTGATTTAAGTGGAGTTCAAGCTTTGCAACGTAAGCAAGAAGCAGTGGAACTTGAAATGACAGCAGTTGATAGTAAACTAAGAGAGCATGATCGAGATAGTTATAAATTGTGTCAGAAATATCCCAATAGTGCAGATACTATACAAGAAAAAATTGAAGATTTGCAGGATCAATGGAAAAATTTGTTGGAAATGAGGGATAAACGAAGAAAAAATTTGGGAATCTCTTATACAAAACAAAAATTTTTGGCAGAGTATAAAGGTTTGGATCATTGGATTGGTGAAACTATTAAAAGAATGGAATCACAGAATAAACCAAGTAGTATAAGTGAAGCTGAAGCACAATTGGAACTTCACAATGAGCTTAAAGCTGAAATTGATGGTCGTAAAGATGCTTTCAATACTTTGATTAAATTTGGACAAAGTATTTCTAAAAATAATGAACCAGAAATAATTGAAGCTCTTGGTGGCTTGAAGGAATTCCAAAAAGAGTTAAATGAAGCTTGGGAACAACATAAACAAGATTTAACACATGAATATCAGTTACAAGGATTTAAGGAGCAAGCTGATCAATTGAACAGTTGGCTTGCTTCGAAAGAAGCATTTTTAAACAATGACGATTTGGGAGAGAGTCCGAGTGCAGTTGAGGCTCTACTAAGAAAACATCAAGATTTTACCACAATGTTAAACCAACAATTAAATCGAGTGAGTGAATTTGAAAGGCTGGCTGATGATATTTTGGCAGATACACGTTATGATAACACAGAAGTTAATAATCGTTTGCAAGCTATTTTAGCCAGAAGAGATAGATTACTGGCAGCTACCAAATCTCGCAAAGATAAATTAGAAAAGTCGAGAGCTTTACATCAGTTCAGAAGAAACATTTATGAAGTTGAGAATTGGTTATCACAAAAATTGCAAGTTGCAGTTGATGAAAATTATAGAGATCCCAGTAATTTGCAAAGTAAAATTCAAAAACATGCAGCATTTGATGCCGAAATTTTGGCTAATCGGTCCCACATTCAGGCAGTAATTGATGAAGGTTTAGATTTAATTGATGGAAAACATTATGCTACTGAAGAAATACAAAATAGAATTGATGATTTAGAGAATGATTGGAAACAATTACAGGAATTGTCACATTTAAAGCGAGATCGTCTCAATGATGCTTATCAAGCTTTATTATTTGATAGATCATTGGACGAATTTGTTACTTGGCTTCAAGATGTGGAAATACAATTGAAATCAAATGATTATGGTACAGATTTAGCCTCAGTTAGTAATTTACTTAAAAAACACACAGCTTTAGAAAATGATATCCAACAACATCTGGAAAATTGCGAGGTGGTTAATGAAACAGCTGAACAATTTGTTAAAAATGATCATTTTATGAGCGAAGAATTGCACAACAAAGCACAAAATGCCATTGCGAGGTTCCACCAGCTTGATGAACCAATACAAGCAAGAAGAGATCTTTTGGAAGCTTCTTCTATGTTACAACAATTTACTAGGGATGTTGATAATGAATTGCAATGGTTGGCTGAGAGAGAACCATTAGCAGCATCTCAAGATTTGGGAAGTAGCTTAACAGCAGTGCAGAGCTTACAAAAGAAACACCAAGCATTGGAGGCCGAGTTGCTTTCCAGGGAACCAATTGTTACTGCTTTGGGTGGAAGAGCTGCTCATTTAACAAGATCTGGACACAATGCTTCAAAAGTTATTGATGGAAAAGCCAAGGAATTGAGGTCAAGACTTGCACATATCAAAGATTTGGCCAGTATAAGAAAATTACGATTACAGGATGCCCTCGAGTCTGAAACGGTAAGTAAATGTTTTGCCATTAAATTTATAAATTATTTATGAAAATTTTATTTTTTAGTTCTACGCAGAAGCAGCTGAAGCAGAAGCTTGGCTAAGAGATAAAAGTCCACTTCTTGTGTCCCATGAAGTTGGAAGAGATGAAGATTCAACACAAACACTCCAAAGAAAATTGGAAGCTCTCAGTTGTGAAATTGAAGCATTTCAAACCAATATTAACAGTTTAGTTAATTTAGCCCATAAATTAATTGAAAGACAACATTTTGATGCAGACAATGTTCAGGCTAAACAACAACACATTGAATTGCAATTTCATGAAATTCAAGAATTAGTTACAGAACGTGAGCAAAATCTTTCAGAGGCTTTAGCTTACTTTGCATTTATCAGAGAATGCAATGAAGTGCAAGAATGGATGAATGATCAGCAAGCAAAGGCTGCTTCTGAAGATTATGGCACTGACGTGGAACATGTTGAACTTCTCATACAAGCATTTGAAACCTTTATGATTAGTTTACATAATAGTGAACAAAGAATTCAAGCTTGTATAGAAAACGGTAATAAATTACTTATGGCAGAAAATAAGCATAGTCCTAAAATTGAACAAAGAGTCACTGAAATTAAAGATCAGTGGGAAGATTTAATGGAGCTTGCACAAGCTCGCCATGAAGCACTTGCAGGAGCTAAACAAGTTCACATATTTGATCGTACAGCTGACGAAACAACTGCTTGGATTTTAGAAAAAGAATCCAGTTTAGCATTTGAAAGTTATGAACAAGATCTTGATAGCATTCAAGCTTTAGTAAGGAAACATGCTGGATTTGAGAATGAATTGAGTGCTGTTAAGGAACAAGTCGAAGCGATTGAACAAGAGGCACACCGACTGATTGATCTGTATCCTGATGCTGCTGAACATATTGAGGTTCAAAGAGAAAATACTGTTTCTGCTTGGGAAGGATTGCAAAAAGAAGCTGAAAAACGAAGCAATAATTTACAGCAGGCTGAAAGATTGCAGAGTTATTTTGATCAACATCAAGAATTAATGTAATTATGCTTTTTTTTTACTTATATAATTTTAACTTTTGATTTTATTATATTATAGGGCTTGGATTAATGAAACATTGGCAAAAGTAACGGCTCCAGAACTTCCTAATGATGTTATAGGAGCAGAAGCGCTAATTGAACGTCATAAAGAATATAAGGTTGAAATTGATGCCAGGGCAGACACCTTAAAACAATTTTTTGGAACTGGAAATAACTTGATACAAAACAAGCACTTTTTATCGCACGAAATTGAGGACAGAATTCATCTTTTACATCAGAGATTGGACTTTTTACATAAAATTTGGGATCAAAGAAGCATCATATATGACCAAAATCTCGATTTACAATTATTCAAAAGAGAGGCTAATCTTCTAGAAACGTGGATTTCAATTCGAGAGGGTACATTAAAGGATGGACTATATGGTGATAACATAGGGCACGTTGAAGAACTGATTCGTAAACATGATGATTTTGATAAGACAATTGAAGCACAGGATGAGAAATTTGCGGCACTTATGCGTAAAACTTTAGTGGAAGAGGCTTTCATTCGTCAGAAGGAAGAGGAAGCACAAGCAAGACTTGCAGAACGTGAGAGAATGGAACAAGAGCGTAGGATGCAACGCAAAAATTTAGAAATGCAACGTATTGAAATGATGAGGCAGGAGGAAAAAAGAAATCGCAGTGATGATTCACGTCCTCAAAATGTTTATCAGGAAGAAGTCAAAAATGGTTTAACACCAACATCTTCATTAACAAAATCAAATTCTGTGGCGCACATGTTTGGAGATAGAATTAGAAGAGGCTCAGATGCAAGTGTTAAAAGAGCTGAAAGTTTGAAAGTTAATACAATAACAAAACCAGTGAAAAGAACTCCTTCATTTACAACAAGGAGAAGAGGTTCAATACGTAATAAACATGCTGGCAAGTTTTTATTATTATTTTTATTATAGTAAGTTAAATTACATAGCTCTCTCACCTCTGTCACTTTCTATTTTCCTATTTTCTTTGCTGTAGTTTTTTCTATCTATTATTCACTCCAATATTTTCATGGGCAATTTATCGAGAGGAATTATTTATAGATACTAGAGCTATGTTTGATTATGATAAATTGAATTTCCAACTTCAGCTCTTCATCTTGAAATTTTTTTAACTAAGTTCTTCTTTCATTTTCTTGAACTCTCTCAGGACCCTCTTGTATTGTGATTATGTTATTTTTAAATCTGATAACCTTCTCTTTTATAATACGTAGATTTTACAGTCTACATTTTCATTCCTGAAGCGCTTTTTTCAAATATATTCTAAATCATGTTAGAGCTATGCAGTGAATTGAATTTTTAATTTTTGTTCTTATATTTATTCTATTTTAGGGGTGAGTGAATCTGATTTACCTCCAGTGGAAATTCAAGCATTTTTAGAAAGAAAGCAGGTATTAGCAGGTGGGAAAAGGGCACAAAATCGTACTTGGAAAAATTATTACACAGTACTTTGTGGTCATGTATTGTGCTTTTTCAAAAATAGAGATGACTTTATATCAAGCAAAGCAATTTGTGCACCTGTTGCAATCCACAATGCAGTTTGTACAGTTGCTGATGACTACAACAAAAGGAAGTTTACGTTTAGATTAACAACTCAACCTGAAAAATCAGAATATTTATTTTCATGTGGCAGTTTTGCAGAAATGTTAGAATGGGTTGATAAAATTTCATTCAGGGCTAAATTACCACCTAGTCAGCAATTATTGAATTTAGATATCCCTAAGGTATTTTTTTTAATTTAATTGTTTATCCATTATAAACTATTTAAAAAAATTTAGGAACCTCATGACGTTGAATTGAGTTCACAGTCAAGCAGGACATCAAGTCCTGATTTCTCGGATGGGGTTGTCTTAAGGCATGATCCTCAGGGGCAGAATGGGACATCTCAACATCAGACATCACCATGGAGACACACTGCAGGTAATTAAAGCATTATTTAAATTTCATAATTAACTGTTTTAACTATTAATAACGTAACAAGATGTGTGATAAAAGAATTTGGTTGTATTTACTCCTATACTAATTCAGGAGAAAGTCCACCACCATTGCCAATGAGTGAACCACCTAATAACATCGCAGTGCGCCATTACAATACATTAGAAACGAACAGGAATACCCATGGTTAGTTAAAACACAAAAAGAAATCATTGGCACTTGGAATTATTTTCTACTCTTTTTCTTTCTTTTAAATAGGTATTTGGGTTGACTTTTGCCTGCTTACCTGATCATGCTGTTTTTTTAATTAACATTTTCAAGCATGCAGCTTTTTTTCTGTTCCAGGCCATTTTACAATTTACAGAATAATAATTAACATATTTTTATCATGAACCTCTTAGGTGATTTATATTTTCATTGTAATGATGGTTGCAGGGAGTTATGGAGAATCAGATACGGGTAAATCAGATTGGCAGTCTTCAACTATGGGAAGGCCAAGTTCTATACAGTCGCAAACTGATCAGAAGAAGTCATCTCGAATAATGGACTTGTTTAGGAGGAAACGACCCACTTCACATATGTAGCGGTTATGTATATATTGTACGTAAATACATTTGCATTTTGATTAGTTATTTAAGCAACCACAAGTATTGACAGGCATCTACTGTATTATTATAAGTACCTAAGTAGTTTAAGTATTGCATAATTGTAGTTGTATCAAGATATCATTAATTTACAAAACCAAACATTATGTATGTCTTTTTACCTGTATCAATTTTATTATGAAGCTATATTTTACATGAAAAATATAAAACTAACCTTGTTAATATCAAAATATATATTTAAGTTGGTTGATTTGCCCTTTTTTTATCAAAGCCTTGTGCAATTTATTTTCCGGGTGAAAATAATGACTTCATGGTACTCACCGACTTGATTACTACTATATTATCTAATTAATTTCATAAACCTCAGTAATTTGCAATTGTTAAGTGTTTGGTGAGTATTCTTCATTAATTTGCTTAATTAATAATTGTGGGTTTCATTACATAGGTATTGTTTACTTTGGTTCCTGCACATAATTATTTTGCCTCATTGTTAACATTTAATTACTTTGTTTTGTTTTGGCGAAGTATCATAAAAGGATCGATGACTTGAACAATAATTTATGAATAGATAAAATGGGTTAGAGTTCAATGGAAAATAAATATGCTGGATTATATAGTTACATGAGCTCTAAACTGTAAATGTAAAAACGTTTCTATCTAAAGTAGAGTACTTTTTGAAATGAATTTTATTTACTTGGCAACATAATTTACGCCACCAACAATACCGTCCAACAATAATTCGTATTTGGTTTCTAAGAAACACATGTGGTGAATGATTGCACCTGTGTCGCACGTCAACCTCCAATTATGAAATCGTCCAGTTTTTTATAACTACTGAATATAGAATGTTTTTTCTTGGTGAGAAAGAAACTTTACTAGTTCTGGGACATTGCATACATTTTGTGTTAGGCACAAATACCTACAGAAAAAGGCCATTCAACAAAGCAAAACCTTCAGAATATATTCTGGCATATTGAAAACGACCACAACCCAAAATTCGCGTTCTGATTCCATTAAAAACGCTCAGAACACGATATGGTATATTAAAAACGATCACAAAGCGAAATTTGGGCCGTGGTTCTTTTAATACTGTCACAAAACGCGTTCTATCAGAGTTTTTCACAACTCGTGGATGGTTATTGATCCCTATGTACGACTGCACAGAGCGTTTTATTTTGGAACCTTTGTACCACCTACTGTGTTCAGGTTAGATGGTTAAATGGGTTTTAACACGATTTTGTATAGGAAAACCTCATTCTTGATTGATAATTTGGATTTGCGATCTATAAGCCAATACATCTATTTGAATTTAAGATCTATTGTCGTTGTTTTGCCACGTTAGTCGTTGATCTAGATCAGGGGTTTCCAATCTTTTTTCTACATCGACCCCTTTTAAAAGAATGATTTTTTTATCGACCCCCTTACATTTTTCTCAATAATATACAGCACACAACATAATTATAATACTAATAATTGCATATAAAAGACGTAAAGATGACAATTTGACTAAGAATATGAACAAAAAATTATAAAAAAGTGGTTTATTAGAAAAATTTATCATCGACTCCCAATATACCTCTGGAATACTATTGACCATTTTTAAACTTCCATCGATTCCCAAAGGGTTCACCTAGGCCCCGTTGCAAGCCGAAGTATTTAACATCTGATTTTGCAAGTAAAGGAACTCCATTGTATACCTTCTTTTTTAACCACTGCAAAGTCAGGCATATTAGGACAGAAGAAATTCATAGAACATTTTGTGTTCTTTCTAAGAAAGGTGATTCAAAAATTTTGTCCAATGTTGATGTTGCCGTTTTCCCATAAATTTAACCAAAATAAAATCAACTTTTTTACATTTCGTTGTAGTTCCGAATAGTCAAATTATTTATAGTTTCATTTTTATAATCAGATAAGGCACTTTCAGAAAACTTGTGTTCCGATACATCGCTTTCCGATGAACTTTGCAATACCTTTTGTTTTTTTCCAGTAGCACTAGTTTGTTATGATGAGTGTAGAAATAAAATGTAAAGTATGTATTTCAATTCCACGATTGTCCCTTTTATCAGGTATTTGAGCCGGTCCTGAACCTAGGCACTATCAAACAAATTCATTTCTGCTCATTATTAATAGCGGTAAATATGTGCCCATTATTTATGAAAGTGGTCTAAACCAAAAATTAAAACAATTAAGTATATGAAATGTGAAGTGAAATAACTGATAAACTCATTTTTTTTTAAATCACTTTTAAAAAACATCATCGAATACGACTCTGCATTTACAATTTTTTTTTAATAAATCTTTGTAAGGAAATTTAAAAAAAGAATGAATAAAACGTGAAATCAAATTTTTTGGACAATACAGTAGAATCCGCGTATAGCGAGGACCCACGGAAATTTGAAATTTGTTCGTTATAAGAGCATTTCATTAAAAGCGGATTATTATGTAAAGAAATTTTTTGTTAAAAATGTTATTTGTTTACATAAATTAATAAAATGCGTGTACGTTACAGTTGTTACATATATAAATTTAGGATTACTTATTAACCGAAATAGTCTGTAATAGCCGGTTTTGTCAATCAAATTTGCCAAATTTGCCAAAAAATTAAAAAATTGTTCCGCATTGTATAGAGTAGCTTCGGTTTAAAAAAAACTGCAATTTTGCCAGACACTTTTTAGCTTCCGTACGCGAAATCTTTTCTGGTAGAAGGGCCAGTTCATCATCATCAGATTTAACAGTTTCAGGTTCAGATTGATTGTATTTTTGGTACGCATTCTCAACGATGTCATCCTCGGTTGGGATTTCACTAGTGCGTACAAAATTGTCAACCTGGAAGTTAACTTTTTCAGTCTTTAATGCGATACAATGTTCACTTGAAGGCACTTCGTCATCCCATTGCCAATTTTCAGCTGGACCAACTTCTCCTATAAATTCAGAATGCTTGAAACATTTTTTTATTGTGGTTTGCGTAATACTTTTTCAAGCTAGGTCTACAAATCGAATGGCGTCTAGATGTGTTACCCGATCCTCTTTTTGAAAATGAAATTTAAGGGAGTTTAAAATCCCTTGGTCCATAGGCTGTAGTATTGAAGTCGTATTGGGAGGTAGAAATGCCAAGTTGATACTTTTTTACGTTTAATTTATCGGAGGATAACATGATTATTTTTTGGTGACCTAAGTGAAACTGATTCTTTACCCCCTGAATCCTGATTAATTGGAATCAGCACATTTCTAAGTAAACCATTATCAACATTTGTCGAAGGTATATTTAGATCTCGCTATATCAAGATTTTTTGATATAAAACTTCAATACAATCGACGTTATAACCGGAGTCTCGTTATAACCGATCTCGTAATATGCGGACATTTTTAACCGCGTTTGCATAGTAAACCAAATTTCTCCATGTATATTGCTCGTTATAAGCGGTGTCTCGAAGCGGATTCTACTGTACTTATTTTCTATTCGCTTTTATGTGTTGGGTCTTACTTTCACAAATTGAAACTAAAACGTTTCTAACAAACAAAGGTGTTTGCATTTTGTTTTTGACCTCTTCATAATGTCGGCATTGTCAGACGAGAATTTGTATTGATTCATTAAAATTTTCAACTGTAATACGGTAATAATAATTGATTAAGTAATCTTAGCTTTTTGTGATTTTAGTGATTATTGCATAATCAATACTGCATTGTTGCAAACTTCAGAAAGAGCAATATTTTTGAGTCACTTTAATTTATTCCTACAAAAAATTACGTTATCACCAAATATTCTTGTAAATGTTAAAAAAAAATTATACGGTACTAATTCGTGAAAATTTACGATAACAGTTTAGGTGATATTTAGTGTAATATTATGTGTAATAAAATTTTTAAAAATTATCGATAGAAATTGAATGCTTTCTGATGCATGGAAACACGACTTGCTGTCGCAAACAGTTTATTGGCTTTATAAATGGATATTCTTATGGATAAGGCTCATTATAGCACTTTCAAAACTTTTACTGTATCATCTGTCTACATATACTACTTACCAACTGTTACATGGAATAACAGGGTATAACGACCTCGTGTATTTTTAGAAACAAGAAACTAGTAAAACTGTTGATTAACAAAAAATTTAATTTTAATTAATTCGAACTATAAATTAAAAAGAATGACTTAAGTTATGCTAAAGGTTAACAATTTATCTTCACCTAAGTGTAAGTTAATGTTGTGGGTTTTAAATTATGTAATTTTCGCAAGTTTTTTTACAATTTAAAATGGGACCATCAATTTAATTATGACGAATAAAACAAAATTATCATCTAAATTGCATTTGATGATCAATTATGACCGAGCGAGGCGCGTATAAAATATCTTTTTACTTGTTCATGAATTATGTATGAATCGACGGTGAAAGTGCTAATAAAAATTTACCAACTGCGATTTTTTTCATACAGTTTTGAGAAAATCCACCAGTTTTTAAATTAAATCCATTGGATTATATAAAATGTAGGAGAAGAGTTTAATAACCTTTCTCTAGATGTATCCAAGCCCAAATTCCGTAATTTCTTGCGCCATAAAGAAATTGATATCTATATCACTTAGCCTCGGAGCTAAATATTTTCCCAATGACTTACTCAAATCCGGAAGTAGCAATGTGTAGTATTTTATCAAGGTGTTAGATATATTCCGAACTGAATTTATTGAAAAATTTATGAAAAAGTTTTTTGAACTTGAAATAAATCATACAGTACATTATAAACTTAACGTTTAGGGAAACCTACAAGTTGTTATTTATTATACATTATTTGATAGTAAAATGGAATTCTCTAGTGGAAAGGAAAGAAAACTTCCCTCACTTTCCAAAAGTGACAACTGAGAGGAATAGATCCAATAAATTTACCAAATTGGTTGATTCTTGTAGTAAAAATATGTTAAAAAATCAATTGTATTGACAATTAAAAATCTGCGAGGCAATAACAACAATGTTTTTTTAAAATATATTTACTGTTAATACAATTGATTTTTTTAATAATATTTATATCACAAGAATCAACCAATTTGCAGTTTTCATTTTTGAAAGGTGAGGGAAGTTTTCATTCCTTTCCACTAGTGAATTTCAATTTACTATCACATAATGGGTAATAAATAACAATAACTTGTAACAAATTATAAGTAAAAGTATAACACAGTTCGTTTACCTTACAAAGAATTCCATAATAATCAGGAAAATCATTGATGATAATTTTCTCGAACAAAAAAGAAAGAAAATATTGCGTAAAAGACGAATTAGCAAAAATACCATCAAAATAATTACAAAGAACGAAAGTAGAGCAGAAATAATTAAAACCACTTAAATAATTGATTGAATAAATGATCCAGACGATGTTACGGTTCCATCAAAAGAACTACGATTATCAACAATTTGCGAAATAAATTATGTGATATAAAAAAGGAATGTGATAGTGGTCGGTTATATAATTTGGCGAAATGAACGTCATCAAGTACCGAGATGTTTGCACCTGTTAAGATTCAAAACTGGATGTTACATAAAATATTGACTATTAGTTCATCGGCTTTTTAAGCATACCTACTTTTACTTATGTACTGCGCCCATTAGGTATCTTTATTTTACCGTAATGGATCATAAAACACGATACATTTCGAATATAAAAAAACATCACAATAGAGCAACAATCTATGTAATTTCGTGCTCATTACTAAAATGTATTTTATAACGTATAATTTGCAATAAATATTTTTTCAGTAAAGTAAAATTAGAAGTAAGTAGAATGTAGTCTTTGTGCAAGTGTTAATTTTTAAATTACTGTCACGCAATACCTTTTATATAATTTACTGGACGATTTTAGATTACTTTTTTATATAAACATTGTTATTTGTTTGGGTGCAGTGGAGGGCGCCGCTGACAGCGTTCAAATTGTTATCCGCTTCCGAGTAGCTACAACACTTTTTAAGAAAATCATCAAATTGAATTTTTTTATTTAATCAAACAAAATGTAGAAATCGCTTTGTTTTCAGCCGGAGGTGGTACTTAAGATTAACATCTGCGCTACTTATTATAATATAGGTACAGTACAAACAATAACTGTGAACACACAAAAAAATAAACAAACGTTGTTCATTTACATCATCTCTTCGTACTGATGAGGTTTAACCCTCTCGGTCACTGTGTCCTCAATTGAGGACAACCTATACTGATTTTTTCCTATGAAGCTCAGCTTGTTTTAGCCTTTCTACCACATTGTGATCGGTTCTAAACATCCTATTCTTTGAATTGAGTGCATACTTTAGTGAATGCATGGAATGATGTTGATTTATCAGAACTTTTGGATTTACAAAAGGGCACGCAACGCAAATAGACCACTTTTATTATTATTTTTGAATAAATAATTGACCAAATGTCAAGTAAGTTAGTGTCAGATTTTAAAATCACAAACTTCACTTTAAGTAAACACCAACGCTGCGCACTGGTCGTTCGCGTACTACGTTACGGTGCGAGAGAGACTTGCAATTTTGAAAAGGTCCATTATTGTACATATTGAAAAAAAATCTCGAAACACGTAATTTTTAGTCTAGTCGTAACGAATTTTGTTAACCAGATTAATTTTTTTTACTCTTCATTTTTGCAATAAAATTTTAAACCATAGCATTTTTGAATAGAGCATGAAGATACCCTTCACATGAGGTATCACAAGGCCCCCCTTCCCATTTAAAAATTTGGGGGTTGCGACTGTCATGGAGGCGGTAACATCAAAATATCTCTAAGTACCGCATTTTGTCCTGAAGGGCAAACAGGGCGCGCATTTGCCACGGATGTAATCAGCCGTCCTATTCAATAAGCTTCTAGTCAACTACTTACTATATTAGCAAGATATTTAAATTTGGAAAAGCTGATCCTCATGCTATTGATACTAATTGTAAGATGCAAGTCATTTTGATGGTGGAGGTCTCAGTAAGTGTTTAGATGCCCAATTCCCAGGAAAGTCGATGCAATCATATTTGTCAAAATTGACAGTTCTCAAAATGAATTCAAATCGTGGCCAGCGAGAATAAATTGATAAAAAATAAATAGAAGTAGGTTGAGTTATGAAACAAAAATTGAAACAATGACAGTTGCGTTGTTAATTTCCAATTTAATTTTTTTGAGTAAATTTAAAATTGTGTTAATAAAGGTAAAGAATAAATCCCAATCTAAATATTGTTACCTAAACGGTCTTATGCAGCCACGGCGGCTTCTTGACTGAGCACGGACGTTGTAGCTGGCCATGTTTTACTGTTGCCACGGGCAAATAAAATAAATAGAAACGTCACCTTTTTTTTACAAAGGGAATGACCAGACGTGTTTTACATTTTATTCCGTATTTTATTTGTGTTTACATGTGAGTTATAATTTAATGTTTCCAAGTTTGTAACAATATGAATAAAGATTGATATGTGATTGTAGATGGCGAAATACTCGACTTGCGCCGGGAAAATGTTGATATGTTGTAACGTGGCAAGATGTCAAAGAATGTGCGTGAAGATGGTAACAAGAAGCCTATTCTGCCAGAACAAGAGAAGAACTTTGAAAGAAATTATTTGTTCATCAGAATGGACGAATATGTCTCGGTAAATGACCATGTTTATTTTGGACCCAAATAGAGCAGTTTACACATTCGCATTGCTGTTTCATACTTCAAATCACTACTACAGAAAGATACTGGTCAAAATGAAAGGTTAAAAGTTACTTTGACACTAATGTTGCAGACACAACTTGTAGTCATATGTAAATTGTTGTCTGGAACTTTTGGGACAACAAAGAAGCAAGGAACTATGACTAAAAATATAACAGTAGGACTACTAAAAATACAATAAAAGAAAGTAGTTATGGATTTAAAACTTCCAACAGTTTTTACTGGAACATCGAAATACTTTAATCATTTGAAGCCTCGGCCATTCAGTTTATTTATTTATTTATTTATTTATTTATTTATTTATTTATTTATTTATCTATTTATTTATTTATTTATTCATTTATTTATTTATTTATTTATTTATTGTTATTTACATTAAGTGCAATACTACGTAAACAGATTCCATTTTACAAGAATACAGATTTATTAAACTCCTTGTGTGAATAATTTGATTGCGGTGTTAATTTGGTTGTGGAATCCAAATGTGGTAAAATTGTTACTCTTTTAAAAAGGGATGATGGATAGCGCTCGAAAATTATAAATTATAAATAACGACTAAAATATATTTTTTTAAATTTGAAGTTCGTTGACATTTCTTTGTTAATATTGATAATTCTGGAAGGAAAACGTAATAAGCTGCAAATGATTACATTTCTTTTTGAAACGGAACATCAATCTGTCAACGAAATCAGTATATTATGCGCAGATCTCTTGCACAATGACTTTCACATGCTAGACAAATTGAAAATTGAAAACTTCAATTATTGTCTTCTCAGTATCAAGAACCAAACGCTATTATTTTTTAATTTTTTAGTGTGTTGTAGCGAATTTCGTTAAACAGATTAATTTTTGTTTACTCTTCATTTCGGAAATAAATTTTTAAACCATAGCATTTTTGGATAGAGCATGAAGAGAGCTTTCAAATGAGGTATCATAAGCCCCCCTTCCCATTTAAAAATTTGGGGGTTGTAACTGCCACTCGAAGGGGGTCGGGTTAAGGATAAAATTTCCACTTTGCAGGATATCATGTGATAGGCTAAAAATGACGTGGTTTGGGATTTTTTCTCAACATGCACAATAAATGAGATAATAAATTTATTCCATTGGGCTGGGACTCACTGTATATTGTTAGAAACAATTGTATTTGACGTTTTTTTTTTGTGTATTTTGTATTTTTTAATTTCATTAGCTCAATTGAGGACACCCTACTGTGCACAAACGAAGCATTTTGATAATGTGAAACTCACACTAAAAATTTCTAAAAAAGTAATATTTACATTGTAGTAAATTTCAGATTAGTATCTTCGTGACCGAGAGGGTTAAAGAACTTGAGCCGTATTTATACAGAGTTTTTGAATCAGGTGTTTGTAGAATAACGACCTTACTGTATCTTAAGGTCGTTCAGAAGCTGTATATGAGCCGTATTCAGTTCCTGAACCAAACGTTTGTTTGTAGAGGAGGTAAAAGCGATCTTACATTGCTACAAAGTACCTGGTCTACAGGCAAACGCATATCTAAAGAACTATTTATTGTCCGGTTTCTGAAAGCGTATATATTTATACAGTGAGGACGCGTGGGTTGGAACAAATTCATTTAAAATTTATGGGTTTGGTTTTTGGAAAAACGCTCGGAAACGTCGATGGTAAATTCATGTATAACGGCTGGCCCAAAAATAAGTTACGACTATCAACTTTATTTTTTCAAATGGAAATACCTACTTTTTATACCTATTTTATTTCATTTTTGAATTCTGCATCGAATTCGAAGTATTTTTATGTACCATGTCCTATACCCAAACTCAACAGTTATCGAAAAAACGACCGATTTATTAAAAAAAACATAACAACAAATCAAATTAAATGTTCAAACTGTTGACCATTAACTTCCTGACAATAGACAAGTCGAAATTCAATTTCTCGTAACACTTCAGTTAACGTTTGTGGCTGGATTTGTTGTATTTCGGCTATAATTCTATTCTTCAATTCATCAATATTTTCCAGTTTATGGAAGTAGACTTTAGATTTCAGATAACCCCTAAATCTAATGGGGTTAAATCTGGAGACCTAGCTGGCCATTCGATAAAACCTCTCCTTCCGATCCATCTATTTGGGAAAATATTATGAAGGTATTCTCGTACTGTTCTCGAATAGTGTGGGGGCGCTCCATCCTTTTGGAACCATATCTGTACCCCAGAATAAAAGTGTATTAACTCACAAAACTACAAACACAAGATATAGCCAAATGAAAATTTTAAAAACGTTTTTTTTTGTATTACTCAGTTGTGTTTTATTCCTCGAACTTCAAATATATAATGAGGATACCTTAAACTAACATCTTGGATATCACATATTTAAAACAGGGAAAACAATATAATTTTTAAATATTTTTGAAAAAAATGGATTTAGTACACTGTTGATCCCACATTATATATTCAGTTTTGGAGTTAGTATTCAAGGTAAAAGTAAATATTGCAGTTAGTTGTCTCTTCGAAGGGGAATATTTATCAGGATTTTGGAAAAAAAACTTTTCTTGGCTGTTTTATTTTATTTATTTTTTTATTTTGCATCAGAAAAATGCGCAACATCTTTCAACATTTCATTTTCATTCATTTACAGAATTGTCTACGGTAAGCTTCTTATAGAAATCGTGAAATATGTTAGGCACCCACTTCAATAAACCTTGTAGATGTTGATATTTTTTCCTGGAAATTGGTTTTAGATAATCTCGAACAGAAGACAAATTTACCGGAAAAGTATCACAACGTCCGCCTCGGTTCAAATCTATTTTACTGAAATTAGGCCCAGCAAAGTTAATTTTGTAATAGAGCACACCATTATCATCCGACCGTATCTGAATATGAACAATTTTCGAAATGTTCAGATCTTCATCTGCACTGTTTTTTTTTTCGATAAACGAAAGGTGAAGTTAAGCTTTCGTATAAACCTTTAAAGTTTTTAAAATCGTGAATTTCCATATTTATAACCGTGAATGGTTGTGAAGTACAACACATTCTTGCCAACTGCTGCCAGTCCCATGGCGTCAGGATTTGGAAAGCTGTTGCTTTCTTTTTTTCTCTTTCAATGACGGAGTGAGCAGCGTCTACTTCAAGATGTGTATGTCCTCTCATGAGAAATTTATGGTTGATAATTTTTAGGGTTGGTATAACTTTTAACAACCAGAAGTAACACATAAATATTCCATATTCCATATTCCTATTTTGCGAAGGGCAATTATCCGACCATATGGTAATTTCTTCCATAGCTTCATTCGAATGGAACAGAGCCTATTTTAGAATGCCAGAAGCCATCTCATTTGCTCCTCGGTTGACCTTTGATTTATCCCACATTATGCAAGTGGTTTCTTTGGCAGTACCATCATAAATGATATAGTTGTAAGTCCACAGTTTTAGTGAATAAAAACTTTGAGAATTGGTTAACACTGGCGTTGGAAGGCATTTCTGAAGATCAACGCACATAAATTTGTGTTTTTCCTTATTGAGTAACGCCGTTTCTTTATCTTTCTTCTGTAAATTGTAGCGCAAAGTAGCTTCTGTAAGATGTTGATCATATTCCAACTTTACCTTGTCTTTTTCAGTGACAGTTTGTGCCTCTCGCAATCTAATTAAACAAGAGTCACAAGTGTCGTTGTCAGGAATCTTAAAAGATATATTAAACTCCGTGTTAAATATATTGTCATAGAGCCACTCTTTAGCAACTTAATACCGTATTAACTTCAAGTTATGATGAATTAAAACAGTATAGTAGGTAGGTACCCAACAAAAATTCACAAATAAGTCGTCGTCACCCAGGTAGATGATCATAAAGAAAATAGGTCTGAATTATATTGTCACATATTAAAAATACATACTTGACGAAATTTCTTCAAAATTCTTTGGGGTTATATCACTTCCACGATCTTTATTTTCAACCAACTGGCGATCTTCTTCAGTGTTAACCATTTTTAATATTTTACGTGTTCTTGAATTCATTATGTAAGAGTTTTTATTCTGTCGGAATAAAGTAGCACGTGCGAATTTTTGGTTTAATTACCGAAACAACAAAGTATAGCACAAGCTTGGTATATCACCTCTACTTTGGACTTAATACTGTTCAATCTTGGTGTGAGGGCGCTTATACAGCGAAGCATAAGTTTGGACTCTGGGATAAAACAGTGTTAAATCACACAGTACTGTTTTTCATCAGAATAACATGGGGGTTAATATCATTTTAAACTACGTATTTTCGTAATTATCAAAGATAGGATTTAATACTTTTTTGCACCAGAAAGCTGGGAAGAAATGATACGTGATTCAGTGTTAAACCAATTTTCAAAAAATTTGGAGTTAATACACTTTTATTCTGGGGTACAGATATCGAATCTGCCGGTATATTTGGGTTCTTATTATTCAGCTAAAGTGCACTTACACTGGGTATTATGTCATTTTGTAGTAAGTCTAAATATTTTTCAGAATTAAGTGTTCCCTCAATGAAAAAGGGTCCCACAATTGAGATACCCACAATTTCGGTCCAAACGTTTACTTTCTGAGGGAATTGTGTATGACTTTCCATTCTCCAATGTGGGTTTTCTGGTGTCCAATATCGAAAATTTTGCCTGTTTACCGAATCATTCAAACAAAATGTTGCCTCGTCCGAAAAAACTATCTTACGTAAAAATTCCGGATTGGGATTGCATGTATCTATCATTATTTCGCAAGATTCTAATCTGCGGTCGAGATCGTCTTCAATAAGTTCCTGAACAAAATGTACTTTGTATGGGTGCCATTTGTTCTTGTGTAAATATTTTAGAACAGAAGATTTACTTACTGACTGTTCTGCAGCTACTTATCGAGTTGATTTGTGAAGATTTTCTTGTAAATCGAGTAAAACATTCAATTGTGTGTTTTCTGGAAATGTACCATGGTTGGTTTTGTAGTTGTCTCTTACGTGGCCAAAGCCTCTAAACTATTTCTCTATCTTACTAACTACTGATTGTGTAATAGGCCTCTCCGGGTACTTATCATTGAACAATTCGCAAACTTCAGCTTGTGTTTGAGTATTATCGCCATATCCTACCATCATCAACATTTCTATTCGTTGCTTCCCAGTTAAGGGGGATTTCGCGCGGTATAGAACATAGCAGAATTATGGTTGTTTTTGAAACGAATTGCGGCAAAACCAAACAATCGAACGCCAAGAAAAAAATTGGGGACCCGTAACAAGACCAACTGAAGGTCGCTATGGGATAAAAATTGTATATAACATGATAGTTTTCCCTACAAAAATTGTTAAAACTCCGAAAAACATCGCTTTGTTTTAGACTAGTTTTTTGCAGCTGCTATTGTGATTTTTTCATAAGAAATTGGTTTGCGACTTTAATCTATCTTTTAACAATAATTCTGAATTAATTTGATTAACTCATCTTTATTATCCTATTGGCAATTTGATCTAGAAAGTGCATTTGCATTGTCTTAAAATACGCTACGTGAATATTCCGTCTCTCATTTTCGCACTTTGTCGATTCGTGCTTTGCAAGTCGCTGTTATCGGCAGTTTATGCCGGAGTTAATGTGGGTGTTATTAATATCAACATATGACTGATTCATCAGCAGACCTAAAATTTACAAACATGTAATTTCTGAGATCATGGAAAGGTGACTGGATTTGCATTCGTTCTCGACATCAATCACACATATAAATATGGGTAACTCTACAATAGTCAGTTACCGTTGGTACTTCAACTGTGTACTTACATTAAGTTTTGAATAAAAGTCTTCGAATAAATCAGGGGTCCCCACCTTTTTGCACCCAAGAGCACATTTTAGAATGCCGGTCGGGCGGCGGGCACCATTTTTTTTTTTATAGTCAATAATAAAGGGTTTTCCAATAAGAGGTGTTATTTTGAATAGCCCGTTATTTCGGTAGATGTCACTTTTGGAGCTGTAATTTTTTGACATTTGACAAGTAGAAACTACGCCATTAATAAAAATGGAACGATACACGCTTCAACAACGCATTGAAATTATTAAAATTCACTATAAAAATGGTGAAAATTTGGCAGAGACGGTTCGTAAAACTTGAACATTTTTGGGTCGTCGTGAAGCACCTTGTCGGACCGCAATACAGAAATTGGTGGAAAAATTCGAGCTGTTGGGACAAGTTAGTGATGTGAAGAATAAAACCCGTGCACGTCGCTCAAGAACAACCGAGAATATTGCTGCTGTAGCCGAAAGTGTTGAAGAAAACCCAGGTTTGTCCATTCCACGTCGTTCTTTGGAATTAGACATTCCAAAAACGTCATTACACCGTATTTTGCATAAAGATTTGGGTCTTAAGGCTTATAAAGTTCAGTTAACACAAGAACTCAAGCCGGCCGATCATCAACAACGTCGTATCTTTGCCGATTGGGTCCTTGAAATGCATGAAAATGATCCGGAATTCCATCGAAAAATCATCTTGAGTGATGAGGCCCATTTCCACCTGGATGGCTTCGTCAACAAGCAAAATTGTCGCATCTGGGGCTCAGAAAACCCAAGAGTTATTGTTGAAAAGCCTCTCTATCCTCAACGTGTGACTGTTTGGTGCGGTTTATGGTCCGGCGGGGTCATTGGACCTTACTTTTTCGAAAATGAGGCTGGAGCACCAGTTACGGTTAATGGATTGCGCTATTTTTTAATAATTTCAATGCGTTGTTGAAGCGTGTATCGTTCCATTTTTATTAATGGCGTAGTTTCTACTTGTTAAATGTCAAAAAATTACAGCTCCAAAAGTGACATCTACCGAAATAACGGGCTATTCAAAATAACACCTCTTATTGGAAAACCCTATACATACAATTTTTTTATCGTGGTCGCACAGTGGCGGGCACACGTAAAACGGTCGGCGGGCGCCATGGTGCCCGCGGGCATAGGGTTGGGGACCACCGGAATAAATAATATACAAGTAGGCCTCGGTTTACGCCGCAGTTCCGTTCTTAAAAGAGCCGGCGTAAAGTGAACCCATATTTACAGTGACGTATAGGGTTAAGTTCTACATAAGTGTAGAAGAAGCAAATAATTTTGTTTATTAATACAATATAATGTAAAATACATATACAGTCGAACTTCCATATAACGAAGCGTTACGGTGACCTTAAAAAATTTGTTGCATAGAAACTTCGTTATATAGAAATTCATCTTGGGAAAAAAATTCCAGTTCAACCCTTTCAAGTTCACAAAAATTTTTGAAGCAATACGATTTTAGACATTAAAATGACAGGGTAACTATTTAACATAAAACAACGTACTTTCAAAATTTACGTTGGGACACATTATGCCACATTGGAAAATGAACAAATGCATTTTTCTACTTTGGTATCATAAGTGAGTTTTTGTAAAACTAAAAGTAGTGTCACAAAGGAACTTTTTGTGAAACCGCTTTTGTTTTTTTTTTAATACTTATTACGTTGGTATTGCTGTAATAACACGCTGGCCGGCGTCGGGCATCTCTACCGAGCTCCTGTCAAGGTCAAGCCAAGTGTACAGCTTAATTCTTCCATGACTTATTCACAAAAATATCAAACTCAAGATTTTAAATTTGAAGTTTTAGTTGACATATGACACATGAGAAATACCAACACAACCAGCACCTAATTCTAAAAATCTCTAGAATATTTAGAAAGCACAATTTTCAAATTTTCATGAAACTAAGAGCATAAAAGTAGAAAAAATAGTATATTACACTCGTTTTTTAAGACGCATTGTCGCACTCGTGACATTGGAGCACTCCTCGCTTCGCTCGTCGTGCCCCAAACTTATTCGTGCGACAATAGATCGTCTTATAAAACTTGTATAATAATATACTGATTATTTTTACCAGGTGCAAGGACAGTTACACATCACCAAACGCGACTTCTGTTTTTTTGTTGTGTGGACACCGAAGGGTTTTATTTTTGAAAAATTCAACGAGACGATGAATACGCCCTAAACTTCGGGATTTTTATTTTAATCATTTGTTGTCCCATATTATAAAATTACCTCAATATTGTGTATAAATATTTAGTATTTATTACATAGGTACTGTAGGATATTTTACATGTGAAAAAAAATTGTAAACAAATAATAATCGCTCGTACTTGCAAGGCTTTTCATTTTTGACGACTATATTGTATCAACTTATCAGGTTCGTTTATATTATTTTAGTCGCCAATCAGTAAACATAAACCATAAAACTCCAGTTATAGTTAGCCACTCCAAATGTAGTACCCTTCTAAGCTAAATCAATCTCAGTAATACTTCGGTTACCTATTCAACTTTATTTCGCATAAAAATTACCATACGCGGAGTAAAATGTAGACAAATTAAAATTAAAATAAAAAATCGCGCTTGCTGAAAAATGGGAGATCCCCCTTAAACGCGACATTCTTCAAACTTTGCAACTGTACTTGACAAGTCAATAATTAAAATAACAAAATGATGATTTATTAGTGGTCTACTCTAATAATTTTATCACAAATTTTTGAAACTTTAGGGCTGATTATTTCGAAAATTTCCCTTTTCAAGGTCATACGAATTTGACATTTCTGTACTCAGAAAAATGCGCTGCATCCAAATTCGTGAACAAAAATATGGGGTGCAATTTAAAAAATTATTGATGACGTCATAGTGCGATAACAAAAGACGATCGTAAAATTATAAATATTAAAAAAGATGCAGTTTTAAAAACAAAAATCGACTTATCCGAGCGTTTTTCCAAAAACCAAACCCATGAATTTTAAATGAATTTATTCCAACCCACGCGTCCTCACTGTATATCGGTTAGATAAAGTTATGAGTTCGACAAAGTACAAATGAGTAACACGAAGCGTTTCTGGTACGGCAAGTAGACATATCGGTCCGATTGGGGCTTCCATAACTTATGCTAAGTTTACACTAGTTTAGTGTCATTAATACTTGTCACTTAGTACTAAGCTGCTTAGTGACAAGTGACATGTAATCTTTCACATATTGGTGCTAGAAAACGGTGTTAGTAGACGTGGGTTCATTGAACGTTTCAGTTTGCTACTAAGCACTTATCGTGGCTGTTCATACGACCCGGTAGCGACAAGTGCTTAGTTAAATTGTGGTAGGGGTAGCTACTTGTCGCAGAGATCTCTGACTTGTCGCACTTGCAGTTTCACTAATTAAACAGCATGTTTACGCTCAAGGTATTAGTGACAAGTGACAAGTACTAACCATTAGTTACTAAACCCGTGTAAACTAGGCATTATCGCAGCTACTGGTCCGGTTGAAGTTACTTGACGCATGTGTGGTAAGCTTACTTATTTGAAGCAAAAAATTTACGACTACACGTTCGAAAACAAAATTGATTTATTAAACTAAAAAATTTGTGGAAGATGTTGCCGCGATAAATATTATATTGCTCTTGCCTTAAATTAAATAAAATGTTATTTTTAGTAAAAATCTATTTGCGTTATTTATTAATGAAACTCTGTATTTAAGCCTTTCTTAAGTCTTCAAACAACTTCGTTAAATATTTTTGCTTAAGGTCGATTTCATATTTTGTAATTTTTAGAACGGGCCGTGCACTTCATTTGGAGTTTGACAATTGCTGACGACAGACAATACTTCTTGTCAAGAATGATTTTTTCTCCCTGAATCAAACGTAATTAAGGAAGTGTACAAGAAAGAGAAATTATTGAGACACTATTTCAAACCATTTTCTTCAAATTTGTAATTGAAAAAATGAACAAATGGCTTAGAACAACAGTAAGCCACATTACTATATTTCTTGAACTGACCTTTTATAGTTTTTAGTTATGCTACCGTTTTTAAGCTAAAATACTGTACGTCTTTGTAATTTAATTATTTAGCTGATATGTGCAATTTCACCATCTTCGGGCACTTCGTTCTTATCGTAGTCACTTTTAACATAATCTGTAGCCAGCCGGTATTTCTAGCAGACTATGCCGGAATTTCAATGTTTTTGTGATATTTCTTAATGGCATGTCATAAATAAATGAAACCACTTTTCTGCCGTGCAAAGGCAAAGCAAGAAAGAAAGAAATTGCGTATATTACTTACGTTAACTTACTCGGGTACTTTTTTAGGCTAAGAAATCTGTATTGTTTAATTATGAAACAAATACCACTATTTTTGATGAAAATATTTGTGTTCAATTATGATATCCTTATTATTTTGCTAGAGTCTCCTCGAACCTACAGAACGAGTACATCATTTTGACATAACAATATCTCAGACTTTAATATTAGTGTAGAATTGATTCTGATATATCTACAGATAGTGCTTTAAAAGAGCTACTCATATAACCCATTTTTGCCCGAATTAATTTTTTTTATTAATATTTTGGAAATTTATGATTTTCTAGCTTATAGCATCATAAAAAATTAGAATTTACCGATATTTTAGTAAAAAAGTTCAAAAATGTCAGTGAAATGACGTGTTCCAATATTGGAACACCGGGCCCACACTAAGGTGTAAATGGAAACAATACAATTGTAAATAATTCTATAATAAATGTATAAAAAAAACAATACAAACATGTTATGTAAAGTAAATTACAAGGTATGGAAATTTTTAAAACAGCCATCATGTAAATTAACTCCACATTTCTCACAAAATTTGGTGGCATTTTTTTACATAGCGCACATCTGTTTTATTTTGGTGCTGGTACAATCCAGTGATCAATATCATCCTTAGAACAGAGAGTGGGAGGAAGGAGCATTTGCTACCGATTATGGACGGCAGGTGGGGAACAAAGTCGGCCATTTGTATCAACCTCGTTTTGACACATCGTTTGTTATGTTTTCTATGCCAAGTGGTTTTTGAGTGTTTTTTTGTGACTTAAAGACCTTAGTTTGTAATTTTTGTGGTGGATCGAGTAGAGTATAGTGTATTTATAGTTTTTAAGACTTTAGTGGTAGTTAATAGTTGATAGTTGAAAGAAACTTAGAACTAAAACATTTGTGTAACATGGTGAGTTGTGCTGCGTGTGGCTGCACCAAAACGCCCAAGACTACTTCTCAAGGGATCACGTTTCATCGGTAAATGTTTATTATTTTATTTAAAATTCAATTAGGTTCAAATTCAGGCAAAAATATTATTTTGAGTCTATGTTGACATTGACATTGACAAGCCGGTTCATTGGCGTGCGTGGGTAATTCTTGAACAAAATTACAAAGTTTTAATATTGATTTTTTTTGTTTTGTGAGTGAAAATAAACCAGTTTTAACTTAATTTGGCCTATAATAAAAAATTTAAATTTTCAGTTTTCCCCAAGACGAGAGAAAAAAGTTTTACTTGCAGGCGTAAAATATGCGATGGAAATCCTATTCGATACGCCACTGACAAGGATCCGCCATTTGCATCAACCTTCCCGTTCCCCTGCAACCTTGCATAATGCTCCTTCCTACCACTCTCTGTTCTAAGATATGATCATATCTTATAGCTTCAGAAACCCGACTGGCAATTTCCTAGGACAATTTTGGCCTTCCTCCCATAATGGGGGTTCCGTATTTTGTTAAATACACTTGTACAATATTCCGTCGGAAATGTAAATAATCAAGTTTTCTTCTTTCATAAGCGTGCTTCCGATGAATTTGCCACGCATTGTGCATCGCAGAATCTAAACAAAATGCAAATGGTTGCCACCGCCATTTTTTGGATCTTATTGAAATTCTATATTTGGTAATGTTTTCATCCACCCTGTTCACTCCACCCATGTATTTGTTGTACATGGCAATAACATGCGGCTGAGTGACAGGTAGCTTCTTTTTTTCGGATGATATTCATCGAGTTGCTTGGTCAATTGGATTTACAGGATCGCAAGAACTCACAGTAAGAACCACTCGGTTATCATTCCAAGCGGTTACAGTAATATAATAGTCTCCTCGTTTCTTTTTTTCCATAGTTTTTACATTTGCTATAGGGCAGTTTTTTTCTAATCTATTGGCCATAATTGTACCTGTATAACCATATCCTAATTCTTGTAAACGATGTACAAGTTTTAATGAGGAAAAATATCAATCAGCGTATACTTTAAATGACACATGTTTAGGGAGTTGAGATAATAAATTCAAAACCACTGAACCACCAACCCCCATGTCCAAGTTTTGTCTATTTTTTTGTGTTCTCTGGTATGGGTCAAACTGCATGAGGTAACCTAAAGGCTTACACACGCACCACATTTTGTATCCATAGCGGATAGGTTTACCTCTTATGAATTGTTTAGCAGAGTGCCGGCCAAAATATGGCACCATGCTTTCATCAATGCTTAGATGTTCCACTATGTCAGCAAATTGTATGTAACGGATATTGAGTAAATTAAATAAAGCGTGAACCTTGGGAAATTTATCATCAGAGATGAGATTGTCATTATCACTGCAATATGTATATTTTTTTATTTGTTCAAACCGATTTCTTCTCATCGCCTTAGCTACACATGCATTGTGGGTCTCGGTATTAGTTTCCCACAACATTCTCTACCTGGGCATATTTAGATAACCTGACAATAATAATATTGTCATACAACACTTCAGATCATTTATACCCATATCAAAATTATGATCATCTATCACCTATTCTATTATCTATTTTTGATCAATTTTCTACTATTGTTCTACTTTGAATTAATTGTTTTTGAAGTTCAGAAAGAGGAATGTTGTCCTCATCATCGGTTTCCTCCGCTAAATAAACAGTATCGTCTCTTTTTGATTAGAGTGTAGCTATGGCTTGAGCTTGCAATTAACGTCCGCTGAGATGCACTATCTTCTTCACTGGCATCACCATCTTCAGGAGGAGTTGTAAACATCCGTAGATTTTCTGTTCATCCCAAAACTTCTCACCTTCAATCATTTCCAACAAATCGGCTGCAGAAAAGCGACTACAAAAAATTTCCAATTCAGTATTCATATTGCCCCGGTGTTCCAATAATGAAACATTTTGCTTTTACTTTAATTGCAAAAAAATTGATTATCTATGCAATAATAAAATAACAACAATGTATCTACATGCATTAAAGTTTATAAGAAGAATGCATTTTACACTAAATAAAATATTGTAAACAAAAATATACTTACGTTTTGACGACATTTTTAGCGTGTATTATTCACAAGATTCACAAAACACTGCTCATCTCACCACCCTAGATTTTAAATAAACACCTTCAGATAAGTTAGTTTAGACTACGACTGATCCCATAAATATGTTTAATAAGCAAAATAAAGGTTTGATTTAATGAGGGTCTAGGAAGATGCACTTGTTCCAATATTGGAACACCGGGCAAAAACGGGATAATATGTCCAAAACGTAAAATCGGCATTTTTGCGAGTACTGTTGTGCCTTAGCGCGACAGTTTTGTCCAGGGGTGTTTCGGATAAAAGAAGTTGATAAATTTGCTTTTCCTACCAACTTTTTAACAAAGTAAATAAGTCCCTCTTTTCCCATGGGAAAACCCATATTTGAAATGTTTTTAATCCATTCAACTAATTTAATTTACCCTCCATGTCTTTGCCTAAAACCTAAAACCGGAAGTGTTGGAAAATTTTCTATTTAATTTATTTCATATTTTTGTTCGCGGAACTCCGTAATATTTACATGTGCACATGGTTGCCACTTTCATACCATTGTTTCTAACGGTAGTTAGGGCATTTGCAATTTGGTAGGGTTGGTTTTGAAATATTTTTTTTTCTTTTAGCAGTTATTTCCGCTTTTAAATTTTTTTCATTTTGATACCATTATCTGCATAAAACATAAAAACTATCTGAAGAAGCAGAAGTGTTGATTCAGAAGTGCATCCAGCGCACACAATTAATTTAAACACAGAAAAATATGATAACTAGCGAAACTTATATCGACAAGGGTATTTTGTTAATTAAATCTTAATTAGTCCTACCTTGTTTTTTAAAGAAAAAACTAAGCACAATATCACTTATAGTACAACGCCAAATAAAAATCATTGTTACTTTAGATGAGAAATAGAGACAAATGCGTGGACGTAAGAAATGTTTTGGCGACATATTTAAAAACGCTAATTAAGCATATTCTCGGCTATTCACTTACTGCAAACCTTATAAATACGTATTTACAAATAAAGTAGCTTTTTTTTTTTTTTTTTTACGGGAACCACATTAACATTACGTCAAGTATTACTTCGAGATGAGTGACTGTTTAGTTCCATTTACATCTTATCATTAGATCACATCTTTTGGTAAGCTTTCACTCACACTTTTTCACCTTTCGTTTTCTTTCCCTTTTACCTATCATTCTCACTCTCTATCACTCTCTCCCTCTATCATCAAAAATTGCCTCTTATTAGTTTGCTTTCACACACACTTTTACTCATTTCATCTTCTTCTTCCTTTACCTATCATTCACACTCTCTATCACTCTCTCCCTCTTTGATCATCTTGTTAGATTGAATTGTGAAGAAGGCATCCCTTGACTCCCCTTGGTAATGGACCCTCTGGCTGTCAAGGCTTCACATGAACTTGCATCTTTAATTGTGATGTTCGTTACAACCTAAATGACTCAATAAGATTGGTTAAATATGATTCAAAAATAATTAAAAGAAATAAATAAATAATTAAAAATTTTAAACCTAGGAGGCTTAGAATTTTTACTATCAAAATCAAAGTAGTATATTGAATAATTTTTTGACGTTTCTAAAATTTTTACATTTACAAGTAAAGTAGCTAAAGATAGTGTAGTGGCTAAAGATGGCGTGTTGACCCTACCCTATCGCGGGATACATACAGCGGGTTGATAAATTTCAAAAAAACGGTGTACAACTATCCCGAAGTTACCATGTATAACGAATTTTCTGGAGAACCTTCAGCCTGGACATACTTTTCATTCATTTTATGTACAATCGCAAGGTAAATACTGTATAGAGTAGGCCTTGTAAAGAGAAATTCGTTATATTCTTTAAACACTTTATTCAGTTGAAGAATTTTAATGCTCAAATTTATTTAAAAATGTATAAAAATGTTATTATTAAAAATTTTATTTTTAAGTATTGTGATGTTTAAGTTTTGCATTAAATGGGCGACGATTTGGTTTATGATTTTTTTATTAGCACGAAATTAAAATGCTAATCTTCTCTTGTAATAGACGTGGTCAATGTTAAAATTGACCTTTACAGTTTTGGCGAATGTTGCGTTGTTTATGGGATTTTGCAAATTTGTATTTTGATTTTGAATAATTTATAATTATGATGACATTTTAAACCGTTTTTGTTTGTTTTAGTAAACGTTGTTCTTGTTGTGGCCTATTAAAGAAAGTGAATACACTTAGTCATAGCAAAGCCAAGTTTACGACCTCCGCTGTATGTCACTATGTAAAAAATCGCACCATATCGATACCTTTTTTCCAAAGTATCGTAAGTGACATTTTGAGCGAAATTGCGATTTTGCATTATATCGTAAATATCGGACTCAATGCTTGTTCTGGCAGAGTAATGCACCCACCAGTTTATTCTTTATGGTGATAAGAACACAATAAACCTATCGTAAGTACCAAGATAGTCACATGCAATGACCTTGTGGACAAGAAAGTTGTCTCTTGCAAAATTTGACAGATGTGGCTTACGATACTTTGGAAAAAAGGTATCGATATAACGAGTCAAATTAGATCAAGTTATACAAGTTTGTTTATCACACATGTTTGCACGTCAAGAATTTCACTCCAGCTTTGGATTGTAAGAAAGTCTAGGGGAAAACAAAAATGAAAGTTCTCACATAATATCTTTACGTGTTCCTACTGGTTCCGCCAGCTTAACAGAAACTATTTGCCGTTGGAATTTATTGCTGTAATTAAGATTAACAGGGCGATTTCGACACTGGTGATTTAATTATGGTCCTTCAGTAAAAATAGCAATATAGGCTGAATGTAGTTTTAACCAGCCTTTTAACAGAATTTTGAGATTACAGCAATCATATCAGGCGAGTAGTTACATTTAATGTGTGAAATAAAATAAATTGGATGATCTGTTAATATAAAAATTGATCAGAAATACCGTATATTTTGTATAAAAAAAATTGTTTGTAAATGCACGTTTTTACGAAAGTAGTTAGGACATGCAAAAAATAAAAATAAAAGTTGAAATTTTAACTTTTTTCTTGAAATTTCACCTTTTTAAAAAAGTCGAAATTTCACGTTTTTGTCTCCAACAGGTTGGTCAGGTCAGGTTTTATAAGGTTTGACTCGGGTTAGATACTTTCCACGCGGGTTTTCAGAGTTTTGACCAGGTTTTATAAGGTTTGAGATAGGTTTGTTAGTGTTTTAGTCGTCCAACCTGACCTGAATACAACTGTCCAGTCTTTTACACAACGTCTGAATAGAACCAGTCATTTAGAAAACGACTAGGCGTTTTATGAAACGACTGATTTTACAATCGCTGCCGACATATATATGTACTCGGGAAATCCCCTTTTAGTGTTGTCAAATACGAACAGTTTTACGTTAAAACTTCCCAGGCATGTCTCAAGGTTAAACGATGAAAAAAAAGTGAAATTGCAACTTTTTTAAAAAGGTAAAATACACTTTCGTACGTATGAAACAGCTGTGATCGTCGGTTAGAGAATAATTTTTATTTATTCGGTTCAAGAGTTTAAGCTTGCAAATTTATTATCGAACGATAAGTTGAGGCTGCGAAATGGTGCGTTCAGCCTAATTGTAATTAACGATCGAAGAAAAAATTAAACTTCTTTAATATTTACAGTAGTTTAATAGATACTGCACACGACATAAAATAATACAATACAAAAATATTTAAAAAGAGAAAATAACATAAGTCACGGTTAATCATTTGTAATTGCTATATACAGTACATTACTGACATTTAAATAAAAATAATATGCGGAAGAAGTGTACGACAAAGGTGAAACATTTGGCAAATTCAAAAGACAATTAAGGCACTTTTTCCTAAATTAACTTGTTAACGACCTTCGACAACTTTCAATGCCACAAGCGGACAGAGAAACGTTATTCAGATCAATAAAGAAAACGCCCATTAGGAAAAGTGAAAACTAATCGGCACTTTACACTCATAGTCCAGAAAAGAGCATGTGATAGCCCGCATACTGAATCATTGCGCAATTTTTCGGGCGTGATCTGAAATAGCGGAGCACTTTCACTTGCACGTAAGGTCGACCATTTGCCACTAAACACAATTACACTGGAAAAATAAGTTTAATAAGGTAACTAGCAAAATATTACGTAACAGTTCGCGCGTTTTCCTTTAGTTCAACAATCACACGTTTAAAACTGGATGTTGTGTCCTCTTAAGAATTGCTCTATTTGGCCATTCGTAAGCTGCGGCTGTTGACCCGCTGATGGTTGGACGAAGTAGTATGATTGAGGAGACCCTTGCGCTTGCAATTGCTGCTGTTGTTGCTGTTGTTGCTGGTATTGTACTGGAACTTGTTGTTGAGTTCTTGCTCGTTGTTGTTGAGCGAATAAATGTGCGGAATTTTGGAACTGCAATTCAGCCTGCTGCTGTTGGTATAAAGCTTGATTCGTTTGTGGTCTAAAATTTCGGTATAAAGGACTTTGTTGTTGCAACTGCTGTAAGTTGTACGTTTGTTGTTGCGGCTGGTGGACGTAGGGTTGAATACGTTGGTTTAACTGAAAATCGCCATCGGTTTGTGGAAGCGTTTGATACAATTGAGTGTTATATTGTCCGGAACTTGGGTCGTATACTAATTCAGAAGAGTAAATTTGATTGTTTCCTTCATTTGGTTTTGAGGATGATTTTAATAATGAAGAAGGAGTTGGTGAGACGATGTTGTTTTCTTGTTGGAATTTTTGGAATTCGGCGTCAAAATCAATGTTGCCAGCGCTATTACGGGTTACGGATAATGGAGAAGCTGTGGTCGATGGTAAAATTGTGGAACGACCGGGTGATGGTACCGTTTTCGTGTACAAAAGCGCTGGACGTGGAGTAACCGCCACTTGAAGAAGTTGGGGCCGGTAAGTGGTCGCTGGTAACTCTGAACGAGCCGTCGATGAACTTAAAGAAGGCCTGGGAGTGATGTTCAGCGGAGTAACGCTTTGTTTGTAGAGAACAGAAGCCGGAGTGGATGATGGAATAAGACGTTGGCGTTGGTAAACTGGAGCTTCATATTCTTGCTGGCTCTCTTGGGCGTATTGCGCGCGAGTTAAATATAACGGACGTTGGCGAGAAGACTAAAATGATTATTATTGATAATGTTAATAATTGATAATCAATAAAAAATTATCGAGCTTACCTGAGTTGGATGTTGCTTCAAGAGCTGCTCGGGTTCGGGTTCAATTTCTTCTTGTTGATCGTAATTATTCTGGAATAATGTTATAGCTGGTTTTGGTATCGGCGTTACTGGTCTGATTGGTCTAATTGGTCTCGTTGGATAATTAGCCGGAATATTTTCTGGCTCGTTGCTGTGTTCTTCTAGTTTTTCCTCATCTTCTTCTTTAGGAGCGTTCGGATCACATGGATTTCCGGACACGTAAGTAAATTCCCTTTTGTTACCATCAGGATCTACATAACCATATTTTCCGCGAACCACACAATCTGTTCCTCGCGTTTCTTCCTTGAAACTTCCATCGGCCGCTTCGTAACCAAAGGTGAATGAACCGTCATCGTTTACTTTGTTATAATTCCTTATAGTCTGAACCGGTGGTGCCTTAGACTGTTCTTTAACTCTTGAAGATTTAATCGTGGAACGTGATTGAGGAATATAATTATCTTGAGAGTGTCTTGCGGATGCTGTTGGCTGTCCGTAAAGTCCATTGTATTGATCGGCGGCTGATACAAGAACTACGGATTGTTGTTGTTGGGCTTCTTGAGGATCGGCAGTGTAATATTGGATCGTTTCTGCCTCCTCCGCTTCTTGTTGAACTGGACGGTATCTGACCCTTCTCGCGTCGAGGGATGCTACGAGGATTACCCCGAGGAATAGCTTAAAAAAAGTGAAATCAATTTATTTGCATACAATAGGGCATTTCTAATGGAAAATAGATCCTATTGTATGATGTATGTGCATTGTATTTTAATTGACAGAAATTTCGCACGAGAAATATCTACGAATTGCTTCATGCTCGAATAGCGATTTAGATATTTAGTAGTTAATTAATTTTTTATCTGTTTAATTACTTTTTAATATAACGATACATTTTTAATTTAATTACTGCATCGTTTTCTAATTCCGATATAAATGTTTCTTACGTAAGTTTCGCTTTCGAACTGAGATTTACTTCCCGTCTTTGACTTTTATTGAAAGGAAGTATTAAAACTAGTCTAGCACTGCAATTTTCGATGAAGCAATATTAATTCGAAAAGAATAATGGTTGAATGCAAGATTTAATTGGGTTATTAGTGTGAATTAAAAAATAAAAGTCTTACATTTTAGCGTAATTTCCTGCATTATATTGCCTTGAATTTTGAGAATTAGTAATGTTGGAAATAATTATTACCGGACATTCTCATTAAAGGGTTATTGCTAAAGAGCGACAGTTCAGCCGTGGGCCGATCACGACTTTATCTGTGGCAAATCGACATCGCAAATCACCACGCCCTTCTAACCCACTCACTTTCAATAGAATGAAATCTCGAAGCTTTTTCTTATTCATAAACATATATGTACGGATTACACAAACTCCGTAACCTTTCTAGTAAAAGCATGCATCATTACTGATAGTTTATCGTTACGATTACATGCCTAATACTAGATTAGGTATTTGCATTAGCCGATTGTTTTCTATGGTTGGGCGTATCTACAAATCGTATTTTTTGATGGATAGTTTCGTTAAATTTACAAATAGTTTTGTAATTTAAAATTAAAGAAATGCAAATTGTAAATTTTATCTAAGGTCATCTTTGTTCAGTCCACGTACTTTAGAGCTTAGAGAATTTTATTTTTAAATGGAAATTCTTGATTAATTAAAATGCCGCCATTAATTGGTTACTGGAACTATGTTGGCCCTAGGATAGTATTTGTAAGGTCTTTAGCATTTGCGATGATTTTTAATGAATAACGATTAAAATACACAAGGAAAAAGGAAAATCTTTAAGTAATTTTAAACTAAAGTTTGAAATGAAAACGTCGATTGGGTAGTCAAAGACCTAGATCTCACAAAACTGAGATGTATGCGAACGAATTCACAGCAAGAAACTAGCTGTGTTATAAAGACGATTTGTTGTAAACCTGCGTGGGTCTGAATTTTATGAAATATAGGGCATTTAATTACGAAGGGTTATTATTATTACAATTTTGTTGTTTAGTATAATTTTTTATAAATAATTAAAAAAGATGTAGTAGAGGTACTTCAATACAATGTGGACCGGCAAGGCGGGTCAAAAAAGAATCGTGAAAATCGTAAGTAAGACCTAAGAACGTTGAATGTGGTTAAGAAATCGCGCGCAGATTAAAAAGACATTAAAGTAAAAACGAGTTTATAAACTTCATAATAAGTAAAACTAAAATAAATAAGCGTAGTACATGCTGCAGCACCCTTAAAACAGACTATTTTTTGACGACAAATTCCAGAAAACAGATTGTATATAAAACATGTGGCAGACGTGTTCAAAAGTAAGTTGTAAAGTATTCGAGAAAGGTCTCTAAGTATGCACCAACTACTTAATAATTACCAATTAAGTAATTTTGGTAATGTTATGAATATTCGAAAACTTAAATAGAAGGAATTAAATAAATGAAAATGGATGATTAAGCAAAAAGCAATTTTTCTGGTTTATTAAATTAATTAAATGAATAGAAAGTTTTTTAATAAAAGTAAACAAGTTGAAAATATTTTTATTTTAAACGCAATTGAATGAATAAAGTTTTCAATCTAATAATGACTTGAAAATAGAATTAATTTCACTTTCAGTTGCTCACATGAATTGTATTGTTGTAAAAAAGTATTATTTTTACGTTACATTTAGTACGTTAATTGCTTCATTTGCATCAAGTTTTGTCCCGTTTACTAATTCTATTTTCTCAAATGTAGTAATAATTGATTCAATTAAATTATCGCTCCACGGAACGGTTCCCTTTGCAATCAACAGGTAAAATTTCACGCCGTAGAAATGCGTTAAAGTCATGAGAACCTAATTAATAAAAAAAATTGGTGAGAAATTTGTGACTTATTAATGAAATAGTTTCTCCACTTCTATGGGAATTGTGAACTTATATGAAAGTCAAACGAAAATTAAGTGCAAGGTCGAGAATGTTTCACGAACAGGATGCCCCGTTTCTAATGTGACCCTCATAATATTTCCCATTTTTTCACTTTTGATGAACGGATTTCCTACTGAAAAATGTCTTCGTCTGTTAGAAATAGTCTTGTAGAGCAAACGGCTTTCGAGATAAAAATTGCTGGGTGAAGGACAACAGCCATCGGAATAAAGGCGTGGACCACGAATTCTGATTCATTCTCTGAAACGGTTTGCTGTACATCAAGGCAAAGCATGTAATCATTTAAATAATGTTTGTAAACATTTTAATGCAGTACATTTCCTGGACGAATTTTTTACCTTAATTTTGCAATCAGGTAATTATATTAAGTAAAGAAAATTTTAAAAAATTTGTTTATTCGTGAGAACATGTGCTATTAAATAGCATTGTTGAACATTACGATCGAACTACTGACCTTTCCATGTTGTAACTATTATTATGCAACTCTACCCTGCACTTATGCTCATTGAGACAGACTACTTTGGTATAGTTAAACGTGGGATTCGTAACGTGTTTACCGTCACTTAAATGATATATTATGATGAAGAAATGAGCTAGAAAATTGACGTTTTTCGGCTTGCTTGTAATTACGACCTTGTTTTAAATATTTAAAAAATTAATTGTCTAGCGCTTGTTGCATAAACACTATTTCATAATGTACGGATTGTTCCGCGGATTTCTAATACTTTTTGTAGAGCATCACCTTTCGGTCACGCCTTTTAATTATAGCGTTAAACCCAGTTATGTGAATTTACTTTTAAATCGAGAAAGTAATTTAAATTCAATTTTTTAACAATGAAATGCAGATTAAATTTAAGAAGCTCAGTTGCAGCTTAAAAAATGAATGAAATTGAGAATGAAAAATAAATAAGCAGTTAATTTCATAATATTGAGCGTTCTTTAAGTGCCACTTTCGAAAAATAAAAAAGTCGAAATGTGTTGTACCTTTGTAATCAGACCGTTAAAAGTTGGTCACTAGTTGCCGTACGTGCGGGAAACTAAAAAACCCGATTGTTTTAAAACTGCAAGTACGAGATGATTTGTTTCTGATCAATAAGTATTGATAAATAATTTTGTTTACTGAGGTACTTTACGTCGTGGATGAGCGACCAGGTACAAAAAAATGATGTATTGATTTCCTTCACTGAGTTTTCGAATTTTTTTTAAACTGTACATTACTGGAAAAAACTGTAATGCAGCGCAGGTATTTTTTAATTAGATACGAGCAATTCTATGTCTGATATTCAAAAATTTTAGAAATTGGGAATTAAATTGAAATTAATGTAAATAAAATAGGTAAAGTTATAGGCACGTGATACAATATTAAAATATGTTAATGCTGTTTTTGTTAATATGATGATGGTGTCATTTTTTACAAACATTACGTTTGTCCTACTCATTACTGCGAAATTCCTAAAACTATTAATCTAGACATGGGTTTGCAAAGTTGTATTAAATTACATAAATTATTTAATAATGTAGGTACCAACACTTGACACACATCTATAAAGAAACGTAAATACTACCGAATTACATTGCTATGGTTAAAAAGCTTTGGGTTGGTTAAAATTAATGTATTCAAGCTTTGCCTAATGGCTTATTTAATACAATGATTTTACAAGTTATGTGCCATCATCAACTGCACAAGGTTGAAAAATATAATTTTTGTAGCATTTTTTTATAATAAACAATATTAACTGAAGAAAACCGTAGTTAAGCCACGTTATGTTAAATTAAAACAGGCCGTAGAAAGTTGTTCAAAAATAGTGATATTAATGGTAACAAATTTTACAGTTATAATTTTTGTAATTGAATATAAATTAGAAGTAAACCAATCAATAATATATGGATCTAGTAATTACAATCGAATTGTGGTGGGGTAAACTTACACGAGAATTTAATAATGACCAGATCCCAAAAAGTGATCTAGGCTTATTTGGTGAATTATATTCTTATTTCAGTATGTGTGGGTTATTTGAGTGTATGATGTATCTATTTCCAAGTTTATTGCAACCCCACAAAATAACTTTGTCAATTTTATCTAATTTTCACATCTAGTCTAGGCTTAAATTGTGGTCAAATATAAAATTAGAAGTTGTAAAATCCGAGTGCTTAATTCCACATATGGTATACAGAAAAAAGTAAAAGTACTTTCTTTTTCAAGTTATTTAATGCAACAGCAAAAGATTTATAGTTAACTGGTATTTTTTTAAAATTAGTAAAATTGAAATCTTGAAATTTAATTCTTTTCACTTTATTAAACCACCTGTAGAACTTGAAATAATTACTTTCTTGAGATAAATGGAGTGCATGGTGCAATATTAAAATATTACATAATTTGCAATCTGGTGACATCGAATTTATTTTGTTATTAATATCAAAAATAAAATGTTAGTACTTTTACAGTATCACTTAATTATGTAAATGTCGTATTTCAAAAAAATAATGCAAATTTGTTATTATAACCTTGTAAAAAATTATTTCAATCTTAAGTTCTAGAACATGGTTACATCATAACATAGCAATGTATCAAACTGAAATAATTAAAATTATTTTTACATTAAAAAATACAGCTATTAAATTTGCAAGGCGATGTTACAAAAAATACAATAAATCTAAATATAAACCAGGAATGGGAAGCGACTGCAGAACAACCGCGTCAAATCGCGACGATTTTTCAAACCAGAGATGTTATGTAAAAGAAGCATATCTAAAGCTGATTTTCTGATCAATACGAAGAATAAAGTTTACTACCGCAATGACCAACAAACCGAGACGTTTTTTATTATACATTTCTTAAACGATCCATTTACGCATTTTCATTCTTATGAAATCAACAACAGGTTTATTACAATCAAAAAGAATTCAACCTTGAGAGATTGATCAGCAAAATCATCTAGAGAACTTGAGCGACATTTTTCAGCGTTTATTTATTTCCAAGAAAAAATCGTAATCCTGTTTGGCAGGAAATGAGTATTTGAGCAAAAAAATTGTTGCAAAATTACATTGCAGATTTACATATGCAATTAAATAAAAGATTGAAATCATAAGTAAAAAGTACAATTGTGTTTCAAAATACAACAATGAAATTTTTACATACGCACACCTGTTTATTTATACGAGGAAATAAATTGCGCAAAGGATCCCATTATTAGCAAGGCCCCGTGCCACATTGTATCCCTTTCATTAAAAATTTAACTTAAAGAGCATGTTTGCTTACATTAAATTGTAACTTTTTTCTGATGCGCGGGTGCGATTTCTAAAACTTGGGCACTAAACAAATTTTTTTCAGTCAAACGGGAGCAGATACTTTCGAATTACGAACATAAATTTACATAAGGCTAACATTATTTTTGTCACTAATATATAATTTACACTTTCTAATCGAATTGTACACATATTTTCCCTAATTTGTTTCATTGTAATTTTTACAAGTAAAATTGATACTTACAGATAGAATGAGTCTCATTTTTTAAACTATCCAACGAGACACCAACTGAAAAAACACGGTATTGACCACTAAATGTTATTAACAATATATTTCATGTGAATGTCCCAGGCAGCAAAATCCACTCACATTTATAACTTGCGATTTGATTTGAAGAGGGGAAGAAGTCGTGAAGTTACCACTCTGCTAAAGCAACAAGGTAACTTAGAGACGCACTTGAATGCATCGAAACTGTTTGAAGATTTTTACAACTAATTTGTATTTCAGAATTTATTTATATAATTTGTTGAAGGTGGCAGGTCGAAATTTGATTTCATACCAAAAGAATAACCTTCATGTTAGACTGGTTTAATGCTAAACAATAGAATTCGTATAGAATTACGTTACCGGCAATGAAAGCGAAAAACATGAGAAATTCTTCAAACCGTGGAAAATTAAATTGTGCACTCATTTCTTGTTACTTTCTTTATTTATTTATATGGTATACGATCGCTGTTTGAAAGTAAATTTAAAATTTCGTTAAATTCAATTCTATTAGTGCTACTACTGAAACAACATTTTTTGTTCGAAGGAGAAAACTATTTTTTAAGAATTGGTTAAACGTGCAATTTCTACTTTTTGGAAATCATTTTATTTTCTTCAGTGAGCGACAAAAGTAACGCACTAATTCGAAAAATCTGAAACTGTAGAGTTTTGAAAGAAATCTGAGAACAACTCAATTTTTTCATTTATAGTCTGCTTCCTTACGGTGTTTATTACCCATTGGCAGTGGCGTTTTAGATTTATGTTTAGATTTATAAATAAGGCGTCGAATTGGATTGAATGATTTCGGTGTAACTGTACTTTTTATAGCGTAATTTGTTGCATGGTACGGATTCCCATACTAAGTTATTTTAATGCTTTTACAAACGTTTGATTATGTCAAAAAAATAGAAAATCCCAAGCGCACGCCTATGAGAAAGGTCTCAACAGGGGGTATTGCGATTCTGAGTGGAGAATCTATTGCCTCGAACCGTAGTAACATTTAAAAAGAATCTCTTAATTTTTTTCGATTTATAATGGGCATTTGATGTTTGCTCATTTGTGAATATTCGGCACAATTTTACGGTTGTCAATTTATATTACTCTACAGGCATCTCAAATACGGTGTAGTGACACTTCTTTTAATACAACATCCTAAACTCATCTGCAGTTGTGGATGCGTGCCTTTCTACCCTTCTTGATGGTCTAAACGCCATCATTAAGCTGTATGCCCGCTGCAGAAGGAGGTTCCCTCACCGACCCGAATGGTGGACGGAGAAAGTTGACCGCTTCCGTCTCATATACCTGTATCGTAAGCGATGTCTTTATAGAAACCGGATCTATACTGAACGAGAGAGACTTGCTGCTGCGATGGCGTCTGCCAAGCTTGATTATAACAGGGTGCTTGTGCAGGCTAAGGAGACTTCATGGAGGAAGTTTGTTGAGGAGGATCTTGCCAAAAACCCCTGGGGTGTGGCCTATCGTTTGGCCACAAATAAGATCCATGCTCGTGGAGTTCTTGCTTCGATTCGGATCCTGGACCATGGCTATACTCTTACTATAAGGGATACCCTAACTTGCATCTTACACTCCCTACTCCCTGATGACATTCCTGAGATTAACACAGCTCACCAGAGAATGCTCCATGGCAACCTGAGAGCTATTGTTGCTATCCCTGACTACTCTGAAGATGATGTTCGTGAGGAGGAACTTGCGGCTATTGTCTCCTGCCTCCAAAGCAAAAAGGCGCCTGGCCTAGACAACATCAGAGGTTGTTTCATCAAAATGATACACCCGGTGATAGGCCCTCTCCTAACCCGCCTAATGTCTTCTTGTCTGCGAATCCGCTATTTTCCAACCATCTGGAAGCATGGTAATCTAAAAGTATTGCTGAAAGATCCAAGTGCTGACCCGGCACTAACAAAAAGCTATAGGCCAATCACACTTCTTCCGGAATATGGCAAGATTTTGGAGAAGATTATTCGCTGTCGCCTGCTGGATGCTGTCACCCCCTTCCATGCGTTGAATCAATATGGCTTTGTTGCGGGGAAATCAACTACTGATGCTCTGCTTGCTTACCAGCGTCTGATCTCTGTTGTTGGTCCCAAGTACATTTTGTATATCTTCATTGATATTTCTGGAGCCTTCAATGACCTTTGGTGGCCTGGGCTTATCCAAGCCCTGAGGAATAAGGGAGTATCGGGAGCCCTCATTGCTACCATCGTCAGCTACCTGGATGGGCGGAAGGTGGAACTCTCTGCGAACAACATCACCGTTGGAAAGGTTTGCACGAAAGGTTGCCCCCAAGGTTCGGTGCTTGGTCCGACCCTTTGGAACTGCATTGTAGATGTCCTGTTGGAGGAACAGCTTCCTGAGGGCTGTGATATCATTGCGTATGCGGACGACCTTACCTTTGTGGTGACGTCCACCACCAGGGCTGACTTGCGCCTGCGCTCCCAGCAGTGTCTTGATATGCTACAGTAATGGGCCGCTTCACAGAAGCTTGTTATATCGTCCACTAAGTCCACCTTCATGGTAAACCGTTCGCCCCCACGCATTCACCACCGGGACCTCATGTTCTATACAGGCTGTCCCAGAACTCGCGCCCCAGAGAAAAAAGGCGAAATCCTCATCAAAAGACAAAGAAAAATTTCCAAAGAAAAAATGTGTAGCTTGAACGGTATTCAAAATAAGAACATTTTTATTCGACAAATCAGGGCGTTGTAAGCCATCCAGGTGTAGTTCCTAACATTGTTGCTATGGTTTTATTACGTTTTCAATAAACTGGTCGGCTATGAAACTTTTGAAAAACTTCAAGATTTCGTTCGAGTTCCTTCAATTATGTATTCTGCCGCGGATTATGTGGAAATGTTGTTAATTTACGGCGAATGTGGACGAAATGCTAGAGAAGCGGCAAGGATTTATGCCCAACGCTTTCCTAACAGGAATCGTCCCAGTCACAAAGTGATTCTCAGTGCTATTGTACGAACCATCGAGACAGGCGACATTTATGTTATTGTTGTTATGTTATGTTTATGTTAGGGCTCCCAGGACTGTACGCACTGTTGAAAACGAAGAGGCTATTTTAGATGCCTTTGAAGAAGGTACCGAAAGCATTAGAGAAGTTGCACAGGAATTGAATATTTCGAAAACTTCTGTACATCGAGTTATGAAGACTGAACGACGACATCCGTATCATTATATACGCGTGTGCAGCCACAAGATTACCTTGCCAAACGGGAATTCTGTACATGGCTTTTAAATCTAGAAGAAAACACCCCAAATTTTGTTGTGAAGGGCACGGTTATGCTTGCAAATGAATGGGGGCCACTTTGAGCACTTGCTCTGATTGTATTTAATTTTCGTTTTGTGATTCCTCTTTGCTATGTTGGTTCTATTGTTATTATTATGTTATACCATTTCTCCTGTTTTTTAACATAAGTTCACGCGTTATAATAAAGGTTCTTTTCAGAACCGCCATTTGTTGTTTTATTTAACAAACCTAAACTTGATTAAGATGATGGCGAGTGTGACATCTTGAATGACATCTGCCTTAACCTAACATGTTGATGTTGACACTTTAGCGGGCATGTCATTTTGACATTATTTAATTGTGCCAATTTATAACCTTAGCAACAGATTTTATTCACATTAACACCTCAGAGTTCCCTTTCTGGAATTGGTGGAACTTAGATGTCTCACAACTCTCTTATGCAAGCCATTAATTGTTTTTCGTTTACATTTTTAGAATCGTAATTGTCGTCGGCATTTGCCTGTTTTCTCTGGGGCGCGAGTTCTGGGACACCCTGTATAGGCAATACAAGATTGAGCCAGTCCACAAGCGTAAGGTACTTAGGTGTTGTGCTAGACCGGCGACTTACTTTTGAAAAGCATGCAGACCATGTGCAGAAGAAGGTGCGCGCTCTGATAAATGCTCTCCGATGTAAATGTAGGGCGTCCTGGGATATGGACGTTACTGCCTCCCTCCATAGTATCTATAAGTCTGTTATTGTCCCTATTGTGTCACATGGTGCAGAATTGTGGCAGCACAGGCTCTGCATCGTTAATATGAAAAGGAAATTTGATTCCATTTATGGAATGTGTTGCCGTGCTGTTTGCAAAGGGTACAGCTCCCTCTCTAATGACGCCGCGGGCATCCTGGCTGGCATCCCTCCCCTGGACCTTGAGATACAGAAGAGGACTTGCCTCAAGGGATTACGCAAATTTGGCTCTGCCCCATTTGAGGGTGATATCCTCCTTTTGGCTGATTTTCCCAGTCTCACCCATGCCAAGGAGTACCTGCACTCCGCATCTTTGACCGCTGGCAGGATCGATGGGATTACTCCATTAAAGGTCGGATTACCTACTGCTTCTCGCCCCGGATTCCGGAGATGCCTCGCTTTCTCTCTTTCTATGATACCCAGTTTTTGTCAGGCCATGGTAACTTTGCCGTTCATCTCCATCGGATTGGAAAACGTGACCACCCGAACTGCTCGGTGTGCCCTGATGATGTTGACGACCCTGTTCACCGCCTTCTTGCCTGTCCACTTTTTAATGAAGCTCGGACTGCCTTGCAGGCCCAGTTGCTAGTCTGGCCCCCGCCTCTAGAGTCTGCGTTTTTTTGGGATCCTGCGTGGATCATTCCTTTTACGGTGGCAATAGAATGACCCACATGCCACCTGCTCCTATGCCTTCCCTATATGCTTTGACGCCATGGTGCTGTTACCTTTCCTGCACTTGACTGGTTCCCTAATGCGTCCTCGTCCTAGGCAATTCTGCCCCTATTGTTTTAAACAGTTTTTCCTTAATTTTTAAATATTTTCGCTATTGTAACTGTAATTAATTTTTTATTCTGTAATATTGCGTTCAATTTGACGCTGGTCTGTGGAATATATGCGCTGTTGGGCGCCTTTTGTTGTTGTTGTTATAAACAGAGTGTTTTTTTGTCAAAGTAACGATGTCATTGCTGATTTAAATAGCAACCCATTTTTCTTTTTTATGATATTGATAGTAAAGACGAGTGGACAAGAAAAAAGTTGAGAAAAAAATTATTGAAAATTGACAGATAAAAATAAAGTAACAATTCCATAAATCATAAATTATTGAGTTTCGAAAAGAATCCAAATGAAGGTTAATTTTTAAATTCAATTTCCCATTTTAAAAATGATGGCGTTTTGATTGGTTGCTTTAAATAGCAAGATTTTTTGTTGTTGCTATAATTGTTGTAGTTTTTTAATTGTGAATGTGACGGCGTAATAATTATAACTCCGTACTTGCAACAACTCTTTTCTTAATATTGAAAGAGAAATTATTGCAAGTAAGGGGGCTAAAAATTTTATGCTATCATTTTGGTAATTAAAGGACCTATCAAAACCATAACGAAAGATATTGGTTGCTATTTAAAAAAATCGATAATAATGTAATTACTTTGACAACGAACACTCTGTATATAAAAATGTTGTTGAAAGTTGTGAAATTAAATCTACAAATTGACGTGTTTTTGAATATTCTCAAAACCCAACAATTTCATATTTATCGAATTATTGTGCTACTTTTGTGTTGACAGTTAAGAGACATTAAAATCACGAAGAAAAAATATAGGTTGCTATTTAAACAAATCTGATGTGCCCTCATTATCTTCACAACAAACAATCTGTATATAAAAATGTTGAAAGGTGTAAAATTCAATTTAAATTGACTTGTTTTTCTTTAATTCACTAGTTTCAGATTTATCAAAGATTGCGTTACTGTTGCCACTCACTTTATAGAGAAAAAATATACAGCAATATTGTTTAAATCAGAGAGCAGGAAAAAGTTTAAATTGGCGAGATTCTTCTACTAATTACGAGAAATACATTAGGAAGATGTTTCTTTTTCATTATAACCAGTTAATACATTAAATTTTTTTGAAGTAGTTATAATCTCCAGCGACGAGTTTTTGGGTGTGTCTAAAACTTTATGTAACTCATTACAGTTGCAAATGAAAAGGTATTGAGATCGAAGAGACTGACTTCAATTTTATCACCGAGAAAGGCAAAACAAATATTAATTAATTAATTAATAACACCAAACTATCTTGAAGAGATAAATGAATTTTGTAAACTTTTCAATAATTGCATAAGTTATTAAAGTTGAGGAAATGTTCAGTTGGAAATAAAGATTCCATTTCATCCAAATTAAGAGTTATTGACAAAACCTGTTGTTAGTCTTATAAATTGACATTTAGCTTTTTATATCATGTTAACTGATGGTTCGATGGTCCAAAATTTTTAATTTGTTCTAGTTAAATGTCGAAAGAGTAGCTGATCCATTTTCTATTTAAAAAATGCATACCATACGTTATTTAAGAAAAATATCAGAGTATTCACATAATTGCTTTCTTTAGTAAATATATACAGTGTGGGCCAGCCAAATAGATTAATTTTTTTTACTCTTTATTTTTGTAATAAAATTTTAAACCATAGCATTTTTGAATAGAGCATGAAGAGACCTTTCAAATCAGGTACTACAAGCCCCCTTCCCATTTAAAAAATTGGGGGTTGCAACTGTCACTCGAAGGGGGTTGCGGTTAGGGATGAAATTTTTACTTTACAGAATATCATGTCATAGACTAAAAATGGCGTGTTTTGAAATTTTTTCTAAATATGCACAATAATTGGGCTGGTCCGCACTGTATATTTACTTTCTGTTAATTGGAAATGATGATCTTTATTTTCTCAAAAATTCAATTCCTTGCTAAACCACGCTCATTTTATTTTGCTACTTTACTTGCTTCATCTATTTATTGTCTGTTTATCACAATAGTTTATTCAAAACAAGTCAGCTTACCTTCAAATTACAATTTGAGGAACTTTGCATAGTTACGACTCATCGTATTTAAATTTAATTACGTGTAATTGACAAATAATTTCAACACACAATCTGATAAATGCATTACAAGACCGAAAACAAACCACGTAAAACATAAACATGTTACATACTACCAAAATAGATTGTATCTTTAAATATCATACAACTTGTGTAAGTAATTTTGTATTACTAATCAATCAATACTAAAAAAGTATTTTTTTAAAAATAATAATTGAGAGGAGCTTGACGTAATACCTTCAAAAAAATTATATAAATCAAAATTTCCACTTTTATTTAATTATCCACAAATCAGTACACAAAGAGACACAATGGTCTCTGCTAGGAAGTGTTTCCTTCCGTTAAGAAGTCGTGTTAATAAATAAAATCCTTATTGCGTGTACTTTAAAGTGAAATTGTAACAGTTAAATAACACGCGACAATTTAATTATACGCATTCTTTGGTTCTACACTTTTGAGCGAGCGTTATGAACTTTTCATTACAGAGGCCCAAAAACGTTTTGTAACATTGAGTGCAATTCGAGGTATGCACCTAAATAACGAAAATTTGAAACAGGTGATGAATAATTGAAACATATGTTACAATAAAATGTGTGGGCATTTAAATTATTATTCAGGATCGCATATCGTTTGAAATATTGAGGAATAACAATCAGTTACTTCAGATACATTGCTAAATATGTTGCAATATGGATCCGTCTGTCATGGTCCGTATTAATAGAAAATTTCTAAGCTGGCCGTGGTTTGACACCATTTCATCCAACTTGTGGAACAAAAAATGGGTTCGCTCTTAATTTTCGAGACTTTTAATAGGAAAGTCCTAAGTAAAAGTTAATTCATTTTGTTCAATGCGTGGAGAAAATTTAATTTTTCTTCATCTTTTTATTCGTAACATCCAAACCGTGTCGAACTATTTGAAGATTTGATGATGTTTTTATTGAGGATTTTGAGTGGTGTCAATTAAACGGTTGAGAATTTAGAGAGGTGATCGTAGGTTGAATATAATTTTTGAGCCGGAAGCGTTACCAACCAAATTTCTAAGCAAAGCAAAAAATTGCTTGCGATCGACTGAATTTAAAAAAAATTTGGAAATTGTGTTATTATAAAAAATTAGTAGTGATTTATGGAAAATTATGAGAAATCGTTTCGCCGGATGAAACATATCGGGCGTGTTCGAAAAGGAAGCGTGCAACCTCCTGCACAAGATGTAGTATCCATTTATTTAAATTTTTAACTTCTTAATGTAGTTTGTAAGTGAAATGAGGAAATCCTAACCATTTAAAAATATTTGCAGTAATTGTTGTTAATGCGATAATTAATTGTGAGAGATCTCCAGTTTTAGTCGGCGACTTAAGCAATGATTTGATTGAATTGGATTATAAAATTTTGCAAACGATTAATGCTGATAGAAAAAAGTGATTTAACATAAAAAAATCGGTCAATGAATATTTTTTAAGGAAATGCTGTAACAATAACTTTATACAAATTTATAAAAGCGACAACTTCAGTGTAACAACCACCGGATAAAAATAATCACCATTCAATGCCCCCGAATTAGACAATGAATTGTGTAGGTACAAGAAACTATTTATTATCCGATCACCTATTTTGGCGGGTCCGGTTTTACCACGATGAATGACTGGCAAAATTAATTTATTGCTATTTTAATGATTATAAGAGCTATGCAGTGCAATACTAAACAGGACAAATCGTTACTCATAAGTGACCCATAAGTTTTAATTTCAAGGTTTTGTTTTAGCTTATTTTAAGGACGAAATTATTAAAGTTTCAATTGAAACCTTAATCTGATTGACAACTGGAGAATCATAAGTAATTTTGTAAAAGAAAAAGTCGTGGATGCAATTAACAAGTTCCTGATGTAATTTAACGAACAAAACATTCTTTTCTTTTACAAAAATTGTATTTTACCCAACAACTTGTTAATTACATTCATGGTCGTGCCCAATTCTACCAGAAATTTACTTGAAATTTTTAAGTTTTAAGTAATTTTTTAAGTAAAATTTGAAAGCAATTCATAATTTAAATTGTTTGATAAATAATACTTCTAACTTTTATAATGCAGTTTAAATAAAGTGCTGTGTATAGGTACACATTTTGACAAGGGTTAGAAAATGAGCTGTAATGTTTATCATGATGTCGACATTATTGGACAATAGATAATATGCATTGCATGTTTTATGAAGTTCTGAAAAGTGCAATTAATGTTTTAGTACAAGGTTATTCTAAAAGTTTTCTTGCAACATAAAATAAATTTCTCTGAATTGCTCTATTTAAATAAAATTAGGTTGATACTTATTAAGAAATTAATTGTTATTATTGTTATTAATTTTTTCTTAATTTTGTAATATTTACAACTTAATATAAAAATACAATAAATTATTATTAACTATTGATGTACCTATAACCAGGCGTGTTCTTATAAAGTGTGTCCATTTCGATGGAGAAATTTTAAAACAGGCTGATTCAAAACATGTAACTTGCACAATTATCGTATTATTAAAACAACACATCGTTCTTATAAGTGAGATTCTAATGAATATTCCGATAAAATTTGAGTTTGTAACGGGTGTTTTAAAAAATAGTTGTCAGATAAATGTAATTGACTGATATGTAGCACATAATAATTTTAAACAAATATGTAATTTAGGCTCTACTAAATTTAGTATTAATATGCCTTAAATTGAATCCCTGATTAGAGTCATATAATAAATTTAATCCCGCCTTAGAGGGATATAATAAATTTAATCAAGTAGTTAAGCTATACGGGTTCTTAGTACTTTTTTGATATCAAATTTATATGAATTTAATCGATCAATTTAATGGATCGATTTAATCGATCAATTTAATTATTGTAATGGGTAATTAGCTTAATGGACTCATTAGAAAGTCAAGTGGGACTGGTCTCATTAGTGTTTGCTCTCGAGCGAACAAGATGGCGAATAGCGGTAAATTTGAAAATCGGATGTGGCGGTAAATTTGAAAATAGTGGTATATTTGAATAACAAGATAGCGGATGGCGGCAAATTTGATCCATGAGATGGCATTATTGGTAGGCGGCAAATTCGAAAACATGATTACGTTTTCAAGATCTCAAAATCCTCAACCGGATTCCTTGCGCCAGGTAACTAGCTGATCATCTGACATCTGACATCTGATTATCTGATGTACCATCAATCAATAATATTGACTGTTTTACTTTTACTTGAGTTAAAGGTTGGAAATTTCTAGAAGTAATTTTAACCTAACGACTTCATTCTCTTTTTAACTTTTACCAATAATATTATAATTGCTATTTAATATCCGATTAGTTGAGAAGGGTTCTTTAAAAACGGGCGTACATTCGTTTAAACCACAGTTCAAAATCATTCTTCGTGTTGAATCGAACAATTTTGTTATTGTATAAAAAACAGTTAATATGGATTTCAAAAAACTCAACAACTTTGGAATGATGGTAAGTAGTAGATATTTACTAACCACATAATTTTTTATGTATTTCTTTAGAGGAAAGGTATGGTTTTTATTATTTTTTTTAGATGGACTTCTTGGTGTCGAAACGACTTATTGACTTGGATTATAACAAACTCTACCGTGTGACTAATTGAGGCGGGTGATGAGAATTATAACAGACTTGGAAGACATTATTTATGTTTTTTTGCCACTACGCTTTGTAAATGTGTTTGAAGAGCAAGATAAAGCGACCCTCCAGACCCTATGGGAACACGGGCTCCAAATGAAATTTTTTTGGAGGGCCCTGTACTATGATTAAGTTGTTACTATTCCAATTGATAAAAAGATCATTTCAAAATGATCTGAAAATTTGTAAATAGATATAGGACGATTATGACAACTAAAAAACAGTAATTGAACCCACAATAATTGGTACTTGAATGCCAACAACCTAGTCTAATTTACGAATTACAGTTTGGAAAACAATTTTATTCACAATCGGTTAGTAACACGTTCATTCCTGACTTTTAAAAAGTTGGGAAGTCAGTGATTACTAACTCGCTAGAAGTTCGGAAATACTTTACGAGATGACGCCGACACATTAAATTTGACTATCGAAATTTGAAAATGATGTACATAAACGTCAACCGTTCAACTTTATAATAACAACAATCAAAATAATAAGAATTTGAGGAATTAATTTTTCTGGAAAAAAGTGCCAAGTCGGATATTTTCACAAAAAATTAGAAATAACTAATCTTGTCAATTTAATAAATAAAAGTTTTTGCCACAAGGCCCAATAAATTATGAACGTTTTATTTCTTGCAACTATTTAAAAATTGACGATTGCGAATAAAATTGTCTACTTACTTACATACTATGGTGAAAGACTTCCTTGTAGTCTTGGGCTATATATTTTTCCGACGTCTCGATCATTATCTCCGCGCTCCATCTCAATATGTAATACAGTAAAAGTCTGATATAACGTCCTCGAAGGGATCAGTCAAAGTGGACGTTATAACCGGCCGGGCGCTATATCAGGTCGAAACTTTTTTAAGTCCAAATCCGTTAAATGACCTAAGTAAAACGAATTAAGTTAAATTTAGTAAATTTAAAGTAACCGTTTATTCACAGAAACACAAAGACAAAACTATATTAAAAAAATAAAAACTTAATATAGATAAATGCGTATACCCTATCTAACATAATTATATACACGTATTAAAAATATTCATGTTTTAGATTGTTTTTTTTTGGCTTTAAGAAATTCCGTTTCGAACCTTTTTTTAAGGATAGCGACATTTTCTAACAAATCCTCGTTCACAAAATGATTAAAGCTAATAAACTTTCTCACGATATTTACAGTGAGGACGCGTGGGTTGGAATAAATTCATTTAAAATTCATGGGTTTAGTTATTGGAAAAACGCTCGGACACGTTGATTTTTGTTTTTAGAACTGCATCTTTTTTGATATCTATAATTTTAAGATCGTCTTTTGTTTTCGCACTATGACGTCATCAATAATTTTTTTAAATTGTACTCTATATTTTTGTTCACGAATTTGGATGCAGCGCATTTTTCTGAGTACAGAAATGTCAAATTCGTATGACCTTGAAGAGGAAAGTTTTCGAAATAATCAGTCCTAAAGTTTCAAAAATTTATGATAAAATTATTAGAGTAGACCACTAATAATATCATCAAGGAAGCGCTGGAAATCGAGCAAAACATTCAATTGCGTGTTTATTTTTCCGGTTTATTGAAGTAGACTTTAGATTTCCGATAACCCCATAGATAAAAATCTAATGGAGTTAAATCGGAAGACCTAGCTGGCCATTCGATAAAACCTCTCCTTCCAATCCATCTATTTGGGAAAATATTATGAAGGTATTCTCGTACTGTTCTCGAATAGTGTGGGGGCGCTCCATCCTGTTAGAATCATATTGAATCTGCCGGTATATTTGGGTTTTCATTATTCAGGTACACTGCACTTACACTGGGTATTACGTCATTTTGTAATAAGTCTAAATATTTTTCAGAATTAAGTGTTCCCTCAATAAAAAGGACCCAAAATTGAGGTACCCACAATTCCGGCCCAAACGTTAATTTCTGAGGGAATTGTGTATGACTTTCCATTCTCCAATGTGGGTTTTCTGGTGCCCAATATCGAAAATTTTGCCTGTTTACCGAACCATTCAAACGAAATGTTGCCTCGTCGGAAAAAACTATCTTACGTAAAAATTCCGGGTAGGCATTGCATCTATCCATCATTATTTCGCAAAATTCTAATCTGCGGTCGAGATTGTCTTCAATAAGTTCCTCAACAAAATGTACTTTGTATGGGTGCCATTTGTTCTTGTGTAAATATTTTAGAACAGAAGATTTACTTAGTGACTGTTTTGCAGCTACTTGTTGACTTGATTTGTGAGGATTTTCTTGTAAATCGAGCAAAACATTCAATTGTGTATTTTTTTGGAAATGTAACATGGTTGGTTTTGTAATTGTCTCTTACGTGGCCAAAGTCTCTAAACTTTTTCTCCATCTTACTAACTACTGATTGTGTAATATGCTTCTCCGGGTACTTATCATTGAACAATTCACAAACTTCAGCTTGTGTTCGAGTATTATCGTCATATCCTACCATCATCAACATATCTATTCGTTGTTTTTCAGTTAAACGCGCCATTCTACAAGCTTTGAAACTGTACTTGACAAGTGTCAACAATCAAAAAAACAAAATAAACACAATTGAATGTTTTGCTCGATTTCCAGCGCTTCCTTTATGATATTATTAGTGGTCTACTCTAATAATTTTATCATAAATTTTTGAAACTTTAGGACTGATTATTTCGAAAATTTTCCTCTTCAAGGTCATACGAATTTGACATTTCTGTACTCAGAAAAATGCGCTGCATCCAAATTCGTGAACAAAAATATAGAGTGCAATTAAAAAAAATTATTGATGACGTCATAGTGCGAAAACAAAAGACGATCGTAAAAGTATAAATATCAAAAAAGATGCAGTTTTAAAAACAAAAATCGACGTGTCCGAACGTTTTTCCAAAAACCAAACCCATGAATTTTAAATGAATTTATTCCAACCCACGCGTCCTCACTGTATAGTGCCTGAATAGCTTGTGCAAAATTAGGGGGTGTAAATTCTACATGAGCCTCTTTGCCATCATAATCGCTATGATTTTCTTCTGATGGTGTTTTTTGAACACTGGCCAGTATGTCATCATTTGCTGATGCGTTAGCATCGAATTATGTATGCTGATCTAGTAGATCAATGCATAATCATAACAATCATACGATATGATATCACTGTCGTGGCGGCGGACGTTATAGCTGACCATCGTGCCAAAATTTATAATCCCGCCGCTATATGCGGTCTATTTTATACTGAATTAAATGGACAACCAACCAATTACCCAAATTTTCGCCGCTATAAGCGACGACGTTATAAGTGACTTTCATTGTATGTATACTATTACTAATTATATACTAATATTTGTGCCGTGGGTGTATGATTTACTACTGGTACGATCTTTAATTTCAAATTATCAGGTATAAAAAGTCGCGAATCAAAAAACTCCCCTAAACGAATAGTGACCAAATTTTCGTGCTCCATTTCACAAATTTTAGTAACTGCAACGGTTATATTTAAGGCTTTTTCGATAGTACAACAACTATGCAACCAAAACTTGAATTACAATAATCAATTCGGCAAAATGAAAAAAATTAATATTTTTATTTTAGGTAAGCATTTATTTAAACGACAAATTTTAGCTCTTATTTATAGGCTACACATTTACTTATTCAACAGTTCCAATTAAAAATGGAGTAAAATAATATGTAATATGTAACATTGCAATAAAAAATGCATCTTTAGAAAATCGCAAATTAAATATTTGGTAATATTTAATAAAAAATTATGGCATGCAACTAATTAATTCCTTTTATGAAATTCCTCAGTTCAATACACTTTAATAATAGCAATTAACTGAACACACCTCATCGAATTGGTATTATGTAGGTGTATTAAAAATCCGAATGCCAATACGGAAATCCTACACACTATCAAAAAACATAAATCACTTTGAGGCCATCACGATCCTCAAACTTAATTTGATGTTTTCAATTTCCCACAGTTATCCTTGAAAACTTAAAATCAAAAGGATCTTGGCAAAACATCATCATCAGCAATTTGAATTCTAACGCTTTTAGTTTAATCGAAGCAAAATTCAATTAAGAAATAAATTATCGATCACCGATTTCATTGCTTATTTATACAGAGTGCTCCAATTACAAAAACTCGAGTACCACAAAAACACTCACTGACATTTTCAACGGTGCTAATTTATAGTGTTATATTTCATTATGTACGAATTCGACCTAGAACTTTCATGTGTGAATAGATACTCATTATTTATGGCCAACCCGTTACCGGCGTCTTTATACATCGCAACATGAAAGTAGCGTTGGATAATTATTAAAGTTGGCGAACGAAAGTAAATTTACGTGAGGTCCAAAATAAGCCGACTTTTCAAACATTGGGCAATTTAAAAGGCAAGTCAATGCTGAATCATGCAACTGGTCATAAAATCCGACGACACGAAATCATTCAGCAAAAAAGGTGATCTGATCTCTCGAAAAAATTGTAAGACTATTGGGCAAAGTAAAACTTTGACTGTTATTGTTCAGTGTCTGTAAAATTGAATTTTGCAATAGATATTCTTTAAATTCGTCATACTATTAATTAGTTCCTGCTATTATTCATTAGTAATTCTCACACACAGCCTAAGCGAAACTGGAAAAAACGCAAGTTTTTAATTATGACGTAATGCTTTCGTTCAATTAAACGTAATAAATATTCACTTTGTGCACGTGTCTTTTATTAAATTTAGACTATGCGTGCAAGGTTACTTTTGGGCCGAATTAATCAATTGGAAGTTAATGTTTTTTTTTTCATGAATACCTTCAAGGTGGAATTCGAACATATTGCGGCGTGTTATTATGTCTTGTTAGTATGTGAGAATAAGAACAATGCATTTTTTAGGGGCTTTGCACAAGACAACCTTATTTCATTGCGATACGTATTATTTCGCTTGATATGACGCTATCTGGAGAACCTGGAAAAAATTTGGATCTCATAAATTTTAACATCTTTCATTTCCTGCTTAAAGTTTAGTAGAACGATTCAATAAAATGCATCGTTGTGAAATTTATGTGCAGACGACCCGAATTAAATGGGATTTTTATTGTTTTATTTTGATTTCGCAATTGTAAAAATATTGTGAAGTAGAAAAATAGTTACAACAGACGACACAATATTTGGTAACCAATAAAATTTTAACATTCTGAACAACATTCATTGCAACTTTAACTTTTTAATGTGACGTTTAAATTCTCTTTTAGTATCATAAAATTGTAGAAATGATACTAATACTTTTTAATGCTCTTTTTATGTAATACGATGAGATGGATCTAGTTTGGTTGGAATTATAATGCCAGAGTTCACACAAAAAATTTTTGAATATTTTAAAGAAGAAAGGAAAGTAGATTTTGGGAAATAGTTTGAAACGCTTTAATCTAACGATAAGATAACAGCAGATTAAAAACCATATCCATTTTAACTTTTATTTTATTAAAGAAAAATATTTGTATAGTATTAGAAATTGGTTTTGATAAAATCATTTCAAAATAACTTAGATATAATATGAAAAATATAGATGTGCAAAAATAGACCTGCTCCTACTTTTTTTTTAAATTTAATGTGAGTATGTTACATGAACACTTTATTTGGTTTAACGCGAAATGCTAAATTCAACATTCTTTGGAAGGTGAAAAGAGTTACTTCATTCACTTATTAAGGTCAGCGGTGCAATTTCCGACCAAGTTCAATCTGATAAACCACCTTTTAGACCGACAAGCATGTTACGTAGTCGATCAATAAATACCAACTTTACTTTATAACATAACACAATAACACTAATGATTTTGCAGAAAATGTTGAATTTTGCAATGGGGTTATTCAAAATTGCATGTTTCTCTTGCGGAAAAATGTGACATGCTAGAAGCATAAATTTGTGTGCGGTAAGAACTCGGCGAGAGGTCGAAATTATTACCAGCAGCAGTAACCTCTTCGTTTGCAACCAATTTAACGGTATTTTCTAAGCCTGTATAGAAAATTTAGGAATAACGAAATAGTTTTCCAAAAGGGAAGAGAGAAGAAAAATTTTATAATTAGTGAAGAATTTAATTGCTTATTTCGGGGCACATAATGGAAATTCAATAGGAGATATTTCAAGGGAGTTAAATTTAAGTTTGAACAGCATTGAAAGGATTTTACAGAAACATAATATGGTTCCTCATCGTTATCGTCCGGTACAAACATTACTTCCAAGCGATTTAAATCGTAGACTAACTTTTTGCTACTGGTATTTAAGTTACTGCCAACAACACTTCAACAGTGAGTTGCATTTTCTGTGGACCGATGAATCGAACTTCTCAAATTCTGGAATGTACAGCAGAAATTCGCAAATACGGTTCAGCTTAAATCATTTTTTGTTTATTAGACATTATACCAGATCAGCATATTAATTGCTATACATTATAGAGCTACATGATTAATAATACATAATAATGTAAGAATAACATAAAGGTTAATATCACCTTTTAGAAATTAAAATGATTGTTAAAGAACTTAAGATTTAATACAATGTGATAAATTTATTACTTCAGCTAATCTCCATCACTCTCACTTTGATTTAAGTTCAGAATGTTGAAATGAATAATAGTTTTATTACGGTTATGATCCATTTAGGAGAAGCGGTAATAGGTTGGTTAGCAAGAATTGTTTTAAATGGTTGGATTAAGTTTAGAATTGATGATGGTTATTGAGCCAGTGTCTGAGGAGTTATTTGTTGGTTTCTAGGGTTGACTGTAATTAGTTAGGTTTTTAGAATAATTGGAAAGGCAGGGAAAGTTGGTGAGGTTGTTTTCTGGGACTGTTTGATTGTTGCTGCTAGATGAGTTGTTTTTGGTGTGTGATCTGTTTTTGGAAAATCTGGATTCTTGAAAGTATTTATAGCGTCTGAAGTTAACTGGGTGGTTACCCCCACAGTTAACGCAAATTGGGGGAGTGTTTTGTCTTCATCGCAGTTAGTATACATATGGTTACCCATACACTTCACGCATCTAGGTTGCAGTCGGCAGTAGTTTTTAGTGTGACCATAGCGTTGGTACCTGTGGCATCGAGGCGTATTACTGGATGCTCTCCATTATAAAAATTTCCTTCGCTTTTTCAGTGACTGTAAGTCATATAGCACATACGAAAATCGAAGTTTTATTTTTATTAAGCAGCCTCTTGATACTAATTATAGGAAGGTCATATGTGAGAGTTCAGCTCCCAATTCTGCTTCCGTAAAGGAAAGTGGTACATTTTCGATAACAACTGATAGTGGTCTTTCCTTGGGATTGTGAAACCAGTGGTATGTAATTTTATTCGTTAAATAATGTTTTACTAAGGTCCTATAATCATTTTCAGTCGAAAGTGTAATTTTCAGTGATGCCGCACTAAGAGTAGTAGAAAATTATTTTTTTTTAACGATACTTAAGATATTAGAAATTACTTCCTTATGATTAACTGGTCCATGTAAGAAGTTTGTAGGGAGTTTAGCTTTGACTTCTTTAACTGATTCCGGAGTTGTATCGTTGTTCTCTGTTGATGAGTTTTTGTCTGAAGGTCCAAGATGTCCTGGAAGATAATATTTGTTTTTTTCCAGTAACGATGCAGGTTGTCATACATATTTTTTTTGCAATTCACTTATAGGAAGTGATGTATGATCAGAATTTCTTTTATTTGCTGACATTGCTTTGCCCCCACAAGAGGGAAGCAGAGTTAATACAAAATATTTCACTAAAAGAGGTTTTTAAATATTTATCTAACTTACACAGCTGACAGCTAATAAAGCGCCCGAGGCTCCAGATATCGCTGAGGTTACTGTTCACAACGACCGTACAACAAGAATGCTCACGCCGAACTCAGTATAAATCTATGGTGTGGAATTGTAGGATTAAAAATTATTGGACCATACCGTGGTAATTTGACTAGAGTGAGAGAGAGCACCGGACCATAACTATCAAGGAACACCCAATGTTTTAAACAGTTTATTTATTGATAAATGGATAGGAACTAATGGTTTCGTGCATTGGCCACCACGTTCGCCAGATTTAGCCCCTATGGATTTCTATCTGTTGGGGTATGTGAAAAATGTAGTTTATAAGGAGAGATATGCAACAGTTAATGAATTGGAGAATAAAAGTTTAATAATAATTAATGCATTGGATGGTAGAAAAATTTTGAAAGCAGCGCGCAGTGTTCAAAAAAGAGCCCAAAAGTATGTTGAACAAGAAGGCGGCATATCTATTATTATGTCTTGGTCATAAAATATGTTTTTGTAAACTTCCATTCTCACTTTGCACTGGAGAACATGTTTCAATAAATACAATTTTCAACTGTTTCATTGCCTACGAGATTTTTGGAGTTAATTGAAATAAAAACTTCAATTTAGGTAGTTAATTTAATGGTAGGTAGTAGTGCATTACAACTTTTTACTATAAAATTAAATATCCGTTGTCGCTCTAATAATAACAAATTTATCAATGGTGGGCACTTAATATAATACAACCGGTATAGTATATACAGGGAGTTTTTGAATTGCTTGACCAAACTTTACCAACGTGATGTATAGAACAAAAGTGTAATAAAAGTTCCTATAAGAATGTGTCCAAAGTTGCTTCTTTTAAAAGTTACCCGTGAATTTCAAAATCGATACAAGCAAATAATTACACTGAAAAAAAAAAGTAGTAAATAAAACTACAATTGTACAAATTTTTACCACAAATTGTATTAAAAATACGACTAGTTACAAATTGTATCATTTTTTTCTAAACAATTGTAGTAACTTGGTTGTAGCTACATTTACAATAATTTGTGGCATATAGTACTAACGTGTATAGCGAGATTTTCGACAAATATAATAGTAAAGTGTACTACACAGTCATTGCAAAATTTACTAAAATAAAGACTAATGTGTTCCAAATCTTTACAGTAAAAAGTATAAGATTTTATACTAAAAATTACTATTTTAGAGATTAAATTTTGCGACAAAAAAGAGAAACAGTTACCATATACACATATCTTTTTCTATTATTATTGCCGTTATTTTTACTACAGGTTTTGCAGCATATTTTGCAACAATTAACAGACTTCTGCGCCTAATTAATGTAGTAAAAAGTAATATGTATATTCGTTGCAAAATACTACATTTTTTATGAATCACAATTTACTACTTTTTTTTGGAATGGAATTAGTGGTAAAATGAACCAGGTAAAATGAAACGCAAGAATTAATTATAACAGGATTGTTTCTTATATATTTTAAACAACATCTACAGTAATAATACAAGTAAATACAAAAAGAGCTTTTACTTACAAATTATGTTCCTTGTTCATAACAATTTTTAAAATTTTTTAACACTTATTACAAATCACAAACATTTTAAAAAACACATTCTTTAAAACATTGTCAAATACACAAATTACATTTTAAAAACATATTTTTTAAAAACATAAGGGAAAAATTTAATAAATTAAATAAACAAAAAGAGCATGGATAATACATAACTTACAATTGTAACACATTTAACAACAATATTTAATAGAAACGAAAGTTTTTTCATTCATTTTCTTTTTTAAGCATGTTATGTAATCATGTAAATCGTTAAATAATATAATTTTATTTGCCACCTTGCTAGTAAATTGGAATTAATTCCTTGAGATCTTCTCGATCAAGATTGAGTAAGGTCTGTTTGTCGACTTCGTTTACTGTAAAACAAATTTCATAATTAATAGTTACTGTCAAATAAAACGCGGTAAAACAATAGAGGTATGTTGCAACGATGGACTTTATGAATACTTTATTAATGAATAGTAAAAACTGTTTCGATAGTACTTACCGTCAAAGCTCACCCTCAACCGGTCTAACAAGCCCCAGCTTTCTAAGGTTGTCTTAACGAAGTCATCCATACCTAACTCACACAAAATCACAACGCAAAACTAATAATTATTAATAAACTTATCGCACTTATAGTCAGTAAGTTAAGACTTTATTAATTTCACTTTACTAACTAATTATAATTAAAAAGATTGATACAAAATTATGCGTATTAAAAAGAAGTTGTTCGTAAGCTCTCGAAAGAATGAATGACCGTTTTTAATCAGTTTGTTTATATTGCGAGGTTGTTTATCACCGGCTCCACCGACCAGCCACAACATCCTCCTTCACGCATATCGACTACACACTGTTTCGGATGTATAATATAAATAAATAAATGCAAAATCAGCAGAAATTCACAACTCTTATCTGTAAACCGCAATATGATCAATATTGATTAAAGCCCAATTTTCCGTGGCATTAACCTATTAACTCCAATGACGGTAGCGTTCTAGTGTTAAAGGCGTATTTTGTGTGACTTAATACTGTTTGGGTCAGAAGTCCAAATATACGTTATACACGGCTTGTAAAACAGACAATGAGAGCAAAATCTCAAAAAATAATTTTGTTACGATATTTTTCCCTGGTATCCTATTTCCTAGCGGGGTGCGATCAGTGTAAATTATTTTATTGTCGGCAATTTTTCGGCAACGGGCCGCGTCCGCAAATCTGTTCCTTCCCTCTCGATCACTTTCAATAAAATACATTCGGCAAGCACGTGCCAACAATTATGAATTTGTATTGGCCAGAAATTTTCGAAAAATATGCAACAATTGTAGTGACGTTAATCCATTTATTTTATAGTAAAACTCACTCAAAATATAATGTAAGTTGCAACAATCTTATAGCAAATATTAAAACAAAAGTAATACCATAATTGTTTTGAAAAAGTAATACACTTTGTAGATAAGATTGCTACAAAGTTTTCACTACAAATGTTTTAAAAATTGTATTACAATTTTAAGTAACAAATGCTCTCTTTGTAGCAAAAATTGTTACAAAATATGTGCTACATTATTGTAGTAATTTGTAACATACGATTTTTTTCAGTGTAAGTTGTTATTTCAACCATTTATTTGAATTTTTCAAGTGTTGAAGTCGAATTAAATATCTTTTTGTTTCTTAACAATTAAATGAAAAACATAAACGAAGTTTCGCATTTTCAAAGTAAGTTATAAATTTTACTAACGAAGAAATGGCAACAATGTATTTCACGTATGAGTGAGCAAACGGCAACTGTAATTTGACTCGACGGCTTTATGCTAGAAAATTTCTGAATCGAAGGAATTTTTGCGGCAATCCACCAGCGCCTTCATATGAGAGGAACTTTTAAAAAAACGCCAAAACGCCGGACTTTAAAGTAGATTTTTAAACTCCACCGTCAGTCGCACAGGCTTTCCTGGCCAGTCTACAACTGCAGGATGTTCCAACTTTGTGTTAATGGAAATCGAGGCAAATAGAATTCCGTCTCCACATATCATAGATATCATTTGCTACAATGCTGAAAACTTGCACTCTAGAAAATTAATAATAAAATTACGAAGAATCCTAAAAACAACACAAGGAAATATCTTTAGAAGTAGGTGCTTTGCATAGTACGGTATAAAGAGTTCTGCATGAACAACTGCTGTACCCATACCACATACAGCGAGTGTAGGGTCTTAGTGAAACTGATTTTCGACCACGAATACCCTTTTGTAGTTTTGTAATTGGTTTTTACAACAGTGTATCAATTCGAACTTTTAATCTGTTGTGCTTTTTACGGACGAAGAAAACTTTTCTCGAGATGCAATTCTTAATTTTCAAAATGATCAATGGTCAAAAGAAAATCCTCTTACGATTAGACACTAACAAACTTTTTTATGCAACATTTGGGCTGGCATTGTTGGCGATTATTTAATAAAACCGATGTTTTTACCAGACAGATTAATTGGGCCAAATTACAGCGATTTCTTGGAAAATGATCTACCTAACTTACTTGAGGACGCTGGAAACTTGTCGTAAGTTATGGTTTATGCAAGGTAGTACTCCACCACATTTCAGCCCCGTTAAATAATAATTTTCCAAATCGTTGGATTCGCAGAGGTGGACCAGTTCCCCAGCCACCGCGTTCTCCAGACTGCAATACGTTAGATTTTTTTTATGATGGCACCTAGAAAATCTTGTTCACTCTACGCCGATTCTTACTTTAGAAGACCTCATGTAGTCCGGAATAGCCCCGGAATTTTTGAGCGAGTACGACATTCAATGGTTTGATGATGTGAAGTCTGTATTTATAATGTACATGGAGATTTCTTTAATTACTTATAACCTAAATTAACTAAATCAATCAATATCGATAAACAAAAGTTATCCTTCCTTCAATAATTATTGTTTATAAAGAAATATAATAATAAATAAAATTTCAGAACCATTACTAAATAAATGAACTATTAAAAATCGCCAATGTGTAAGCCTACCTGGAAAACCGAAAGTTTCATAATTACAGCCAGCCCCTCATTGATTTGAAGGAAATAGAACACGTTGAGTGCTTTTTTGTCGATGGTAGAAAATAATAACCAGAGTGCATGGTATATTGAAGTATTTTGTGCAGTGGTATCGAAAACGATACTTGCCATTTGGATCGCCAACCGCCGTAGGGAGACGGTGTAATAATAATAATAAGAAGAAGAAGAAGAAGAAGAAGTGCATGGATATATTTAAATCACTGTTTCATTTTCAGCGATTAACTTAGACTACAAGCCTGACGCATCGAAAGGAAAATCATGGTATACATTGCACGACAATTTTCGATTATTATAATTTATATTATTCTACCATATGCGCCGAAAAGCGCATAATGTAGTTATGTGTAAAAACTTGGAGTGTTAAATCAAATGGATTACATAGAAGAACAATTAAAAGTTCAATAGTTAACGTTAAATATTAAATTACTCATAAAATATGTTCGACATGCTCTATATGCAGGCTGTTCTATAACAGGTAGGTCTTTTGTAGAATCAGATTTTAAGGTAAAATTAAAGAATAATTTTTTTCTAAAGTTTATTTCGTTCTTGAGTTATCTGAGTTAAAAAAAAACGAATACAAGTTTAACATGAAAGCATCAAGGAATTGTACACTCTTTGGAATATCTGTCTGCTCTGAATATCGTGAACATCATTAAAAATTCTTTCGGCTAGTTGTTCTGTGGTATTCATTTCAACAGCATACACCAACTGCTTCAGATGTCCTCAAAGATAAAAATCCGAAGAACTTAAATCCAGAGACCTTGAAGGCCATTCAATTGGATCACGTCGATCAATCTACCTAGCGTTGTAATTTTCGTTCATCCAGGCAATCATATTCCTTTCAATCAGTGGCGGCTCGTCAGAGGAGGCAAGGGAGGCTAAGCCTCCTCATGATAAAATTGAAATAAATAAATAATTACATAATCAAATTTCATTTTCATTAAAATTTCAGTATGAAATCATCAATTATTAGGTACTCAATTAAATAAATAGTAATAGATATTTGGTAGATAATTTTCTTTCACCATACCAGAACGGCCTTATTAAAGGGGATCTTCTATTTACAATATGGGACTTGAAGGTTGAATGTAAGCGCCAGAAATATGGTCGAGACCGGACCGGAGACAATTTGCTACATTTGACTCCAAGCATCTGCTTTAATACTATAGAATGAAGCGATTTTGACCTTAAACGTTAAAAAGAAATGAGATGCAATACTTGAGTTAGAAAGAATAAAACTATTGTAGCAGAGGCTACGGCTCCATCCCCCACCGAAACACGCGCCCTGGCCAGTGCGTTTTGTCGGACAAAGATCCCATTTATTCCTTAGCACTGGGTGCGACAGGTCTACTGAAATCATTGAATTCAGGTATAATATTTTGAATTTGCGGGTTTTATTGTTTTATATAAAAGTAGAACTAAAAAATGTATTTTGTTGGCCATGCTTACTTTTTTCATCGGTGTCACAAACAGAATATACTCATTGTCAGTGGAAAACAACGGGATATCACGATTTGAAAAATTTACCGCGTTCCATTGAAAGGTCACATATCATCATTTATAGGGATACCAATCCCGCAAACGCTGGATCCCGCAAATGCGGGATCGCGCATGATTTTTGCGAGATCAGTAATGCGGGATTACATATGCGGGATCCGCGGGACTTCCGGGACTGAATAAAAATATCCGAATTTGAAAAAATATGTATGCCGAGCTCGCTTTTTCTGTCGCCCAGCAATAAAATCAGGTCAAATTTACAAGATCAAACTTTGAATACTTTATCATTTCTCTGAAAGTATTTCCAAAAGAAATTTCAATAATTTTTCTTAATTTTTTTTTTTACTACTAAATGCTACTTTATTTTGAACTTAGTTGTCTTTTATTGCATAACTAACTTCTGGTACTTAATTTTCTTAGCAACTAAAAAAAACATTGTGATAGTTTGTATTCCCTCAAATCCTGCGGATTCGTGGGATTGATGATGTCAGTTCCGCAAGCTTGCGGGACTGAAGTTTTGATGCGGGATTGGTACCCCTAAATTCATCAACATGTAAATTTACGTTATTTGGTAAAGGAAATCAAAATATATCGAGGGTTTTGGATACTGCTCGAACTCGCGAGATGGATGAATTTAATATCAAAGTTAGTTATTTTCATTATTAAGTAAGAGAAAATACAATTTGTAAGCCCGTATCTCATCATCCCACCCTATGCATTTCCTTCAACTCCTAATCTAGTCCTGGCAAGAAATAACTTTACACCTCCTTGATGGTTCTTGCTGGACGGTAATTTGTGGTACAAAAATAAAACATCATAATTTGTTGACTAAGTAGAGTACCTATTCTCCATAAATATTAGCCTCCTCACTCGTCACTACCACGAGCCGCCACTGCTTTCAATGGTTCTACATTATCTTCTAATAAGCGGAAATATACAAATTACGTTTAATCGATTTTCTAAGGTGTAACTGTTCCCATTGTAACGTTCTCCAGGAAAAGTTTCGTGAAAATCGTAAACGGATAGAAATTCGTCTAATACTTATGCCTGGTTCGTGCATCACACAGTGAACTATTGCTTTTCCATAAACAATATGGTATTGCATAAGTGCTTCCTGCGTCTGAACGAGGTCCTCATAGTTGGGACATCATCAGTTTAAAAGTGTTATTATTCGACATCTGTAGATAGAAGAAACTGCAATTTAGTATAAAGAAGCTTTGTGAAGTTCACTTTTCCGTAAATGTCGCCTTTCTGGTTCAAAAAGAAAAAACGATAGGTAATTTTACATTTGCTAGAATTATCTGGCCTATCCCACCAGGTGTCAACAATTACCAACTATATGGAGGCGGTAACATCAACATATACAAGTCATTTGATGGTGGAGGTCTCAGTAAGTATTTAGATGCCCAAGTCCCAAGAAAGTCGATGCAATCATATTTGTCAAAATTGACAGTTCTCAAAATGAATTCAAATCCCAGCGAGAATAAATTTAGAAAAAATAAGTAGAAGTAGGTTGAGTTAGGAAACAAAAATTGAAACAATGACAGTTGCGTTGTTAATTTCCAATTTTTTTTTGTTTGAGTGAATTTAAAAATGTGTTAATAACGGTAAAGAATGAATCCCAGTCTAAATATGAATAAAGATTGATTGTGATTGTAGATGACGAAATAGTCGACTTGGGCCGGGAAAATGTTGATATGTTGTAACGTGGCAGAATATCAAAGAATGTGCGTGAAGATGGTAACAAGAAGCCTATTCTGCCAGAACAAGAGAAGAACTTTGAAAGAAATTATTTGTTCATCAGAATGGACGAATATGTCTCGGTAAATGACCATGTTTATTTTGGACCCAAATAGAGCAGTTTACACATTCGCATTGCTGTTTCATACTTCAAATTACTACTACAGAAAGATACTGGTCAAAATGAAAGGTTAAAAGTTACTTTGACACTAATGTTGCAGACACAACTTGTAGTCATATGTAAATTGTTGTCTGGAACTTTTGGGACAACAAAGAAGCAAGGAACTATGACTGAAAATATAACAGTAGGACTACTAAAAATACAATAAGAGAAAGTAGTTATGGATTTAAAACTTCCAACAGTTTTTACTGGAACATCGAAACACTTTAATCTTTTGAAGCCTCGACCATTCAATTTATTTATTTATTTATTTCTTTATTTATTTATTTATTTATTTATTTATTTATTGTTATTTACATTAAGTGCAATACTACGCAAACAGATTCCATTTTACAAGAATACAGATTTATTAAACTCCTTGTGTGAATAATTTGATTGCGGTGTTAATTTGGTTGTGGAATCCGAATGTGGTAAAATTATCACTCTTTTAAAAAAGGATGATGGCCCATGGATAACGCTCGAAAATTATAAATTATAAATAACTTTATTAAAACATTTTTTTTTTAAATTTGAAGTTCGTTGACATTTCTTCGATAATATTGATAATTCTGGAAGGAAAACGTAATAAGCTGCAAATGATTACATTTCTTTTTGAAACGGAACAACGAAATCAGTATATGCGCAGATCTCTTGCACAATGACTTTCACATGCTAGACAAATTGAAAATTGAAAACGTCAATTGCCTTCTCAGTATCAAGAACCAAACGCTATTAATTTTTAATTTTTTAGTGTTGTAGCGAATTTCGTTAAACAGATTAATTTAAAAAAATATATATATATATAGTGGACCCTGTGATGTCGATAATGAAAATAAAAAGAAGAACCTTATAATCACAAAAAAAATTTATATAAAATAAAAATTACTCACATAGACGCGTTTCGGTGGCTATGCCACCATCTTCAGTACATCTACCTATTACAGCAATACCAACGTAATAATTATCAAAAAGAAACCAAAAGCGGTTTCACAAAAAGTTCCTTTTTCTACTTTGGTATCATAAGTGAGTTTTTGTGAAACTAAAAGTAGTGTCACAAAGGAACTTTTGTGAAACAGCTTTTGTTTTTTTTAATACTTATAACGTTGGTATTGCTGTATAGCACGCTGGCCGGCGTCGGGCATCTCTACCGAGCTCCTGTCAAGGTCAAGCCAAGTGTATAGATTAATTCTTCCATGACTCATTTACAAAAATATCAAACTCGAGATTTTAAATTTGAAGTTTTAGTTGACATATGACACATGACAAATACCAACACAAGCAGTACCTAATCCTAAAAATCTCTAGAATATTTAGAAGGCAGAATTTTAAAATTTTCATGAAACTAATAGCACCAAAGTAGAAAAAATAGTATATTACACTCATTTTATAAAACGTATTGTCGCACTCATGACATTGGAGCACTCCTCGCTTCGCTCGTCGTGCCCCAAACTTATTCGTGCGACAATAGATCGTCTTATAAAACTTGTATAATAATGTACTATTTTCTACGACAACATCGAAATATGTTATTTCACGAGCGTAAATTCAATCATAAACAACTACATTTTGTACAGAATTTCATTTCGCATCGGTTGCTAGGCAACAAATGCGAAATGAAATATTTTCTACGGCAACATTTCATTTCGCATCGGTTGCTAGGCAACAAATGCGAAATGAAATATTTCGTATTAGGTTCACTGTATTTGGTCACAAATGTTAAGGCGGCCTAGAAAATCGAATGTCATCAGTTTGTCGTCAGTTTGCTTCTGTCAACATTACGTTGCAGATAATTTCGTAGTTATTTTCGATAAATCTTACAATTAATATGGAAAGTGATAGTGATAATGACTTGGAATTAACACCTCCAAACATAACTGAAGTTGCAAAGTTCACAACATTAAATTTATTACCGGAAACGTCTAAGCAAATATATCAACGCGCTTATAACCTCTTCTTTTCTTTTTTTTTGTTTGAATTATGTTAAACGCGTGAGCAGAGGTTATCGCAGAAAAAATTTAGTATGCAACGCGCACAAAATGGCAATTTTACACTCGTATGAATTGCTGCAGTACGAGTCTTCGACCCGTACTGCAATTCATACTCGTGCAAAATGAGCATCATTTTGTGCTTGTTGCATAATATACTATTGTGACACTACTTTTAGTTTCACAAAAACTCACTTATGATACCAAAGTAGAAACACATAATCGTAATCGTCATCATTAAAATGTAAGGAGCACACTTTATCAGGCGACGTGCTAGCCACTGCAGATCGCCCCTCAAGGTGATGAGGCGTTCGTGGAAGCCCAGGTTTTTTTTTTCATATCACCGATTTCCCTAAAGCTGTTTACTCATGAAACAATCGATTGCCGGCCAGGAACACGACCACGGGGCGCAATATTGAAATGGGTCCGGAATTCACGTTGCGTAGCGATGATTGGGCGACAATTAGAAAAATATGCCTCGACAGCGAACGCGCGCTCCATCTTCGTCCACTCCATGATGCTGACTAAGGGCCAGTTGCAGAAATAAAAGTTAACAGCGTGTCAGCTAACAGAGCGTTATGTGGATTTATGACTGGCTGCCAGCAAACTGCTGGTAGCCAATCATAGACACCAATCTCGATGCCATCTGCCGGATATCATCTTTAAAACTGTGTAAACATAAACTTTAAATTTTGTACTTCATCTTGTTCAAGAAATTAAATGTATATCTACATTAATTTTTTTTTAATTGAATTTCTAAATAAGCAAGTTGCTCTGTCCCACCTTGTGCAATGCCAAACGAGCAAAAAGTGATTGTGATTCATACAATGTTGTTTGTTACAACAACAACAATAGATTTAAATTCAGAGTTTTTTTTTTCATCCTTAACGAAACTACAGGTCAACTACTAATCGGATGATCATTCCGTTCATGAAATTTGCGGAATTCTTTGCCGAGAATTGCGGCAGGAAATAATTCAGAAATAATTTCAATGCTTTCTAGGCTGTGGATTGCAGTTATTTCAAAGAGGAAATTTTTATATCCACATATTATTAATGAATATGGAACATCTTCAGCTTCTGGTCCGTTTCACATGATTGTTATTCGATAAAAAATATCTCATAGAAGGCTAATTGCGTCAATGGAATCGTAAGGCACGAGATTCCATTAATAAATAACGAGTCAGTAGGTTACTGTAATAAAGGTCCGTATGTTTTAAAGATCGTGATCGTCATGTTGAAAAGATTGGCAGGTGAAATGGAGACGCCCACCCAATCTCCACCTTTCAATGAGTGTATGCAAGGTCATATTTTAAATGTTCTATTTTCAGTCGGTATGGAATTTTCGCAGTGAATACGTTACACAATTACATGACGGCAATTATTGCCCGAAGCAGGAAAAAATTTAAGAGCCTTTTTGAGTTTAAACGAGATTATTAATAATTGAGTTACAGAACAATTACCCATTGGACGAAAATGTACTGTTTCAAGACTAATAATTATAATAAAATTTCGATGGTATCACTAAGGAGTGACCGCCAAAACGTCTAGTTAATAAATTTATTCGATCCACAATCGGATTAACGTTTAAAAGCAAATGCGATTATAAAACGTGTTTGTTTCATCAGCTTAAAAGTCAAAATTAAATTTAGGTCAAATAAGTGTTTATTTTGAAACGTTGTGTGAAAATTACGTCCATTGCAAGTACAATTGTTTAACAAATATTTTTAATATGTTAATTATGAGATTTTTTGCATGAACTATTCGATGGAAAGAATACGTTTATGATTTTATGGATAAGTAATTGGAAGCTATTGTTTGATTATTATTGTTGGGAGATAAATGGATTAAAAACAATTTACAATAAAAGTGTGTTGGGAACGTTTTCCGACTTTCTAATTAATATAGACTTGGTAACTCTAATTAACTGTTTATGTTGTCTTATTTTTACGTTGAGTTTATGCTGCAATGAAACCTTTTGGTTAATGTTTTAAAAGTTCATTTTTAATAAGAATAAAACTTATTTTGCTGATTTGAATTTATTTACTTTATTGACTGCATTTATTAATTTAATTAAATTAAAAAACAAAAAGCTTATAATTGCTTGAAGATTTTTAAAATAATTTTAACGGTTTAAGAACGCACGTAAATATTTTTTAATATCTTTCGATTGTAATAAAAAACTTACTAATTGCATATTCATTCGAGCGTTCAATCGGAAACGATAATTAAAACTGAAACAGGACCATTCAAATACATATTGGTATGTTTCGTAGTATATGGATATGCATTTTAAGTTGCCTATCAGCGCTTGAGCACTTAGTACTGGGACCGATCGATTGATTATCGGTCACGAATGGCAATTATTGATCATTAATTAAATAATAGTTTTAGTTGTCAATTAATCAGTGTCGACCTTTGGGAAGATCGGGTGCTAAATAATAATGAGACGGACAAGTTTCAAATGCAACCAACAATACACATTTTACAGAAAATTTTGAAAACTAAATTATGAATTCAAGATAGCTTGTCTTCAATACTTTTAGTTTTTTAAACATTGTACCCCATGAGATCTATGAATTAATTGTTGACTAAAAAGAATTGGGTGTTAAGTTCAAAAACAAATACGTCCGCCATATTATTTTTTTGTTTGAGTTGAACTAAAGAGTTAAAACATTAGAGGCCACTAGGAATATTTGTGCCGTTTATGGGGACAACCGCGTCGAGAAAAATAGAACAAGGAAATGAGGTTTTCTCGTTTCAAGAAGGGCATATTGGCATGAACGCGTCTAGGCAAAAAAACTTTGTTTGCTCCTGACAAATTTAGCCGATTTACATCCGCTCTATTCTTGTTCCATCAGGTTTTCATCTTTCCTACTGTCTAACGAACAATCTGCGAGGAATAGTCTTGAATAATAATGATTCTCTTCAAAATTGACTTGACGATTTCTTCACCTTCAAGGACAAGAATTGCTTAAGACCTGAAGCTGAAAAATTGTCATAACATTGGAAGTTAATCGTAAATAATGCAGGAAAATGTATTATTACTTGATTGGCTTATTCATTTTTAGTTAAAACAATAAATTTGTACTTTAACAAGAGCATCGTGAATTTATGCACTAACAAAATACCAACTACCAATTTTGACAAATATTGTATACGGATTCACAATTACTTAGTTTAAAATAATACAACATACAGGATGTCTCACCGTAACCCATCAATGTATTCATTAATCAATATATCCTTCTACACATCTGTTCAAAATTCAATATTGAAGTAATTATCGACAATATTAGATGTAATAAAGCAAAGTGATCATTTTTCAGAAAATTAATTTTAGTAGACTGGTGAATTATATGATGCCTTGTGAATGATAGCGGTAATTAAATGTAACAGATCTTACTAGAATAGAAGAAATTATTGATAAACTACAAGTGGTGAGTGAACAAGAGTTAAAACGATGGTAATGATAATCTAAAAAAGCTAAGGTCAATTCTCCACATATTACACCGGTGACCAAGTATGAGGTAGTTCATAGTTTGGCATGATGATCTGATATGGTAAATATACCTTCATCTTAATGCCAACAAAATTCAACTTCATACATGAGACGCTCAGAAGCAGAGTGACCCAAGTAAAAAAAACGAGTTTTGAGATATAAGAGAAATAATAATTCATGTCAAGGCAATAACATAGCTTGACTCAACTTACAAACGTGTTTCATTTTGTAATAAGCAAAGGAATCTCACTTGGGTCACTTGGAATTTAAAGAGGAGCAAATGTAGAATATGATATGTGACCTAACTTAAATAAGACAAATTTGCAGTTGGGCCACTCTGCTTCTGAGCGAGTCAATTACCCTTATCTATTTCATCAATATATTTTATAATGGAGACGAACGATAAATTAAGTTAGGAAGGGCTCAATTGAGGTCTTTGTCCTTCTGCAAATTATTGTTAACAAGCTGTTACTCCACTTTGGTAACTGATACACAGAGCAGTAGCAATGAAGGGATTGCTCATAAAGGGCAAACTTCCCCGTCAAGATCGTCACCTAGATGGAAGGATGAAATCATTTGTCGCTCAACAATTAACGGACAAGTGAGGGAGATACACAGGATATTTTAGAAGTAGGTGTGGTAATTTCAAATATTTTTCTATTTGAATTTCCATCTCCTATTCGATACTTAATAACGATTGTTGTTATACTGTAGTTATAGCAACGATTGTTACTATTCTGAAAATAGCTATTTAGAACTTTATCCGAAGATGGAAATACCGGTCCTAAATCACGCGCCTGTGTCGTACTCAGTTCAGGACAGTCCTCAGGAATAAAAAGTCACATCCAGGACATGTTAGAGCCACTTGGAGGCCCAGGTCAAGCAACATACGTGGTCCCCTATATAATAAATTGTATAGTTTCAAGTAGTGTTGTTTGGAGGCTCCTGAATTCAGAGGTCCATGTCAAAAGATCCTCGTGACCCCCCCCCCCCCCCCCTCTTTCTGAGCCTGGTTACATCTATACAATATTGTTAACAAGGCATTTACCAAATTTATTTGCAATAAACAACATAAATACAGAACAATCACGTATTACAAATTGTGGAATTGGGAAAAACATTTGATTTAATTCAGTTCTACTTAGATCATTAAGATTATTCTGAAGGACCGGTTGCTCTTTCTAGAAATGGCGATACCTACGGAATGGGACTATTTTTGGTAGATTGCCATTTTACACAAAGTCCCTGTCATAAAAACAGTCTAAAAAATTCCATACTATAGTCTATATTTTAGTACTATTCCTATATTTCAGTTTAAGTGTTTTACCTTTACACGCCATAAGTAATTTTACTGAAACCAAATAATCGATTAATTATAAATATGCCAAATTATGATTGTTACAGTTTACTTCCACAAAATCAAATTATAATTCAATTATTTTTAAATTAAATCTTCATCGAATAATGTATATTTTATGCAGTCAACAAGTTGCGTCCATTGCTCAGACTTGGACTTTTTCTAAATGTTAAATATTTCCTAGTAGGAAGCAATTAAAAAAATACAGTTTGTAAGACAAATTTGCATAAAACATACGTTAGTTTTTTTGTGTAAAAATAATTCCGGTTTAGGTGCACATATTCGCTTGCGACCTTCACATACCGTTAACAGAGAAATAAAAAAAAAACCATTGAACAGGTTTGCATACTTTTTAATAATTACAACAGTACTTAACTTATAATAGAAATAACCTCACTTTACAAATCAATTTTTGATCTAAAACAAATTCATCCCAATTAAATTAATCGTACAAATTGCCATTTACAGTCACACAATAGGAAAAATTTCACGTTTGACTAAAGGGGTCGCAAGAAAAAATGTTACAAGTGCGGAAGGATTTACCCCTTTTCCGAAGTTGACTATCCACTATCGATTAAATTGTCTTCTTGCCGCACTAAGTTAACCCGAAAAAAACAAAAAAGAACAAATAATTTGCCAAAAATAACGGAAAATATTTTTGTCAAAATATTTACGCATTGAAAACCCAAACTTTAATAATATCCAAAACTGATATCATGTAATGGCGCACCACTGGATTGTGGCAGTGCGTAATCTTTCGCTAATTGATCCAGAATTCCGCCACCGCCGCCGCTTTGGCGAGCGACTGGAGCCGGTCTCGGTGCGAATTGTTGTGGAGCCGGTCTCGGTGTGAATTGTTGTGGAGTAGGTCTCTGTTGCGCGGCAGGTCTCGATTGCGGAGCGAAGTCCGATGAAAATTGCGATGCAGCTCTAGCAGGAACCGGGGCAGGTTGGGCATAAGTGATTTTCGGTCTGGGAGCGGGTGCTGGCTCTCGATATTGGTCTTCTTCATCAACCGGGGCTGGTGCAAAGTTGAAGGACTGTTGAGACTGGTGTCTCGATGGGGCCGGAGCTGGAGCGAAGCTTCTTGGGGGAGAACGGCTTTGAGAGGCGAAATCGATATTGGTTTGTTGAATGGGGATAGCTCCTGTAACTGAAGCGCGCTGTGGAACTGGATTTCTTTGCGGAGCCGGAGCGAACTGTTGAGGTGCTGAATAACTGTCGAACGAATATTGATTATTAGGACGAGGGTTTGAAGCTGCCACTCTCGGTGGCGGTGCCTGTTGCGGTTCATAATAATCAGGAGAATAGTCAGGAATTAAAGTTCCATCCTTGTTGGTAGTTTCATCGACGAGAGTTGGAGCTGGTACAGTGATTCCTTCTCCAACAGGCTCGAATCCATATTTTGTGGCGCCGTATTCTACAACGCGCACTTTTCCAGTGTCATCTATATAGCCATACTTTCCTTTTACTTCTCCTGTTGCTAATTTAGTTTCGATTTTAAAAGAACCGTCAGCACCTTCATATCCGTAAGTGTAAGAACCATCGTCGTTATGCCTAGAAGTTAACGAATTAATTGTTGTTTGATGATAATTGTTTAATAAAGATGTACCTATTGATTTGTTTCAGAATAGGTACAGGGGTGGGTTTTACGACTGCTCCAGAATAATTGGGTTGAACTCTTGCAGGAGCCGGCCTTCTTTGACTCGCTTGGTCATAATCATAATCTTGGCAAGACACTGCGGCGATTATCGCCAAGAAAGCCACCTGGAACCATTTCATAATTTAAAAAACCATGAAAACTTTTGGTGCGCGAAAAACAAGTTTCACTTACAGTCGTAACTTATTAAGCAATTATTAGTGGGTTTTTGAGTCAACGAAAGTAAAAATTGGATCATAAAAAAACTTACTATAGACCACGCCCTGACTCTACATATTACCGTTCAAGAACTACAACTTGACTTAAAACTTTCTAATTAGTTTGTGCTTTATTTTGTATCCATTGTCTTCAAACTGTTATTAAAAGGTTGTTTCTTTTCTCGTAACGAAAGAAAAAACAAAGATTTATAAAAAAAATTACAAATTTTCAAAAGAATTCGAAGGTTTAAAGGAAAAAAAATACTTTGTTTAAAAATTGAATTTGGCATTGACTGCATTTCCTAGTCGGGAGTGGTGCAGTAGCGTACCACGTGTTACAGTTAATTGAAGGTCACTTTGTTGTAAAGATTTTATATATCAGGCTACCAAAGCATTTGACCGGAAAAATTGTGAATGATCCTATTTTTAATTTAAAAACAATGGCCATCAGAATTAAAAGCGCAAACAAGAAGGGTTGGGAGATTACTTACAGATTTTAATGGCGTCATATCTGCAGAAGGCACAAAACTGGACTCAAGCGGGGGTCGTATAAAGACTTATATAAGTTCTAAATGTCAGTGGAAGTAGGGGCAAGGTCCCAGAGTTTGTCTTAAAGCCATAGGTTCCTGGTCTGTAGATTGCCATTACTTGCCGACAACAAAGCCTTTCACTGTTTTTGATATGGATACTGTGTTGTTCACTTGCTATTCAGCACCCGTAACATAAGTTTCTGGAATCATCGGTTGACATACTGTTCCCTTTACAAATTTAGAATTTTCAAATTGAAAAAGAAAAATCAAAACTGGAAATTACATTATTTTGGACTAGTTTGCAATGGTTTGGCAACATTGACCCATTCCTCGAGGCATGGGAGTGAAATGTCTCCGTGGTTTCATGGGTACACATTCCATGTGGGTTTTCATTATTACAATTTCACAAGGAAAAGTTACAAATTTTTTTTAATTAAGCCTTCTGTATATTGTTTAGTTATATTTCTTGCAAAGTCGATTTATAAGGTGTTTACACATGTAGAACACATTACGTGCCACACATGCACATTTCAATGAAACCGTTACATTAAGTTGATGCATCGCATTTCAAATGAGTTGTAAAGAAAACGAAAGTATTTCACGCATGTAGGTATTGCATAAAAAATGTCAGCTTTTATAAAAAAGTGAAATTAAAATTTGTGTGTAATTAGCTGTGAGCAGTGGAAAGAACTTTTTTGGAGCAATCCACATTTTGGATTTGGACGTAAAGAGGTACTTATACTTTGACTGTCCTTGTCTCGTATGCAACGTGCACATCCGTATGAAAAGGCCCAGTTTAATTTAATTGTCACGATTTATGAAAGTGTAAAAACGATAAATACAAAGAAACCATAATTCGAAATGTGGGTGTGCAGTTCGCGTAGTCACACCACTTCAATGACTAACAGCTATTCTTAGTTTTATCTGCCTGTCTACAACTCTGAAATTAATTTGTATATTTTAGTTATTGAAATAGAAATGATAAGAAAAGTATGTTCCAAATTTTTCTCCCTCAAATGATTTTAAAATATTGGAAGTTAAAAGATGAAATAGAAAAAGTGTTAAAAGAAAAATGTGAATTTCAAATGAAGTATAAAGGAAAGGAAGTATAAGGAATTTTTTATAAACTACAAGTGTAATTACCTAAAAAAGTAAATGAATTGATTCGATTGTGAAATCATCTTGTAATCAATGGCCGATTAAGTATTCTAGATATCTCAATCACAACGACATTTTGAAGATCGCATTTGCTGCTATATTTTTAGGGATTTGAAGGATATCAAAAGGAATGAAGTACATTATACTTATTAAGCACTGTTTATAAATTAAACACATTTTTTATTGATACTGTTCTAGTTTTTAAGTTTTAAGAAATTCTGAATAATTTTTTTGTAAAACATCACTTTATAAATATTAGTAACAACTTGCTTAAATGCACGTCAGTTAACGAAATAAATAGTATTTAACACATTATTAAAAAAGTAAAACTATCTAACTTTTTCATTTGGAAAAGTTCATTACAATCAATTAATTGTATACAATGTTTTAAATATGAAGACTGTACTATTACATTAAACATAGCAGCCAAAGTTTTACTGTTGTTTCTCATTTAGGCACTACTTCAACCCCAATTTTTGGTACTTAGGTAGTTGGTAATACTCAATTTAAATATTTCTATCAAATATTTCTAAATATATGCATTAAATTATTTGCTCTGTAAAAGACAATACAAGGACGATGAATAATGTTACTTTCCGCATGATAAATAAAAGTACTTACATTTAGAAATATATCTACCTTTTTGAATTTATTTGTAAGGATCATTATAACAAAATGGATTTAAAACATTGGCATTTGATGAATTACAAATTGTCATTTTTATTTAACAAACGATTTACATAATTTAGATTAGCTTTGTTAATCGCTTTAAATTCTTATATTATTTTATAACTCCTAGTACACAATAGGAAATATTTATTTCTCCAATCGGCTGATAGTTGGGCCTGGCTTTGTATTATTTTCAGTCAGAAAAGTTTATCCTTTTTCATTAGTAAAAACACACATGGGAAGTTTTTGATACCCAGAACTTGAAAAAGATTTTACACCTCCGTGTTTGTAAAAAGTACAGCAGTGCAATTAGCGATTTTACATATTTCAATATAAAAATCTTAAAATTTACTTTGATTATTTAATGTTTATTTTGACACAATGAAACAACAACAACCAAAAAGGTTTGATTGTATTTATGTTGAAAATTGATTAATTGAGTACGTTTTATAAAGCAGCTATTACCCGGTTGGAAAAAGTACTATGTTCTATGCACATAAAAAATGACTTCGTTTGACGGGTAATTTCAATTTCTTGTAAAGTGGTACTTTTCATCAATCAATATACTATACCACTTGGAACATACCTACTTACTTAATGGTTAACACTTTAGAACCATTTTCGAGTAATATTTACAAATGCATTTAAAACTAAAAAGTAAATTTCGACGTTATTAAAATTTTGTAATAAAACTACATAATTAAAATTCAATGTTAGCAATATGGATCACTTTTTCCAAACTTTAAACCAGTTTTACCTATTTGGAAACGTTTTATCCTATTAAATTGAAAAGGTCACTAGATCTTCAAAATTATTGTTTCACCGAAAAACAGAATTAAGTGGCATTTAACGCAAATTTTAACTTTTTACGCCCACGAGGTTCAAAACAACGATCTTTGCAATTTGGGAATACAAGTTCAAACTAGGTATGTGAAAGAAATTCCTCCGAATATTACAACATTGATGCATTCCTAGATTATCAAATAAGGAAAGGCAAGAAACAGGAAAAGAAACACGCCCTTCTTCGCAATGTTTGTGCGTAAATATTTTGAGGCACAACTTCCAATAAGCCTATCTTACGCGATAGTTCATTTTCCAGAAATTTCTATAAATAATAATGAGAAAGTTGTCGTCTAGTAGCTGTAAAATGTAACAGAGGAATTTTTACTTCAAGGTCTTCCTACTCCACCCAACAGTTGAAGTACTTTTGCATCAAAAATATTCTATTGTTTATGTAACTTTTCCGATTTTTAAACTTTCTACAACCGGATACAGATCACTAAACACGATGAATTGTGACATCGACGGACAAACAAAATCAGAAACATATCACGATTTTATTAAAAGGAAAATTAGTTACATGATCATAATCTTAAAAAATATTTATAAAATGGTGTTAATGAAGGTTAAATCTTGAAGGTGAAGCAATTTCAAACGGTCTTCGAGTTAATAACGTAAACTTACAATAAACTTATAGATTTATATTTTTGGTAATTTAATTGATGAAATTCTTGTACATAGAGACTAGTAATAATTTCTAAGAAGCACAACTTCAATTGTACCAAAAGTTAAATTTAAACTGCAACAAAAAATCCAAAATTATAAAAAACCAATATTGTGAAATCATCTCTTACCAGTGTATGACACACTGTAAGACCCTGTATTAATGTCAACATTAGAAGCTGGATGTCCTCCAAATTGGTTATAATTTGGATGCGCAGGCGGTGCAGGATTGTAATATCTCGGCTGAGATTGGGCAAAATTAGTTTGTGGCCGAACAGTAGACTGGGGTTGATAAGAACGTTGAGGCTGATAAGCGGGCTGTGGCTGATAAGCGGGCTGTGGCTGATAAGCCGGCTGTTGGTAAGATGGTTGTTGAGCAAAAGCGGGTTGAGCAAATCTTGAGCTAAATGAAGATTGTTGGTAATTGCTTTTCGGTGGATCTACATTATAAGCATCATTTTGGTAGTAAACACTTGGATCTTCCCTGTACTGTCCGTCATCTTCTTCGTTTGGCCCTAAAGCACGTGCGGGCTGATAATTATTAGTTAAAGTTGGTGGTGGTACATTGATTTCATTTCCGGCTGGTTCAAAACCACGTTGACTGGCTCCATACTCAATTTCTCTCAACTGTCCAACATCATCCACATATCCATATTTACCAAACACCTCTCCATTCGGATATTTTGACTCAATTTTATACGAACCATCAGCACCTTCATAACCGTAACTGTAAGAGCCATCTTCATTGTGTTTGTTTATTTGCTTTAAGATTGGTACCGGCGTTGTGTACTGTTGTGCTATCGAAATTGCCAACGTGGCACTGATAATTATCTGCAAGCAAACAAAAACATTAATAAAGAATCAATTTTAAAATTAAGTAGTTTACTCACATAAAACTTCATGGTATTCACTGAAGGAAACGGAAAGTGAGAAACAGCCTCGCCTATATTGTCCAGAGCTTTATATAGTTTTAGGTCCCCACATTACAAGGTTGTAGTCAATATACATTTCAACGTTCCGCCTATCCTCTACATAAGAGCTAATGCTGCGCATTGGACAAATTTGATGGACTTGAAATATGCGGTCACTAACATTTTTTGCACTCATTTTTTTCTGAGCATTATTGCGTAAAGAAGGTTGTCTATAAATTGGTAAAAAAGCAACGTGATTTATGTAGGTGTGTTGTTATAATAAATATTGTATTTATCAAAAATCAAACCCGAACATGTGCATTACAAAAATGAGTATTTTCAGTGTGATCCCTAGAAATTGTACAAAATTTCGTTACCTTTCTTATTATAAATATTTGCCAAAAGGTTAATAAAACTTGAATAGATTAATTTTTAAAGTGCTATTAAATATCATCTGTCTGGAATCTAGTAATAGAAGATGTCCTCAATAATAATTTTTAAATTCTTATTATGTATGGTGTATAATTTAATGACAAATTTAAAATTTAATGATTGTGAAGATTTAAATAAATTTGTAATTGCAAAATTGATAACAATTAATAATACGACAGTGAAACTATTTATTAATTTACAGTATAAAGTTTTGAGTTATTTATTTGATTCATAAAATCATTATAAAGTGTCACGAACCAACAGTGTCCCTTAATCGTAGCATTTACATTCAGTAACCGTCAACCTTCGATTTCATTTCTACCTGACGTACACGCATTTAAAATGGACCTGTCGTCCTCATGCAATTTCCGGTACGGCTTTTCTTCGCCGGAAGCGAATCCTTGCAAACTAAATTTGACGTCCAAATTAAATTTTTTATTGCACAATAAGAGTTTACTTGAATAAAAAACAAATTGCCGCTGAAAATCGTATTGAACGATGACGACGTTAAAAGCACATACAAAGGGAAAGTTTGGCATTTTGTTGTAATCAATGTCCTTTTTTTTGTCACGACAGTGTTTCTGTTTAGAAGCTGATGGCATGATATTACAAGAATAGTTATGACAAAGGCTATATTTCATTGAGAAAAATTATTTTTTTGAGTTTGCAACATAAAATCATCAATTTAATATATTTAACCTTATATCAGAATGAAGGTAAAATTGTTAATCATTTGAAGCACTTGGAATGTCGTTCAGGTGAATGGGTGTGTCCTGGCCTCGATGGCCGTCTTTAGACGCTGACGCACGCCACTGCTCAATTTATGACTATCTAAGAATAAGGACAAAAATTCTGAATGGAAAATAGTTTTAGAGTTAAGTATTTTTTTGTTAAATTTTGAACATTTAGAGAATATTGAATAATGGTTTTATTTGGAGGTTTTCCAGTCACTCTAAAATTATCTAAAATTATGCAAATTGGAACTGTTAAATTTCCTGCAAAATTATTTAAAAAATATTGATCATCTATTCATCTATTGTTATTTAGGTACATCTATTAAATCAATTAGAATGTTGTTGGCTGAATTTTAAAGAGAATTTAAAAAATTGTTTTCAAAAAATGCAAAGTAATGCAAATTTTGCATTATTGTTTGGCAACCTAAGATACAGAAGCACATTAGTGTAGTCTACTCTCTTCATTGACCTTCCACTGTACAATTTTAAACAACTTTTTTTTGATTTATACGTTTGGTTGTTGGTTTATCAGTAATTAACCAAACCCATATCTTAATTAGATTGGTAAAATTTGCAATTTAAATTTTTTTTTTCCTGCAGGAGAATTTTTGATTTATCGACACCGTGACAAATTTTTGTTCATTTAATTACAGTTATTTCGATGTTGGAACTTGATCTCTTATTTTTGAAAAAGAAATGCTTTTCTTAGAAGCCGCAGTGTTAAAAATTCACGACTGATATTAAAAATATGAGATTTCGGCTAAGATAAATGGTTTGAGAAGATTTGTTTTGTATACTAAATTCAGGATGTTTCGTTGAATGACGGTGTTTATTGCTTAAAAACAAAATAGCAATAAAATTGCATGTTCCAAGTCAAAAGTCCGACAGCGCAGTAGACGATAAACAAAATTAACGACTTTTTAATAAGGGTTGAAACATTTTATGTTAATTATGGCCATTGATTCCATAATTATAAAGGACGGTTAGTGCCAAATAAATATCAGTTTTATTGTAAAAAACTAAAACTGTCAGCTACAAGCATTTTCATTTTATAGCAGCAAATAATAAAACGTCTGGTAAACTAGCATCAGGGATGGGTTTAGAATATTTAGTTTCTAAAACGCCTTGTTCAACTTCAGTAGCAAAAATGTATGCAACTGTAATAATTATTACGTTATTATTTACCTTACATTAGTTTTTTTTAATTTTAAAGCCAGTTTTTAACAAAAAGGGTTTACTTATACTCAAGTATTATACATAATGAAAATTTTTTTTGGCAATAATTCTTATTAATTATAATAATATGAAGATTTTACAATTTAAATAATATTTTTTAATTTTTAGCTTAAATCTTTGGCTGCGAAATATTGAAGAGGTTCTTTTTTGTCTTTATTTTTCTTTTTACTGTAGCCTACAGTAATACCCCGCTTTACGCGATTAATGTGTGGCAAAAAAAAACGTTAAGCAAATGAAACGTAAAACGGGGTCAATTATGTTTTTAAAATTGTCGTATGAAGTATTTTAAATAAAAAAGGAATACAAATACCATAAGGTTGAAAAGTGTTTAACAGTGTTTGTATTACGTAAAAATATTAAAAAATAAATTAATTAAATTGCAATAAGAACGTTACAGTGCGCCTGCGCGGTAGTTGATTTAAAAAAGGCGTTATAGCAAATCAACGTAAAACGAGGCAACAAAAACCGAGGTATTGGTGTATTTGAAATCTGTGGTGCAATAGTTACTTTTTAGACGTAATGAAGGACACCCTGCCATCAACCTCCTTTTATATCCGAAATTTAGAATGCCATCATATTTACACTTGATTTAATCAGATCGATTCCAGTTCATTAACAATTAAATCATTTTGTCTACTCACCGAACTGTGATATAAGTACGTTAACCATAAAAAGGATATGAAGTTTAATGACATTTGGTTTTTCTGTTTCGCAGGATTTAAGATACGCAGGTAGACGGCCAGTGATAGATCCGGTAGATTCATTGGGGAATACCACAACTGCCGCCGAAAATAATTTACAACATTGAATGACACATTTATAAGTCATACTTATCTAATTTTCTTTTGAACTAATTATAATTAATGAATTCATTTCGATGTTACGTTGTTTTAAAATTAAAAGTATAATGTATACCGAATTCGGTGTCGAACAAGCTAACTAAAGTTATAATATCCGGAAATGACTCTGATTTGACACTGGGTTTAGTTATCCGGCACCGGGATTTAGATCCTTCTAAAAAGAAAAAGTTATTATTACCTGTAGAAAGTAACAACCATATTCTAAGTATACTTATGTATTTATATTTCTACAGTTAAGAAGTCGTTGCAGATAATTTGATTTATAATCGAACGAATATTTTTACGTGGTTCATAGATCTCTTATAAATATTGTAATTTATTATTATTATTTATGACGTATCTGTCTCTGTCTCTGTCGGTCGTACTCTCATGTCTGAGAGGTCGTGATTTCGCATACCAACTTTAGTTGATGTTTTGAACAATCTTTTTTCAATGTTTTCCGTTTTTGTGTTTGTTAATGTGATCTGCATAGGTTGTCCAGTGATTTTTCTACTTGACCTATACAAGAACGCCCTGGTAGCCTTGGTTCTTCTATCTTACCTTGCACCATTAGTTTCTCCAGATTGTCTCCTTGTCTTCAGTTAATGTGCTCATTGTACTAGAGGATTCATCTTTCGGGTGTTGAGATTCTTTCTTTGAGTTCTATTTTGTTACCATTCACTTGATCAAGAATGTAGACGACAATCACGACTCACCCCAGACAACGCTTACGGAGGTGATAGAATAGTAAATAACGGGAGTCCTGTCAGCTTTTTATAGAAAGCAAATGTTATTTCAAAAACAGAACTAAAAAATACGGAATAAAAGGTAAAAATTTGTTGGAGGACCGAATTGTTTGTCCTGTGCGCTATCCACGGGATTCTCAAAAGTCTTCTTCAGTACCACAGTTCGAAGGAATCAAATCTTTTCCTGTCAGTTTCTCTGATTGTCCAACTTTCCGCGCCGTACAAACTCTTTTTAAAGTATTCATCGCTGTTCGTCGCATTTACCTTCTTCTTAATATTCCGTCTCGTAATGAAGGTTGGATATCATCATGACAATTTTGATTTTATCCACTGAAACTCATACTGAACTATTCCCTTGGATTTATGAGAAAAATGTCGTGATTTTTCTTCTGACTATATTTTATTTTCCCAGTATTTTCCCTCTCAATTATTAGTCTAAGCATGAAATATCGTACTCATCACATGGCCTAGGTATTCTAGTTTCTTTCTTTTAGGGATTATTGTTATTTCTTCCTCTATATTGCTCCTGCGAAGCACCTCTACGTTTGTGATGTCATTCACCCAAGAAATCCTAAGCATTCTTCGATAGCACCAGCTTTTAAAAAACTCCAGTCTTTTAATTTTCATTTTCTTGGGCTCCATATAATAGTGTAGAGAAGATATAACAGCATAGAAACCTAGTTCTTACTTCTACGTTCGCACAGGCTGGGGAAAAAGTATGGAAACCCCTAGAAATCTCGGGGGATTAGTGAAAACAGAAATAATCAAAGTCCATACCCTAACTAAGTTTCAACAAAGAATTTAAAGGTGACCTTGAATTTGACCTTGAATAGCATTTTCAAGGTCATTTAGAGGTCACCTTTGCTTTTTTTTAAATAGGTTGCCAGAATCGAAAAAAGCGGGGAATTTTACGTTTAAGTATGTGTTTAGGCGAATTTTTCTTCCTTTGCAAATTACAATAAAAGTATGCTGTACTTAATGTAAAGAGAGCGAATTCCCGAGCAGCTTTTGTCTGACCCCTGAGATAATTTGTTTATAACTCTACTTTTTTGCGTTTTTTACTTTGTTGGGTGTTGAGTGGGTATTGGGTGTTTTGAAATTTTTCTTTTTCGATACGTTTCTTTGGATGAATTAAAACCTACATCTACGATATTAACTTCTAAAATTAACGATTAGTAATTAAACAATCAGCTGCAAAAAGGTTATCGAAATCAACTTAACAAATTCCTTGGTCAACAATTTGAAGATCAATCGTATTAGCCTTTGACACACATATTGGTCATTGGATTGACCGTCTTTTCCATAACTTTCATTAACATCCTTCCATTTTTATAGTAATAATGCGCAATTTTCGAAAATTAATTTTTCCGCCTTCGACATTTATTTTACAGTTAACAAATTGGTTTAATATGACTTTAGCTATTTTAAATTGTAGTTAATTTAACTGCCTACAACATACAATAAATAATTTTCCGATAGGTCGTGTATATGTTTATAGACAGTTAAAAAAGTGAAACAAGACGCAATTTTGAAACTTCTTTGCAATTTACCAACTTGGCGGCAATTTTTTCGAGTTAGTTTCTTTTATATTATCATTCTACATCCTTCCCCGTCACCAAGCGCAAAAAAATTTCAGATAATAATTTTTTAAATTTCGCACGAGTTTTGATCCAATTCGACTGGACTACTTTCACTAATAGGCCAAGCAACAGAGCAAAAAAATGTCATAATTTGCCATAAATAATATGGCATGAAAAAATGCTTTATTGCTTGGCTATTCAAGGCTTTCAATATCGAATAATTTGAGTATGTGACGCTATCTCTTTCATGACTGAATTTCAGTCCTGAATTTCAGAGTATTATTGATTAGATTGGGCTGTCGTATGCTAAACTGTGGTTGTCCGACTTAAATTCTAAACACAGAATTGGAAACTAGACGTACAGGGCAACAAAACGTTCATCTTCGATTTTCCATAAAATGTAGCGAAATAGCTGAAAAACGGTCGTGAATATGAGTAAAAACGGCCGACCCCGCAAAAGCGGTCGAGTAGTGGGGGTGACAGCCCGTGAGGGGAAGCGCAGCCCGGTTCTATTCCCATATAAAAAACTTCCCCTCAGCGGCCGGTCTTCCCCCACTACTCGACCACTTTCGCTGGGTCGGCCGTTTTTACTCATATTCACGACCGTTTTTCACCTATTTCACTGCATTTTATGGAAAATCTAAAATGAACATTTTGTTGCTGTGTACGTCTAGTTTACAATTCTGTTTTTAAAATTTAAATCGGACAACCACAGGAGCAAGAAGCCCTCCGGGAAAATATAGCAGAAAAAAATTGAAATGGTGAATGTGCAATAACCGTTAATCCGACAGAATCGGGGTTTTGCACACATAAAATACATATAAATAGCTATCTGCGTGCAAGGTTTCAGTTCTTAAAATTAAAAAATATCGGAATTGTGAATTTTTTTAAAAAACACTGAAATTTCCGGGTTTTCCGGGTTTTCTCCGGTTCTAATTATTCGATCGGGACATTCGACCTCTCATTCTCTTGGTAATTTAATTCTCTACAATTCGTCTATTGACAATATTAGGATTGCTTCATTAGTTTCCATTTTAAAAGCAAAGAACTAAAAAAAATACGATTTTTTCTTCTAAATTGTTCATAACAAATTAAAAATTACGGTCCTCGAGTGGAAAATTATGACAAATTGATCTACTAATTGTCCTTTATGTAATCGCACAGTCGGTTTCCGGGTAATATTTACGGCATGAAAAAATGCTTTATTGCTTGGCTATTTAAGGCTTTCAATATCGAATAATTTGAGTATGTGGTGCTATCTCTTTCATGACTGAATTTCAGTCCTGCAAACGGGCAATTTATTTGACAGGGTAGTGAATATCTAAACACTGTTGAACGTGAATTATTGTAAAGTGTGCAGTCTTAGATATAATGAAATTAAACATAAATCAAATAGAAAAAGATATAAATTACTACGAAATAAAAGATTTTAGAAACACAATAATAACTTCATTAGAAATTACAACGGATTTCTTTTTTTATATATCGTTTACCAATACAGTTCATTCATCGGTGTCATTATTCGCACTATACTACAACACAATAAAATATAAAAAACAATATAAAATACATTACTTATGCACAAACATTCAAATTGAATTATACATATTAAATGAAATTTTAACATTCATAATACTTCACATTAAACGATACAATAATCTTACATCTACAATCACATTAAATTATTTTAGAATGATTAAACAACTAAAAAATATAATACTCAACCAACAAACAAATTCAAAGCATCAAACAATTCCTTCATATGATAAAAAATTCTTCAACAATCAATTTAATATTGCATGCATTAAAATTCATTTGTTAAATTTATCATTTTTAATAATTAATTCTTATAGTATAATTTCATTTGATAAATGTACATTTATACAATAAAATAAAATTTGCAAAAAATAATGAATGAAGAGTGCAACACAATTTGGATAAACACACACAAAGCATCTACCACAAAATTATTCTTTCCAACAGTCAATCACAGAACACAAAATACTACATTTCAACCAGATTTCTACATAACAATTCATAACGGGTCATAGGAAATTAAATTTAAAATAAAACCAAATCCTCTTTATGAACATTGCAGTGTAATTGATGACATATTAGCAGCAAATTGCGTTAAATATAATGAACCTTAAAATAAGTTAAACTTTAATGACGTGTATTATAAATTAATGAATAGTGATCATTTTGAAGCCTTCCAAACCTTTTAGTATTAAGTTGATTATATTTGTTTATACTATGGGGTTCTTATATTGAAGAGCAACGATAGTGTATTTTTGTATTTAATAAAATCAGTATTGTTTTGAGTGCTGTTATTTTTTATACTACTTTTTGTTGAAGAGATTTCTTTGGTACTGACAAAATTTAAAATATTTGTTTACGACTTTTTATGTATTGTTTATGATTTTTATTTTATCTAGTAACTGTTTTTTATATTTTGTAGTCAAGGGAAATGGGTAGTTTTTGTTAATAATAAATATTGCATTTATATTGAAAACGAGTGCAGTCAATATTCAATTTGAATAGTTTTATTTTCGTAAAATACAGTCCATTAATATATTTTCTTCTTCCTGCGACGGCATCATATCTATTGGTGCATCGAAGAAGCAAAACATTTGGTCCAAACGAGCCGGATATTTGATCGGTGATATTTTGGTTGGTCTAGTTTCTGCTGCTGCCGTACTCGCCTGCAACGGTAAATAGCGAATTCGTTCAGTGGTTAGTTATTTTATTTTATTTGTTAATATGAATGAGTTTAAAAGGGCACGGTCGGCTCTTAAGACGAAGTTGACGCGTTTTACAAATCATGTTAATAGTGTGCAAGATTCGCTTTCCGCTCCCGAGCAAAGTATAGAACCTGCAGCAATTGTCAAAACCTTGTTACGGTACTGATTCATTAATTAATTTCAAATTCGCGCGGAAGTCAATTTCTCTCTCTCTCGACAAGCAGGGAATCTTAAGGTCGTTGAGGTCAGTGCGCGAAGTTCGACAAAAATGGAAAGTGAGCGACAGAACCTGACTGGGTGTGTTGAATGATGGTCACGCGGGGATTCAGCGTCGACAAGTTGAGGTATTCCTAAAGGGAATTCGCAGTGCAAGTAGTGAAAATACGGTGCCGTAAATATCTGCCGGTCCACCGGGATACCAACAGTCCAGGCGATCTGCACGGATGACTTCTCCAGGGCGGGATGATTGAGGAAAAGCCGCCAGCGCATGGAGCCGTGTCGATGTTGTAGTTAAGTTGACCGTATTGATACTTGTCGAATTTGTTGCTTCGTGTAATTCAAACATTTCTTGTATTTAATGTTATTCGAGCATTTGTGTTGCATTGTTGCAAATTGATGGCTTTCAGCCTTTTGGGTACCCTAACTTTTAATCTAACTTTATCAGTAATTGTAAATTGTTTTAGCACTTAACTAGTCAATACACTTGTTATCTTGTTCGTGATTGTTTCTGTAACCCCATTGTCGAGAGAGAATTCTGCTTTGTCTACTCTCGAGATATTTCGACCACCCCAAAGCAGTGGCGCCCTATCAACCTCCGGAGAAGAATGAGAGAACGCTTCCCACATAACCTCGAGGATTAAATTTCAACCTACCCCCTCGCCGACTTGAGCTTAGCCAAGCAAACATTTCTACGCGGCCGGGAAACCCGTAGCAATATTTTGTCGCCCAACGTGGGACCCTTAGTATTTTGTAGCTCGGGGTTGCGTTCGAAGTTGTTCTCTCTCTTTCACATTGTATCAGGTGGTCGAATTTTTGGGTCACGATTTTGTCTAGTTAAGCCACGGAAACCGGTCCGTTATCGTTATCGGACCAGTTTGTTATCGGGTGTTAAAAATTTGTGTTTAAAAATTTGCGACAGTGCCGTAGGAAATCAATTTTAGCTTAGGATTTTTTATTAGCACAGTAAAGGGGCAGGTTCTTTTGTTGGTTGTTAAGTGTACTACTAGGTACTTGCTATAGGGGAACACTTTTGGTGTATTATAGCGGTTAGGTTTTTTTTAAGGGTACTAGTAGGTACTTGTTATAGTGGAGTATAGTGTAGCGTAGTGTAGTGGAGAATATTGGTTGTTGAATTAGATCGTATTCGGTTATTGTATTAATCTTTCATGGCACGGTTTAAATTGAGATCTGGTATGTTATTTGCATGATGTAGTGCCTGTAAGTCCATGTTACGAACCCACGGGGTTGTTACGGATTGAACTTCATGATTGGGAACTCTGGTAGTTTTTTTTGTTTTTTTTGAGATTTGGGTAGGAGTATTGTGATATACTGAATAGGAGTATTGTGATATACTGAGTAGGAGTATTGGGATATACTGTGTTTTATGCGACCATGTTCCAAGACCTCTGAGCTTGCGGAGCCATGTCCCAAAACCTCTGGTCGGCATAAAAGGATTTTTTTTTAGAGTTTGTAGGTAGAGAATTTTGAGGTTATCCGTGGGTTGAAGTAGGGTTTCGAGATTATACAATATTTTTAAGCATGCAAATTTAAAATCTTCGCGTTGTCCTTCGTCTCAATTGTATTAATGTGAGTTCCGTTTGATCATTTTTAGTATGAACGGAAATAATTGTTAGTTGTGCCGGCTTTCCCCAAACCGTTCGGTTGTGGACGGTAGAATCCGTTGATCTACTTGTAAGAATGGGGCACGTAGGCACACGTGGTAGAACGCAATGCTTTATAGGTCATATCATCTTGACATGGATTTATAACCGGCTTTCCCCAAACCGTTCGGTTGTGGACGGTAGAATCCGTTGATCTACTTGTAAGAATGGGGCACGTAGGCACACGTGGTAGAACGCAATGCTTTATAGGTCATATCATCTTGACATGGATTTATATTCGGCTTTCCCAATCCGTTCGGTTGTTATCAAAGGTCGATGTGATAAGCTACTTGTAAGAATGGGGCACGTAGACGTACGTGGTAGAACACAATGTTTTAGGTCTTAACATCCGGACATAGTTTTATGAATCATTCGTACCCCGAGGTGTCGTGACTCTTCTTGTGGGAAACTTGCAAAGAGCTGATCTCGTGACGCTCGGCGCACCCTCTCGAAGATACGCGCCTCGTCGAGTGTTGTACTTAGAGTGTTCAGACTTTGGATAGAACTAGTGAGTATGTGTGAGTGTGAATGCGAAGTAAGCAGGGTAGTCCTCGGGTGAATCAGCTCAACGGGAGCGACGGTATTTGGATTTACTCACCCAGGACGATGTAGGTTGTAAATTTTGGTTCGTGGAACAGATTTCAACTATCGGCTTGCCGGATTTGTAGCCCTGGCTTATTACTTCGAATAGTATGAATGTGATCTCGGATGTAACAGTAACACAAAATGGATTTGACGGGTTTATGATAGTAGGTAGGTAGTGGTTACTGCTAAGGACCAATAGGGTCGCTAGGTTCAGGATTTCAGTAGTAGTATCCGCAGGCGCCAGAGTTGTGGGTAGTGGAATTTGCCTCTAGCACCATATCGACGTTGTTGGATTTTAGCCTACACATTTAACCATAACATGATTTGACTTTTGAAAAAAAAAAGTCGAGGACAAATATTTAGTTGGTAGGCAGGAGAGGCCTAGTTGTTGTTCTTTCACCCATGGTAGGTGGAAAGTAAATTGATTTATTGATTTGGTTGAGATTTCTTTTGAGGGCGATCCCTTCGAGGGACGATTTTAAGTTTTAGGCTTTGAGCCGAGTTATTCTGGACGTGACGATTTTTGCTCTTCAAGCTAATTAGGGAAAAAGGAATTGTTTTCTCGTATAATATGAGTCGTCGTTGGTGTCTATAAACTAACAGGGGTTGGGAGTCATCCTTGGTCATGATGACCGGGGAAGGCTTGTTTTTTTTTGGGGTTGGTTGTAAATAGGGTTGTTAATGATAGTAGTTAGGTCTAGGTTATTGATAGTTTAGGACTAGCGATAATAGGGTTATCACTGTATAGTAGATTTAGGATATGGATAGTTTAGGTCTAGCGATGGTAGGATTGTCGAGGAATCCTGACTTCATCAGAATTCCTCGTAGGGAGAAAAGGGGGAATTTGTTACGGTACTGATTCATTAATTAATTTCAAATTCGCGCGGAAGTCAATTTCTCTCTCTCTCGACAAGCAGGGAATCTTAAGGTCGTTGAGGTCAGTGCGCGAAGTTCGACAAAAATGGAAAGTGAGCGACAGAACCTGACTGGGTGTGTTGAATGATGGTCACGCGGGGATTCAGCGTCGACAAGTTGAGGTATTCCTAAAGGGAATTCGCAGTGCAAGTAGTGAAAATACGGTGCCGTAAATATCTGCCGGTCCACCGGGATACCAACAGTCCAGGCGATCTGCACGGATGACTTCTCCAGGGCGGGATGATTGAGGAAAAGCCGCCAGCGCATGGAGCCGTGTCGATGTTGTAGTTAAGTTGACCGTATTGATACTTGTCGAATTTGTTGCTTCGTGTAATTCAAACATTTCTTGTATTTAATGTTATTCGAGCATTTGTGTTGCATTGTTGCAAATTGATGGCTTTCAGCCTTTTGGGTACCCTAACTTTTAATCTAACTTTATCAGTAATTGTAAATTGTTTTAGCACTTAACTAGTCAATACACTTGTTATCTTGTTCGTGATTGTTTCTGTAACCCCATTGTCGAGAGAGAATTCTGCTTTGTCTACTCTCGAGATATTTCGACCACCCCAAAGCAGTGGCGCCCTATCAACCTCCGGAGAAGAATGAGAGAACGCTTCCCACATAACCTCGAGGATTAAATTTCAACCTACCCCCTCGCCGACTTGAGCTTAGCCAAGCAAACATTTCTACGCGGCCGGGAAACCCGTAGCAACCTTACAGCGGCGTTTAAATTCCTTAAGTTCACTGTTAATTGATTATGAAAAGGTTCATGTAAACATCACTGCCATTGATGATGATGATGATCATGATATTCAATTTTCTCAGTTCGAGGAGGATTTTCATTCTATCATGACTAAGGCGGAACTTTTGATGGACAAGTTAAAGGTGACTGATGAACAATCAGAACACAGATCAAATACAAGTTTCGTTAATTCAAGTAATCAACCTTTGCGATTGCCACAGATGAACCTTCCCAAATTTAAGGGCGAGATAAATGATTGGCTTGAGTTCCGGGAAATGTTTATTAGTTTAATACACGACAATTCCACCATAGGGAACGTGCAAAAGTTGCAATATCTAAAAGGTAGCTTATTTGGTGAGGCTGCCGATATTATTAGATCCATGGAGTTTTTAGCAGCTAACTATGAAACTGCATGGCAGGCAATATGTGAGAGGTACAACAACCCTCGCATGTTGATCCATAACCATTTCAAGGCCATTTTAGACCTTGAGCCTTTAACGAAGGAGTCTGCTACCAAATTACGTCAAATCAATGACGCGCTTTTTAAGCATGTAACGACACTAAAATTATTAGCCTCTGAAAGTCAACTCCTAGAACTTTTTTTGATACATGTCGTATCTAAAAAACTTGATCCAGTGACTTCACGCGAATGGGAATCGCGAAGAAATTCATTAAGAACTGAATTGCCCACCTTAGAGCAATTTAAAAGTTTCATAAAAAATAATGCCAATTTGTTGGACTCATTGGAACCAAGAGCGACCAAACCGATCGCCGACAGGTTCAAGGGTCATTCTAAATCCTTTGTTGTCAATCATGTATCATGTTTGCAATGTAAGGAAGCGCATCATATATCAGAGTGCAATACATTTTTAAAATTGTCTCCTCGAGCGAGATTTGACAAAGCAAAGGAATTGCGAATTTGCATAAATTGTTTGTCAAAGGGTCATTTTGCACCTCAATGTCACTCCAAGTCATGTTGCCGTCATTGTAAGTCGCGACACAGTACGTTATTGCACTTTGGATCGACTTATTCAGAGCCATTCGTGTCATCCTCCTCACATTCTGCTAATGGCATACCACGTTCTGCTCATTCAGAACAATACGTGTCTTCAGGAACACAAGCTGAATCTGTAAAGACGATTTCGGCGTTTTGTTTCAATGAAACACAAGTTTTACTACCTACTGCTTCTGCTAAGATTCTTGACCATTTAGGCAAGGCACATTCCGTTAGGATTCTTTTGGACTCTGGATCACAGTCCAATTTTATATGTCTAAACATTTGTAAAAAATTGTCATTACCTATGAAATCAACGGATATTTCCGTGTCAGGTTTGAATAAAATCAATTCTCACATTCGTTCAAAATGTGACGTGAAATGATGATCATGATTTGAAATACAAATTAAACCTTTCGTGTTTGGTTCTTGATGAGATCACCGGTAACATGCCTAGCTATCGAATTGATCCAGGATTTAAAATTCCAGACAACATAAGGTTATCTGATCCTCTTTTTTATCTACCGGGTCAAATAGACCTTTTAATTGGTTCTCAATTCTTTTTCGATCTTTTATGCATAGAACAAATAGGACTAGGTCCTAATCGTCCAAAATTACAGAATACTCGTTTTGGTTGGGTATTAGCGGGTCTTATAGAAGCCCCTTTTAGCAATATGGTTAATTGCCATTTTAATCGCTCAAGTGAAATTCCCGATCAGCTCATTAAATTCTGGGAACTTGAGAGCTATCCGACTGAGCGAGCGCTCTCAAAGTTTTATTTTTATTTTATTTTATTTTATTTTATTTTTTATTTTAGTTTTATTTTCGTAAAATACAGTCCATTAATATATTTTCTTCTTCCTGCGACGGCATCATATCTATCTATTGGTGCATCGAAGAAGCAAAACAATATTAAAAGCAATGTTATATATTCACTAAGTTTCGGCGACCCTTTTTATTATCCAGAGTACCATGTACTCTCAATCTATAACAAAATAATTAACAACTGTTTATACAAGACCCCAATCTTACCTGTAAACGCATGTGTATTCACTGTGGCCATTATTTGAATGCACTTTAAATTCGATAAATGCGTATGCTTTGTCAACATTATCAATAGTAAAATGTTGCAAAGGAAGTCCATTAATATCATAAATGAAGGTACCAAGAAATTGTCCCTCCGTATCCTTTTCACAAGACAATCCCCAAATACTAAATTCCCTTGGAGCAGTATCAATGTCACCAGAAGGTGAAACACTTTTAGAAATGTGTTCCAAACTCACCCCGGTGATTTGAACCCGACCTAAAAGTCTAATTACAGCCGAACCGGTTGAGCCTTGAAAAGCCCAACATTCCCCTGGAAGTACCCCCGCCTAAAACCAACATGTTTTTTCAATTTCGTCACTTTTCTAAATTTGATAACTTGCCTGTATTATTGCTCGAGCTGAATTCGTGATTTGACATAGGCGCATACCAAAAAGGGATATTGATGACGAACCTCCTTGATAAGTTTCTGTATTGCGCGTTGAAATTATATTTCCACCGGCAGATTCCAGGACGAAATCTACCTTTCCAGTCTTATCAGCATCATATTTTTCCAGTTCTTCTTTAATTAATTTGCGTATTGAGTCATCTTTTTGTTTAGTTGCTTTTGGGCAGATTGAAGGAACTTTTGGCGGTGGTGTTGATTTATCTATTCAAACATATAAAAATTTGTTTCTTCGTTTAAAAGTAATTTACATGTTTCTGTAACTCTCGTTTGTGTTGTTTTTATATTTGTGAGTATTTTTTCAATAACATCCAATTTTTGTGCAGTGGAATCTTTATTGTCATTTGCAATTTGAAGATAGTCTTTCATTTGTTCCACCTGCGTTTGAAGATGATCTAAATCTCTTATTATTGTTGTAAATGTGCTGTATGTTTCAGTATAGACATTGACGAAAGATGCAGTCATTGCTAAAATTCGTGAGAAAACTTTTTATTGTGCCTGTAATTTATTCGGAAGATACTTACCCAAGATGATAAACAATATAATTATTTTGATGCATCTAGTACAAAAGCGGCCACGATATGGAACCATTTCCAAATCCATCATTGCTGGCCTAGCAGGAACGATTTGATTATGACAATTGTGTAAATCCTGAAAATTATTTATAGGATCTTCCAACCGGCTGGAATTTCTTGCTAAAAAAACACAAAAAATAAACCATTTCTTAATTTGGTCATTTTACCGGATGATCTTGTATTATAGCGATGACGTGGCGTACGTAATTCAAAATCTGTGGAAAAATAAATGAGTAATTGACAACTGAAACTTAAAATTTTTCCTCACTAGACGAAGACAAGAAACACTTCTTAGTGACGGTAAGTAGTAAATTAAAACTGCCAACAGGCATTCTTTCACAACTAAAATTGAGCTTATTTAAAGGCTTGTATAATCAGAATTTTATGAGACAACAAATTTGAGAGCTGGTTATTTAATTTTATGCCATTCACTCTATGGTAACGATAATATAGTTTTTCTCCAAACGTCATAAAAGTGGCATTTAAATGACAGAATGTTGCTAGTAGAAGTTTCATTTATATGCTTAAGCAGATAAAGTACTTTATATGCTTAAGCATATAATATTTTATATAATACTAGCTGAAATACCCGGCTTCGCTCGGTGTACAAAATTTGGTGGCAGTAGGACACTTCTTTCTATGCGAAAATCTATTTCGGCGATAGCCCCCCCCCCCCTATACTAAGATGCCGTTGTGTACAAAATTTGGTGGCTGTAAAACACTTCTTTCTACGCAAAAATCTGTTTGGACGATCCCCCCCCCATAAGATTCACTTGTGTTCAAAATTTGATAGCTGTAGGACATTTTTTTCTATGCGAAAATAAGTTTCAGTGATCACCCCGTACGATTTTTGTTTACCCCCCCCACGATCGGCATCAAACTAAGTCCCCCTACGAAGATGCACTTGTGTACAGAATTTGTTGGCTGTAGGACACTTCTTTCTATGCGAAAATAAGTTTCAGTGACCCCCCCGTGCGATTTTTGTTTGGACCCCCCCCCCGATCGGCATTAAATTAAGTCCCCCCTACTAAGATGCACTTGTGTACAAACTTTGGTGACCAACTTCGGTTCAGCGATTTCCGAGTCTATACGACACTTCGCCCCCCCCCCCCCCGATGGGCACCAAACTTCACAGGAACACTCTCCAGGTTATGTTAGAGTATTCCTGAAAATTTCATCAAAATCGGTTCAGCGGTTTCCGAGTATATATGACACTTCGCCCCCCCCCGATCGGCTCCAAACTTCACAGGAACACTCTCCAGGTTATGTTAGAGTATTCCTGAAAATTTCATCAAAATCGGTTCGGCGGTTTCCGAGTCTATATGACACTTCGCCCCCCCCCTGATGGGCTCCAAACTTCACAGGAACACTCTCCAGGTTATGTTAGAGTATTCCTGAAAATTTCATCAAAATCGGTTCAGCGGTTTCCGAGTATATATGACACTTCGCCCCCCCCCCGATCGGCTCCAAACTTCACAGGAACACTCTCCAGGTTATGTTAGAGTATTCCTGAAAATTTCATCAAAATCGGTTCAGCGGTTTCCGAGTCTATATGACACTTCGCCCCCCCCCCGATCGGCACCAAACTTCACAGGAACACTCTCCAGGTTATGTTAGAGTATTCCTAAAAATTTCATCAAAATCGGTTCAGCGGCTTCCGAGTCTATAAGCTACACACATACACACATACACACATACATCCAATTTTATATATATATATATATATATATATATATTTACATCATTCTATCAATCCTGCGTCCTTTCACCGAGCACCCTATGTTGCGTCCACCAGAAGGAGTCATATATATTTAACGTTGAAAACAGAGACAGCTCTATTTTGTGGCAGAGAATGCGAAAATCACCTTAATATTCAGATATCTTAAGAAATGAAGGAATTTCAACCATTGGTATGATAGGACGTCCTTTCATTATAAGCATAATGTTGCGTCCGCGTATATTCTCTTTTATCTTCCGCATTATGTTGCGTCCACCATGTATATTCACATTCATTTTACGACCACTACTGCGTCCGCAACGTTGCCATGTCAGTAGCTAACTATTTCAGAGGGAACAACTACTTTTAAAATTGAGAATATAACTTGTTTATGATTACCACAAGAAATTAATGTTAAGTTGTCATTCCTATTATTCTCTTTCCAAATGTACATAATTCGTGCTATGAGTACCTAGTAATCAATAATTTGTTAGGTACTCGTTAAAATTGAACCACAAATTAATTAAGTTTCAGTTTTAACTCGGAAAAAATTATCGATAATGATCATAGCACTATTGCAATGAAACTCGGAATACAGCATCTGCAATGCTTAAAGTTCATATCTAAATCATTTGAAATATAGATGGATCAGTGGAGAATAAAAGTTAACCAAGGCAAATCAGTGCAGTTCACATTTACAACAAGACGTCCAACATGTCCACCTGTCACTCTCAACAAAACACCCATACCACAATCAAAAGTAGTTAAGTACTTGGAACTTCAACTCGATAGGCGTTTAACTTGGAAAACCCATATAAGCAAAAAGCGTCAAGAAATGTATATTAAGTTAAAAAACTATATTGGCTTATTGGGAAAAATCTCCCATAACGCTAGAGAATAAAACTACTATATAAAAGTATAACCCGCCCAATTCAGACATATGGATGCTAGCTATAGCTATATAAAACGCTATCAGGCAAAGACCCTACAAAATAGTATGTCAAATGCGCCATGGTTTGTGTCAAACCGCCGCTTACATCTCAACCTAAATATTCCATTTGTGAGAGACATCATCAAACAGTACGCCGCAAAGCGCAGCAAAACACACTCTAAAACTACCCAAATGAAACTATGAAACCGCTAGATGCAGTGAATAGGCGACTTCAGAAGAAATGACCAAAGGATCTGACGAATTGAAGGCGGAAGGACGCCGATGGAGATGTTCTCCAACATAGACCTAAGTTATAATAAATAAATGCATAATACTAGCTCAAAGAATTTATTTACTGTGATTCGCTGTTAAAAGTAAATTTAAAAAACTGATTACTGATTATTATTTGTGATGACGAAAATAATAACAAGTTGTCAAACTCGGTTTATCATTATACTCACTTTCCAAATATAATTCATGCTATTATTAATAATCGTTCAATTCTCACAAACACATTATATCAAATGTGCGTATTCAACCAATCTAAAATGTTTATGGTTTGGACTTTTGATGTAACAATCAACCTAAGTTACGAATAAGGTAAAAGTAAATGAGAGAAAAGTAAAAACTTTACTACAAAACTTTTGAACCATTTATAAAAACCAAAGTTCCAATAAAGTGTTACAATTGTGTAACATGTAATTAAGTAGTAAAAAAGAAAAATATTGATATTAATATTGTGATATACATAAATTCATAGTTTTTGTGTAAATATTTTGTAGAAATACTTTAATCTGTTCCCAAGATTTATTATAAAAATGCCCGGGGTTTTTCGAACGGTCATTCTACTTCTAACATTTTAGGTGGATTTTTATTTTTTACATGGCTACTGTAGAATGATCCTGCTACTTATTTTTTCTTTTTGGCCCACGGCAGTAACTTAGGTTTTTTTTGTGTTCTTTGAACAACCTGGTTCATTCTTAACGTTTATATTAGGCAGTGAAGACAAATTAGTTTCTAGTTCAGTTAGTAGTACAATTTCATCTGTTTCAACTTCTTCATTCTGATCAATTTCTTTAATAAGGTTTTTAACTTTAAATTCTGCTGCTTGTCCCTTTTCCCCTAAAAGGAATAGTTTTGAAATTTTTGTTGTTTGGCAAACATCATCTGGAATTTTATAGACTTGTTTTTGTATATCGCACATCTAGTTCAATAGTGCCATAACTGCAAACGCCTAAAATGTTGACGCTTCACTAAAACAGTTTATGCTAGATCGAATTTGTTGCCACATTGCACCCAAAAATCTATTCAGTGTTATAAGGATGTATTTAAGTGACTGGTTAAACTAATTTAGGACGGTAGTCCGATGTTTCCCGGAGTCGGTATGGGTAGAACCGTAACTCGCCCAACAGTATGACATGCTCTACGCAGTCAAGTCCCGACAGGCAGACGCCACGTTTGTCATGTACCATTAATTTAGATACAGTTATGGATTTATTGCAGTCTATTTATATTCCTATAACTAACAATTAATTTTTTCTGCAGTTGTGGCCGTATTGAACTAGATGTGCGATATCTTGAATATAACCCATAAATGTTGCGAGTTGTTCAATTGCTTTATTTTTCTTACTAAATAGCTGTGACAATGTAGCTATATGTTCTTTTAACCTAGTAGATGTTAAAGCGTTAGGATTTTTCGCTCCACATGTTTTGACATCTTTTTGCATTAACTTGTCGTATAGGAAGGATTAAAGGTATTTTTATGGGAAAATAACAGTATGTTTCTAAGGTTTTAAACTAAAGAGACCTGGCACATCTCTTCCACGTATTCCTGTAATAACCACTCTTTTCAATTTTGGAAACAATACTTTCTCCGTTGCAGTAATCGCTACTCAAAATTTTTCGTTATTCTGAGTTTTTAATTGATTAGAAGTGTATAAATGCAATGGCGTTATTTGAATTCTTTAAATTAGTTTTCTAATTACCAACAATAACCGTCAAAACATTGTTCTACCAGGTAACCATTTGATGTTTTATAAAAGAAGAGGGAACGTTTACACAGCAAATCTTATAAAACAATACAGCTGTCATCTAATTCGCTTCCATGGTCTTTTTAATTCCAGAAACGGTTTGAAAGTTGTAAAAAAATATTTTTTTAACTTTATGTTGTCAGTGATAATATTTTACATCTGTCAGTTTAAGGGTATATAGTACCTAATATAATTTTAAAATTAGAAAATATAGCGCAAGATGGGTGGAAGGAAGCAATATGACTATTTTCAAAAAAACTTCTGATGAGGAACATTTTATTTTCACTATTCTGTAACATTTAAATGATTCTATCAGAATTGTATAAGTTATGGTGTTAAGTACTGATTACTGCCAACATAAAGTTAAATTATTTTTTTTTGTAGCATTGCCGTTCCTGAAATTAAAAAACACACCACACATGTCTACTATCCCCTGTCTTTTGTGAATGTGTATCCATCATCGAATCAGATTCTTGGTTTAGATACAGTTATTGGCTTGATTTGTTAGCTTTCTTATTTTCGTCATCACTTGATTCATGAGCAGTCCACTCATCTTGTAACATATCAGTTTCGATACTACTATGTTTACTTGAAGAATTTTGTGATGTAGATGGTGTAGGTACCTATTAATTTGTGACAACCCCAATTTCGATACTTCTATGTGCACTTGACAAATTTGGAAATGTAGATGGCATATGTTCAGAAACATTAGGACTGATGGGTTCTTCTATACTTTCGCTGATCTATGAACTTTTCCTGATAATTTATGGTTTAATACAACACTTCAATCAATAATCACTTTGTAATTTTTTTAGGAGGAAATCGTTATGACTGTTTGTAGAAAGAACGTCTCCCAACAACAAATCTATATGATAGGTATGACATTTGTTCTTGCTGTTTTACTAAAAATTGTTTGTTGATTTTATTCGCAATTCTGAAATTAACACGGCGCCTGTTTGGACACATGTTCACAGGAACGTTTGTTACCCCTTTGTTCCACATATTAACTTGGTAAAGTTTGGTAAAGCAATTCAGATAGTTACATGTTGCATTGCTTATCTTTTTTAGCTTTGTTGATTCAAATCATCGAATCGGAGAATACCATACCCCGGTCAAAATTTTCCCGCCAGAATAAATGAAGAAGAAGAAGCAAAATGTCAAACACATGTGAAGGGTATACGGTATACTATTTGGTAGAGAAATTTGTAAGCTTTCGAAATATGAGTCGCTGAAAAGGGAAGTTTTGCGTTTCATTTTGCCATAAATTACGAGGTTTTGACTCCGCACTGCTCTCATTTGAAAAATAGTCAAATCACTTGGTCAGTTAATAGTTGTCAACTTAAAGAACTGGAAAGGTGATATAACTCAAAATCGACAATTTCTGACTTACACCACTTTTGCTCTTATCGGATCATATGCTCGTGGATTTTATGAGAGAATGCTGCAAGTCCATTAAAACAACAAGTAAAGTTTTGAAACTTACCAGAATATAGAGTATTTGAAATAAAATGTGACTGACTTATATCGTTTTTCCCGTGTACCCTTCATATGATATTTAACTATTAGGCGAAGAATGACTAGATAAAATCATATTTCTTATTGCAAAACAAAGAAATATGACTTTCAGACCATATTGATCTTGACTATTTATAAAAACAATAATTCGTAAGTATTTACTTTTTACTGCTGTCATTTTGTCCTACTGCTCCGAACCTTTTGTGGATTTCCATTTGGGAAATAATAACATTTACCCTTTACATAAATCTAATATTTTTTTTTGATATTGTGTGGCATCCAGTGCGATCAAGCGACTTAACAGCTTTAAGATAGTTATCTAAACTGCACTTGCGCAAATGTAAATCAATGTTGCCAGATTGAAGGACGCAGCAAGATGAAATCGATGTAAGTCAATATATGGCAAGGACGCAGCATAATCGAAAGAGTGTAAGCGACATATACAAAAGATGTATATTGAAAAAATCCGCAGCGCCTCCTACACCTCTATACGGTGAACTAAAATATTCAGTGAATTTTTACGATTAGCATGATCAAGCGTCCCTCTAAGAATTTGATTTTAAACCCCTCTTACCCTCCAGAATCGAATTATATGGGTTAGACTTGCTGCGTCCGTATACGGACGCAGTATGGTCTAGGACGCAGTATTGTATGTAATTTGGCAATGTACGGACGCGGTATCATACCAATGGAAAATATATATATATATATATATATAGAAGATAGAAGATAGATAGATAGAAGATAGAAGATTTTGAATTATCAACATCATGTCGGAGGTTTAACAATGTCCTGATCATCGAATAATGCGACCATAAGCTTGAACTTTTCATCCCTTTGGCCATCCCCGAAAAATACGCCAGAAGGACACTTTCTGAATAAACAAATACATTTTTTTTCAAACACCATGTAATGAATTTCTTGAACGCTGCTTCATATACACCGCTTGACTTTGTAGGAAGAAGATTTTCAATCTCGGCTCATGCTATTTCGGCTATTTCAGGCGGAGTTAATTGAATTTCGTCTGAATTAGACATTGCCACAAAATTCACTGACTTTTCTCAAACAATAATTTGTTGTTTGGTGGGTTGCTACGGTAATATCTAGAAAGTGTCTATCAGGCAATGCGATTTTCGTATAAGTGTAATGTTTCCCGAAATAACCTTGTTAATTAGATGCTTATTTTTGTATTATAGTTTTACACGTTTGGAGAAAAAATAACATATATTATTCGGAGTATAAGCGCTTTATGTGCTTCGGCTGATTTGGCTGCCTCACTACGATCGGCAATCAACCTATCAGCCACAGCACATAAAGCTTTGCTTATACTCCTAATAATATAAATAACTATTATTTAATATTGTATCATATTTGCCATGTTTACGTTAGCATATTTTGGGAATTTTGTCAACGGGATAATGAAATAAATCAAAATTCCGAAAAAGGTTCGTGATTTTATAACTAATGAACTGTAAATATTCATTTTTTAATCGCAGTACAAAACAAAATGGCGGCTGTACAGATTTTCTACGGTGAAGCCTTTTTTTTGAAGAGTGTAGGCCAGATTAGCAGCGCCTGTAAAACATTCAAGTTATGATAAAAACAAAATATTTTTCGATACATATAAGATTAGCTACAGAGGTACGTATGATTTTTTTTATATACAGCGAAAGTCACTTATAACGTCGTCGCTTATAGCGGCGAAAATTTGGGTAATTGGTTGGTTGTCCATTTAATCCAGTATAAAATAGACCGTATAATTATAGCGTCATTGTATATTTTGACACGATGGTTAGCTATAACGTCCGCCGCCACGACAGTGATATCATATCGTATGATTGTTATGAGTATGCATTGGTCTACTAGACCAGCATACATAATTCGATGCTAACCCATCAGCAAATAATGACATACTGGCCAGTATGCAAAAAATACCATCAGAAGAAAATCATAGCGATGATGATGGCAAAGATGCTCATGTAGAATTTACACCCCCTAATTTCGCACAAGCTATTCAGGCACTATACAACGTGTCCTAGAAATAATGTCATTAATTTTAACGAGTGATAGAACTCGTCAAACCCAAGAACTTTTTTAAATAACTTTTTGGTGTAAACGTTTTGATTAACAAGTTAAAATTGTTGACAGATTTGAATCTTATTTCGTTACCCACCTATGGATAATAATGCTGCATGTTAAACACCGATAAGCGTAGAACAAGAAACCAATGCAAGAAAACATTCCCCGCTTTTTAGTTCTGTCGACGCAGCAACTCATTAATTTGACCGTTGCTGTTATTGTAAAGTTCTGGAATGCAAATTGAAAAATGCTATGGTAATACATAAATGAAATAATTTGAGTCTTTGTCAAAGTTTTACTACCAAAAATGGTATGTTTAAAATAATTGTTACAAGCATTTACAAGGCACAATAACAAAGACTAGATGTGCGGCGGGTGGTTTAAATAAGTGAGTAAAAAAATTATTTATTATAAAACACACATAGCTTGAATATCCAATGAAAAAAGAACAATACTAAGTAATCACAATAAATGTTCAAATTGACTGCCGTTATTGTCAAGACAAACTTGAAGACGCCGACGAAAAGATTCTTCCACTCTGGCCAACATGAGTCTGTTGTTGCGGATTGTTGTGGCAGCATTATCTACCCGTTCACGTAAAATTTTAATTGTATCAATTGGGGTTGAGTACACCAAGCTCTTCATGTACCCCCATAAAAAGAAGTTACACGGATTTAGGTCTGGCGATTTGGTAGGCCACGCTACAGAGCCCGTTCGTCCTACCCATCGTTGAGGAAACGTTTCATTTAGCCAATTTTGCACGATGCGTGCATGATGACACGAAGCACCATCATGCAAGTACCACATATTTTTACGAAGTTCTAGAGGCAAATTCTCCAATAATTCAAAAAGGTGGTTATTCAAAAAATTTAAGTATTGTTCTCCATTTAGCCGTGGTGGCAGAATGTAAGTTCCGATTAGTCGTTCATTTATAATTCCGGCCCAAATATTGAGGAAAAATTGCTGCTGAAAACTGCGGACCCTTACAGCATGAGAATTTTTTTTGTCTGCCCAGACATGTGTGTTATGCATATTGAAAATACCTTCTCTAGTAAATCCAGCCTCATCAGTTGTCAATACAATGGATAAAAAATTGGGTTGCTCGTTTATTTTTGCAAGAACCCATTCGCAAAATCGACGTCTGCAAAAACTGAACTTTTCGTACATGATACGGATATAATTGTTGTTCTTTAAGTATTCTCCAAATCGTATTTCGCGATATTCCATGTTGGTGTGCTAGTCTTCGAATACTAGTCCCTAGTCGAGCTTCCACGCTTTCCAAAACAGCTTCTTCAACATTTTCAATGCGGTCAGGACGTTGTCTACCATGAACCTAGGCTGCAGCCTTAAACGATCCGTGATCCCGGAGATGCTGGACAACCCGTGCAAATGTACGAACATTAGGGATGCGACGATTTGGAAATAGCTGCATGTAAATTATTCGGGCTTGGGCAGCATTTCCGGTGGCTTCACCATACGCTAATACAATATCCGTGTATTCAGTATTCGTAAATGCAGGCATTTTCACAAAATGTTCACTTTAATCCACGAATCAAGCAAGATGTACCTACATAAGAACCGCTTGACGTACACTCATAATGCTCTAATCTACATATCTCGACGACAGCAGGACAAGAAACGTACTAATTTATTAGCATAAAAAATTATCTACGTTTTAACGTAGATAATTTTTTATGCAGTCAGCAAAAATTAATATTCACGATCACCGTCAGTGATTTATCAAATCAAGGCGGCTCGTCAATTTCAGGGAGGGTAAAATGCCAAAACAAAATTGCGATTTCGAAAAATGGTACATAGAAAAAATGTTTGTTTTGAGGAGTTCTACTACGTGTTAAAATTAACGACATTATTTCCGGGACACGTTGTATGCATTTAAATAAAAGTTCGCATGCCCTGACAATCACGACTAACAATAAGATGTAAAACAAATTGAATTTTTTTGATAAATGTATTGCACATTCGATAATTCTTCCTCCATAAATATTATTTACATGTCTAAACAAGGAGGAGAAGACCTGGAAGGAGAGGGATATCGTGGTTGAAGAACTTGAGGACATGGTTTAGTATAACAAGCTGCAGTGAACAAAGTGAGAATTGCCATAAAGATCGCTAATATCCGGAAAGGAAAAGCAGTACTGCAAGAAAGCAAATTACTATTGTTTGCATTATACAAGATGCCATTCGTTCACACTACAGACTAGTCAATGTTTTCATTTTGATGTTTGCATTATTCAGTAGCTTGTATTAGTGGTGTACGCACTAACGTGAATCTACTGCATCTAGAGATATTAGAATAATAAAATGAAAGAAAATAATAATGTAAGATTAGTCATACATTAATAACGTGGTAGGTTATGGGGTGTGATTGTGCTGAAGGCACTTTTAACGTCATGCACGTAAAAATAAAACTAATGAAAAATAAGACAAATTAAATACAGTAAAACCTCACTTAATCAGACACCACTCAATAGCGAACACCCATATTCAATGGACGGTTTTGAATGCATTATTAGCGTTAGTTATATCGCCAACATTTTATTACTTTGAGTACTCTAGTTATAAATGCAGTTAATTTAGTATCAAATATTTGCAAATAAAAAGAAAATTTAAAAAGTTTATTGTTTTTCACGTAGTTACTAGATACATGTTACGTCTTAAAACATGTCATATGAAATTTTGCAAACAATGGAATTTAATGAACACCTGCTTCCTCTAAGTAATCGTTAAATCGAAGGTTTATCTATGTGCATTTTTATCGAATTATCGATCGCTCTTAAAAACGTACGCAAAAATATTACTTAGTTAGAGGTTTCTTCGAATTTCTTAATCCCCAATTACTTCTCGTTTTCATTTTTTCTTTCTTTGAGAAACGCAAACATGCTAGGAAGCAACTACATTTTGGTTGTGTACCAACATACTTAAAACATTTTACTTTATACACACTCTTAACAACGGACTCTTTTAGTTTTCCCGTGAGTGTCCGCTATGGAAAGGTTTTACTGTATCATCTAATTATCAAACGATGTTATACTATTATAAAAATAAAATTTCCAAGAATACCTTTGATGTTCAAGCCAAAAATATAGAAAATATTACCTGGTTCTAAAGTCAATCCTTCCGTGTTTAAATCACAGTTTTGATTGGAGTAAGGACAAATTCTAGCCGTACTATAAATATTTGTCATATTATTGAGAATGTTGGTTAGCTAAAAAAATTAAACTGTTCAGTCAATGTTACCATCACTGCACGTCATCAAATAAAAAGGATTTTTGAGATTTGACTTAATTCAGTTCGCGCAAAACTGCTTCTTAATTACCTCTATTAATTTATTTTAATTTATTTTTTATTTATTATTTGTTTTGAGGAGTTCTACTACCGGTTAAAATTAATGACATTATTTCTGGGACACGTTGTATATATCGTGAGAAAATTTATTAGCTTTAATCATTTTTTGAACCAGGATTTGTTAGAAAATGTCGCTCTTCTGGAAAAAAGGTCCGAAACGGAATTTCTTAAAGCCATTTATCTAGATTAAGTTTTTATTTTTTTTTAATATAATTTTGTCTTTGTGTTTCTGTGAATCAATGGTTACTTTAAATTTATGTACTAAATTTAACTTAATTCGATGTACTTAGGTCATTTAACTGATTTGGACTTAAAAACAATTTCGACCTGATATAGCGCCCGGCCGGATATAACGTCCACTTTGACTGATCCCTTCGAGGACGTTATATCCAACTTTTACTGTATTAATTTTTGCAAAAATGGCGCGTTAAAAAAAAGTTAAAAATTAAAAAAAAATCACCGAAAAATTGTTTATAACAAAGAAACTATGTAATGTAATTAAAAAATCCTACGTATTTCTGTAAAGAATGTAATTTTGAATCGATTAAGATTTGTTCGAGTTATGAGTTTGGCCGACTTCTCAGAGAAAAATCATAGATAAATTTTATATACCATCCATCGGCGATGCCTGCACCATACAATTACCCTTCGAGATAAACGTTCTGCTTTTGCACTTCTTTTCTGAGAGCTCTTAATTAGGTCCGTGCCTCTTTTGCAGCTTCAGTTAGAGTAGGTACTGGGCCCCGTAGTGACCATAAAAGCCGCTCCCAGTGGATCAGAAGGGGCTGTGCCGAAATGCAAAATTCAAGTATTTAAATAATTTTCCCACCATAATCCTTTGAATATATCATTTTTCAAGTGTTAAGGCATCTTTTAAGCAAAAAAATCGAGTTTTTGAAATTTTTACTGTGGCCCTTAATGACTACAGACCGGAAAATTAGACTTTACGGTATCCAAGCCGGCAAAATCTTTTACCCGGATTGTAATACTTCTGTTATTACGTTAGATTTAAATACAGTTGTAACAATTATTAATCTTTATTTAACGACTTATGTTTGAATTGTTCCTTTTTCTATTTCATATCTTCTTTTTTCTCTTTTTCGGGATGTTCTTTACATTCCTCGTCACTTATTATAATTTCTTAACTTCCAAGTTTAAATTACACTTACAACATTTAATTAATAAGTGACGAGGAATGTAAAGAACATCCCGAAAAAGCGAAAAAACAAGATATAAAATAGGAAAAGGAACAATTCAAACGTAAGTCGTTAAACAAATAATTACTTCCATATCGGGAAAAAGATCATTGAATTCATTAAGTTAATCTTTATTGTAACGATTAATGGTAGGGTCAGTTGTTCAACAGTGAACCATCTAATTTTGTGGCCGAGTTTGTAGCTTATCTACTGGGATTTCAGTTTTGCAAACTGTTCAGCAGTAGTTAAATATGATAAATAATCCTAAAGTTTGAGGTGGGCTAAATCTATGGAAAATCAAGTTTTTGAGATATAGCCGTTTTTTTCTTTTATGTAGAGTTTGACTAAAAATATTCTACGTTTATGACTTTAAACCGCAATCAACTTTTAGTGATGATAATGAGGGTTCACTGCAGGGTGCGACACATCTGGTTGCTTTGAAAAATATTTTTGTAGATACTTCAGAACCGTACTTAAATATTTCAACTTTAGTTAAGTTCAGAACAAATAATCAAATACAAGTCATAGAATTCATCAAGTATTTAAGTTAATCAATAACCCCACATACCTACCTAATTATTAGAAGAGGTTTAATGTTTACTCATATTTATATCTAAGCATCAAGAAATTTATACAAATTTACCAAATACAGCCCTGGTCACTTCTGTCCATGCAGATTATTACGGCTTACCTACTTTTATGGCCGGATCACTTATAGTATTGTAAAAGGCACAGTCATAAACGCAGAATAAGTTTAGACAAACTCTACTTTGGTTCCACTGTATCACACCCGTGTCTCACCCGCGGTTCACTGTGAGTCACGGGTGTGATACACTGAACCATGACTGTGTACACACCGAACCAGCATATAGCTTAAGGTAGATAATAGGAGTTTTAGATGGAAATAAAAATTTTTATTAAATATTAATTGAAGCACATCTAGTTATTATCGTAGAGAAACTTAATAAATATTCCTTATTATTAATTATTAATTAGTTACAAGAACAAACTCAGATTCTAAATACTATCCAACGCATCTTTAAGGCACTGAAATTTTGCAAAAGGACTGCTGCCAAGCGGTACCACCACTCAATTGGGGATTCGGAAGAATGAATTTTATGTCTTCTTCTCCGACAAGAAACCTATCTTGAGTAAGGGGCATGTAGAATTGCTCACTTCCCTTAGACTTGATTCTTAAAAAATTGATGTAATATTCATCCGCTTCATTCCTGCATTCCAAAACTTTTCCTACATAATGCACAATTTATTTTTTGGTCGCAAATTCGACGAGAACAAATTCTCCTTCTACAGGTCGTCGAGTTAATGGTTCAAAAGAATCACGAGTCAGTAAAGTTGGAACATCACCATCATCATCAAATTCATTCCAACTTCCACCGTCGCGTAGGTGGAATGACTAGAAAAGGTGACAATGGATTCTTAGTCACTATCTTCTTCCTGGAAAATTTGGCGTACGACTGTTTTTTTCTTAACCACTTCCTTTCTACGCTTGCTTGCCTGTCTTGCATCTTCAATCATAATCTTTTCGGGTGTATCCGTCGCAATCATGATTTTGCCAGTTTTTCTGGGCCTTCGTGTGTTTGTGCGGGCCCCTGCTTTCAGCGGTGGTCTGAAATCTTCTGGTGGCACAAAGTTTGGCCGTACGGGCGGCGGTCCTGCTTCGATTTCGTTGATGACGTGCGACGGTCCTGCACCTTCATTCATATTGTCTGCCATTGGTGCTGCTTCTGTATGTGGTAACTCATGTAAAGGTCGATTAGTTACCTCGCTTGGTAAAAAGTCTGTATCAGTGAAAATGTCGCGATCAAAAGGAAAAATCCCACATTTTCTGAAAGCACTCATGCATCCAATGCATTCGGCTAAATCATAAATAGTAACAGGTTTTCCCGGATTCTTAAGAAGCCAAGAATCTACTGCACCATTGTAGTAGGTTTTGAATGGTCCCAACACACACACATCAAGTGGCTGAAGTTTTGCTGAAGTGTGTGGGTGCAATGTAAGAATTGTCACATCCGAAGTCTTAGCCAAATTTAAAGCTTCTATCGCGAGATGGGACTCATGGTTGTCAAAGATCAAAAGGGAAAAGTTTTCAACAGAAGATTTGGTGTGCTTGATAAAATGTTTCATTACTTGAACGAATAGTTCACTGTTCATCCAACCGGATGGTGCTGCCAATCCTAGAGATCCAGATGGGGCTCCTTTCAACATATGAGTTGTGAAGTGTTTTCTCGGGAAAATGATAGCCGGTGGTATAACTACACCAGTGGCACCGATTATACAACAAGTGGTCACTAAAGTTCCTTTTTCGCCTTACCCACACATTTTCTGCCCATGGGAGCAATGACCTTTTGTGGTTTTTGCACAGTGGTTGTAGCAGTCTCATCTAGATTGAAAATGCGAGTTCCATCTGCAAATGTAGGATTTCGACGTACTGCGTCGTGAAGATTGTCGAAGAATGTTGGGATACGAGGTCTAAGGCATCTCTCATATTCTCTGCTGTATGATTACCTATTTTTCTTGTGATTTTCTTCGTGCGTGCCATCCTGAAATTGGCAATACCTAAATAAGAAAACATGAATATGATTCACCTACGTGCACAGTGAACCGGTAGTTCCACAGTGAACCAGTGGTTCACTGCTGGACACACAAACATGGTTCACTGTGTACTACCCGGCAATTTTACAAAAATTAAATTGTAGAAAAAAACCGTTTGATAAAGTAACTCATTTCGCTGGCTAAACTGATAGAGCCTTATCCATTTATAATAGCAAATCGGTAGCATAAACAATAGCTACAGAAACAAAGGTAATATGGAGAATTCAACTTACCGTTTGATTTTTACTTCCGCACTCACAAAACACGTTGCTGCCGGTGTACCAACGATGCGGGATTGCAGTTTATACAACTTACAACAGACGTAACATTTTAAATTCGTTCCTGCTTGGTTCACTGTTGAACAACTGACCCTACGCACTAAAAGACATCACTACTACTGCGGCCATGGCTCTAGAACTCTAGAAAAAGAACTATAGAACTGATTTCTAAAACAAACTCCCCTCTCTAACCTACGGCGCTTATATATTGTCACATTTCTAACCTAAATTTATTGACTAATTGCTTACTCACCACAGGATTCAAATAAAATAAATCAAATCAATACTTCCATTTCGTCTGTCAGAAACGAACAAAAAAGTGAACAAAACATTCATAGACGCTCATATTCTAAACTCGGAGGCTTTTTAATTTTTAAATTAAAACAATGAGTTAGTGTCTACAACAGTGCTTCTTAACCGGTGCTCCGTGGAACACTGGTGCCCAGTGGCGGCTCGTAGTACAATAAAACAGGTGTTTTGCAATTTGCATCTCATATAATCAGAGTCGTGTTTTTATTTAAACTTACCTATTTCTTGTAGATCAGATCGATCCTGCGGTCTTTCTTAGTGGCAAATTTATCAATGACCTTTTCATTCAAATTTTTAATTTCGGATATAAATTTCTTTTCAATAGAAAGCATGGCAAGGCTGTTAAACGGTCTTCGGACATTGAATTCCGAAGAAAAGTCTTAATCCGCTATAAAGTTGAAAAACATCGTTCGGCTTCAGATGTTGACATAGGGGTTGTAACAATAACTTCTAATAACTTTTTTGTTTCTTTTAGTGTTTTTTTAAAATTATTTTGAATGATGAATTTCAAAAGAGGTAAAGCGCCATTTAATTCTCTGCAATCATTCCTCGAATAAATTACAGACAGCTCTGTTCTCAGTCGTTCCTTTTCAAGTGTAGGATAAGCTAAGCAAGTAGTCGTCAAATTGTCGTCAGGAAACTTGAAGCAATAACCTCCAAAACGGTCCGAAAGGAAAAGAGATGCAGCTAGTAAATTATCTGTAAAAACAAATCGATCTTTTGCGGAATTCGTGATAGTATCACACACTTCTATGGCGGCAGGACGATGATCAAAGTTGCTGCTACGTTTTCATTTCTTTTGCTGTGGCTCAGTACAAACATTTGACGCTTCATCAATACAGACATCTATTGTATTTCGAATTTGGACTATGTTCTTTTCAAAATTATCAATGGCAGTTTTTACTTCTGTTGGGTCGGTTCTTCTCTTTTGTAATTGATTAAACAAAATATCAACGTGCATAACATGATGAAAAAAGTCAACCAAAAAACTGGATCTTCTAACATACGTCGAATGGCAGAAGCAGCACTGCAAACGGTTGCATTACTAAAATGTTCTTCTATTTCTTCCATGCACTCAATGAAAGATTCTCTGTTTTCAAACACAACATTAATTGTACGTATGTTAAAATTCCAACGAATTTTATTTTTTATTTAAAACTTCGACACGTTGCGGTGAGTTATTAAAAAATCCGGGTATATCTTTCAAATTTCCAAAAAACACACGAACTTGGCTATTTGCCGAAAAAGCTTTAGACATAATTAAGTTTAACTGGTGGGCATAGCAGTGCACAAAGTGGACCGATGGATACTTCTGTTTAATTTTTGCGTGCACACCTGCATGTTGACCACTCATTACCGCGACTTCATCGTAGCTTTGTGAAATTAATTTATTAGGGCAATTTCCTATTAAAGCATCTACGACACTTAAAATGTTCGTAGTAAGAGTCTCAGCGTGACATTTTGAAGGTTTTAAATGTCCAAAAACGCTCAATCGGCTCACCATCACGCGTATATCTATAAAAATTACCACTGAGTACTTGTTGTTACATCAGTGGTTTCGTCCGCTATTACTGATAAACATGACGCTTCGTTAATTTCATCAATAATTCCTTCGTGGGAAACCGCAAGCATGCAATCTAAAAGATCATTCTTCTTTAGACGTCCCTTTAAATACAGAAGCATTTTGTAAATGTTCGCCTAAAGCAGAAAAATTTATCAATCCACGAAATATACCCGGAGTTTGAGAAGTCTCGGTTTCATCATGTCCGCGCAATGCCAACTCAAAGGCTCCACAAAATTATATACAGTTTATAATTTTGATAGAACGTATCTATTTTTTGTCACATTATCATTATGCGGCTGTATGTGTTTCCAATATGCCGACTTTAACTGAAATTGGATGTTGATTGTTCCTAATGTTGCTAATTCCATTGAATTGTGAAGATGGCTTTTGGTGTTTTCATGCTGTTTTATTTTTTTTTACTTAAGTGTACTAAATCAGTCACTCCTACCTGTGTCCATGCTTTATCTCCACCAAAAAGCAATCATGGAAAGCAAAAACGGGCATTTTTCTTATTGCAGTCACAAATTCAGTTATTCCTTTCATAAATTTCTTTGTTGAACTGACGTTTATATGGGTTGCCACTACTAATACCGCTTGTTCCAATAACAATGTCCGGGAGCGGTCGACCTTTATTTTTCAAATCAATTTTTTCTTCGTAGCTATACTTCACAAATCGCTTAAAGTTAATCAAATTGTCCACAACATCCACTGTCAAAAAACATTAATACAATACACGAACACCAAAGTATAAAATAAAAATTTACAACGACAAAGCCACAAAGCGAAAAACCGCACGTAACATCACGTCCGAAATCTGGAACATAACTGCGTAAAATGCAGCACATAAATAGCATTAAACTAGCGAAAGAGTTTGGTTATGTGCAGGACGCGAAAAGATAGTAGGGGTATCTCAGACAGTTCTGTGCACTGCCTCGAATGGCCCAGTATAAAAACAATGGTCCGCTTCGCTGAAACCACGACAAAACTTAACTGGTTTGTTGGAATGTTGGATCCTCGAGTTGTTGCGATTAAGAAAATAAAATTCTGTGACAAAATTCAATATTTTCAATATTACGTTTTATAAATTAAATACAAGCGAAGTTAATTTTTTTGGCGTTACTTTTTTGGCAGTTCTGCAGCACTTACGTACGAGTCGCCACTGCTGGTGCCCAAGTTTTTTGTAATAACCAAAATTCACGAGATATTTGAGAAAAGATGATTTTCGCGACCTCTAACCTGCAATAATGTTTTTGGCGGACACGATTTTGCAACGGACTTTTGACAAAGTGTTTCTTATAGCGATACAAAGAAAATTCCGAAGGAAAATTTTCACTTGAAATTTTTTAGAAGATTGTTTTTTTGTATAAAAGGACTGGACTATGGAGCATAAGTGCAAAAGCCGATTTTGTCATCAGTTGTATGTGTGCATAAAAACAGAACTTAAAGACAATCAGTTTCGATAGAATTGTTGGCAATGTGGTTTTTTGATTTTGAAATAAAAGATAGTAGTGTATTCTAATACAAAATATCGTTTATATTGAAACGTTCTAAATTTCAAATTTTACACTGCACGGATGAAAATGTTTAAAAATATTTAGGGTCTGACCAGGTATGTACAAACCATTGATGAAAGTATAGAACGAAGTCGTAAACTAACTTTGTAGGTGTTCCAAATTCTTGCAATTCAAATACTAATTGTGGTTGTAAATTATCGGTTCAAAATTTTTTTTTAATGCAAAATAATTCTGCGGCTACTGTGCAGTTATTTTTTCAGAATTTTTTTTTAAAATAAAGTAATATTAAAATGGTCGGAGAAAAAAATCATTTTTCAAGCTATGAGATATTTAGCAGAAATCGCATTTATAGTTTTTTTTCAACTTTTACAATCAAAAATTAAATTTGTAATCTGTCCATTCGATTGCAAATTAGTTTCTCTTTTAAATGATGTAATTTAAATGCAAATATCTCATTTAGATGCTTTGTTACAGCGTCGGCACTGTACATCTGTAGCAACTCCTCTTAATGTATAATATATACTATTTTATATTGACTTTTGTAATGTTTGCTTCTTTAATTTAAAATTTGCTGAATTGTTATTGTTTAGGATTTAACAGGTACGTTGTTAGTTTTAATTATCTTCCTTGTACCTGTTTACATGTCTTATGCTAAGAATTGTATTCTCTGTAGCCCTCAAAAAAGCTACAATAAAATAACACTGAAACATTGGAATAATCCGTTGTTTTATTACATCAGTCCACATCCTGAATAAATAATTAATATTAAAATTAAGTTGGAAGTTAATCAAATAAATTGAAAAATATGTTTTTGTGTCAATATCAAAATGATTAAGAATAAAATAATGCAATTGCAACTTTTTCCGTGAAACGGTTCAAAATTACTAATCAGATGATAAAGCGATGAAATGACTGTTTCCTAATAATGGAAAACATCTAAATTACTTTTTCCATCATTAGCAGTAATTGCATCACTGATGACGTCCCCAGATATAGATAGCGCAACGTGGGCTACTTATTCCAAATTGTGACACCATTTCTCCTTATCCCTGACTGTATAAAATTTTTGCAGAAACGAAATTGTTTCAAGGATTACAATGAATCAATAATTAAGAGGATAGCCGCGTTTATATATTTTAAACTGGATATTTTTATTAGCTTTTATTTTCCGAAAGGTTTTAATAGAAATTTAAAAAATGCTTTTGGCCACCGAGATGATTTGTAACATTTTCTGAATGTTCTTTACGCACAAAAATAACAAACAGGTATGCCAAGAATGTTGCTCTTTTAACCTGGATATTTACGAGCGCAGAGCATATTATATCAGAGAGGAAAAATTAATTTCGTGCAGGCGAACATGGAATTTCGATAAATGTGCAACTGACACTTCCCGGCGCCAACACTTTTCTTTATATGCATCTCTCAAAACCGGACAATCGGGAATTATTTTTTTTTTGTTTACATTCGCTCTCACGCTCGCATTGTTCCCTTCGAGGAAATTTCTATTTTTAAATTTTTTGAAAATAAAAAATCCAAGCCATAAATAATGCAAGCCATTACGAGTCCCATTAACAAGCGCTTTATGTGAGAAAAGAATAATATGGCATCCGTTTTGTTTCATTATCTCATCTCTCGACGATTTTTATTACGATTATTTTATTATCTATTGCGATCTTTATGACTCCCATTTGCAATCATCTTCGGGCCGTGCGGTCGAATTTATGGTGAAGGGTGCATCAAGTGGCGCTATGTTAAAACGCACAGAGCTGGTGATCCGGTGAGCGTAATGTTCTTGCAGCAGTGGCTCGCGATACACGCTGAGACGCGGACGGGTGAGTGAGTGGTGCAGGATGATGTGAAGCTGCAGACATGTGTGCATCCGTTACATATCTGCTTATCATATTCGTAAGTAACTTTTGATAATCCACTGTTCAAGTAAACCAACCGAGGGAGTGTCAAGGGAGATCAGTAACATTTAAGCAGAACTTAAAACTCAATCAAAATTAATTTCAGCAACCGCAAACAATAAATTTACTTATATTTTCATTTATAAAAATATGCATACAATCCACTAATAAATAACATTGGGGATTCACTGGATTTTGTTCTCTTTAACTATTATATAATGAGCAAAAGAACCTGTTTGCCATGATTCAAAAATTTGTAAACACGTTAATGATTTTTGATATTTTTGATTTATAAATGTGTGCCATACAAATCCAATTTGGATTATCTTTGTAAGTAGAAAATTAAGTGACGTAACTTAGTCTCTGGAATGTACACTTTGAAGGAGAGACCAACTGGAAAAATCGGTGAAATTTTTTGTAATCATTTGGAGGACAGCATTCAAGCGGAAACAATTGAGAAATAGTTAATTCAGTTGAAGATTCACCGTTTCACCCTTGGACACAGAATTTCGTTAATACGGTGAAACAATTTTGACTTACAAGGAAACGGTAATTAAAATCATCGACGTAAAATCGTAGGTAGAAATTGCGGAACCGTTCTGAATGCATAATTTACACGAAAATTGAAATGTATATGCAAGTCCTTTGTCACTGTCTAAAATGTAGTAGACTATTAGCGGACAAAAAATGATGACCTGCAGGTGATACATAACCGTTTGCGACAATGCAACAGTTAGGTATATTATTCTTTTATTAATGCGAATGCCCTTGAAAACAAGGAGTGGTTTGAGGCGATTTTCTCGTTTAAAAGAAAGAAATGATTTGTTATAAATAAAAGGCAACTATCACGTTGTTCCCACTGTTGTGGGAGGACCAAAAAAAAATTAACAGCGGGATGCTCTTGTAAAACCGCGGCCTTGAACGAGATGTACATTCCGATGAGGATTCGTATTTTTCACAATTCCGATCCAAATAGAAATTTGTGAATTGAAACGGTTTCAAGGCGATCACTGCATTTCTAATTTATGTATGTCAATTTTTCGACCCATTCTTTGTTAATTCATTGCTGCCACTGAAATTCCTTTTTGCGTGAAAATGTTATAGAGCATTGTTTTTTTGGAGTTTTTTCCGTTGTTGAAACGTCGCATCGCATCGCCACTAATTATTATTACCTATATTCCTCACATTGTTCCAAAATTCACAGACGTCGTTGTGGAAGTTCCGTTTCGATAGCCGAATTTTTATAATTCGGGATCACATCATCGTCGTTTTGACCAGGAAATTTTCTAAACAATGTATATATGTGTGTGTGGAGGCCACAGCGCACCTTCAATAACGACTATTAATCATATTTTTGCAACGCGCTTTTCATGCCAAAATGTCATTTTATTTACGTAATGCAAAAAAATTCTGCCTCTTTTGATGTGGTTATAAAGCTTTCCACAACAAGGTTAAAAAGAACCGCGCTTCATAGATTCGATTCTGCTTGTCTTTGATTTGAAATATCTACAAATTCTTGAAAAATTGAAAAAAATTCTATTTACTAGCTCCTTTTTAAATCAATTTAACTGATGCTGATTTATTATAAATAATACCTTGTATACATTTTGATGAATGAATTTATAAGTGAGAAATTTAACTGAAAATCAGTGTATTACTGATCGCTAGTGGTAGGTTTTCAACATTAAGGTAAAAAATTGTAACAGTTAAATTTATAATCAAATTAAAAATATAACCTTTACAGAAAAGTTTCTTGGATATTTGTTTAGAATCCTACTTATATTTACTTATTTTAAGTATTTATTTATTTATTTATTTATACCTTTGTATGGAATTATCCAAAATGAAAAGAAGTGCACTAAATATAATGAGAATACATTTTTACATTAATTCCCTTGAATTGAAAAATGATACCTTAAAATCTTAATATTTTATTAGCAAATTGGTGGAGTATTTGTACAATTATGTCTGTACTAAATTGGATTCATGTTTTGTTAAAAATAAAATTACCATAAAGCTTTTTGTGTATAAAATGAATGATATTAAGCATGAGCATGGTGACGTCATAAATAAAGTTTCTCGCAAAAATAACAAATTGTTGTCCATGAACGAATGACTGCAATGAACATATTTCCAAGTTGAATTTTAGATTAAACAATTTTAATACGGTTGAGAGTCAATATAGAACGATACAAAATCTGAACGACGTATTAGAGCAAGGTTGGATGCAATAGTGAAGATGTGATATCGTCAGATCGGGAAATTAAAGCATTATTGCTCGTGACGTTAATATATCTGAAATAAATGTTTTAAAATTTAGCCTTATATTTGATCTGATTTTGACCTGAAAAAGCTGTCTGGTCTACACGTTAGATTCCCAGATTGCTTATCCTTGTGCAGAAGTTTTTCAGAAATGAAACTTCGGGGTAAATTTACCTGCTTTACAAGAACTGTTTTTCGCGAATTGTCACAGGTGATGAACTTACTTAGGTATATCAATCAGATCCTCTCATTAATCAAGGGTTCCCCACCACTAAAAAGTAAAACTAAATCTTCTGGAGGAAAATTGTAATTATCATTAAGAAATTTAGATGGGATTTTGTTGATTGACTACATGCAAAAAGCAATTTAATCTCGATGTCTGTGGGAAAGCAATAAACGATTTTATTATAATATAATTTATTCAAAATGATTTTTATTACAGATACTAATATTTAGATTTTATTGAAAACAATTGTTTTTTATGTTTATTAGCGAATTGTTGAGAAGTATGCAGGGTAAGTATGAAGTGTTCAGTCAAAGTTTAAACTAAACTCGGGGAAAAAATAAAAAACTACAAAATTGTGTTGGCAATGCTGAAAATTTGATTCATTGTACACTTCATTTCATAAGCTCACTTGTTCATGTGCCAATTTGAAATATAAAAAACAATGCATATTTTGACACATGAACATGTGGAATTATGGCGTAACGTATACAATGAATCAAATTTTCACCATTGCCAACACAATTTTGTAGTTTTTTATTTTTCTCCCAGGCTTAGTTATACTTCCAGATAAACTGTGACTGAACAATGGGCTCTTAGTTATACTTTGGAAAATTTAAAATTTAAGCAACTTTTTGAAAAGGTTTTTAATAATTTAATACTTTTCTTAAATATTTTAAGTAATGATGCCATCATTTGTTATTTAAAATCATATACTATCTCAGTTGTAAAATTTAGAAATTGCCTTTTTGTATGCTATTTTAGTGACGCAACATTTAAAGATTTGAAAGGAAGAAAATCCTCTTAAAACTCGCCCGTTAATAAGAAAAGTTTTAACTTAACTTCAGCCTTTATCTAATGTCACGGAGCATCAATATCCAACTTATCTACGCACATATTTATCGCTTTATTTTTCGAGTATTAAATAATTAATGTTAAATAAATTTGCTGGCGCTTTGATAATAATCGAAACGTTTCAAATACCACGAATATATTATTATTTGCCTTCTTATTTTTGAATGAAGGAGCATTGTTAAAATATTGTGAATAATGTTCTTATTGACTTGTTCCTAGTTGGGAGGACAAATTTTAATTTTCTAATAGCCGCAGAGGGAATTACTAAAATCAGAAGTAACAAAAATCTTAAAAATAGATAACATTCTACAGGGTGTGGTCTCTAATATGTTTTTGCATTATACCGCCACCACAACGCCGCGGCTGATGTAACAAACACTTATGCAGACTAGATAGCCTTCATACGTATTTGCGTATCAATTGCGTCTTCCGGTGCCCCAGGAACCAATTTAAAATAATATAATAATACTATAACCGAATTAGAAGATGTAGTAATTAATTAAAATCATTTATGGTTAATGTAAATATTTATTTAAGTAACTGTCAATTAAAATATTTAAATCACACTAGCATTTTCAACCGTTTAGAATTAGTATCCATAAATAAAATTTAATTTACCGCATGCATTGTGTATTAAATTAAATGAGAAAAAAAATCTAGTTTGTGTAAACAAGTTTGATGGTATCCTAATTACGATGTAATTCGTATGGGCAAGCAGCTCGATCGGATTCAATATACATAAAATTATGGTAAAATCTCTTCAGGAATTTATTAATCAATTCAATCAAGGTTGGAACAAGCTGCGTGTGAATTGTAATGTGTTACATTTAAATCCATCATTGCTTTATTAGGAGTCGTAGTGCATGCCTATTAATGGGAAGATTCCGACAATGAAGTTGATGTTAAAACCATAACCGTGTTCGATCTTGTATACAACAATTTTATGAATTGTTAATTGTCACTATTAACAAATTAATGCTTGTCCCACACGAATTTATTGAAAAAAAAAAACGGTGGGCATTAAACGGCCTTCAAAAATGCACCTTTAGAAGAGTTTAGTGTTGAATATCAATTGTTTTGTAAATTTGCTTATTGAAATTATTAAACTTTAGTTTCATTTGGATTTTTAAGCAACGAAAAATGATTACTTTTGTTACCGCATAATAAATTAGTATATTTCTTATATTTCAATTGGACATAAACTTTTATTTTCGTACTAAGATGCTTGGTTGTGAAATATTTAAGCAGACGGGTGTTAAATGTTGCATAATTTAAAAATGCATAGTTTTGAATATTGGGCGAATGTGGGTTTATATCTCCAGTGTCGTATGATTTTTGGCAAATTGCTGAAGATATGGTTACTTTAACACCGGATTGGGTTATTAAGGTGCAAACATTATGATAGTCTTAAATTGATTCAATTAGTTTACTTTCAAATTTATGTTTTAAAAGCGATAAAATACATTTTTGTTCATAATACCTACGAATTATATCATATTTTTTTGCCTTTTTTGATCAACAAATTGTTAGAAATAATAATCACAAAAAAAAATGAAGAAGCAGCCGATAAGCAACTTTCAAAAATGAGAGTGCCTTTAGTTTGATTACCTTTTCTGTTATTTGGTTAACAAGTTGATTTTTTAATTTTTATTTCACTATTAGTGCTAGTTGTACTTTATATCTGAAACAAATATCGTCGGTGCGGTGCCAAAACCTCGTATAACAAAATCACTTAAGGCGTATTTTTGTATTGTTTTTGGCTCCGCACCGACGATATGTAGTAAAAAAGTTCTTGCTTGTGCCAAAACAAATAATCTTCCAAACAAATTTTACCATTTTATCAGTTTATTTTAACATAATACAGCTACTGATGATATTAATTTCTACATTTTATTTAAAAAATAAAGATTCAACTATTACATAAAATTAAACAAATTGAAATAGATTGTCAATCTACTCAAAATTTCTTTTCTAAACGAACTGCTTAATTTAGTCAACTTTTTTACGTCTAGAATTTACATTATAATTTATGACACGTCTTTCCATGACACTTGAGCAATGCAATCGCTTGATAACTTAATTTTTTAAAATTATGTTGTTTAATAAATTCGCACAACTGTCTTAAACACGAAATTCTCAGAAAAGCCACACTCAACGTGTTGAGTGCAGCAACTTTTATTGAATATTCTTTTATTTTATGAATATTAACGAGATACTTGAAGGTGGGTTTTAAGCTAAGTGTCGACCATATTTGCACGAAGGTGTTTAGCAATGTCAGATTAATTTGGTTTATTAAAGTGCTTCTTATTATCCAAACGTGGGATGATAAATTCAAAATTTAATTTTCGAAACATTACAATTTTAACCATCGAAACACATTTTAGAAGTAGGAAAATATTTTGTATAGCAACCGCCTTTTACAAAAAATTAAGAGTTACCTGCATGCAACTGACATTTCGCTACACAAGAAATTGTCTTAATGGTAAGCAACCTTGAATATTAAACTATAGTTGATGGAAATAATTAGTTTTTTTTTTTGTCTTTTATTGGTTGACAAGACATTTGAACGTGGCCGTTAAATATTTTAATTTTCATTCAAAGCATCAATTTTAGTTGATTCGTCAGAAAAGCGACGTATAAAAGTTGAACCAAAGTTGTTTCTTTGTTTGAACAACTTAACATGTTGTTTAATGAATTTATGTAAGTCTAGCAATTAACAATCGTAACAATTACACGCAAACGTGTGCAGACCGTGAAAAACGACTTCATATAAGGCATCACTAATCATACATGATTTAAATTGTCGACAACCACGTTGCGTTGAATGGCAAGGTCGTACGATGCACTTTAGATCTCCCTCAAGAATAGTACCATTTGAAACGAAGAACTAACCGCACCTTTCTGAATGTCAGTGAATTATATCCCTTACAAATCAGTATTAATCTTACTTTTATGTCTGATACCCACCAGATTCCATCAGATGAATTGCAAGCTTACTCAAATATTTATAACGAATGATGATAATCTGTGCATATGAGAAGATTAATGGCATTATTGGGGTAAACTTATGGCGAGAAATTAAAATGGAAAACGTTTATTTTTAATTTCGAGTTGTAATAAATCGGTACAGTGAGAATCTGGAAACTGTCGGCTGTAGAAAAATATTTTTCATCATTGAAGAATGTAAATGTGAACGCCAGAAAAAGAAATAAAAGATGCTTGTAAGTTACAGAGCCAGCAAAGGGTAATAATTATTGGAGTGTTGGACGTGCACCCTGTTTTATAAGGTGCTAAATTTAGTGATATATCTACCATAAATTCCTTGTACAAGTTGTGGCCAAGTGTGTTGTAGGAGTCTAGTCACGATGCAAATAAATTGCTTTTGGTTTTATTGTAGATGCATAGGATTTCATGTTTTAGATAAGAAAAATGTTTGTGCATATAAATATAAAAGGTACAGGCAAACTTTAACAACAAGGCTTCGCCAATAAAAGTAGTAGATGTCAATTAAAGTAGCTTTGAATAAATGCTTGGAAAGAAAAATATATTAAAATCAGCTCCTGAATTTACAATTTTGAGTATTTCTTTTTACATTCTTTCGTTCGTGTTTATGGATATAAATTATATTGCCTTGATCAGTTTAAAAAAAATTAATTTGATTTTTATTACTACTTAGATGGATACAACTTTATTCATTTGCATAATAAAAAAACTGGCCTTTATTTTTTCAATTACAATGATTTTAAATTTTTATTCTGCACTATTTCTTAATGGTACTTTTTTAAAAGTATTATGGTGTCATAATTAAATTTCTATTGCAATTTAGTAAGTGTATGAATAACGTTTTCGATATGCTACTTAATTATAGTAACATTTCTATTTTCTTAGCCTCTTTAAATTTTATATATTAAACAAGTTCCACTTGGCAAAGCTTTATTTTACGATTACTGTTAACTGTCATAGTTACAGGTGTAGGTCTTCTAATTCTTAGCACACCTTAGTTGTTAAGATCTTATCTAGGCTCCAAATTTATACTCCTGCAGTTTCCGTTTGATTTGAACTTGTAACGTTTGGGATAAAGGAACATTTACCTATAAATGTGTTAATTAAATTCATTAAAATATGCAATTCATTAAAATATGCAATTTTTAACATAAAAGTATTTTTAGCTTCGACAATAATTATTACAGCGCAAACTGGACAGTTAATATTACCGGTTCGCATTAATAGCGCATTACTTACGCTAAGCTTACTCATCTTTTATTAAAACTTTGCAAGGTAATTAGTTTTATGTATTATTTCTTTCTGCAATACGATATGATACGATGCAATATGAATATGTTCACATATGTGCACATTGTTTTTTAGCAACTTGATTTTTTCTTCATAGCATAGGCGTTCTAAAAATATCAGCCTAATGTCACTATTATTTTGTATATAACAGATATTATTTCACTAAAGTCACTGGGTAAAGCCAGCTTTAATCCATGGAAAAATAGGAAAATTTGTGTCAGGTATCGTGCACATTTCGGTGGCCGTAATAGTATATAAAAAAATTAATAACAAATCACAAATATAAGGTCCACTGTCTGGAAGAATACCACCACATGAAGCGTTTACAAATTTAATTAATTAACTAATTAAGTTAATTTGAAGAGTTTTTTATTGAAAACAAATTTAGAAGCTTTACACAATTGTCCCAGAACCACAATATTTAAACGTTACAGTTTGGCGTTATTATACAATAATTAGCTGAGTAAAAACGGTGCGTACATAAAGTTAGAATAGAACAAAAAAAACTAATTTAAAAGTTTAGTCAAATTATTATCTTACTTCACTGCAATTGCGTTTACTGATAAATTGTTATGTCGTATTGCGTCGATCGCAGCTGCAAGCACAACTTAGGCCATGCAATTACTTGGCATTCAAATACATAAAGGAAAGATTAATTTCATTGCCAGTCCTGAATATTAGAATAAAGTAAAGTTAACAACCCAAAAATATTTCTTAATTAAATTAGCCATAATATAGCGTTGATATTCTACTTTGACTTTGGTTGCTTTAATTTCAAGTTTCAAAATGGAAATTCTGCAATATATTCTGAAAGTACCGAATTTGTTACAATTCATGTATAATACAAGGAATTTCAACTTAAAATTATGGCCTTTGCACAATAAAACTTACCTTGGGCATTTTACAACAGTAGTTAAAATCAACTGTAATGTTTATAACATAGTTTGCAACCTACGAAAAAGAAACTGTTATTTTTAAATAGGGAATTTTATATTATTGTACAATAAATTAATAAACATTGCTAACAAATTGTACCGAAATTTAATTTGGAAAAGTCATTACCCTCAAGAATTCTATCAATAACTGACCAGTAAATACTCGAAGGACAGTTCAGTAACGCAATATCAATCTGACAGAACAATTCGCGCTAAAAAAATGGAAAGCAAGCAAAACTGAAATGGTTCAGCGATGACTTAACGAGTTACATAAACGGATAACATAATTCAAGGAATAACTTTATATTGCGAAGAATCTTATACCCTACCTATCACGTTGTGACTGTATGAATTGTATATTGTCGCTGCTAAAGGTTAAAAAATTTCATTTTCTTCGACCATGGATTAATACTGCTACGCAATTAAGGAGATAGTTGTTTCAAGTATCTCTAACAATATGCAATTTCTTAAATAAAAACCTATCAATAACAAGAGATTGGGAAACATTTAAAGGGAATTGCAAAAATTGATCAACCACACACAAAAGTAACGCTATTACTTTCTCCCTGTCATTTTTGGGCGGTCATGGAAGAAAGACGGGAATAGTGCACTCGCAAACAATACACGACTGACATCTCTACTTTCATATTCCATAACCTTATGGACCGTTCAGATTTGTCCTAGTTATGTGTAGGTGGTTAAGTTTGTGTAAATCGCTCGATTATTTCAGATTAAATCTAAACAAGGCTGTTGATTTGCGTCATTTTTGTCGCTTTATTTTTTTTTATTATTTAAGTCGATTGATAGCAATTCTATATCAGATTACATTTTGCGGTCGGAATCGATATTGCACCAAATAATCGTATAAGTTGGGCAAGAATGTTTCGAAATTCTTAAGAAAAATAAAAGTACTCAAAGCTTTTTTGTTATTACAGCATGCCAACATGCAGCACACATACAGGTCTTCAGATCTTCATGTAACGGCTAACGGTACTTGCTTCAGTTTACTACAGGTTTATTTAAAAATATGAGAAAAACGCAGTTGTGAAAGCTATTCTAAAATTAAACTATTCAGATGAATAAAAATTATCTTAATAAGTACGTTGACAGGGTTTTATTGCTTCTATAGCAAGTTACAAACGAGTTTAAGAAATTTGCATCAAAAACTCCAATTTTAATATGTAAATCGTAGTTGGATATTTCTAATTGACCGAACTACGGATTTTTCGAGGACAGGTTTTGCTTGAAGTTTCCCGTATTGGATCAAAAACAGGAAATTCTCTGCGAACTGACTCGATTGGTTGTCTGTTCTTGCTGAATTTAATGAACCACTTATTCGGACAAATTGAATGTCGTTAAACTTGCAATAAAATATCTCGCTAATGGGTCGGATGGCCACTTTTTTATTGAATTTGGTTATTTGAATGTCATTGTTCTCATGATGATTAGGTAGCTATGGTATTCTGATCATAAAAATTTTAATTAACAATTTGATAATTACATTTTGCAACCTTGCTCGTATGAATGAAACATCATTCATTAAGTTTCTTTACTGTCTTAATACAATATTTTTTAATTGAATTAGGAATTGTATTTTAAGCTACAAATTTCTTGTTGCTGTAAATTTTCAATAAAAATATTCCTTCAATTTATACAGGTTCTAGGTACTTTAAACCTAATCACAACAATGTTACAATAAAAGTTACTATAGACAAAACGGAATAATTTAGTTCCAAATCTCCATTTCTGTGGGTGGTATTTTATGCTCGTTTGATTTAAACAAAATTTAAAATGGAACATTTTTATGTATCACGTAGACGAAAAAAACTAGCTGACTTGTTGACGCAAACAGTAAACTTTATAATTAATTGTAATTTTTCTGACATTTTAACATTATTTTGTTTGTCGTTTTCTGCGCTTTGAAATAATCTCTGAAACACTGTTTGGTATTTTAATGTAGATGATTGGTATCTCTTTTATGAATCAATTAAACCTGCGTTGCATCCTTGAAAATTACATTCTTTTACAATCCAAAGAAGAGCCATGCCCATTGGAATTTCCGAAAAATCAATGCCAACGATAAAACTACACTCTTGTCTTATTATAAAATCGATTAGAAGTACAAATTTTAATTTAATAAAGTATACTTTAAAATATGGTTTTTCTTGGTCTCACGTTTGAAAGGTGACCGAATAATATTATAAGGGACTTTTAACTGTCTCATCTGAACAAAAAGACATATATTCAAGGTGTTTTTTGAAAGTAGAAGTGCTAAAATAAATTGTTATTACACCAATCATCCTGAGTCATCAATTTCTTGGGCATTTTTAAAGGTGAAAATAGGCGGGGTAAATTGTTTTACAAGATAAGTTTTTGATTTCATGTCTGGCTTTTCTCAAAAAAATTGCTGGAAACTTTCCCCGTTTTGACCTCCTCAGAATAAGTTTAAGTTTTCAGGGACACCCTGTAATTCAAAATTATAACAATCAAATAATTTCACACTATAATGTTAATTTCACAGCGCTGAAAGTATATTTAGCTTTGGCTCACCTTAAAGTTCAACTTGAATAAAAATAGCTGATGAAATCTAGATGGAATCTGTATTTTTATAATGAATTAACAATTAATTAAGCAACATCACATACTTAATTATCTTAAATTTGTATTTATAGGTGGGCAACCGATTAAAACTGTAACCTTGTTCGTTTTTTTCGGTAAGCCTGTTGATTTCAAAGATTACTTCGATTTGTTATAAAATGATCTCACTAATAAAATCAACACCTGTAAATTAATCTGTGACATTAATTTGTTTATTGTAAAAACCATTAAATTTATAATCTTACCAAATCTTCTTACACGGGCGACTTTTTTGCACGACACATTCATCAAAAATGTCGAGTCCATTGTTATTCAAATTAAAGTGAGCAGCACGTTTCAAATTGCGGTTTAAGAATAATTGATGGTCTCAACAACGTCCTTGACAAGGCCACGGTCTGTTCGGCTATTAGGTAGGTACGTTTGATACACTCAGCTGCAACGCTTCACTTTTTCGAGAGCAATTGATTCATTTTACTGAATCAACAATTTTATTTTTTGACCTTCAGTTCTTCGAGTTGCAACAGAAGGTCGAATTATTTCATTTCTTTTGTCCAACAAAATATTTCGTGTTAAGCCAGCTCGAACGAGCAATTAATGATGAATTTTCAAGAAGTGACTTCATTTAAAAATGCAAAAATTTTTTATCAATATTTAAAAGACGCACCTCCACGACATCCGGGTTAAGCTGCTAAATGTAGTAACAATGCCACGGAATTATAAAGGTCAAGACTAGGTGTGGTCCTTTCGGTAATTAGAATGTAATAAACACTTTATTGCATAAATAAAAATTTCTAAACTTGTAAAATTAGACGTAATCGAATTTGTAATATTCTGATTTCATTTTGATTATAACAATTTCTTATTATTCTCGTAAAATGCACAAATGATTGAAAAGTGTAGAGTCGACGCCCTTTGCTGGAATTTTTTTTTGCAAGTTCTAGATCCTGTTTGCCGACTTTGAACAAAGCCATAATCAAATGGTTTATCAATTTTGAAGCTGGCGACCTTTGTGTTTTTTCTATCCCCCACGATCGGCTGGAGTGGGACTCTAAAATCGTGACTTGTAAAAACATGATAACAGTTACACCGGTTTTCTTACTAAAGTTGAACTAGTAATTTTCTCGAAAACAATTTAAATTTGAATAATTTTGTATCGAACAAATAACTGCTTTACTGTCGAGACTAATTTAACTTACGCCATACTTTAAATTAATCAATTTATTGCCTATCAAAATTTTTAAACAATCCAAAAAGTTGTAAATCAGTGCATTTTCAATTCAATGTTTTTAACTTATTTTTTAATAATTTGAGTAATTATCGTTTCTGGATTTACTTAACCCGAAGTCAGTAAAAGTAGGTAAAAAGGAAACTGTAAATAGTAAGATGTTTCCTGTTTGCCCTCCCAATTCAAATCTAAATATTAATTAATGATTAAATTAAGCATTCGTTTAAGGATACAAACCAGAAAATCTCATTTCATGGATTTATTGGCAAAATATATCTATACTGGGTGATAAAAAATGTAGGCGTATCATCCAGATATGTTTATGCGTCAATCCAAAAAGATTTATGCTACAAAGAAAATTATATATGTACACTGTTTAACGGTGGGTAGCTCAACGGAGAGATATAGGATGGTCGAGATATTTTATAAAAAGGGCGTTGGTCATATAAATTAACTTACAACTCCTCCTCCAACACAAAAACAAATTTATAAGAGGTCGCCAAAATATCAAACATCTAAATTTAGTTGTGGGTTCAAAACTACTGAACTTTATTGAACATATTTGGTAAACACTTTTTTTTCTAAAAAACTATTATGTGGGATCCGGCGCCGGTAGAGTTCAAGGACGCTATTTTGATTGTTTCCAACCTACATGACATTTAAATCGTAGCAAGTTTAATTAATTCAATTTCAGTCTGCTCATTTATAAAGAAAATATAAAAGGCGTGAATAGTTTTGAATTACTTGTCAAGACAAAGAATTGGAGAAGAGTTGGCTACATTGTTTTGTACAATTTATTATTTGCATTAGTCATTTTTAATTAATTATGATGGAAGCTAGACCGTTTATGTCACTGAAAAAAGTATCTATCTTAATATATTTGTTTTTAATTAGGATTAAGTTAACTTGATGACATTTTAATGTTGCTGGTTGTATATTTACATAACATCCAATCAGCTTCTTTGAATGCTGCACTTTTTTAATTGCAACGCGGCTATAAATTATTGGATATATTTTATTATATTTAACATTTATCATAACAACTATTTTGGTTACATTTTATGAGCCAAAAGTTTTATGAATGACATGATACTTCAGCACCGCAATGTTATAAACTTTTCCACTTTTTACGGTTTACTTTAGTTGAACATGAAAAAAAAATCTATTTACGTCAGACAAACAGATTTTTCGAAAAAAATTATGCATTCTACTGTTCTACTAGATGATCAAAATTGTTTTTGGAATTTGAAACAGGTGATGAAATTTGGATTGGTCACAGGGGAATCCTCCTATTAAACAACGAACAAGACAGTGGGTCCCCAAAAAATCTTTAAAAAAAAAAATAATGGCGAATATTACTGGATATAGGAGTTTTGGTAACTAATAGAAAGCATTCAAGAAGTTGTTATCTTAATACCGGAATTTATGAAAAAATAAACTATAGAAGAAGAAATTACCTTTTTTTGCCTCCGTCCTAAATGACTGATTTTGAAGTCCTCTAAATAGGCCCGAAAATCCGATTTTCAGGACTAGGCCTGAAAATGAAAACTAGTGTAATTTTAATTTTGTAGGTTGGTAGCACCGAATCTGCTAACCAAATCGAAAATTAAATGTCAATTACACCGTTTGTTAACATCGACAAGAACTTTATTAATATTAGTTATAAAAATAAATGATGCTTTTAATTTAACAATATTGCAAGTATATTAATCCATCACAGATCAATCCATGTCATAATTGCAGGTTGTTTTGTCATAAACGTCAAAAGGCAATACATACTGGGTACTTGATTTTTAATTTCAAATTAATCTTTCCGGGTAAATATTACCAACAGAAGAAAAAATAAATTCTCTAGCCGAAATATTTGAACAACAAATTTATATTTTCTTATTTAAATATTATTATCGGCCTAAAAAATGTTGTGTATCATACGTCCAGAAACTGTTTTGCGAGTACTCGCAGTTGAGGGTCTCGGCCTTCGGCCTCTCCCCTCAAACCTTACTCGCACTCGCAAAAATACAGTTTCTGGCCTAATGATACAAATAACTATTTTTGGCCTCCGTCCTAAATGACTGATTTTGAAGTCCTCTAAATAGGCCCGAAAATCCGATTTTCAGGACTAGGCCTGAAAATGAAAACTAGTGTAATTTTAATTTTGTAATGTTAATGTGGTTCCCGTGGTGAGAAAGACGTATGGGGGAGGAAGTTAGTAGTCACACAGGTTACCTCCTCTTAACAAAAAAAAAAAAGGTTGGTAGCACCGAATCTGCGAACCAAATCGGAAATTAAATGTCAATTACAGCGTTTATTAACATCGACAAGAACTTTATTCATAGTTGTACTACCTATTAGTTATAAAAATAAAAGAGGTTTTTAATTCAACAATATTGGAGGTATCTAAATCCATGTCATAATTGCAGCTTATTTTGTTAAAAAATTATTTTTTACCGCAACAAAAGCCTAATTAATAATTTTGCTTACTTTTATCATGAGGTAATCCTCATCTGGAGCCTCATTTATAAACTTTTCAAGTTCATCAATTTCTAATATTCTTGATTTTCTTGGTAGATACCCGTCGTTCTTTCTTTTCAACAACGCAATTAACTTTGGGTAATTTTCAATATTAATATTATGCTTAATGTTTAGTGTGGATTTAAGCATTGAAAACATCGACCACAAGGTCGATGATTTATAATTTTTTGATTTAGCTTCAAAATAAGCTAACAAAACGTATTCGTTGTAAGTGTTTACAGAATTTTCAACACATCAATCAACAAAAATTTCATATTCATTCCAATACCGATTTGATGACTTTTTAGGTAGCAAGTTTTGAATTGCACTTTCAGCCGCTTCTTTAATATGTGCTGGTGTATTATCATCCATTTTAATTTGAGCACTGATTACTTATTGTGGCATAAAAATTAATAAACGTCAAAAAGCAATGCATACTAGATACTTGATTTTAAACTTCAAATTAATGTTTCCAGATTGCCAACAGAAGAAAAAATAAATTCTCTAGCCGAGATATTTGAACTACAAATTTATATTTCTTTATTTAAATATTTTTGTCGACCTAAAAAATATTGTGTATCATACGTCCAGAAACTGTTTTGCGAGTACTCGCAGTTGAGGGCCTCGGCCTTCGGCCTCACCCCTCAAACCTTACTTGTACTCGCAAAAAATCAGTTTCTGGCCTAGTGATACAAATAACTATTATATAACTAATGCAGAGCTCATAAGGCTTATTCAAGAATGTCAATTTACAGCCTGGTAAAATCTTTGTTTGTTGAAAAATTCTAAAAGGAAGTGCAAATAAACGTTAAGAAAAGTGCAGGAGCTAGTTATGTAGAAAATTATTCTTTTTCATTGCTTTGATGCTTTATTTTTAATGGCTAGATAAATTATATTAAATGGTATTATTTCTTTAATTTTTGATTGAAAGCCCCTTTTGGAGTGGTTTGAATAATTTTTCACCGAATAGATGTCTAAGTGTTTGGTGGTGTATGGCAATCTGTTAGTGATAATGTAGGAGGTAGGGTAGGAGTAGTGTAGATAAGACAAATCCGTATTCCTTAGTTAATTTCATTTTTGGAGTATCATTGGCAACAGTCCAACCATTCATTTTGGGTGTCTAAATAATTAACACTTTATTTCAGGATTATATTTCATTTCAATGACTAATTGATTTTCTTAAAACCTTCTTAGACCTAATTTCCAATTCTTATTTATCCATTGCTTTAATTTGTTTTGTGCTAGGTTGCTTTTTAATTTTTCCTGTCTGCAAGTACCTGTTTCAAATAGACGCGCTCTTCGTGTTATATATAGGGTGTTTTGTTACGGAATTACGGTGTTACGGGTGTGGGTGTTACGGAGAAAATTGAAATGGTAACTAGCAAAGGTCAAAGTAAACTTTTTTTAACTAACTCTTGACCAAAATGAAGTAACAAAAAGTTCCAGCTTAAGGAGGAACTAAATGCCAAATATGTGACAAAACTAACATTAAAAATGTAATTTATTAGAAATAATTAAAATAAATGGCAATATTGTAAGCGAAGTAAAACACAAGCGGCTCTTAATAATTTTGACACACCAATTTTTGGGCATTAACTTTCATTTTTGGGTTTGATCCTCAACTGAAACACCGGGGCTAATACAGTAAACTTTCGATTACCCCAAGTAAGCCTTATTTGTCTTATTTGTTTGCCTACTTTAATAGTAGGTATGCACTGTGAGAGTACTAATTGGACTGCCACAATTGTTTTCTTTTAACAAATAAGTGGATCCATTGTTTTAGGTGTTTAACAGTTTTTAAAACTAACATTTGTTACCATATTTAGTATGAGCCACATATGCACACAAAAGGTTTGCTTTTGTAAAGCGTATTTACACATTATGAATAAGCAGAGTATTTGCAAACAATGCTCCACGCCTCAGTAGCTGCTACACTTTTCTTACATCCGTTTTCAAGATATCTACTCCATTTGTTACAATTTTTTTCTTTTTGGTTTATCGTTTAACAATTATAATTCTTGTCTAGCTGTTAGAGAGATTCGATCTTACAATTGTTCGTTCGTGTCTATTTATTTAACTTGTATAGCTCCTGAAGTTAACGATACGAGCTGCCACTTTGTATTTTAGTTGTAGGTGTTAACGAGTGTAACATTTTTTTATAAATAAATTATTACGGTTACGTAACTGTAAATTTCAACGTAAAGATGACTTAGAAAGTTCCGTCGCGTATATAATGATACGGAATGCAGTTGCGTTTGCAGATTGATGCAGTGATTATTTTTATGTTTGTTCACTTCAAAATAAACTCGTTCACATTTCACGACCCGTGAATATCTCGGATTTGAACATTTGTTCCGGTACAAAAATTTTTTACATTGCCGTCTGTTGATTGCAAAAATTGATTGAAAGCAACCATATTTGAATACTTTTGTTCTTGCGACACATTCTCAATGAAAATATTAATGTAATCTTATTTAATTAAAACAAAACATTTCTAAATATAAAGTTAAAGTACCTATGTATATACTTGTTAAAACGTTTTCAGATAACTTCAATTAACTGTTAAAAATATTTATTGTTTTTTAAATTTATTCAAAGCGCTTCTCGGCGGTAGATAGTCTTTTTATAAAAACATTTAAATAGATTTTATTAACTTCTAGATCAAATTGAAATTTAGTTAAGTATGTGGACGGAATGTAATACGCAAAATTGTTTTCGGGTCTTTTGAAACGAGCATTCGTTTTGCTTTTGACGGTAATCTATTCAAATTTATGCGCTACCAGTATTTACATGTTATCAATGTGATTTAGTAATTTGCTTCTTCTATATTACTCTGCAAGTTTTTATTCGCATATTTCATTAATTTTCGCCAAACCAATTAAAATTAAAATTCTTGCGCAAGACTTTTTGACAGCGAAAGTTAATAAACGCTTTTGATATAATTTTAACGATTAATAAAATCGCAAAACGTACGCGAAATCGTAAATTTTAGTTTTAATTTCCATACTAAGATTTTGCGGTCGTAAATATTTAACTCTGTAATTTATTTTTCAACGCAATCAATTTGAAATTAACAAAGACCACATAGTAACTAAATCAATCGTGGCCTAGAGCAAGGTTAAACGTTACATCATAAATAAATTTCGGCATTTTTGAACTGATTGTGGTACTCATTAAACACTTACTGCATGATTATAAATTAAATTGATCAATTTCTTTTTCAGGTATTACGCTACATAACGATGGTAGCCGAAGGCCTGCCGTTAGGACGGCGGGAGCGCGGTGCCCACCAGGACATCATATCCGGAGCTGATTTCTTATCAGTTTTCCTGGATTCACCCGCTATGCGACAGGCTTACAAGGAAATAACAACATCCTCAGAAAGCTCTTCCACCGTTCTCAGCAGTTCCGAAGACGAGAAAATCATTTCTGTCAGAATTTCCTCTTCGGTAGGGCACTCTTTAATCAATAAAATCGTAGAGCAACCATTACCTGAAAATGACGACAGCGTAGAGACGACAACTCAAGACGTGACTACGATAGAGCCAACTGAAACGACAATAGGGATATTTTTGGAGGAGGAGCAGCCTAGTATTGTAGCAGAAGTAAATAAAAGTGACTTTAGTGTTGATGAAGGGGAACCAATTACAAAAATCAGTGATATTATTTCTCCTGCCGATTTTAATCAAGAATATCCAGCTAGTGTTCAAGCTTTACCTAGTCCTCACAGTTTAATCAGTGTCGCTTCAGAATATCTAAACAAAAATTTGCAACCATACCATGAAACCGTAATATACCACGATAACCCTGAAAATCCCGGTTCTAGCAGATCGGTTTCCTACAGTACCGTCGTGCACGAAATTCCTCTTCAAAGATCGCCAAAAACCTGGCGGGCCGATGATGATCACCACGAGAGGCAAGAACGCAACTATGATATCAAAGGCCCACCAGACAATCAATTTGAGCGTTTCGATGATAAACTAATTTCTGATAATAGAACTGAAGAAAGTGCCAAAAATATAGCCACGACGAATCCAATGGCGGAAAGTAAGAATTCATACATTTACACTAAATACGATTCGATAAGGCAAAAGAGTCACGAGGAGATTAAGGAAAATAATTGGGAGAAACCAGAAGATTTGGAAAACACCTCGAAACATACGGAGCGTAATTGGGGAATTCCTGAGAACAATCATGAAAAATTTGCGAAACCCTATGTAGAAATTTCGACTCATCCGACGATTAAAAATAAACCGGCGGTTTACCAACGTCCTGAGCAAAATTATGAGGTAGATGAATCGGTGAGTGTGATGACTAACGGAAGGGCGCACGGAGTTCAATCTAGTCAACCCCGTCCGAAACTCGGAACGCTAGATATCAAAAACGTGACAAATTCCACGAAAATAAATGATAATCAAAAGTTTGGATATGTGGTGGAAGGAAGGGATTATAGGAAATACAGAGTGGAAGAAAGAACGTCAGATGGCTTCATCGTCGGGGAATATGGTGTCGTTAGTCACAACGATGGAAGTTTGCGCGGTGTTAGATATACAGCGGATGGCACGATAAACCCGAGAATAATATCAGACACTTTGATGAAATTTTTGTCCTTGTAAAACTCGTGATTTGTGTAAATTGGTGCTAATCACTGTATATAATTAGTTCCTCGATCGATATTATAAACAGCTATCAAAAAACTAGATTTGAGAGTAAACGTTTGAACTTCGAAGCCAAGAAATTTAATTAAACACTGTATTTTTGTACTTTGCTAGTTTTAAGTATTTTTAGCTATTTTAACTATTAATACTCAAATAATTGCTCATGTTCTACTCAATATTTAAATGTTTTTGTTTTATTTTAATTGCAATCGTTCGATTCAAGTAACTGCCAATTTTTTATACTTTGTAACTACTGGTCAGACTTGTATCCATTTTAAATAAATTGATGTAATTTTACGTTTGTCGTAATTTTTTGATCATCTGATTTTATCTGAGATGAGTAGCCCATTAATATTATCACATCGGCAAACTTCCTTTGATTTAAAAAAAATAGTACCAAACAATTTAGACTAAAACCACTAGTCAAAAACTAAAATTGATTTGTGATTGTAATTAAGTAAATTTTAGATCATTAAAAGTTTTAGAAAAAACTTGACTAACCTGCACTTTTATTCAGCATCTACATGTTTGTTGAAAATTTAAATCACCTTCATTCAAAAAAAGAGACCTATATTTTAAACTTTCAATTATAGTATACTCACTAACATAAAAATTGCACCATCAAGAAGGAACGGGTATTTTTTAACCAACCTTAACAAAATTGTTTCTATAGATTTTAAAAGAACATCGTGGCATTGTCTCCAGCATGTACCTATATGGTTTGTCTTTTTGAGATATTGTGCCTCCAGCATCTTCCAGAGTTAGTTAAGTCTATCAACCTCCTCTCCATTATGTTCCGCGCAAGGTGAATGAAATGTATAGGCCGAATTGCCTGGCTGTTTCTCTTTTTGATTAGATTCTCCGAATGAGACACCTTTTCTGATTGTATGATTTATTGACACTATACAAGGTGTAAACGAAATAAGTACATTAATTTTTACCAGTAGTAGAACTCGTCGAGATAAGCCCTTTTTTATGTACCATTTTTTCGAAATCGCATTTTTTAAAATCATTTCCCTCCCCCCCACAAATTGACGAGTCTTCTATGAAATGCTCCAACAAAGAAAAATAATGACTTTTTATTATTGAAAATTTATTTGTCACTTCTGTCAAGTGAAATCTGAAAAAATGTCTAGATTTACCAATAACGAATTTACTGATATTGTGTTAACCTATGGTGAGGGCCAAGGGAATGCAGCCTTAGCTCGAAGAATTTACATGAACCGATTTCCGAACCGTCGTCTTCGGAATGTTGGCATATTTGTAAATGTGGTGCAGCATCTTTGAGATCACGGATCTTTTCAGCCTGCAGCTTACGATCGTGGTCGGCAGCGTCCAGCTCAAGTTGCAAACATTGAGGAGGCTGTTCTGAACAGTGTCGAGGTTCGACCTGGGCTCAGCACAAGAAGGCACTGTCCATGGAGTATCGCATGCTACAATTTGGAAAATACTAAAAGAACAGCAATTGTATCCTTATCATGTTCGAAAAGTGCTCCTTGAATAGGACGAAGCAGTCTTGTACCCTGCCCTGCCCGAACGCCGGACTTTAACCCTTGCGACTTCTTTTTGTGGGGGTACATGAAGGATTTAGTACACTCTATATCAATTGATACCATCGAAATGTTGCAAGAACGGATGGAACTTGGTGCTGCAATGATTCGTAACAACAGAGCCATGTTACAAAGGGTAGAAGAATCACTTCGTTGGCGTCTTCAAGCATGTGTACAAAACAACGGTGGATACTTTGAACAATTTTTATGATCGTTTTCCTTTATTTTCGTTAGAACAATTCTCGCGTCAATGTTTAAAAATAAATTGGAAATAAAACTTTTTTTTGGTGTTTATTGGTTTATTGTTTAAAATCGACAATAATAGTCGCAACTAATGGTAACCGTTTCATAAGGTAATCTTGTTGATTAGGTAACTTTGCTTCCAGTGGCGTGTAAGAAAATTGTGTAAGATTTGAAAATAATTTTAACTCAAAAACAAAAACGTTTTCAAAACAAAGTTATTAGGAAAAGTTGTTGGTCTTGAAGAGTTCTATTACTAGTTAAAATTAATGTACTTATTTCGTTTACACCTTGTATACACAATAAACCTAAATTATGAACTATAATGTTTTTACGATGTTAATACTTTGAGTCATTGTAAGTAACTGAACTAAATGTTTTGTATGGAAACTTAAGGGTCCTTTTTGAGAGAGGGACACTTCAGGTACTTTTCTAACAGTTAACATGAGGTTCGTGAAAGAAGTTTAATGAGCTCTCTGCGACATAATAACGGGCAATATGTTGCTGGAAAAGTGGACTTTTAAATCTCCACAATAAGGAAAAGATCTGAGCTTTTATTGCTTCCTCAATATACTCCTCAGTTCATATCGGTGTAGGGTAGAAGATCGTTCACTAATATGAGAAAAGGCCACTTGAACGTTGGAAGTTAGAAGTTTTTGAGATGTAGAACTAGCGTAGCTTGTTGAGAATTTCATGATCCGAACGAATCACAAATGTAGAAGTACTTTCAGCATCTACACAAGCAAAAGAAGTAGGTATTAAATATTATAAAAAGAAGAAAGATTGAATATTTTGGCTACGTAAATCGAAACGAGAAATACAGATTGCTGCGCAACTTAATTCAGAACAAAGAAAAATACCAAAAGATTAAAACAATTTACTTTAATTTTTATGAATAATGTGCGCCCCTATCAGTTTCACACTCCCTCACTCTTCGTGGTGATCAATGTCCCCTTACTGTATGGTGTAACCTATAACTCGTACCGGCGAGCGGATTCGCTAAGTTCATCAGTTTTTTTCCCATTATATGCCACACGTGTTCAATTGGCGAGAGGTCAGGAGATCTAGCTGGCTATCCCAACATATTGACAAGGATCTCTTCGAACCGGTTTAGAGAAGTTCTCGTTACGTGGAGAAGGGCATTTTTCTGCTGGAAAAGAGGATCTTCGAAGGGCATAAAGTGGTATTCAGTGATGAATCCTAATTTTGTTTGGGGATGCATGATGGCCGCGTGAGGGTCAGACGAATATGCGGGGAACGTCGCGATATTCAATTTTCTGTTGAAAGGAGTGTGCCGCGAGCCACCGGACTGTGAGAGGAAAAGTTATCCATTCATGAGTCTCCGCAAAGACTCAATTCATAGCACAATGTACAGTTTTGAAAACAGTTGCATGCTCAATTCCTAAATCTTCTGCTACTCCACTCTGAAAGCCAGAATCACCAACATAACGAAAAAGTATTGCCATCCTATTTCTTGACGACTGCGCTCCTGCTAGCATTTTATCACTAAGCGGCAAAAATTCAGTTGTTAAGAAATCAACACTTTCATTATCAAATCGTAACAGTTGTTTACACTTTGTAATAATTTTTCATTCACCGTACTTCTCTCGCTCCCGCACTTATATGACTCCAATATAATAAAGTTGTTACAACAGCTAAATAGTATCTTCTCTTTATTCACGCCAAATATGAAGTCCGGAAAAACGAAGCTATTACCAGAGGAAATAGTTTACATCAAACGAATCATCTATTTAAAAATATCGAAATAGCAGCAAAAACTACTTTTTATTCATTTCACTCAATGATGTTTTTGCGATATATGCCGGACCATATTTGAACGTCTTTGTCGGGAAGAAAATTAAAAACAGAATGAAATAAACAAGTTCAATGAAGGAGAACATTTCGGGGAACTTGCAGTAAATGAAGAAAAAATTTTAATTTTCTGTAGCCACTTGCGATAACAACGTTGAGTGAAATTGACACTAACGTTTTACTTCAAAATTGGAATAGATTTGGGCCATCTATAGGAATTACATGCACTCATGCTATTTGAAAATTTTATGATGTACGGTTGCAGCTCGTTGTAACGATGTAAAAATTACTATCGTCCTATATTTTTGAGCCGTCCTTATTTGGCTCCGCTACCTTATTAAAATACTTTGATTTAGAATAGCCTAAAGTCAGCTAAACACGTTAAGAGTACCTACCTAGACATTAAAGAAAAAATCATCAAACCATTTTTTTTTTATCTTCATTTCAAGGTGTCACGGAAATTTTTGTAACGCCAAAATTGTTAACAGGTGAAAGTAATAAAAAATCGGAACAATAATTAAGCAACTCATCAGTACACGCAACTTCCGCAAAATTTCTGTTTTGTGTCATTTTACCACAATCAAAATTAGGAAAACCTGTTTTAATTTTTTATGTTATACCTATTACATAAACCAGTAAAGTAAGCCTTGTCCGGTACACAAAAGTTTGTCCAAGAAATAATTGTCAAGGTAACTCGATTTGATTGTTATTCAATGGTCGCTTATCAAAGTCAGCGAGAAAATATTACTTATTGTTGTTATGTGCCACCACCTGTTTAAGATTATTGACATAACGTCTGTCCAACCTTAACAATTTCTTCTACTGACTCCGACAATCACTTGAGCCACAGAAAAATTCGTCTCATACAAATAATAATGACGACTGCGGGTTTTAATGGTTCACCTTTTTTCATTGTCATTAACAGTGAAAAGTTGCCGGTTTACATATTTATATTTCTTTTTAACCTTGACGTTATCGTGATCTGCACATGATATGCGAGTGCAATTAAGATAAAGTAATTAATTTCAAAATTATAATAAAACGGGTCTCAAGGTCACGTGGATTTTGAAAGAATAAAAGTCAAATTCAAAAGCAAGTATCAACACAATTTAGTTAAATTGCTCTTAATCTTGTAATTATGTATGCAATAATTGTGATAATTGTAGGTGACTCATGAGAAGTAAATATAATTACTTAATTTATTTATAATAAAATTATAATAATTTTTAGATCATTTATAACTATATATAACTGTTTTACACTTCAGTTTCTAAGAACCTTCGATAGCTCAGTTGGTAGAGCGGTGGACTGTAGAGTTTGACAGCTTAGCTGAAATCCATAGGTCGCTGGTTCAAATCCGGCTCGAAGGAAACTTTTTTTTGATATTTTTTTAAAGTAAAAATACTGAAAATATCAATAATAGTAGATATTTTTATTTTTTACCATATTATCAATTTAAAGCGGTTAACCTTTTTCACAAAATATTTATGTACTGTCATTTAAGAATAAAAAATTACATTTAGTTTTACTACCGAAATCTACCAGTAGGTAAAAGGCGTCTGATTTATATCAAAAGAATTTTTTCATTGTCTTTTAATTGTTGCATTTCAAGTTCGTATGAGGGTGGGAATATGACAAACATCCTTGAGAAAAGAGTTGTTGAATTCCATTTTATTGTTTTTTTTTTTGTGTTTTGCAAAAAGAGCACTTATTCAACAAACATGTGCCCAAATACAGCTGAAGTTGAATATAACTAATCAGCACAATGATGGTAAAAAAATTGTTATAATAAAAATTCGTTGTGCAGAAATTCCTGTTGGTTTCAAAAATTCCAACCTTCGATTGGTTCAGTAAAATAGTGGTTGTCGGTGAAATTACTGGGGTATTTGTTAAAAATGACAATGATTTAAAAAAAAACAATGAAACAAGAGCAAATTTTACAAAAAACTGAAAAATGTGGTAATAAAATTCGTTATACGAAAACTTTTTAACTTTGTGTAAGGAATATAAGTGACAAAAAAGTGTTCAGAGTAAAGATTCTCCATAAAAATTTTCTATGTAGAATATTTAGATAAAGGTCTAATATTTTACGCACGCATACCACCACACATCAAACTAAATGTAAAGGAACTTAACAAGTGATAACATTTTGAACTGCAAAAGATTTAAAGTCCAGAAGTGCGATACGTATCCACCTTCCATTATTATAACTTGTTCACTTTGTCGTAGGAAAGAAGGTGAATATACTTTTTGATATTCGTATTATGAAATAGTTGGTATTAGCGATGTTCGCAATAACCTAAGTCTACTATATTTGAATTGTTGAAATTAATTTCCACTCTTTCGTATATTTTGTTTACGAATTAATCTCACGTGAACAACAAGTTATACAATAAGAAATAGTCGCAACAAGAACATTAAACACAAAGCCTAAATCATATCGACAAGGAAATATACTCACAAATTGAAATAAATAAATAATGCCCTCAAGTTACATCCAATGCAGACTGCCTGTATAGCAGATGCGTTAACTGGGTTGCATATATTTGTTTCTTTTGTTTAGGATTTTTATTTACTTGTTCATAGGTGGCTTGGCCTGTAGATGAATTGAAATGTTTTAAATTAAATTGCATTGACTTTTCAGTGTAATAAATAAGATGAATTTGATAAACCCTTTATTTAATCACGGTCAGACATAAATGGGATAATTGAAAATACTGAAATGAACAATCTCAGCGTTTAAAAAATAAGGGGAGCAATAATAGAGTCTCCAGTAATGTTAAGCTTTCGCTATTGTAAAGGCGACGATGGGGGCGGAATTATTTGTACTCCAATTTCAGTACGTCAATAACAGATGCGATAATACCTTGTGGCAGAGATCTCAAACTCAAATTGCGTGCGGGTTGAAAATTTTAATGAAAAGAATTTTATTGGCTAATGCCCAGTTTCTGAAAGCGATGTTAACGTATAAAGGGTGATCCAATTTGAGTTTTCTATGTTTTCATCGTTGTAAATCAAGCAGTTCTCATTAAGCACATATTTTCAAGGTCTCAAATGTTAGTTTACAATATTACATTTACGAAAAGGAACGCTTAACCGCCGCTCGACGCGTTAGAAATATTTAATTGTTCTATAAAAATAATAATTATGTACGAACGATTCTGTACGAGGCACATTTCTACCGCTCCAGGCAATGCCAGGCCCTGGACACTTTAGGATAATGGGACCCCTATGTGGCTATGATATGACAGAGGACTATTTTATTAGCAACAGGCAAAAGGAGTAGATAAGCAAAATTCTAGATTTATTCAACGTTATTTTAATTTCTTTGCAGTCGCATTAAATGAATAGGTAATCTCTAAATATAATTCCCGATGGTGGTCTATTTCTCAAATTTTTTTTGAGATCAGAGTAGGCGACGAAGCTGAGTGTCAAAAATTAACATTTATATCGTCAATTTACGGAGCTTAAAGGTAAGTAAAGCAAAATACATTATATTGCAATGCAAATGTATATAAATAAAATGGTAGATAAATAATAAATAAAATAGATAAATAAAATGCATAAATACACAATAAATACTGTCAGCCCGTTGTAGGGCTGAGGTTTTCTACTAGTTATAATATAATTGGGAAGAGTAACTCCACTAGCATTCTCCATACGCAGTTTAGTGCTTAAAAATCTATGTTAATTTAAGAGGTGCCCTTCAAAGTCTATGAGTGCGTTTATGTCCATTTGAATTTTACGATGTAAACGGGCCGGTCCGAACTCACTGCTCTATAGGATGCAACACGTAAACTCAATCCTTGAAAATTAAGGGCTTGGCTGGAAGGAGCCGTATCGAACGTTGCATTTTAACGAAAAAGACACGATTTGATTTAAAACAAGATGGAGAAAGTCAGCTGATTGAACGCTTCGAATATTTTTACCTCTTGCGTTCAGAAAGTACAAGACGCATGTGTTCATATCAAATCTTCCAAGGTTAACCGATATAGTTATCTTTTTCGAATATATTTTTGTCTTTGTCAACTGTACCGAACTGCTCATACAATCCGTTATGCCATTAAGGCTCACTACCTCAATCAGTTTCTTCCAAATGCTGCCTTTATTTTTTTAAATTTTTAAATAATTTTTTTTTAATTCTTAAAAATATAAAAGATGTGGCCGTTCTTTTTTCGAAAAAATATGTAGCAAAAGAATAAAAAATGAAATTAGATTAATATCGAAAAATTAACGGCCATATCATAATTTAAAAAATATTCTAAGTACGTCCTTGAAAGAATTAAAAAAATATTTTCAAAATTAAACCTATGAAATAGAATACAAAATCAACCTGTAACAATAATTCTTGGGGAAAATTTAAAGTGAAACATGGTACAGCTTCGGCTACTAGGCGCAGTTTTCGCGTACGAAATTTATCAGTTCCGAGAACTCTAAACAGAAACATAATTCTTTTAACCAATAACGCACAAAGATCACTCATAAATCAGACTACTTAAATGGGACAACATAAGATGAATGTTGCACCTTTGTCTGACCGCTTGCAGCGTGTATAGGCTTCCAAAACGTATGTCTGTAAATAAAAATCTTAAGAATCAATGAACCGCCCAGTGAAAACTTTCGTTTATTCAAACTGCAAATTCCCCCTTCACATAAAACACGATATATACGCTGCGACTTGAAACAAGGATGGAATTCAAGCGCTTGACATAAACGCAGTCTATGTCTGCACATCACAGTCTAAAGACATCAGTGACAAACTATTCAATCTTTCTTGAAAATATTTTTATAGTCAGTAATTATCGTTTGATTATCGGAAAATAAATATATTTATGTTGGGGATCTGGGGATCTGGCAGGATCGCGGGGCCCTGGGCACTTGCTCAGAGTGGCCAACGGAAGAGAGGGCGTTGTCTCTAGGTATGTTAAAGAGCAAAATTGCCGGATGTGGGATGAGGAAAGTCCTCTTGTGATTCGCGATACACCATTACATACACAAAAAGTGACTGTTTGGTTTCAACAAGACGGGAAATATTGAAGATAAAGTTTTCCTCATCGGAATTTTTTTTGAAAATAGTCATAAATTGCTTTTTTTGGCAGAACAGTTTTGTGCTACTTTTCCTAATTTTAAAGCTACATTAGGTACTAATATACTGACATACTATAGTAATACATAGTAATAATATAGTAATCCATGTCAATTTCTGACTTGCAAAAAGTTACAGTCAGTAGTTAGTAACTTTCCCAACCGGTTAAGAAAATGGGGAATGTAGGAGGTCGGGAATTTGTTTATCCCAACCTCTTACAAGTTCCAAAATACTTCAAGATGGCGCAGACACTGACCAATGTCAAATTTGAGGATCAAAATTTGATAATTGTGAATTTTATTTTATTTTTTTTTTTATTAAACCCCAGTTTTATTTACAATCTGTCCTAGAACAATAAGTAAATGTAATAGTAATAATACAAAATAACATGTAGGCAGTCTTCCAACAAATCGTGCCTCTAATTTAACATCTAATCTAACGACTTATTCTATTCACTTTCACATTTACACCATTTCCTAGTGAGACACCAAACGAAGAAGAAGACATATGCTACTATATTGACTCTCCCCTGCAAATGGAGTTGCCAATCAAACAATTCAAAATAAAGGAAGTCAAATATGTAATCAACAAAAAGCTTAGCCAAAAAAAGGCGCCAGGCTGGGATCTCATAACTGGAAAAATTCTTAAAGAGGTGCCAGAAAACATCGTTAAAATAATTACTGCGCTGTTTAATGCAGCTCTAAGATTGGAATACTTTCCAGTATCATGGAAGGTAGCAGAAATTATATTAATAATGAAACCTGGGAAAAACTCCGAAAACGTGAGTTCCTATCGACCAATTAGCCTATTGCCGGTTGTGTCCAAGGTATTCGAGAAGCTCGTATTAAAAAGAATAACTCCAGTGCTGCATCAAAAACAACTAATACCGGAACATCAGTGTGGCTTTAGGGAGCAGCATGGAACAATAGAGCAGGTGCATAGAGTAGTGCGCCAAATAAACTTGGACCTGGAGGAGAAGCGATTCTGCTCAGCAGTTTTTTTAGACGTGTCTCAGGCTTTCGATAAGGTATGGCACCCAGGCCTCCTTTATAAAATTAAACGCCAGTTACCGCACAACATGTATAAATTACTGAAATCTTACCTAAGTGATAGGCAATTCTACGTAAAACAACAAGATGAATGCACAAAACTGTCACCAATTCAGTCCGGTGTCCCACAGGGAAGCGTTCTTGGGCCGGTCTTGTACCTTCTCTATACAGCGGACCTGCCAGTATCTCCATCTACAACCATAGCAACATTCGCGGACGACACGACCATAATGGCGTCGCATAATGACCCCGAAAAAGCTTCAGCTATTCTCCAAACTCATATCAATAAAATCCAGAGCTGGTTAAGGAGATGGAGAGTTAAAGTAAATGAGCAAAAATCAACTCACGTGACATTCTCAATGAAAAGAGGCAGCTGTCCGCCAATAACCCTAAATGATCAACAAATACCCCAAGACACAAAAGCCAAATATCTTGGAATCCATCTGGATAGAAGGCTGACGTGGAGAGAACATATCGAAGCAAAAAAGAAACAGTTAAATCTGAAATTTAGAATGATGTATTGGCTCACTGGACGACGGTCGCCACTCAGCTTGGAAAACAAAGTTCTCTTGTATAAAGCCACTCTAAAGCCAATTTGGAGCTATGGCATACAGCTGTGGGGCTCCGCGTCAACCTCCAATATTGAAATCTTGGAGAGATTCCAGGCAAAGGTTCTACGCACTATGGTCAACGCCCCGTGGTTTGTTACCAACGAAATAATTAGAAGGGACTTACAGATCTCTACAGTGAAAGAAGAAGCGCGTGTATGTAGTGCGAAGTACAGTAAAAAACTTGCAGTGCATCCAAACCGCTTAGTACGTAGGTTAGTTAACGAATCTAGTGATACGCGCAGACTCAAGCGGCATAAACCATCAGACATAGTAAACCGATATAATTGTGAATAAAGTGGTATACACACTTCGATGAAACATTTCTTTAGAGTATCGTGCTGTATGTTAACTCGAAGCTTTGCGTCTGAATCATCTATCTACGCATTCGGCCGTTATAAAGCATCTTCTAGCTCAGTACGTAGTATACTATTAGGTAACAGTAATTTGGCGCATTACCAGTTGGAATATTTATTTTTGATAATGTTACCTGATAAGCTCTTTATGTGGTTTGCTTTCAAAATTTAATTTTTCTCTCTGATAGGGTTCTCCCTGTTTCCAAGATATTTGCTGTTGTCCAAAAGTGATATTATTACCGTTAACATTTTCTTAAAACAACACCAGCATTTAAACCATGGATCTAGTAGTGTAAGAACTAGAGCGACCATGGGCCATGTCCGTATTCAACTACATTTGGTGGCGTTCCGATCTAGACTTTCGTAACTAGATGTGATCGACAAACGCACTCCTCCCCTTCATCTTTTCTGTCACATTCTTGTCTAAGCTAGCACCTCGTTATCCACCCAGTCCTTATATAATTATAACTTATTTTATGACTATATGTTTACTAAACATGCGATAAAAATTTAGTTGGTTATTCCTTGGGTTATTTGAAATTCTTTTTGTTCTTTGATGAAAAAAAAAACATTTATTACTAAATCTTACATGCAATCAATTTTCACAACTTTCACAGAGAGAAAATGGCAAGTGACTATAGAAACGTAATCAACAACGTGTGAAATTTGCGGTTAAACTAATAGGCCAAGCAACATAGCAAAAAAAATGTCATAATTTGCCATAAATACTACCCGGAAACCGACTGTGCGATTACATAAAGGACAGTTAGTAGATCAATTTGGCATAATTTTAGACTCGAGGACCATAATTTTTAATTTGTTATGAACAATTTAGAAGAAAAAATTGTTTTTTTTTTAGTTCTTTGCTTGAAAAATGGAAACTAATTAATCAATCTTAATGTTGTCAATAGACGAATTGTAGAGAATTAAATTACGAAGAGAATGAGATGTCGAATGTCCCGATCGAATAATTAGATTAGCCCGTGAGGGGAAGCGCAGCCCGGTTCTATTTCTATATAAAAAACTTCCCCCCAGCGGTCGGTCTTCCCCCACTACTCGACCACTTTCGCGGGGTCGGCCGTTTTTACTCATATTCACGACCGTTTTTCACCTATTTAGCTGCATTTTATCGAAAATCGAAGATGAATGTTTTGTTGCTGTGTACGTCTAGTTTCCAATTCTGTTTTTAAAATTTAAATCGGACAACCACAGGAGCAAGAAGCTCTCCTGGAAAATATCGCAGAAAAAAATTGAAATGGTGATTGTGCAATAACCGTTAGTCCGACAGAATCTGGGTTTTGCACACATAAAATACATATAATAATATCCGTTTTTGCGTAATCCAATAAAAACGTATTTGTAGACATTTCTTGTACTCGGTAGGCCCAGTCCAGTATATCATATTTTTACTTAGCCTACATCAATAATTTTAAAATTATCCAAACTTTTATCGCTAGTAATACCATAAGAGCTTTGAATTTATCGATTAATCTACGATAACTTGTTGCGTAGTAACTTAAAAGAGTGTAAATTTGATGAGTACTAAAAACGCGACAGCAAAGCTAGAGCGTTTTTATCATCAAATTTACAATAGTGTCGTAGCGGCGTGATCAACTCGTGTAACGTGGAACTTGAATTGGCTACTAGAAATTTGTGGCGTTACTCACACTCGCTTACTCGCATAGGTGGAGAGAGGTGGAGAGGGCGTGTTCGGCCCGTGATAGTGATATGAGTCGTCTAGTTCCAAAACCGGCTATCTCCGAACAGCATTTTTTTCAGAAGAGACTGGAACTTTTACCAAAAAGATCGGTAAAAATAAAATTTTAGATTATGCAAAAATAAAAGTAACTAGAGAGTAGAATTCGATAACCTATATTACATCGATTCTAACCCAAAGCTCATGCACATTTTATAATTTTCAATTTGGCCGGTTTTAGAACAAACTTTGGATTAGACCGGTTTTGAAACAAACTGGAATGGAGCTGGACAGTTATGGAACAGAATATCTTTTAAATTTCAAATATTTTTTTAAATAAATACTGAACAAGATAGGTTTTCGGTTAAATATGTATTTTAAAAAAAACAACAAAAAATATAGAAAAACTGAATTCTAAACAATAGCAGAAGAATCTTCTACTCCTTCAATATTGTAACCTGTTCCAACTTCCTCAACGCCATGTAGGTTTTCTTGACTATCTGAAACCTCACAATAAAAGGACTTACTACAACACCATCACTGTCGATGGGCAATTCTGGAACGACCGACTGCGGAGATGGCCACTTTTGGAACAAGTCGACATTTTTCATATTTAAATAACATGCGTAACAGTTGGTTTTGGTCGGAATCTCTTGAATGCATAATGCAAAAGTGTTTGAAGAAGATTTTATTTGCATAAAAATATTTTCATGAAATTTTGGAGATGGCGGGTTTTGAAACTAGGCGACTCATAATGGTCGTGAAATAAAGTAAAATCTAAAATGTTTATTGAGGTTATGATAGAGTTGATGAATGGTTTTCTCAGTTATATTGGCATTCTGAACCGCCACTTGAAGATGATGGTGATGGTGATGGTGATGGGGATGGTGATGGTGGTGGGTAGAGTGGAAAGAACATAAGCTTCCCGATTGTGGACCAATTCCCTTAGCAACCTAGTCATAGGAACGGAACTCGATCGTTAAATAAAATGAATTACTTGTATAGGTACATCTGCGGCCACCCAAATGTGCACGAGTTTTTTTAGCAACCTGATTTTTACTTTATATCGTAGACGTCCTAAAAAAACATCCGCCAAATGTCAATATTATTTTGTTTATGACAAATATTATTTCATGAAAGTCACTGGATAAAGCCAGATTTAATCTATGGAAAAATAGGGAAATCTGTGTCAGGTATCGTTCACATTTGGGTGGCCGCAAATGCACCTATAAATTAAAAAAATATCAAAACAAAGTTAGTTTTCCCATTTAAAGAAAAAATTGGTAATCTTATGGTACAAACTCAAAGATTCAATTATTAGAAGATGGCCTTAACAAATTAGGAAGTTAAATAATGTCTAAAGTATGTGTTGTGTTTAAAAAATTCAATAATGGCTAATAGTCACCTAAAAAAGATGAAGTACCTATCGTGTGAAACAGTTTTCCTTGTTGCTTCACTTTCTTGAGACTTGACTTGCTGTCTTAACTTTCTGGTGGAGCAGAGCGTTTTCAATAGCGATGTTATTTTATACTTAACATCCTGGTTTTAAAAAGAACCCTCGTCGTTATTTAAATCGCAAGTATATTCTTCAAAAGACGTAACACGATATTGCGCTGTACATTTTGGGGTCGCCTCTCTAATTATTATTTACGCCTCCAGAAATTTGTTTATTTTTATATTACTATTTTCAGTGAATAGAGAACGTACATCTGCAATCTTTAGTGCTGCCAAATTTTTATAAGGTCTTTATTTTTAAGTCACCCCTACATTTTATCACGTCAGAAAATCTTCACACGACATGTGTTAACAATTACATTTTGTCACCCATTGTGTGCGTCCGAGATGTCACATAGTCGAATTTCTATACAAGATGTCTCTTAACTATTCAAAACATCTCGACATGTTTTCTATAATGTCTATTATCGCGGCCAGAAATCGATTTTTAAAGAATTTCGAGGGGTTGCTTGCGTTTAGATTTATTAAAAACGCCGTTACGAGTAAGTCTACAAGTCTCGTTAAAATGGTACAGGAAAACTTATTACCTGCGAATTCAAATGACCAACATCCGTTTTCTTTATGAAGACAAGAATATCAGATAACCTATAATGACTGAAGTTCACATGTAAGTTAAGAAGGACTTTTCATTTAATAAAAGCCTGAGATCAGGTGTAGAACGCCCCGAAAGACTATAACCGTTGAATTTTACAAAAGCAATAAAAAAGATTTCTAAATAAAGGCACTATTTGGTCCCATCGTGAATGAACGTGTCCTCTTTTGATCTTGAACGATGTCTGAGATCTTCTACATCCGGGGAGTGTCTTCAACCCAACCGCCATTTCGATTAAAATTTCAGATTTAAAAAAGTGTCGGGACCAGAAGTCATCGAAATGGAACACACCTGGATACTAGGAAAGATGGGCGCTTTCTGGCAAAACTGAATAGAATTGACCGAAGCTATCCTCATTAAGTGGATGGATGAACCGCCACAATGAAATGATATTTCGACCTTACGGAACTTACTTTTAAGGGAGAGGCTTTTAAACTTTAGGGATAATTGTAAATCAGCGATGCATATGTCTCCTTTTTAGGGGTGTCCATTTGAAAATTGTAAAAACCAACTGCAATTATTTGACTATTATATTAAACTTTCCATGTTTTTAAATTTTCCATTCACTGATAATTTCAATGTTTTAAAATGTTATTTTTATTTAGTGACTTATTAAATATTCGAAGTTGTAAGTAAATTTTTTTGGCCACCCCTTGAATAAAGAGCGCATGGAGTTTTTTTGTGTTTGTTCTGCCTTTGTGCCTTTGCGACTAAACGACCAGGATTAATTTTGGAAAATCAACCGAAGGTAAGGTCGCCGTGACAGTTTCTAAAGCTGATTAAGAGGTGCGACGTTTCTTTTTAATTTAAAAAATCGGAAGTAAAACTAGAGCAAGTTGCGTCGCATTTTATTTGAGGCGTGGGAAGATTGGAGAACTTCCTTTTTATTTTCATACAAATAATTTTTTTTTCTACATCTACGGTGTACTCGAGATCGTACTTGAAAAATTCAATGGGCGAGATAGCTGATTAAGCAGACTAAAATTGCTTTGCTTGACGTATCGTTAAGATCTCTGGTTCGACCGTGAAGACTAACTTATACAATTTTATAATTTTATTTTAAACAAATTTGTTTTAATTTTCATTCTACGTAGATGGTAAAGTAAATGCAATACTACTAATTGCAAAAATTGAATAATAATGAATGTCAGTTGCTTATATTCTATCGTTAAATTTAAACAATCCTTTTTTTATGAAACACGCTCCTACCTAACCATATCAGTTATGTAATGAGTCGTTAGTGGTTTTGATTTTTAAGGGGCAGTTGACAACAGCACAAAATCGAAAGCTCCGCTTAGGGGCATCAACTAATCTGGTGCATTGTAAAGAGATCAGAGTATGTTATTGTTCTGCGGTTTGCAGCCGGCAAAATTTACCTCTGATCTGTACGTGGATGACATATTATTCTTTTAACCCAAGCGATATGGTTAAAATAAAAACTTCATAGTCCAAATGGTAATTAATCAGATGCCGAATATTCTCACGATTATCTATCGACATATGCTATTATTTCACCCTGTATCGTCATTTGAAAAATCAGGTGTTGTTGATAAAAGCGTCAGATGTGAACGGGAGATGCGTGGGAATGCAATCAACTAATTATAAAGGTTCCTGAATGCGATGAACTTTGGGAGACATTGTCCGCATTAAGCAGTAAACTATACCTAGTAACAGGGTGGAAATTAGTTAAAAAATTGCTGAATATTTTTAGCGCTGATTTATACAGTAATATTGGTCTAATACGTACAGGTACATCCGGTTGCTACCCTCTGGACCACATGGTATCGCGTTGCACCCTTTGATGTGTCATCCTGTCGCCACCCACGCTATCATAAATCTAGGAGTAGCTGCTCAACCTTTTTTTGTATATCATTTATTCGCAATTATAATTATTACAAATAGGTATGTGACCTGAAAAAAATAATATCAAGCGTGAGTTAATTTAGGGGGGCAGAAATGTCGCAAAAACAACTCCGGAATTCAGATATTAATATTTGCAACCCTCTGAGACTTCATGTGTTATTCTTCCCTTTATTAAAAATATTTTTGTATTAATCTTATTCACTTCATATAGGGTTGCACATTTGAGGTCAATTTTTCATTGACGAAAAAGCTGTTATTAAATTTTTGCTTGTAGCTTAGTAATTCTTTTCTTTCGATTAATACCCAAACGCCAAAATGACTTAACGACCTTTATTCTGAACAGTATAAATTAATAAACACTTGTAGTCTTTCATGAAATTTAAAAAGTTTGCATGTCAAAATTGAATTGCCCTACATTTGTACAACAGTTAATTTTCCGTATTAGATTAAAAAGTTTAAAATATTTAAAAAATCAATTTGGTTGCGTTAGAGAAACAACCCTTATGAAACGAGGAAAATTCCCACTCCAAATAAACATGTTAAAAGTTTAGGTGCGAGGGGTTCATCTTTGTACATGAGGGAGTGTCAAAATAAACCCTAACCTCTGGGAAGGGGAAATTTTGACCAATAGGATCATAAAATTCAGATCGTTAAGTCAAAAATGAGGATTCATTCATGATATCCTGTGCGAAGATAAAAAATAATTTATGAGAAGGTATTTGCTACCTTTAAAGTCTGTTGGTTGGTTTACATGGAGTCATTTAGTTTGTGACTTTTTTCAATTGATAACGATATTATTTTTTTAAATCGAGTACGTGTTGTGTGTTGATTATTATGGATCACAGGATACATATCAAGGCACATTCCAGTTCATCTAGTATGTACATTTTTTATTTAATTTTATTCGGCAGAGTATTTTATTTCAAAATTACGAAAATGCCACGTAAAATAGTTGTGTTCTGTTTGGAAGTAGTAACTAAAGAAGCCGAGCACAATTTCATTAAAGTTAAATTAACAGTCTTATTGGCCACATTCAAACATAATTGCTGTATTTAATTAAGTTTAATAACAAACGGTATTTTAACCAAGTTTGCCAAAAAGTAACAATTGCAGCCACAGAATAATAAACACCTATATTTGTATAGATGTTAACTATTTAGCGGCCGCAATTGTACTATGTAGGTACGTAATGTACCTAATTTTTGTTTCATTTTTATTTGTTCTTGTTTAAAATTATAAAATTCGAAGGTGGTAAAACAATTTTTAGTGTTTCAGACCAAGTACACATGTACTAATTTATTAAAATGAATAAATCATGGAGCCAATACTAATAATAAGTTTTACATTTTTTATTTCATACAGTTTTATAATAACAGCAACTGTTTCCGGGCAGAATATAATATTAGTTAGCGAATACTAATGAATGACTAGCTTTTATTTCACGTTGACCCATATAAAATTCTGAAAATCTCCTTGCATTTATATTTTTCTTTTGGTCAATTAAAATTTTTAAGGGCGTATGAAGTGGAGCCCAGATGAATAAGTTATTTGAATATAGGTACGGTAAATAATTGACCGAGTTAAATAACAATTTGCTGATTTGCAGAAATGTGATTATGATGTTATCAATTAAACATATTTTTCGTTTAATTATAATTTCTGCTTTCACAATTTATTTCGATGCAGAATTTAATTTCAGAAAAAAAAATTGTAGGTAATCTAGAATTTTTGAAACTTTAGACCTTTAATTACCTATAATTGTGTGGTTTCTGAGACCGAATAGGATCCTTAAATCCTTTTCGGTCAACGGAAATATTCAAATATCGTTTTAATTTCGAGTGTAAAATTGATCCATGTCATGTTTAGTGTATTCTACCAATGAAGTAGTATCAAGGGCTGCACGTCTGTGATAGTAGCACAGACTCGAGTTTTCATTGGAAAATTTTTTGAAAATTGCTTTATATGGTACGCTGTTAATAAATAAACTAGCAGCAACTAATTTCCATGCTTCGAATTTGAATTTTAAAAACTTCAAATATTTACAGTCAATGGCTGCAAAATTTCTTTCCAAATTAAATTGGAACTAAAACATATTTAAAATTACCCACAGTTTATTTTCCATGTGAAATACTAGTTAATTAACTTGTACGAAAAACAGGATGGTAGCTGCTTCTGCAACGTTTTGTCCCGAAAATATTTAAAGTATACGTACATAAATTATTTTCACATATTTATTTGTGTTTTTAAATTTGAATGCAGAGTATATTTAGATTGGTGTGTTGCTTTGATGTCTGAAAATACCTACCTTACGTTCTTATGTAGCCACTGTGCGCATTTTCACTTCAGTTGTTTTAAATACCGAAAGGCACTAAGCACTCCTTTGAAAGGAGTGACTGTAGTAGGACAATATTAAAAAGAATATATTAAGTAATATTAGACCTACAGAAACAGAATTGGTGAAAACAAAAATGCTCGTGTTTGTTTATTTCTTCCACTATAATTATTTTGTGTTCCTTTAGAACTGAAATTTAGCAAAGGTTGTTCCTAGTATCTACATCATTTACGTTACTATTTCTAGATTCTCTTTTACATTTTTACTTACTAAAATATACTTATACAGTACTACATGGTGGTTCATCGCTTAGAATTTTCGCAAAAACTCATCTTTCTAGTGTACTTAAAAAATTGAAAACCCGTTGTCAATAATTTACAATATTAGCGTAGGTACTGGAAAATGAACGTTTTATTATTTTCAATTTAATTATTACAACGGCACCAGAACACATAGAGCCAAATAAATCAAAATAATTTTTTGGAGTTTTTAAACTTTTCAGGTCATTATGTTCAAAATTTAAAATTTAGAAAAAGCCGTCGGTTTCAAATTCATAAGTGTTTAAAACTTTTTCCGGCAAAAACGTAAATCTTTCATGCACAGTTTTCCAGAATCGGTTTAAGCTCTAGTTCAGGTTTAAGTTTAAGTTCACGGTTCAAATCGTTTTTCAGTCTAGTTTAAATCAAAAGTAGAGTCATGAACAGAACTCAACTTGAGTCGCCTGCATACTTGAATCAACTGTTAACTTTTCAGTTTAATATAAAATATTGCGGTGTTTGTTCAGGTGAAAGTTAAGGAAATTAATCATTTCTATGAATTGTGAGATAATGAACATATTTTACATTACGTGGAATATCTTGGTCGTGATAGGAAACCAAAAATTATTCGAAATAGATCGCATTATGATTTTTTAACAAGGCAAAAATCTAGTGAGGATTGGTGAAATTAGTGTCAAAATATCACATCCTACGGACTACCGGTGTTGTGTTTACTTTTGTCGCAGGTTCACTTTCAGTTCCGGTCACATTACATCTATAAATCAGTAAATATCTATATTGTTCTTTTTTTAAAATGTTTGTACTTTTTCTTTAATACAAGGCTTCTATAAACTTGCATTCGATCACATACCATTTATTTTTAACCTAATATATTTGGAGTATTTTCCATCATTTACATAAATACCACCAACTGAACCAACTGGTTCTATAAGAACTGTGCTACAGAACAAAAAATTTTTTTTTCAAAAATTCCATAAGGGTTGTTTGACCTCAGAAATCCTAAATTGGTTTTAAACTTGAAATAACTAGTAAATGCCGCATTTTTAAACATCCGATCATACAAACTTCGACAATATAAAGTTCAACTGGTTCAATATTTGGTTCAATATTTGGTTCAAAACTTAAACTCAGGCCTAAGGTTCAACGGAACTTTTACTTAAACCCCCACTGAAGAACAGGGCATTAGTCGACAATGGTCACTTAAGCGCTAGTTACTCACCTTAGTTACAAATAGAAAACCCTACAAGGCAGGTATTTTTCACTTCAGACCAGGACTTAAAATTTTTCACAAACAACATCTTCCTTGAAATTACATTAAGTTTTTAAAATAGCGACCTTCTTTCTGTATTGTCAAAAGTAGGGGTTCCAATCCCGCATCAAAACTTCTGTTCCGCAAGCTTGCAGCACTGACGTCATCAATCCCGCGGATCCACAGGATTTGCGGGATTACAAACTATCACAATGCTTTCTTCAGTTGCTAAGAAAATTAAGTACCAGAAGTTAGTTATGCAATAAAAGACAACTAAATTCAAAATAAAAGTAGGTAGCTATTATTAGTAAAAAAAATTAAGAAAAATTATTGAGATTTCTTTTGGAAATATTTTCGGAGAAATGATAAAGTATTCAAAGTTTGATCTTGTAAATTTGACCTGATTTTATTGCAGAAGTACCCAGCGACAGAAAACGCGCGCTCAGCATACATATTTTTTCAAATTCGGATATTTTTATTCAATTCCGCAAGTCCCGCGGATCCCGCATGTGAAGTCCCGCATTACTGATCCCGAAAAAATCAAGCGGGATTGGTATCCCTGGTCAAAAGCTTCTACGAAACGTGCGTCTAATGGCACTATACCTCCTTTTTTAAATTCCAGATTCGGTTAGAAGGCTGCAATTATTTTTTTATTTTTTTTAACTTTAAGTTGATAGTAACGGCATTTTACATCTGTAAGTTTAAGGTTATATTAGTGATGTAGCTATAACATTAGAAAATATATAGCACAAAATGCTTCTGTCGAAGGAAGTAATATAGCCATATCGAAAAAACTTCCGATAATCTGTAAGATTGAAGTGATTCTGTCAAAAATGCGTAGATAATGATATTAAATACTGATTACTACCAACATAGAAAAAAAAAATTTTTTTCACGGCTTTCTAACCGCGCCTGGAATTAAAAAACGAGGTATACAAATCATTCAAATTGTAGGTAATCAAGTTTTATTCCTACAAACCTCATTTGTCCTGATGGTTTTAAATTCCATATAATACCTGTAAATATGGCTCTGGATACTGTTATTTGTCGATAAGACTCACTTTGCGCCCTCTCGGGTTTTTTGCTTCGGAAATGATGCGTGCACATACAGACGGACAGACGGACGGGCGGATGGGCGGATATGGTTAGATCGATTCAGATTTTGATCTTCGACATGAATATAGAGTCAAACTTCCATACAACGAAGTGTATTGGCAATCTTAAAAAAAAACATTTAGGTATACGAATTTAAGATCGCAGCGCCGAGTGGATGATATTGAACTACAGTTTAGGAGCAGCTTTGTTTTGTGTTAATCCACGTGCACCACGTTTTTCTTGTGATTGGAAAAATCTTTGTCGGTGAAATGTAAGGAACACACTTATGTGCATGGAGGGCGACTTGCTCATTATAAGTTTAAGTATCCAGGCTGTTTGTCTATCTATAAAGTCCTTGGTTCCAAATTTATTTTCCACTAGAACTTTAATTTTCTCTTTAATTGGGAACTTATGGAAAGATAAATTAGGACTTTTCTTAATAACGATTTACGAAACAATAAGTTTTACACATATTTTTCACTGCAAACAAATTAAACTATTAAATGTTATTTAGAAAAATTCACACACCGTTAGTAAACAAACAAACGTGAATCTCAAGCTTTAGTTATAGAACATGCCACTAGGTGCCGTGTTGCTTCGCACTGGGTGTCCTATAGAAAATTTGTTACCTAAAAATTTTTAGAAAAATATTGCTTGTCAGCGAAATTATTTCACTATGCTTTTCGCTACAATTTGTTAAAACTAACAATGACTAAAAAATAATAATAGTTAATTTTAAACAAATTTTACAAAAATATTAAAAGTTGAAGATAAAAATTCGTTATACGGAAACATACATTTGCATTATATTTATGCGGTCTCGTGGCATTCAAATAATGCTTTTTTGTTCTGTTATAATGTACCTCTTACAACGTACAATTTTTTAAGAAATTTACCCGATTGTAAAGTGGAGACGCTGCAATTTTTTTATAATCGCAAAAAAAATTTTAGAAACGGAAAAATTAAAGCAAAAATTATTGAAAAATATAGCCACCGTGAGTAGCGAGTACAATTTATTCAAAAGTGTAGCACAAAAGTATCTAAGACATTGCTTTCTTTTCTGAAATAATATGACAATATAACCGGTAAAACTTTTAATGCCCCACTAAATATTGATAAGTAATTGCAAATGGAAAAGCTTAAAGCCAAACATGTAGCACTACGGATTTTTTGGCCTAATTTGTAATAACGTTCCAGAGACTTACTTATTTAAATAAATACTAGGTAGTATAATGTATAATGTAGCTTTACGCAAAATTGCGCTTATTACGCATATTGGTTATAACGTACGAATCAGGTGATCCTGGGAGAATGCGTTATACAGTGCGTTTTTTTAACTGTTGCCATAGGGAATTGCATGGTAAAAATTGTACCCGGTGTTAACATTTGTTCTGATAAAAATATTTAAGCCATTTTTGGAACAAAGTTGCAAGATTCTTTACGCTATCGAATAGATTACAATTCAATATCCTAAACTGTCGAAGAAGTTTTGAAAAAAATATTTTTGTAAAAGCGTTTTCTTGCCACCATCATTTCTAGTAGGCTGCAATGTCAGTTGACGTTTGTTTTAAAAAATAAATAGTGAAAACTCCTCGAGGTTATGATTACATTAGCTATTGGGAGACAGGTCATGCAAACATTTATTTATAAAAATTTAAAAAAAACGTAAAAACCATTAAAGCACAAATAACTTAACAAATTAACAAAAATGATCAGAAATTATCAAAAGAATTGTTCGAAGTGTTTTCCTTCGACTGCTAGACAATGTCCCAAGCGATCTTGAATTTTTTTTCGACATTTCAGCCTGCTAGAAATTATAGTGGCAAGAAAACGCTTTTGTAAAAATATTTCTTTCGAAACTTTTTCGACAGTTTAGAATATTGAATTGCAATCTATTCGATAGTTTAAAGAATCTTACAACTTTGTTATAAAAATGACTTAAACATTTTCATCAGAACAAAAGTTAACATGGGGTACAATTTTTACCATGCAATTCCCCATGGCAACAGTTAAAAAACGCACGGTATATAAGTATATATAACCCAGTTCAATTGAAATTTATATGATGCATTTATTTGCGTTAAACTGAAATATGTAATTTTATTTAGCGTTTTATTGTAATTACGACTTGAAAAAAATTTCATTTTTTAAAAATTATTTTCATTTAAAGTAGAAAATTTATTTATAAAAGAAAAATAATAGTGGTATTTAATAATTTAATTTAAATGAACGGTGATCTTAAGAAACCTCATTAGACAGAAAATTCGTGTTTGTATCAAAAGTTGCAATCTAGTAAAATACTGCCTATCGGTGAAATTACTATACAATATGTTTTCCCCATTTGTTAAAATTAATAATAAATAAAATAAATAACCTGTTAATTATAAACAAATCTTACAAAAATCTGAACAATTGAAGTAAAAAATTGACTGTACAAAAATTTTGCTTTGTTATAAAGGGTATAAAATGCATAAAGAACGTGCTCAAGGTGAAGGTTCTCTAACAAAATTTGTAAAATTTTCGTCTTTGAACGTTTATAAAATAATCACATAATCACTCATTCTGTATTTTTTATCGATATTTATCATTAAAATTATAGATTTATGTCAGCTAAAATACAAATACAAAAGTACGTGATTACATAACGTTGATTACAGTAAAAATTGCATCCTAAATTGAAGTTATCATTAAGAAAAAATTATATTAGATAACGTTTTTACTCTTTATACAATAAATAATTGTGTGCAATAAATATTAAAAAACAGAACACAAACTAGGCACTGAATTGCGTGCAACTGAGTAATTCAGAGGGACAATTTTTAATGGTCCAGATGCGCACCCATCAGGTGAAATACTAATTCAAACATTCCCACGTAAACAAACGCCATATGGAAATGCAATCATCTCATGAATTACAGCACAAACATTTTTACAGGTCGCATCTTGGACATCCCGTGTAAAGTCTGCGGCGACTTTTCCTCCGGAAAACACTACAATATTTTCGCTTGTGATGGTTGCGCCGGATTTTTTAAAAGGTCGATAAGAAAAAGTCGGCAGTATGTCTGTAAGGCAAAGCATGAAGGCTCTTGCACGGTCGACAAAACGCACCGCAATCAATGCAGAGCGTGCAGACTCGCTAAATGTCAACAAGCTGGCATGAATAAAGATGGTAAGTAATGTAACGGATTTAATTGAAGAAATTTTAAGGGGCACTTAACAATACGTCTTGTAATTACATGAATGGGCCCACTTATAAACCAGGTGTCCAAATATTTTTAAACGCTACTGTGTTGACGTCAATTGTGTTTTTAGTTAAAATATTTTTTCAGCAGTTCAACATGAGCGCGGCCCTCGACATTCGACGTTGCAGCGGCAACAACAACTAGAGAGAGTGGCTAATCCGGCTTTAATTACATCTATGAGGTCAATTTTAGACCTCAGCATCGCCAGTAATTCGCCGAGCCCAGATTTACGTCTAATGGCTCCAGCGTTTTTGGAAAATCCACCGCCGCCTCCACCTCCAAGGGTTAGCAAATTTCTTTTCCCAATTAAAGTAAATAATTTATAATTTAAATAATTTAGCATAAATGAATCAAATATAAAATATATTAAACAAAACTTTTGCGCAGGTTCCAATCGGTTTAAATCCAACCCCGATTTTACCATTAGTGATGCCGGTCCCTACAATTTGCGAAAGAGCCGCTCAACTGCTCCTTTTGAATGTAACGTGGGCGAAAAACGTACCATCTTTTACGTCGTTACCACTTGAGGACCAGCTTCTTCTCCTGGAGGAAAGTTGCCATGAATTGTTTGTATTTAGTGCTGCCCATTTCTTGTATCCCTTCAATGTCGAAAGATTAATGCACGAATGTGGCTATATTGATCGCAATACGTCCAACGCCAGTGCCTCAACTTTTCGGCATCAGGTAGCAACGTTCGAAGAGACTTTGAGGAAAATAGCCCAATTTCGAATTGATATTCATGAAGCGGCTTGTCTTCGTGCCATTGTACTTTTCAAAACCACATTTGAAAAGCCACCTCGCAGTGCAAATGAAAGGAGGTTGAATGATTCGGCTGCGATTGCTGCAATCCACGAACAAACCAAATTGACATTGCATCGGTATACAGTGGCGGCTCATCAGAGTGAACCGTTACGTTACGAGAATTTACTGCTGTTACAGCCCGCGTTAAGAGCGGTCGTTGGTGAAGTTATTGAAGAATTATTTTTTAGGCAAGCTATTAAAAACACTCCTCTAGTTAAAATTATATCTGATATGTACCGGCATACTTGATTTAAATGTTGCAATACTGAAAGAAAGGCTTAGTGAGGTACCATTTTTTTATTATCTTAATGTGACAATGTAAAAATTTGCCTTATAGAATATATGATGCTATTTTTGATAAGTAAAGAAGCGTTTTAAAATATCTATTCCTATTGAGTCTCTTAAAAATCCAGGTAAGTCAAAGTAATGAGCACATTCGGCTTTGAAAAGAGTTGCGGCACCTTTTATCATAAACACACAAATACTTTAAAGCCCGTATTAACTTTCCTTAATAGGTTAGCTGACAAATTGGACGACTTACCCTTGTGCAGGTAAATTTGAGAGTTTTAAGTCGAACAGTAGCCGGGAAGATTTCTTCAACAAAAAGCTATCGATTTTAAAAATCATCTTTACTTTCGGGAAATTAGAGCAATTAATTATATTAGGTACGCATTACATTCTTATGGTAATGACACAAATATAAACCGAATTAAGTTCTTGCGTAAGTTATTCCAATTTTTTGTAGTCTAGATTAAGGGGTAGGAAATCAGCATTAAATCTCACCTCTTTACAACAGATATTTTAATAGATAGTTTAATAAGTTGACCCTAATATATGTGATCTCGTTTTATTCATGTTCCCCCAATTCGCGTGTGTAAGGGATATAAAAATTATGTCAATGAAATGGGAGAGACATTTATACAATAATAATAATATTAAATACCATCAGGGGATTATATTCAAAAGACGGATGTCTGTCACTCTTTTCAATAATTATTTAAATTATTATTTGGGTTTTTGGTCCCCCCCCCCCGTGATGGCAAAGTGTGTACACTCTCAGTCGATAGAACGGACTCGGCGCGCTTGTGATTGTTAGTGAAACGGTCAAAGAAACGAAAACCATCTATCGCAATAACAAAACCTCGTACATGGAGAGAAAAGCAGAAGGAAAGAGAGGGCCTGGAAAACAATTTATTTTGGGCAAATTGTTCATTAAGAAAAATTAAACTATGACAGTATAAATAAATGAAATCTTAAGTAAGCAAAATACCAACAGTAAATATCACATATCTAATTCGTTTTAAATTAACTGACAGTGTGCATTCGAAGGCTGTTGCATCAAATTCATGTTGCAGTAACCCTAAACGAACCAGGTTATTTTGTTACATTTGAACCCAGGTTGTGTCTTTGGGGCACACACGAGAAATGTATGAGAAAATAAATAAAATTGAATAAACCATAAATAAATGAATAAATAACGTAACAAAAACATGTAACATTCATTGTCTTCAAATATTTATATTCTAAACTATAAAAAAAAACATTTCATGCACCATAAATCACATGGGAAATAATATTTTCATTTATTGGTACGTTTTGGAAATAATTAGTTTCAATGGATTCCCCTTGCATATATTTGTATCTCAGAGGCTGCAACACTGTCTTGGTACCCGAGATAGTTTCGGATAACACATGTTACAGCGACGACAAATGGTGCCATTTGGTGTTGTTTTTTGAGCGACTTCTTCAACTTGCATTTCTGGGGATGAATTCCCAAGTAGTTCGTTGATGTTCGTTACAGATGGTTTGAGTAAATGTTTGGTACTTTTTCGTTGTATGCTAGGTAAGGCTTAGCGCATACAATCAACTCTTCTGCAACTCAATAGTTTAGGTGCCGCGATTTTACTTTGACTAAACTATTTAGTTGTGAAGCGAATAGTGCGACTGTTTTGTCAAAAGGCGATCGATGCAGTTTTATGATTTTTTTGTCGAGCAACAATTGAGTTGATAGTATGCAACTAAATAGTCGAACAACTAAAAATTGATTGTATGCGCTAGGCCTAATACCCTCTCTTTCACTAGATCCGTCAAAAATAATCTGCGACGTACTTTCATTTTATGGCTATTCCACATAGAATATAAAGTGAAATAGCTTATTTTAGGGGCAATTCCACAAACATCTATTATACTATAAAATTGTGGCATTGGCCAACTGTTTGTTTTTTACATTCTGCTGAGTTATGAAATAAATTTCTGATTTATTTTTATTATCTATATCGATTGTCTTATCGTGGTGTAATGTGGATGTCGATAACCGAATAAATTTGAATTAGTTTCTCGATTATTTTGTCGCAAAAATGTGGGTGGAATACATCTTCTATTTTTCCGCAGAGTACTAACAGATGTAAGTCCTAGTGCCAGAAGATTTTGTGCTAATTCGAAAGTTGTGAAAAAATTATCAAATGTAATGTTTCTGTTGGCCCTTTCAAACGGTTGACACAATTTCTCTACACATCTTTGTGCTAAATGTATTCCCCGTTTAAGTCCTTCTTCACCGAGATATGGTATACTTTTCAATGCGTAACTGTTAGCACTATCACATCCATCAAATTTTCATTCCGTACTTATCGGGTTTAGACGGAATGTATATAGTCGAAAAGACACCCTGCCTCGGAATCTATAGTCAAGTTTTTTCTAGGAACAGTATTTCAACAAATTTCTGTTTATTTTTTTCCAAACATCGCAAAATGGATCAAATGTATTCTTTAGTTTGCGACTGGATCGTGTAGACTTAGGTATCATGAAATCTCAAATAACAGTAACGTATGCTATGTTTTTGGGACATAACTGTGGCTTGAGCGTAATTATTTTATGTTTATTATAATAAAAAATATATTGAATATAGGAACATTGTGTTGTATATTTTGTATTTCGATTTGCGAGATAAAAAATACATAAAAAAATGGTTTGTAAAGAATTCTTTTAATGGAAATATCGCGATAAAAAGTTAACATGTGTCACAAAGACACATCTTGAACTGATTAAGATTAATGAGAAAAGTTTGACATGTTAACAAGCTGTCATAAAACGTACTTATTTTACAAATATTTTTTCTTATGAAACCCTATAACATAAATTAGTAATGTAATTGTTTATTGTCGATATTTAATTTCAGACGATAATAATAATGAATCATTAATTTTGCAGTTTCGACACTAGTAAGTACGTACAACTTTGCAGTGAAATTTTGAACTCTATTTTTATTAACTTTAACAAATGTTAGTGCAACTTTTGCAATAAAAACAATGTTCTGGTTTTTAATCTTATCAGCAATTTTATTGTGTGCACCTAGAGGAGAACCATTTAAAATTAGTGTAGTACGTAAGCTTATAATCTACAAATTAATCAGAAGATGTTTTTAGGTCTTACGATGAAAGATGGACTTGGGAATGTATCAGAAGTCATTGCGAAAAACGTGAGGCGTTCGGAAAAATTGTAACTTTGGAAACTTGTAACGTTCTGTGCGAGGGTCCTCAACTCTGGCCTAAACCCAAACTCAAAGACTTCAAACGTAAAGTAATAAAATTTTCGTTTGATCAATTCGAATTTAAAACAAATGCCTCTAATATCTCCGGAACGATGATAAAACGTACTTATAATATTTTTCGCGAGGATATTAAAAAGATGATCGAAGATACAAACTCATCTGGAAAAAGTGATGTGCAATATTTTTTAATTCAAATTCAAATTGTTAATTCTAATATTTCTAAATTACGGTTGAATATTAGTGAAAGGTACAATTTGACACTGAAATATGAAAACAATAACGTTATCTGTAATATAGACGCAGCTAATTTTTTTGGTGCTAGGCATGGCCTAGAAACTCTGTCTCAATTAATTTGGTGGAATAAGGTTAAAAATGGAACTTTACTAACTTTGGAATATGTTAATATAACAGATTGGCCTTCATTTTCGTATCGAGGTTTAATGATCGACACGGCACGAAATTTTTTTCCTTTAGAGCAGCTCAAAAATGTTTTAGTGGGAATGGCGGCAAATAAATTGAACACTTTCCACTGGCACATAACTGATATGTCAAGTTTTCCTTATAAGTCAAAAAAATACCCTCAGTTTGCAGAATATGGAGCTTATAATCCCAATCTCACTTACAGTCAGCAAGATATTGAAGAACTTGTTGAATTTGCTAAAATAAGAGGAATTCGAACGGTGTTGGAATTGGATGTGCCTAATCATGTGGGAGATGCATGGACTTGGGGACCTAGTTATAACTTAGGAAATTTGATCATGTGCAACAAAGAAGCGTTTACCGGACAATTGAACGCATCAAATCCAAATGTTTTAACAATTTTAGAAGGACTTTATAGCGAACTTTTGACACTTAATGAACAAAATGAAATTTTTCATATAGGCGGAGATGAGGTTGACGCAAAATGTTGGTCTTCAATTAATAATAACGTTTACCAAGTTTGGGGCAGTTATATGCAGAAGATTCTGTCACGTTTAAAAAGTGCTAATCACGATCATATGCCCGACAATGTTGTGATGTGGTCCAGTACTATTACAGAACTTCCATTTTTATCTCAATATTTCGAGAAAAGTAACGTCGTGATTCAAAGTTGGTTAGGTGCTATTAGCATTCCGTTAAAAGATGGTTTTAAAGTTATTATTTCATCGGTCCGACCGTGGTATCTCGATTGTGGTTTTGGACGTTACAGGGAATCTATGGGTGAAGGAAATTGCGATCCTTACACTCCTTGGCAAAGTTTTTACTCCTTTTATCCTTGGAGTACCTTACCAAACCCTGAATTAATTCTCGGAGGTGAAGTGTGTCTGTGGAGTGAACAAGTCGATGTGGATTCCTTAGAAACCAGGTTGTGGCCGAGATCCGCTGCATTCGCTGAACGTATTTGGAGTGATCCTCAGCCTTGGGAACAAGGAATTAAAAGTAACGTTTACACAAGATTGACAACGCAAAGACAACGCTTAATCGGTAGGGGTATAAAAGCCGAAGCTATGTGGCCTATGTGGTGCACTCAAAATCCAGGAAAATGTTAATATGGGTCTCACGGGAACAAAACTGATACAATGCGGGTTCTTCCGTTTCCACCTTCGAGTATCTTCAATAGAGACGTTTCAAGAGGTTATAGAGTTTATAGACACTTGTGTGGCTTGAATAATAACCATCCAAACAACATTTTTTCAGTGATTTGTGTTCTTAAAATTATTTAAACTTTGACCAGTATCAGCTGTCGCCTAACCGATTACGATAAGTACCATTACTGTTAAATAATTGACTAAAAGGACTTTGATCGTGGGTCCCATATTGAACAAATTTTCTGCTTTGTTACCTTCAAACAAATGGGGGCTTTTATGGTTACCTTGCGACCCCTCCGTTTAAAATAACAATATCGCAGGACACTTCAATGTAGCCATATTCAAATGACACTTGATACGCTTTGTTTTAGTTCTTTAGAATCGATTTGTTACTTGAAGTGTTTTTTTTTTTGTAACGAGAAGTTCCGTGCAGTTGTGGTTGGGGTAGAGTCAAAGTAAAAATTTTTCGGACACGTTTTTTGTGAGTAGGTAAAATAAAATCTGGCCATATTATAGCGGTGGAATAAGAAAATTCGGTACAAAAGAAAGGGCAATATGTTTTTGTAAACAGCTTTAGTTTAAGATGAACTTTTACGGCTGTCAACTTATTTGAAGAATTGAAGCAAATTGTGTATAATCTTACCTTACAAATCTTAATCTTTTCGAGAATTCCGTCTATTTGTTAAATTTTTTGCTGGGTTCTTGTAAAGTTTGTTTTGGTCTAACAAAGAATAACATCATAGGTACAACGAACACTTACATTTTTTGTTTAGTATATTTATTTAATTCTAACGAAGTGATACATTTGATACCGACAAGGAAAATCGAGAAATTTTTTACTTTTTTACAAAGGAACATCAGTTTTTAAAAATTAAATGATCGTTGTGGCTGTCTGGGGCCGAATCGGTCTTATCTTAAATTTTCCAGTGTGTAGTGCGAACAATACATTTTCAAATTAAAGTGAGATATGGTGTAAGTAGTTGATAAATACGGCAAATATGTAAAATTCAAATCAAATTCAATAATTTGTTACAGCACTTGTAAATTTTTTATTGATACAGTGCAATCTCGATAATCTGAAGTGATTGGAACCGGATAGTGTTCGGATTAGCGATTGTTTCGAATTACTGGAATATAATATAATATTAATGCAACCGAGAAAAAATCTCTAATTTTGGTTTGCTTAATTCAACTCACGTGAACTTGAAAAATCGTGTGAACAATGCAATGCAATGTCGAAACTATTGGGATTGTAGATATCGGAATAATTTTGTCCGGATTATACAGTTGTCTATATTTGGAGACACTGTTCGAATTGTTGTAAGTTCGGATTAGTGCTTATTCGGATTAGTGAGATTGTACTGTATTACTCTTTAAATGCTTTGATTTAAGAAAAGCACTATTACAAATTATTGAATTTGATTTTAATCTTTTACATTTACCGTTTTACTTTAAGACATGCCCATTTTATCCGCAGCTCGCTGTAATCTGAAAACGTATTGTACACCCGAATGTAATTTCCGAAAATTTTAGTTGACTTTACCTCAAAAAATTTAAAAAATGAACAATCCACTGAATAAAAAAAACAAAATTAGAATTAGTTTAATTCAAGAAAATGTTCTTGCTACTAGTTATCAAGTTCTTTATTGTGCCGTAAGAAATATGCATGTATCATTTATATATTATCATGTATATATTTTTTATAAATAATAATAAAAAAAAATCTATGCATAAATCCTAGAAAATCGTTTTACTAATTCCAACCTCCAGAAATCCAAAAAATAAAAATAAAAACCTCTATAATCAGAAGAGTTATGAGAAATCTCAATAGTTAATTCGGCTGCATTTTTCTTACGATAGAGATCAGTCATAATTCTATATGGGACTTTATTGCATACTTATTATGTACAATGCACGTAACTGAATACATACATATAAATTCTAGTAATTCGAACCCTACCTGGTCCCAAATAGTACTTGGAATTAGCGAGATTGCACTGTAGTACATATTAGTATAATTTAAGAATCTTTTGCAAACAAGAATAATAAAATACTGCAAATATTAGTTGCCGCCAAAACGTGTTTTTGTGTCACTATTTAAAAATATTAATACCAGAACTTATTAAGATTAACTTGTTTTTGCGCTTAAATTGTATCTCTTATGGTTAGAACCGCTGCCTTCAAAGGTACAAAACAAACTTGTGCTCTTATCATCAAAGACTTCTTTAAAATAGTTTTCAGTTGCCAATACTTCAAAAATCATCAAAGCATAATTTCGATATCAAGCCGCAAAGAAAATTTTACTTCAAAATTCAACCAAGCGCGAATTTCACATCCTTCTTAAAAAAAAAAACTTTGCACCCTTTTCTAAAGACCCGCCGAACAAATTACAGATAAGCGGTACAATGCAAGAACAAGATCCTTCCTTGATCTCAATTAGGACATTTTGTAACCGTGGTCAACTAAAATGGCGGATTGCCTTTGGCGATTCTTCAGTGTTTAGAATTTGTCCGACCCTCAGATAAAATCAGTACGAAAAGCCTATTCTAATGTCAGGTTACAGTGACATCAAGGGATAATGTATGGCTTAATAATACAGTGTTGAAAAGGCAGTTCACTTTGTACAAAACTTCATTATTTGATCCTCTCGTCCTTTCAAGTTTCGACATATTTTTGCAGTGCGTCGTTTTAGGAACGGAAGATGGTCCGATGCGGAGATCACTGCAAGTTCATCGTGGTGTGGGGTGAGAATGCACAGCTGCATGCTGCTAAGCTGGGTATTGAAACTATATGTGCATATGTCAACCCAATTGCGGATAGCGAATGCGCTAGACGTTTGTTTTGTTAAAAGATTTGTTACGAATTTTCTGCTATTTATTTTGTAAATACGTGTAATGTATGGAATTTTTAAAGACTTTCTAAAAGTGCAACCGGAATACGAAAGGTTGTTTATTTATAAACATAATTAGTTCGAGTCAAACGTAGTACCTAAATTCTTACCACGGACGTTTCGTTTTTGCGCTCCAACCAGGATGTACGAATTAAAATTTTCTGCTTAAAACAATGTTACAATCTCACGATTTAATAACTCCGTATTGTTTAATAAGCTCTTCAGTCTAACGTTTAAACAACGAAAAAAATTAATTAAAAAAATAATTTTATTACAATCAGGATTAAAGTTATTTAAAAACAAAATAAATTGCGTTTCAAGACTAGCAATACATGAAACCAGAACACTTATGAAGGGTAATCGTAATTATCATAATCTGCTGGAGCTGGAAGCGATTTATAATTTCTAGGTTTCTGACTGTATGACTTTTACGGCAATACTTCCTGTTCGTCTTGTCTTCTCGAACTCGCACTCGAACCCGCAAAATAATTAAAATTTACTTTAAGTCCCGTTGGATCGGTGTAAGTATATCTTCCTTGCACCCTGCCATCAGGATTCCCCACGGCCCCGTGTGATATCCCATCTTCTGTGCGATACAAAAATCCAAACGCCCCATTGACTTTTGGCAGATCCCGACTGTCTTGTAAAATTGACGGAGAATCATATTTTTGCGAGGATGTTAGCGACGCCAAAGTTGCCTGCAAATAACTCAGTAGATTCTGCTTAAAACAATTTACAACTTACCAATAACGTAACAATTATGATCTTCATGTCAATAAATCTTTAGGCTATAATGGACTTACACGTTCACTGATGTCTGAAGTAGGTGTTGAAAGAAGTCATCGCGTGCTTCCTCCATCATTTATAGAGCAGTCGAGCAGACGCCGCACCTTCCCTCAATGCTGACTGGTTCATAATAAAGATACATTCCTGCATGTGTAAATTGTTTCAGTTGTATTTTTTCGTTTATTTTTATTTGAACTCGTGCTGTGAACTATTACATGTCTAAAGTTTTACGACTCCTATCTTTAATTAGTTACATTTACTTGCGGGTAATTGAAGGACGTGGGCATTATGCGATACGAAAAAATTGATATTGTGTATGCGGCTTGAAATGATTTGTTGAATTAATTTAAGGACACCACTCGTGGACCTCATGCTCCAAGAAAATTTAAAAAAACCCGAATTCGTTTGCGAAATAACAGCGCGAACAAAATCGATTTAAATACTACACCCGGGTCTCTTTTTATGCGGTTTTTTTTTAATGCGTATTTGAAATTATGCGGTTCGTAATTTGAAGAAAAAACTTTTTTCTTTTCATTATCCAAAGTGTTTTACGTAAAACGTATAAATGAAGGCCTCTATGCAAAAAGTACCTAAGTCACTTTTCATATTCTGTGATATATGAGATTTGATGTTTCGGTTTGATTTAGAAAACGCATTGTTTTGATTTTGACTAATCTTTTTTTATTAAAGATTACTTACTTTAGTAAAAAAAGATCATTCAAAATCAAAACAATGTGATTCCCAGATCACCTTGAAATATCAAATCTGTAAATATGAAATCTGAAAAAGTGACTTAGGTACTTCTTCAAATGTAAACCGTGCACTCAAAGAAAACGATAGGTAAAATCAACTAAAAAGACCCTATGATTTTGCGCCTATCTACCATTTTAGTTGATTCAACCATAACAGGTTTGTTAAATGACAAAATAATGTTTGGTTGAACAACGTTCTCCGGTAGTTTCAACCCACTGATTATATAGTTAACTCAACGAAAAGGATCGGTAGAATCAACTAAAAAGTCCCTATGATTTTGCGCCTACCTACCATTTTAGTTGATTCAACCACAACAGGTTTGTTAAATGACAAAATAATGGTTGTTTGAACAACGAAGTTCTCCGTTAGTTTCAAACCACCGATATAGTTGTGTAATTGATCAAATTTGTTGTTTTACCGTTATTTTCAGTACGGTTACCTAAAAATTGGTTAGATAACAAAATAGTTGTTACCTTACTAATGTAGTAGTCCAGTACCCAAAAATGGGTTGAGTAAACAAAAATTATGGTTAGGTAAATAAAAATTAGCTATTTAAACAAAAAAACGTATTTTTTAAAATTATTTTTTCCAATAAAAACTTACATATCTATAATATAAAACACATGAAACACTGATGGAACATTTTTACTTTCATCAAAAAGGCAACGAAAAATATAAAAAAATGGCACCTAATCGTATAAGTTCCCCGACAAAATTAATTGTTAGTCAAACAATAAACTATCGTATTAACAAAATATTGTTGAAATTACCAATACATTTGTAAGTTAATACATGAATAGTTTGCTTTTACTAAATTTAATTTAAAAAAACATTTTCGACGATTATTTCTATTAACACAATGGGTTGTTCTTATTTTGCGCAACAACAAACCCTTGACGGTTGTTTTAACTGCATCGATTAGTTTGGTTCAACCGAAATTCGGTTTGATTTAACTAAATTTTGCGGTTTGTACAGTAACCACTTTTATTAGTTGAATTTACCTACGTTATTTTTCTGCGTGTGATGTCCGTGAAGTAAGTATAATTTTCCAAGCAAGTATGGCGTTTATATTCTCATTATTATAAATCTAAATTTTGTTAATTTTTATTGTAAAGATTTAATTTGGACCAATGGATAAAAACAAGCACCACAGAACTACAATTTCTTTGAAAATAAACGTTGTAATTTCAGATCGCTTAACAGAGGAAGAAGAATCTACAGCGATTGGTAAAAATTTTAATTTAGGCGAATCTACTATACGAAAATCGATAAGTGCTGGAACAAAATTAAGTGCCAAATTTTCATCCTACGCAAGAGATGAATTATTGAAAAAAATGGAAGGAGGGCTAGTAATTTGGATTGAAGATTTGTCCCAAGGAAGAATTCCTATAAGTGGTCATTTAATTACACAAAAAGCTGTTCGACTATATGAACATTTGAAACAATCCAACCCGTCAACTTCCGCTGCCCAGTCTGATAAAGCAGTTTTGACTAACAAAGGATGGTTAACTGGCTTTTTAAAAAGAAATCATTTTCATAACGTCAAGATTCGAGGCGAGGTTGCATCAGCAGATGCAGAAGCGGCCAAAAAGTATTCGGAGCAGTTAGCCAGAATTAATGAAGAAGGTGGATATTGTATAAATCAAGTCTTCAACGTGGGCGAAACAGGATTATTTTAGAAGAAAATGCCTAGTCGCACTAACATGGCAAAGTCTGAAAAAAGAGCAAGCGGGTTTAAAGCAAGCAAAGAACGAGTAACATTGTTACTTTGTAGCAATGCATCTGAAGATCAAATGTTGAAAACCACGACCACGAGCGCTGAAAGGCAAAGTTCTAAAACGGTGCGTTGGATGGCTAATACTAAGGCACGGGTGACATCTGCTGTATATACTGAATTATTTAATAATTTCTTTGTACCATAAGTGGAAACATATATGAAGCAGAAAGCTCTCGATTCCAAAGTTCTATTAAGTATTGATTTAGATCATCCAAGTGTACAGTTAGCGTTCTTTCCACCCAATACAATTAGATCAAGGCATAATTGCTACTTGCAATTTAATTAGATAAACTAGAAAATGAACCATTAACAGTAACGGACGTTTGGAAACAATTTTCTATTTTTGATTATTTAAATCATGTGGTATCTGCTCTCACTCAAATAAGACCAATGCTTGCTGAAAAGCAGTTTGACCTTAATGCATTGCAAAAAATGTAATCAATGAATCATCGACCTTAACAACTGAAATTACGAATTTGCCCCATAAAATTGGTGGAAAAAGCTTTAATACTTTTAATAATAATAATATTGACGAAATGCTTATGGATAAAGCTTTAAGTGACGATAATATTATTGGTTTAACTTCAGATATAATCAAAGATTCAGAAAGCGATAATGAAGTGGAAGAAACATTTGATCCTGGGATTACTTTAACTTTGTAATAAATTGGAAAATCACCTTCTGGCCAATAACACAAATTCAGAACGAGCTTTTTGAATTGCTGGATATTGCGAACTGCACAAACGATTAGTAAAGTCATTCCAAAATTTAATCATATTTAATTATATTGTCACAGGAAAAACATCCACATATAAACGAACCTGAAGTTTACCCTAATTCAAAGTGATTTCGCACCAGTTTTCAAAAGTTGCCAGGTATTAGCAGATAGTCACAACAATTCTAATTTTAAATTCTAAATTCTAAATTTTATTGCTATCCTTGATCGTATAGCATTTTTGAGATAAAACCTTTTTCCGCAGTCGAACAGTTTTAAAAATTGGAACCAATATCTTCAATTGCCAAAGTACAAAATGGCCGAATTATTATTTTTAAATTAAATTGAAATTTGATAAATTAAATTAAATTGACTTCGATAGCGATTTATTATCAAATTATTAAAGCCACCAGAAATTTGTTTTCTCAATCTCGGCTACGAATGTAGATTTTAATAATAAGCAAATTGGTATAGAGCCTGTTTCGGCAATGATAATGAGCCTAAGTATTTGGAGGATGCAACCCATAATACCCTACATAGATAACGTGTTTTTTTTACAAACGCGCTTTGGAGGATTTTGCCTGATCGATGGATAGAACGGGGTTCAATTAATCCTTGGCCACAGAAAAACCCAGATCTTACACTTTTAGATTTTTTCTTTGGGAGATGGTAAAAGACCAAGTATATTAGGCAACAATTGATAATTTGGAACATTTAGAAAATAAAATATGAGATGCATGCAGATCTATCAATCCAGAAATATTAACGCTTGTGAAGAAAACGTTTTGGGCACGGATTCAGGCGCCTGTTGTTAATATTTTTAACAATTTTATCATGACACAACAATTACAAGACTGCAGTTTAATATGTTTCATGCTTTTTAAAATCAGAAACAAAAGCCATATTACCTATGCAATGTATTATGGATTGCATCCTCCAAATATTTAGGCTCATTATCACTGGTGAATCAGGCTGTATAGATATTAATAGTAACTGTATAAATCGTATTCTAGTGTCGTTTACCATTATTTATAGTACAAGTCTTAAATGACTGGCTCTTCAACCGACTGCAATAGAAACATCTGCAGAAGGATATTTGGCACAAAGTGGGTTTTATCGATAGGCAACAATATTTCAGAGTCGTTTAAACCAAGAGTATGAATGAGGCTCGTTTGAATGAAACTTGATTTGAATTTGAATAATTTGTAGTGCAGTTAAACGAAAATTTCATGGAAACTTTTGATAATAAAGTGAGAAAAAAAAGTTGTTTCAAACTAATTTTAGAATGCATTCAGCAAGAATGTTGTCATTTGAACATCTAATGTAATTTAATCTTATTTACTAAATCAAAATTTTTAAGTCCAGGTCTGAAACAAAACATACCTTCCTTGTAGGATATATTTTGTTGTGATTGCGGTTGGTCACTAGCGCTCAAGCGACCATTGTCGACCAAGATTTACGATTTTTGGCAGGAAAAGTATATTAACTTGAGATCCACGGCTCTTGGAAAATTTTAAATTTCGGCAACGTGTTCTCTGTGATATTTTGAACGTATAACCTGAAAAACAAAAAATTATGTTGATTGATTTGGCTTTATAGCGCCCTGGCCTAGCTTGAATAATTAAATTAGAAAACATGAAACGCCCATTTTATAGTACGGTAATTATAAATTATTGGCAGTTGGTGTTAGAAAAATGTCTTTTCGTGAAATTGTTATACGATGAACCAACCTGCATAGTACTATTATTATATCCCTAAATCAAATTTACAACATAAAATTTATTATTGACAAGTACCTACGGAATGCATATTGATAACGTTCGCTACTATCTGCGGTTTTCAGTATCCGCAGATATTGGGACCCTAGTGTATACTTGTCCACTAAATAATTTTGCACACGCGAAGGTTACTCGTTAACAATGAACTCAAGTTTGTGGCTAATAATAACACTTATTGATTTAGCCGTTATTTTTATAATTTTCAAAAATTCGATTTTCCACTGGTCATTTTCTAATACATAATTGTTGAAGTAATACCCACTTACGTGATTCACTTAACGTCGTCAAGAAGCGAAATTAAAATAGAAATCCGTAACTGAAAGTGATAAGGAATTGCAAATCGAATGAAGTGAAGAATAATAATCATCTGATGCAATGTCATTGTAAATAATATTCCAAAGGCACTGCAAAAACTAGATCCCGAGTTCGATCCAAATACAGTATTCATAAGTGGTTTTCCATTTACATAAAAATACGATTTATGTGATAATGTGGCATTTAATAAAATATTTTGAATTGATTATTTACTTATAGACAGCGGCATCTATTGAATTCATTTAAAACAGTTCACTATTATTACCAACTACCAAGTGGTTGTTCTCTGTTTACGTTTAGTGAATGGATGCAGTTAATTCCATCTGTCGAAATTATTGGAAATCTTGAGTTCAGTATATAAAGGAGAAAATTCTGAAAACAGTATCGGTCAAGGATAAGGGTAAAAGTACCATAAGATATTTACATCCTGCTAAATACAGCCAACTTATCAATCGTGCAAGTCATTTACACCGTTTTGAATGATACCAATATTTAAATTATGCACATAATACCTATATAACGTTAAAGTTTTCATTAACCGATTATTTAAAATCATAGCAATCATTATTTTTAATACTTTTTCTAGGATTTTACCTTCTTCATTGCAAAAATAATTAAGGAGTGCTTGAACGATTAGCCAAACCGTTACAAAATTGCAAAAAATAAACAAGCGTTACTTTATTTTATTGAAATCGTGAGAAATTGAGGATATAGTCAGATTTATCGACCTTTCTCTTTTAATTTTTTTGGCATTAAATTTACTACAACTAATTATAAAATTATAATGTTTTTGTTTAAATAAGTTGTAGATAAAATTGAAAGAAAATAGATAGTACAATGGCCCCCTTGATTTTTCGGACCTGGATTTATCATTTAGAGGATATATTTTTGGTTAATTTTTCGACTTAAAATTTAACGAATTTAATGAACCATCACAGGTTCTTACAGAATGTTTTATAAACATTAGCATTTAACGGGCACCCCTTCCTCCGAGTGGTCGGTAAAATCGAGGGTCTACTGCATTTATTAATGATATAAAATAAAAAATCAGCTTTTTGTACAGTTACCTAAAAAACTAGTCCTTCACTTTTAAACTGAAGTGTTCAAGATTTGTCATAAATCTAAATTATAAATCGAAACGGAAATGTAGGTGGTATTTGAAAGATACAGGTTTATACATTTCCATCACCAGTTAAAGTAATTAATTAATACAGCAGACTCGCGTTAGTGCAAATATTGCTTATTCTACAATACGAACGTGAAAATGTATTGATGTATTGAAATGTATTGGTGTGGACGAACGACACCTTCTATAATGCGAACAGTAGTGACTGGACTTGTGAAACTTGCTTAGGGCCGATTAATCAATGTGCAGCTAAGTAACTTATTCGCCAGTTTAAAGTGGTTAGCAACAATTGCTGTAGTTATAGCAACGATTGTTATTAACTAGCGGTTAAATTTAACTGAACATTGATAAACCGGTCCTTAGATATGTAGATTACGTTTATAAGTGAAAAACCTTCTTATACGGATGCAATACATTTATACAGGAAATTCAATTCATTTTATTTCTTATTTGCAATGCATGTGTAGTTAATTATTTTGAACATCATAGTTTAAACAAATAGACACAGTGTATACAACAATAATAAAGAAATGAAAATAATTTGCAAAATTATAACTATTGCATAATATTTTTATGCAAAAGGGTCGATTCTAATTTCACCTCACAATATTTTTTGAAAGTCTAGTTTTATTGTTTAATATAAATTTTAAGGCGATAGGCCGAATGAACATTTCTCTGACGTCTGATCTTTCTTCTATTCAAATAATAAAAAGAAGGCACACAAAAAACACAAAGGCCAATTGTGGAAAACAATGAAGACGTTTGCATATGTAGGTATTTATTGGCAATTTTAGCAAAACAAATAGTCACTTTCTTATAACTTTGTTACTTCATTTGCCTATTGCATCGCTGTAAGGGTAAAACGGGAAATTGCAACGATGTACTAAAGTATACTTTTTTTAAAAACTCTAGTAACTAAAAAATCAAAGAATGGGAAGATTGTTACAAAAAGTTTTGAAATAAACATTATTATCATTTTATTTTTGTAAGTATTTTTATATCAATTATCCCATTCTGTCTCACTATCCCCTATGATTACCTTCCATTTTTGTGTCCTTAAAATTTCATAACGGTAAATTTGAAGCGGTAAGTACCTACGTAGTTATTAGTTAATTTTAAAAAAGTGCTTTACTTGTATTCTTGGCAATATGTGTACCAAATTTAAACTTTCTCACACTTTTAGTTTCGGAGCAGATACCTGGCCCAGACAGACAGACATACGTGCTATGCTTATTCTAAAGTCAATACGTATTCTGGAATATGGTTTCGTCTGGTTTTATAGTAGCTCAGTCAATTTATACACAAAAAAGGCTCAATCTTGTAGAAGATTTTTGCATATAAATCGACTGGGTTACTATAAAACCAGGGGGTCAATTCTCGAAACCAAACGAATCGCGTTCGTACACGAAAAGTGCAAAAATCCGTGTACGAATCGTTTTTTTCTATTCTCGAAACCTCGTTGACGGTTGAACGAATAGATTCGTGTGCGGATATTATTCGTGTGGCTTATGTGTGCGGAGAGGGATATTCGCACACGAGCAAATGTCAGATTATTTTGACTGAAGTTGACATGGCTCGTTTGGATGAACATATTTTTTTACAAGTTATTAATAATTTAGAAGAAATGGAGGCGGCTGCAGAAGTCGTGAGAGAATACAACATTCGAATTTGTGATCCTTTTGCGATGTCCGACTCAAAATTTCTGAGAATGTTTCGGTTAACAAAAGATTTAACGCAAGGGTTAATTATTAGTTTAAGTGAATATTTAATTTATCCAACGAGAGCTTCTGCACTTGATATTCAAACTAAGGTATTGGTCGCATTACGTTTTTTTGCAACAGGCAGTTATCAGATGGATACAGCCAGCAATAAATACTTGAACGTCAGCCAATCATCTGTAAGTCGGGCAGTTAACGAAGTTGCAAGAGCTCTAAATACGGGGGATATTTTCAATAGGTGGGTAAAATTTCCAAACAATTTTGAAGAATTAAACCAACTAAGGAATGAGTTTTTTATTAAATATAATTTTCCCGGGATAATTGGATGTGTGGATTGTACGCATGTGGCTATAGTGCCTCCTCCCACAAACGACCCTCTTTATCCGGAACATGTATTTGTGAATAGAAAAAATTACCATTCTATTAATGCACAACTCATTTGTGGTCCCGATATGACCATATTGAATGTAAATGCCAGATACCCGGGGTCAACACACGACGCATTTATTTGGGGTAATAGTAATGCTAAAACTACTTTAGAAACCATACATGCCAGAGGACAAACAGGGTATTATTTACTGGGAGATTCTGGATATCCGTTAAGGTCATATTGCATGACACCCTTTGAACATCCAGCACCAGGTAGTCCCGAAGACCAATATAATGTGGCACACAGACGGATTAGGTGTTTGATTGAACGATGTAATGGATTACTGAAAATGAGATTTCGGTGTTTATTAAAACATCGTGTGTTACACTATTCACCGAATATTGTGGCATTAATTATAAATGCTTGCACAGTTTTGCACAATATGTGTATTGCCCATAATGTTCCGCCACCAGAACCAGAAGTGGGCGACGAAAATCTAGATTTCGGTGCAATAGATGCAGCAATTGCAATACAAGAAGGGGTCAACAGAAATAGGGATTTCTTAATAGGTGAAGCAGTGAGGCGTCGAATAACAATTAATTATTTTCAATAATTAACTGTTTTATATTTAATTTAACATACACTTAACTAAAGCGGTTTGTTGTAATTACTACATAAAATTTCTAACGATGACGCTATCTTTTCTTGGGCGATAACATTTCGCTCCAAAAGCTGCAACTTTTGTTGGTAATATTGTTGATCCATTTTAAGTCTTTCCTGAGACAACATCGCCAGTTGTTGAGTTGTTACAACTGTAGTTGCCAGACGATTGTGCGCTCTTGTAGGTTTCGGTTTAATAATCTTTCTAACATTTGCAGACTTCCTTTCACCAAATACGGCTGTACCAGAGCACTCAGCAGCTGGTGAAGCATTTATATCTCTCGCAGATTCTACATCATCATCTGCGCTACTATTAGTACTCGGAGCTATTTGGGTACCATCACCAAAGTCAAACGCAGTGTTGGATTCTTTGACATTAATGCCTTCACTGGCAGTAGGTCCAATTACTTCCAATACTTTACTCTCCCAAGCTTCCAAGTTTTATTGGAACCCGGTATTGCATTTAACTTCAGAGTGAGTTCGTTCCACATGTTACTGTACTCTATTTTTGTCGTAGAATTGGTTAATTTGCCCCGAATTAACGTTTGATTTTCTAAAACCGCATCGACGAGTAATTTTCTTTGCTCCTGTGACACATTCGCAGTTTTTCTCTCATTCTTGTCCCCATCGTTGGACCTATATAAATCACTGTGATTTTACATCTATTTTACACATATTATAATAAATAGAAAGTTACCTATTTCCCTTTTTTTCGTTTACCATTTTTCATTATCACACAATACACAATATCATAAATTCACACAAATACTGGTAATCAAAATGTGCAATTTGGCAGTATTTTGACGCAATACTTCTTGAGCTTGCGATAAAACTAAAATTCCTAGAAATACCTACTTGGTGATTGGTCAAAAAATGCCTGTGTATGAACTAAGAAGAAACATACTCCCAACATCTGATCGTTCGTGCGTTTCGGTGATCCTCTCGTCTACACTGTTCGACGACGGTTCAAGAATTCGCTTTTTCATCTATTCCGCATTCGTATACGGAAACGATTAACGAATTGATTCGTCCACGAGCGTATTCGTGCGATTTTCGAGAATTGACCCCCTGTTTTGTTACTGGGCACGTACGTACGGACATGGCTTAACCTATTCGGATTTTGATTCTGTGCATTCGGTAAAATAAGGAGAGTTTAAGAAAATTATTATAAATTCTTTATTTTGAAATGTAAATTTACCAAAAAATTAACAAATGTACTGTAACATAAATGTTCTACAGTAATCCTGAGCAAATTTTTTAGCTGGCGGGTCATACTAGGCATTTTAAAACTAAGACGGGTAAATAAACATTAATCTATATACAGGGTGTTGTAAGTTTTACCGCCGGTGGTAAAATAGTCTTTGAAAATAGTTTGTCAATTCCCATAAATTGTATGAGTAATTTTATATTACTAATAAGGAACTTAGAAACAAGAAAAAAAAAATTTTTAAATCAGGTAAAATTTTGGCTTTCTCTCAATTGCTAGTTGTTTAATTTATTAGTACTCTTCACGTACAAACATTACAATTTGTTCACACAATTTAGTGTAGGGTCAATCGGGGCTAATATGATACAGCAAAAAAAAAATTGGGCTAACATGAGACACCTAAAAAAATAATATAGGGTTTTCCAATAAGAGGAGTTATTTTGAATAGCCCGTTATTTCGGTAGATGTCACTTTTGGAGCTGTAATTTTTTGACATTTGACAAGTAGAAACTACGCCATTAATAAAAATGGAACGATACACGCTTCAACAACGCATTGAAATTATTAAAAAATAGCGCAATCCATTAACCGTAACTGGTGCTCCAGCCTCATTTTCGAAAAAGTAAGGTCCAATGACCCCGCCGGACCATAAACCGCACCAAACAGTCACACGTTGAGGATAGAGAGGCTTTTCAACAATAACTCTTGGGTTTTCTGAGCCCCAGATGCGACAATTTTGCTTGTTGACGAAGCCATCCAGGTGGAAATGGGCCTCATCACTCAAGATGATTTTTCGATGGAATTCCGGATCATTTTCATGCATTTCAAGGACCCAATCGGCAAAGATACGACGTTGTTGATGATCGGCCGGCTTGAGTTCTTGTGTTAACTGAACTTTATAAGCCTTAAGACCCAAATCTTTATGCAAAATACGGTGTAATGACGTTTTTGGAATGTCTAATTCCAAAGAACGACGAGGAATGGACAAACCTGGGTTTTCTTCAACACTTTCGGCTACAGCAGCAATATTCTCGGCTGTTCTTGAGCGACGTGCACGGGTTTTATTCTTCACATCACTAACTTGTCCCAACAGCTCGAATTTTTCCACCAATTTCTGTATTGCGGTCCGACAAGGTGCTTCACGACGACCCAAAAATGTTCGAGTTTTACGAACCGTCTCTGCCAAATTTTCACCATTTTTATAGTGAATTTTAATAATTTCAATGCGTTGTTGAAGCGTGTATCGTTCCATTTTTATTAATGGCGTAGTTTCTACTTGTCAAATGTCAAAAAATTACAGCTCCAAAAGTGACATCTACCGAAATAACGGGCTATTCAAAATAACACCTCTTATTGGAAAACCCTATACTTAATATATTACATTTTTGTTGACCATACAGCAATCACTCAAAATAAGACACTATTTGACTACAAAAAATAAAAAACCGGATCACCTTTTTTTTTCGGACAAAAAGCTATTCCGTTATGATTGAAAACTTTTGATGTAACTTCGTTATTTTTTCAAGTAGGAACTTTTCAATGAGAGATTTTCATGCAAGAAGTATTAATCTATTTTTTTACGTCGAAAGATTATAAAAACATCAACTATGTCATGACATTTACAGACATAAGTTTGTGGAGCTAATGTGATACGGCTGAAGGGGCTAATATGATAAGTGTGACGGGGCTAATTTGGTACGCTAAACAACCGAATGTTTTAATTAGTTGTCTAAAATTGAATTAAAAAGTTGTATGATCCATTTTTTAATATCAATTTATTTTATTAAAACGAACTTAAACAATGCTTCATTTCATTTGAACTACCAGAACCATTGGAAACAAAATCTTATTGCTCAGGCCTGGTAAAAGATAAAATTTTTAAAAGTGTATCGATGAGATACCAGACCCAGAAGTGTATCAACGTAGCCCCGTTTTGCCTCTATGATTTAAAACCAATGAGATATGAGGCTTTAGCCCCATACGTGTATCGTATTAGCCCCATTTCGAGGGGTTAATTTGATACACAGTTTTGATTTTTTTACTAATTTGTGGTACACCTTAAGTTCTTTTTAACTCCCAATCTGACTTTAATATTGAAAGGCACACAATTCAGTATTTTTTTCACGTGTTTGCAACAAATGGTATAGGAGTTATGATGAAAAGTATGAGTTTTTGTATCATATTAGCTTCGATTGGCCCTAACTGAATGAATTTTATCAAGTTACGTTTCTTAAATAAAGGCATTTTCGTATTATAAGGTATTTTTTGTATGATTTACGAGAGACGGTGATCAAGGGGTACTTGCTTTATTATTTATGGCAGTTATCGTAAACTAAAAAAGTTGAAGGGCACAAGATACATTTTACAGAATGTTACTTTTGTTTCGTATTGTTCGTGATGCATTTTCACAATTTGAACTCCAAATGAACCTGGTTCCTGATTGTTGTCCAGTGCAAACCTACATGTTGTTAATAACTGTTTTTACATTTTTCGCAGTCGAAATACCCCAAACTACACACATACACACACAACACAGTTCAATCTCGCCACCATATCACTGGTCCATCTATGCTTTTAAAGGAGGATGATATCAACTAACTCGCACAAAAAATGTAAATATTTTATGATTTGGTCAAAAATATTAAGAGAGAAAACTATTGCATCTACCGACATCAATAAACATTGAGGCGCTATTGTTCCATCGCAGGGTAAGATTGTTGTCATATTATAAAAGTAAATGCTACTACCCGTCTCTCCTACTGAGTCAACTATTCTTAGTTTACCTTATGCTGTGACATACTAGAGACGCTTTCTTTTGGTTCCGCTATGTAATAAGTTAATAAGATTCTCACTAATGAAAATGAAACCACAAATCCAAAAAACCCAATCAGGTAGTAGTCGAACTTTAATCAAGGTTGCTCAACTGGCTGGACAAATTTTACGTCCGTTTAGCATATCCGATTGTGGCTAAATTTATTATTAATTTTAAAGCGTAACATTATGCAACTTACACGACGCTCGAGAAATGTTAATTTCAACTGTATATTTCAGAAATACATAACTGATGTAATTAAATCGATTATATAAAATTACCACCAAGTCAATATTAATCCGGCCACCTATTAGTGCCTTTTTAAAATTATTGTAGTTGCTACACAACGTGTATGCAAAAATGTATTCGTGGAAGACCATATATATCCCACCAACAAATTATTTATTTTATAATCTGCAGCATTTTATTTACTTATGGAAAATACTTTATGTGGTTACAAACGATCAATCATTAATTCACGAATTTTAACGTAGGTGAGAATGAAGAACTTTAATATCCTCACGATCCCACAGACAAAACCATTCGAAGGTTAAATATCGTCCAGTTAAATGCCCAAAAGTTAATTAACAAGGCAAACGAGATTGGAATTTAATTGTCATCAATACTTATAAAATTATTGTAATTCTATTATGTTCACTTAACTTGAGCTTTGAGTTATGTAAGACTTATTGGAATTTTGTTACCATGAATATTGTTAAATTCCTTTGTGTAGCAAAATAAATAGATCGGCACAAATGCACTTGCGGGCGTAACTAAGGCCAAGTATGTCTCTTGCAGGCGTGTTAACTGCTCCAGAATCCATACCAGATAACCTCCGGTTTCCCATGTGATCCACCTTATTAAAAATTAAAAAATTATAATAAATTAAATCGATTGAAAAATAAAAGTTGAGAAAAAATTAATCAATTTGAAAATGCTTTCCACATCAAGCGTAACTGATCGAAATTGAAATTTCTCAGTTTTAACCACAAAAATTAAATTTCTAATTTCATCACAGCGCAATTATAATATTTGAATATTTTCCGATTTTAATAGCCATCTTCGGTTACATTGAAATAAGCAGTTTAATGATTTCCGTATACGATACCACGCCTTTTTTAAAACAAAACGCAGGGAAATATGAGAAGGAAAACTACTTCCCGTCGAATTTATTTCCTGTCGAAAAGCATACAGCCCAATTATCACGAAATGTCAAGTAAATTTAACAAAAAGATACTGTGCTTGCTGTATCCAGTGGTTCTTCATCGCAGGGAGTGTTCCAGGGTCGCACTCACCAAGGTTGAAGTCGTGGTATAAAATGAAGGGACCGCTAGGACAGGGTCAGTCACAGTTTGCCTCTTGTTTGGTAGACCGTCGAGCCGTTGAACACAATGTACAAGCCAGTGAGTATTTCGAGAACAGTGCGTGTTTAGTGATTAATTTTTTAGTGAAGTTTTAAAGAATTGGAATTAAAGGTATTTCTTTTTTTGTTTTCAGCTCGCTTTGTTAGTTTTATTGGGTGCCGTGTCGGCCCAGCAGCAATATGGAGACCCAAGAACAGCGGCTATTCTTAGCGAGCAACGTTATTTAAGCGGTGACGGCACATTCGGATCACAATATGCTCAAGAAGATGGTGTACAATTCAAAGAAGAAAGTGATGCTGATGGAAACCGTCGCGGAAGCTACTCTTATGTAGATCCGACCGGTCAGAGGCGTACTGTGTCTTACACTGCTGGTAAAAATGGATTCCAAGCCACTGGTGATCATTTGCCGCAAGCACCAGCAGCCCCATTACCTGTAGCACCTCAACCTCAATACCAACCCCAACCCCAATATAATCCACCACAACAACAATACCAACAACCTCGACAACAGTACAACCCACCACCACAACAGTATCAACAACCTCAACAGCAATATCAACAACCTCAACAACAGTACCAACCCCAACCCCAATCTCAATATCAATCCCAACCTCAATACCAACCTCAGCCTCAATATCAATCCCAGCAACACACAACTCCTCAACCTCACAGATTCTACCCACCTGGTAAATTGTCTTTAAACAGATCTCCAGACGGTTACAGCTATTCTTTTAACAAAGTGTAAATTTACTGTAAATTTTAAGTTGGTAATAAAATGTTATTTAAGTTTGTTGTTAAGATAAAATTATTGTGATATTTATTTATCCTGTTGGGGTTGGAATGCATTCGGTTACCTTGAATGCATTCGCTCTTACTTCACGACATTTACATCAGATTTTTCTAACAGGTTTTACTTTTATGAAATACAGTGACTTTTCTTTCCTGAAACAAAGTAATCATTGTCAAGTGTGCTTGTAAATTTTCTCATAATAAACTTGTTCCTTCAAATAATAATTCATTAATTGAATTTATTTCCTTGGTTCCGATGTTGCGTACGAAACCGTAAAACTGGCTCAAGGTGCGACTAAACAATGACATTTGTAAACAAGAATCAAGTTCATTTCATTGTAAAAACTGTTATAAATGCCCTAAAGGCTAAAGTACCACAATTTCAATATTTGGACGTTTATTGATCATTAACTAGTTTTTTGCCCAAATGTTATAATTTTTCAATATTACCTTTTTTAAATTAATTTTCAACCTTGATTCGAGAGAAGCACACTTTGATATTTTCATATAAATAAGCCCTTCACCGTGTTTTTCCGTTTTTAAATCTTTGTAGCAATTGGTCGATTTAGCAGTTATTGTTTATTAAATGAGACGATTTTTGCATCTTAATTGCATTTTAATTGCATTTTTGCAACAAATAGTGACGCCTTAAGTTTTTATTAAATAAATAATTAATATTTATCACTTGTAAACTTTCTAGTGTGTTTAAACGTGTCAAACACCACATGCAATAATAAACGTTACTTCTCGCAATTGTTATTCGAGTTTCACATTTCAAGCTAAAAAATTACTTCCTTATAAACAACCAAGTAATCACTAGTGACACATTGGCTGCATACACTTAAAAGTAAACTGAGTACAAAGGACAATTTGAACCAAAATGTAGCTACCAATCATACACTAATGCTACGTTTATGCTAAACTCAATATATATTAGGGAGTTATCGCAGAGACCCCGGTACGTGAAACGCAGCGGTTATTCTCAATTTGTGATTAAAGCGCATGCTCAGAAAGTAACGAAACGTGAAGTATTTAACCGACCCCCTTACGTTTGCTGAAATATCATGGGCAAGATCGGATCGTTTTTGGAAAGTTCTCGAAGGGATCACGTGACGCGGACACAGCCCGGCTGTTCTCAATTTTTTTTGTTAACGCGCTTGCTCAGAACGTGAAACATTTACACGGACCCGATATATTTGCTAAAATAACCGGGAAGAAATCCATAACATAACGTTAAGTAGTTTGAATTTAAAAATGTGTATGAACTAATTAAGTCGGTTGGCTGCGTTTAGGATTTTGCTACTATTTTGGAGAATTCGCAATTTTATTTATGTTAAACGGTTATAAATTTACTTCAAGACAAAATTTTTTTTACATGTTATAAAATGTATTAAAGTATCATTATCTTAAAAAAATAATAATAAAAAAATATTTTGTTAACACAATCATAAATAATCAATATGGATTACATATGTAATTCATGCGCCTACTTGTGTAACAACATAACAGGCGCCTACTGAAGGGTTAATCACTCCAATTGATTAACGTTTTTGCATCTGCCGTTTGTTCTTTTAATTTTAATTGAAGGTTGTAAAATACTTAAATCATAAACGCATTAAGTACATTAATAAAATCTTCATTAGGCATGACTAAATTTCAAAAAGTTCTGTTATCTTTGGTTTGGTATGCTTTCAGATGACAAAATAAATTAGAAGAAGTGAAATTTTTGATTTCTAATTCCTTGCATACGGTACAATTGTGAAATGACAACATTTTTTTGTACAAATAACCACAAACGTAAAACAAGGCATTTTCGGCGAGGAAGTCAATTTCTCTGTAATCAGTGAAATTGAAACTGAGTTAATTATTTGAAATTGACACCGGCTGCTGTTCATTAACAAATTTTTCTAAAATATTTTCATTTATAACAGTTAACAATTGATCAAAATCATTGGCACAGTTTGCACTTTCATTATTATCTAAGTAATTTAATGAAAATAATTTTTTAAAAGTGTTCTGAAATATTTGTGGGGTAGGATTTGGACTGTTGCCCCCTGAACCCCTAACAGTTCCAAACCAATTTGCAAGAGCATCTTGATTTAGCCTTCTGGTACACAGGAACGAACGGCCTTCATTTTTTAATTCGACCCACAGAAATTTTAAAGCCTTAATCGTTATAAGCCAGCCCTCAAAACATTTAATTTTGTTTGTAATTAATTTACCAGCACTATCAAAAAATTTTAATAGATTTTATCAAATCTACCAATTTTGTTTCGTGGGAACGTCAATTTGCAAAATTACCAATTACTAATTAATAATTAAATTTAAGGCACCACGTAGATCGGGAAATATATTAACACTGTTTCCAAAAAAAATATCAATCACGTCTTTGTAATGCATACATAAATTTGTTTCCTAATTTGTTTATTCTTTGGTATAATGCTTAATGTAAATGGATTTCTGAAATGTGTACTTATCTGTTATTTACGTAATTAACCACCTACACAGGACGAGTAATAATTTATAAACACTCCCAACAAACTTATAACAGCCATTTAAAAACAATACAAAACGAACTGTAAAATCCAAAATTCCATAATTTTCAATAAATTTCTTTGACATTTTTCAAATTTTAAAGTCTCCCTGACAAGTTCGGTTTTCTACATTCGCGCCTAATATTTAAACTTACATGTGCTTTTCAGTTTCGCCAGACATGCGCATTCAAATAATATCACCGTTAAATCGTCCCGTTTCGCTTCTTTTTAAAAGCGTTAGCGTTCACGGAGAGACTGCGATAACTCTGGTTAGGGCTCTCTCCGTAACTTGAATTTCGGACTGGGTCACGTGGTATTTCACGGAGCGGAGACTTTAAGGGGGTCTTTGCGATAACTCCCTATTGTAGAATTCGGTTTGCCTTGGTTTTATAGTAAATCCCAGTCAATTTATAGACAAAAAGGGAACAACCTTGCAGATGGTTGGTGTATAAATTGGCTGAGGTACCATAAACCCAGTTTTGTTAATGCGCATTGAGTTTAGCATAACAAAACTTGAAATAATTTGTTATTGACACATTGATAATTTGGTTGGATTATACACCCTGATTCACGTAACTTTCCGAGGCATACGCCCAATGCATGGAACCCAATATTCAAAAATCACAACATGCTAGATACAAAAAACATATATTTAAATTTCATATTTTTGAAAACTCATAACAGAAATAACTGTCAAACTGACAAATTAAATTTGCAAGATGTATTCAAACAATGAACGAGCGGATATGATCATAATCTTTTAAAACAGTGGAGGGGAGTGGAGTGGCATCGGGTGGTGTTCAGTGATGTTTAGGGATGCATGTTGGCTGCTTCAAGATTAGGCGAAGACGTGAGGAATGTTGCGGTATTCAATTTTCTGTTGACGAGCATGTGCACCAAGCCGCGGGAGTTACGATGTGGGGTGCTACCTTATCTTAGAATTGTAATTGTAACGTTGTGCATAGTCAGTTTCCTTTAATTCTTGCACTTGGTAGGAATGAAATTTATTTCCTTTTATTATACTACATACTGACGACTGAGTGATTCCAGTTTGCCGAGATATCTGGCGTTGGTTTAAGTAGGGGTTATCACCTATTAGTTCGATTACACGAACTTCGTTGGCCATGTTTATCGCGGTTCGACGCCTATGCCTTTTTGGTTTTGGCAAATTCTTCTTTAATTCATTTTCAAGCTGTTTATATGTTTTGTCGGTTGGGTGTCTACGTTCAGAGTAACGATACCTGTATAATCTGGCTGGAACAACTGCATTTTTGTGACACTAGCCGTAGATTATTATCATATCCACTCGTTCATCGTTTGAATGCATTTTGAAATTTAACTTGTCAGTTTGACAGTTATTTCTGTCAGGGGTTTCCAAACATCCGAAACGTAAATGTGTTTTTTATACCATAGCATGTTGTGATTTTTGAATATTGGGTTGCGTGCATTGGGCGTATGTCTCGGAAAGTTACGTGCATCACGATGTATAATTATCAACTTTAAATAATATAAGTAAATTCTTGTGTGTAATTTCCTTCTCATCGGAATCATTAGGGAGTCGGATACGAAAAAATTGAAAAAATTTAATTTTTTTTACCTGCCCTGAAAAATTTAGTTAGGTTTGCCAGCATTTTGACATTCGAAGAAAAATAACTAGGTAAGTGAAAAGTTATTTTATCTTTTGTTGCTGTGTTGCTAAATATGACATAACCTCATTTTCGGTAACACGTACAGATAGAACACTATAATTCGCAGCTCCCAACATGTCAAACTCGAATGACATTTAGATCTCCGAAGAACTTATTATTTTGACTTCAGACTGACACAGTTTCGGTGTTCGACGCCATTGTTGTTGTTATGTTGTGTAGGACAGAGCCGCGGGTGGTAAAATTAGGAACTAATTATACAAAGCGGCGGTTCAACGTTTTACAAAACGGCGACACGTCATTTAGCCGCAATGGAGAACGCGAAAGATCCATTACAATAACGTTTAGCCGTATTTGTATTGCGGCGTATTCTACAATCCGTCTGCGACATACAGATAACTAAAACCTTCCGATAAATAAGGGAGCTATGGAATCGTCTTTTTTGCATAATAAAACTTAAGAAATAATCTCAGTTATTTTGAAAATAAAACAATTTGTTTGTCGACTAATGACTTCGGATATAGTATTTCTGGAATTATATGACAATTGAATATTATAATAGTATATTGCATACCAAGCATACATTTAGAATTTCAAGGGGTTTACGCGGAGAATTCCTAAGCATTGCGAGGACATAAATTGCACAGGCGCAGTACTTATGCTGTTTTTTAATTATTATTATTATTATTTATACAATGAGAAAACACGAGCTGATAGGAACTGTTTGTAATAAAACCAAAACACTAAACTATATCTATTATGTATATCGTATGTCGACGGATGGGATTGACAAGAGGGGAAAAAAAATTATTTTGAACTTTACCTACACTAAAAACTTATTCTTTATAAAAAGTTTTGCTTGTCTTGAATAGTCATAAACAATTGCCAAAGTTTTATTCAAATATACAGTAGCTTTCTGTTGGTCAATAGAATAAGCGAATTTGTGCAGTTTTAATTTTAAACGATGCAGCTCCTTTTTAAGCTGGAATTATAAACTACTCCGCTGCAGCAGCCGCAACTCCGCTGCAGTACCACAGAAATTAAAAGTTCCCAATCTCGCTGCGGATTGGTTGCGACGAACATTGCGGCTGCGGAAGTTTATAAACCACAAAAGGGGATTCCAATGCTTTATGTCGATACAGTTGCGCCAACGGTTGCGACTGCTGAAGCGGAGTAGTTTATAATTCCAGCTTAATATGTTGACAACTGCTCAAAACCTAAAATCGGAAAAAATGGTTTTTATCGACTTTTCATTCTCATTGTAAAACCCAAAAAATATCATTGAAATCAAAGTTTTAGCACCAATCCTAACCGTATATACACCTTGTCCCAGAACTCGCTCCCTAGAGAAAAAGGGAGAAATCCTCATCAAAAGACAAATAAAAATTCCCAAAGAAAAAAATTTGTAGCTTGAACGGTATTCAAAATAAGAACATTTTGATTCAACCAATCAGTGCGTTTTAGGCCATCCAGGTGTATTTCTCATAATTCTTGTTGCCAAGTTACAAATTTTATTAAGTACATTGTTAATAATCCGGTGACCTCTAAAACTTATGAAAGACGTCACTGAATTATCCAAAACATCAATAGTGTCAATTATTTCTGTCAATTTCTGTCATTATGTTTCACTGCGATTGAAGGAAACAATGTCTACATCACTGTAGAAGAGAACGTCTTTATTGTGGACAAAATGTTGGCAAACCTATTCCCATTCTGTAGGTAAACAGCAATACCGTTGCAGTTTCCAAAAAAAACTGTTGAAAACACCGTTTGCTGCTACATCATATTAGCAAAGTTCTGGATACATTTCGAAAAAAATTCCGCAAATTTCCAAATTGTTAGGCTTTTAAAACAAATGTGTCTTTTTAAACTAGTAAATTAATGTAAAGAACGGGAACTAATAGTTATTTATATTATTAGGAGTATAAGCAAAGCTTTATGTGCTGTGGCTGATAGGTTGACTGCCGATCGTAGTGAGGCAGCCAAATCAGCCGAAGCACATAAAGCGCTTATACTCCGAATAATATATGTTATTTTTTCTCCAAACGTAAAATTATAATACAAAAATAAGCATCTAATTAACAAGGTTATTTCGGGAAACATTACACTTGTACAAAAATAGCATTGCCTGATAGACACTTTCTAGATATTACCGTAGCAACCGCCAAACAACAAATTATTGTTTGAGAAAAGTCAGTCAATTTTGTGGCAATGTCTAATTCAGACGAAATTCAATTAACTCCACCTGAAATAGCCGAAATAGCAAGAGCCGAGATTGAAAATCTTCTTCCTACAAAGTCAAGCGGTGTTTATGAAGCAGCGTTCAAGAAATTCATTACATGGTGTTTGGAAAAAAATGTATTCGTTTATTCAATCAAGTAACATGGACTTTATATGCTTAAGCATATAAAGTACTTTATCTGCTTAAGCATATAAATGAAACTTCTACTAGCAACATTCTGTCATTTAAATGCCACTTTTATGACGTTTGGAGAAAATAACTAATTATTCTACAATAAATGTTCCAAATGTTGTCCATTTTGTTGTAGACAAAGTTGCGGTCTTCGTATGAATCTTCGCCTACAATTTTGCACCATCTCAGGAGTGACAGTTGCGAAGGCTTCATTGAGTTGTAGCTGTAAAGTTTCACGGGTCTGCAGGTCTTTCATAAACGTAGTTCTTTATGTGGCCCCACAAAAAAAATCTAGGGGCGTAAGATCTGGTAAACGGGCTGGCCAATTTATTGATGTCAAAACCGCTGTCAGAATGACGTTTGTTTCAGGTAGGCTGATTTTTATTAGAAGCTTTCATTTAATGTAGCACTTAGCAACGTTGGTAGTAATATCAATAATTATCTCACCTGGACGGGAGCTTCTGGAATTGATCACTTCTTCTTTTGTGTAATGCCCAAAAAATTAATTGATGGTGAATTACTTATCACACTTGTCTACTCATATCAGAATTTTCCGCTGGGTCGCGAGTATTGGTCCATCCTGAATTTGCAAATCAATAAGTTGCACATTTTTTACAAGTATAAGGCGTAAAAAATGTTGGTCGGGGCTACAACGTCATCATGGTTGATGAAATTTAAAATGGTATGTAGGGTATCGAGCATTATGAAAAATTAACAGTTGGTATCACAAGCTCTTTGTCATGGTTTCGTGTTACGTGTCCTTACTTTAATTAGCTTAATTAATTAGGTGATTTTTAAGCAAATTTAGGAAAATTTAGAAAATGTAACGAGGTTATCATAATATTAGTAAAAAATTAGTTTATTGCTTAAATATTGTTTAACGCTGTATTACAAAAATTAGAAAAATTTCAGTATAATTTCACATCCATAAATTACAATAAAATTACACATATTTTCACGTGCGCTAATTTTTTTACGATTACCGAAACAGAAGTTCAAGGCGAATATTGTAACAATTTATTTTCTACGAACCATAAACGAATGCCAATAAGATCGTGGTGTATGAAAGTGAAGGCACAATGTTATTTACTTTCGCTTTCAGTGCGTAATTTAATTGAGATTGATAGCTCAAATGTAGGTTAACTTACTAGGGCACACACAAATTTGACGTACAGAACGAAACAATTCACTAATAATTTAAAGCACTTAAAGACGTATTTGGTATTGATAACCACTGCTGTCTCCAAGCTTGAAATTAACAAAGCTTTTAATCCCGGAAGAAGGCGTTTGGTCCCATGCTGTAGTGTTTTGCATTAATTCCATATTATCCTCATCTATAATTTTCTGATAAGCTTCGTACTGTTTTTGAGACACCCCAAAATCCAAATATCGCGAAGGAGTGAATAAATCTTTAGCAGTTGGACTTTCAAAAAATTCCAACTGAGAATCAAATCGTGAATGAAAATGGGTAGGGACGTTTGGAGAATACTGAAATCCATGGTTAATGTTCACTCTTACATTAACTGGCTCGATGTAACGCGGTCCTAGCCTACGATGAAACAACGGTCTTCCAAATTGGCAGACTGTCTGTCCCAATAAAAATGTTGCAATTAAAAGTCTAGTCTGAAATCAGAGTCATCAGGAAATTGAGCAACTTTAAGTTTACCACTGCTTACCAAACGATACATCTTGCACCAGAATTTATCAAACACTGAGGCAAATCAAGTTCGTTCTAAAAGAGTATCCCACTACTTCATAGTTTTATAATCGCGACTAAATCCAGGAATTATGGTCGTGCTATTTTAACGAACCATTTACCAGGACACGATTCGTTAAGTAGTTTGGATATCTCGAAGTTGCTAAATGTCATGGTATCATTCCTTGACCGTCACGTAGTTATAAGCAATTTTGTTTCCCCCATTTTTATGTCTTGTTTGAGATAACGTATGAGGTTTTTTCTGAATGTAAATTAATGCTACACAAATAAACGCAAAATTCTGTTCTAACATTCAATGTCAAGTCAATGCAGGCAGACACACCTTTCACCATCCAGCGGTTTCCTAACAGTATTAACTAAAAAATCATAGTACTGTGCTCTTTATAAAAGAGCCAAATAGGAGGATACTTGTTGCCATGTCTGAGTTTAATATTAATTTTACCAATTTTTATTTATTTGAGGGATAAATCATTTAAAATACTGGTTGAGTTATTCTGATTAAACTAATAGACAATGACGTGAACGCATTGGATTTTTATGAACGTAAGTCACGGTCATTTGTAGTGATTGTTGTTACCTGTAATTATTTTATTAATTTTTTTATGTTAAGGCGGGTATGTAATGCGGTGATAAATATACCAACGCCTTAAAAACTTTAATTTGATAATAAATATGCTTTTGTGTTGCATTATTCGAATTTGTACACAAAGGCATACAGGTGTCCCAAAAATAGCGGACAAACCAATAACCTTCCGATTTGGAAGGTGATAAAGAAAAAGGGAAAAAAAATATTTCACTTCTTTTTTGTAAGTTATTGAAGTCTGAAGATAGTGCAATTTGGCACAATTTAAATTGCTAAAAAAGATGCTATGTTACACAGCAGTGATGCCATGTTTTCAGTGATAATTTTCAAATTTTCGAAGAGAAGTAGTTTCTTTATTACTCAACATAAGTCGTTACCATTGCGCACAAAATGTAAACTGATTAATAACGAACGATTAAAATAAATTTAACAACAAAATGTACATTCAATTTATCAACTTCTCAAAATGAGCTCGATAGAATTTTTTTAACATTTATCCCAGGTCTACGTTGGATTACTCTATCTAATCATGTACCGTTAGTCCGCCATTAATGGGACATCCTGTATAATAGTATATTATGCAACAAGCACAAGCACAAGCACAAAATGATGCTCATTGCAGTACGAATCTTCGACTCGTACTGCAATTCATACGAGTGTAAAATTGCCATTTTGTGCGCGTTGCATACTATACTTTTTCGACGGCAACCTACTGCTCACGCATTTAATATTCTATAAACAATTGAAGCGCTTCTTACAAAAACGACCATAGTCCAAAAATTAGAATTTCGCGATTTTCGCGATTAGTGTTGATTTACAGAGTTTCTTGGACGCCCAATCGAATGGTGTGATCAGTTTCTGCAAGAAGATACATAGTCCAACGTTAAGTTATAAGTTATAAGTTATAGTTAAGTAAATATTTGCTTGTTCTGCAAAAATAGCCATTGCCCACTCGATATTCATAAGTAATATTACAAAAAGCAAATTAGGACTATGGTTGTTTTTGTAAGAAACGCCTCAATTGATAGAAAAAAATATAGAAATATTTCTTTTATTGTTTTAACCACATTAAAATAAAGAATTACCTATTCCATTAGCAAACTATATAAGTTCGAGTGTCTGTACAACAGTGCTCAACCAGCTAACAAAAAGAATAAACAGTGAAATAACTTCCTATCTATGTATCTTATTTAAAGTTAATTGTACAATTATTGAAAATCATTTTTGGAGAACTTTGGGAAATTTGGATACTGATATTCTCTTGATATTGGCAATTATCTGTCATTGAAGTCGGCGGCCTTTTACGGTTTCCTATTTCTGAAATCGATGGTAAGTTTGAAATGACCTGTATTGCATTTGAAATTTTATTAGCTACGTGAAGCTTATTTTTCTTCGATTAATCGATATATCCCTCAGCCACTGCCGTGGGCTTCTAGCCACCGTGACGTTTTAATGTGGTTATGTCACCACCAGCATCAACAAGAATTGTTGCGGAAGATCGGCGAAAGCAGTGCCCGATATATAATTCGTTTTTGGCAATTTAAATACTTGGCAATGCTTTTGCTCACGGCTCCAACCTTTTCAGGCCTATTCTTTGAACGGTACATTTTCCTTTTTGATAGTTAATGAAAAACCATAGACCATTAACATTTGGAAGGCGAGGATTTCCGTATTTTTTGTAAATTTCGTAGTAAGAACTGGTGATAGTAAAATTTCGTACAATTTTGGTTTTAGTGTCTGGTATTGTTACTAAAATAGCTGAACCCAAATCATTGAAATCAGTAACTTTCATTTGATGTAATTCGGGTCTTCTACATGCACTCATTATGCCCATAACTAATGCAACCTGCAATATAAATTAGTACAACTAAGGCATTTATTATTATATGGCTATATAAAACTTAATTTTGTGGCTAAGTATATTTCATGTGGAACTTCAGAAATAATTTTTTTGATGTCAGTTGATGTAAAGATCTTTGACTTTTTCGGCTTGTAGCCGAAGGACTGTCCCTTGAGGAATGCTTTCAGTTTTAAATATTTGACAATATATATTTTGTCAATTTTGAGTCGTCGGTCTCGGTGCTGCTCTTGCGGCCGATGCCGTGCGTTATCGAGGGCTGGTTCTCGAGCGGCTCAGTCGTTCTCAGGATGGAATATTGTGTCCATGAAGTAAAACTTTTGAATTTCTTTGCCAAACCGCTAAAATAAACCATTCAAATGTTCCCAGAAAACAATTTTGAATTTTGATCTCCTTTCCATTCCAAAAAGAGATTATAAGCGCGTTGATACATTTTCTTAGACGTTTCCGGTAATAAATTTAATGTTGTTAACTTTGCAACTTCAGTTATGTTTGGAGGTGTTAATTCCAAGTAATTATCACTAGGTATCACTTTCCATATTAATTGTAAGATTTATTGAAAATAACTACGAAATTATCTGCAATGTACAAAAATGTTGACAGAAACAAGCCGATGACATTCGATTCTAAAATTTGTGATCAAAAACAGTGAACCGAAGACGAAATATTTCATATCGCATTTGTTGTCTTGAAATAAACCTATTTCGATGTTGTCGTAGAAAAACATCTTTATGTCTAAATTTCTTTAGTGGGTTTGTAATTAACTCGGAATTCTCTTAAAACTATTTTATACTTTATTTTTTTATATTATTAGGAGAACCCATCATATATTCTTCAGTTAGTACCTACTGGATAGATGTCAAAGTTCGCTGGTATTCTATGTAATTTTATAAGGTTTGATCTTGATACCGCTGCTATAAATATTCTAAAAATAATTTTTTAACCAACATATGCATTTATATAATAATAGGAATAATTATAATGTTAGACATCTTTAAACTACAATAATTAATTGATGTTTTTTCCCTTTGTGGGTGTTTTTTTGTTTGTTAGTTTTGAAAAATTCAAAAAGTTAACTTACTGAATTGAATTTTTCCATATAAATTTTCCTTTTTTCCCACAACACTTATTCTTTTTATATATTTTTAAATTATAACAAGGTATAATCACGTCACATTTTACATACTAAAATATATATATAAAAAGAATAAGTGTTGTGGGAAAAAAGGAAAATTTATATGGAAAAATTCAATTCAGTAAGTTAACTTTTTGAATTTTTCAAAACTAACAAACAAATCTTTAAACTAGTTATGCTACCTATAAGTCTTAATTTAATGTATTTGACAGCTTTGTAACAAATATACTGAATTCTCGGCTTTAAATAATTTTAAAATAAAACTGTGGCGAATGTCAAATAAGAACTAAAGACGGTTGTAATTATAGGAATTTATCTTATTTATACATATTCAAGATGGCCCTACATTGCAAGGTAAAATCATAAGAAATAACTGTTCAAATTTTGGTCCCGTTAGGTCAATATATTTAAAAATATGGAATTAATGAGTACAGCATCCTGTAAGCCTTTTGTGAATAACATTGTGCTATTTAGTATCGATTAAATGCATAACTGGAAGCAGAAGGATGCAATTGCATATCTAAGGAGCATTGACAAATAATAACTGCGACATGGAACCAGAGCTAGCACAACAAGTAATGAAGGCCAGTAAGCAGCTGTAGCAATAGTAAAATCTGACGAAACTAATTTATTGGGAAGAAAGCAAAGTCTAATGCCGCGTCCGCACTTGAGCAATTCTCGCAGAACATTCAAATTTGACCACACAGTATCCGTTGCTTATCGGTAAAGGGCACTTCCTCAAAATAAATTAATTGCTCGTGTTGCTCAGTCCGGACGTATTTTTGTCACATCTGCTTATAAAACTAAATGAAATTTATGGGAACGGTCCGAATACAGCGCACAAATGCAAATAATCCGAATATGCCGAATTTTTTATCGGCGTGTGTGTTCGGTGTGATCTGTGCGTTTTGTGTGTTCGACGTGAATTACTCAAGTGCGGACGCGGCTTAAAGCGGGCTACACATGCTACGGTATACCTGTACGGTTTGTCGCTCCGGTGGGCCTGTGCAGGTATACCAGAACGTGTGGACGATTAAACGGTGACGATCCGGCCGCCTGCACAGGTCGCCTGAGCAAATAGATATTTTCATTCGATAAATAAAACCGTACAGGCATATCGGACCGTGTATAGGAAAGCAATCCGGTCGTCTCAGTTTTTTTAAATTTGCCGCAGACAAGTCTCTCGCCCGCACGTCTCGTTTCTTTAATAAATTGGTTGCACGTGTCCAAAACTGAAAAACATTCTTTTCTTCAACATTTTATGGAGGGTCAAAGCCACTTTCTGTTTAAATTGTTTGTGTATTTTAACAACACTATTATCATTGAGATTTTGTTTTTTCAAGTCACAATAAATGAACCCTTCACAGAAACTGAAAGTCGCTTTCTCGAGTTTCTCCTAAAAAATGTGTTTATCATTGACAATTGACGTTGTGTCATCGAGATTTAGTTTTTTCGAAGGTCACCCTGCAATAAATTAACCCTTAAAAACACGACATGGTGAATGATCTGTAATTCTTTCCTTTTAACATTTTATGAGGGACCGAAATCACTTTCTCCAGTAAACCCTAAATTGCTCGTTTATCAATTGTCACCGAAATTTAGTTTTTTCAAAAGCGACATTTTTACAACACAGACAAAAATCCTCAATAGGTCCAAACAACGCAAATCTGTAAAGTTAAATAATCTACATAAACAATACGCTGCCGTACCTTCACTGAATTAAATTTATTGGTTAAATTATAATAATTAGTTGTATGTATTAAAAATACGACACGCAGCTGAAGTGCTTCTATTGTTAAATTTGTACAATTGAATGTAATGTAATTAATTTTAAAAAAGTATCAAAATTTGAATGGTATTATCAAGGGTAATATAATAAGTGGTACGCTTATTATCGAAATTTTTTTTGAAATGCCACGAATATCAGTCCCAACGACGAAAATACAACGAGTGCGTAGCACGAGTTGTATTTTCTAAAGATTGGGGCTGAATGAGTTGGCATTTCAAAAAAATTATCGATTCTTAAGCGTACCACGAATTATATTACCCTTTAGGTAGAGAATATAATGAGACACACACATTAATTAACAAAGATAAATTTAAAATTTGTATGTTAACGTTTATAAAAAATGATAGGTATTCTCCCCAGCGTTTCTTTTGACAATTATCTTCCATAATTCAAAATTAGTCACAATATTACAAAAGATGACGTCTCACGGATATTTGTTTGTATTGGAAGTAGTCATAGCAACGAGGAGTAGTTGCGTACCACAGCGAAAATACAAAAGTGACAATACAACAGTATTGTATTGTCACTTATTAATAACCAACAACAACAATGAATTTCCATGGTGATTTTTGTCGAAATTATATTCTCAGTATAATACCGTGTTCATTTTTGAAATAGCACAATGTCAGTAGAATAAAATAATCGCCGATATTTTATATTGCGTGTAGGGCGCTTTTTCATACATAATAGTAATGCTAAAGCATCGTGTGTTGACGCCATCGCTTTTACACAGAACTGACAAAAAAACCGTAATCGTGTGGATGCGCTTCTGTATCCGGTAAATCGTATTCGACAGACCGGAGAGATAAACCATACAGATATACCGTAGTATGAGTAGGCCCCTTAAGAGTTACAAAACTGTGAAATAGCCTATCACAGTATATGTATATAGGTACGTCAGAAATAAGACTGAAGCAAGAACCTGCCGGTTTTTGGAAACGGCAGAACTTATGATTCCTAGAAGAATAATAGGCAAAATCCTTCTTGACAAAGAAAGATTGGTGTAAGATAGAAAGCTCCAATCATTGAGTGATATACAGAAAAGGAACGTGGAACCAGCGTATACGTAGATAAACTGGGAGAAAAGAGAATTGTAAAATATGTCAAAGGTTCGTTCATAACTATAAGACTATCATTTATTTTGAACATATTGTTTAACGATTTGAAGACCTACCTACTGTGGGGCAAGTTGACACTATATAAAAATGAAATATATCTATTTCATGCTTCTAAAATTTACAAAACGATACTGTGACAGCAATAGTGATGACAATTCGTTACCCTAGGACTACAGGGTTTCATCTGGCAAAACCAGATCGAAAAAAAAAAATCGATAATTTTTTCGCAAACATCAATTATTAGAGGATAAAAAATTGCCATGGAGCAGTTTCACATCGCAGTTTGTGGCGAAATTTCGGTGTCAAAATGGAAAGATCGCGGCAAGAAATCTGTGACTGCGCAGTAACATGCACGCCGCTGGACAAGCTGGCACGGTTCTCCGGACAAACAAAGAAGGCAAAAGGGAGGAGGTAGTTTGCCCAACATCTATTGTCGACTACAATAAATTTATGGGAGGTGTTGATAGGTTTGACCAACGTATGGCAGCTTATAGCATTGCCTGGAAAAGCAGGAGATGGTGGCTCACACTGTATTATTATCTAATTGACGTGTCAATTGTAAATAGTTATATTGTGTATAGGCAGGTGTTACGGGAAGAGGAGTTTGGTTAGTTGTTTTCGAGAGCGGACGTGTTTGATACAGCTCCGTGCTTGTCAATTTGAAATTGCCAAATTTCTAAAGATTTAAAAGGTGGAAGTGTTCAGTGATTGTTGGTTGGTGTTTGTGTTCAATTCTGTGAGCGTTTTTGGCCGGATGTTTTCGTTCCTGTGCTAGATTTAGGTGTTTTTTGAAATATTTGACATGTTATTTCTGTCAAATTGATTTTTTGTTTTGTTTTGACATTTGCAAGGGTGTATGGCTGTTTCTTTGTGATTCGTAATACTTCCTTGCTCGTCAATTGAAGTTGGAGGGCCGCTTTTTTGGGATCATGGATTATTGATTGTTAATTCATCTTGCATTGGACTAGTTTGAGTGCTTTGAATATTTTGTTTTTTTTGATCAGTTTACTTTCCAAACTTATAGCAAAATTTGTGAAGTGACACTGACATTGACATTTATAATAAGGAAAATTGATTAAGATGAAAACAAGCAGTTGTAAGGTTTCTGCTGCAAGTTTTTCTTTCAGTGGTGCTACTACGAAGGGGTGTTCGCCCTTCAGCAAGGTGGAGGGAAAGAAGGAGCCCATAACTATTGAAGCGTTTTTTCTCAAGCTCCGTGAGGTTGAAAATGAGGCACGTGAGACCAAGAATCTTCATAGGAATGTTAAGGCGGCTTTGAAGGTGCTTGTGAAGATGGCGGATGAGCTGGAAAATACAAGGAGGGCCATTAAAAAAGATTTGAATGAAGTAAGTGTGAAGACCCCTGGCATATCCATGAGAGGGTTTGGAGACAAGGTGCTGACCGTGGAGATGAGTTCACAGACAGAAAGTGCGTGTGTGAAATCAGTCAGTGAGGTTAGCTTGCGGCCTGAAGCCTCTTTTTCGTTTTCGCCGTTAATGAAGGTGGACCAAACTGAGGATGAAGTTGGAACGTGCGTGAACAATGTCCCGTGGACCCAGGTGTTAGGAAGGAAGGCGGTTTCCACTCCGAAAAGGACGATGGTCAGGAGTAAGCCTTCTGCAGTGGTCGTTAAGAGCAATGGGGATGTCACGTATGCGGAGATAATGAGGCTCGCCAGGACCAAGCTGGATCCGGGAAAAATCGGGGTCGAGGTCACAAAGGTCAGGAGGACAAGAGCGGGCGAGGTTTTAATTGAAGTGAAGGGAGGAAGTGACAAAAGCGAGCTTCTCAAAGGAGAATTGGAGAAGGCACTGGGAGGAGAGGAGGTACAAATAAGGACGCTGGCCACTGTCGCTTCGGTAGAAATTTGGGACATCGAGGAAGGAACTGAGGAAAAGGAAGTGGTTTTGGCTCTCGAAAAGGCGACAAAAGGGGATCCAGAGCACTTTAAAGTAAGGACCCTCAAAACCGTTCGACCGGGTGTCATGCTGGCAGTGGTCTTGATGCCTGCTAGAGTTGCAAAACCGCTGGTAGAGCTGGGAAAACTGAAGATTGGTTGGACGAACTGTCGCGTTCGAGTCAGGCCCAACGTCACTCGATGCTTTAAGTGCTATGGGTATGGACATATCGCCAGGACGTGCATAGGTCCGGATAGGCAAAACTGTTGCCACAAGTGCGCGCAAGAGGGACATAAGTACAAGGAATGTCCAAATAAAACGCAGTGCTGGCTTTGCAAAGAACCGCATAGAGTGGGCAGTTACAAGTGTAAGGCATATATGGAGGCGGCATTAGGAAACCGGAAATGAGGATGCTCCAAATAAATCTGAACAGGTGCAGGGCGGCTCATGATGTGATGCTTCAGACGGCGATCGATGCAAAAATGGACTTGATACTGGCCAGCGAACCAAATAAAAACTGCATAATGTCCGGGGGCTGGTACGCAGATCAAGAGGGAAATGCGGCCATCTTGGTGAAAGCAGGCATCAGTGTGGACGAAGTTGGAACGCAACCCAAAGGGTTCGTGTGGGTTAGAATAGGGAATGCGCGAATGTACAGCTGTTACGTGTCCCCGAATACCAGTCATGAGGAGTATCTTGATTTCGTTACGGATCTAGAACATGACATAGCCAGGTGGGGGGGGAGTGTCATCGTCACGGGGGACTTCCACGCTAGATCCAGCACATGGGACAGTTACGGGGTCAACTGGAGAGGAGGCGTAATAGAAGACCTCATCGGGAGGTTAGACCTTGTCGTATGTAACAGGGGGGGAGAAGCCACTTTCCGCAGAGGCCAATACAGGTCAACCCCTGACCTGACTATGGCTTCACCAAATATGGCAGTCAAAGTCAAAGACTGGCGGGTCATGGTCGAGGAAGACTCGCTCAGTGACCACAATTACGTGAGTTTTAGGCTGCAAATGACGAAGGCTCGGATGGAGACGGCGAAGCAAACGGGCTGGTCTGTCAAAAACATCACGCCTGAAATTGAGGAAGAGCTTCTGAGTGCCCTTGATTTAGAAATGTGAGGAGGACAAGGCAAGGGGCCAGATATGACGTTGAGCGAGCAGGCAGAAGCGTTCATAAACAAGGTAACATGCGCGTGTGACCAGGTACTTCCAAAAAGAAAAGGGCTCAAGGGAAGAAAACCCATGTACTGGTGGACGGAGGAAATCGCGGGACTGCGAAGGGAGAGCCTCGCAGCCAGAAGGCGACACCAGAGAGCGAGAAGACGACTTAACGAGAATGACGTAGAGCTCAGGGAGGAGGCAGCGGCAAAGAAGAAGGCTTTAGTTCTGGCCATTAAACGTAGCAAAAAGAGCTGCTGGGCGAACTTTTGTCAGGACGTTGATAATGACACCTGGGGACTGGGGTATAAAATAGTCACCAAGAAGCTTCAGTTCAGCAAAGAGATCCCAGGCCTTGCGGATAGGGTGGATGAAATAGTAGCCACGCTTTTTCCAGAAAGGCCGCTGATGAGACAAGGCAGTAGAAGAGGAATCGGAGCGGAGGAACTCCCCCCGCTGGAAATAACAGCGGAAGAGCTGCAGGCAGCTGCGAATAACTTAAGCTCCGGAAAGGCGCCAGGGCCGGATGGTATCCCCAATGAGGTGATCAAGATCATCATTCGAAAGAAGCCGGAACTCATTGGGGACCTGCTGAACAGATGCCTTCAAGAGAGGGAGATCCCGGACTGTGGAAAGGTGGCCAGACTGGTACTGCTGAGGAAGGGTGACAAACCGCTGGAGGATCCGAAGTCGTACAGACCCTTATGCATGCTGAACACCTGGGCAAAGCTGCTGGAGCGCATTCTTTTGGGAAGAATGCAGGAAGCCATCGCTGAGGCAGGCGACCTCGCGAAGGAACAATACGGGTTCCGGAAGGGGCGCTCCACGGTGGACGCGGTGACAAGAGTCCAGGAGATAGCGGAGGTGGCCAGAAGTGGCACGTGGAGGACGCAGGAGTACGTTCTGATGGCCACACTCGACATCAGAAACGCGTTTAACTCGCTGGACTGGAGCGAGATTCTGAAAGCCGCGGAGGACTGGAAAATGCCTCAGTACGTGGTCGACATCCTTCGGAGCTACTTTAATCGCAGGAGACTGATTATGGATGTGGGAGGCACGTCAAAAAGCTGGTGGTTAAGCAGCGGGGTGCCACAGGGATCCGTGCTGGGCCCGACCGTGTGGAATATGGTATACGATGGAGTCCTCAGGCAGAACATGCCCCCAGGGGTAAACCTTATTGCATTTGCGGATGACCTGACGGTAGTGGGAACAGGCAGGTGCATGGAAAACATTGAAAGAAATGTTAATCGTGCATTAGAGGATATAGTGAACTGGCTGCAGGACCACAGCCTTGACATAGCGCCGGAGAAGTCGGAAGTTATTGTAATGTCTGGCAGAAGACAGTGTGCTCCCCCAAGGATTGAGATGAGAGGAACTAGATTGAGAGTAGTGAAAAAATTAAAATATCTGGGCGTCATCATGGATCCGGCTCTGAAGATGATAGCACACGTGGAAAGTGCTGCGGCGCGTGCGGTGGCAATGACAAACGCGTTAGTCAGACTAATGCCGCACACGGGGGGGCCTAGAGACGCGAGGAGGAGGCTGTTGATGAGCGTCGCCAACTCGGTGGCGTTATACGCTGCACCAACGTGGGCCACAGCACTGAAGTGGGGCAAAGTGAGGGAAATGTTGAGGAAAGCTCAAAGACCGGGATTATTGCGAGTCACTCGGGCATACCGGACTGTCTCGGATGCTGCAGCAGGAGTTCTGGCGGGCATGGCACCTCTAGATTTACTAGCCAAAGGAAGGGCAACGTACTATGAACGATGCAAGGTCAGCTTAATACAAGAAAGACAGCAGATTGAGAAGGAACTGTACGAGGAAAGGATGCGGGAATGGCAGGATAGGTGGGAGAGTAGTAGTACGGGAGCCTGGACGAGGTTACTGATCCCTGATGTACGGGAGTGGGTAGAAAGAAGCCACGGTGAAAACAGCTACCACATCACTCAGTTTTTGACGGGACACGGCTGCTTCGGATCATACCTCCACAGGATCGGAAAGCGTGAAACGCCCGCCTGCCAGCACTGCGGAGGGGACGTGGATGATGTAGAGCACGCACTGTTCCAGTGTCAAACATGGGAGGAACAGAGGGCTGCTCTCACAACCAAGCTGGGATGCGTCATAGGGAGCGGAAGCATCATCAGAGAAATGTTGGAAACGGAGGAAAAGTGGAACGCGGCAGCAGGATACATTACGGCAGTGGTACAAGCGAAGGAAAAGTTAGAGAGAGAATTGGAGAAAGCGGATGAACTATAGTGAATATTGGGGGGCTGTTTGTGTCAGTTTGTGTTTTTTTTTTGTGGAGCTGTGTGAATTTATGTGTGAGTGAATTTGTTTTTTGTATTTTTGTATTTTTTGTATTTTTTGTTATTTTTTGTTTTGAAAAATTCTAGATTGAATGTGAGGAACTAACTCGAGGATGACTGGCCGATTGAAAATTTCATCTTTTTTAGAAAATTTAGCGAATTTGTACGTGAGCTAGAGCTATAGAGGTAGAGCTAGAGTCTACAAAAAAGGAGAACGTTTTATAAAAACGGTGTGGCGGGATGCACTTGGCATCGAGAGCAGCACAGCCTGAAGCAATGCGTGAGCCGTTCTGGGCTGTGTGGAGCTATGAAGGGGTGCGTTTAGTGGGTAGCGACCCATTCAGGGGAACCCCACAGTACCGGGTAAATTAATTAATTAATTAGGCCTGGTCTTCCAATAAGGAATTTCAACACCTCTATAAGAAAAAAAAAAAAAAAAAAAAAGGTGTTACGGGAAAACTATTTAAGCACAAAACCAATGAGTCACCTAGAATTTAGATCTAGGCTGGCCAATGGATTGATTGAAGATTATTCTGCGAGAAAAAAAAGAGGTGCACCTTTAGTAACGCCAAAAGGTTTCCAGAATGTAAAGCACTTACCACAGAAATCTACTTCAAGACGTTATGCCCAATGCAGCAAGAGCGGAAAACAAAGCCGTTCCGGTATAGAATGCTCAGACTGTAAAGTGGCTTTGTGCTTGATTTGTTTTATTCCATATCATCGTACATAATTTATTTTTTAGTGTTTCTATATTTTTAATTTATCTTTAAGTTTTTCTTACATGTGTATTTTTTACCACGTTTTTTACTTTTTATTATGTCTATTTCTACCTAAGAAACCAATATTATATCCATGATAGTAGGTCTAAGTAAGTTTTACTGCTATTACAGTTATACCAGAGAAACTGGTAAAAGGTTTACCAAAGAATATTAAAAAAATAGTGACACATACAGTGCAACCTCGATAATCCGGATCTTCGTTACACCGGATTCGTCAATAATCCGCCCAAGGATTTCAATTGAGTTGTATACTTTATAATCCGTATTTGATAGTACTCCGTAATCCGGACCTGCGATTTTAGACGTTTTTGTCATTTAAAAAATCTCAATTTTACTGAACGAGCCCTGTTAATCGTTAGTATGTAGTATATCTCTTTTCAATAAAAAATTATCTTATTATTTACTAATCCGTGTCACCGCGGTTTTAATCAGTCCGGCTTGTTGAGGTCGCACTGTATCAATAAGATTATAGCTGTAGATTAATATAATAGCATATTAGAATTGATTTGTAAAAAAAACGAGTCGTGTTTTCCGTTAAAATAATTTGCGCCTTAAAGGGTTAACATGATAATGCTATGTAAATTATCATTGTAGAGAACTGAAATGAAATTCTAAAATATCTTATTTTGCCTTCTTGGTTTTTTCCTGTGAACTTTTCTTGCTTTCTCGTGTTTTTCTTGTTGTGGTCTTTCTTTTTTCTTCCCCTAGGGAATTGTTATTATTATTGCCTTCATCAAGATTAATATTCTCTGGCGTGTCATTTTCTTGAAATTTTGAGTAATTCTGATCTGATGTTGCGCATAAGTAATTTTCTTCAACAGTCACAATAGGAATATTTTCAATGTAAAAACATTCCTCATCATTGGCAGCACCCAAATTATCTTGCAAGTTACAGTACGTTTTAATTATACATTCGAATTAGGGCATGATAGTTTATTATTTGGCAAAAATTTTCTTTAAAATATATCTCAATTAAGTTTTACTAACCTCACATTTTGTATTTCCTTAAAAATAGTAGGTTCGTCTGAAATATTTGCAATACTACTTATTATCGCCACTCATTATGAAACAATAATAAGCGTTGTACGCTCTTGTGTTTGAACTTTAATATGTAATTAATTAATCAGTTATTAACAAACATCGACAAAACTAACCACATTGTACGTACTACACAGCAAGGTTCTAACTGCTACATGTAATGGCAATTTCTAGCAACAAGGTTCTATTTGCACAAATGGGACCTTGTATACAAAAATGACCTGGACGTTGTATGTAGATAGAACTGTGTTCCAATTTTATTTCAGTAACTAAGCATGAGATGGGAGTTTAGAGTGGATTTTTATAAAATTCACGTCAAATAGAACCTTGTGGCATCAAAAGCTCAATTTCATTAAATTTGCAGATGTAACCCTGTAGTACTAGGGTAGCGAATTAATAAATTCCAAAATTTTAATAGACCGTCATAAAAAGAGGTTAATTCTAGAGTAATTTTGAAGCATAAAACAATTAACCCTCATTTTCTGACCATCTCACCGTTGAAATGGGTGATCTATCGTATAACATTTTCGCGAAAAATTATCTTTCTAATCCCCTTAAAGAATGGATAACCCGCGGTTATTAATTACCGAACAATTACCATACTATGGGCGTTTTATTGTTTTGTACTTAATTATTCCAACGACGCCAAGACGCTATAAAGCCAAACTATCCAAAATCATTTTTTGTTATTGCTTTGTTTTACACGTCGGCAACGTAAAATTTTGATAGAGCTGCCGATTTCAAATTAATAAGTGTATAAAGCTTTTCCTTGAAAGATCGTAAATCTTAGTCACCATAATCACAAACAGAATACCTGTCATACGGGTCTGGATATGGTTGCTTTATTACTTTGAGTCTGATATCATTCTGCAAATGTTTTTATTGCAGACTCTTTTAAATCATTCTGAATAGATTTACCAGAACTTTACGAGGGTGTAATTTGCTATAAATACACTAGACGATATTAGAATACGATTTGTTCAGTTACTATTAACATTTATATTCCAATTTGACTATTATTAAAATCTATACGGTAACGTAGAAGAGATTGCGAAAACAAATTCTTGATAACTTCAAGGGTTTGATAATAAATCGTCATCAAAGTCAATTCTCACACTGATTTAATTTTAAAAAATAATAATATAGCCATGTTGTAGTTTGGTAATTAAAGATTATTACTTCCAATTTACAGAATTTTTCGACTACTGGAAAAAAGTTTTATCTCAATCTCCTACATAACTATATTATATTAGGTATATTATATTATATTATATTATAATTTCATCTGATTAGGAATAACTAAACAATTTACAGTAACATAGAATATCTTTTACATTTTAGTAATCCATGACAAACTTATCAGTTTATTTAGATTAATTATGGTCATTACAAAGAAATCTTATTGAAAGTTGTAGAACATTATAGATGCCTTCCAGTAATAACCACTTTTACTTATTTCTGGTGCATGTGCAACGTAATTTATGTTAAAACACATTTTCATATCAATATTTTTATATGAAAATTTATAAATATTTGATCATGTTAAAATTGTTCAAATTATGTGAAAGTGTTGCAGTAAAAAGCAAAGTTCACAACACAAAAAAAAAATGTATAAAAAACTTGATTTGCATCATTAATTTTGTAAAAAAAAAACTTTAATTTCGCCATTAAACTATTCTAAAAGTTTATGTAAGAAAACATTTAAATTCTCGACTATTAAAACATATTTATTTTTAAGGAATTAAAATTGTTTTGCTCTAATATTACTTATATCCCAATGTTTATTTCAATTTATTTCCCATAAGGCTAGACGCCCGGAATCGAAATCGTTTTTTTAATTTCTTAAGCTTATTTTTTATCAAAATCTTACCAAATTTGTACGAAGATTCCTAAAAACAATACCTTTTAATAGGTACATCGCTTTTTATCGAAATTGTCTGAAAGGCCCTCAATAAAAAAAGAAATTTAAAAATTCAATAAACCACGAATTTACTAGAAATTTTGTAACACTAAACAACAATACAACGATTTGTTTTTTAAAAAATGTTCTAAAAGTATAGTCACGAAATTGAAATCAAAATCTAGATACATATTCTGGTTACGTCCAGACAAGCCTAAAATCGTCGATCTCCTTTTACCATTGTCGAATTTAGCATACGTTAAAATATGAATTTGACGGAACTGAGAGTTGCAGTGAAAACCGACGCCGACGTCCGCTCAAAAAAATTAAGTCTATGTTGGCCGAAACTTTTGTCACTGTTTACGTCACTTTTACGTCAAAAATTTAAAGTTAGTTTTCTTAGTTTATCTCTATTTACCTTCGCCATATTTCTTGAGCTACCGAAGTCTTGCACTCACGGTTAAAATATACTCACAAATGTAGGTCATCATAACAATATTTGTTTGCAATTTCTAGTATTCACCAAAGTTTAATTTCCCATTCAGAAAGACAACCGACACCGCCTTTGCGGTTTACAGCTTCTCGGCAAAATGCAAATATCTTGCTGGAATGAGATTTTTTTTTAAACTTTTTATGAAACTGAAGAAATAAAATTATGAAGCATAGTGGTGAAATGACCACTGTTCTAAATTATAAGACAGTAACCCATTTAACGTACCCATATACTGGTGGAATTTTTTATAAACTGCACCCTCTTTAAGCAACTACAGGCTTTAATAAATTTTGCAAATTTGAAAAATCAACACTTTAGAAAATGTAACTCATTGCAGTACATCATAAAAAAGTTATTTGAATTAACAAAACATTCACGCAGTTGTTGGTACTCTAACGCAGCCTTAATCACTATTTTAACCATTTCAGATTTAATTTATCGGAAGTTCAAAATATTCTAAAATTAATACTCAGATGATAGTTCAAATTTTATAATCGATAAAAAACAGCCCCATAAAAAATCTAACGAATTGCAGTTTGGAGAGAGCGATGGCCCACGGAACTGGCGCACCTCTGCCGATCCAACAATTCGGAAATTTATTTTAATAATAATATGTTACTGGCAACAAAAGTTGTAGTGCTTTGAGAATCGCGCGTTGCAAAAGGGTGGCCCAGTTAACCAAACTGACCTTACCTATAATTCAAGGTAGTTTCGTAAGATTTTAAAGTCATACAGATTATTCTTCTACAGGACATACTAATCTCGTTTAAATAAAAAATTACAAAATTTTAATTATGCATTTGTTGATTAGACGAAACAAAATCTTGCACTATCCAATGTCACAAAACTGAAACGGTGGTGTGGTTACAAGAAACGCGGTGTGGCTCTTACGTATCTTTCTATATCGCTAACGTTTAAAGAATGCGTTGCAATAAGTCCTACTAGGATAAAATCCAGCCTGTTAATTTCATGACGTAAATTGGCGAAATATTTACACCAACCTTAATTTAAATAATTTAATAATTTAAATAACTGAGAAGTTAAAAATTAGTCATCTAAAATTTGAAATTCATATTCAGTAATGAATTTGAAAAATTCGTCAGCATGTGGTGCTATCTAGTAGGAAAGTATTTGACTAAAACATCTTGGAGGCGTCCCTCTAACGGTAAACAAGAGAAGCCTCTTGTTCCCGAACCCGATACCGCGGAAGTGATGATCAGTCATCTTTTTTAAGTAAGACCTGAATAATAAAATCAGAATTGAAAGGTGAATTATAATAGACGAAATAAAACGCGAGAATTGTTTGAATTTGCAGTTTTTGTCCTAGCAGGCCAAATAAATTTTTAAAGTGTTAAAATATTTAGTAGAATAATATTCGTCATTATTTTGAGTTACGTCGTGGCTCGAGTTTTGAAGGAGGCCATCTTTGCAATCTCCTATCAAAGGTCCTTGGCTTACGGAATCGTTGTCTGGTGGTAAACCAGTATTTATTACACACAGTTCATCAAATGGCTTTAAAAAGAATTAATAAGGTACGTTAATGTTTCTGGTGACGATCTTTTATTTCAAAAGTGTCAACATGTGTTGTGATTTTGGTTTTTCTGTCAACCGAACGCCCTTAATGATTTATACTAGACTAGAGTAGTGTGAACATTATCGGAATTCTTTACTGTGCATCAGCTCCATGTTCCATTAAAAACAGTTTTACAATCATCGACGAATTTTATAAACTCGATTTGTGCGAAAATTCATGGCTTGTAGCTCATTTTTAAGTGACAAAAGTTTCCGAGAATTTTTGTCGCTATCAAATGCAGAAATCAGTGGCGAAAATACCGGATATAACGTGATTTTGATTGAATCCGGTTTGATAACACGTTTTCGAAATTTCTAATTGTGCACATTTGAAAACCTCATGTTGGTTTTGGTTATTTTTGAGGCCATGGTCAGATGGCTCATACCTATAACCTCACCATATTAGTCCCTTAACTTTCAGGTGGCTATAATTATCTTCTACTAGCTGAATTTTTACATTTTTAGGAATTACAAGATCTCGGAAGAGACCCTCCTGCACAATGTTCGGCAGGACCAGTTGGAGATGATCGTAAGTTTGATTTAAACAACTTTTAATTTGTAACTAATTTATCAATTTTTATTTGCAGTATTTCATTGGCAAGCTACAATAATGGGGCCAGTAAGTTTTTTCTTTTTTTTTAAATTCATTATAAGGAAAGTTTGTGTTTAAATTAATGCTGATAATTATGAATCCTCTACCTGAAGTGATGACTAATGCTCTGTTTTCTTTGTTATTACAGCCGGACAGTCCATATCAAGGTGGTGTATTTTTCTTAACAATTCACTTTCCTACAGATTATCCATTTAAACCTCCAAAAGTTGCGTTTACTACTAGAATTTATCATCCAAACATAAACAGTAATGGTAGTATTTGCCTTGATATATTACGTTCGCAATGGTCGCCAGCACTTACAATCTCAAAGGGTAAGTTTCTTTTGAATTTTTCAATAAAAATATATTTAACAGCTGCTACGCAAATGAGTGATCAATTATTCACATGATAATTTGTGTTTGTATCGAATGACTACTTGACTGTTCGCTGTTGAAGTATGTCTATAAAATAGGTCTGGGTTACGTTTAAATAAATTACATTCAATGTGATTGGCAAAATTTCAGGAAACTATCGTTATTTTGAGGTAACCTAAGTTTGTATTTTTATTCCAGTATTACTATCAATCTGTTCACTGTTATGTGATCCAAATCCGGATGATCCATTGGTCCCAGAGATTGCTAGGATATATAAAACAGATCGGGAAAAGTACAACGAGCTCGCACGCGAGTGGACTCGCAAATATGCTATGTGATGGCCCGGCCCCCGACCCATATATTTCTCACTTTAGATGAAACAACTTTATTTAATTACAAATAAACAAAAAAAACTACAACAAAACTACAACACTTCGAAGGGAAGGAAGTTGCTGCCAAGCAGCAACCAGTGTTTTGTTTTTTTTTTTAATCATCACTTGTACATTTGCTTTTTTGTCGAGCGAGAGAAAGAGAGTTTCTTCCCTTCCTTTTTCACATCCCTTCTGCCACAATATGCTTGATGGTGGTTTTTTAAACGTTTCAATTTATAAACAAGTTGTATTTTAGAAACTTTGGATATTTTTCATCTCTTATAATATATTGTGGTTGTAAGGACTAGTGTTGGGTTGCATTATTTTCCCACTTTTTGCACCCGACTTTTCGCCAGATTTGAAATTTGATAGAGCGGAGCGTAGACGCCGCTTGCCGACCATGTTTTACTTGTAGGGAATTCTCTTTTTTATGTGTTGCGTAAGCGCCTTCTCTGCTCCGTCCAATACCGTCGGGTCCCGGACTTTTCAGTCGCAATGTGCGTGTGTGTGACACACTCATATTAAACTACTAATGTAATTGTTAGATAAATTAATATGTAGGTTTTGTGGTTCTGCTAGGTGTACTATAATAAACCATTTCAATTATACATCTCGAGCTCATGTTTCCCATTTTCTCTGTGTATTTTTAGGTGGAAACTGTCGGATCTCAAAATCTGTTGTTAAACAAAAACAAACGCTGTAGTTATTGCAAATATTTTTATTTTAAAACCATATTCAAAAAGAGGCATTTAAAATTTTACAGAGCTAGCTTCTATCAATTAATTAATTTCTTTTCGAATATAATTTTAATTTTTAAACTGATCGTATATCTTGACCTTCTTTTTGAATCTGGTCAGCGATAGTCCAAAAGTGTACAGTTCCTCTACTTTTAAGAGGGCGCGTTTAATTTAAAGAATTTTCTAGATCCTTTTAAAAGTGTTGTAAAAAAGTTTTACTATTTATATAATTATGATTATTTTGTTTTCTATTTTCATGGTTTCAGTTTGCCCATCAAATTTGTCCACTGCATATTTTATTCCACAATTATTATTATTTCGATTCTACGTTATTATTACAGACGTATGACTGTACTATTTATCATGTAAACATTTTTATACATAAATATAATGTGTTAAAACTTGCACAAAGAAAGCAAAATCAAAATTCCTCCTCCCTCAGCGCCTGAAAATCCGGGACCCGCTCATCGGGATCGGTCACTTATAAAATGATCCGTTATATTCGTTACTGGTGTGAATTTCGACAATGACTTGCAAACAAAACATAATTTTACGAATTTTAGGTGATAACACAAATAGGTTGATTTGTCTTTTTTATTGAACAATTCATAACAGATTTTAAGCGTGTGCATTGTTTTAAATTAATTTATGAATGATTGTTAATCCTGTGGATTACTGATAAGAAAAAAGTTTATCTTAATTTTAAAAATAATACTCTGAAAGTTTAGTTTGCAATCTAGACGAGAATAATTTAATTTCCATATAAGTGCAATGTTAGAAAGAAAATCTTTCACAGCTCTGGTAAGTACATACAAGAAGATTTTTAGCTGTGTAATGTGATTTTTGGAAGAAAAATTTTTTAAAGTTACATTATGTGTACGAAATAAAATTCTGCACTTTAAAAATTATCATTATTATTTTGTAAAGTGAAATGTAAACTTAAAATTAATTTTGTCATTCTCGTATATCAATTCTTGTATGCTATTATAATTTTAAGTTTCTATTTTCCTCGATGTCTTGATAGGCAACACTTAATTTGTTCATCTTTGTTTTAGTTCTAGAAAGGTTTATCGCTGAATTTTAAAGGTTTAATTAACATTTTCGAAACTCAAGCTGCTGCATATGAAACTAATGATTTTTGTGGAATTAAGGCTGGGCAGGGAATAATTATGCTACTTAATCGATATTTATGACACTGGCAAATTCCAAGAACAAAATAATAAAATTCTGTTTTAAAAAGTAATTAGCGAGGTTGTACTGTATTGGTAAATTATTCCTAACATTAAACTAACTTAAACCAATTTGTAATTAACGGTTTCTTTTATTGGAAGAAATTGCAAAAGGAAACCATGAAAATTAAAATATTTTTATAAAGTAAAGTGCGATACTATTTAAACATAAGATATTCTTTTCTTGAGTGGAGTGTGGTTCTTTTTTTCATAATTATTTAATTTTTGAACTAACGAAAATTGCTAAACAATAGTGTCGTCCTTCATTTGTGATTATGCAATAGGTATGCAGTGACCAAACTTTGGACTGCATACGCAATTCAATAAAGCCATCGAGAGACGGTAAAAGAAGACCGGTTTTTGGTTCATTTCGAGATCATCAATTAGCTAAAAATTTATTTACGAAAATATATTCTTTAAAAATAAAAAATGGATTTTATTTTTATCTACTTAATTATTTACTCTTTTTAATGTTTTGAATTATTATACCTACGACTTAAATTGTAATCTCGGATGAAGATATTACTCTTTTCAAGCACTTATATTTGTGATTTAGCAATACAGTCAAGCTTCCCCATAACGAATTTCTCTATATATTGAGTTTTTACATCTTGAACAAGTTTTTAACGTACGTTTTTATCTCTTATAAGAAATAATTTTGTTGGCCTCAATTTTTCAGATTTTTTTTTCTGGTACTAATTCACTTTTATTTTTAACAAATTGTAATGACTAGTAATTTCATCTTGAAACGCTATTTTACTAAATATGCGGAGGGTTAAAATTTTTGATATCAACACGAATTTCTCCACACTAAATTTCTGTAAAACACTGATGAATTTTGTTTTGTGGAAGTTCGACTGTAGTTAGTCGCCTAAATTTCTTAATTGAATTATTTTAAATAATAACAATCCATCAATAACACTAACTTCTCCCATAAAAACCTGTAATAATGCAGACCAGTGGATGAAGGTAAAATTCACATTGGTTTCGTAATGAATTTTTTTTTCAGTTCAATGCAGAAACAAAAAAAATGTAATAACGCCTTCATCCATTCGTATCTTAAATTGCAAAACGCTTTTTTATGTTAATAATAATTACAAAGCTACTAATTCATAAATAAGAAAGTAACTGCAGCTATTTAATAGTAATTAGGTACCTAATGCGAATAAAGATGAAGAATCTACAGAACAGTAGATAAAGGTGAGTGGGGAGAAATAGAAAGAAGTGCGTTCGAAATTAGGGATGTAAACGAATCTTCAATATATTTTTATTTTCTAAATAAATATAAACACAGATTAGTAAGAAAAACAATAATTTGTGTTTTTATTTGGTATTTAAAAAAAAAATATCCAAATCAATTAATGTTAATTGGAATTAGTTCAACATGTTAACGATAGATGGACGTTTCTTATAGCTAATTTTTCATCGTTAGACATTTTTTCAAAAAAACAAATTATGTTTCTGCCCGGGATCGAACCGGGGGCCTTCCGCGTGTTAGGCGGATGTGATAACCACTACACCACAGAAACAAGATATTTGTCTTATTTTTAATTGCATTCACCTATTTGTATTTATTAGCGCTTAATTTAAAAGATCAGTTTTTAATTATCATTAATAGAAAGTTTAGTAGTAAGTTGCTCAATTAAAAAAAATTTAAAATTGCATATTTTTAACTCAATCTGGTGGAGGTAATCAAATGAAAAGGAAAATTTATAATGAGGTCGCCATATTTTTAAATAATGAATGACCCGTTCGTCGATTGTAGTTGTCCGGTGACTGTGGAACAAGACGTACATAACCGTCGTGTGTACTCGCTGTGCGAAATTACAAGTCTAAAGAAATTCATTGTTTATCAGGATATTCAAATTTTATGAAAGGTAATTATTTTATTTTTCTATCAATAGAGACGTGCTGCGTTTATTTAAAAAAATAATTGCCGATTTGCTTAATTTTTTTAAGTCATATTTACAACTTATTGTTTTTAATCGATACCAACAAAATTGCTGATAATAATTTTTTTGTTACTAAATTTTACCGTAATATTTTGAATTCGTATTGCTTACATCAGTGATAAAATTTTTGTTTTACATAATAGTAAACAGTGTGCGATTTTAATAACAAGCGTGTTGTGTTTCTTGAAATATTTCCGGAATTAATTTTCAGTGAAAGTAAATTGATGGTAATACTCAAAATAATACAATTTTGCAATATGAAAATAATGAAGTACGCTCATATAATTTGTAGATATGAACCACTTACGCTCGATTGTTTCATTACAGCCACCGTATAAAGGTTGAAAAAGTTATGACTGTTACGATACAGCCAAAAAATGAACTTCCAAAGACAGATGATAACGACAATGAAACTTGTTACACGGTCAAGGTGAGTTTTAATTGATTCCACTCTTAAGAAACTTTCTTTCACAACGTATACTTTTTCTGCATACAAATGAAAGTTACGAAGTAAACACATTGCGACAGATTTTCTCTCACTAGGATTGGATTTTTAAGTAATACATAATTATACGAAAACTTTAATGAAATTTGTAGATGAACCAGATTATTTAATTTAAATAACACTTTAAACTTACAAATTTCAAGTACTTACCTGCTTATAACTAATAACTATTTAAATGAAGTTTTAAAAACGGAATGTGTATTAATTAAAATTGAAAATAAAAATGAGCAAGTTTACGTGGAAGGATTTTATTGAACAGTAATAATCGATGCTGCAGTTGCATTTTGTTATGGAAGCCATTTGTTTGTTCATGATCCCATAATTATTTACCTTTCTCTGAGCAATTGTAAGTATCAAATACGAAAAACGATATCAAGATAACTCTTGGCAGGTGCATTGGAATTTATCTGGGGGTATGTTAGCTTACGTTTTTCTAAAATTAATGGAAATTTAAATTAAATTGTAATTTTTTATGTTTAATTTTAAATCCGCATTTTGTAAAAGTATTTATGTTATTTGTAGCATTCAAGAAGCTTTTTTTATCATTTAAGTTGTCAACTTTTTGCACAACTTTTAATTTATTATCAATTTAACAATAAACGTGAAAAATTTTGTCGCCATTTTCAAAGATTAAATTGTAAAATACAGTATTAGTTATTTGGAACAAATAGCATGTTCATGAAAATGTTTGTATGCAACGCTCTTGAATATTTTTTTAAAACGAAACTTGCTTTCTAAACTTACAACGAGTTTCATTTCTTCTCCGAAGTGGGCCACCAGGTTAATTTAAAGAAATTTAGAAATGTTTTATTAATTTGTGCCTAAAAACAAATTAAATTACACGTCAATTTTGAAGGTTGTCAACGAAAAACGAAAAACAGTGTTATTAAAAATCAACGATAAAACCAAATCATAAGATAAGTGAAAGTCGATTGCATAAATTACAACACAACCTTGCAAACGATTTGATAAATTTTGATCATTTATTCAAAGCAGGAGTTCGATGCGTTTTTCAAATAATAAACAGATTTGCATCAGTCCCCTTAAAAGTTCCAAGGTGAGCATTGTAAACATTGTTATTATAAACATGAACACGGTTACGCTAATATTTTTTACACCACCATATAATTAATTTGTAAATCTCAATTAATTTTTATTAAGAAATTATAATTTTATTCTCGATAAACAAAAACCAGTTTTTCATTTGTGTTCATTTTAATCCAAGGAAGACGCGGGCGGATTCATGTGAAATTTGCTCTACTGTTATGTTCAAGAATGCGAAAAATCCTCCACTGGGTAGGTTTACATATCAGGAGTTAAGCAAATCATGAAGGTCTCGAGGCCGTTGGGTTCACTATTGTACAACTTAATTGATTACAATTGAGTAATTTCAATAGCAATACTTCACTAGATAAAAAGTATAATTAAAAAATTGCGATTCAGCTCTTCGAAACGAAATATTGATTTTTTATGACTGTTAAAAACAAACCTGTTTTCCGAACGGCTGAGTTGTGTAAATTCATTTTATACTTAAAATGGATGGATTCACAGGTGTTTGACAGTGATAAAATTTAGTTGTCAGTCTGGCGGCGTCAGTGTCGAGAAACGCACTTTAGGACTAGGCGAACAGCAAATTGCAGGAATGCAAACGGTCGATTCGCGCGCCTATAAAAATTATTTTTGCAGAATGCCGGACAACGGGACCACACCGATTCCCTACTGGAAAATTACAAACTAAACAATAATGACAGTAGCATTGAAAAGATTCAGGAAGATCCAAAAATCGACTATTTAAAATATCGAAGGCTGTATCGATACGATGAGGCTCCTGAATTCTTGAAACATAATTCGTATATCTTGTCTGGTTACAGAGGTGTGCTCGATATTAAATTGTGTGTTGAAAGGTATCAATTTCTTTAGTTGATTTAAATTGCGTGTGATGCTTTTGTGCTGCAATTTTTTGCAACTTTATAATAGACTAAACTAGTGCGATTAATGTAATAGAATGATTGAGCGAGAACGGTTCCTTTTGTGATGTATCTATTTGAAAGTTTATTTAATCGCTTCAATTAATCTCTTTGTGTTTCAGTATTTTTTGGTGGACAAATGAAACGATCAATATTTGGTCGCACATAATGGGATTTATGGTATTCTTCGGCTTGACCGTTTACGATTTGACTTTGCTAAAAATGTATGCATCATTTGGAGATAAATTAATTGTGATGTTGCTGTTATTTTGTTGCCAGGTATTAAACAAAAGTTTTAAAATTTACTTTGGAATTTTAAAAAAATTTAAATACAATCAGTAATGAGATAAATTACTATTTCAGTCGCCTAAAGACTATAAAATTCGTTAATACAGTAGTTACCTTATAATTTATTGACTGATTAATTGACTCAAAAACGGTGTGTACCAAAATGATCAATGGCAGCTGCTGTAATACGAGGGAGAGTTAAAACTTTACTTGTACTCCATTTTTTCTCCATGAGCATAAGTGTGCACCTAGGTACCATATGATCGATATATAAGGCTAAAAAAATATCTCTATATCTCTAGCTCTTGTGATTGCATGCATCTTACCGTCCTCTTCCACAGCTGTCTAAAGTATCAAACATTTCGATCATATTATTATATTATTCTGCTGGATAACAATCGTCCATTCCTGCATTATTTGTTCAACGATTTAAGTGGTTTTCGTTTTTTGGTATAGTAGAATTAGTTTGTTTGATTGTAGAGTTAACAAATAAAAATTTCAGACAATTTTTTTAACAGTAGGCCACATATTTTCAAATTTTAGTTGTTACTTGAAAAGGTAGTAACGTCTCGCTATTATTTAACTACTTGAATTTAAAAAAAAAACGCAAAACTTACAAAACGAATATGTAATTTTGTATTTAGTATTTTTAGTAATATACCAATATATAATATACAAGGTGTAAACGAAATAAGTACATTAATTTTAACTGGTAATAGAACTCTTCAAGACCAACAACTTTTCCTAATAACTTTGTTTTGAAAACGTTTTTGTTTTTGAGTTCAAATTATTTTAAAATCTTACACAATTTTCTTACACGCCACTGGAAGCAAAGTTACCTAATCAACAAGATTACCTTATGAAACGGTTACCATTAGTTGCGACTATTATTGTCGATTTTAAACAATAAACCAATAAACACCAAAAAAAAGTTTTATTTCAAATTTATTTTTAAACATTGACGCGAGAATTGCGCTAACGAAAATAAAGGAAACGATCATAAAAATTGTTCAAAGTGTCCACCGTTGTTTTATACACATGCTTGAAGACGCCGACGAAGTGATTCTTCTACCCTTTGTAACATGGCTCTGTTGTTACGAATCATTGCAGCACCAAGTTCCACCCGTTCTTGCAACATTTCGATGGTATCAATTGATATAGAGTATACTAAATCCTTCATGTACCCCCACAAAAAGAAGTCGCAAGGGTTCAAGTCCGGCATTCGGGCAGGCCAGGGTACAGGACTGCTTCGTCCTATTCAACGAGCACTTTTCGAACATGATAAGAATACAATTGCTGTTCTTTTAATATTTTCCAAATTGTAGCATGCGATACTCCATGTGGCAGTGCTAGCCTTCTTGTGCTGAGCCCAGGTCGAACCTCGACACTGTTCAGAACAGCCTCCTCAATGTTTGCAACTTGAGCTGGACGCTGCCGACCACGATCGTAAGCTGCAGGCTGGAAAGATCCGTGATCTCGAAGATGCTGCACCACATTTACAAATATGCGAACATTCCGAAGACGACGGTTCGGAAATCGGTTCATGTAAATTCTTCGAGCTAAGGCTGCATTCCCTTGGCTCTCACCATAGGTTAACACAATATCAGTAAACTCGTTATTGGTAAATCTAGACACTTTTTCAGATTTCACTTGACAGAAGTGACAAATTAATTTTCAATAATAAAAAGTCATTATTTTTCTTTGTTGGAGCATTTCATAGAAGGCTCGTCAATTTGTGGGGGGGGAAAATGATTTTAAAAAATGCGATTTCGAAAAAATGGTACATAAAAAAAGGGCTTATCTCGACGAGTTCTACTACTGGTAAAAATTAATGTACTTATTTCGTTTACACCTTGTATAATATAATATAATATACCATATTCAGTCAATAAATGATACGTCATTATTACTGACGAGTAATAATTTTTTCTGTCGCAGGAATAACTTTCACTTGTATTGTCAGAAACCAATAAGTAAACGCAGCAATATTTCTCGATCAATTTGAGTCAACATGTGTGTAAATTAGGTCATTAACAGATAAGCGTTGACCTTGCATATTGCCCTTGCCATTTTTTTATCTAATAATAATAATAATAAACGGCATTTGAAATATTGCCATGTTAGTCTAGATCAGGAGTTGGAAATTCTGTTCGAATAAAGAACCATTTCAACCAATAACCTCTAAAAAATTTCAAAATGTATCTGCTTTTCTTCAGCTAATTTTTTCACTAAATATCCGTATGTGCTGCGCACCGCCACGCTGCTCTCGACCTTGATTTAGATAGACTGACTAATTATTTTTTCTGCGAAAATTTGGAATGACAGTTTTTTTAGCTTTGAAAATACGCGTGCTGCAAAAAAAACACCGTCCAAAATCAGTGCAGATAATTTATGACAAAAACATTACTAAAATAAAAAAATTCCTCTTCATTTTGACATTAATAAATAATTTCTTCATGCAGTTTGTAACATTTTGTATTTTTGTAGAAAAAATAGTATGCAGTGAATTGAAACACAATATACAGGGAGCGCCAGTCAACTGGAATAAATTCATTTTCTCAATTATTGTGTGTATTGAAAAAAAATCCCGAAACACGTTACTTTCAGTCTATCATATGATATCCTGTAAAGTGAAAATGTCATTTCTAACCCCACCCCCTTCAAGTGACAGTTGCAACCCTCAAATTTTTAAATGGGAAGGGGGGGCTTGTGATATCTCATTTGAAAGGTCTCTTCGTGCTCTATTCAAAAATACTATGGTTTAAAGTTTTCGTGGCGTTGCCATTCCAATCTCTTTAACGCGGCGCGGCATAAAGTTTTGGAAGAAATGACTATGAATGTAGGCTGATAAAATACGCGTGTGTGAAGGCGGCATTTTTGAAGTAGCAAATAGAAATAAATAGTCTCACGGAAAAACACGAAGTATATCGAGAATGCCCGTTTAGCCTTTTAAGTCTGCTAGTTTTCTTTCTCTTTCTAAATTTAGTTTCTCTTTATGAGTGTCGTTTCTTGATAAACTTACTACTCTTTGAATGCTCTTTAAATGCTCGCGAAAACTGATAAAACTGACAAAATTTACACTATTTAAATATTGATATGCTTGAAATTGGTTTTGAAGCTGTTGTTGCCTTCTGGACTTATTAACAATATTTTTAATAAATTTACAGTGCTTGTTTAAAGCCCGCCACCCCACTAGGTATTGAACATATTGAATAAAAGAGTCCTAACAAACTGAGATTGAATCTTATTGAATGAACTCCACTGCGCGCCAAAATTAACGCATACACACAAATTATAATGTTAGATTATTCGTTATAATTTTTACCAAAGTGTTTGTGCTACGGGTTATTAAAATAACTGCTTTAGTTAAAAATAAAAATAATTTTATTCGAAACCATGATTATCATCCAAATTAAATTAAATTTTTCACTAATTGTTACCTAAACGGTCTTATGCAGCCACGGCGGCTGCTTGACTGAGCACGGACGTTGTAGCTGGCCATGTTTTACTGTTGCCACGGGCAAATAAAATAAATAGAAACGTCACCTTTTTTTACAAAAGGAATGACGAGACGTCTTTTCACAAGCTCGGTATTTTATTTATATTTTGTGCAGTGAGTTTTCTTATTTTACGTTCAACAAGTTTGTAACATTTGACGGCCCAACGTGGGGCACAAGGAAAAGGGCTTTTTCACCGAACTTTCACCAACGACTCCGATGCCGCGATGCCGCGACGCCCTTCTGGAGGGGGATCAAATCCTAACATCAGGAACCTCCAGTGGCGCCCGCAACCGATGATCGCTACACGATTCAGCGCTAACAGCTGCAACAGGCGACTCCACTTCCCGGAGCTCCGACGCACAGCGTCGAACTACAAGGGGATCGTCAGCGACCGAACAGCGCCGCGAAGAGCTGCATTCCGCCGCCTTCCCCGCTTTCGGCATGACACGAAAGATGCCTGCGTACTAGACCCGCGTCACTCCATGGGACTATGGATGCCTGCAGCAAAGTATGAACAAGTAGCAAGCAACCACGCAACCGACCACCGCTGTACCGACCCGGTAACAGAGTGCAACTACGCACCACTGCAAGAACCATTATGTTGAGTAGAAACCGGAAATTACGAATATAGGTTGATTTTGCGATGTCGCCAGGTCGCCAAGACCCGCTTTGAGAAACTACGTTCTGACGTTTTGGTCAAACTGGAATTAGTACTCGAAAACAAACACGTGCAATCTTTCGGTGGGCATTTATCCAAATTGATAAAAGGCCTCGCAGAATTGCACAAAAACACTCTTGGACTACTGTCAGTACCTCCGCTATTTCCGATAGAAGTCGATTTGTCAAACAGTGCTTTGCAGTACAAATCGACAACTCCAGTGGTTCAAGATAATGATGAAGAGCATGAAATAGAAAATGGGGAAGTGCAAGAAGTGCCTGAACCGAATTTAATTTGTAACCTGGATGTTTTGGATGACGCCGAACCAGTTGAACTGAGTCATCGATGCCCGATTTCGGAACTATCCAATTAGAATCTGATTATAGTGTTATGGATAATCTTACTCTTTTGATGACCCTGCTTCCCGGAGTCCCAACGCACAGCGTCGAACTACAACGGGATCGTCAGCGACCGAACAGCGCCGCGAAGAGCCGCATTTCGCCGCCTTCCCCGCTTTCGGCATGACATGAAAGATGCCGGCGTACGAGACCCGCGTCACTTCGAGGAACCTGCAGCTAATAGCTAACCATAAACTATTTTCTTTATAATATAAATAATCCAAGGCAACAGCTACTTCCAACACCGTGCTCAGCCTTTAGGGAGGGGCGTGTTACCTAAACGGTCTTATGCAGCCACGGCGGCTGCTTGACTGAGCACGGACGTTGTAGCTGGCCATGTTTTACTGTTGCCACGGGCAAATAAAATAAATAGAAACGTCACCTTTTTTTACAAAGGGAATGACCAGACGTGTTTTACATTTTATTCCGTATTTTATTTGTGTTTACATGTGAGTTATTATTTAATGTTTCAATGAGTTTGTAACATAATGTAAAAAAGAAGAAAAAGTTACTGGAATAGCACGTGTTACTCCTTATATCGTTGATTAGTCTCATACAGTCTTCTAATACTGTGAATCAAAATTTGGAAAATCGAGGTAATGGAGGATGCTAGAAAGGATCTATAAAGACATGTCGTTCCATAACTGTTCTATTGAATTTATGTCATGACTTCTCGGCGAACATTTTTTTCAAATCTTATTAATAATTATAATATGTAATATGTAGTAATAATATAATAACAAATATCGACGAACGTCTAGAATAAAATATAGTGCGTTTTTAATGTTTCAGTTGTAATATTTTTTCAATTTTACAAATTATCCGTTAATTTTGCGGCGCAGTGTATTCCTAAGTTGGTTCTCGGAAATTCATAGATGACAAGTTCTATCAACGTAAAATTTTCCAATGCGGAGGGGAACGGGATAATATTTTGTTTCTTTGAATATAATAAATTCATGTTCTTCAAAATTGTTATTAAGTTTTTGTGTTTTAATAGTATTAATTAACTAACAATTTCATTTTTCTTTGCCACTGAGTTTTAAGATTCTTCTGTATGACCGTAATTCGAATACTTCCAATGTATTGGTGATGTTTTTCTTAAAAATCCAGGCTTCCATTCAGTTGAATTGTACCGCAAGCACGTAAGGTCCCTGCTGCACCTTGTTCAATGTGTTTCTTCCTTTCCTTATTCTTGATTTAATCTCCTGTTCATTGTTCTAATTAAAAATTATTTTTTGTTGTAGACTTTCTAGATACTATGTTGTAAAAAATACCGTGTTGCCTGAATATCTTAAATTATTAATTACCTTTCATACCTGCCGTTTCTTCTGTGAAGTATTATAAAATGTGAGTTCAGCAGCGCATTATCATAGAGCGAAAAGGCCAAGTGCCTTTTGGTGAGAACCCCAAACCTAAGCCTATTTTAATTTTTTTTAATTGGTTCATATTGATAATACCTGATAGGTCACAATAATCGCAATCTCCATTAAATAAAGTATAGGTACCCAAATGAAATTTAAACTTTTATAATTAAATGCTGAAATGGCATATTTAAAACGATTTCTTATTATTAGTTGTAAAATATAAGTACCATTCTAATAAGGAACTTGTAAATATGCTGCCGGAATCACAGATGAAATAATAATGCATTAATGGGATATGTAAATACCTACCTTCAAATGTACTTACAATTTGTTAATTTTTAAAGTGAATTTAAAAGATATTGATTGTTTTCAGTTTGTTATCAAGTAAAAAATTCAATTCTCCCTTGTTTTATTACAATTTTATCTTTTTGTTTCAATTTTGATTTGTTTTCAAACCTATAATAAACTTTAATTTTAGGTTTGTATGATTCTATCTGCAATATATCATACATTTTCCTGTAAATCAGAGGAAACAATGAATTACCTTTTGTCGTATGACCTTTGTGGTATTGCGTTGTCGCTGCTGTCTATATACATTTCGGGAATATATTTTGCATTCTGGTGTGACCAGGTAATCAACAATTTGTAAAATATAAGCACGTAACTTTTTCAATGTTGTATTTTCAGGGTTATCGAAACTTTTACATGATCACGGTTTCCTTAATTTTTGTTTTTGCATTAATGTTACACGTTCCAAAATTTAATTTCAGCGCGACTTTTCAAAGAAGTGTCTTTGTTGCCTGGGCAATTTATGGAGTTATACCAACATTTCATTGGAGTTATGTCATGGGAGGATTTGAGCATCCCATGGTCGCGGTATTATACCTGCCTTTTTTATTAATAATCTTTGATTAAAATTAACTATTTTCAGTTATTGATCCCGAGGGTCTTCGGAATGTATTTAATAAGCGGTAGCGCATTTTTAATTTACCTAGCGAAAATCCCTGAAAGATGGTGCGCTGGCAAAGTAGATTACTTAGGACATTCACATCAATGGTGGCACGTGATGGTGGTAGCTGCACTGTGTTATTGGCATAATACGGGGATGATGTACGTGGAATATCGTCTGAACCACGCCTGCTCAAATAACATGAGATTACCCTGAAGATGGGGATAATTTAAAATAAATTTAAATTTGAATTTTATCCAGTTTTATATTCAGTAATTTAGTAGAACTGCATTGTTAAAATAATTATGTATTATATGAAAACGAATTCACCGTTTTGGGCATACTGTGATATGGCTTGTGTAGTTTTTAGTCTGTTGTCACGTTGCAAACATAGTTTGCAATGTTCAATAAATGTAATTATTGTTTTCAGTTAATACACTGAGTTAGTAAAATTGTTGCTTTTTAATAAGAAATTTTAAGATTCTTTGTATACTACAGCGTTTAAATGATAAAATTTCAACAATTTTGTAATTATATTATGAAATTTTTATTACATTTTCATCTTATGTGTGTTTTAATTATGTATTTGGATTTTGGTGTGTAGGGCGATTGTAAAAGTATTATTTAGAGAACTTTCCAATTTATTTTTAAATCTTCACTTGAAAATTAAAAATATTTACATTTGATTGTTTTTTTTTTGTATTTAGTCCTAAAAATTTGATATTTTTCTCTTATTATTGTTCAATGATTCTATTTTATACTTGTGAACAAATGTTGATATTATCTTTTAAGTATTTTTTTTTAATAATTAACTGATACATTTAAAATATTTTCAATATTTAATTGGAAAGACTGAGACTGGAATTCTATTTTATTGATTTTGAAAGTCGCCAAGTTAACTGCAGCTACTCTCTAAAAGATAATATCGTGATTTGAACTGATGCCGCGAGATGGTACCAATGCTTCTGCTTTTCGTCATAGCGCAATTGCTGTTACAATATTATAAACATGACCTTGAAAAGAAATTTTATTTAAGCGCGCACCTTAAATAAATGTACTAATGATGTCGTTTCTGGTTTCAGCATAATTTGATTTAATGAATTTGAAAATATCCTGATAAAAGATAGAGAATATAAACAAGACACCTGCCAGTTCTTCCATAGCATTTTCCTGATCCATTGATCCCTCAACTTGTGCTGTTAACTTTGACTGGATTTGCTGGCTCACAGGTTTCCTTAATAATTCTTCTTTATTGCCTCACCCGTGGTTCTCAGGAACTACCTCACGTAACTTACCCTTTTCGTATCACATCTTCAAAATCTCTTTTAATTTTTTATCGGATCTATTTTTGAAGCTCTCGAGATTTAAAGAAAAAATTAACCAACGAAACTGTTCGTCTCATTCAAATTAAATTGAAACTGAAATAAAGAATTGAAATAGAAAATCATGTGGAAACCACTTAGAGGTCGTGTAAAATCCTTAAAAACAATTTGATGAAGATATAAGTGCAGGTAAAGAGCGTCGACAAATAGATCAAACTCCGGGCGATCCGCAATTGAGTAGAAAGCTTTGGTAATGATCTCCTCTGAGCCCTGGATGAGGCAGATATAAATTTGTGGCGCTTTCGCTAACTCCGGAGTCGGGGACAAAATGGCGCTCCCCTTCTGAAGTGCGTTTCCATGGATACATTTTCCTTGTACGTCTGAATGTGAATGATTTTCTTATGTAACCTACAGTGAACGATCACAGTCAACGAGGCGTCGCAAGTGGAACTTTTCCGAGTGGTATGGGGCAAAAGGGAAAACGCGAACTCTGGAACCGGTAGAACTAAATTAAGCGAGAAATCTTTGCGTGCATAATTAGGGGCAACGAGTCGTGTCAAGCTTATTCAAATGCTCCTCTTTTCTGTCTATTCCCAGCCCTTGTGTTGCCTTCTGATTGATGAATCTTCGCGCGTTTCGTGAAAAACTTCAACGGGGACTTTTTTGAAAACGCAGGGCGCGAGGGTCGGTCGGCCGGGGATTTTTTTAATTAATAATGACACAAGTTTATCAGCCGTACGTTTTATATTAAATAGTACTATTGATGACATATGTGTAACATCAGTTAGTAGGTACGCGAGATGTCTGCGTTTCGGCGGGTAGAAGGGGTCGGTATCATATGTGTCCACTAGAAAATTTAATTATAACATTGTTATGCTCGTATCTTGAATGGCTAGAAAAAATATTAAATTAAATAAATAAATTTGTTTATATTGGAAAACACGTTTAACAGATGTAATACTATTTGTATATTTTTTGATATCATTAGAAATTTTTACAATTTTCGTTTGTCCGACAGATGCGAATTGTACTTATTATATGATTCATTTAAGAGTTATGTAAATTATTATTTGTCACCAAATGTCATATAACGCGATACCCTTATCAATTTTTCGTATGTATATGCTAATATTTATTTTATTTAGTTTCCCATAAAAAAACGGATTTTTTTTTGATCCAACCGCGCTACTGAAAAATTTACAAGATATCCACATTCAGCAAATATTTGTTTACCTTGCATTCGACATTTTAAGTTGAAAATTTTAAAATGGCTTGAAAGACACCAGTCTTGCATTATCAGGGCTTTTACTAACAAGAAAATAATTAAGGAGCTCTAGTGGAAAGTTTTCATTGCATCTATTAGGTAGTGAACTAATTATTGTAGTTTTAAAAGAAGTGCTGATATGCGAACGTAGTGGATAATTCCACGGCTGTTATGTATGCAAATATCAAACATTATTTAATAGCCCGTTAATGCATGAAGCGAAGTAATTATTGCTGCTTTGTGTAATCTTGAAATATGTATTTTGCAAAAACAACAGTTTCATTGTCGCTCTTGTTATATACCTCCTTACTCCTATTAAAAATTTTCAAAAACCAGTTGATACAAACTTTGCCTATTGCAGTACATAATTAAATATAATAGCAATACAAAAATCAACCAATCGACTAATTGTGGCACAAAATATAAAGCAATTAAAACTTTTATCGGAATGAAATACGCTCTAATATAAATCAATATAGTTTGGATATACAGGTTGAATTATATTAAGTGTTCACGATTGGTGACTTTGTTATTATTGGAGCTACAAAGTCGGTTAAATTAGCAAAGTATTGGTGTGATTTTAGCTGATTACCATAATGAAAGCAGAAAAATAATCGAACGTCAACTGTTCGAGATATTCACGAAATAGATAATGTTTTATTTAATTGCAACAGATTATAAGAAAGGAAAGAAAAGAATAAATTAAATTGCCACAAAATATTTTGTCAGTTGTCAAAGTGACGTTTGAATAAAAATTATGTACCATTCCGGCCACCGAAATATGCACGATACCTGACACAAATTTCCCTATTTTTCCATAGATTAAAGCTGGCTTTATCCAGTGACTTTCGTGAAATAATATTTGTCATAAACAAAATAATATTGACATTTGGCTGATTTTTTTAGAACGCCTATGATATGAAGCAAAAATCAAGTTGCTAAAAAAAATCGTTTACATTTCGGTAGCAGGAATAGTAGTTAAACATTCTTATTTAAGAAAAATTAAAATGTCGAGGGACGACGATGCAATAATTTGTACCCCTGCTAACTCGTGTGAGAGCGTCGATAAGGCTTCTTTAAAGTTAGTGGCGCAAAAATTAAAAGAAGTTTACGAAAGGGCATATCCGCGAATTGAAAATTATCGTCAAGAGAATAATGCAGAATTGTATCCTGAGAATGTTTTATTAGCATATTTTGCAAATTTATCTCAAAACACGCATTCCCATTATTCAATGGGAAAGACCATGCTGAACTTAAAACAACGTCAATATTTCAAAGTACATAAAATTGTATATTTATTTAAAAAAGTAAACCCCATAATGGCATAATGGCATAATGGATATTTGGCAAAGAAATCCAGGATACTATCCCAGCAACACTTTCAAAAATTCCTTAACGATGTTCCAGATGATAAGTATTCAATGTGTAAGGTAAATTTACAATTAATAGTTATTTCCATATTTTTGTTATCAATTATTTTTGTAATAGGTTGCTTTTGTATTTGGAATTGTGGGAGCATGTTGACGTGAATAATTGGCACGCATGACCGTAGATCACATAGAAGATTTAGGATCTGCGTTGTTAATAAAAATATCAGACAATAAAACAAATAAACCACGATCATTTACGGTGACGGGAAAATATTTAGAATATTATAGAAAATATATGCATATCTCCGTCCAAAAGAACTAAGTGATAAAATATTTGTTTTAATTACCGTAACCGAAAATGTACTAAGTAAGTTGTCGGCATACACAAATTTGGTTCCATGCCACAACAAATAGCAACGTATTTAAATCTTCCCAATCCCAAGGAATTCACGGGACATTGTTTTAGAAGATCGTCAACCACGTTGCTTGTGGGTGGGTGCAGGGGGTGATTTAACTTCCTTAAAACGGCTTGGAGGATAGCGTTCATCTAGTGTCGCCGAAGGCTACATAGACGACTCTTTACATAGTTTACTCTTTAAATAGTTCAACAATAGGAGTAGAGAATGATAAATTAATAACAAAAGCGCAAGAAAATAATATTCCAGTAACAGGAGCAAATACTTTAAATTATCCGGTCATTTTTTACAACTGTACTAAATCGGTACTACAAAAAATTAATTATCTTTATTGTTAATACTGCATTTTGATTAAAAAACAAAGGCTTTTGAAGTTTTCCGATCATGTATTCATTTGAAAAAGATTAAAGAAATTTGAAGAATAAATACTAACTAATTGCTTGTTTCCTCGTTTCCATGACTCTTGCTGTTACCAGACTCGGCGTTGCCTCGTCCGGCAGCAATTCGCCCGAAATATTTCATTTTTCGGCCTTGTAACATAAGTAACTATTTTTTAAATGGAATGCCCTATACTTTTTTACGTATTTCGAACCGATGTTTAATTCTAAGTAAAAAAGTTGTAATTAACTAGTAGGTACTATTAAATTAGCTACCGAGAAGTTACAAGTAATTGAAGTTTTTATTTCAATTAACTACAAAAATCACGTAGGCAACGAAACAGTTGAAAATTTTAACTTCTGGATCAATACATTTGCACCTCATTTTTAATATTTATACCCTACACCATTCTGTATGTTCTTGATTTTTTTTTTCTCAGCAACGCTTGCAAGAAAATATTTATTCATTTCGGAAATTTTCGATAATATAGCTCAACAATAATGCAAATTGTACTATAAACATCTTTTGGGTTCATAATAAAAATCTGTTTATTTATTCATACTCCTTTTGTGAAAATATGAAAATATAAATAATTTTTGCGGCAATAGCAAGGAAAAAATTAGCGCACGGAAAAAAGTATTCCCGTGCAGTGCACGGGAAAGCGTGCATATCGCGATGCACAATCAGGTATAATGAAAATTTAATATATTAATTTACTTTTTTTTTAAATTAACCGACATGATTGCTTAATACTTTAACAAAACGGTATTAATCAAAACAGTAATGTTTATCGATTTTCTTGATCGTACAAAAAATAGTATAGACCACATAACAGAATCTCGGACTTTAAAAATCGAGACGAATGCACTTACCACCCTAATAATCTTTATACTATATTCGTTTGTTCATATGTTTGTAACACCTAAAAGAAAGCACCGCCGGCGTGATAAAGTTTACATATTTTTGTTAAGCCCTGCTCGTTTGTCTGTACGTTTGTATACGCATCTTCTGTGAAACTAAAAGTCCGATACGTTGAAACTTAGAACTCATATTGCCAAGAATACAAGGAAGGCACTTATTAAAATTGATTGAAATTCCTCCCGCTGCCATCCTTTTAATAAAAACTTTTATCTACTATCAGAAGTGTGCTGAAAAATTGTAAAATTGCAGATCGGTATTAAATTTAATTTTTCAATTTTTTTGTCAATATGCTTAAAATCCACGTACCTCTGTTTTTCGGCGAAACGTATCGGCATAGTCATCTGTTATGTTTTTTAAGTAGGTATAGGTACTAAGTAAAACACCAAGGCAAGAATTTTTTAACTGAACTTGGTAGAAATGTTTTCTTCCCATTAGGTAATGGTTGATTAAATGCTACAAGGCGTGCGATATGACATACGTAAGAACTGTAAAAGGATTGACACGAAGAAATAGATATACAAGCGATTCTATTCGGGGGTGGTGTGGAGTGGAATCAGTAATAAACGAAATGGAGAGAAGACAGTTATAGTTGCTGGGTCATCCGTGACAATGAACAATGATAGAATGCTCAAATAAAAATGGAAGGCTAAAGCGGAAAAAAGAAACGTCGCGCAGCAATTGAAACAGAGAAATGAGAACGCTGCTGAAGAAAAAGCATCTCATGGACGGAAGCTGAGAAAATGGCATTAGACCGAACAAGATGGTAGAAATTCAACTCTATAACCTAAACATCGTTAAGATAGATAAGGAAAGGATTAAGAGAAGATAAGAGAAGATAAGGTAGCAGTTGATTAAAATTTACAAGAAAAACATTCAATGATGGTTCGTCTCTGTTATATGCACCCTAAATCGCCGAGGATTTTATTACAGTAGGTGGTTTATGTATATTTGAGGTGTTCTGTCCGAAGGAACTTTCAATGCATACCAGTCAACTTCCAGCGGTCAATCGGTTAAATCCGTTACTCAATTTAAAGAGACCCTTGCTCAAAAAGTGTATTTTACAACTTCTTTAAGCAGGGAAGGACATAGGGTTCTATTACTTTTTCAATGTACAGTTGATTTGCTATATTGTCTCATAAGAATACACAGTTCGGTACAGAGTTGTTTTGATTGGGTATCGTATTTTCTCTACGTCATTTTTGGATCAGCACAATTCACAATTCAGTCTTCATCTACAAAGCTCCAAACGTTGCTGTCTATGTATAGAAGCTAAGGGTAACACAAGTTTTGGTTCGTACTGTTGCAGAACAACCTTTATTGTTAAATCATTCATCAGCAAATTGATCTCATGCTAGATAATCGGTTTCTTAGTGTCATTATCTTTGACTTATAATTTCTCTTCTACGCCGTTGTTGACCTCCCCTTTTCCATAATTGATAACAGCATAACGGTGATTTGGTTTCGGTTAAAACAATTTTTTACATTAAAATTGTTTTTTCCTTAAGTCAATAATTTGTATCTCTTCAATTCGAAAAAAGTTTAGTTACTTCGATTGCAAATTGTTGTTTTTTTGTTTTTTTTCTCGTTAATATAGAAGCGTACATTGTGAATTCATGATCCAAAAAAAAATGGTTTACAGTTATGCATAACAAGCTGATATTCATAGTATGTTTGCAAGAGCTTTTGAGGATTGTGAAGAGCAAAAGGGTTGTGTGCAAAAGCATTTCCTAATAAACAATAGTAACTACTACACCGTTTCGTCTTCCTAAAAGTGGATTGTGTTTTGAGGGAAACAGGTAATTCTTAAACAATTAACTAACAAACATCTGTTATCTAATGTAAAAATGTAAGTTAAATTAATTAAAATCTGTTATCTAAATTTCATCTTGCGACGATTTGACGAACATGAAGTTGTTGGACGATGAAGAAGTGCTAGAACAGCAGCAGGATAAGAGCAGGTTTTAACTCGAGTTGAAGAGGGCCCATTTCTAAACATCCGAATCATTGCAAATGAAGAACCCTTATGTCATTCAACGGTATGGAGAATTTTTCACAAGCAGGTGTTGCACCCATATCATTTTCAATGAGTTCAGGCGTTGGAGGAGCGAGATTATCCTGCTGAAAGTGGTAATATTTACTAGTACATAGGTTTTTTACCGGTTTCACTTAGGAAAATTTAACAAAAAAAGAAGTTGCTGGATGATCACAATGTGCTAGAGTAGTGTGTAGTATTTCGTATGTAATTTTAAATAAAACAAAGCAGTCATTCAAAGTAAATAAACAATTTTCTTTGGGAAGCGTAATACAATAAATTTTAGTCTGTAATAGTCTTGAAAATGGTTAAGCATATCGATTTGAAATAGTTGTATCTTTTTTACTCAAAATTGTCCATTACTTCTGATTAATAACTTGAAATAACGGTAAAAATAACGGTAAAGAAAAAAGTTTTCATTAAGAAATACGCTCTCCCCTTACATAACACCCTTTCATCAGCCGGATATCAGTTTAATTTTTACATCATTATATTCTTCCTAGAAGCTGCAATAAATTAAAAATTGTTTCCTTCATTCACCAGTTAAGCGATCCGGCACACATAACGGCGCCGGCACGGTTTGTGACATTTTTATTATGATTTGTGTGAGTATTCGGGAGCAGTTTTCTGAAACAGCATTCAAGAGGACAGCCGACCAGCGACAAATCATAATAAAAAATGTCACAAACCGTGCCGGCGCCGTTATATTTGCCGGATCCCTAAGGGGCCGTATCTCGGAAACGAAGCATTTCCGGATCCATATTTATATACGAAGCTTTTGTCACATTTTGAATAGGGGAACACGCACAAGAAAGGCTTACTCTTACTTTTGAAGCATCAAGTACTTTCTCTGATTGCAGAGGTTAGTAATTAGGTAATTATTTGAATAAATCTAGATTGTTTGCTAGAGTTTTAAGCTTTTCAAAAAAGATTCTCAATTATTAACAATTAATGAAACAAAATATTTTTATTTTCCAATTCGTTGCTATCCTTTTACCGTTCTTTCCATGATAAATTATAGTGATCGATACTTATCGTTACGAAGTAGGCTTGTGTTCTAAATAAACTATTCTCTTTTTCTTGATCAATTTTAACACTTATTTCTACATTCATCATCCTTAATACTTCATCATTCATTCATGAAAATTAATCTTGGTGGCACTATTCGTGTTTTTACCGCAGCTTACCCCTGCTTGATGTCGTTTTTACAGAAAATAAAAAAACGTTCCATATGCAGATTTATGAAGATCAAAATATACTCGGTTTGTAAGGTTCCTAGACAGTGCTCCCCAAAACATGGTCTCATGCTTAGGAAAGATGTATTTACCTTTGTTCTTAATTCGTCTCAAGTTGTTGGTTGTCGGAATGGATAAGAAAGAATAGAGGAGAACCGAATATGGGCTACGCAGGTAATATGGGCTAGTGAAATATTCATATGACACACCTAGTGTTATCTTTCGAAATTCAACCGAAATTACTGCTTATAGTACGTTCAATATTTACCTGCTAGGGGACAGCTTTTTCACAACTGATGTGAACGCTATGGTGAATTTCCTGTATTGACGAATGTCCAAGTTTTTACCAGTAAGTAATGTTTTTGTAGTTTTTACGTGTTTTACTTTTAGTAATTGTATAAATTGTATTCAATTGTTAGCACACCCATAAATCCTTTGAATAATCATAAAAACAGGCATTGATTTTAAACAATAAAAATATTAACCTCAATAGTTTCTAAGATACAGAATGTTGTTAATATGGGCTACTTAATGTATTTAATATGGGCTATTGCCCATATTCGGACCAAGCTAATGAATACGTCCTTTTTCAGACATTACTATGCCTAGAAAAAATCAGAAATATGTTTGCTAGACTTTCAAAAAGAAGTGGAATGAGGCGGATATGTCACGTGCAATACAAGCAGTTCGCACAAATACAATGGGAACTCTGAAAGCTGCCAAAACGTTTGGAATGCCTAGAACTACGATACAAAGATTATCCAAAAGTAACTTAGAACCTCGAGAGGCAGCAAAAACAAAACTTGGCAGAAAAACAGTATTCAACCAAGAGATAGAAGAAGAGATTGTTAGATACATTTTAGCAATGGAAGCTAAATTTTATGGACTTAATCGAAGAGATATACGGAGACTGGCTTACACTGTAGCTGTTAGAAATAATACAGAGGATTTTATCAAAAATGGCCGCTCATGGTTGGATGCATTCTTCACCGACACAGACATATTTTGTCAACTCGAAGACCCACAGGAATTTCTTTTGCTAGAGCTTGGGGATTCACGAAAAATAATGTCGAAATTTTTTTTAATAATCTCGCAACTGAAAATTCAAATTACAATTTCCCTCCTCATCGAATCTACAACGTTGATGAAACAGGTTTGTCAGTAGTACAGAGTAAAGTCACTGAAGTTGTGGGCAGGTAGGGTAAACGCCAAATAGCCTCATTAACTTTTGCTGAAAGAGGGTCTCTCGTTACTCTTGTGGCTTGCATGAGTGCTAGTGGTCAGTATATTCCTCCGCCGCTAGTGTTTTAGAGGAAAAACCGAAATGATAACTCATTCGGGGTGCACCACCTGTGACAATATATGCCGTACACCCCAGTGGCTGGATTCAGCAAAATATTTTTACTGACTGGCTAAACATTTTATAGATTTTGCAAAACCTACCGAAGAGTCGCCAGTTCTTCTAGTGTTAGACGGTCATTATAGTCATACAAGAAACATTGACGTAATAAATTTGGCTAAATCAAATCATGTTTCTATAATTTCATTGCCTCCGCATTTCACACACAAATTGCAACCACTCGACAAAACGTTTATGGGCACCTTTAAAGCTTACTACAGCGAAAAAATTAGAAATTGGATTCGCACAAATCAACGCCCCTTGACATCCCTAGATTTGGCTGAGCTCTGAATAAAGCACTTTTGAAGTTGCAAACCACCGAAGTTGCAGTTAATGGTTTCCGGAAGACAGAAATTTACCTCTTTGATAGAAATATATTTTCCGATACCAATTATATATAAGCGGAAGTCGAGTATGAGAAAAACTGCAGTATGACATCAGAATGCTCTTCAGACAAACTTGAATCTCGCCCAGCATCCCCACGAAGACAAGATTTGCTTGTCGATGCGGTTGTTGAACCTCGTCCAGGGTGTACTAAAGACAATGATCTGCTTCAGGAGGAAACATCAAATAATAAGACTTCTTTATCTCCTTTTGATTTTGCTCCACTGCCTACAATAAAAAGGAAAGTGTCAACTCGTGTGCGAAAAGCATCCAAATCTCAAATAATCACATCGTCTCGTTATAAAATAGACTTGGAGGCTTCCTTATAGAAACCCAAATCTAAAGGTAAAATTCTAAATGAAGCATATGGTTGGGCAGCCACAGAAAAACAAAGAAAAGCTGAACCAAAAAAACAAAAGAAACAAACCAAGGATACATGGTTTTGTATTATGTGTGAGGAAACAAAGGAAGCAGGAATGAAATGTTATTGTTGGGTTCATACAAAATATGCTGGAGTCAGTCCAAATGTCAAAAAGTACTTTTGCGTTAATTGTTCCTAATGATCTAATTGGGGGAACCGGTGGTCCACTGTAAGAAACCGGTTTCCTTGATTAGGCCAATGATGCCGATTTTTGCAATGTAGTTTTTTCCCTTTCCAAATTGTATTTCATTAAAAATAAATATACCAATTTGAAGGCAAGACTAGTAGCATTTCTTTCACTGCTTTGTTTTTATTAAAAATATTTGTTTATACGGATAATATTAGAAAATGTCTAGCCGGTCCAACTTCGGCTATTCTTCCCTACATATGTGACTTTTGTGCCGAATTCATTTTATTTAGTTAAATAAAGGTTTTATTCGTTTTTACTGTGTGTTTATTGGTACATTTTTGAACTAGCCCATATTATGAACATTTAGATCAAAAATGAAAATTATGCATCATTTCTATATTTTGTTTAAACTAATCATAATTTTAAAGCAAGAATCTGTTTTAAGTCATAAACATATACATACATAATATTGACGTTTATGCCTGTAAAATTTTAGATCAATTGCGGCCAATTTTTAAAATTTATAAGAAAAAAACAAAATGGTAGCCCATATTCGGACCTTCTCCTTCTCCTGTTCAGAAAACTAAGTGGCTTAAACATAATTCTAATCTAATATTGAAATAATAGTAAGTATTACGTAAGCATCAGAAGGGGGGAGGGGGTTACGTCTTTGCTTATTTTTGATGACAATGGGGCCGGGGGGGTTCGAATGGTGATTACGTCAGCAAAGAAGTATTTTGGAGTGAGGACAGTTAAATAATTTCAAACATACAGTAGCCGCTCGGTTATATGCACTAATAGAAACCAGAGGTGTTGATAAAATCAAATTGTTCACAGTCCTTTTTATTCGTGCTTTCCACGATTAAAGTGTATTAAAATATTGTGTTATTTGTGTTTATACTTTCCTTGCAGACAAACGTTTCGGGAATGCTTTTTCCTGCATTTTTAGAATACCAGTAATTCGTTAAGAATTAAAAATACAGTCGAACTCCTCTATAGTGACCTCCCCTATAATGATTTTTTCTCTATAATGATGTTCTTGTCAGGAATGTGCATTTTCGCACGTTTTGCGTATAAAAATACCCCTCTATTATGATGTTAAGCCTCTATATAGTGATTATTCTTTAACAAAGGTTTACCAAAATTCTTGGGGAACGGAATTTTCGGTAATAGAAATATAATGGATGTATTGAGCATCTGGTTTTAACCCCAAATTTCGACTACCTAAAAAGTTTTAGGATTTCTTGCAAATTCCTTATGAGAATTTCCATTTTTAAAAGTACTGCTATATAATAAACTTTGGGCAGATTTTTTCAGCAAATTTTTAATTACATAAACATGATCAACAACTGTCAAACATAATAAATCTTAATTTATGTTTCATTTTATCGATTGGTTTTTAAAGTGACTGCCAAAACTGTAAAATTATACGTGAATTCTATATAGTGAAGTTTCTCTATAGTGATGTTTTTTCATGGGTTTTCGAACATCACTATAGAGGAGTTTGACTGTACATATTTCTTTTGTTCCAAGTTTTCTTCTGATAATGTGAACACTATTCTGTTCTGTACAGGGTGTCCCATCACTTGTGGCCACCCCCAAAATTGAGCTTTAATTGAAAGCTATGAATTTGAAATTTGGTGCACGTATGACTCTGGTATAAGGCTAGAAATTTCCGGTTTTAAATGTTAATTGATAAAAACTGATTTTTTATAAAAATACTATCTCCCAATTTCGTCAAATTTCACTTTTCAGGATCAGTATTATTGAGACAAAGATGTCCAAAGTAAAAAAAAAATCCAAATGCTGTAATTAGCCTAAAATTCCCTTATATTCAAATCTTAACAGTAAATGTAATGATTTATGGCCCTAACAATCCTCAAGGTTATCCGCAAAGTCAAGTACAATTTAAATTTATGGCATTGTAAAAATTTGTCACTGTCGAGTGGAAGCCGGGCGATATGGACATCAGTAACGTACCTAAATCGAACCTTTTTGCATTCTTGTAGATTTCTAAAATTTTTGTAAGTCCTCCAATAAATTACGATCATGTTCGTTCTCATGATTTAAAGTCTGGATGTTGAATTCTTTTATCGTCGTACTGGTTGAATCTTTCGACGACAATAATCCTTGAAACTAATTTCCAAATTTACGGGGACAACAAAGTAAGTCTCGAACGAGTTCCGAAATCATTCAGTTCGATACTCATTATCAGCCCGTTATTCAAAATATTTCACATTCATCTTTGAACTCAAACATTAATTCAAAATGTAATAAGTCCTCTTCGACTTAAAAGAAAAAATTCAACATCCAGACTTTAAATCATGTTCGTTCTCATAATCGTAATTTATTAGAGGACTTACAAAAATTTTAGAAATCTACAAGAATGTAAAAAGGTTCGATTTAGGTACGCTACTGATGTTCACTTCGCCCGGCTTCCACTCGACAGTGACAAATTTTTACAATGCCATAAATTTAAATTGTACTTGACTTTGCGGAAAGATCGTGAGGATTGTTAGGGCCATAAATCATTACATTTACTGTTAAGATTTGAAAATAAGGGAATTTTAGGCTAATTACAGCTTTTGGATTTTGTTTTTTACTTTGGACATCTTTGTCTCAATAATACTGATCCTGAAAAGTGAAATTTGACGAAATTGGGAGATAGTATTTTATAAAAAATCAGTTTTTATTTTTTTTTTCTCGAAAACTAACGCCGACAATTAACATTTAAAATCGGAAATTTCTAGCCTTATACCAGAGTCATACGTGCATCAAATTTCAAATTCATAGCTTTCAATTAAAGCTCAATTTTGGGGGTGGCCACAAGTGATGGGACACCCTGTATATACATATGTACTATTACGGCCACCGAAAAGTACACGATTTTTTTTTAGCAACTTGATTTCTGCTTCATGTCATAGGCGTCCTAAAAAAATTAGCGAAATGTCCATATTATTTTGTTTATGGCAAATATTATTTCACCAAAGTCACTGGATAGAGCCAGCTTTAATCTATGGAAAAATAGGGATATTTGTGTCAGGCATCGTGCACATTTAGGTGGCCGCAATAGTACATTCACGGAAGACGAAATTTTGGGATTAAAACAGGCTATTCACATAATCGAAATTGATCTTTTTCATTCTTTGGAACGTAGTATGCTGTTTACTGTAATGAATAGTTCATATAATGGATGCACATACAACCGAGCGCCTGCTGTACATATTTTGCAATCTATTAAAAATAAAAAAAACTTAATTTACTAGCAAAATGTCTGTTTCATAGAAAGAGACTCAAATTAATGTCAATGACACTTGTTTATGAATTATCACTAGTGTATTTGAAAAATAACTATAGGAAATTATATCAATGCTTACGTAAGCGCATGAGGGGGGGGGGGTTAGAGCTTTGCTTATTTTTGCGACAAGGGGGGGTGGGTGGTTACAAATAGCTAAAATTCTGCTTACGTAATACTTGAACGGCCCCTTACGTAGTTCTAAGTTCATTTCCATTCCACGAAATTTTATAGAAGGTACCTACTCTGGGTTTGGAATCTGAGCTTAAATTGTAGTTATGTGCATGTAAAGATTATAAATAGTATACAGCGTGTATTGTAAATGGTTCATAATATTTACATGAGATTGCACATCAAAAAGTAAGCCAACAATTATAAATATAGAATTTAGTCTTATTAGCAATTGGAAGTTGTTAAGGGCGGCCCAAAAATGGTGGGGGTTTGACAATTTTATTCCACAGTCCAAATGTTTCTAAGCTAAGAAAGTGTAATAATTTTTCTGCTTCATAGATGGCCCGACAATATCAAAAGAAACATCAAATCTATTTTTAGAATTTCTGGGATGGGAGACAGGGTATTTGCGTCCTTGTTGCACAGTGACGTTACTCGTAGAACAAATCCAAATACCCACTGAATTAAATTTGAATGGTTGAATTTTTTTAGAAAAAAATGTATTCCTCTAATCAAAAAAGAATAATCGCTAGTAATACCATAAGAAGACACCAATTTAGACAAACAAATTAAACATTTTAACCCTTTAAGGACGGAATTTATTTTCGGTTACAGATCCCATGGGACGGAATTTATTCTGATGTAGTTAGATTTGTGTCGCGAATGTGCGACATTCGGGAAAACTGCTTTTTTTCTAGTGTGACGCGTATGGGCGACATACGTCTTTAAAGGGTTAAAAAACAAACACAAGCTCAACATTATAAAAGGCTGAAATTTAAGATAATTGAAAATCAACAGAACAGGAAAATTTTAAAATTGTCATTGTTTAAGCAGGTCAGTGGTCCCTAGCAACCAGAATTGACGTACAAATCGTCCCTAGAGCGACGGGCTCCAGCCTTGAATATCGCAAATTTTCTAATTCTTTTGTGCTGCGACAAATTTTATGATGGTTATAAATTTCTTATTTTAAAAGCTCTTAACTGCGTCTTTAGGAACTACATATTTGACACTTTAGTTTGAAAATCGTTTTACATATTTTGTCCCACTTCGTTGATTAAAAATTCAAAACCGGCGCTTGGTATTCTGGCAAAATTTTTAAAATTTCCGTCACACCGCAATTCATCATTAACCCTTTGAGTGACAAGGAGCGCAATCGCGCTCGTCAATACACTGTCCGAAAATGCCAGGAGCGCGATCGCGTTTTTGCTTCCACACTAACTAATACAATCGATCTCTCTTTCATACTTATCGATTCTTGTTTATTGTTTATTGTTTTTGGAATTGGCAATTTTAGCTAATTCTCTAAAAATCACTTTGGCACTCAAAGGGCTAATTACAAAACGGAACAATGTCGTCGGCTTTTAAATCGTTGATGATGTCGCTGCCCATTACCACTGTATCGCTTTCGAGACCTTAATAATGGGCAAATCCAAAATCTTTTCTTTTCTTTTTTCTGTGCACCACTTAAAATTACATATCCTGCAGCCGCGAGAAGAAAGTCTTTCTGATTTACCATTGCTTTGACTAAATTTTTTTTGTATCAACCGATTATGCAAAACACAGTTTTCCCAGAAGCTTCATGATTTAAGTACTTTATTACCTCCCATAAATAAATGCATTCGAACTTACCTACCTGCGACAGTTGTATTCCAGATGTTTCAAATATCGTTCAACGAAATAAGATTCATCATATTATCTATGGCGTTGAGTGACGTTTATAGATAATATGTCAATATATAAATTAAATTGCAAAAAGGTGCAAAATTTTCTTACCAAATACCACTGGACGTTAAATTAAAATCCGAAAATTTTTTCTCGGATATGAATATTTTAAGAAAATTATCCCTCGCCTGGGGCTCGGAATAATTTTCAAAATATTCATACCTTCGAAAAAATTTTCGGAAAAGATTTAACCTCTAGTGGCATTACTAGTAGGCCAAGCAATAAAGCATTTTTTCATGCCATAAATACTACCCAGAAACCGACTGTGCGATTACATAAAGGACAGTTAGTAGATCAATTTGGCATAATTTTAGACTCGAGGACCATAATTTTTAATTTGCTATGAACAATTTAGAAGAAAAAATCGTTTTTTTTTAGTTTTTTGCTTGTAAAATGGAAACTAATGAAGCAATCTTAATGTTGTCAATAGACGAATTGTAGAGAATTAAATTACGAAGAGAATGAGAGGTCGAATGTCCCGATGCAATAATTAGAACCGGAGAGAACCCGGAAAATCCGGAAATTTCAGTGTTTTTTAAAAAAATTCACAATTCCCACATTTTTTTATTTTAAGAACTGACAACGCATTTTGCTAAGTTTATAATGAGAAACTGTTCAATTAAAAGAAATAATATTAAAAAGCTGTATTTTTTATTTAAACATTATAAAATAACCTTTTGAATACCACTTGAGAGAGCGAATTAATTAGAAAATAATTTTCCAGTATTTTCTCTAACTTGTTGCCATTCTCGAGCCCTACGGGCTCTCGTATCTATTCTCTGGCAACAAGTTCTCGAAAATCTGTCGAATTATTTTCAATTTATTCTCACTCTCTTGTAATATTACTGATGAAAATAAGAACACTGGATTACATATGTAAATTCACGCGCCTACTCTAGGGTTAAATACCCGGGAAAGACGTCGAACTGCTAGTAAATTTATAATCGTACCCTCTGGTGGATGGTATCCAAACTTTCTCAGCTAATGCGTCGGCCATGTTTTCACGGAACTGTAAACTTGAATCGAAAAATGTACTTCGAATCGAAAATATTAGGAATTGAACTGGAATATTGAGTAAACTCCGTTGGCGGCAATTTTTTCTATGACCTAACACCTCTATCATTGAATTTGAAGATAACATATAACTGGTTTTTGGTTGTGTTAAAACATCAAATAAACTACTACACGGCCAATGAATTATAATATGAATACCATTCTGACCAAGTTTGACGCATTAATTTACTAATAATATTTCTTTATAAACGATATGTTTGATAAAACGAGTGTAATTTACATTATACGAGGGGTATGCATTTGAACCGTGGTGACATCTATTATTCACTTTAGTGTAATGGCCGGTCTTAAGTGCAGCTTTAACTAACATTCAGTACTACCGCAAACACAAAAACGTCAGAGAATGTGTTAACTTTAACATTATCATTTTTTAATTATGGTCTCAAATTGTAAGTAATTGTTTTTTTATAGTTGTTGCAAACGTATCTATAAAAGATTGTTGACTATGATTCACTTTCAACGAATTCAAACTAATTTTACTATAATCACTTCTACGAATTGTACCTGACAAACGAACACATACGTTTCGGTAGTCGTGATCGTATGCTGTAATTTTGTTTCTAGTGTTTGGTTGTCAAAATTACGAACAGTAAGGATTTTGCAATTGCAAGAAAGTAAATTATACATAAACTAATTCCCTAAATGGTACAATTTATTAATACCATTTAAATGATTTTCGAAATCATAATGGAAACAAAGCAATTATAAAATTTGACCAATAATCACTTAATACATTAACATTAAATTGGTTTTCAACTAGGATTCGCATGATGTGCGCCATTTACAATATACTAGGTGCATTAAATTTTACCGCCGGTCAGTTTGTCAATTCTCATAAATTGCGTGAGTAATGAGATATTTTTTTAAATGATTTACGACATAAGCAGACCAATTCACCGAACAATGGTATTGATTTAGGGTAATTAACTGATTATTTACAACGGTCACTAAAATAAAGTTAAGAATACGGTTCTGGTAACAACGAAAATGCTGTCCCTCCAGTTTTATGGGTCGAACATAAACTATTGCTAGGGCGATAAACCGCATTATACATTGTTGGAAAGTCATAAATAAAAGAATTTTTCGTGCTTTATCTTAAATTTAACTCAAAAAGTAATTACTTTTTTACGAATCAAATTGCAAATACTATTGCTTCGAATAATTTGCCAAATTTTGAAATAAAAAACCAAACAACGAAATTTTCTCCAAAACTCGTTGTTTTACTTTTTCGGCTTCAAATAAAAATAATTTAGAAAATTTGTAACACTAATCGAAAGTGTAAACTTCAGTTGCTGTAACATGTAAATTGCATACTTTCCCCTCAATTTTTAATAGGTATTTTGGTCGCGGCGGCAATAGTATATATTATCTATGCGACATTAGATTGGATTTAGAAAAATATACGCTAATATTTAATTTCCTTGTCACCAATTTGCGGGTTGATAAATAATTAGATTAATTTTTCGTTTAGCAGTGATCCACCCAAATTTAATCCTGTAAAATAAACATCTAATAACTATTCATGCATTGTTCTATGTGTTAGACATACGCATTGTGATTGCGTTATAATCATATTAAAACAGCAATCCCCAGAGGGTACAGCTTGCCTCACAGGGAGTTATATCAGGGGCACATTAAGGCACATGATTACACCATCCGCAACTAAAACCACCACCCGTGTGATACGATTAGCAAATCTTGTGAAATAATTGAAACGTCATTGATTGTACCTTAATGTAATGACGAAAAGTTTTTGCCGTTGAGATTTAGAGGTCGCAGAAAAGATTTTCGGTTCCAATGTCATATTCTGTAAGAACTGTTTCTCTTTAAATTTGAAATCCACTGAGCATCCTAGCGTAAATCACCGCTGTTTGTTTTAGTCAAAATGAATAATCGTTCAACCAGCGTGTTTTATTGTAGCAATAATATAAAATGATAAATGTTTCGTGCTTCTCACAAAACTACAAAGTATTAGAGATGGACACGTTTTTATTGCTGAAGAAAAAATTACTAAAGTTTACTGCCATATTGGTTTCAATTAATTGTCCGCACTGATTTTGCGTTACAAATATTTGTAACGTTTGGAAATTTGAGTTTTATGTAATGGCCCAAGAAGGTTTTTTGGTTTTTAGAAAAATTAATTTGGACAAATTTTTGTTTTCTTAATAAGCTTTTATCATAATTATAATTTAATGCTTGTTGTTTTTAGTAATAGATTTGTAGATCATAATAATGTAATGCTTTTTAATTTTTAAATTTTTATAAAGATTTAAGAAAAGTTTTAGCAACCATTTACGTAAAATAATTGTAAGTAAATCAGAAATAGGAGACAATAAGATTCTTCTTCAGTTTCATCCACAAACGCATCTTTTTTAGTAAGCTGTGAAGGGCGCTTCAAAAGGATTAGCTGTATAGCAACGTCACGATGAACGTCTTCCCCACATACTAATGGCACATTTTGTGTCACTTTTTATTAGTATTTATGGCCGCGCCACTAAATTATATGTACAAGAATTTTTAAAATTTGATTCTAAAACCAGCATCGCTTGGAGTAAATCTTTATAATTCTACCCTCGAAGCGATTTAAAAACGAGTAACTTTTTTGTGTAGGTAGTTCATACGTGTCAAGTGAATGTTCTTTTGCACCATGTAAACGTTATAAATCTCTCTTTGTCTCGGTATCGGTATCGATTATTCGGCCCATTTATTCTCGTCGATGCGGTAAAACATAAATCTTTCAATTCAATACAGTAACGTAAAGAAACTACCGTCGTGAAGTTCTTTCTCGTATTTTATTTTTTTTTAAATTCAGGCCTCAATATTAATGAAAATTCTGCGATACAATTGTGAGGGAAAAGTCATGAGGTTGTTAGGTCCGGGTCACAATTCCAGGGTAGCACGGAGCGGCCGTCAGGGCTAAAGTAGGATTAGTGGAATTCGAGCCAATCAAGAATAGCGAAGGGAGAACATTCTGGTCCTTCTACCCCCTTCCTTTGGCGAGAAAATGGGGAAATTGTAAACGTTTTCAATTCGTTGTTCCAACTTAAAAATACAAGAATAGCGTGTGTGATGAGAATTTCTAAAGTCCGGCTAAAGCCTTATTCAGTCCATATTTCTTCATTTGAAATGTAACGTGTTTTTGATCGAGCCGAGTAAACGACCGTCTCAATCCCACTGAACATTATTCTCATACTTGGCTTTACACGGATTCTGAGGCTAGTCCGGGTTCTCAAGGTAAAATCCGGACTTGGGCTCACTTCTGATAAATATCGCGACAGTCACTATTTCTGCATTTTTTTTCGTTCCAATAAAAAGATCGTTTGCGGAAAAAATCCAATGAGCTACCTGTGGAGCGGTTGTACATAGTTTTTTAATATTACTACCTATAATCCAATCTATCGAAAAACCATTAAGTTAAATACGGTGTTAATTTAAGGGTAAGCTTTAAAATCGCACAAAATTGAAATAAAAAGCCGTGGATTTAAATAACAAGCCACGTAATGTAGGTACGGATAAAACTCTAATACACATCGAAAGAATTACAGTATCCGTTTATTTTCTTTTTGCTCCGAAATTTTTTTTTCGATTTTCGCAAATTTTACATGTTTAAATCAATTGACCAAATGTTTCAATCTGGTAGTGACAGAAAATAAATCCGGATGATCCGAACGGGCTTACTATGGCACCTGACATCATAGAATGCGGGAATCGAAACGAGATAGAGTCAAATATAAACGCCATGGACTGAAAGGAGATAACTTTGGATCTGGATCCTAAGACAAAACTAAGTCTAAGAGATTTGCCTTTAAGTCATTTTTATCCTACAAGAAAATTTGTGAGAGTTTCCTCAGACTTGATTCGTTTTTCGGCGACCTTCAAACATCAATCGGAAATTAAAAGCTGACGAAAAGCCTAGCTAGCTGCCTACAAGGGACAAGCCGGTGCTTTTTCTAATCATTCCCTGTAAAGGAAGCAAAAGTTTACGAGGGCCATTTTCCTATTTTTATATCTGTTTCATTTCCGTTTTATGTGTCTTATTTATCCACCCTTGCACACGTCACTTCCAGTATTTTACAATCTAATCATGGGGAACGCACTGAGGTAATCCCACGTTATTTCTCTTGCTGTGTTTCCAGTCGCCCAATTGCATTACTTTCTTCCACACAATAAGATCAATATTATATTCGAACGTCTCTGTTTGTTTTGGTCTACTTTACGGTGGCTGCTCTGCAAAGTTTCCTACCGAACATTTGGATCAGAATATAAAATAAACTAACACGACTACCACCCCCACCAGTTTTCTATACATATTTCCTTTTGTTTCTTGAGGATTCACTCTTTTCTTCAATCTTATTTCCGGATTTTAAAAAGCATCTTTTTTGAAAGAGCGGGGCGTCCTTTCATTTTGTAAATGACAAGTTGGTTCCGAAAGGATGCTTCGGAATGAAATCCTTGCGTAAGTGAAAAAGAAAATTATCTCAGTTTTATTTGAGGCTCTTAATGTTGATTGCTTAGATGTATAGAAAGAAATAGCCACAAGCGGGACAGAAACTCGTTAAAGGCGGATTAGGTACCCAATGTAGCGTGCATTTACAATAGGACCACATCACACTCTCCTTACTACTGTCACTGCATAATAATCCCATACCTTTTAAGTAATTAAACAGTTTTATTGTTTTAAACCGGTCGACGGCAAGCAATTTTATTTAAAACTTGATAGCAATTTTTTTTATGCAAATTATTTATCTGTTAAGACTGGAAATGATTAATGGTATGAAAATAATGACAAAAGTTTCGATTTTATTTATATTTAAGTGATTGATTTACTTTTTAGTACGAATGCAATAAAACTCATTAGATAATTAGATAATTAAAAATTATTTATAAAAATCATAATTGAAAATGTTTTTGTAAAATTCAGAAAAAAAATAGAAGATACCTGAACCACATAAGGTACCCCTAATTTTTACTTTAAAATTTTTCTTAGTAAAGCAAGTACAAATTGCAATACGTAATATGAATGGCCTATTTCTACTCACGAAACTCTAAAAGGCTCATTGAAAGTCATACTATTATTTTTTTGAAATGTAGGTATGTATTCAATTTGATCCCCTCCCCCCTCAAACTTTTTCTGGGTACGGCATTAGGGGCAGTAGAAAATTTGTAATGCGCTTTTCTAGGTATAGAAAATCCAACATCATCAGTTAAATACCGAAAAGTTGTTTTCAGACATTTTCAGCAAATCAAAATTTTTTTAAATTTATTTTAGCTGGTTTTAATAACACCACTGAGTGAAATGTACACTTATTGTCTTACGGCGAATTGGGAATATATTTGGGATAGTCATCTACAGGAATTATACAGGGTGGCATAAGTTTTACCGTCGGTGGCAAAATAGCCCTTCAAAATATGTAGTTTGTCAAGTTTTACATATTGCATGAGTAATTTTATATTACTATACCTCATCTTTTTATTCCAAACGAAGGTTCAAAAATATCGCCCCAAAAAGTAGATCTATGATTGACTGCCAGCGGACCGGTTTTACACTGATTAAATTATGGAAAATATGCAGTCGCCATATTGTCGAAACAACTGATTAGATTTGCTTGCCATAGTAGCTAATTTTCGTAAATTTCGTCTAGATATATGATAAAAGCTATTCTTATCAGAGCTCTGTGATTTTAGTTGTGTTTCTGAGCAGCTTACATTTATATAAGTAATGAAAACAGTTTTTATCATAATTTTTCTGTTTTGCATTGTACGTCAGTGAACCCTTCTTGGTTCTATTACAAACAGTTCTCATCCGCTCCTGTTTTCCCCATTGCACAAACATTCAAAGTACTAAAATTCAAATTTGCCGCCGAAAAATATCTGCTAAGAAATATTCCAGTGTAATTTGTTCTTTCAATTTCATTACTCGAACTACAGACTATTAAAGGAACATTGAAACAAGAATTTGTTTTGTTTTAATTCAGGTAAAGTTTTGTCAATTATTAGTTCAATTTATTAGTTTTTTTGATTTACGAACAGTAGGGTATTTTCACACAATTTAGTGTAATTTAATTAAAGACATTTTTGTATTACTAAGTATTTTTTCATATGATTCATGACAGGAGGAGACCAATTCATTAAACATTGGGATCGGTTAAGGATACTGAACTTATCATTTATAGCAGTTGTCATAAACTAATGAAGTTAAGGAGCACAAAATACATTTTACAGGTTCGGAGTAAGAGTAAGAGCAGGGTTCACGGCAGTTTTCGAAGAAGCATCCGTGTATGCATAGAATAAAAGTGACAATATTTTAAGCATCTTTTATAAACTACTAAACTTAGTATTAAAAACTTCTTCTATATTTTCTTTCAAAGGTAATTCAAGAATACGATTCTGATGAAAACTGAAATGCTGTGCTCCTCCAGTTTAATTAGTTGACCATAAATTATTGTGCTGCCGGTTAACCATACTATCAAGTCGTAAATAATATGATTTTTCGTATTTACACCTTAAAACGGATCTAACTCAAAAAGTAAGATTTTTTTGCAAATATAAATGCCATGAATAATTTGCCACCTTCTGAAATAAAAAAACTTGACAGAAGTTTTCTATAAAATTCTTTGTTTTACTTTTTTGGCTCGAGATAACAATAATTTGGAAAATTTCTAGCACTGTTCGAAAGTGACCATTTCAGCTAATTGTCACCCTGCATACAAAAGTTTTTTTCTAACCATGGTAATATCACTATCGGGTCTAATTTTCGAGCAGGCCTCATTTCGATCAGGTATACCATGTTTTTTAATTCCAGATACCGTTAGAAAGCTGTGAACAAATATATTTTTTTACTTTATGTTATAGTAACGGCATTTTAGATCTGTTAGTTTAAGATTATATTATTAGAAAATATAGCACAAAATGGTTTTCGAAGAAAGCAATATGACCGTTTCTGAAGAAACTTTCGACGAGGAAAACTTTATCTTCAATATTCTGTAACATTTAAGTGATTCTGTCAAAATTGTACAAGTTATGGTATTAAGTACTGATTATTACCAATATAAAGTTAAAAAAAAACATTTTTTACAGCCTTCCAACCGCATCTGAAGTTAAGAAACACACTATAATAACTTTAATTAATTATTTTATTCTACATTAAATTACATATTACAACTGAAATAATTAAATAAGAGTGCTAAGAAGTTTAATTGTCATAATATAATTTTTTGGTTCTTGTTACATTTCGAATATTAGAAATTTAAAAATTGTTTGTTTTAAAATAAAAAGAAATTAAATTGTTTCCTTACCGTATAACCAGTTTAATGCACGTTAGAAGGTTTAGTACATAATAGAAACGTCGGATACCCAGATGTTTCAGGGGGCATTTAAACTATTATTATGCTGATCGAGCCATGATAGCGGGATTACACTTGCAATAAAACCAGCACTGATATGTATCGATGCAACCTCAATATGCTACGACTGCTTTATTTATGACTTCGAACTGGTGACACGACGCTCCACCCAAAAGGGGCTACCGAATATACATACAAATGTTATTGAAGAAATACAACCGTAATGGAACAATCTGAATTTTTACGAGTTTTCCCAATACGGATGAAGTTAATTAACGCCAGTTAATTTTATATCTTTAATATTGATTGATTGTTTATTTAGAAATGTTGCGGTTATTTCGGTTATCGATTGTTTCGAGAGTACAATTCTATCTGATCAGGGTTTGACCAAATTAGCTGAAAACTGTGATTGATGAGGGGTATTCATCGCTTTAAATTACATGCGGCGTATTTCCATCACAATGCGTCCTCTTCCCTCTGAAACTGTATTTATTCTTGCCTTTTTGTTTTGTTTTTTGTTTTTGATGACCACAAAACATTGACATGTATTGAGGATTTGATCAAATTTAAATTAGTTAGTGACTGTGAATCTGAAAATTTTAATTTTGTTTTTAAGCGTAAATCAATTAAATCTTTCGAAAAATTGATTGTTTAGTATCGTTGTTATTTTAGTTTTATGTGGGCTTTAAATAAAATTTCGTAATGTGGAATATTTTTATTGTGACTAGATGACTGAAAATTGTAGAACAGTTACAAACGATATGCATAGAGTATAATTATTTTAAATGGCGATTATTTGATTTTGTTTAAACTATACATCCTATAGTAAATTTATAATACAGTACAATACAGGTAATAGATATATTAATGTTTTACTCCGATAGTAATATATACATTGCACTTCGCAGCCTTTTAACATTTTTTTTTTGGTCACTAAAAGACCCAACTAATCTCAGTATCAACTATTATTATTGCAAACAAAATTAAAAATCTTTGGCTGAATTTTTTTGGTTGCTTGATGTTACCCTTTTAAGTACATACAATATTGATCTAGTCCATTATAAGAGATCAATTTTAAGCGATATTTTAATAGAATTATTTGTACTAAAAATTTATTTGAGCAAATTAATAGGCAAAAAAATGATTTAAAAATCAATAATATATGGCACAGTTAAGACCGGGATATTTACGCGGTAATATATTACGTAATTAAAACAAGAAAACCTAAGGGCGAGACAATTTATTTTAATAACCGCTAAACCTCTTCCTTTTTATGAATCTTTGGAACACCTCTCCTGATTTCAGCTGTCCATTAATTTATACTAATATTCAACTCGACACATCAACTACACAAGAAAAAGTTTTAAGTACATGTCTGTCAAGACCAAACTGATTTGGTATTGCTATTTCAGAACAAATTGTCAACCATTTTTTTTATCACTTTTCACTGATTGGTGCACTTCACAATCGAAAAAAATGCAAATATTCCTTATCAATTATCAATCATCTTGGTCTTCATGTTTTAAGGGGGCCCCTAAGGGCTGATCGTTTTCTCAGCCCGGTCTCTCACCAACTCCAATGCCACTTCCTGCATATTGACACGCTGATAGTCCCATTGAACTCGTCCTCACTGGGCTAACGCTCGAGTAACCAACGAATCCAGAATGTTGTTTCGCCTTTAATCGTAACGACGCTATACTCGATGACATTGCAGTGCAAGGTTCGGTAGCTGCCCGATGATGATACATTGTATAAGGATTCGCAGGGGTCGTGTAGGGACAGGGTTGTGACGCTACGGTCGTCGGACCGCTCGTTAAGCCGGAACCCATGCCTCCTGGAAGCATCGAACCAGCGCCTCCGCTCATCGAAGCGGCCGCCACTGAAGTCGCTGCGTTGAAACAGTTCACGGGGCTTTGATGGTGATTCGAAGGAACTACTGGCCAAAAAGGTTTCGTACCTAATGGACTTGGAACTTTCGTCGCCCAATTATTGTAACTGTAGGAAGAATATAGACTATCGGTGTCGCCGAATGTCGGCATTAAACCGTTGAATTGTGTTCCGAACCCTGTTTTAAATTCAGCGGCCGCGTTCATCGCGTTCATTGCATTTCTTTCACGTTTTCTCCATTTTGCACGACGATTTTTAAACCATACCTGAAACAATTAAAAACATATTAGAAGGCAGTGCAACTTTTTGATCGAAATGGTCAATTATCTTTTAAGATCCTTTTGCAGACGGTTTCATTTTTAATTTAATTTTTGGAATTAAAAAAATTATTTTAAACACGTTCAAAATATTGCTATCAATTTTTGTAATTCAATACATAATTTGGTTGCAGATCGGTATGTATGCATTATGTTCTAATGATACATACATTTTTCTTTTTAATGAATTTTTTTACACTACCCGTTCTGCTTATCTTGCACATCTTTTTAAACCGACAGTAGGTATTCACATTGGATAAATAAACAATTATTTTTAAAAGGCAATTATTAATAGATATGTAACACCAAAAATTAAAGAATTGCAAATATTATAATTACAGTGCAATCTCGCTAATCCGAGCATGCACTAATCTCTATAATCCGTTCAATATTTAATCCGTCATCCATTTTTATTTATTTATATGCTTTTGTTCTTCATCCTCTTCTTAATCATGCGCCTTTTCTACCCTTAAGTGTAAGGCTTTATATGCTTCTGAGACATTAATAACTTATTAGATTTGGAATACACTTTCAGATAAATTATACTTTCTACTCGCGACGCGGCGACTTTATTCATACCATTTTAAATTTTTTTTAATAATTTTTAATTTTTCTTCTGCATGTAAGGTTTATTTTTCTCCGATAATTTCTTTAACAGTAGCGCTCTCCAGATCACTCATAAAAGCGTTCCCCATTCAACTCAAATGGCAGAGGAGAGGCGTATTATTAGTACGTTATAATCAGATAAATTCCTTAAAAATGTACGTTATAAATGGGATGTAGGTCCGTCCTAAAAAATACGCTATAACAGGACTAAGAAGCATTACTTTGTATACGAATGCGACGGGACCACAAAATTGTACGTTATAACGCGATACGTTTTAACCGAGTTCGACTGTATTTACTAGTTATGAATGTATAATTTATTTGATAGTGGTTTAATTTATGTTTTACTGGTGCAATGTTAAATAATGCTCTTTTAGTTTCTCAAATGAAGCACCTTTGACGATTTGTTTTGTGTTGGTCGGTAAAATGACAATATTTGAATGATTATGATCGGGTTTGCAAGTGTGCAAGTGTTTTTTGGCGGTTTTACCTGAAATAGCAAAATATGGTAACAATGCCATATTTCGATCGATATGAAAAAAATTAAATACTTGGGGATTATTGAGATAAATCAAATAAGTTCTCATATTTAGTATAAGAAAAATCCATATCTTCTATAATAAAGATAAAGATAAACTTTTTAGCACTATGTTGGTCAACAGACAATGTACTGCTGAGTTGTACCTTGAATTTTGGGACATGCAGTATATTAACTGTAGCATAATAGACAGAGGTTCTAAATGAACAAGGGGTACATTTTAACACAAATCCGTTGGCTTTAGATAATGAAAGAAGCCCAAAAAAGAACTTCGCGCAGGGCCTTCCAAGTCGTACATTCGTTAATGAGGTAACCATTGCTTGTTTTACGTAAAATATGGCCATTTACCTTATCAAAATATTGTAAATACCCTAGAAAATTTGGCATGAAGGGAGAGGGAACCACGGCGAGAGTGAATGATGCCCTTTATAAAAGTCGTAACAAAACTGCAATTTTACTGACAATAACAAACATAAAGGAGCGATTAAATCAGAAACGGTTAATATAAAATTTAATAATTGAAAACAGCTAGGTTTAACAAAAAGTTAAAAACAATCGTTACAGAAAACAAACAATTTTATTGTTACTGTGAATTTAATCTACGATTAAATTTAATTACGTTGGGGAAATCGATTCTTATATTACATCTAGAAATTCTATTTTTATAAATCAGAAATTGCGCAATGCTAATTCTCTAGACTGTAAAAATTGATGCTTTCTGAACAGTGCTTATTTACTTATTTACCTACAAAGAAAATCTTTTCTTCCCGATAATATGGTCATTTCAAACACATTGACTTTGCTGGCAAAAAGATAAGTTTTCATTCAACTATATCTTTATTAAGATTTAAGAATCTGTAGACAGCAATTCATATACTTACCTACTTACTGCAATCATTCATTCAACGATACCTTCAGATCCATAAAGATCTTTAAGATAATAAATAAACTTTTTAATGAATATCCACTGTGCAGAAAAAATTAATATCTAATACATAGTGCAAAAAATATCTATAAGATAACGAATAACTGTAAATACGAATATTTCCTGGATAGACAAAATTTATAGGTATCTAATAGTCGTCCGACCGAGGATCTTCCCTGAATGTCCGAGTTTGAGACAAATGGATGTCTAGTGGATGGCTAAAGTATGTCGCCGCCCGGATTTAGACATCCTATAGATATCTTAATATCTAGCGACGATAACCTCTAGACATCCTGTAGACGAACTTGTGTTGTATGGGTAAATGATTGCGCCAATTATTAGTATTTGGAATTTTTATTACATATTCTGGAATTACTTATGTTTCACTTGTAATACATATATTTCACTTAAGCCTGATATCCCGACAAAGAATCACGAAAGTTTTTATTTTGTTATACTTCAATGCGGTATCGCGATTTATTTATTCTAGATAATGAGCCATATCAGACAGGAAATAATTAGTGGCTCCCAACCTTATCTTATTTTAAATTTGAATGAATTACTTTTAAGAGTACATTCTATGAAGCGCTTATAGGTATCCAAAAACATAATTTACTTCGAAACTAAAAGTAGTCCTATGTAAAACTAACTTGTAAAATAGCCTTTACCACAGCACTGTAGTTGCTGACCGTAATCGCAAGGAGAATAGCCTATACGAGAGGTATTTTTCACTTCCGACCCGAACTTAAAAATTTCAGTTTATTGAAATGGATTCTTGTGAAAACAATTAAAGTCTTCGTAATTATTTTGAAATTACGTGATGTTGAAAATGGTTGCGTTCTTGTTATATGTAGAATTGTAAACGACTCCTGAAATTAGGTTGAAAAAACATTTTTCTTTCATTTGTAATAAATGCCCACGAAATGTGCATTTAATTGCACTACAAAACATTCAAATTGAAATCAAGTTTCATTCAAACGAACCTCAGTCGTATTGATGGCTTTAAATTCCACAGAATACCTACCATACGGCTCTGGACATTGTTGCTTATTGAGAGACCGACTTTGTATCAGATGTTCTGCAAATGTGTTTATTGCTGGCGCGTTTACGAGCCATAAATAGTGGTATTAAACAGTAGATAAAATTAGAATACGATTTATTCAGTTATTATTAAAATATAAATGTCAATTTATCCGTTAAACTGTAACGTAAGCGAAACTGCGAAAACAAGTAGTTTGATAATAAATCGCTATCAAGGTCAAGTTTCACACTGATTCAATTTAAAAAACAACAATTAGGCCATTGTGTAGTTGGCAATTGAAGAATATTGCTTCTAATTTTCAGAATTTTGCAACTACTGAAAAAAGGTTTTATCTCAAAAATCCTATACGATGGATCACACTGTACAGGGTGTGTCAAGTTTTGCCTCCACTCCACTTTTTGGTCTTAAATATTATATTAAAAAACGAAATATGCAGCATTAGCCTTTAGAGAGTGCATATTAGTTTTTTAAGATTGTTTACAAAAGACCCTAAAATTAAAAAAAAAACTCATTAACATTAAATTTGCAAATTTTATTTTCGACGCTATGATGTCCATTTCAACTTCTAGAACTGAGGACTCAAGTCAGAATTGAAAAATATTAATTAAATTTCAAGTAAATCGCAGTTTTACAAAACGAGTAACAAATATCGTTTTATTTACTACCTCTTGGTTCGACAATCATAAATTATACGGACAATAGACTGCGGACAATAGACTGCGGACACCGAAAACCGAGGCTCTTATGACTGATCTTCTCGCAATTGGAGCGTCTAGGCAAAAATACCCAGGGCCGCAACGTTATTTTTACAATTCGAGTGGTGAAATATCCTCTGGTTAACTTCAAACAATTACGTTAATAATAAAATTAACCGTTTTACTATCTGGTAAATTAGTACTACAAGTTTTACCACTATAAATAATTTGAATAGTTATGGTACGATGGTTAATAAAACTGTGAAACTTGCCGGTATTTGCAATAGGTTTCTTTTATAGAACCTCATAAATAACTGCCAGAAAAGGTTCTGACCACAGCTAATCGCTCCATTGTCGAGAAATTGTCATAAATCCATCAAATTTGCAGTGTTGAAAGATTAAACTAGATTTTCTTGACAAATGAAAATATATTTTGGAATTTAAATTTAATGGTGTGGTGCGAAATTGCTTAATAAACATTGTAGCCAAAAAGAATTATATGAATGTATTAACTGCTCCTATAAAGAGAAAAAAACTCGCAATGACCCTTAAAATTATTAAAAATAAATAAAATTCCGAAATAAGAAGCCTCATTAATATTCAATTAAGTATGTAAAATTTGGGTACCCTCACATAATTAACAGTTTCGATTTTCGGGGTGAAGGCAAAAATTGGCGCACCCTGTATAGATACCCTTCATGCACGCCACTAAAAGATATTTCCACCGGTGTTCATACTCACGAAAATCTTCAGGTATTTGGCGTTCAATCTGGCTTAATTATTATAACTACTTCTAAACTTATTTTCGAACATACCTTAAGTAATCAATAATTTATTACTGTCTCTTACAATTATTATTTCTGTAACTTTAGTTCTACGCGTGCCTTTCCTAAACATTTAAAGAAACTATCTCAAAATTACAATTTGTAACTTGCAGAAATGAACAGGAACAGGTTTTTCAATTTTGTAAATTCTCATTTAACGCTTTTAGATCAAGCATAATCTCCAACAAAAAAATCACTGAATTGATTAATTATTAAATCTAGCCGCATGTTTTAATGCAAAATCACGTTTCCCCGAATAATTTCAGAAAAAAGCTAGTTAACCGTCAGAAAAGGGAAATGAAATTAATCCGTCGTAAACGACCGAAAAAATCATTTGCGCCCCAAGACAAATATCTCCTCTTAAATAAAACATACGCAGTAGTATTTTCATTCCGTTTGTTTTTTTTTCCTGTTGAAGTGCCATTTCCTGTCGGAAATAAATGCCAAGTCCTAGAGCTCTCCTTTGTTTTTGGAGATATATGAATCCAAGCTCGGTAAATTGGTCCTTATAAAACGAGCTACCATTTTCGCCGTCATCTTCCATTACGCTCGTCTTCTATCTGCAGCATTCCGCTTACGTCTCACCCCCTAAAAACATCCTCATGGGGTTCATTCAGTTTTCCCCGACCCCGTGGCCAACGACCCATCTAATTGCGGCGGCGGAATGAAGATCGACGAGCAGCGCGATTGGCCGCGACGGCGCGAAGTTATTTTAGGGGAAAACATTGCCATTCGTTCAAGAAAACTTTGTTTTTTCGGTTATTATTTTTCTTAAATTATGATCAATTGCGATGATTAAGTCGATTTTTTTCTGGAAGGGGGAGTTAAACTGCGTTTTAATGGCTAAATCGGCACGCGTTAAGGCGCCCTCCTGGTCGTTCTGACCGTGTTAATTACATTAGTTTTGCCCACAGTCGCACGCTCTATCTGGTTGTTTTTCTTTTGTATTAGGCTATTACTCATCGCTTTCCATCCTTCATAGTTTCTGCTATTGGAGCGAAATGTTGTGAGACGGAAAATGTAATTACCAGGACCATTTGGTCGTGTAGTCCGTGATTGAATGGTCAAGCGTGTCAATCAATGAGCCGTACTTAACAGTATATAAATTGAGACATTTGTCACGGCAATTCGGAAAAGAAAAAAACAACAATTTCAGTTAACGTATAAAGTGTACATATCCTGTAACCGCACTTCATTAAAAATAAATTCCGGTGAAGAGCGCACGGCCGTTAACGGAGGCCCCGGATCTGGTGAGGATTTCCCGGATCTGCTGAAGCAATACCGGAGTCTCGAGCTTAACTCGGGAGATGTACTTACCCGCGCTTCTCTTTTACTAATAAAACTACTCTTTTATACAAATCAAATTAATTCTCGGGTTTTCTTTGTTTCGAATAGAGCGATGAAAACGTTTATTAAAGTCGGCCGTGTGCGTACCGTAGACAATAAAGTTGGGCATGTAATTGAACAATCACATGGCACTGATTAACAAGTCATATGGGCCGATATTATTGTGTGCGAACCGTAGGGGGTGCAGATATATTGAGGCACCCTGCTGTCTCCAATAACCGGCGTCCACCGCGGTCGCATACATTACACTATTTATACACTTATCTTGTTGAAACTAGCTGAATAAATCACTTTACATTGTTGACTTTGTGTTTAATCAATTCACGCGACAGATTTATTAAACGGGTTTAATTATTCGATCAAAGATGTTATTGGTTAGGCATTTGCAAAATTACGTTAATTAATAAATAATCATTCCCTATACATTGTGAAATATAAAAAGTTATATTAATGGAATAATAGTATCATTTACGCAAAAGTTACAATACCGAAAGGTGCGGATCTTCACTAATCGGTTAAAAATGTCTACAGGCTGTTCGGAAAATAAAACACCAACTAACGCTTGGTTGGAAATTATGTACTCGTAAGCATTTAACAGACATGAAGCGACTATACGAAATAGTTAGGTATTTTCGTTACAAGTTCTGAAAGTGCGACGAGGTGGTTTTTTAGAAACGGGTCGGAGTGAAGCGCAGACGAATTCGCAAAATACACGTTCTCTAACAATACAACACTTTCGAGTGAGATGTGAACACAATTTTTCAGGCGATTCAATGAAATGATACATAATATGTAATTGAGAAAGGTTCATCACTCCGCTATGAGTGCATATATGTGTGGATCGTACTACTTTTTTCGTTCTATATCATACATTTAAAACATTTACACGGACTTATTTGATTATGGTATCTAAGACAAGTAATACAAAATTCTGATTTTATCCATTTAATGCATTGTATGTACATATTTTATCTTTTTTTTTGTCTTACAAGTCCTAGAGTCGTCATGATCAAAAATTACGAATGTGATAGAAAAAAGTAAGACAAAAATTAAAAATGATTTATTGAGATTTTACATTGGTCAGTATCTGTAACCTCTGCTAAATGATTTTTGACGCAATAGACAAGGAGGTTAACAACGAAATAAAATAAGGTTTGAGATGGAAAGTTAGTATTTCCAACGTTTCAAAAGTCAGAAATTGATATATTGCTAAGCGATTGTGAATTATAGTATATTACATACCGAGGCGGAAAGTAGTTCTCGAGACACTGAAATGGTACTGTTGCCGAGGTTTGTATACTATTTTATTCACAATCAATCATTTCATAAAACTAACAAAATTATAATAATAAAAATAATTAATAAATAATTGATTGCGTTCACCGTCCATGCACGTAAGAAAACTTGGTTGCATACTCTAGATACTTTAATTTGATATTTATAGTTTAAATCGATAGTAACGCTCCCACAGGGTAGAAATGGTTTCATTTCTGACCAATTACTGACTCCTTTTTTACTATTTCTGACCGGTTGAAGTGTATCCATGAAATCGCTCACTTTCCAACTTTTAAGGGGTTCGAAAAATTGTATGTTACTAACTGATTGTGAGTAAACATCTTTACTGCCGCTCCCTCTAAAATCAAGTTTTTTACATTAGCAGTTTAAGTGAAAAGCACCTTTTTAAACTTTCTGTATTTTTAAATGAGAAATAAAACGAAGTGGATTACATGAGTTCAAAACCCAACCTAACGAGAGATCGTTAATGGCTGTCCAGAAAGAACTACTTTTTTCAGAGAGTGTACTAATCCTTACGTCTACCAGGTGTCATGTATGAAATTAAATTATGAATTTCTAATGACAGAGGCTTAATTAGTCTGGAAAAAATTTTTTTTGGATATTCATAACAGCGTACAAGACTAAAAGGGCAAATTTAAGAAACGTAAACAAACAACCAAAGTTTAATGTCAACTTAAATGCATTGGGCAGTGTTTCTAATATCACACTAGAATGAACTATTGATAACTCCTTGGAAAGCAGTTTTTTCCAGACAGCCATTAACGATCTCCCGGTATATCTAAACATTGACAGAAATTAATTTTTGCTGTCATTTAAAAAACCGTCGTTCGGTTGGTCAGTTGTATACTGTTTATCAAAATTAAGTGCTCATACTGATTAATTAATACCAGGCATTGCTTATAATTTTTCTTTTATTTTACTGTCAAATGATATTTGTGATAAAAATAATCTAAATGTTCGGAAAATAACAGTTTTCTGTTTCCAGCAAAATGTAATACTGCATTGTTTGTTTAAAAGAACCAAGGAAGAAACAAGTTGAGCCCCCGTGCAAAGTTGTTGATAAATTTGAATGTTTATAGAATATGGCAAAATCTAAAAAACAATACGATAAACAAAACGTGTTTGACAATGTCGTGAGCTAAAAAACAAGTGTAAATTGAAAAAAACATGAGAGTTCTCTATACCATAACTTGGGACGATAACAAAGCTGGTATGTATAGACACTGCGGTAATTAAAGACAGGAGTTCAATTTATGAAATTCAAAACAGAGACATACGTTTTACAATCCATAACCGCCTAGGACATAAAGACTTTTTTATTTATTTTTATTTAAATATGAACTGCCATTTTTTAAGCCTTGTAAAAATAATGTAGTAGGTAAGTATCTATTTAGAAACGAGTGCAATGGGAGCTATTAAGTTTTCGCTTTAAATTGCGGTTAATATTAGAATATAAATTAGACTAAAAAATATGATACTGCGTTTTTTTATTTATATTAGTATGTTTTGGCAATTCATTTTTATTTTTCTACGTCTGCTAAATACATGCATGTTTTATTAAATATTACAATGAAGTAACATATTTCCAAGAATTTGAAAAAAAGAACATACAATTTCGCATGTTTTGCACTCAATAAATTTTAGATTAAAAATCATCAAATGTAAATTGTTGACAATTTTTCATTCACGTACGATACAGTTACTTTCGCCTTTTGTAGTTGACAATCATCAATTAAACTGATTTTGATTTATTTAAATCTACAATTTACTATGCGCGGCTATACCTTAGTACGGTAGGAATTTAGTGGTATCCAAAATGACAGCTTCATAAAGCTACGCTCAAATATGTGCTTTAGCATTATTGAAACAATGCATGGATTTATACCGAACCACAGATCATTGTAGATTGTATTGTCATTACATTCAATAATGAAATATGTACGGCGATTATTTGTTTTGAACGTTAATTTCGATGCATGAAGGAATGTCGATTTCGTAGTAAAAAAATTGACATTTACTTTAGTTATGATAAAAAAAGCCAGTAAAGAATATCACTGGGGTCTTTGTTTATTCAGGTACTCAAGAAGCGGTAAATATTAAAGACATAAAATAAGATGAACACGTGTAAACATGTGTTAACATTTAGATAAGAGCTTGAAGTTGTTGATCTAGACGTCGAAAGATAAGAAAATATGGGCAATCTTACAAAAAAAAATCATTATACAAATTTTAGTTAGACACCCTTTCATTGAATTTGTTTTAAAAAATGTTTATTAAATTTTATGAGACAGGGGCTTTGAAAGAAAAAGTAAACAGAAGCACATAAATCAAATGCCCAGTAGATGGAAGTGGATCTGATCTTGCCGAGCCGAGAAGATGATGGCCATTCGGAGGCTTTACTGGCTCTAAGTAATGCATTCCACAACACCTCGTACAATGTACGAATTTTCGTAGAACAACTTTTAACTAATATTACTTATATTTAACGACTTTTTAAATGTAAAAAATTTTAAACGAAGAAAATTATAAGAACAGAGAGTATGATATTTCAAAAATTTCTACCAAGGTTTTTTAATTACTACTTTTTAGAATATCACTATTTTATTTCTTGTTTTCCAAAATTTCGCATGTACATAAACACAAATGTATTGTTTACTCATACTATAATGCGTGAAGCTTATTTAACAATTTAAGATAATTACCCAGTGGTTTTAGTAAGTATCTGAAGCGGTTTATGCGTTTAGCTTTCCACTTATTCTGAAAGTACACAGGGCCGGTTCTAAGGTTTTTTGGGTCCTACGCAAGCAAATGAATGTTAGGAATCTTCTTTTGTAGACAAGAATTATTTATATGTTTTCATTAAATTTAGAAGTTGAAGCTACTGGATGTAATTATTTCATACAATAATGACAAATACTCCTAGGCGGGCCCCTGTTTAGAGATGGCCCTAGTCACATATATATTTTGCTTAATGGTAAACGCGGCCCTGAACATACATGAAAGTTTCTTTCAATAAAGTTTGACAACGTTTAGAAATATTACTGGCCATAATACTAATTCTTTTTTATAAATTGTCTTGTTATTGTGAATATTGAAGCAAATAGGTGACCAATTTTTTGGCTAAAACTATTTTAAATTTTTTGTTAAATAGTACATCCACAATTCTCATAAATAATCTGTTTGGAAAAAGCTATTGGAAAAATAGGACCATTTTAGAAGCGCGAAGCTCGTACTGCTATTCTTTGTTTACATTTAGACATTTTACATTATCAGCCCTGCACGTCCGCCATAGCTGTTGTAGATATAGACTAAAACGAGGGATGCTGTGTGTTTGGATCAATACGAAACTCGCAAAACCCGCAGCGTTCACGGCTGATTTACTAATTAATATGTTAACTTAGATTTAAATGCACTTTTAACGGATTACACCTACTTTCGATTTTTAGAGGCACTTAAAATGCAAGAGGCTCTTAAGCCGGCATTGTTTTATCGGCAAATTTAACAAGATATTGGCACTTAATCTTAATAATGAGATGTTCAAGTCAAAATCGAACTGAGTGATATAGTGGGCCGTAATTTAGCGGTACCAACTAGCCAGGTACACAACACATTAGTGCTTGAACTGGAACGTTAATCCGTGCATGATTAACACCATAAATCTAACGAGGATTATCGCGATCGCCATCCACAGAACGCCATGTACGCCCGGTATGAACTATTGCTTACCTAATGTAATTTAGGTACACACATATGTGTATGGGTAAACTATCAGCCGTATCTGTAGATTTAATTTATGAGTTTAGCTTTCTATGTAAAACATTGTAAATTAAAGATTATCGCGAGTTTGATTAATTTTTTTTGTTAGTTACCAGTTGATGATAGCTGTAGGAACATCACCGACACGTGCACAACTTTCTCCATCCGGATATCGTAAATTAACCCAATTTTCAAATATCATCCTTAAATTGGGTTAAGTTGCGTTACAACAAATACCTAATTTTTTTAAATGAAAAACGTAAATAAAAACTAAATTCATAAATGTTTTTATGGGGTGTTGCTATTAAGTAATTATTTTATTTGTTCAAGTGGCTATAAAAGGCGTTAACTCATTTTGATTCGCTGATAGACAATATTCACGTGGCCAAACTTTACGATGGCGAAATTTTTGCTAGTTTTTGTAAAAAATGTTACAAATAAATAATCCGTAAATTATTTGACCATTCGAGTTTTTGTCAACATTGACGCTGTTTATGTTGCAATTTTGTATATTTGCATCTGTTAGCGATAGAAATCGAATGCATCGCTTTCTTTTTGCCGACAAAAGTTCCGTCGTGGGAATACCTACTATAAACGACGACGCACCTACTTTTCTGTTTTCTTACAAATACGACTGCCACCCTACATGACTTATTTCTGTTTAATATTTCAAGTTTTTCGGATACCGAATCTAGTTTCTTTCCTTTTGAAGATACCGACGGCGGCAATTAAAATTACGAAAACCAATATCTAATCTCTTGAATACCAGAACAAAAATAAAATTAAATACATTAATGGAGAAGATATAGGTATGTTTGTACATACAATACGGTATTGATAAAATCGCAATTTATTTTTTTATTCTTTATAAGGACTTTTGTGTAATTATTTATAGTAACCTCAATATATATTTTTTTATTTGATAGTGAAAAATTTGATAAAATATCGGTATTAACGGTCCGTAATTTATTGCACATAATTGTCCGATAAGACAATGATAAATAAAGTTAAAGCCTAGTCACTTCGAAACTAATCTAATTTTATTGCTTATTAAATCTATGACTACTTACAACTATTTAGTATCGGAATCCTAACCCGAAATTACAATGTGTCAAATTGTTTATTAGCTTCGAATTTAAGGATGTTAAAATTTCAATTTTAAGCACTTACAAACTGCCAAACTTGTTTTTAGTACAGGCGGCCCTCAACTTTCGCATATTTTTAAGAATTCAATTTTTTAAAGATTTTATAAATATTACTATTGATAAGTAAATATTTTAAAATACAATTTTTGAGGTTTTTTACAATCATCTACTTTCGAATATTCAATATTCGCACACAATTTCAGAAACAAATTATGTGCGAAAGTCAAGAGCCGCCTGTAATTAATGTAATGTATGTGTTAGTCGTCGGGTTGAGATTAATTAAGTAGAGAATAAAATAAATTCAAAACGGCTGATTCGCTGAGCTGCAAAATTTACTTTACAGTCCAACTTTAACACCCTGCGATTTTATTATTTTAAATCTGAATAAGACATTTAAAAAAAAAAGTACTGCCTAAACGAATAGTTTGAAGACTTGTCAAAATATTTATTTTCTAAAAAAATGCGGAATAATAGTTTTTATGACAAGAAAATCGACTTCGAAAGTAGGTGTTTAAAACACGCGTGCGGCAATAGCGACGTTAAAATTGTTGCATTACCACCGAGAACTACGATACGAGTAGGTAGCTAGGCAAGACGCGAAGTGTCACAGTTAGCTAATCTCGAGGTTTATTGAAACATTTCACTGACATATGAGTACGAATTTATGCACAATTATAAAATTTTAAAAAGTAAGACAAAAATTCAAAATGATCTTATGACATTTAACAAGACCTATAGGTGAAATTCCATGTTGACCAGTGTTTGCGCCATCTGCTAAATTATTTCCGAACTTATAGGAGGTACGCAATAGACAAGGAGGGTAACAATAAAGTGAAATGAAGTTTGAAATGAAAAAGTTAGTAACTTTTTAAAAGTTAGAAATTGACATATTGCCAACTGACTGAATAAACAATGCAACACCTAATGTAGGACCTTTCTATTTTCAACTAATTTTTATAACAAACACATTATTTTAAAACTTAATCGAACTTAAGTTTTTTTAAAAACTTACTGTTGGGTTAATACAGAAAGTAGTTTTGCAAAAACTAGAACTTTTTTTGACCACTACATCGGAATTTCGTTCCGTACTAGTTTGCACAATGTCGCATTGAAAGTGACAGTTCCATCCAGAAAAACAGCCATTTTTGGATAGAACTGCCACTATGCGTGCGCGATTATGCAAAACCGTGGAAAAATAATCTCAACCTTTTCTATGTAAGTGCATTGATATATTTTCTTTTGCAAACCGTAGTCATCGAAAAAATGTGGTGCACGACACGATTGAAACATTACTTTGCTTCTACCACCTTCTACTTGCCTTAGTCTTTGCTATCTGGTATCACAATTTTTAAACTCGTCCAACAAAGCAGTTGTTTCAGACCTCGGCTTACAATATGCCATTTCAATCATATGTGTGTTTAATAACTAGGAAAATAACATAAAAAGTTGCTCTCGTAGAAAAACCTACATTTGTTTCGGTGAAAGGCCAAATAATGTTATTCACTGAATGCTACATAAATTTATCCAGAGAAATTGCATTTTTGTTAACTTACGTTATTCGTTTACTATTTGATTTGTTAATGCCGACAACTAACCATAAACTACGTTTTGGATTGAGTTTGGAGTGAGCTTTCAATATTAACTCTTACCTTTATGATACCGTATGCAAACTCTTAAGGATGAACGCTTATATTGATCAACTATGTTGACTATATGAAATTTTTCTAATACATATAATAGTTATTTCACTGCTCCTGCATTGTAATGTTTCAGACTCAAAACGAGACGGATAAAATTTGTAGCGTTCACCCTTCACGATTTCCACCCAATACAGTGATCTATTAGCTTTGTGACAAATTTCAGCTGATAAAATCTTATGCAACTTTAAAAAATAGGACAAGGAGATTGGGCCAGAGATAATGCACAAAAAGCAACCATTTTTGCAGAGCATCTAGCTGAAGCTTCCACACCCAACCAAATACAAACTGACAATATATTAGAAGATATTGAAAACAAGAAAACAGAGAACATCCCACTTGTCACACCAAGAGAAGTAGCAAAGGAAACGAGAACAAATCGGAATGTAAAGAAAGCGCCAGGATTTGATCTAATCACCGGTGAAATTTTTAGAAACCTACCCAGAAAAGGAATAGTTAACTCACGTATCTATTCAATGCGGCGATCCGACTTACAATTAGACATGTACCATCTAGTTGGAAAGTAGCTGAGGTAATCATGTTACTAAAGTCAGGCAAGCCTCCTAATGATGTGAAATCATATAGACCGATTTCGCTACTACCAATTATTTCAAAATTATTTTAAAACTAATTCTAAAGAGGCTAAAGTCAATTACCTATTGAAAAAGCTAAAACAATCCCAGACCACCAATTTGGCTTTAGGCAAAGGCATTCAACAATTGATCAAGTACATCGTATTACGGACGTTATAGAACAAGCGTTAGAAGAAAAATAAGTCTGTACGGCTTTATTTCTTGATGTCACACAAGCCTTCGATAAGGTGTGGCACAAAAGATTAATTTATAAATTAAATAAAATACTTCCAAAGCACTGTGTAGAAATCCTGACTTCTTACATCGCATAAAGCAAGAAGATGAATATTCTGGCCTGCAAGAGATCAAAGCAGGAGTTCTACAAGGAAGTGTCCTTGGACCTATCCTCTACTTACTATACACATATGACATACCAGATTTAGAACAAGTAATTTTAGCAATATTTGCAGAACACAGCTTTACTTCCTACGGGACTAGATCAAAGAAACATCCACTGAATCATTACAAAAAGCCAGCAAAGTGGTTTACGACTGGACTAGGCAATGGAAAATGCAACTGAATGAGATCAAATCAATGTACATTAATTTTACCAACAAGAAAAGCAAAGATATAATACACCTAAAAATGAATGGCTCAGCAGTGCCATATGTGAATAATGCAAAATATCTAGACATGATGGTAGATACCAAGCTTAGGTGGAAACAGCATGTCAGGGAAAAAAATAGAACTTAACTTAAAATATATACAATACAGATGAATTTTGAGAAGAAACTCCATTCCGTCACTGTACAATAAAGTATTAATTTACAATCAGGTATTTGAATCGGTTTGGTTGTATGGCATACAACTATGGGGATGTGCCAAAGAAAGTAATATCAAACACATACAGTCATTTCAAAATAAAGTACTACGTGCCATGGTAAATGCTCCATGGTATGTAAGAAATCAAGATATCCACAGAAACCTCAACATAGCGACAGTTAAGGAAGAAATTAAGAGATTTGCTAAAAAACATGAAGATAGATAGGCTGCTGGAAAATCAACATCTCTTCCGAAGACTGAAGAAAACCCAACCACTTGAACACGTAGTGTTGTGCTAAAAGTGTCATTGTGCGCGGGTTATACTGGTTAGTTTTTTTTTTTAACCAACTGAATTAACCAAAGGAAGTCATTGGACTAAATTTAACTGATAAGTATTTAATATTAAGAGTTACCAGTGATAAGTTGATGGTTGGTCGTCCAGATCAGTAAATTAAAAGAAAAAAAATTAAGAAAAAAATATTATATGAATATGGATCCGATTTCTTTTGATTCGGAGATTACTATGGTGTGTTTTTTTATTCCAGAAACGGTTCGATGGCTGTGAAAAACTATTTTTTTAAATTTTATGTTGGTAGTAGTCAGTACTTAAAATCTTAACCTATACAATTTTGACAGATTCATGTTGAAGATAAAGTTTTCCTCATCGAAAGTTTCCTTTAAAATAGTCATATTGCTACCTTCGACAGAACTGTTTTGTGCTGTTTTCTAATTTTAAAACTACATTGCTAATATAACCTTAAACTGACAGATGTAAAATGCCGTTACTATCAACATAAAGTAAAAAAAATTTTTTTTTCACAGCCTTTTAACCGTTTCTGGAATTAAAAAACACACTAAAGATTTTTAATTGAAAATCTCGTGATAAGGCACAAAAATAACGTTGGGCGTGATAAAAAAACTGTTATTTGTGTCTGAAATGAAAATGTATTCATTTACGACTTATGTTGCGTTGTTCAGGAATTGCTTATACTCGAAGTATAACTAAACTCGGGGAAAAAACTAAAAAACCAACAAATTGTCTTTTGGCAATGCTAAAAATTTGATTAGGTATATTACTTCACTTCATAATCCCACGTAGCTATGTTCGTATGCACTGTTTTTTACATTTAAATTGACACATGAACTAGTGAGATTATTAAGTAAAGTATACACTGAATCAGATTTTAACCATTGCCAACACAATTTTGTGGTTTCTTATTTTTTTTATTTTTTTTTTTTTTATACTTCGAGTTTAAGCCTTCACTGAAAACCAGTCGTTAGAAGTATGTAGATATTTCTAGTTTGTCGATGCTAAGCTTACATTCAAGCAAAAGGAGTACATTTTGAGCATCTGTTATAAATTTTGTACGTTAAAAAATGACCATTGTAATTTTTGGGTCTTGTCTTGGAATAACGAGGTTCTTTAATTAAAAATCTTTGAAAGCTTGTAACTTCTTTCCCTAAAACCGTATAAGTTTTTATCTGTCAAAGTTTGTCATTATAGCAATTAAATCACCTTGTACTTCTATAAAGTTGTAGTATTTTAGATATTGCGCTCATATCTGCGCATGAGGCGTCAAAACGCAAATTATTATATTTCTATCACAAAGTAACAAGTTTTACTTTGCACAAGTATAGTATACTTATTGTTAGTAGAGAAAAGAGAACCTTACTTAAAGTTTAAACTGTTAGTGAAATTGAGTCTGAATCCAATAACTATATTCAAACAATTAGTACAATTTATTAATTATGTAATTCAGTACCGTATTATATCTACAACATAAAATATAAATTAGGATGATTGTTAAAAGATGGCCTATGTCATAGTTATAATAATAAGAGTGATCCTGGATTATCACTAAATCTGTCAGAATTATATTTTCAAAACATGAGGTAATAAAAGTCCATCTAAAAATTTTCTTTAAAATGCTTGCAGCAGCATCTCAAAAGTAATTTAAACTAATCAATGCTGTAGTGGGTTTTATAAGATAGCATTTTTTGTATCAATACCGATTTTGAAAAAGTTACAATTCATTTATTTAAACAACGAAAAAAACTTTGCACAATAAAAATAAAATAATAAACTGCCATTGTGATTGTAATTGTATGGGATTATAAGCTAACATATTTATTACACAATTAAAAAAATTCAAAGCAACAACGATATAAATTTTTTTAAAGTTATCTCATGAAAGAGACGTATTTGCTAATTTCTGAAGATTTCGAATTATCACAGATAAAAAGATTAGTTTCACCAAACATAACCGTTCTATTTTTGATCGCCCATTAAGGAAAAAGGAAAAGATACTAAACTCTTACCCGTACTCTCGCTTCTGTGAGATTGGTCCACATGGCAATTTCTTCTCTGGTGCTCATGTCGGGATACCTATTTCTGGCGAAAGTGGCCTCTAATTCTTGCAACTGTTGGGACGTGAAATGCGTTCGTTGTCGCCGCTGCCGTTTCGTTTTTTTATCATTTTTGGCTTCTTCACTTTCATTACCTTCACCTACGACGGCTTCCGTTTTGACTTCCGCTAATGCCCTAGAGCCTGCAACCAAAAACAGTATTTTGGTTTAATACGAATAATAAAAGACCCTGTGCATTTAAAATATAAAACACATGTGTTGAAATAAATTTATGGGCATATTAACTTCTAATCCTAAGATTTGTGTCAGAAGAAAAGATGTTTATTTTTGGTGGTAACCCTGAAAAATTAGTATGTCACGACGGGATTAAGCAGAAAAGTTTATTCCCCTGGTTAATTTTCTTTTACAGAGACCTTGATCACATATCGGAATATCAAAATTTGCCAGTATCAGGTGTTATCAACAAATTAATTTCAAAACTATTACGTTCGGCCAGACAAAGGTTGGATTAGTGTTGTTTAAAAAAAGGATAACGAATCGAAGCACCGACTGTTTCATATTTGACAGGTGAAGATGTCGGCGAAAACCAATCGTAAAAGCTGTCAGAATCGCCATGATTGATGGAAGGCGGCTATAAATCAAACGAATATGTATCAAAACGATATCTCCGTACTTCGCGTATGTACCTTATCGTGACATAGATAAGATGGATAACTAAACAATGCTCCCTTCATGTTCACATTTCAGTTTTTGCCATTTTACACCTGGGAACATCCTTTTTCATAGCGACCTCTGGCGAGATTAAAAACTCGATTGTGTTTTAAAATTGAATTCGATTTAAGGAAAAATAAAACACACTTGATAAAGGGTGAAAAAATCCGCAGTGATCTCTAATACCAAACGCTCTTGTTTGAGAAGCTGATTAAAAATTCAACCGTTAAGCCTCGGAAAGTGGCTGGAAACCTGATCGGAAGATTTTGCAATTATTTTTCCTGTCTTCCCATTTATCGTGTAGACACAAAGACTAACAACAGCTTCGAACCTGTATACTGTTTTGATGACAAAATGGTACTGCAGTAGTTTCACGGATTAAAGAATGGTTTTTGAACAAGTTTGAGCGTTAATTAATCATCATAAAAATTATTAAAGTTATGACCAGTTATCACAAATTTTGGCTGTATGAAATTTGATCAACTTTTGCAAAATTTAATGTTTTGAAATAATTATTTTTAACCTATTAATAATATACCATCGATACTTAACACAGTAGTTCATCCAAAAGCCATATTTTCGACTCGTTTATAAAAAGAACATTTATGTACCTACAGAGTGGATTCATTAATCAGCGAAGAAGTGTTTTTCTCGCAAAGGACTAATCGAAACTAGATTCTGTAAAATGTACTTATTGTCGGTTGTACCCGGTCGCCACTCAAAATTAAACGAAAAATAAAAATAAATCTCGACAGTTCTGACCACCCCGGAGCTCTATTTTTTGCAATAAATCTTTGTAAAGGTCTTTCTGTAGTTACTATTTTTTATGACTTCGACTTTTTTGTAAAATTATGTTATAAGGTTTTTACATGATGTCAATGAAAGTTAAAATTTCTTCACAAAATTTTAAATTTTTTGACTTACAGTTGAATAAACTGTTACTTTGAGTGCAAATATATTCTTATTATTTATTATTTATAACTAAAAACATATATTCAGGCTGAAGATGAATACTTAGAGAGGAAATGCAGTGAAATGGATAATGTTTTAGGAAGCTCCAGATCAAGAACAGTGTGGGAAACAATTAATTAATTGAAGAAAAATACAAATGATTGATTGGAAAAAAAGCACGGACAACTTATTATCAAAACCTATTACCAGAGAACAGACCAGAATTCAAAAGTATTAAATATGGACCGGAAGAAATAATTGTAGAATGCGAACTTCTTATGCCTTCAGAATGGAAAGTGGCACATATCCCCTCACTATCAATAAAAAGGGAAATAAAAAGACTTCTTACTATTGGCGTTGGGCGGATTGCGACCTTGTATGAAAAAAGCCGAAACGAAAGTGAGGTGAAACAAATAGAAAATCAGAAAGGTTCCAAAGCACCGAAATCATCCATAGATAACCTCTTTTGCATAAAGCCAATGATGGAAAAAACGACTACACGCAGAAGTCAACTACATCTGGTCTTCGTAAACTTAAAAAGCCACACGACAGTGTTCCTATCTTCAAACTAAAGTATGCAATGAAACAAACTGAGATTTACTACATACAGTAAGTAAAACAGCTTGTATAATCATAATATCAGTTACGTCAAAACGGGTGGAGGAATAACTGATTCGTTTTCAGTCAAGAATGGTCTAACACAAGGCTTCCGTCTTTTCCAAACATTGATCATGTCCTTGAAACAGTGGATGAGAAAATGTAGAAATATGGACATTGAACTTGGAGAAAAGAATATTTATATCTTATTATTTGCAGAATACATAGATCATGCCTCATGCATAATGTGAAAGGTATTTTTAAAATAAAGAAATTGAGTTTTGGAAAAAACAGTGTATGGCAGCGGGATGTAAAGGAGAAGACCTGAATTTGGATGTTAAAACGACAACGGCATATAAATATCTAGGAAGTAGCTTAACAAGTGATGGCAGAGACAAGAAAGATATTTTTGAGTAAAATGGTGAGAGAATCTACTATCACTTTCATAATAATTCAGTACTCCGGAGTTAGAGTATTAAAAACTCAACAAAAATTCGTATCTTCATTTCACTTATCTATTGAAAGTACTTCCACTTATAGGCTCACAAGTTAAGACTATGAACAAATCAATAAAAAAGAGGATAACAGCAGTCGAGAATAGCTATTGAAGAAGATGTTGAGCGCTAACATTACAGAATCGTTTAAGAACCGACGTGGTCAAGGAAAGAATGGGAATTGAAACCACCATAATAGATACTGAAAGGAAACACTATGCCTTAGTACGGACACATCAACAGAATGAATGGAGAACGAATACCACGTAAACCAATGTATGAATGGATGCCAACGAGAAGGACGAAAAAGCGCCGACCACAGACACGCTGCAGAGAGGAAATATACAGTGGAATCCGCTTATAACGAGGTCGCAAGGGACCGAAAAAATTTTTCGCTGTAACCGGATTTCGCAATAACCGGATACCATCAAATTTTACAAAATTTTAATTGATTATTACAATAATTGTGTTTTAAAAAGTGTTTCATTGGAAAGAAAATTTTGAATGCAATACATGATTAATTTTTATCAAATATTTAAATTTTTTATAAATGCGGAATCTAATGAATTTTCCAGCATTAAAATGGATCGTTATGCACAGACATCCGCTATATCGGATCACTCAAAAAAGTACTTCAGTTTATGTAACACCTTTTCGCTTCAAGCACCGTTATTTTTCAGAACTTTCATCATCAGAATCTGAAGTTGAAGTTGAATCATCATTTTCTGTAGTTGTTGTTGGATAAAACTTTTTAAAACTTTCGTCTATTATTTCCACTTCTGTCTGATCTTCACTTGTTGTCACCATACTATCTATGTTCATGTAATCTTCTATTGATCCATCATTAACATCTTGGTTTTCAACAATGATGTTTTGGGTCCATCCTGCATGTGCATAGCAGTTGATGATTGTCTATTATGTAACATTTAACCAGCGTCCAGTAAATTTATTTGCTTATTCTCACAATCGAATTCTTCAATTAATTTAAGCACTAAAATTTTGCGAAATTTGACTTTTAAATTGTTTATTATGCCTTGGTCTAACGGTTGTAACACCGACGTCCTATTAGATGACATAAACACAAGCTTTATATTTTTTGAATTGTTCTTTGTAGGAGGAGCTCTGCAGTTATCCACAACTAGAGCAATTTTTCGGTTCTCCAGTTCATTATCCCATTGGCGAATTTCGGAAATAAAAATGTCTGAAGTCATCCAAGCTTTTCTATTATGAGTGCATTTGACTGGTAACTGCTTAATGTTTTTAAAACACCTAGAATGTTTCGATTTACCGATAACCAGTAATTTTCGTTTTTGTAAACCATTCAAATTGGCATAGACTAAAATTGTTATTCGTTCTTATGGCATTTTACTGCCAATACATTTTTCATTTTTGAACTTCAACGTTTTATTAGGGGTTAGTTTATAAAAGAAACCCGTTTCGTCTGCATTAAATATGGCATATCAGAATTGGAGTATCCAGATTTGATTTCGGACCACACATTGTTCAAACAAATTTTGACAATAGAGAGTTGAACTGACTTCGCCTCGCCGGATATTTTGCCTTAAACGATGTTGTGTCTAACCTTCTAGCGATTTATAAATCCCATGGAACACCAAAAATTGTTACCATAGCCCAGACTTCTACCAAATTGTGTAGCCTTTTCTTGTAGGATTGGGCCGCTTATAGGAATATTGGCATTTCTTTGTTGTTGGAACTATTTCAAAAAGGCAGTGTCCAAGCTTTCTTATTAGTCGTTCGTAGTCGCTTCTTTTTTTGTTACATATTTTCTTCCGTAGCAGTAATGATTTTTTCTTTGTTTATCAAAATTGTGGAAAGCGTAGAAGATGCTAGTCCCATATTTTTGCAAATGTTAGCTTTTTCTCAGTATTTTGGACTCTACTTAATATAGCAATTTTTTCGACAATATTCAGTTGCTTTCGTTTATTAGACCTTAGACATAAAACCAAGTTACTTCAATAAGAGACTCAATGAAACTAACATTTTTGTATCGAATTTCCAGATAAATTCAATGTTTGTAAAACGAAAGGAAGAACGTGATAATCAGTTGAAATGTTAGTATCTGTAAAAAGGTCTGCTTGCTTCTAGGCATGAACTGACAATATTAATTTGCAGAATTGCATCTCGTTATAAGCGGTTGAATCGTCATCAGACCATTCGTTATATCAAGATTCTCGTTATAACCGATCTCGTTACATACGGATAATAATAGAGGAGAAACCAACCAAATAGGGCAGAAATCCTGGTTATAACCGGAATCTCGTTGTAACCCGTACTCGTTATAAGCGGTTTCCACTGTATATAAATATATACAGGGTGTATATGAATTGGCGAAAAAACTGCTCGTAGCGATATTCTTCCAATAATTTTTAGTCAAAACATGCTTCCTGCTTCTGCACGAGAGTCTCAAAGTTGGGACTTTCAGCTGTCTAAAAATGTTATTATTTGACATCTGTCGACAGAAAAAACTTTAATTTAGTATAAAAAAGCTTTGTGAAGGATTCTTTTCCGTAAACGTTGCCTTTCTGGTCCAATATTTTAGTTTTTAAAATTTCCTTTTTAACTTCTTTTATGTAAAAATACACACTGCAACTATGTCACCGCACCGTGGAATAAAAATAAAAAGGACATAAAAAACAAAATACATGTCTGTCAAATATTGACACTTTGAAATTTAAATTGATTAGAGTTGCTTGTTCTAATTTTATGTCACCTCTGCTGTTTTTCTCGTGAGTATTCAAAGTTTTGTAATAGATGTTGTGCTTCTGTGTTTTTTCGTTATTTTGTTTCTTTCATTTTTAATGGAATTTACGAAGAGGAAATATATTTCGAAGATTAAACCGACCGACGTCTTCGTGAAACTGGTTTGTCTGACCCACGAAACGCGAGCGCCGGTTGACCAATGTAATGGCTCACGGGACAATTGGAAGAGCAAATTTTAGAGGTAACGCAAAAAGATCTTTCCATCAGTACCCGAAAATTAGATGCAATATTAAATATCTCCAGTAACAAGACAGTTCATTTGGTTTTAGGAGAAAATCTTCTCCACTGATATTATGGCTCGAAAGTTCAGCCCCTGTATAAAAAGGTTTTCCATTAATGTTTGGCTAGGCCTAGTAAGCCACAGGGTTGTTGGACCACTCTAGCTTCTGAATCGCGTTAATTTCGATGAATACCTCAATGTTCAGGAATAAGTTATTGATGAGATTCCGTTGAACGTAGTACAACCTAATATGCTATACATTCATGATGGAGTTCCAGCGCATTTTGCCTATAATGCAAGATTGAGCGCGACGGTTCAATCTTATGGCGTGGTTAAATTGTTTTAAGTTTTATTCACTATTATTAATCCGAAAAACGTAATACTTAGGCCCCGACGATGTCCATATTTTGGAGCTGGTCGCTGCCGCTACACAAGTGATCTCTTGATGTAAATGCCTATTGCAGAGATTGTTTTTACGTCTGTTGGAGAAACGTAATAATATACTTCCCGCCAAGTGGCCGGTAAGTGAAGTCGAAATCATCACAACCAGTAAACAAACGGTATATAATGCTATATACTATAATTTATCAAGTTTACTGGACAGATGGTTCAAAAAACATGTAATACGGTAAAAACAGATAAAGAGAACATAATCAAAATAATAATTATGGGTGATCGCAGAAATAATTATTACTCCTAGCTGCTTCTAACAGCAAACACATCTCAAATGCAACAGTCTTCTAATAAGAGACAAATATCAACCGAATTAGTATGAACTAGATCGGGAAATATAGTGCAGTTTATTTAGATGAATAACTTATATCAAAACAGACGAGCTTTTAACACTAACTCTGATATAACTCCGAAAGTCCAAATTGCGGCTACTTTGGCGCTGACGCGCGTGCCGAAAGGTTAATAAAATCCTTACTTATTAGAAAAAATATTCATAAAATTTATAAATTTCTATTAATAAATCCAGAAATACATTCAAGACACTTTTTTTAACAAAAAAAACGACATCAAAATCAAAGACTCGCTGTTAACAAAACAAGCAATTTTCATAAACAAAACTTATTTTTGAATCCAACAACTTCCAACTAATGGAAATTTATTATAGAAACACTTGTCCACAAATAAATTAAACTGGCAGCCAAAAAATGCATTTCGAAGAACAAACTCGCAAATACAATATCACAATAATGTTTTTTACCTTTTCTATCGCGAGTTCGACTCCTAGCAGCGGCAGGGAAAGGCAGCTGTGGATGGTCCATAGCCCCGGAGCCCGACATCCCGGAGTGGGTGTCCCGAAAATCTCCGGTTTCGGCCCAAACTGCAAGAATAAAAGTTAAAGCCGTTTGCCTCTTTCAGTAATAAAAATCACACAAAAATAATGCGTCACACTAGATGCCGGAAATATGTGCTTTGTAAAACTTAACCACGAAATTTGTGGACATATTTCACTGGTGGACCCTCCTACACTAATTAGTTCAAACCGAATTTGTCAGCAGACAGGTTTTTTCTAAACATTCTTGCATGTGTTCGAAGATACATCGACTACCTTATGTTTAGTGACGTTTTTATGAGCGTTATTTATACATGTAAAACGATAACTATAATTTTTGTGCATAGTTTGTGTAATAGTCTCGTTTGAACCTCATATTTCATTTTCAACGATTAAGGCCCTGCTTTAAATAAAAATTTCGTTCAGTGCGAAATTGCTGAAATAAATGCGTGACTAATTTCGGTTGAATGGTCCATTAATTTTAACGCAAACTCCTGGAAAATATCTAGGCGGTGATTAATGATATATAAAGTAGTGTTAACTATAAGCCAAAACAATCATAGGTTAATCACTTGCTAATCTTAACATACAGCCCCGGATTCTATAAGTAAATAAATGTTAAGCATTGCTGGCGTTTACTTATGTATATGCAATTGTGAAATAAAATGCAATTGACAAGTATGAGGATCAACAGATAAATGAGTTTTTACCTTAAGCGAATAAAATCTTGTAACGTGCTTGCTAGATTTCAAGTGTTCTGTGTAACTAATAAATTGGTATTAACTTGTACTGTGTACTTTATTAACTTAACTACATCTAGTACATCGTAAGAAAAAAAGTTTCATGGATGGTAGACGTAACATTTATTACGGCCATATATTTCATTGTTTTATCTGTGAGGATGTATAAATAGAGGAGTACAGAGGCGTAGATCGTCGTAAAATGTTATTAAATCCAAATACATTACCGCAGCTTCATTCAACGTGTCAACATCAATATAAAAATGCGGGACAAAATTTTGATAAAATTAAATGAGAAATTTAATAAACATATTGTTAAACCGGATTTTATAAAGAAAACGCAACCACAGACAATACCGACTCTTATCTACAATAATTTTCGAACTGGTTGCCATTATTTAATAAAAATTAACGTACTACATAGAAAGTACACAATGATGCGTATTGGATGCAAAAATATCCAATGTGTGGTTAAGCGCTTCAAAAATTTAACTAAAACAACAAGCGGTTGCTTTATCTGATTATAAATTATTCGATAAATTTTTATGGATTACGCTATAAAAAACTGAAACTACATTTACACGTAAACTTAAAAGTTGAAGTATTTATTATATTTGTTTTAAACTTTTGTTAAAATTTTAGTGTTGTATTTGACAATTCATTTAACCTAAATACATTATTATAAGTATTTGTATGGCTGCAAGATTTTATGCATAAAAAATAATTTTCTAAAATACCCTGGTAATTCTCCAAGGTATTCTCATATACAAGGTGCCTATAAATGTCTGTTATCACTTTACATCTGAATCGCTTCAAAAAACCAAAAACTTAGATAAGACCATTTTATAACTTATTAACTGCCGTCACCATGTTGCTGTTTATAGTTGACTATAAACATTATTTTACTTTTCCACGGTTAAGTATTATCTACAAATTGTGTTGCATACACGGTAACATTAGAACTGAAATTCTTATTTATTAGAATTATTGCAGACTATTATAACGGAGTTAAAACAAGAAATTTTTATAATCGAGTTGTATTTTAGAAACGGGGTAAATAAGATAATGACTAACCATATAAGGGTCACCTTTGAAAATGAAATAATATACAACCCAAAGTACAAACAACCTTACATTTATTTTTTGTCTATTAATAATCAAAGTAATTTAACTGAAAGCGTCAAAATAACGGCGTATCAATAGAGAAAGCAATCAGGGATTAAATATTTAATTTTTAAATTTAGGTAACAGAAGCACTGCCGTAAAAAGTGACGATCAAAGTTAATTTTATGTAGCACTATTGTTGTTACTAACATTAAGTATCACCAACCACCACTATAAGTAGCTCAGTTTATAGCTACCAGAATCACAGATATTTACAGTCACGCTGTAGAGTTAGCTCCCAATTCAGAATGTAGTTCCCATTAGAAATCAAGTGAGTTACACGTCACAGGCACAGCTAAAAGATGTAGTTAATTAAAAGGCAGCTAAACATAATTTAATCTCTGTAACAGCTATTCCTTATTAGGATGACCACTGTTGTTTATTAAGTAATCAAAGATTAAGATTTGAGTACAGTACATTGAAATAAATAGCAAATACGTTACGTTAAATTATAGCAATTATGAACAATATGAGATACACAGCGTTATCGATACATCATTTTTGAGATAAAATCTTTTCCAGTAATTAGAAGTAACATTGCCATGCTAAACTACCGAATTATTGTTGTTGAAATAAATTAAATCAGTGTGCTATAAGGAATTTGTTTGTTTAGAAAGATGTCTTTTCGCGAAAATGCTGTATGATGGTCCACCTTGTGTTGAAATGCATTGAACCATTAATTTTGAGTAACATTTGTAAATATGTTCGGTAATCTCTGTAAAGGTACATAATTATTATACATATTGACAATGACTGCGTTTTGGAATATAAAGGAAGTAAGTTATTAAAGAAGATATTTGATATGAAAACAAATTTTCAACTGTATTAAAATATCTTGCAAATATTTGACGGTGGCAACGTTAAATTGATTTAATGCAGTGGCGTGCGATCAAAGTTTACATCCACAAAATCCCAACGAACTTTTTTTTTAATTACCCAGAACGCCGAATTTACTCTTTGAGATTGTTTGCTTTCGGGAAGTTTTTTGAGGGGTCGGTGCAGACAGCAAAACATCTTTCTTTAAACACGCTGTAAAACATAAGATAATTTTTTGGTTGAATATTATCTTGTGACTTTGAAATTCCTTCATTATGGAAACAGTACACGTCAAGATCTATGCATTTTACAATGTTTATCAGTATAATTAAATAAGGAGTATTTATTTAAAAAGGACGCTCGTATATTTATTATATTTATTCATTTTGTGTTACAAACTCATAAAATGAAGTAAACAGAATAAAACAATACTGCTCGTGCTGTCTGTGCATACATCGTTTAAATATTTAAAGAAATAAATAAAAAAACTTATCTTATAAAGTGTTATTTGTATAATTATTATATTGTTACTTATATAATATTGTAATATCACCGTATATTGCAATTTTTTATTGTTATTATTATAATGTGGGCAATACAAGTGCCATCTTGATTTATGGATGCTCCATCACGCTTTAAAAAGAATTCTTGGAAATGAAAAAAAATGGTTAATCTTCGCCGTAAGCTGAAGGTCCTACCGATGTTTTACATGTACTACGTATATAGTTTATGAGGATACCACCTGGCGATGTAATATGTGACTGATAAATGACTTCCTAAAATCCTAAAGGAAGGCGAGATTAAGGGCTTAGTGGACGTGTCGCGAGCCCGACGCCGAGAATCACACAGCCCCTCTTTCTCTTCTGCAATCAACCCCTCAAGTCTGAAGCGAGTCAGGTGCGCCGTCGTCGCTTGTAAAACGTGACGTTATTAGTGTTTTAAAGCCCCGCGTGTGAGTGTTTAAAAATCCGAGAAAAAATTGCATGGATAATGGGATCGAGACGTGTTTCTTCCCCTCTATCTTTTTGTTTTAATAACTTTCGGCGAAATTTCACACGTATAAAAATTACGTGAGAATATAACAAGTGTCAAAAAAATTGTTATATAACGGCATCCCTCCCGGCGGTAGATTAGCAAATTATTCCGATTCGCTGGGCCTATTATATCCGTTCACCCTCGTCGTCGGAACATCCGAAATTTTTTTGTTAACAGCCCATATATCATATTTCTCCAATATTTGATTGATTTACTGTATTCATAAAAGAGCCATCAATTTATTGAGTGTTTTGTATGGATCACGCATGAATTAACTGCCAGAGAAGTCTTTAGATATCATCAATATAATATTAGAAATTGTTTTCGATTTTATTGCCAAACTGAGTCTGTTTGCTACATGCAAAATCACATCCGAAATGACCAATTTACGCCAGTGAATGGGCACAGCGACAGATGTGTCTTATTCAGGATTAACTGAAAGAGTTAACCCTTTCTTCTGCATTATTCATCATTTTTGGTAAATAAACCCAATAGGAATTTAATAGGGTATATATTGTCGAATTTCGACTTTCAAATTGTAATCCTGGGCTTTATTTTTGCGGTCACTCTGGGAATTTCGAGGAAATCTTAATTTATGACGTTGGGATGTTTACAATAAAGTACAAGTCGTGCGGAACGGTTTCGGTTCCGGGTGAAAGAGTAATCCGATATTTTTGAAATTTTGGATTGCGTGCTCGTTCTAAAATTAAAGAAAAAACGCGGTGGCGGGAATTCCGACAGCTGTTAAGAACGAATTAAAAAAATATATATAAATCGAAACGTTTTCTTAAACAAGATGATCCTGGATAATCTTCAGTGCGCTATCAAGTTTTATACTATAATTCCAAAGCATAATTTTAATGATCCCTTTAATCTCAAGTATTACTCTTGTAAAAGCTCGATCTAAGAGGTATTAATGCTTGGCAAATTTCTTGTCACGCCTTCAAAACATTGTCATCCGTAAAATAACTTCATCTCGAATATTTAAATTGAATTGATTTATAGATTAAAACACATTAATCTTATTTTTATAGAAATTTACCTTAATAAAGTTCAGCATAAACTTTTACAGCTGAGAATAAACATTTACTGATTGCACTAAATTTTATTGAATTAGACTTTACTAACAATAAATTGTTCATGAGGTTATAATTGTGCTTTCAAAACATTGCTACCAGTTGCACCGATTTATTTAACAGCTCTATTTTAACGTGTCAGTTCGGTACGGTACCATATTTGAAATCTGGAGCGACACCAAATCTTTATAATATAAAGGATATAATCAATTAATCGAACAGTTAGCAAATTAGAAGAATATTTGATGAAAAGTAGCATATTCTTTTAGTGATATTTCATTGCAGAATTTGTGAAGAGTAAAAAAATATATTCATCGGAATTACATGATAATTATATCTATTATCAACCTTCAGTGTAATATAATTACGTTATCTTTTATCTATCCTGTTATATCAATGTCGATTTTCAAGCAACGTAATTTAGCCATTTTTTTGTTATACTATTACTGTTTATTCAACAGCTAAAATTATATTTCCATAACTTTTAATCTTAAATATTTTTTTTTATAAATTGTTCACGAAAAAAGGCTCCAGCTCCTAGCACGTTTATTTGGAGTAGGACTGTATCAAACGATACGTCAAATTAAAACTCTTCAATAGTACCACAAGCTGAAGCTTAAATCAAATTTTTACCTGTTTATCCTTTCAAATACCTACAATATCTTTCTGCACAATTTGATGGAGATTTCTTGTTCTGATTTATTTTAGGGTAATGATAAAATACGAGGAATTAAAAAAATAATAATAAATAAGATTATTCGCAATAGGTTCTGAAAAATAATTGAGACCGTCAATATAAAAACAACATCTTTTAAATAATTAATCAACGAACAACAGATAATATTTAAAGTAAATTAATTTACGAAAATTAGCAAGTTTGACAAAAGTGATTGGTCATATTACTTTTGTTTGTAAAAATTGCATCAATCACTTTTATCAAGTTTCTTAATTTCCGTACGTTAATTGGATGTAAAAAAACGAAAATGTTCAAATTGGGCAACGTCTCTTTTATAACCACACTTTGTAGAATTTCTCCTGGCGTTTCCCGACAAGGGATTACTATTCTGTCATAAGAACGTTATGTGCTGTAGCTACATCTTGTTGAAATAGTAGTGCATTCCATTCAATTAATGGCAAGGCATCCAATATTTCTTGCATATCTTCAAACAAAATTCGAAAATATTTTCTTGATTGAAATTTCCATCAATGAAAATCGGTCCTATTATCCTGACGCATAACAGCCCATACCAAACATTCACCGAAAATTTTATCTGACGAATTTCTTCGATTATGATATGTAAGTTTTCTACGCTCCAAAATAGTGCCGATTAAAACGATTAAAATGTCTTTTGTTTGTAAGTTGACACGCTTCCGATTGAAACATCCAAATGTTCAGAAATTTATCTCATAGGCGCCGAACGATTTTCTTGATGGCTCAACAAAAGCTTCATCTCAATATTGTCTTCTTGCAACAATAATAGTGAAACAAACAAAAACAGTCTATTAAAAATTTTTGACGCATTGTTTCGATAGCCACCTAAGTTGAGGTTATTTTTCATCCCAGTTATTGTTTTTAAAAAAAAAGATTCTTTTTTATTATCCTAAAGTACATCAGAAATACTGATTGTGATGCATTTGGTGAATTCAGAAAAAAACTACGAAGTTACCAAAAAAAAAAAACGATAGTACATAATTTGAAAAAATGAAATTGACCTTGGCCCTTAAAAGAATGAATAGGTAAAAAAATACGTTTAACTTTCAGTTTGCAGAATTTTTTAATCTCTTTAATTTGACGTATTGTTTGCTACAGTCCGACTTCAAATGAAAGTGCTGAAAGCTGGGGCGTTTTTTTGTGAACAGCTGTATATATTTAAATCTTCATAAAATTAGTTACAACTAAGCAAATAGAAAAAAGATTTGTTTTTATTAAATTGTAAAATAAAGTAACAAAATAATTCCTTAAAAATTGACATATGTCACCAAAACTGTTACGGATTTTCGTCACATATACGAGGGCTATCAAGATTTATCCGGAATTCATTTTTAAAATCTTTTGTGATAATACTTCACCTCTTGCACACATACATACTTATTTAGTAAGGAAGAAAATTTTAAAAGTGCAGTACTTCAAAATTGAAGGAATTTCTACAGAATAGTTCAAAGTTTCGCACGAGTTTGAAAGTATGCTCTCTAGAGATGTAGAAGTCGTACAAAAATGTTAAAACAATTATCGAATCAATAGAGAGTTATAGCAAGACGTGTTTTCATTGTCGTACTACCTTATTTTTACATTTCTATGGCGTACGCATGCGTTTCAGCTCTCAACCAAAATGTCGTATCAAATTAGACAAAACACAATCAGTGCATTTGCAAATGTGTTTAAGCTTTTTCATTTGCTATTACACTTGTCCATATTTATTGCGGCATTCAAAACTTGAACAATTGCATTTTCATATTGATCCAGAAAACTAAACAATAATATAGGTAAAGTCACTTTGTTTAACTGAGCCACCCTTTTGCAACGCGCGATTTTCAAAGCACCACAACTTTTGTTGTAAGTAACATAGAATCTAGTCCTATTAATCGTAGCCCCTCTTCCTAGTAAGGTAAAAAGTTATAAGGTCACAGGGAAATATATGGAATAAAATATAAATTTTTTCAATTTTGTTTGCAGGGTGACCCAGTTACTCGAATTTTTGGGACAACTGGACCACCGCTCTGTATTTTCCCATTACAGTGCATTGTTTAGAATTTGAGTTAACTGGGACACGTCATTATTTATTGCTACAATTTTTGGCAAATTTGGTATGTATATTTTCAAAAAAAGAGAAATATGCAAGATGCAAATAAAATGGCCACAAGTATACAAAAACGCGGGGCAACTGTACCATCCAACGCCAAAATTTAGACAGTGGACATAACTTCAAAACTCTTATACTTATAAAATTTCACTCAAGAGGTAGGTAAGTAAATGAAATGTTAGTAATATTTATTTTCCATATTTTATCACAAATGTGCTTACCAGAAAATTATTTTTACCATGAAAAACAACAATGTTTAACGTTTAACTTTCAGTTGTGTTAGGTTTGGTAACTAGTGGTATAGGCTATACACTATCAGTTGGGGCGATGTCGTTAAAGTACTGATCACGGCTTAAAGTAATAAAGCTGTTATTTAGGTGTGAATTGTTACCGGACGTATTCAGGTAAAAATTCGGATACTCGAAAATTTGTACAAAATTATTTAAAATTTTATATTTGCATATTTACACATTAGAATTAGTCACTATGCAAAACTGAAAGTTTAGTTCGTTTCGTTTAAATTCGTAAATTTACCTGTTAGCAAATATTTTAAAGTTACCGATTGTAAGTCCGGTACTGTTCTCGGTTTTACCTGAGTAAGCTATATATCAATCTTTTGTTACGATGACTAGCGTAACATCGTATATTTCTTATCTCTAACAAGATCGCCCCAATTGATCGTGTATAGCCTATACCCACAAAATTTTTAAAACTCGCTACTGACTTTAGGAAGAAAAATTCAAAGGGAGTGCCCAGATGCCTCTATGGCCCAGTTAACCAAACTGATCTTAGTATATTTGGAATACACTTTTATATTTTCTACTTACGACAGCGGTTAGATTCATATGACTCGATTTTTTTAATAACTGCTTTTGAGAAAATGAAATCATTAAAGGAGGACTGCAAATAAATCTCGAAGTATATAAACTAAAGTAACTAACGTAACTCATTTGAAAAAAAACACTATTCAAACTAAGAGTTTTAAACGAGTACTCCTATAAAGAAACTTTTAAAATTAAATTTATTACATCCCTCTATTAAGGGATTAAATTTATTATATCACTCTAGTCAGGGATTAAATTTACTCCATCCATTGGGATGATATATGCCACTTCAGTCGTCGGACAACGGGAATAAAATTACAATTTATTTCCGGGAGGGAACTTTTTGCTTTTGAGGTAGACGTTGCAGATAAAGCATGAAGTAAATAACTAATGTAACTAACGTAAATTATTTTTAAAAAAAAAATTCAAACTAAGTTTCAGTTTTAACCACTCATAAAATAGGTATTTATTTACAGGGATTAAATATACTATATCTCTACAATAAGGGATTAAAATTATGATATCACTTTAATCAGGGATTTCATTTATTATATCACGCTAATCAAAGATTAAATTTATTTCATCCCTAGAGAAGCAATATACCACTTCAATCTTCGGGAAAACACGAATAAAACCACATTTTAATCCCGGGAAAGGCATAAAGAATCTAATTTAACACACTATCAGGCAAAAACACTATTTAACAAACTAACAATAAGCTGTGGAGATGCAGACCCCCAATTTTCTCATTTTTTTTTTTTTGATATGTTGATTTCATGTTTGAACCGCTTCCGCTGCAGTGACGAGATTTAGCACAAAAAGCACCAACATAAAAATTATTTAAAAAAAGAATTTGTAACGAAAAGAGTTGTTCGCATTACCGCCCACAAAACTTTCATCTTCGTTATTTTATTGTAAAATTAATTCCACCGTTTTTTAGAGAATTTAAGAGCCATTAGTGTTTGTAACTAGATTGTTTCATCGATTTGCTAATTATTTCAAAACGCAAACAATCAAGTTATTATTGCTATTAAATTTTTAGAATTACTTTTACAATAAGTTTTGGGCCTACTAACCAGCTATACCATCCCTTCGCGCCACGCACTTTAGAAAAAAAAACATCTTGATGATGACCCTTCCTACGCAAAATCTTATCACTGTAGCGCAAGCACTTCAAACATAAACGCAAAATATCTAAAACAAATTAAGATTTGTAGGGTTTGTATCTCCGCAGGCATTTTAAGTTTAATCTTATTCTTTCAACGTGTAAAATCACCTGTTATTAAGCTACTCATTTTAGACTCACTCTGCATATTAGTTCAAACAAAGAGTATCTTTTGATTTTCATTGCGTTTTTATTATTCACTAATTTTAACTATTAATTAATTGCAATTGCGAATTACTGCAAGAAGGATGCAGCTCCACTTAGTACATTTGGTACAAGAACGACGCTGCTGCAGGAGCTGCGATATTCTTGCAGCAAATGATGTATGACGCATCTCCAATTAGACACAGTCAAAGACCACCCAGCTGTGTAATCTGCATCGATATTGTACCAAACGATGGCCAATATTCAATTCTCATTAAAAGTGAAGCTGTGTCGTTCTTGCTGCAAACTCTTCAATAGTTTTTAATAGCTAACCCCATTTTCGAAAACTTATCCTAGTCAATTCATCACAAGCTTTTTCAAAAATAAACAAAATTTTGTCTTGACATATGTTAATAAAAAACTGATATTTCGCCAATTTTATGGTTGAAATATTTCTGAAATTAATGAAATCCTTTTTACAACTGCACGTATTTATTTTTACACATTCACCGAACCTCATTCCGCCACCGTAATGAAAACCGCCGTCATTGAATTCGTCGCAACAAAGTCCAACAATTTTATTACAAAGTATTAAAGTTTTATTTAGAGCTTTCCTATTTGCAACTTTTATTCGAAATAAAGTCCTCATCAGGACAACTGTAAAAAACATTCAATTTTGCTTAAATTATAGACAAAAAGAAAATAGTATTCTGCATCGTGACGTTTTCATAATGGCTACATAAATGCAATCTTATCTTTTTACCGGTTACAACTCGATCAATGTTCAGAAACATCTTAAAATGGATATGAGAAAGTACACGTTCTCCTCACAATTCCACTTGACCACTTTTATCTCCGACCACAAATAGGTTAAGTAAATATCACAAGGATCATTTAATTCTCAATTGTTGCAATTATAAGATACAATATTGAAAGGCATTGCATCGATTTGATTCCACAATGGCCTTAATTGACTATTGTGACTTATTTGGATATTTGCAAAACGGTTTCAGTTATCCTATGTTTGTTAATTTAACATGCGGATCTTTTCAAAAAGGAAAGAACGGTAAAAATGAAACCGTTCCTGATGTTGATAAATGTCAATAACGCCCATCGTTACTGAAATTGGATCTCTCGCCTAAAAACTGAATCTGCTGACTTAACTTTAAAACCTTCCCGAAAACAAAATTATGTCCAATTCTATTAGCGCTAGTTCATTCAGAAACACAAAAGGACATCTCATGGGATAAGGAACTCCTGGATAATCCTGGATAAGTCAGCCATATGCGAGTGAATTCGAGACGGTATTACAATTCGCGATAAGCAAAGGGTTGCATTCATTTCGAATCTCTTTCGTCGGCAGCTCATGTTAATTTTTTGCACCCGCCGTTAAAATCGGCACCGATCTGTGCAATAAAACGGTTCATGAGCATACGGCGTGGGGAAATTCTCGACAAGACGGGAACACATGTGAAAACCGCATTCAGTGAAGAGGCAAAGTATGTCTTTTGTAATGTCACTTTATATTCCCTTGGAGATAATTACTAATTTGGTGGCGGCAGTGGGGTTGTTTTGTATGTTTATATAAAGACTTACGGTGATATTTATACGTACTGAGGGTAAATTGGAAAGTTGAAAGATTTGTATTTTTATGCTGATTTACTTTTTCAATATGCAGTAAAAATGTTCTTATTTCGGTTTCAATTTGCACGAAAAGTAACAATAAAGACCTATTTCTTAATTTTAAAAATAATAGTAACTGACTTAGGTACAATTAATCCATTTTACAATTTTTCAGAAATGTTTAATATTTAGTAGATATGTCAGAACTCTATACACAAACTTCTTATAATGCCATATACGAGGGTCATCCAGAACTATTGATCTAATCATTAATACACCTACCAAACGATCAAAATAAAAGACAACTGAAGCAGGTCATGAGCAAGTTTGCAAGTTTGCAATGATGAGTCGTTTGCCTATCACGTTCATTTTGACAATATGGTCGCGGTAGATAAACTATTCTCTTTTAATTTGATCGCATGCTACATACACATTTTATTTTATAAATTATGAATAGTAACCTATTTTTCTATGTAACCACTACCACTTAGACAATTTTCATAGCGTGGGACAAGCTTTTTTCATGGAACTCCTCGCCCGTTCATGTAGCCACTTTACAGTAACTCAAAAAACAGAAGCTTACACACCGGACCAAAACATGCATGACGTCACTATTCACTAGTTTAATATTATAAATAAAAGTTTTGAGAAAACACCACCTAATACAGCAAAATCTCTCTTTAGTCCGGACACCCCTACACAACGGGTGGCTGTTATTGCACGAAAATTTATTATAAGGAATATGTAGTAAAGAGATCTCTGAACAACAAACACCCACTACAACAGACGTGGACAGAAATTTTTATACCTTATCTATAACGTTACCTAGAATTTTACTGCTCTACAACGGACAATAGTTATTTATATTATTAGGAGTATAAGCAAAGCTTTATGTGCTGTGGCTGATAGTTTGAATGCCGATCGTAGTGAGGCAGCCAAATCAGCCGAAGCACATAAAGCGCTTATACTCCGAATAATATATGTTATTTTTTCTCCAAACGTGTAAAATTATAATACAAAAATAAGCATCTAATTAACAAGGTTATTTCGGGAAACATTACACTTATACGAAAATCGCATTGCCTGATAGACACTTTCTAGATATTACCGTAGCACCACCAAACAACAAATTATTGTTTGAGAAAAGTCAGTCAATTTTGTGGCAATGTCTAATTCAGATGAAATTCAATTAACTCCACCTGAAATAGCCGAAATAGCAAGAGCCGAGATTGAAAATCTTCTTCCTACAAAGTCAAGCGGTGTTTATGAAGCAGCGTTCAAGAAATTCATTACATGGTGTTTGAAAAAAAATGTATTCGTTTATTCAGAAAGTGTCCTTCTGGCGTATTTTTCGGAGATGGCCAAAGGGATGAAAAGTTCAAGCTTATGGTCGCATTATTCGATGATCAGGACATTGTTAAACCTCCGACATGATGTTGATAATTCAAAATATTATGTAAAATATTATATGCTTAAGCATATAAAGTACTTTATCTGCTTAAGACTCTTCTATACCCGCGTGTGAACGGTGAGCTGAGAGAGCAAGCAAAGTTCAAAGTAGGATACCAATAGATGACGCATTGAAAACATTCTCTATATTATCCATGCAGCTGACGTACGGAGTCAATTAAATGAAAATGGATTGGTGCGGGCGCCGACAAAGAATCTTGATAAGGCACGTGCAAATTTTTACTGTCAACGGAATAAGACCAGTGGTGAATCGCTGAACAATTATTTTAGTTGAGTTCGTGTTTCCACCCGTGTCTCAATTTTACAGATTATTTTTTAATGATTTCATTCACCAATCGTTTAGCAGTATTTGGGCACACGTGTTTAATTCTGTCCAATCACAACATTATTATAGTGAGAATTTTCTACTGTAGAAAATTCCCGCGAGCATAATTTCTAGTATTTTGTTTACATATGTAACTTGACAGCACATTTTCTAGTTTTGACATCTGTCGCCAGTTTGATTTTAGTTTATAATGAATTAAACTGTATTTTTATGCTGTATTTTTTATTTAAACGTTAAAAAATAATCTTCCGAATACCACTCGAGAGTGCGAATTAATTAGAAAATAATTCTCCAGTTATTTTTTCAAACTTGTTGCCATTTGGGAATAGCCACTCGAGCCCTACGGGCTCTCGTGTCTATTCCCTGGCAACAAGTTTTCGAAAATCTGTCGAATTATTTTCAATTTATTCTCACTCTCTTGTGATATTACTTATGAAGATATCGGTTACCTAACTAATTTAAAAAATGGGTAAATAGAGTGGCGATTTACTGTTACCAGACGAAAATAACACCCACTCAATATTACCAGATGGTAATATAATCGCAATGGTTCACGAAATATTGGCAAATGAAGTCAAAATGCTTTTGCCTTTTCGCGAATGTCAGACTTGTTTTTTATATCGTCGTCTTGACCACCGTATCCCAATCTCACACGGCCACGCGTGACTGGCGTCTTTTAATCAGTTGGTAACATTACGTAAAGTAACCAAATTTGGACGAAAGAAACGAAGCAATGGTCAGCAATTAGAAAATTTAAATCAATTCAGGGGTAAAAAAATACATAAATTATTAGCATTAGCATTAGCGTGATTACCACAAACCTGTGATATTAAAACTGTTTTGCAAATTAATTTATAAACACCCCATACAACATACAATTTTTTAAAAGTTCACGAAAAGAAAAGTATCACTTTCGTCGCTAGTAGGATAGAAAAGTAACTTTTCTTCTAAGGAACTAGCACTTTCCATTATCTTGTTATGACTATAAGGGTTATCGTTTGATAATAGTATATTATGATATGAGTTTAATAAGAAGCATTTTGTCGCACGCACGGGTTTAGGGCACGACGAGCTTGTGAGGAGTGTCCCTAAAAGAGAAAGTGCGACAAAATGCCTTATAAACGAGGTATCATACACTATTTTTTCTACTTTGCCACATTTTTAAGCAAAAACATGAAATTTCAAAATCTAGGGAATTTCGCGGCATGCGGCAAATACATTAAAGGCGGCTATGGAAGGAAATGAATTTAAAATGTCATTGTTTCAATAAATTCTGAAAATCAACTTCGCTGAAGATGTTTTAGAATGTGCGCCCCCAGAAATACGATTTTTTTGCAGAAAATACAATTGGTAATTTGCTACCCACCAAATCACGCCATATTTTGAAAAAAAAATACGGCGAATTTGAAAATTGACACTGTTAATTTAGTGTTGACAGTAATGTTAGGTTGTCACAGACACAAGTTGCCAAAATTAAAAAAATTAATTACACTGTTTTTAGTGTTCTTTTTACCGCACGCCTTTTGTCTAGTACGATACGCAAACGCGTGTCGTAATAATCTCAGTACGAACGCAATAGTATATTATGATATGAGTTTAATAAGAAGTGACAGTATCTGTCAGCGTTGGTGGCTTAGATACAAGAAATAGGCATACCTGAAAGTAATTCTTTAGAAAAATAAATATGTGCAGTATTGCCACGTTTTGCTCTTAGACAAACTGTTTTAATTTTAAACAGAATCTATTTGGACCACTTTTGTTGCGATTTCCACAATGCTTCAACAGAAAGCATTGTCCCAATATCAATCTTGGACACCATTTTTTCATCACCCTGTATACCAGATAAACACATATTGACTCTTTCACAGATCGGCTGTCGGCTCGATGGTGGCTCTTATACCTTCAGTGTTTTTTCACGACCGAAAATGCAACAGCACAAAATGCAAATTATAACAATTTGAAAATGGAAGACCAAACTGTGCATTTTTACCATATTTTTACTAAAGTAAAAACGACTGTATTTTACTGTACTGTACTGTACTGTATTTTACTTCCATAAAGGAAAGAACGCCCGTCAAATTTGTGAAAAATTGCGTAAAGTTTACGGTGACAATGCCCTACAATAACGTCAGTGACAACGATGGTTGCACCTATGGCGATCATTTTTTCAAGTATGTTAAAACATTATTAAATATAATTTAATAATAATATAAATTCACTGGACGGAATCCGCTCAAAAATATTACCCCTATACGAAACCTAAATATCCACATTTGAAAATTCATGTGAAAATAATCGCCTTTTATACAAAACCGTTTCACATAATTCGTGAAACATTCATATTCGAGAAGACGTTCAAACGACTCGTAAATTATTATTATTAGTCACAGCAAAAGAGAGAAAGCATGCGTTTGCCGATTCTATCAGCAATAGTAGGGTAGAAGAGATGGCCGTAGCATGGCGCCAGGATACGATGCCGATTTGACGTTTTCACGGGTGCCACGATTGGGACCTTATTTATCCAAATTTCGCATCTAATTTTTTTATTAATGCTGAAAATCATCTTTACAACAAACTGATCGGACCACTTTTTGTATAAATGAGCTCTGTCCGTAGCAATAAATTAAAATCGTTTTGGTCGAAATTAGGTATAAAACCATAAAGTTTCAAAGTGTTATTACATTAGTCTCATTTACTTTAAGAAAAAAACATCCGGTTATTTTGTAGATAAAGATTTAAACTTTCATAATCTGGCGTTAAAAGTTTATTTTTTTAATAATTGAAGGGGGTTTTTGTGGCAGCCGTGATATAGGAAAATTACATTGAGAACGAGGTATAGAAGAGTCTTAAGCATATAAATGAAACTTCTACTAGCAACATTCTGTCATTTAAATGCCACTTTTATGACGTTTGGAGAAAAATAAAATTTCTTTCTCTGAGTTATCGTTAAATTGAGGGTGTACGTATGTGTATTTTAATCGAATTACCGATCGCTTCTGAAAACGTACGCAAAAAAATACTTTAGTTAAAGGGTTCTTCGAATTTGTGAATTCACCATCATTATTCGTCGTTTTCATTATTTATTTATTTGTTCCGATACAACTGCTATAATTTGAGTCGGGATGATACCCGCTGGAACCGTTCCCGCCCGCGGCAGTATTCGTACCAGCGTGCAGTGCCAGATATTTATTAGCTGTCCTAAAGTGTTATGGATACCACAAAGAGAATAAATGTAAGTTCAGTTACTTATTAGTTATTACATATTTTAGAATTTAATCTCACACAAGACATGTTTTTCTTATGGAAATGCAATCTGCCAAAACTGTCATTTTATCACGTTCGTAGGCAACCAACATTGCGGCGATCTGTTTAATAATCAAAATGAAACCGAAAAAACTGAAGCTGCGTGTCCGATAAATTACAAGCCTTGTTATGTATTCATGGCTAGCAAATGAAACGAAGGTATAGTAGATAAAAAATTGTTTACTTGTCACTGAACAAACGGTAGTGCAATTCAACTTCACAGCATTCTATTACAGCTACATCAAAATGATTTGCTGTATAATAGTGGAAAAAACATTTTATTTTATCCACCCTCTCAACAACAGACAGTTTTAGGTTCTCCGTGAGTGTCCGTTATGAAGAGGTTTTACTGTACAGCACAACAGCACTACTTCGGACATGCGATAATTATTCAGACACTCCACTCATTCGGACATTGCTACAATTCGGACAGATTGGTGTCACTTGCCTCTGTAATCTGGGCACATACGGAAATCATGCAAATCCCATGCTTCGGCCGTAAATGAACTTCGGGGATTATCAGGCAAAATGGCCAACTGCAAATTTTACAGATGAAGACTAAATTGCAGAAACCTCAAAATCGGACGATAATGTTTTGCATATTACCGATTTCGAATGCGAGTGTGTAGAATAATCTTTTAATAAAATAAGCACAATTATGCTTTTCAGTCATTTTCTTAGTACGTACTATGAGCAAAACAAAATGACATACAAATGCTGGATGTCTTGTTATTACGAAGATTGAAGGAAAGAGCCACTTCACATTTATTTGACAACACAAAGCAGCAAAAAATCAGCGATAACTTTAGAAAACCTGATTTTGTTTGAATGTAGCCTTATTATGAGGTAGGTATTTGTTTTGCTGATTCAGATATCATGTAGTTAAGACGTATTAAAAGCATATTTTATTTGCATTATTTTGGCATTTTTAAAATATTTTTATAATTTGGAAAATTCGTAAATCCGGGCTAGGAAAAAAGTTGACCCGTCCAGATTAGTGAAGTTGTACTGTATTTCATTTTCCTATAAGGTTTTGAAGAATATGTGCTTTCTTCTATATCATTTTTTATGTTTTTTTGGTTTATTGGACATTTAATCCGTTGATGCGTCAATTAAGTATTAGATACACGTAGAGTAAGGTCGCCGTATCCGTGAATGGTTGGTTCTACCCCCTTCCGCAAATGCCTCAAATAGCAAATAGTATCAAACCCTATAATTTTACATCTTGTAAGTTTCACACGCATGACCTTCATGGACTTCGAGAAGTTACTTGACTATTTAAACGTGGCCTCTTCTTCAATCCTTAGATACAGCACGAATTGACTATAGATATAATTATTTAATTAAAAACATCTACAAAAATGCTATGAAGTAAAATAGACGATAGTACAAAAGAAAAACAAAATCCGACTGAACAGAGGTGACAGACTGGGGAGAACTATATTTCCCAAACTGTTTACACTTATCCTTGAAAGCGCCTTTAAAAACATATTCTGGGAGAAAAAGGGCAATTAAACGCTTTGTCTTTCAGTTATCTGAGGTTTGCATGATGCTTCAAAAGCTGAACCAAGCCTCAAATAAAATAAGACTCAAAATGAACATAGAGAAAAGAAAAATCATGAGAAAGAATGGGAACAACTTTCCTTTTTCTTATGAGGTCAACAAATTGCTATTGTTGAGTATGTATATTTGGGCCATATCATCGCAATGTGTAAGGAAAACCAGGATATGGAAATTAAAAGACGAATTCGTCTTTCGTTAGCAACAGTTGGAAAGTTGTGTGCATTATATCTTTCTAAATGTAGATACCTATACTAATAAATGTGAAAAGAAAGGTGTATAATACTTATATGAGTTCTTCCAGTTGCAAGCCATGGATTGGAAACCATGTCAGTGACAAAATCATCAGCTGACAAACTAAGAATTACACAAGGAGCAATGGATCTATCAGTACTTGGGGTATCCCCGAGACAAGTAATTAGAAATCAAAATATCAGAAATCAAATAAAAATAAGAAACGTCATCAAGGAACAATGCAACAATGAAATGACGTCAGGAATGACACGTAATCAGGCAGCAACAAGGTTGCTGGTGCCCGGGAAAGACAAAATGTAACTTGGAACTGCCCCTAGAAAAGATGCACGAACAACATTCACACCAAAGCAAAGAAACATTGACGAAGAGAGGCTCGAATAATAAAATTTAAAAGGCCCAAGAAGGGGAATATTGGACGTTATTGGAAGAGGAGAGGAGTGGATGGATTTTGATCGTTAGAGAAGAAGAAAAAGTTACAATAAATTTTGTTCTCTAAATTTAATTTGAGACTACAGTAGAACCGCCGTATCCGGGATATCAGTATTCGTGGCATCAACATCTGTGATTTCACTTATCTGCGGTTGAGGTTGGGGGAGGTATTTTATATTATGTAATTGTATTATCAAAATGCAGAATAAATGAAAGTACAGTAGAACCCCTCTAATCCGTCACCTTCGGAACCGGGGGTATGGTCGGAACGCAAAAAAGGTCGTATTATCAGAAAACAGTAAAAACATATCCTGTAACGAATGCAGAAAAACACTGTCGTAAAACCAGCGAACAGTAAACACTAAAACTGCATAGCTCAGTACAAAAAAACACGCTACATCCGAAACGATAAGAGATATGACGGGGTACTATAAACAATGGCGCGACGGGTGGTGAGTCACTGACGAGTTTTCGCGACTCGGACCACGGTCGGCTTAACCGAAGTGACGGACTAACCGAGGGCGGACTAGAGGGGTTCTACTGTACCTTATTGCGCAGCCTATTAGACGCTCCTGTTTATTTGATGCTCTAATTCTGAACCTACTTTCCAAAGCAAAAAAGTAGAACTTATATTTCGCCTAGGATAAATTCCATATAGACAGATTACTTTAGCAGATTAATTAGAACAATCTTGTTATATTGATAGCGTTTTGTTTTTCAACGCACAAAACGCTATTCTGTTATGGCACTTAATAACCGTATAGTCCACAACGTTGTTCGCACCATCGCTTATGCGAAATGAAATAAAGAAATTTAGACTGACTTTGATGTAATTTTTCTTTGACAAGAATATTTTGAAGGTATAATATGGGTCACAAATTACTTACTGGATTAGGGTGGTAAGGGGCCGTGTACAAATTACGTAAGGGCATTTATTCCAATATTTAACCCCCCCGTACCCCCACGTAAGAACCGTAAGTTTTGCAGGACCCCTACCCCCCTGTCTTACGTAAGATTTTACAAATTCCAGAGGGGGTAACAGCATGTTCATGAAAAATATTTGGTTTTTCTCATACAGTTATTTCGGCTATTTATTAACTATCCAATTAGGTAATAATTATTCATTCAAATGATGATTTAATAAAAAAAACAATTCTATAATAATATAATTTAATAATTTTATTATTTCTCATCTGTGGAAAAAGGGTTAATTAACCATTCAACAATAGAGGTTATTACTGGTATTCTACGTTCATCGGATACAGTGTCAAGACACAATTTTTTTTAAAATGTTGAAAATATCGGAAAAAATCGTCTTACGTAATTTTCGTTTTAATCCCCCCCTACCCCATGTAAGGATTCGTCAGGGTTTTCATACACCCTACCCCCCCCTTGCGCCCTTACGTAATTTGTACATGACCCCTAAGTTCAACTTACAGATTCTGTCTACAATAATGGTAAGTAGCTAGTAACAACCTGATTGTGCGAAAAACACAGTTGGGTAACCACAATAATGACAGAATATAAATATCATCGTGCAGGTCATAACAACAAACGAGAAAATTGAGGGGCAAAAAATTACAAAAAAAATACATTTTTTGCAAAATACAACTTGGTCAATTCTTTCACAGATTAGGCACAATTAATACATCTATTTCCGAAACAATATTTATTAAATTGCCCCATCACTTGCCGATTTAATTTATTAAGCAAATCGTATTTCAATTCGTTGATTTTGGCCGTTGCACGAAAATAGGTGCGAGGATATGAAAATTTTATGACATAACCTGACCCCTTTTGGCGAATATGTTACAAAGATTGCCTTCATTATTGATCAAAGACATTTGGTCAAAACCATAGACATAAAAAAATTATAAACAATTAGTATCGTTATCTTTCTAGATATCCCTCTGCTTGGATATTACAATTATGTAAAAATAACAGAACAATTCCAAATACTTCATTTATCCCAAATCGTATACAATTACAAATTGAATTTTCTCTAAAGTACGCTTTCATTTTGGCACATACAATCAAAAACTGCAAAATACTTCAGCAGTAAACATTAATTTAATTCAATTTTGGTTTTGCATTTCTATTTTAGGTATAGGTATTCTAAAGGGTTTTCCAATAAGAGGTGTTATTTTGAATAGCCCGTTATTTCGGTAGATGTAACTTTTGGAGCTGTAATTTTTTGACATTTGACAAGTAGAAACTACGCCATTAATAAAAATGGAACGATACACGCTTCAACAACGCATTGAAATTATTAAAATTCACTATAAAAATGGTGAAAATTTGGCAGAGACGGTTCGTAAAACTCGAACATTTTTGGGTCGTCGTGAAGCACCTTGTCGGACCGCAATACAGAAATTGGTGGAAAAATTCGAGCTGTTGGGACAAGTTAGTGATGTGAAGAATAAAACCCGTGCACGTCGCTCAAGAACAGCCGAGAATATTGCTGCTGTAGCCGAAAGTGTTGAAGAAAACCCAGGTTTGTCCATTCCTCGTCGTTCTTTGGAATTAGACATTCCAAAAACGTCATTACACCGTATTTTGCATAAAGATTTGGGTCTTAAGGCTTATAAAGTTCAGTTAACACAAGAACTCAAGCCGGCCGATCATCAACAACGTCGTATCTTTGCCGATTGGGTCCTTGAAATGCATGAAAATGATCCGGAATTCCATCGAAAAATCATCTTGAGTGATGAGGCCCATTTCCACCTGGATGGCTTCGTCAACAAGCAAAATCGGCCGGGTTTTATTCTTCACATCACTAACTTGTCCCAACAGCTCGAATTTTTCCACCAATTTCTGTATTGCGGTCCGACAAGGTACTTCACGACGACCCAAAAATGTTCGAGTTTTACGAACCGTCTCTGCCAAATTTTCACCATTTTTATAGTGAATTTTAATAATTTCAATGCGTTGTTGAAGCGTGTATCGTTCCATTTTTATTAATGGCGTAGTTTCTACTTGTCAAATGTCAAAAAAATACAGCTCCAAAAGTTACATCTACCGAAATAACGGGCTATTCAAAATAACACCTCTTATTGGAAAACCCTTTATAATCATTTTTTAAATGATAAATTATTTTAATTCAAAGCGACGATTAAATTTAATCTTTGAAGTTGCATTCCTTTCAATAAATATAAGTCTGTCAATCGACGTACAAATATCATAAATTTTCTACCTAAATGGTAGATAAGAAAGTCACACCCGAATGTTATGTGCGATAAGAAAAGCTATAAAATATGTACTCTAATATCTTAAAATAAAACTTGCTTCAAACTTAAAAATTTCATAAGTGACGCTTGATTTTGAGAAAAAACTAATAAAGATAACGTTTTCTTTAAATGTTTACAATGTGTAGATATATGTCAACGGTTTATTGATTCGGTTCGGAGAAATTTATTTTCGTAAAATTTTCGAGAACAAATTAAAACAACGCAAAATAATACCGATCAAAAAATGTTAACTCGTTTTCATTAAATTTCAACAGAATATAAAAAGATAAAAGTCTGTGTAAACTTTAGTGCACTGATAAAATCGACAACGTGTCGTCGTTATAAAAACACTGATTTTTAATTTCCATACAAGATAGAAAGGCTCCAACGAAAACGCTATTATTTTGCACTTGGAAATTTCCTCAACAACAAATTTAAGTTAAAAACGAATAATCAAAAATTTCAAGAGCTTAAAATCGTTTGTACCATATAGTTACGGCAAAGGTGAATAAGTTTATTACAAAAGGTATCAAACAATAGAGATAAAATTATGTGCTTTATATAGTGTTATTTATGGTCTTTATTGATTGTAAGTTTTATTTCATAAGTAAGTGTAATAAATAATTTGATATTAAATAAATATTTTAAAAGTTGTACATTTTAATTTCCAAAATATTTTGTACCTAATTAAATCTATTCGATATTGAATATGCAAATGCTGTCTCCGTTAATCACATGAATCCATTACAATGCCCATTTTAGCTTACACGTTAAGAAGAGGTCGAGCAAGTGTTGGTCTGGTCGCTGGATTGGTCGCGGTACGCCAACGGCTTGGCCACGAGAATTTATCGACTTTATATAAAGCATCTTTGTATTAAATGGCGCCTACTCAACAGAGACGCAACTTGAACGTAAAGACCCGTAGATTAAATTATATCATGCGTTAAATATGCATCGTGTGTTCCGTGGTAATTTACAACTATCTCTTAAGAAACTTTATTAAATAGGTAATACCTATCTACTAAAAGGTACCTATTTAATGTTAATTTTAGTTTTTCAATCTTACTGTATCAGAGTTTATTGAGAAACAAATTGAATGAATTTAGACATGTTTTAAGTGGTGAATGTAACACTTGAAGTGGCCTAAAATTCACAAAATTTATATAAAATAGTAATTGGGTTTGACGTAGCTATGTACACTGAGAGAAATAGATAATTGAACGTAATATAATTATATTTCATATATAGAGAACAATTTGGAATGTTAAAGGGAGCAATATTTATATTTACCTAAATATATATAATTAAATTAATTTTAATTGTCTATTTCTCTCAGTGTAGTAGTCCAAATGTAGGTAATCTAATACTTGTAATTAGGTACCCACAAAATTACTACAGCACTGTTTATTCCTAAGTATGTTACTAAGTTTATTGCAACCCCACAAATCTTATACTAACCTGGTTTCAATTGTAACCTAGGATTCAATCATAACCAGGTGTAAATAAGACTAAAAATTGCAGGTAGAAATCCCGGGTCCTGATCTGCCGTTTTCAGTCATTTAAAATTTACAACGTAAATAATACTTAAAAAGTAATCATTTATTTTTGTTATTTAAAATCGCGAAAATTAAAAAAAAAATCTCGAAAAAACAAGCAAATACAGCAAACATAATTTTTGAAGCTTTGAATGATTGTCTTGAAAATGAAGAACAGTTAATTTACATATTTCAAGTTTCAGCACCCATCAAAAATTGTCAATTTTTCCGGCCCATTTAGGACCGCACCGAAATCAATTGCTAAACGGTAAACATAGATGAATGAAGAGAAGGTGGTTGATTCATTAACTCAAGGCTTACCGGTAAGACCGGATGATCCCGGTATTGAGGTAATGGCCACCTAATGCGAATTATCCGGGCGCTTTTGCTCTTTCTACCGTCGCTTGTCATGCCTTACACACGCACCTTTCCGACGGTAAATTAATTCCATTTAAGTTAAATCGTCGCAAAAAAATTTCGAGTGCGGCTCTGCACTTCCCTAAACTACCCCCTCGATTTCCCATAAAGTCACGCTTAATTGCTTTTATATAATTATGGGTAAACTAAGACATGAGTTGGAGCTTTGTTTGACAAAAAGGGGTTGTGTGTGTTCTTTTTAGTGCGTTATTAAGGGCGTTATTCATTAATTAGCTGTTATTGAATTTGTGCTTTTGTGTGACTTTTCGTGTAAAACGTGCATCTGCTTAAATGGGACGTAAAACGATAACAAATTCCTATCAGATATCAAATGAAAATTTACAGCGCGCTATTAAAGATAAATTATTATCAATTATATCTAATAAATTATTTCTATTATCGGTGAAAAATAATTTTTTAGTCCCTGTCACGTGGATGCAATTTAACAATATCCGCGATTACAGGTATGTATTTGCATAGAAAAAACTTACGTTTTAATTTCTCGAGCGGCTCGTGGTGTAAACTCGGAGTGTGCGGCACGACACCGTGATGCGGATCATGATGCGAGGTAACGTGGTGGTGTCCCAATACCGAAGCCCCGCTCATTATTCCGCTTATCGCAGAACTGACAGAAGCGACCGAATCATGGAGATGGTGCACTCCGTGAAGATCACTAGATGCTGAAGACGTAGCAACTCCTGTTACTAAATCTTGCAGGCACAGAGCTGAATCCGAAAGGGATTCCATGCGTTCCATGTTAATAACAAGTATAATAACAGTATCAAGTGCAATTTTTTCAGCGCATCCTGCAACAATAACAATTTTAGATTTTTGCCACCGACGCATTCGATACATACGCGCTACATGCTAAATTTCGGGGCACGAAAGAAAATTCGTAAAAAAATGTTCACAAATCAGTTACAAAATCACTCAGTGGCCGGATTATTTAAAGATCGTAAGTAAATCCAGGTGCGACGTGAAGTAAAGACCAAAAGTCGGTTAAGTCCGTGAAAAAAGGTGCGGAGCTTAAAAACAGCTTTGACTAGGTTTAGACCGGATAAAGAGCGTCGCGACGGAGCCGGCGTCGGTATGAGAGCTTTGCGGCTACTAAGCCTGAGCTTTTCATCCCCTCTTTTGCCCCCCTCTCCATTTTACGTTAACTAATTTGACATCAACCTCTTTAGACCTCTCTCCCAATCAACTCTATTTACTTATTTTGTCGTTTGCATTTTATTTTCTAATTACCGTAATTAACTTTCCGAGAGGTTTCTAATTAAGTAAGTATTTAGGAAAAACTAAAAAGTTTAGCGGCGAGGTGTGAGGATTTCGCGAGATTTCTGGACTTGCTTTCGGGGCTTTAAAAAGGCTTTCATAATTATTAGCTGAAGATTTTGCGAACGATTTTTGTTTCGTAATAAATTAAAAATTTACGATTGAGTGGTCGTCTGTTTGATTTTGTCGAAAATATGCCACGATTGTAAATCGGGTAAACACAAGATAACCGAAAATTATCGATAACGCATTGGCGGATAGGCGTAATTATTTTTGGACATTTTTACCTTCGTTTGAGTCTTCCTGCGGTTGAATAAATAAAAATCACAAAGTTATCACAGTACGCACTGAACTAAGATTTCACTGTCCGAATGAAAAAACAAAGACCGTCACTAAAAACACAAACTCGTCAACAAACGTACCTACTTGGTGTTCGCACCGTTAATATCTTACAAATCACTGACAGTGCAAATACAGAAGCGCATCAAGCGGTTTTGTGGTAAATCCTATGAAAGTATTAAAAAGTCTTAAGCGCTTAGCGGCCGTACAGATATCGGGTTAAAGTTGATACTGCAAAGTCCCTGTAATCTGGGCCACTTCCCAGCGCGGTTTAACTATAAGTCGCTTACTCTATATATCATCAGAGGACCACAGGCCGACCCTTTTGAGACTCCCACAGAATGATCGGTTTTACTCGGGGACGGCGTCTCTTTTCAACGTGATCCGCGCGCGCTGCGTCCGTTTCTATCGTGCATGTGCCGAGTCGGTGCTCTTATCTGAAACGGCTGAAAGTTTGGATGATTTCGGTCACGCCCACGCGTTAAATTCAAAGAGCATGCGTGCATATGTCATGTTTTCAGTCTCGTTATCTTTCTTATGTTTATTGAATGAGTATGTGAGTTTCTCCCTCATATTTTGGGAGTTATTGATGGAGGGCGGAGTAAGTGAAGGCGTTAAGTCATACGAAGTATCATTGTAATCGCACATGCTATGGGCATATTGATATAGGATAAGTCCCTATTTATTTCTAAATTATGATTTGTTAATTTTATTTCTTTTAACTAAATGATTTAGCGGGTTGTAAATTTTATTATGCTAATTTATTTGCGCTTGCCTGGAATTCTAGCCGTTTATTTTAATTACCAACTGAGCAAACATCTCAATATTACGGTCGTATTTTTTTGGAAATTTAATTTTAAAAAATATTTGTCCTTAAATAAACGTACGTCAGACTTGTATTTAATTAATTTACAGTCGTTTAAATCTCGGCAAATATTACCCTGTGTACCTACTCTCTTGGTAGGAATTAGACAATAAAACCTGACGTCAAAAACACCAATTAAATTTTTAGAAATCGGCTACAAGAGATTGTCGAAACGGAAATAAAAATTCAATTTGTCAGCTAAATCATCTGTGAAATTGTTCCAAGTATAGGAAACAATAAGTGCGGAAGAAGCATCGTGAAAAGCACTTCTCTAAACAAGTGCCTCTCTACTTTCTGTTATCAGAATATGTCAATCAAACTAAAATAAGGGGAAACTCCGCCTATTTAGATAACTGTATATCAGCCAGTAGCAGACAAAGGAGGGGCTGGCGTCCAACATGGCGTTGACCGACGCTCGCGACGTGCAGTGACGTTGAGTACTACATACCGACGCTTAGAAGTATAACTGTCCATCCGTCGCTTAATAAAAAAGGTTTTATAGATTTTGTGTTTTTCTTTCACTTAGTTTTTCTAGTGCTCATTAAATAATTTTAAATTTTTATTATCAAGGAATTTCTGTGAAATATGCAATGTGTGAAACCATTCTTTCGAACAGTGTACAATTTTTTTATCAAATCATGCTATTGTTGATGTTTAGTGTAATAAGTATAACATGACTAACTTACCTATTAGTTCTAAATTTACCCAATTTAAATTTAAACAAAAAATTACCAATGCAAAAAGTGCTTATTTTTTTAATAACAATTCTCAGTTGTCAGTAGTATTGCAACATTTTTTAGTAAAATTTTTTATTTTATTTATTAATTATAATAAATGATTAAATTTTATCAATTGTACTTAATAATCTAAAGCAATTAATCCTAATGTTATAACATTATTTAAGCTTGTTTATTTACATGCAACTACTAATTTTTTCGATGCTTATTTTCAGGTACCTAAATATACAGGCTGTCTTACGACAAACGCACCACACTATAACTCTGTGATTAATAATCCGATTGCAGTAATTCAAGAGCCACATTAGAAAGGTCCATAAATATTACAGAAAAATATCTTCTCTGATATTTTTTTAATATGATAATTTTGTCAAAAGATAATTAAATTTTGTTTTTCAAAAAGCGACACATTGTTTTGTCATTCAATTTAATGCAGATTATTTTGATGAATTCAACGAACTATCTCGACTTGTTTTTTAGAACTTTTTTGAGAGATAATTTTGTTTTTTATAAAAATTTCATCAAAATGCATAAGACCGAAGCAAAACATGTTTTATTAACTTGAAACCAGCCCCTTTTTGTAATATCGGGTGCCAGAAATTAGCCTCCCCCCTTACTACTGTGATTCAAATAGGTATTATGGAACACTTGCATACTGTACTTCAATAATTTTAATTCATTTATGTAAAGTGCTGTAGAGAAACTTTTCGACACTTTGTGTAAAATTAAAGCACCCTAACAACTTTAAATCCTTCAGTAAAGTTACTCTCAAAATTGACCTGCGTAATACCTACCTACTCATCAAAAACCAATAAGGTTTATAGATTGTAATGTAAGTCTTAATTACCGAGTTGGTAGCATTTTGGTTATTGTTTGAGTTATTAGGTATCACCACAAAAATTATATAAATGCAGCCGATGAAGCAAATCTGCAAAAAAAGGCAAAGTTACAATTTCAAATATATTCTTTAATTAATTAAATAATAAAATTAAACGTTTAATCAACTCAAATAGTATATTATGCAACAAGCACAAAATGATGCTCATTTTGCACGAGTATGAATTGCAGTACGAGTCGAAGACTCGTACTGCAGCAATTCATACGAGTGTAAAATTGCCATTTTGTGCGCGTTGCATACTGCACTTTTTCTACGATAACCTCTGCTAACGCGTTTAACATACTTTGCGTTTTGATCTCCTTTCCACTCCAAAGAGAGGTTATAAGCGCGTTGATACATTTTCTTAGACGTTTCCGGTAATAAATTTAATGTTGTGAACTTTGCAACTTCAGTTATGTTTGGAGGTGTTAATTCCAAGTCATTATCACTATCACTTTCCATATTAATTGTAAGAGTTATCGAAAATAACTACGAAATTATTATCTGCAACGTACAAAAATGTTGACAGAAGCAAACTGATGACATTCGATTTTCTAGGCCGCCTTAATATTTGTGACCAAAAACAGTGAACCGAACACGAAATATTTCATTTCGCATTTGTTGCCTAGCAACCGATGCGAAATGAAATTCTGTACAAAATGTAGTTGTTTATGATTGAATTTACGCTCGTGAAATAACATATTTCGATGTTGTCGTAGAAAAACATATTATTAGTTGTACTGGTAGATACACTTGTATTGACAAATCTACCCTCATTCTCTGGAGCAATCACACTCACTCATTTTTACAGAAAATAAATTTGACACGGTAATTATCACACGTGAAAAAATTTCAAATAAGAATTTTTTTATTTATTTAATTCATTATTATTATTATTATAACCGCAATTACTGCGATTTAAATTAACTTTAATATTTAATACTTATATTTTTTATTAAAATTTTTCAATCTTTGTTATGCCGAATACAAACTCGATAGAAATTTGTAAATAGTTTTTCATGATAAAGTACCACTTATCAGATTGGTTGACAACTACCTACTTTTGATCAAACGAGTCTTTCATGACCTGCACAATATAATTACTTTTTGTGTTAACTATAGGCGGGCACATGTTTTGATAGAAAACACATGCCTAACTTTAACTCAATTTGCTAAGTATTTTTAAGAAAATTTCACATAGACAAAATACTTAATTATTTAATTTAACATTAACACACCTGTTTAAAACGCGCGCAGGTATACCTACCCACTTTCTCGTAATACGATGATAGTGGCATGTGGCTTGTGAGTAATCGAAAGAGAAAACAAGATTGAATTTGAAATTTGACCTATAATGTTAATTATTCATTCAGATTACATGAATGACATTCGAAAATCGTTCTCTAGACATTAATACATAACCAGGAGCATAATGTGTCTTTCCCAATTTTGGGAATAAGTTTTTTTAAGCATGTTACAACAAAGCAGTCACCAAGATATTTAATAATGGAAAATATTTTATAATTTCTTAAATTCATTCAAAAAAACATGAAATAATTTTCTACTGATAAAATTTATGATAGGTACTTCCTACACACGAAATTTTGATTGAAAATGTAACAGAGTAGAGTTTATTGTCCAAAATAAATCAACATAAAAAATTATTTTCATTTTTTTAATACCTGGGAAGTATTTTACTTTCAGCTAATGTAACCGTTTTAGAATAATCCGAGCATTAACCGTTTAGGGAACGTACTTACTTCAGTTACATACTTGTAATTCATTGTACATCTATATCTGTACCCCAGAAGCAAAATATGTTAAGTCCAAAATTTCAAATGTTCAGGAGAACACTCTAAAGTTTTTTTGACAACAGTTTTTGCTATAGTTCCATGACGTACAAGGTAGAATATTTTAAGAACGGTTATGGATAGAATTTTTCTGACAAAAGCAAATGAAAGTGTGAGTTTCGTTTAGTGGCTTACCATAAAAAACTCAATTTGGACAATTTTGGACTTAACATAGTTTGCTTCTGGGGTACAGATATGCATGCCTGTATAAGAAGTTTTAAATAATAATTTGGTGATATGTATTTGTTTGTGTGAAATTGTTAAGCACCTAAACAATTTTCTTTTCAATGTTCGGTTATTCTCAAATTAATTGTCTCCCAGTGAGAAAGATGTCTGACAAAAAAATTCGATCAAACGAACAAACGAAAAACGAAAAACCTTGTTGTAGCGGCCTTCAATTTTCAGTATGTTGTCATACCTAAGTTTATTTGTTATTTAAGAATTTAAATAATGTCGACTAATAAAATACACTTTGACTAACGTTTTCTCAACTTTTGCAAACTCGAATTTGCGCGATTGGCCTATTTTTCTACCTTTCTATCTCTATCAACGAACGAACATGAAATTTCTACAAAAAATTCTATACCTTGCAATTAATAGTATATTATTTATCTATTAACGAAGATGAAACTTTTTAAAGTCGAAGACAAGTATTTTGCAAACATCTGAGTTCATAATAACCATTATGTGCAAAAAAAATACAACTGTTTATCTACAATCAACATTTTAATCCTCAATCCCTTTGACTGTAAAATGCCCATAGGGTATGCAACCCACATCACGTGACAATTAGTTTGTCTCTATCCTTCAAAAAATTGACGCAGAAATTAAGCCGATTGACAAACACATCGCTACCACTGGAGATGGATTCTATTTGCATTTTGTTAGCTAAAATCTCATCCGATGTTTGTATTGCTCGGTGTGAGGTATTTATTTACTGTTCAAAGGTGTTATGGATAACAAAGAAACAATAAATGTAAGTTAAGTTCTCTTCGTAATGTGACGTATCTCGTTCAAGGCGTAACCGCTTCTCTCCTATGAAGAGAAACTTACAGATTTTCAACACGTCAGGAAGAGAAAAACTAAATGTATGACGACATCGAATACTCCTCTTCGATGTAAACTTGAAATAAATCAAAATATTATCCAACAGGTAATACATATCATTTAGGTATTTGGGCATCGAACTATCGAGTTGTGGCGATATTGAAAATGAAGTATTCCAAACACGATTTGTAGATAAAATCTATTTTAATTCAATTATGAATTATTGGGAATCAAATGTGACCCACAGCAGAAAGCTGGTAGTTCATATAATATGAGACGTTTTTGGCAATGCAAAATTTAGGTGGTTAACGAAAATTGTCTCAAATGTTTCGACTCAAAAATACCTAATTTTGAACATGTCGACGCCCAGGAGGGGAGAGCTAAGCTCCAAAATCTGCATGTCTAAACTGTACAATATAGCGAACTAATTAACTTACATAGGAATGGAAGCAAATTTTGGAGTCTACACTACCGCAATCACAGACCAATACTGATAAGCACCGCTAAAGCGAACAGAGACGAGAGCGGAAAGTGTGCAGGATAATGGGGAAAACATTAATGGGCAGTGCCAGAAGCGAAAACATCAAAAGAGCATGTAAAATAGATAGTATTAGAGACCAGCTAAAAGAAACATTGGAAGATCACAAAACAAGTTTTTTTGTCTACGTAAATAATAAAGAAAAAAAATCATTTGTGCAAAGTGTACACACTGTATAAGGTGTATTGGGTGCACCAAATGTGTATTTTACTTACCGCCGAGGATATGGTACACTGTAGATCTATATTTTTTTTCAAAATGACGCATAATATGTACATTCTTGCTGGGAACCTAATAAAACTGTAGTAGCAATTTCGTGATAACCCGTTGCTTATTCCTGATCAACTTTTGTAATTTGTTTTGGCTATGGTTGCGAAATTCATTTAAATAGCAACAGTAAGGACCGACATTACCATCTCCGGATAAAGTTCTAGATAGCTAGCTTTAGAATAATAATAATTATTGCTATAATTACGCTATACCAACGATTGTTATTAACTATCAAATAGCTATCTAGAACTTTATGCGGAGATGGTAATATCGGCCCTAAACGGCGAAGTTATTCAGTCACTCATTAAGTATAAGTATAAGTAAGTATAAATACCTGTCAACTTCCCTTCATAATGTCACGTATTCATGTGTGAAAGTATGTATTGCTTTTTATGTTTCAAATTAACACATGAGCAAGTGGTGTTATGAAGTAAAGTTGACAACAATTCAAATTTTTAGCACTGCCAACACAATTATACTTATATAATTTTTTATTTTCTCCGCCGGGTATAGTTTTAAACCGTGACTGAACAACATCTCATAAGTAATATAAATAATGAAATAAAAATTGTATCATTTCAGTATTTAATTTACAGTAGAACCTCGGTAAAATGTGTTAATGACTGGTTGATGTAGTGCCGGCTAACTGATATGCACGGTTTACTGAAATAACATTTAAAACGCAATAACATGTTTTATTTAAATAAGTTTATTATCATATAGACAGACATTTATGTAACTTATAAATCTTTATTTACTAAGCACCTACTTGAAGTAGCCTGTAATGCAAGTCTGTTTTTTATTTTTAATCATGTACCACCACTTTCCGCGTCTTTAATCCAGCTTTTTTTTCGAGCGTTAATATTTTACAATTAGCTCCTGACATGATGAAAGTTAGTGAGGAACTACGAATAAAATAAAGAAGCAAATTACAATGTTTTTAAATGTTTATGTGAATTCTAGGAATTATTTCGCCCATGGTTTACTCAACAAAAACACCTCATAAAGACTGTTTCTGAACGGTTAATCGATCAATAAACACGGTTTACTGAGAGTCCGGTTTACTGATGCACGTTTTGCCGAGGTTCTACTGTACTTATAATTCAGTAATTTGCAATGAAAAATCGTTGCTGTCCGAAATTTTGGAAGCCGTGGAACATAACGTTAGAAACAGAATTAGCAAGGGAAATGTATGCGGCCGCTTTTATGCAACTTGCACAGCGATGTCAAACTTAAAAATTTTCAATTGCTTATAATTTAAAAACTATTAATCTAAGACTAAATTGTAATTATAATTTTTGATTTGGTAAACATCTGTAATCGCGTTACCTTTAGAATGAGCAAAATGATGAATCCAACTACCTGATGTTCAGGTTAGGTAGTTGGATTTTTATACCAAAAAGCCACCCGATCACAGATTCTCATGGTTACCCTGTACACAATTTTCGTGCGTCCCTAAATACCCTATACCTACCTATAGACGAAGGCGCCTAAAAATTAAAATCTAGGCTAAAACTTCTACAACGCTGTGCAACTTGAATTTACGTTGTATACGATTACATTGTAAGTAAACTAATCACCAAAATGTCATAGTTTTTATTTACTTATGAATTTCGCATCCATAGTCGAAATAAATTACAAGATTTTACCACTATAACTATAATAATAACAAGGATTCATATGATGTGCATAATACATCTTTTATATTAAGTTTTCGCTCAACGTTGAACGTTTTGAAATAACTATGCTTTTCTTATTAAAGCGAAAGTGAGCCAAATTACCCGAAAGTGCTTACCTTATTATAACAATGTATCATCAAATATTTACAAAGTACGAGTAATAAAAAGGGACAATTTATCAAGATCAGTTTTTCACTGAAATTAAAGTTGATACATTTTATTGCACAAATAACTGCGCCTACAGATTGAAACACTTTTTAACTCCCTCTGCCAATATTTTATACGATAAGCCAGCGTTTCCCAAACTTTTTTGACCGCGACCCGGTACGAGGCTTTTGCGACCCACGTTATGAAAACAAAACATTTATTTACAAAACAGCACCGGGTCGCGACCCACACTTTGGCAAACGCTGCGATAAGCTGATAAGAAACTAATATTGGAATGCCTCTGCAAATAATATGAGAACAAATCTATTAATTTTTAATTGTTCTATTACAATTAGTACATTTGCGGCCAAAGAAATGTGCACGACACAAATTTCCCTATTTTTCCATAGATTAAAGCTGGCTTTATCCAGTGACTTTCGTGAAATAATATTTGTCATAAACAAAATAATATTGACATTTTGCTGATGTTTTTATGACGCTTATGATATAAAGCAAAAATCAAGTTGCTAAAAATAATCGTACATATTTGGGTGGCCGAAATATAAATCTAAAATTTAAAAAAAACACAAAATTAACATTTTAAAAGAACAAGTTCGCTGCTTAATTGACTACTTCTTCAAAACACGTTACGTATGCGTCTAACAATTATTACACCTAAAGACACCAACAATTTTTACTGTTTTATGTTAATGATAAGGCCACGGGCCCAAATAAAAATTAATTAAATCGGCTTAAGATTAACTTACCTAATTCATTATAGAAGGTGGTACTCGCCCAATTTAGCATGTCGTTTAAATTAAATACCATTCACCCATATGGCGTTAAGCGCAAAACAGAATCCCTTGACATTTAAAAAAACGAATCATCGCGCAATCAGGTGTGGAACTAAAAAAGAAACAGCGCTCGGGATAAACTATCAATCTTTTGCACTGTATGGGGTCAAGTCACAGTGCCCCTAATTGAGAGCTTTATATATCGTTCCTCCATGTGTTATGTACTACTGCTTAGAAGCCTTGAGATGTCCACAATGACAGTGTCCCTAGAATTATACTGATCCTACCAATCGAGTTTAAAATTTATTTTTAAAAGAATTATATTGGGAACATCTGGAACGTGGTGGTCCCTTTAAACTATGTAAATTTATTGACCAGACTGCAACCTGTTGTGACAATTGTCATCAGTGATGACTGATGGATTTTGTACTTAAAAAATCATCAATGTAAATTTAAAATTTTCCATTCCGTATTATACAAAGTATAACAAACTGATAGCCCCTGCTTTTAGTTACCCACGATAGCTTTTAAAATAAAATAATTAAATTTAAATTTTGATATTTTGTTTCAAATGTAAGTGAAATCTATTTCTAATTCAACTAATTTAATTTAAAACCTTGTAGCAATTCTCTCTTTAAACTAGTTTAATAACTCCATTTTGTTAATACTGACAAACTTGTATTAAAGTTATTGTTTATAATATGTAATAATTTGTATGGTGTAATTTAAATTATAAGAATTTTAATATAATTTTAATCATAATTTGACTATGCATCACATATCTGTTTCCGTGGTGTAGTGGTTATCACATCCGCCTAACACGCGGAAGGTCCCCGGTTCGATCCCGGGCGGAAACACTTTTTTAATTATGTTATTTTATTGTATTATTTAATTTAAGAATATTTAAATTAAACCAACTTAATTTACGATTTTAATAAAGTAATTAAATAATTTAAAAACTATATTACTCTAAAGCAAAAGCGCCAGTTTTGTAAAAATATGCAGGTTTAGTTTTGTAAAGCTCCCCTTCCCTATAACATGGGGTAGAAAAGATGTCATCCCCTATGTGACAGCCCATTGTTGCGAGGTTAAGATAAATGATTGCAAAATAAAACATATCACCCTTAGTATCGCACCCAAACACTATTATTGCCATATAAGCGAAAACCAATGGGGTGAATCTAAATGTAAAATGTTTTATAATTCTCATCCTTCGAATTTTAAAAAATAAAGGTACATATTTTTCTTTGTCGCTCCAATCACTTTGCATTAGTCGGAAAAACAAAGCAAAAATAGAGTAAAACGGAAGCACTTAAATAATTGTTTCAGCCCTTATTATTCGCACATCGCTAAAGTCAATGAATATATTATGAATTTATTACCCCTTTTAAGACTAATGTAGCGTAAAATATAAATGCACTCCAAGTGTTAATACTCTCATTACATGTTAGATGATCGCGCAATTTTTGACCAAATTTTCAGACCCTAACGAAATTTGACCAGAGTGCAGTTTGTTTGACGGCAGCTCAATAAAGTGATTCAGGTAGTCAAAGTAGACCTGGTGGTAAACCTCATCAACTTCGACGCAGAAACCAATCTGAACAATTACCAAATTAACTGGGTCTCAAGTACATTTTTTATTAATAAAAATTCCAATGACATGATAATAATTGCTTCAATATTGCGTTGTGGATATACTATTGAAGTAGGCTAGATACAAAAAACATATATAAATATCATATTTTTGAAAACTCCTGGCAGAAATAACTGTCAAACTGACAATTTAAATTTGCAAAATGTATTCAAGTTGTTTTAATTACAGTGGAAGTCGCTTATAACGACAGCCAAGGGACCGAAAAATTTCGTCGTTATATCCGGACGTCGTTATATAAAATGTTAAAAGCATTATTAGTGTATACGGAAATCCTACCAATTGTGTCTCGTTTTTCGGTCGTTATAAGCGACTGGTCGTTATAAGCAACGTCGTTATAAGCGACTTTCACTGTAATTAAAAATAAATACAAAAGTTATGAAAATGAAAACTATGTGAAGATAATTTAACGAATTTCGTAGGGCACATCTTCCAAAAATCTTCGTAAAATGTTTTGCAAGAAATTTACATAAATATCAGTAGTCAAATTATTTTCAAAAAAATTGGGACCAATAATATAATCGTCTACTATGCCGCACCACATATTGATTGAAAAGACGTTCTGAAAATGGGTTTGTCGCATCCCATGTGGAATTTCCAAGGCACAATAATGGTAGCTGTGGCGGTTAACTGCTTCATTATTCCAAAATTTTGTCTCGTCGGTGAAGATCATGAATCTTAAAAATTCTTCCTGTTGATCTACCATTTACCTTGCATATATTACAAAAATTAATACGTTGTGTCTTTAATAGTAGGGATAAAATTTAGTTGCTTTTATAATAATCTGGCTACAACAACTGCATTTTTGTGACACTAGCCATAGATTATGATCAGATCCACTCGTTCATCGTTTGGATACATTTTGAAATTTAACTTGTCAGTTTGACAGTTATTTCTGTCAGGGGTTTTTAAACATACGAAACTTAAATATATGTTTTTTGCATCATAGCTTGTGATTTTTGAATATTGGGTTGCGTGAATCACGGTGTATAATGGCTATTTGCGTAACAAGTTAAGAAAAATGAAATTTTTCCGTATCAGTCACGGTTTAAAATATAAGTGTAACTATACATAGGGGGGCAAATAAAAAACTATACAATTGTGTTGGCAATGCTGAAAATTTGAATTATTGTCAACTTCACCTCATAACCCCATTTGTTCATGTATCAATTTAAAACATAACAAGCAGATAAACAGTGTAAAAAACCTGTAACCCGACTACGGAAAAAAAGAAAAAGTTTAAAAAACTGTAACCCTACTATTGTCACCCGGACCTTACTAACGAATCGATTGACACCTCATTAATCAAAATCGGATGAGTAGTTTGGGTGCTACGGTGGAACATACGTAAATACAAACATACTACATAAATGGTTATTAAAAATATAACCCTTCCTTTTTGGCTTCGCCGCAGTCGGGTAAAAAAAACAATACATGTGTCGCCACAATACAAATCGGCTAGCCGCATTATGAAACGACTCTGTTTTGTAAAAGAGCTAGTTACATTTAGGCGGATTGTAATACGTCTAAACGTTGGCCAGCCATATTGTAATGACGTTTCGCGTTTTCCAATGCGGCTAAATGATGCGTCGCCGTTTTGTAAAACGACGAAATAATATGTCACGATGGGCGAATTGTAAATTCATTCGTTTTATACAACGCCTAGTCGTTTTCTAAATGATTAGGCAGATTGTAAAATATAGAATGAACGGCGAATTTTTACAATTTGACTGAAAATTTTTGGTGTTTTTTGAATCGTTGAATAACTCTCACTCTGTTTTGTAAAAAGGAACTGATGAATTGTTAGACATTTTATATGTAACTATGACATTACACTCAAACAGTTATCGTTCAAATTTTGGTGATAACCTCCAACCGAACCGAACATTCTTTTTGTGATTATCGTTCATCGTACATAGAAAAATGAGTGATACGCGTGTTGTAAACCTCACAAAATTCAGGTCCGTCACAAAGCATCTGTTCAATCCTTCAATCCGCCTTATTGGATCTATAAGAGCTAAAACCGTTTTCATATTGGAGCTGCGCTAATAGGCGATGAGAGCGAATTTGGCTTTAACGGCGAGAAGTAAACCATACATTTACATGAGAGTGTTTATATTGAAGCTGTGAATGGTGGGATACTAAGAGTGCTAAATTTGTATTTCTTGGTTCTTATATTATATATCAATTATATCTGATAGAAAGAGAATCTTCACTGTATAGCTTTCATTTTTTAATCCGATCGAACACCTCTGGGAAACAATGGTCAAACGCCTTCTTCTTCTTCGTCGGTGTCCAAGCAATCCACAAAAGCTTGCACAAGAATGCGGGAAATTTGGGAAGTTATTGACCACCATAGAATTAGAGCATTAATTAACAGTACGAGTCGTCGCTGTCAAATTGTTATTCGAGTAATTGGAGGAAAAACTAAATATTAAGCCTTATAATCAGTTTTTTTCCTCGCTTAATGGTTGTCATTTAATATTTTCTCTCTCTATTTTTTCAATTTTTTTTAATTTGTATTATTTCTTTATTTTAATTCTGTAGTTGAAAGTCAAATTGTTAAAATGAATGGTTGAAATTGAATGAAAATATCTTATTTCAATTTTAACTAAGTTTTTAAAAAGTGATGCGTTAAATTTTTTTCGGCAGTGTATATTCGATGTAATTACGATAAAAAAATACCTCTTTTTCAACATTTTTTTCATATAACTTCCACAAATTTCAGTTATTAAAACCAACCAGTCCCCCGAAGAAAGATTTCTATACACCGTGAATCAATTATGGTCTACTTCTGAATTTTTCTTAGACGCAACCAAACATACTAATTGAAACAAGCACTAGATCTCTAATTTTTCAAAAATTAAAAAATACATCTAGCATTCCATTGTTCTGAGTATTCCATTTATAATTTAAATCAAAAGCAGTATCAAGTGGTAAGTGGAATTAGTATGTTTGATTGCAACTAACGAAGAAAATTTCAGAAGAAGACCATAATTATTGATTCACGGTGTATTATGCCGGTATTGTTTTTGCATCAGTTTGTTGCTTATTAGCAATTAACTTGCAGAGTTCGTTCGTAAAAATAAATCAAATTTTGTACTAATTCTTGTAATTTCTTTAATCTCTTTGCAGGTGATTAAATAATTACGTAGGTATCCTTCCCAACCAGTTAGGAAGTGAGGTCGGGAATTTGCTAATTCCTAACCTGCTATAAGATATAAAATACTTTAGCAGATAGAGTAGAACATAAACATTGCCAAATTTGCGAATAAAGTAGATATAGGGGAGCGAAGGGCTTGTTGTAACAGGGGGTAAGTAGTAACAGGCTCTTTTCACCAAAAATTTAAACTTTGTTAACGTATTTATTTGACTCAATCTTACCATTATATCATGCCACATCATGTCGTCATAGTTAGTGTCACGCCAGATGACGCAGTGAACGTATGTGTGCACGCACTTCATTTTTGCCAGGTAACGTAAAATTATACTTTCGTAAAGTTTTGGTTGGCGTTATTATTATCGACTAATTAGAAACTTTCTATGTTTATTTATATTCAAATTTATCTACCTCTGATAAGATTGCTTTTCTTTTTTTTTTTTAAAGAGGAGGTAATCTGTGTGACTACTAACTTCCTCCCCCATACTTCTTCCTCACCCCGGGAACCACATTGACATTACGTCAAGTATTACTTCGAGGTGAGTGACTGTTTAGTTCCATTTACATCTTATCATTAGATCACATCTTTTGGTAAGCTTTCACTCACACTTTTTCACCTTTCGTTTTCTTTCCCTTTTACCTATCATTCTCACTCTCTATCACTCTCTCCCTCTATCATCAAAAATTGCCTCTTATTAGTTTGCTTTCACACACACTTTTACTCATTTCATCTTCTTCCTCCTTTACCTATCATTCACACTCTCTATCACTCTCTCCCTCTTTGATCATCTTAGATTGAATTGTGAAGAAGGCATCCCTTGACTCCCCTTGGTAATGGACCCTCTGGCTGTCAAGGTTTCACATGAACTTGCATCTTTAATTGTGATGTTCGTTACAACCTAAATGACTCAATAAGATTGGTTAAATATGATTCAAAAATAATTAAAAGAAATAAATAAATAATTAAAAATTTTAAACCTAGGAGGCTTAGAATTTTTACTATCAAAGTCAAAGTAGTATATTGAATAATTTTTTGACGTTTCTAAAATTTTTACATTTTTCGCCGTAACTTTACAAATAAACCGATGGAATCCGTCTCGCGACTTTACAAAAATTAAATGAAACTTATTTGCTCCTAATAATTACTATAAACGCTTCACGAGCAAAAAATTACAAAAATCTTCAATTGGTAAATTTTGACGTTTCTAAAAAATTTGAAACAGATCGAAAAAAGAAAAAAGAAAAAATTATTCAAAATACCTCATATACATTCATTCTCTCAATCACAGAACCTTTATCCTTCAATCTTCGTCAGAATCTGATATCACATCATCTCTGACGAGTTCCTCCCTACGAAATTCCTCTTGCTGTTTTCCACGCATAATGTCCCGCATCATGTTGGTTACTGTTTTCCAAGATTCCTCGCCATCCAATAATAACTCAGAAATATTATTCTGGTCCATATTACAACCCATTTTAATCCCAGCATCTCTTCGGATGCTTTCCCATTCGTCACAAATGAATATAGTATGTTCTGGCGTGTCTACCTGCTGGCAAAACCAGCAAGTATCGACATCCGCCTTTTTTATCCAATTGAGATATTTTCCGAAAATTCCGTGTCCGGACATGGATTGTGTTAAAAAATAATCCATTTCTACCCACTTACAATTGAACCATTTTCTAATATCTTTAACGAAAATTTTTGCCCAACCTAAATAATCGTCCCATTGTTCTTGCCAAGCTATCATTAAGGATTCGTTTGCCAAAGAGGTATGATCTTTGCCCCTTAAATAAATTTCCGATCTTACGTTCGCTTTCATCCACAAAGGATAAAATTGCTAAGTTGATTAAATAGGTATCGTGAGAAATGTTAAAAATCATACCATGGGGTTAGTTGTAACAAAATCTTGGGGCTTGTTGTAACATGTTACAACTTGCCCCCGAGTTTTATCGATAACGGTTGTTAAGATGTATTTTTTTACTTTTCTTGTAGAATGAGGGTGTATAAGAGATAGTCAGGGCCAAGAAGTGTATGAGTTAGCTGCAGCTGTAGTTTTATAAAACAACTGTAGTATTCGGAAAGCGAGTCAGAATTTCGGCTTATGTCACGTGTCTTTTTACAGATACATTAAGAAAAAGAAGAATAATGAACGTCCAAAAGTTGGTTATATTAAGCCTAGACAAGTATTTACTGCAGAAGAAGAAGGTAAAATGTCTCCCTATATCCTTAAATACGCCGAAATATATTTTGGATTACTTCCTATGGAAGTAAGAAAACTAGCTTACCAATGCTCTGTGCAGCTTAGTGCTAAAAACATTCCTCCTTCTTGGCATCAAAATAACATGGCTGGTCCTGACTGGTTCCAAAATTGTATGCACAGAAATCCTCACTTGTCGTTAAGGAAACCAGAAGCGACATCTTTAAGTCCAGCAACATCTTTCAATAAGACTAACGTTAATGCTTTCTTTGAAATATATCGACTTTTCCAAAAAATACCAGTTTAACGCTTCTAGAATATGGAAGATTTGATGAAACCGGGGTTACGACAGTTCAAAAACCAAAGAAAATAGTAGCTGCTCGTGGCCAAGAACAAGTTGGCGCTATCACATCGGCTGAGAGAGGAACCCTTGTAACACTTGCTTGTGCCTGTAACGCTGCGGGTAATTTTATTCCACCGATGTTCGTTTTTCCCAGACTCAAATATTTTGAAATGTTTATTCGCGGTGGGCCTCCAGATTGTATTGGAGCTGGCAATTCTTCAGGGTGGATGACCGAAAAAGAATTTACAGTTTTTATGGATCATTTTATCAAACATGCAAAACCCACCAAGGAAGAGCCAGTTCTGTTACTTCTTAATAACCATAACTCACACGTGAATATTGGAGTTGTTGAAAAATCCAAAGAAAATAATGTTATCATGTTATCGTTTCCACCTTATTGCTCCCATAATTTGCAACCTTTAGACGTAGGAGTCTACGGCCCTTTTAAAAACTACGTAAACAGAGCACAGACAGCATGGATGCATAATAATCCAGGGAAAACGATGACAATATATGACATCCCACATAATTATAGTGAATGAATCATTACCGCTTGCCTTAAACCCTGCAAATATTATGAGTGGATTTAAAGCTTCGGGTGTATGGCCTTTGAAGGCTGATATTTTGCAAGACATTGACTTTGCGCCATCTTATGTTACTGACTGTCCAGATCCTACTAAAGAACCAGAAAACCTTGTAAATGTAACTGAAAATTTATTATTGGATCTTGAAAATCCAGAACTATTAGATTCTGCTCCTGAATTAGATATCAGCACTACGGAAATTATACGTCGCATTGAAACTGCGAACGAACCAACTCCGAGTTGCTCAGGCGTACAAAAAAATTTTTCGCCAACAAAGATTAGACCTTTACCAAAGGCGCCACCGAGGAAAACAAATACAATTAGCAGACGTAAAAGAAAATCTACTGTTTTGACGGATACTCCTGAAAAGGAAGCTTTACAAATTAAATCTGAAGAAAAGATGAAGAAAAAACAGAACAAAGATGACAAAGAGAAGAATAAAGGAAAGGGGAAGGGAAAAGGAAAGGCGAAGGTAAATCAACAAAAAATAAAACCGGAGTGGACAAAGTTAAAAAAAGATGTTATGTTCAGATTCAGAATCTGAATCTGAAGAGTGGTATTGTCTAGTATGTTGTGAAGCGTATAGTGATTCAAATAAAGGCGATTGGGTAGGATGTATCATTTGTAAGATATGGGCACATGTAGGATGGTTACAGGAGACACTATCTCTTTTGTTTGTATAAACTGTAACTCAGATGAAGACTGAATTTAATCATAAAAAGTACTTAAAAAGTATATTTCAGTTGATTTTTTGATAGTATTATAGAAAGATGTTATTTTTGTTATTAACAAACAAAAAATAAATGATTAAAGGTGTCATATTTCCGTTTTTTATTATTGTTACTAGGTACTTGACCCAGTAGATGTTACAATTTACACCAAGGACGAGGTAATTTGTGTTCATTGTGAAATAATGACTTATAGTTATGGTGTCCTTTTTATTTGATTTGATAGAGGAAGAGTTACAGTATCAATCTATATTTATTTAGTAGTAATTTAACCGATAGATCTCAAGATATATTCGTTTTTCTGAAAAGTGTTACAACAAGCCCCTCGCTCCCCTACTTCAGTATATAACTTCCTGTAAATTTCGATCATTTAACTCCGCGCTCGACTGTAATGAAGCATGTAATATACTATTAATTACGATCATAACATAGTACATGTGTTATATAAGTAGCTGCACAGGGTGTTATTTAAGTAAACGATCATAGTTTAACAGGATATTGAGATGATCCAGTGGAACCCTAATTTCTAACTTTTCGGTTGTATAATTTATTTCATGTAACAATAAAAGAATTTTAAACTAAACCAATGAGGAGTAATTACGATTTTGCTGAATCGAGGTAATCTAACAAGAAAAGCACAAAATTATTCAGAGTGACGTATAAGATTATTTTGGCGTTCGCAAAAGAGGATTTAAGGCCACCACGCAATGAAAAAATTCAATTTTAACAAAACTCATTGTTAGAAAGACATACTTACTGATAAATTATTGAGAACTTTATTAAGTGAATTAATGAACACATTTTAAGCTGCCCGTCCCTGCAGAAAACGTTTCATATCAATTTTGGCAATCAGTATTTCCACAACACCATCGATTTGCTTTTTTTTTTTGTAAAATTCCAAAATAGCATGTAATTGATCAACTTCAGAAGTCGCTAGTTCTTACAAATATAATCTTTCAAATCATGAAAATTTTGTGCTCTGGCGACATATTATAAATATGTTGCTGTGCAAGTAAGCAATCAATGTCCAAGTGATGGCAGAACTAACAATGTAGATAGACAATAATTTCGGTTTTTTATACTTTTTGTCAATTACACATATTTTTCCCCTGTTAAGGCTCCATCGAAGAAAAAAGACCCTATGATTTTTTTATAGATCACCGCCCACACATTTGCATATCTCTTATTTTGAAAGCAGATTTATTTTTTAATCTCGAGGCGCGTTTCTAAAATTGCGTCCCTTAATTCAAAATACATTTATACCTCTAATTGTAAGAAATTTAATATAATGCTTTGAAAACATCATGGTGCATCCTCATGTGCATAGAAATGTGGATCAAGTGAATCCTATTTAATCCGTATCTGAGTGCAACAAGCACGAGCTTCGCCTTAGTGTAACTGATTGAGGTGTTTGCTCAATGCACTACACTGTGTATTGACATATGCGTCAGATTAAATTAAATCAATTATTTTTGCATCGCAAAGATAACAGGGGTGAAATCGGGAAAATAGTTAAATTTCAATAAAAATCGCTAATTCAAAATTGATTTTTAAATACACGACGATTATAGTCAATAACAGGATTGTGAGCTTTGCAATCTCTGCCTTTTTAATATGGTTGAATTAATTAATGGAGTTTATTCCATAAAACCGTCATTAGGGCGTCATTTACGTCCGAATGCGTTTAATGCGAATATTTTCAGCAGTGGATGTTGAACTTTGTTTGGTAAAAAAAACATAAATCACGACCCCTTCTGACAAAAACCAACAGATAATATAAATAGTCCAAACAACAAATACAATTTACCGCCACATTATAACATACAAAGCCGTTTTATAGTCGCTTGGTAATAAGGACCATCTGTTGATAAAAAGAAAGGACAGTTTGTTTGACAATCTAACATAGGGATGAGCGTGTACCGCCCTCCAGGGAAAAAGTCAATTTTAATCTGGGGAATAGCTTTAGGTATATTACTTTACATTAATATGCAGTCATATAAGTTTAGATAGCAAGTTTTAGGCTTGTTTGCCGAGAACGAAGGTAGATTGCTCGGTTAGGTAATATTTTGAAAGTATGGAAGGATAAGCGGGAGTCTTGAGATTTTCTAAAGTCTTTTCCTAATATTTGCATGCTTGTATAAATTTTCTATGTACCGTTTACTGTATTTGATCAAAAAAATAAAAACGTTAAACACGCCACGAAGATGTCGTAAAAGTAGTTGATGAATGGTTCAAGTAACCACATGTGTGAATGGGTAACATTAAAAAATGCTTTTTATTTTTTATGTTGTTTGGAATTTAATTCGATTATATAGGCTAAAATAAAAATGTACTGATTTAAGTAAATTATAGGTAATTACTTTAATTTATATTTTCGCTGACTTACACATTAGCTTTATCAATTAGTACTTATATAGCTAATTCCGATTGAAATAAATTGTATGACACTTGTCAACGATTACAACGGAGGTAACTAGAATATTTGTTGAAAAAATTCAATTAATAATTATTGTGATATTTTTAAACTAGTTCATAACATTAAGATTTTCATTTTGTGAAATGAAAGATCGTACTTCCGCCAGGCCATTTTTGATAGGCGCCCGACTGATTCTACTGGCCGCCCGGCTGATAAAAATAAAACAATAAAAATTAGTATGTATAAATACAAGGTGTGTTCAAATGAAACCCATAGTTGGTTCATAAAGTAATTATTCATCAATTTATAGGGTTTTTCGATTGATTTTCACCATGCATCAGTAGTGTTTCACTTTATTTTCAATGCTTTTCCCTCTTGCCAAAAAATACATGGAGATTCGTTTGACATAATGTTGACTAGAGGAAAAAGTATTTGACATAAAGTGAAACACAACCGCTGCAATTGGTAAAAACCAATCGGAAAACTCTATAATTAAAAATAATTAACTACAGTCAAAGTTACGGCACTTATCACATTGTTTTACCGCACAATTACCAACGTTAGTGCATTTTGTACTTTTGGGCACGTTTAAAAACGTCGATCTTTCAACGTTATTTTTAACGGCCCCAAAATTGCGAAAGCATTAATAAACAAAGCATTACTTACATTTTGTTTAATAATTTTTACAACTTTGACGACATTCTGCTCCATTTAGGACAATACCTTTTGAACAATTTCCATAGGTATCGAATTTCTTCCCTAATAAAATTTTCAAATACAGTCAAACTTGGAAAAGCCGAGATCAGATTCTGTAGACGCACTGAAGAGATAATTTGCCATTTTTGAGACACCTGTATATAAGAATTTAAACGGCCCTTACTGCAGCGAATGGATGTATGGGTTAGGTGCATTCTCAATCAATTTAGAACGAACAAAATAATTATAAGTATTACTCGTTGGTTGAGTCTATTTTAATTGACTGACAGTGTACATCAAAATTATTCAATATCACAAAATCTACTAGGCCAAGGAAAATTGAATTTACACATTCATTTTACGTGTTTCTCTCGCTATCAGTTGAAGTTTAGTTAAACGAAGTTAAGGTTGTAGGAACCAAATAGCCAATACATCGAGTTAGGTAAGCAGAAAAAAGGTTTAAGCTCTTGTGGGTGCAAAAACAATTTATATTCAACTTTTAGCAAAGAAAAACTTTTTGGTGGCATAATGAATTTGAGCGAGAATAAATTTTTGTTCAGCATCAAATGGGGGTACGGCATCCTCCTACGATTGTAACCGAAAAAAGTGTACATGAAATTGTGTGTAAATACTGTTTTCAACCTTACGGTATTTGTATTATTTTTTTATTTAAAATACTTCATATGACAATTTAAAAAACGTATTTGACCCCGTTTTACGTTTGATTCACTTAATGTTTTTTTCCCCATGCATTAATCGCGTAAACCGGGGTATTACTGTATTGACATTTGGCCTATGATATAAAGCAAAAATCAAGTTGCTAAAAAAAATCGTGAAAAAATTGGGTGGCCGTAAATGTACATTCGAATGATAGAATGAAACCTAAAGTTTCAGTTATTCGACGAGTTATTTATAAGAAATGCAAAGTGAATCAATGATGAATTGCTATTTTGTTAACATCTAAGTGAAACAAGAAATTATTACGATTAACGTTTAATATTATTGACGTTTCGCATGATAGCCATTTATGCCATCAGACAATGAAAAAATATGGAATAACATCCAATAAGACAAATACTACTTTTTCAAAGCTTATTTTTAGAAAGGGGTACTTATTAATAAATAATTGAGAACTTTATGAAGTGAATTAATGAAAATATTTATAAACTGTTGTACGTCACTGCAGTAAATGTTTTACGTCAATTGACAACCAAAATCTTCTTCTCACAAAACCCATTGATTTAAGTTTTATTATAAAATTTCGAAGAGCAGTTAAACTTCCCCGTAGCGAAGTACCACGCTGTGATCGCTTACTTTACATAAAAACCTGTATAAAAACTATACATATATACTATATACTATATTTAAAAATTAAAGTTTGCGTTCTTACGTTCTTATTGGGACACCGTTTAAGCAGCGTCTAGACTTATCGGAAACAATATTAACAAAGTTATTTAACATGTCAGAATTTCGACGAAAAGCAACAAGTTATTTTTACCTTAGTACTTCCATCCTTTTAGTGCGTCTCACAACAGTTTTCCAAGTTTAAGTTCACTTTTGTAAACGTTCCTAATCACATTTTTATAATCAGAATGATAGGTTTCCTTATGAGAACTTTTTGTTTTCAGCCATTATAGACAGTGAATCGAAGAACTAATTAAATATAAACCTCAACATTATAAAAGACTGAAATATAAGATAATTGAAAATCAACAGAACAGAAAATGTTAAAATCGTTATTATTTAAACAGATCATTGTCCTCAGCAACCACAATTGACATGCAAATCGTCCCTAGAGCGAAGGGCTCCAGCCTTGAATATAGCAAATTTTCGAATTCTTTTGTGCTGTGACAAATTTTATGATGGTTATAAATTTCTTATTTTAAAATCTTTTAACTGCGTCTGTAGCAACTACATATTTGGCAGTTTAGTTTGGAAATCGTTCTCAATAGTCTCAAGTTATAGAATAAAAAATATTCAGAAGTTCGAAATCAAAACGTTACCATTTTCTAATTTTGTCGTCGGCTTTTAAATTGTTGATCATGTCATTGCCACTGTACCGCTTTCGAGACCTTAACAATGGGCGAATCCAAAATCTTTTCTTTTCTTTCTTCTGTGCACCACTTAAAGTTACACATGCTGCAGCCGCGAGAAGAACGTCTTTCTGATTAGTCATTGCTACTTTGACTAAATTTTTTTATATATCAATCGATGATGCAAAATACAGTTTTCTCAGAAGCTTCATGGTTTAAATACTTTATTACCGACCATAAACAAATACAATTGGACCTACCTGCCTGCAACACTTGTATTCCAGATGTTTAAAATATCGTTTGTTGATTACCGACAACTGTCCGGTAACAAAAATTTGTTGAAAAAGCATATAAATTGGTGCTTTTCGCCGAAATTTCGAAAAAATTCTGAATAACTTTATTTCTTTCTTTCTTGGGTCAACGAGGAATCCTATAGACGCTAAAAAGTTTCCAGCGTAACAGGAAAACAAGTTTTCAATAACTTGTTACTAAAGTTCAGAAATCATCTCAATTTACCCTAACAACTTCAAAAGCTCTGAAAATAATGAAATTATGGAAAATTGTTGTGCAACGGCTTTCTACAGTCCTCGCTGGTATTTCCTAATGGTAGTAACATTTGGCCCATAAATCAGATGATTTAGAATTTTTTTGCTTTGCCCCAAAGTTCAGAAATCATCTCAATTTACCCTAACAACTTCAAAAGTTCTCCAAATAATGTAATTATGGACAATTGTTTTGTAATGGCTTTCTACAATCCTTTCTGGTATTTCCTTATGGTAGTAGCCTTTGCCCCATAAGAAATGAGATGATTTAGGATTTTTTGCTTTACCCCAAAGTTCAGAAATCATCTCGATTTAACCTAACAACTTCAAAAGCTGCTGCTTGTCGAAAATTATTTTGTTAGTGTCTAATACAAGGTATGTATTCTCTGACAGTTTTTAACGGTAACTGGAGGTCCAAATTGATTTAAAGATTCCCAAATTTGCCCCCTAAATTAGCGCATCCCTAATGTTACCCCACCTAATGCATCAACTTAAAAGTTAGTTGATCGTAAAAATATTTTATTAACAATCGAAACGATTAATACATTTCAAATATTAATGCACTGTTTTCATAGCTTATCAATAATTTGCTTGCAGAATGTGTCATATTTCTGCAAATTAATCAATAAAAAATGTCTGGACGCACCTTTACATAAGGTGACTAAACGTACTCCATTAGGAAGTTTTGTACTTCCTTTTTGTGAACCGTACTCCTTTTAAATCTTGTACTTCAAAAGTACTCCTTTGCATTCTTTTGTACTCTTTTGTACTTCTAAAAATATAAAAATTTGGCATTTAACTTTAACCTTTAATTAATCAAATATTGCTAGTTCAAATTGTTCAGTATACATAAAACGGCTGTTGAACTTTCCTATCATAAATCCAAAAATCCCTCTCGACCGCATCTTCTGTGGGCAACCAAAAAAGATAGTTTCGCACAAACGCTACAAACATGAGTACCGAGATAGTGTAAAAAAGTGGAAATTCTAAAAGCCGTTTTTAATTGTGCTTCAAACAAAGAGTAAGTGAACCATCCGATTAATTCCCATATTCCGTCGCTACAACCCTTTCTAGTAAAATACAAATGTACAATAAAATAACTTTTTTTAAAATACATTATGAGTGGTTCAAAGAGACGTAAAAATCGTTTTAATGAGAAATTTAAAAAAAGAGTTAGTGGACATTGATGTTAATAAACATAAAACATCTCTTGATGCAGCAGCTTCAACGTCTAAACTAAATACATTTTTTCAAACTGATAGTTTTGGACCAAATGAAAGAAAATTAGCAATTATAGAAGGGTACATTCGCTTTCCATACAATCATTCAAAATCAAAGTTTTAGAAGTTTTAAGACTGTACTACCAAATTATTTAAAAAAATTTCATAATGCAAAATTTTCTTATGCAAGAACTAAATGCGAGTCAATAATAACTGGAGTGTTTAATGGATATTGCAAAAAAATACTGTCAGTAGATTTGAGATCCGTATCATTGGTATCTATTCTATCAGATGGGTCGCGTCGAACCGCAAAGAAATAAAATTATACCCAACTTTAGTAAGATATTTTGATATTAAAAGTGGCATTCGTCTTAAGATTTTAAATCCAGAATTATTAAAAAAAAATCATGCAACAGAAAAATATTATTTTTAGAACTAATAAATTTTTACATTATTTTAAACAAATATAGTTGAATGGAGAAGACTCAGTGTTTTTATTAAAAACCCTAATCACCTTAATCCAATGAAAATTCATTTGCTCTCCTTTTGTACAAAAATAGTTGGTTACCTTACTTTACATACAATTTTAATGTTTTCAACATTTATCGGTCCTTAAACGTGTTGAAAACTATTTACATAATTCATTGTTTGTAATAATTTAATTTGAAATGTTTAAATTCTTAGAAAATCTTGTAATGGTTGGAGGTCGAACGGTTTTAAATTATCGTTGTGCTTAGGGCATCCAAGAAGCTTAATCCGCCACTGTCTAGAACCTGCCTGTATGCACATTTTAAAATTTGTTACTATACTGTACTAGTAATCATCGTACTTTAATTCAGGTCCTACAATTTATGAAATGAAAAAAAGAAAGAAAATTATTAATTGCATAATTTATCATTCATGTAATCAATTCGGTCTTACACCACAATGATTTTGAAAACTCCAAAAAGAAAACATAAGAGATTGAATACCCATTGTATCATATTTATTTATTTAAAGGTGGTAAATCCTTCTAAAACAATAAATTAATCGGGAACAAAACAGCGCTAACGTGTAACAGAATAATAATAATGGTGGAGAAGTTATAAAACAGATATAATCCCGGGCGTTACCAGAAAGACGATTTGGACAATAGGAAGATCCTTAGCGGTATCCTGCTTCCAGGTCCACATTTCCATTACAATAACTTCTTTTGTATACAAACATAGCAACCTCATACAATTCACATTGGGTGATATATTGTATTTTCCCTCACTTCCAGCATAATGCGGCAATTTTACATTTCTCAACAATACGTACGCACAACGTGTTTATTTTCTCCAAAAACGAAATTTGAGAAAAAAAAATAATTCGAGTTTGTGATCCGGCTAATTCAATAACCGGCATTGGGCGCAAAATAAATATTAGAGACAATGCGATTGTGTAGGTCGTTTTTGGTACCGGCGACACGCGTCTTGGGGGTTCGACACGCGCCGAAGGGGGCGAAATGCAATGCGGAATCGACAACGATTCAGTTTTAAAAAATGCAATTTAATATGGAAGGCGGTTAAAATCTAATTTTACCCATGGCTCAATAAAGTTTATACAAGATACGGTTAGGGCTCACGGAGGTGTTCAAAGTATATACTAGTGTGTCCAGAACACCGGCTACATAATAAAACTCATACTTAAGCCCTGCTGGACAAAGCTCCTGGCTGAGGTAAATTGCCGTCCAGGATTACCAGGATTTGTATAAAGGCTACCGCCACCTGCAAGGTCAGTTTCTATCTTGCCCGGTACTAAACGCATATATTCCATTTCGGCCAATTTCATTCAGGAAATGATTTTAATTTAAAAACCAACCGACGCCGCTACAATGGTATAAGGAGTCGTGATGAAAATAACTTTTTTTAAGTCTTGTATAAATAAGAGAGGGTTTTTGAGTTGATCTAAATGCATCGCCACGTGCCTACGTACACTTTTTGTGTTTAGTTTTTTTAAAAACATAATTTGAAGTGATTAATCCGAGCACGACTCTGACACGTTCCATTTGCATAAATATTTTTTATTTGCCTTTTTTAATTGAATAAATAGAGGGTTGAACATGTTTTTTATAAAATGTTTTAGCGGCCGTTTCATCATTGCAAACGAGTTTTTTCGCGAGTCTTAAAATTATCGGTGCACGTGTTTCTAGAACAATATTTTTATCATGAACGATTGATCGTAAAACCATCAAAAATTTTATCGATGCACAATAACATTTATTTATATCATTTTTCAAGCTATTTGCTTATAATCGAAAATATAAATACCTTGAAGTGATTCAATTGATATTAGAAATTTTACAGTACACCTTGATAAAGCAACATTTTTGTATCTGATAGCTTCGGTACTTTTTTTCTTTAAATTGGATTTTTTTTTTCTCAATGACAATTTCAGAAAATTGTTTAATACTTAAAAAGATTAGAATCACAAGATGAACACAAGATTATTACAACAAATTGTACCTACCGGGTATTTTTTTTTAACATTGAACATCCAATGTAAATATTTCCTTGTTCAATGTTAAAAAAAATGAAATCAATTAGTTAATGCATTGAAGCGTACGCACCCAACCGTACTCCACGTCACCTTATTTTAGGTTAAGTATGATTACATTAATTGAATTTTTCTTTTTTTTTAACATTAAACATAAGAATATTTAAAAAATAATATTTATTTAAAAATAGATGTGTTTAAAAAAAAGAGACGGTTTACTTATTAACTGTTGATATTACATTTAACCAATTTTTAAAATGTATTAAATATGTAACAATTTTTCATCATTTTAGTTTCGCCGAAAGTTTAAACTAATAACAAAATCGCAATATTGGCAAAATGTAAGTAGTGAGAATAATACATCAGTCTCAGAAGTCACTGTTGAAACATGATCTAACACGACAAGTTGTGGTGTTTCAGTGTCCATTGTTCAAAGTAATTATGGTAAGTAATATAATTTAAGTAAGCATTTAAAACAGATGTTATTTCTATGTATGTTCAGAATAAAAATAAAGAAACTTCTAAGAGAGCTTTGATTGTGAAGGAACTTGAGAAGATTATTGAAAATTTGGAATTAGACGAAGATGACGATGCGATAGACATAGCATATATTCCTCCAGTCGTAGATTCTTTAACCGATGAAGAAGATTTTGACGACAGTTTACGAAAAATAGCTGGAACATTCGAAATTTTTAAGAAGGAAATCAGTGATATTGAACTTGTAGATGAGGTTTGTGAAAACGAAGAAATCATTGACAAAGAAATTGCAGACATTGCAAAACCAAAAAAGAAAAAAATTGGACAATGGAAAGGCAAAAGTAAGTCGTGTGGAAAAACAAAAAGAGATCACTTGGGTAAGGCACCAATTGATTATGAAGATTATAATTCAGTTCCGCAATCGCACGAGGATATCGATGTAAAACGTATATCCGAAGAGTTACATGGCAAAAATCCTCTTAAACTTTTCCAACTTTTTTTTGACGACAATGTAATGCAAAAGATTTTTAAGTTTTCAAACATGTACGCTGCAGATAATAGTAGACCAGAATTTGAGCTCAATTTATAGAATTTGGAAAAATTCTTTGGCATTTATTTCAAAGCGGATATTACACTCTTCCTTAGATTAGTGGTCTACAGATGAAGATACAGGTGTTGAAATTGTTAAATGATGAATGGCAAGGAACCGTTTCCTCAGTATAAAAAGAAATTTGAATCTTGCGGACAATAATAATCTTAACAAATACGATAAGTTTGCAATGAATGGAAGTTCGACAGACTGATACACTGTCAAACACCAAAATTTCAAATTGAATTTCGATCACAATTGGTACGTAAATTACTACTAAAAACTAAGTGCGATAGATCAAATAACTACCAAAGAGGCCGTGCATCTGAATGATCAACGGATGGAGCTCGATTTGACAACGTTGGACACTTGGTGGAAAACATTCACAAAACTTTAGAAGAACTTGCAAAGTTTGCAAGAACACCACATACTATCAACATTGCACAAAATGTGATGTATTTTTGCATTCCAAATGTTTGTCCACATATCACAACAAATTCTAATGCATTTTGCCAATATTGCAAAAACGCAATGTCATTTTTTTGTATTTTAGCAATATTTGTGTGTTAATAAACTAGTTTTAACAAAAGAACTGTTTTTTGTTGCCTACATTTGGTAGTGGTATTTAATGCGTTAATTAATATTAATATCAATTAATATTAATTAATATGGCTCAATATACGTTATTTCAGTTATACTAATAGAAATAAAATTAACAAAAAATTATTTGCGATATAATTAAGGTGAACAATATGAAAAAAGTATGCTCGCAAATTTTCGATTCCAAGCATTAATATTATTAAAAAATGCACTTGGAACGAGATTATCTGGGCAGATAACATAAATACCAATGGATTTTGCGGTTATTAAAAAAACTGGAACCCAATTCGTAAGCATTAACGAACAAGTACAAATTAATTTATTGTGATGATTGTGTAAAAATGTTTATGACCGGTTAAAGCTGATATTAAAAAAATTCTTCATCATGAAATTAGTTTACATTCTAGAAAATATTTTTTCTGAACAATTTCTAATGATTGTTTGAGGGCTGGCCGTTTAGTCATACATAAAAAGCTTAGTACAAGTTCTCTGCAACAATAAATTAGGTAAATGCAACGTTCATTTGTAACTATGGGTGGCAAGTGACAACACTTGCATAATAGGATCCTACATTGCATGGATGCAGGAGTGTATTTTAAGGGATGTTACACCACCCAGTTTTGATGATTAATTACTAGTTGATGAATATGCATGAGATATACCGGGGAACACATTCTGAATACGAAATTATTCTGAATGTAAACTGGTAGTGCGCGTTGCCAACTTTTGGAATTCTTTTTTAAATTTTTCTACAATTCGTTTTCGGTTACCATAATTCACCATATTAAAATTAACTAGAGCAACGTTAAGATAAATGGTCGCTAAAATACATTTTACATAAGTTAATTATGAGTTATTATAAAGATCCTCCACTTCACATCAATTAATTCGCGCAAACGTCGTTTTCGCGTCGTCTTTTGTTAAAACGGCACTAGAAATGAATACGAAAGAGGCTACGTTTTACCAAAATAATTTATAAATAATGCGGTTTGTAATCGTTCCGCCGTGCACAGACAAATCTAAAGATTACCGTACTCTGCATTAATTGTGACCGTATAATGTTTTATTTATATAAATTATTTATGCCGCTAATGCGTTGTATTAAATTTAATACCGCTCGGAATTCATAGATCATTTTGCTTTTAAGCTAAAATTTACATGGTGCAAAACAAAAATAAAAGAATGTAGCGAGTCCAGCAAATTGGATGTATTAGGATTATAATTGGCTTATGTTTCCGATGATGTGAGATAAGGCGTTTGTGTAAAGCAAATTCGAACGGGGCGCATCCCCCTCTAGATATATTAACCAGAAATTGTATCTGACGGAACGGTCGTAATATAATATCGAGTCAAATGCGTTTAACATGGTAATACATATGCTTCTAATCCAAGAGGGATACATCACTATTTAATATGGTCAAACGTTTTGAAATATTATGTAAGTTAACTTTTAAAGTAGATGCGAAACAAAAAACAGTTTTATGTAGGTGGCGTTTGTGAAAATAACAAAAATAAAAATTTCGTGGATAGCCTCCTGTCAGTTATTCAATATGTTTGTGTGAAACGCAATATGTGCTGTGAGAATTTAGGCGATGGATGGATACTTGTTGATTGAAATGTGCCATTCATTTTTGCTACGTTTTTGTCGTATCGAGGAAATACTTGGTTTTTTCAGGTGGAAATTCTACTTTTAGTAATTTTGGATATGATTAACCCTCCCAAATATGATGCAAGAAATAATTTTGGTGTACGAGTTTTAAAAAAAAACAATATTTTTCAAACGCAATATTTTATAAATTCTTTTTTAACCCTAATAGCGCGCAGTGGATTTGTGGAATTTTGTGGATTTAAATTTTTGCAACAAAAACGTAAATTTAAATGTATGAAAATAAGTATTTTTAGTCAAAAAGTTTAATTAAATTATATGTATGCCGATATGTAGTACATCATTAATTGAAGAGCTTGCGTCCAACAGCGAATATATCCATAATTTGTGTGTTTTGATATTTTGGCGGAATTTGATTAAATGAGATAATGCAGTTTATTTAAAGCAAGACCGGCTGTAAGTGTGTTGAATAGCCTTCTGAAATATAGTTTTTGCGCCAAAACGGGCTATATCTACGTTTTTCTCATTTCCTTGACAATTTTTTATGAAATAGATGTATCCTCACTTTTGCAGGCAAACTCCTTATTTAGGTTTTTACATTATTGCCATCTCTTGTCAAATAGCAGCACTACTAGTAGTACTGGAACTAATTCTATCCATACAGCAACCATTTTATCTAGATAAATGTTGTTTCTTGTTCTGTAACTTTTTTACAAGATGGCACTATGTGATAAAAATTATTAAGTTACACGATATCGGACAACCACAGGAGCAAGAAGCCCTCCGGGAAAATATCGCAGAAAAAAATTGAAATGGTGATTGTGCAATAACCGTTAATCTGACAGAATCGGGGTTTTGCACACATAAAATACATATAAATAGCTATCTGCGTGCAAGGTTTCAGTTCTTAAAATTAAAAAATATCGGAATTGTGAATTTTTTTAAAAAACACTGAAATTTCCGGGTTTTCCGGGTTTTCTGCGGTTCTAATTATTCGATCGGGACATTCGACCTCTCATTCTCTTGGTAATTTAATTCTCTACAATTCGTCTATTGACAATATTAGGATTGCTTCATTAGTTTCCATTTTACAAGCAAAGAACTAAAAAAAATACGATTTTTTCTTCTAAATTGTTTATAACAAATTAAAAATTATGGTCCTCGAGTGCAAAATTATGACAAATTGATCTACTAATTGTCCTTTATGTAATCGCACAGTCGGTTTCCGGGTAGTATTTATGGCATGAAAAAATGCTTTATTGCTTGGCTATTCAAGGCTTTCAATATCGAATAATTTGAGTATGTGACGCTATCTCTTTCATGACTGAATTTCAGTCCTGCATTTCAGAGTATTATTGATTAGATTGGGCTATCGTATGCTAAACTATTGGCCCAAACGGGCAATTTATTTGACAGGGTAGTGAATATCTAAACACTGTTGAACGTGAATTATTGTAAAGTGTGCAGTCTTAGATATAATGAAATTAAACATAAATCAAATAGAAAAAGATATAAATTACTACGAAATAAAAGATTTTAGAAACACAATAATAACTTCATTAGAAATTACAACGGATTTCTTTTTTTATATATCGTTTACCAATACAGTTCATTCATCGGTGTCATTATTCGCACTATACTACAACACAATAAAATATAAAAAACAATATAAAATACTTTACTTATGCACAAACATTCAAATTGAATTATACATATTAAATGAAATTTTAACATTCATAATACTTCACATTAAACGATACAATAATCTTACATCTACAATCACATTAAATTATTTTAGAACGATTAAACAACTAAAAAACATAATACTCAACCAACAAACAAATTCAAAGCATCAAACAATTCCTTCATATGATAAAAAATTCTTCAACAATCAATTTAATATTGCATGCATTAAAATTCATTTGTTAAATTTATCATTTTTAATAATTACTTTTTATTGTATAATTTCATTTGATAAATGTACACTTTATACAATAAAATAAAATTTGCAAAAAATAATGAATGAAGAGTGCAACACAATTTGGATAAACACACACAAAGCATCTACCACAAAATTATTCTTTCCAACAGTCAATCACAGAACACAAAATACTACATTTCAACCAGATTTCTACATAACACAATTCATAACGGGTCATAGGAAATTAAATTTAAAATAAAACCAAATCCTCTTTATGAACATTGCAGTGTAATTGATGACATATGAGCAGCAAATTGCGTTAAATATAATGAACCTTAAAATAAGTTAAACTTTAATGACGTGTATTATAAATTAATGAATAGTGATCATTTTGAAGCCTTCCAAACCTTTTAGTATTAAGTTGATTATATTTGTTTATACTATGGGGTTCTTATATTGAAGAGCAACGATAGTGTATTTTTGTATTTAATAAAATCAGTATTGTTTTGAGTGCTGTTATTTTTTATACTACTTTTTGTTGAAGAGATTTCTTTGGTACTGACAAAATTTAAAATATTAAAGCAATGTTATATATTCACTAAGTTTCAGCGACCCTTTTTATTATCCAGAGTACCATGTACTCTCAATCTATAACAAAATAATTAACAACTGTTTATACAAGACCCCAATCTTACCTGTAAACGCATGTGTATTCACTGTGGCCATTGTTTGAATGCACTTTAAATTCGATAAATGCGTATGCTTTGTCAACATTATCAATAGTAAAATGTTGCAAAGGAAGTCCATTAATATCATAAATGAAGGTACCAAGAAATTGTCCCTCCGTATCCTTTTCACAAGACAATCCCCAAATACTAAATTCCCTTGGAGCAGTATCAATGTCACCAGAAGGTGAAACACTTCTAGAAATGTGTTCCAAACTCACCCCGGTGATTTGAACCCGACCTAAAAGTCTAATTACAGCCGAACCGGTTGAGCCTTGAAAAGCCCAACATTCCCCTGGAAGTACCCCCGCCTAAAACCAACATGTTTTTTCAATTTCGTCACTTTTCTAAATTTGATAACTTGCCTGTATTATTGCTCGAGCTGAATTCGTGATTTGACATAGGCGCATACCAAAAAGGGATATTGATGACGAACCTCCTTGATAAGTTTCTGTATTGCGCGTTGAAATTATATTTCCACCGGCAGATTCCAGGGCGAAATCTACCTTTCCAGTCTTATCAGCATCATATTTTTCCAGTTCTTCTTTAATTAATTTGCGTATTGAGTCATCTTTTTGTTTAGTTGCTTTTGGGCAGATTGAAGGAACTTTTGGCGGTGGTGTTGATTTACCTATTCAAACATATAAAAATTTGTTTGTTCGTTTAAAAGTAATTTACATGTTTCTGGAACTCTCGTTTGTGTTGTTTTTATATTTGTGAGTATTTTTTCAATAACTTCCAATTTTTGTGCAGTGGAATCTTTATTGTCATTTGCAATTTGAAGATAGTCTTTCATTTGTTCCACCTGCGTTTGAAGATGATCTAAATCTCTTATTATTGTTGTTAATGTGCTGTATGTTTCAGTATAGACATTGACGAAAGATGCAGTCATTGCTAAAATTCGTGAGAAAACTTTTTATTGTGCCTGTAATTTATTCGGAAGATACTTACCCAAGATGATAAACAATATAATTATTTTGATGCATCTAGTACAAAAGCGGCCACGATATGGAGCCATTTCCAAATCCATCATTGCTGGCCTAGCAGGAACGATTTGATTATGACAATTGTGAAAATTATTTATGGGATCTTCCAACCGGCTGGAATTTCTTGCTAAAAAAACACAAAAAATAAACCATTTCTTAATTTGGCCATTTTACCGGATGATCTTGTATTATAGCGATGACGTGGCGTACGTAATTCAAAATCTGTGGAAAAATAAATGAGTAATTGACAGCTGAAACTTAAAATTTTTCCTCACTAGACGAAGACAAGAAACACTTCTTAGTGACGGTATCTAGTAAATTAAAACTGCCAGCAGGCATTCTTTCACAACTAAAATTGAGCTTATTTAAAGGCTTGTATAATCAGAATTTTATGAGACAACAAATTTGAGAGCTGATTATTTAATTTTATGCCATTCACTCTATGGTAACGATAATATAGTTTATTTAATATTGTATCATATTTGCCATGTTTACGTTAGCATATTTTGGGAATTTTGTCAACGGGATAATGAAATAAATCAAAATTCCGAAAAGGGTTCGTGATTTTATAACTAATGAACTGTAAATATTCATTTTTGAATCGCAGTACAAAACAAAATGGCGGCTGTACAGCTTTTCTACGGTGAAGCCTTTTTTTTGAAGAGTGTACGGCCAGATTAGCAGCGTCTGTAATTTTCAAGTTATGATAAAAACAAAATATTTTTCGATACATATAAGATTAGCCACAGAAGTACGTATGATTTTTTTTATATACAGCGAAAGTCACTTATAACGTCGTCGCTTATAGCGTCCAGTCGCTTATAGCGGCGAAAATTTGGGTAATTGGTTGGTTGCTCATTTAATCCAGTATAAAATAGACCGCATAATTATAGCGTCAAAGTCGCATATAGTGACTGGATTAATTGTATATTTTGACACGATGGTCAGCTATAACGTCCGCCGCCACGACAGTGATATCATATCGTATGATTGTTATGAGTATGCATTGGTCTACTAGACCAGCATACATAATTCGATGCTAACGAATCAGCAAATGATGACATACTGGCCAGTGTGCAAAAAATACCATCGGAAGAAAATCATAGCGATCATGATGGCAAAGATGCTCATGCAGAATTTACACCCCCTAATTTTGCACAAGCTATTCAGGTACTATACAACGTGTCCTAGAAATAATGTCATTAATTTTAATGAGTGATAGAACTCGTCAAACCCAAGAACTTTTTAAAATAACTTTTTGGTGCAAACGTTTTGATTAACAAGTTAAAATTGTTGACAGATTTGAATCTTATTTCGTTACCCATAATAATAATGCTGAATGTTAAACACCGATAAGCGTAGAACAAAAAACCAATGCAAGAAAACATTCCCTGCTTTTTAGTTCTGGCAACGCAGCAACTCATTAATTTGACCGTTGCTGTTATTGTAAAGTTCTGGAATGCAAATTGAAAAATGCTATGGTAATACATAAATGAAATAATTTGAGTCCTTGTCAAAGTTTTACTACCAAAAATGGTATGTTCAAAATAATTGTTACAAGCATTTACAAGTTACAATAACAAAGACTTAGTTAGAGGTTTCTTCGAATTTCTTAATCCCCAATTACTCCTCGTTTTCATTTTTTCTTTCTTTGAGAAACGAAAACATGCTAGGAAGGAAATACATTTTGGCTGTGTACCAACATACCTAAAACATTTTATTTTATACACACTCTTAACAACCGATTCTTTTAGGTTTCCCGTGAGTGTCCGCTATGGAAAGGTTTTACTGTATCATCTAGTTATCTAACGATGTTATCTACTATTATAAAAATGAAATTTCCAAGAATACCTTTGATGTTCAAGCCCAAAATATAGAAAATATTACCTGGTTCTAAAGTCAATCCTTCCGTGTTTAAATCAGTTTTGATTGGTGTAAGGACAAATTCTAGCCGTACTATAAATATTTTATTGAGAATGTTGGTTAGCTAAAAAAATTAAACTGTCCAGTCAATGTTACCATCACTGCACGTCATCAAATAAAAAGGAGTTTTGAGATTTGACTTAATTCAGTTCGTGCAAAACTGTTACCTCTATTAATTTATTTTTATTTATTTTTTATCTATTATTTGTTTTGAGGAGTTCTACTACGGGTTAAAATTAATGACATTATTTCTGGGGCACGTTGTATATATCGTGAGAAAGTTTATTAGCTTTAATCATTTTGTGAACGAGAATTTGTTAGAAAATGTCGCTGTTCTGGAAAAAAGGTCCGAAACGGAATTTCTTAAATCCAAAAAAAAACAATCTAAAAAATGGATATTTTTAATACGTACGTATAATTATGTTAGATAGGGTATACGCATTTATCTATATTAAGTTTTTATTTTTTTAATATAATTTTATCTTTGTGTTTCTGTGAATCAATGGTTACTTTAAATTTATGTACTAAATTTAACTTAATTCGATGTACTTAGGTCATTTAACTGATTTGGACTTAAAAAAAATTTCGACTTGATATACTGCCCGGCCGGATATAACGTCCACTTTGACTGATCCCTTTGAGGACGTTATATCCGACTTTTACTGTATTGATTTTTGCAAAAATGGCGCGTTAAAAAAAGTTAAAAATTTTCAAAAAAAATCACCGGAAAATTGTTTATAACAAAGAAACTATGTAATATAATTAAAAAATCCTACGTATTTCTGTAAAGAATGTAATTTTGAATATACAGATGAAATTTTGAATCGATTAAGATTTGTTCGAGTTATGAGTTTGGCCGACTTCTCAGAGAAAAATCATAGATAAATTTTATATACCATCCATCGGCGATGCCTGCACCATACAATTAGCCTTCGAGATAAACGTTCTGTTTTTGCACTTCTTTTCTGAGAGCTCTTAATTAGGTCCGTGCCTCTTTTGCAGCTTCAGTTAGAGTAGGTAAAAGGCGCTCCCAGTGGATCAGGAGGGGCTGTGCCGAAATGCAAAATTCAAGTATTTAAATAATTTTCCCACCATAATCCTTTGAGTATATCATTTTTCAAGTGCTAAGGCATCTTTTAAGCAAAAAAATTGAGTTTTTGAAATTTTTACTGTGGCCCTTAATGACTGCAGACCGGAAAATGAGACTTTACGGTATCCAAGCCGGCAAAATCTTTTACCCGGATTGTAATACTTTTAGGTTCGATTTAAATACAGTTGTAACAATTATTAATCTTTATTTAACGACTTATGTTTGAATTGTTCCTTTTTCTATTTCATATCTTCTTTTTTCTCTTTTTCGGGATGTTCTTTACATTCCTCGTCACTTATTATAATTTCTTAACTTTCAAGTTTAAATTACACTTACAACATTTAATTAATAAGTGACGAGGAATGTAAAGAACATCCCGAAAAAGCGAAAAAAGAAGATATAAAATAGAAAAAGGAACAATTCAAACGTAAGTCGTTAAACAAATAATTACTTCCATATCGGGAAAAAGATCATTGAATTCATTAAATTAATCTTTATTGTAACGATTAATGGTAGGGTCAGTTGTTCAACAGTGAACCATCTAATTTTGTGGCCGAGTTTGTAGCTTATCTACTGGGATTTCAGTTTTGCAAACTATTCAGCAGTAGTTAAATATGATAAATAATCCTAAAGTTTGAGGTGGGCTAAATCTATGGAAAATCAAGTTTTTGAGATATAGCCGTTTTTTTCTTTTATGTACTTTGGTTCCACTGTATCACACCCGTGTCTCACCCGTGGTTCACTGTGAGACACGGGTGTGATACACTGAACCATGACTGTGTACACACCGAACCAGCATATAGCTTAAGGTAGATAATAGGAGTTTTAGATGGAAATAAATTTTTTTATTAAATATTAATTGAAGCACATCTAGTTATTATCGTAGGGAAACTTAATAAATATTCCTTATTATTAATTATTAATTACTTACAAGAACAAACTCAGATTCTAAATACTATCCAACGCATCTTTAAGGCACTGAAATTTTGCAAAAGGACTGCTGCCAAGCGGTACCACCACTCAATTGGGGATTCGGAAGAATAAATTTTATGTCTTCTTCTCCGACAAGAGACCTATCTTGGGTAAGGGGCATGTAGAATTGCTCATTTCCCTTATACTTGATTCTTAAAAAATTGATGTAATATTCATCCGCTTCATTCCTGCATTCCAAAACTTTTCCTACATACTGCACAATTTATTTTTTGGTCGCAAATTCGACGAGAACAAATTCTCCTTCTACAGGTCGTCGAGTTAATGGTTCAAAAGAATCACGAGTCAGTAAAGTTGGAACATCACCATCATCATCAAATTTATTCCAACTTCCACCGTCGGTGGAATGACTAGAAAAGGTGACAATGGATTCTGAGTCACTATCTTCTTCCTGGAAAATTTGACGTACGACTGTTTTTTTCTTAACCACTTCCTTTCTACGCTTGCTTGCCTGTCTTGCATCTTCAATCATAATCTTTTCGGGTGTATCCGTCGCAATCATGATTTTGCCAGTTTTTCTGGGCCTTCGTGTGTTTGTGCGGGCCCCTGCTTTCAGCGGTGGTCTGAAATCTTCTGGTGGCACAAAGTTTGGCCGTACGGGCGGCGGTCCTGCTTCGATTTCGTTGATGACGTGCGACGGTCCTGCACCTTCATTCATATTGTCTGCCATTGGTGCTGCTTCTGTATGTGGTAACTCATGTAAAGGTCGATTAGTTACCTCGCTTGGTAAAAAGTCTGTATCAGTGAAAATGTCGCGATCAAAAGGAAAAATCACACATTTTCTGAAAGTACTCATGCATCCAATGTATTCGGCTAAATCATAAATAGTAACAAGTTTGCCCGGATTCCTTAGAAGCCAATAATCTACTGCACCATTGTAGTAGGTTTTGAATGGTCCCAACACACACACATCAAGTGGCTGAAGTTTTGCTGAAGTGGTTCACTGCTGGACACACAAACATGGTTCACTGTGTACTACCCGGCAATTTTACAAAAATTAAATTGTAGAAAAAAATCGTTTGATAAAGTAACTCATTTCGCTGGCTAAACTGATAGAGCCTTATCCATTTATAATAGCAAATCGGTAGCATAAACAATAGCTACAGAAACAAAGGTAATATGAAGAATTCAACTTACCGTTTGATTTTTACTTCCGCACTCACAAAACACGTTGCTGCCGGCGTACCAACGATGCGCCATTGCAGTTTATACAACTTTGAGGTAAGATCTAGCAACTTACAACAGACGTAACATTTTAAATTCGTTCCTGCTTGGTTCACTGTTGAACAACTGACCCTACGCACTAAAAGACATCACTACTACTGCGGCTATGGCTCTGGAACTATAGAACTGATTTCTAAAACAAACTTCCCTCTCTAACCTACGGCGCTTATATATTGTCACATTTCTAACCTAAATTTATCGACTAATTGCTTACTCACCACAGGATTCAAATAAAATAAATCAAATGAATACTCCCGTTTCGTCTGTCAGAAACGAACAAAAAAGTGAACAAAACATTCATAGATGCTCATATTCTAAACTCGGAGGCTTTTTAATTTTTAAATTAAGAAGGCGGTTTACTGAAGTCGTTAACCATATTTGGGACTTATGCAACCCAACATTCTAAAGGGGGGAAACAATCTCTAAAGGGAGTGGAATCTTTTAGTTATTCCGTCGAGGAGAGAGTATACATGTTCGGTTGAGTTCGTGTTAATACGTTGATGACATGAAAATAAATTACTTCTAAATAATTTTGATTCTACAATTACGTATATCTTTTAAAGAAAGTCCAGTGTAGCTACTCCAATTTATTTTTATTGAAACGGCATTTTATACATTGTTCGTACATAAAAATGTTCTAATTTTTAATTTTTTAATTCTTAACAAACCAAAAATTCAAAACACATCAAATGATCTAGATGAAAAAGGTACATATTTACAATAAGAGGTGCAGTGCTTTGCCATACAACGTACGCTAGTACAAAGCAAGTAAATATAAATAAATATTCAAAATAAACATAAGAGCAAATGGGACAGTAGATGTGCCACTTACTGTATGGAAACACCCACGGTAAATAGTCAGGAATGACCGATCGTGCTAAAAAATTATTACAAACTAAATTTAAAACTAAAATTAATGCGTCGTCACATAGTCTACAGGGTGTCCCATCACTTGTGGCCATCCCCAAAATTGAGCTTTAATTGAAAGTTATTTATTTGAAATTTGGTGCACGCATGCCTCTGGTATAAGACTAGAAATTTCCAGTTTTAAATGTTAATTGTCGGCATTAGTTTTCGAGAAAAAAAATAAAATAAAAAATAAAAATACTATTTCCCAATTTCGTCAAATTTCACTTTTCAGGATCACTATGATTAAGACAAAGATATCCAAAGTAAAAAAAATAATTCAAAAGCTGTAATTAGTCTAAAATTTCCTTATATTGGAATCTCAAGAGTAAAAGAAATAATTTATGACTGTAAATAGTCGTTAGTTCTTTCCGCATGGGTAAGTGCAATTTAAATTTATGACATTGTATAAATTTTTCACTGTCTAGTGGAAGTCGGTCGATGTGAACAACAGAAGCGTACCTAAGTCGAGCCTTTTTACATTCTTGTAAATTTCAAAAATTTACGTAAATTGCAAGTTCTCTAATAAATTACGATTATGAGTACGAAGATACTTTAAAGTGTGAATGTTGGATTATTTTTTTTAACTCGAAGACAACGTATTACATTTTTCGTTTAAAATATTTTCGGTGCGGTTATGGAAAAGGGACAGACCATTCGAGGTATCAGTTACCTACTTCCAGTTTCGGAGAAAATTTTACAATGCCATACATTTAAATCGTACTTAACTTTGCGGATAGTTTTAAGGACTATTTATAGTCATAAATTATTACTTTTACTCTTGAGATTCCAATATAAGGGAATTTTAGACTAATTACAGCTTTTGGAATTTTTGTTTTTACTTTGGATATCTTTGCCTTAATAATACTGGAAATTTCTAGCCTTATACCAGAGGCAAGTGTGCACCAAATTTCAAATAAATAACTTTCAATTAAAGCCCAATTTTGGGGGTGGCCACAAGTGATGGGACATCCTGTACAATGCAGTATCAATGCGTTTTGTTTTTTGATTTAATTGTCTTTTAGTCTCTAAGTGGAAGGCCACGGCAAAAACGGGGGTCAATTAATTCGGGAAGTAATTTTTTAAAATAAAATTCTTTCAGTTTTCCATACATTTTTAACTCCCAAAATTCCCGATCCCTTTCTATTATTTCCCAGGATATTCCATTTGGTGTCCATATTATAAAGATGCAGTACTGCCTATCAGTAATTTCTAACTGTCCCTGGATTTGAAAATAATAATTGCTGTTTTTTTTCAACAGGAGTCTTTCTTCTAAAATGGTACAATATTTAATGCTTCCTTCTCTAACTGCTTCCCAAGGTGTTTGTTCTTTTTCTTTGCCCAGAAAGGAACATTTGATTTCTATTATACCATCGGAACCAACAATTAAAGCATCGGGTGACGCACCAATATAATTATAATTGTTGTGAATAAATAATCCACATTTTTGATATTTAAAATTTAATATATTAGCAGCTTCTTGCAATGCTTTATCTTCATTATTTTTTCCCCAGTTGGTAGCACTTGAGCCACTAAATTTTGTATATAACAAGTTTTTAACGGTATTTGCAGCACTAGTTGTCGGTCGCATTTTGCATATTTTTCCGAAATTGGAAGCAGTAATTCGTTTTAGCCTTTCTTTCTGCCATAATAAGTTATTTGACTGATCAATAGTAGCTTCTTCCATGTTTTGAAAATTGTTTAGTTGCTGCAAAAAAATGATAACCTTTTCACTGTATTCTTCTTCTTTCATGTCAGGATGTAAAGTCGATTTTCCATAATCATAATCTGGTCCACTTTTATTTTGTACTCTACGAAATTTTAAGCTTTTTTACACTTTACAGTAAGCTGTAGATTAATTTTATTTTGATAATTTTTATTATATTTGCCTGGACTTCTTGAAGTAAATTTTTTATTGATATTAGAGTAAAATTTGGATCTACCATTATAAGAAGCAGCGGCAGCATCGCTTACCGCCAATAAATTTTGCAACTACGGAGTTATATCTTTCTGCTAAGTTGTTGTTGACGTTATATATTAAACTACCTACATTTTTTACTAAAATATTATTAATAATTTCTAAAATTTCATCCCAAACTTCGGAATTTTTCAAAAAGTGAACATGGTTGGTGTCATCATTTTTACCTTCACATCTGGTGCTTGTGGTGGAACAATTACTATGATCGCCGAACACATGATATGGAGAATTTAAAAAATCTATTTTCAAAAGCTTCTTTTTGTCGGATGTGCAAATATCTTGCTGAAAACGTTTTTTGATAGCAGAATTCACTCCAATTCTAAGTCTCTCCAAATTAGTTATTAAAATTTTTCTAGCTGCTAAGGGCACAGTTCTTCTTTTGGACAGTTCTTTAATCCTATTATTGAAATTGCGACAAATATGATTTGCACATTCAATTTTTTCAATCGGCTGATTTAATCCGTAAGGGCGGACTTTCCTTAATTTTTCGGTGACACTACTATCACCATCACCTATTCACATATAAACAAACAGTTATGTTATTTGTATGTAATAAAATATTTATAAGTTATAATTTGATTTTCTATGTATTTTATATGTATTATCTAAATATATTTGACACTAACCTATTACTGTAACGTATTTTACCCCATACATCGCCATGCTTTGTTGAAAGCCATCTAGTATAATATCTGCTTCCATTGAATTAGCTGAATTTGGCCAGTTTTTATAACATTTGTGTTCCGAAACTTCTCTTCCACAATTTTGAGCCTTCGCACAAATAATGCAAAAGTTATTTGTTTCAAAGTTGCTAGATAATTTTTTATTTTGACCTACCACTCCAGATAAAGAACTGTAATTACATTTATAAGATCGTTTTGCCCATGATCCGTCTATAACCACCGTAAGCAAAGGAGTACCACTTTCATCCACATCACCTCGTTCAATTGCAATTTGTTTTTCTTGATCGCATCCTTCTTGAAATACGTCGGATGCTACTTCTTTAATTGAATTATGCACATTTTCTTGAATTTTAAAATATGTTCTTGAAGACATTATAGGCATATTTAAAATAGAACACCGTTCTTCCATCTGAGCAAAACTCTGGCCGGTGCATAAATTTCCAAATACCTACAATTATGGAGTTGATATGACATTTTCTTCGAAATTATTTTTTTATAAGTGAACAGTATACTTACGGAGGCAGAATTTACATTCATATTAACATCTTCAGTTGATTCTGATAATAATGTTTCTGTAGTACCGCACATGCCGCATTTAAAATGTAATTCAGAATAGAAACCCTTTCGAGATTCTTTAACAAATTTCATATTTGCAGAATTACAATTATAAACAGATGAATGGCTTCCGAATGTTTTTAGTTGTGCCAACCCAACAATTTATTTAGTTTTTAGAGTAAATGACCGGTAATTATCCGGACGGTGTAAAAATTGCAAAGCGCCGGTCTTACACAATTTGTATGCAATTACGGAGAATTTTGGAGATCTTTGAAAAATTCAAAATTATACAAAACTTTTATGTTATGTTGGAGACTCTTTCAGCTTGGTAATTTTATTATTCCATGAACCTGTGAGTGCAATATCCCAACTATTGTAATGCTTTGCAATGGAAGAAATTACGGGGGTATACAGGTTGTTGCGTCCCTAATTCCTACAACATTAAAAGCCAGGTCAAAGGCAAGAAAACGCGGACATGCATCACTCTCATTTTTTGTTAATTTTGTAAATACATTAATTTATTCGTTAATCAGTTTTTTATTTTTATCTTTAAATTATCCGTCCTCCGGTAAAACGTAGTGCGGAATTTACTACTGAGTAAACACAGGTACCCAAGTTCATTATAGAACTGGCACTCCTTTCTTATTGTTCCACTAACCAAATTGTTTCTGTGGTACTTATAATGCGCAAATTTTAATAATTTCCACTTTGTCCCCATCTGTAGCATTGTTTTAGAAATTCCCTTTTAAAAATATAAGTTGCGATATCGCTTTCCGTCTAGCATCGCTAAAAAAAATTTTCACCAATTATTCCTATCATGCAAAGAACCTCATTGTCATTCCACGCACAACGTTATTTTTCTTCCATTTTTTTTCGATATTTTTAAACGGGGCACTAATTGCAACTATGTACCTGGTCAAAGGTGAAATTTAAACTTAACTTATTCCATCCTACTAAAAGTTGACATATTGCACCCACATGTTTTGAACAATACGATGCAACAAGAGTTTTAGACCCATTAACTCAAACAAAAATGTCACGTTTTTGTAAAATTTTAAATTTATGTTGTTGGCGAACCCGTTCTAAAACGCATTTAATGCGAATTAAGGTGTTTATTCGCAATCAATTCCTGTGTCTCGAGAACTAGTTCACCTCAACTTTCGGTAAACTATACTGAGATATTTGAAATTTTATGTTTCAATTTGATCTGAAAATCACATTGTTTTGATTTTGATTGATCTGTTTTTACTAAATAATATGGTTAGGGGTCTTTTAAACGGAAATCAGTAAATGCGATCGAAAGTGCATCCATTATTCTTATCAGAAATAGCGCAAACAGTACAAAATCTCTATAACGTCACTTAGGGACTTTTTGCAAGGAGCCCTTCGAATACCTGTTTGTTATATATTATTGTTTAATTACATTAAAATCTTTTGAAATGAAAAAATTTATGTCAACGTGATAGTTGTTTATCTTACTAAAGTGACAGTATCTGTCAGTGTTGGTTGCTTAGATACAAGAAGTAGGCCTACCTGAAGGTATTTTTTTAGAAAAAGAAAGATGTGCAGTATTGCCACGTTGTGTTGTTAGACAAACTGTTTTAATTTTAAACAGAATCTATTTGGACCACTTTTGTTGCGATTTCCACAATACTTCAACAGAAAGCACTGTTCTAACATCAATCCTGGGCGCCTTCTTTTCATCACTCTGTATAACTCGGCTATTTATTTACCTACTACGGGAGGCATTCCTGGCTCGCTTCCTTGTACTGAGTCTTCTTTCACACAATTGTCTCTTTTTCGGGAAACAATTCATCTTTATTTTAAACACTAACCATAAACTCACGAATGTAATTGGGGTTTTTAATTCTACGAGCCGATTTAAGTTTTATATAAATTTAATTCCGATTTTAGAACCAATTTATCTCAGCGGTTTCCTGTTGAACGTATCTATCGTAAACAATAAACTGCAACCGTACCGAAAATAAAATATTCGATCTGCATGTGTAACGAATACATTATTATGTGTGGGTATGTGTGTATGTTCTTTATTGACTTTGAAACCACTAAACCGATTTTGAGGAAATTTTCAGGAAAGCTCTAGTATAGTCTGGAGAGTGTTCCTGTGAAGTTTGGTGCCGATCGGACCAAAAATTTAAAAAAATTCCATCGTGAGACAAAAAAGCGGTCGAGCGAATGCGTTTCTTACGAACGTTTCCCTAACGGGAAGAGATATATGAATTCTTTCTACAGAAAAGTTGTAGATCTTAAGAAGACGTGTACAAAAGTCCCCGACGACATATATGTACAGTAAAATCTCTCGCGACGACCACCTCTTTTAGGCGACCGCCTCCAAATATGACCAGTTTTTTAAAGAACAGTTTTGAATTAATGAAAAAATCATGTATTTATTTTTCCGTAAAGCGACCACCTCTAACCCGACCGAGACCGCTCCTTTTTGGGTATCGGACTGATTTCTTTTTTTTCCCAAATTCTAACTTTATTTCATTATTGAATATATTTTTTGCATAGTTTGTACAAAAATTAAAATTAAAAAGTCCCCTTTCAACGTGGAAAACAATTTTACGGAAAATAATTAAACACCACACTTGTGAAGTGAGAGGCCCGGTTTTCCAGATAACGCTAAAAGTGGCGATGCAAAATAATTCCAAGAATGCAGTCAAAGCGATTGATATATTACCCATATTTTTTATAATTATTTGTAAACAGACGCCTCACACAATTTCATGGGCTAAGGTACCCGTTACACATGCGGCGAAAACGTTGCGATTTTGCAGGATGTTTAGACTGTGAACTATTTTTTTTAATGCGTTCATTGTTTCTTTATCGAAAACGCAACATTTTAACGCACGAAAAACGCATATGTATTTTACCACTAATACAAATATTACTGTTTACTTCGAAAGAATGTTATGGCTAAATGATAAAACAATTTATTGAGATATGCATTTTGACGAACAATGTAACTCGTTATTAATTACAAAGTTCTTGCAGGTTTTTTGCACTTATTGTTAGTTATTTGAGTGGATTGTTTCACGTTTTGTTGCTCAAAAATGACGACAGATTTGTATATTTAGTTGATTTATTACTAAATAGTATTTACACTTATTTACACTTGAAAGTAATTATTTATACGAATACTTAATTCTTTATACTTATTAATAAATTGGATAAAAATTTTGTCCTTAGATTTAGGAAATTAGAAATGGATTGTGTCAGTAATCGATTTTGGATTATTATGAGGGTTTAATTATGTCATTAGTAGTAGTATCCATCCGACAGAAATATTGTAGGTATCTATTTGAAAGTCTGAAGGTCATAGCTATCGGAACTCGTAAGTAAAGATTCAAGTAATAGTTATCGTATATCAATAGGTATAATATAAATGTCGAAAGTAACAAAGAATGAGAAATATAAATGATACCATGTTCATGGTCTTGGAGGTAGGTACGTACATTTATACTTAACTATTTATGGTTAATTTCGTAAAATTTCCTCTTAGATTTAAATTTGTTTTTTAAGATTTTATGAACAGTGTCCTTTGACGTTCCAATGTTATGTACGATTTCCAGAGTTGAAGTTCTTTGATTTTCTTGAACACTGAGAATGGCATCTAACTGAACATTTTCACGAAATTGGCGTTTCTCTCTCTTAGGTTTCTTAAAAGATCCGTGATTTCCTAAATTTTGTTCAATTCTTCTAAATTTCTGACGGTCCGGAATTTCTCTGTGTGAAAAGCGAGCTGCGCAAATGCACACTGCTTGACCAGAATTTTTGTGGCACTCGAAAAACACTTGCATCATATCAGTTAATTGATTGATATCCATAATGAAATAACAATATGTTAACAAAATAACAACAAAACTGCAAGAAATAATACAAACAACAATAAATTTAAAAAACTTTATAAATGTCAAAAATTGGCAGTGGGACTGCCGACAGAAGTGAAGACTTAAAACTATGAAATAACAGTGGAATAATATTTTGATAAGGAAAATTTTGAGTATTTAGTTCATAATTTGTTATTATTGGCTCATGTAATTGTGGAACATAATTAATTTGAACTTGTGAAGGAATATCATTGTGAATTTCGTCATCATAATCTGAATGTGACTCTGGAATGTATGGTTCATTCCGTGTTGATAGGCCGCCAGTATGAGTTGGTGGAACATATGGCACATTTCTCGTTCATGGGCCTGCAATTTGTGAATTATGAAAATTCTGACATTTACAAACATGCTTTATAATTGTTTTTGAGGATTGATCTGTCGATAAATTAATCAAATTAGAGGTGACGCGAACTCGTAAGATTTTACCCATCCAAAAACCGTCTAACGCGCCTACAGAGGTTTTCACTTCAAAAATAGTTTACTATTACTTCACAAAAATGACATATTAAAAAAAAAGTTATACTCTTTTGTAGTATTTATACACCTGTCTTATGCGGTTTTTGAATTACTGAAATCGGATTATAAATAGCAGAGTTATAGCGTGGTGCGTTTTTCATAAGACGACCTGTATATTGTCGATCGGTACTTACAAGCCTGAAGATCGTGCGAATCGGAAATTGTAAGTATGGGACTAACAATAAGTAAAGGTTGTCATTTGTCAATGTGGGACAATTTTTTTTATAATGCCCTAATTAAATTAAAATAACGTACGGAAATTAATAAGTTTGACAAAAATGATTGGTCATATTAGTTTTTTTCGGAAAAATTGCACTAATCACTTTTGAAAAGCTTCATAATTTCCGTACGTTAATTGAATGTAAAAAACCTTTATTTCATACTGGTTTCTAAAGTGCCTCTTTTTGGCCTATTTATAGTACGAAAAGTAGATCTTTAAAGTGCTAGTACTTTAAAGTAAAAATTTAAAAGTCCTAGAACTTTAAAATTTCACGTCAGTTTTTTTCTATGGCAACAACTTCAAATGACAATTTATCGGAGCCGGACACATTAAAGGTCCAATTTACAATTGCTTCTGCCACAACAGGAGAGTATGAAGTTCCGATAACATTCTTCTCTGACTTCAATTTAATTTTTGAGCATCTCTTCTTATTTTCAATTAGACCCTCTAAATAACTTTCAGTCATAGTGGAACTCTTCGATCCCTTATGTGTTTTAATATTGACCCAGGTTGCTCTGGCGTCTGCTAGCATAGTAGCTGAGCTATGTCGATAACAATGCCCTACGTACCTACCTTATTTGAAAAATAAACCAAGAGGATATGTTCATTCACAATCGAAATATTCTTTTCCTCCTTCCAGTTACATAACATCTTGTATTCCTTTTAGTACTGATTTTTCGCTTTTTTGGGTATTACATTTTTCTTTGCCTGATTAGCCTCATTTAAAATATAGAAAACGTCACGAAAAAGTAAAATTTTGATTTGTCATTAAGTAAACAAACTTCCGTTGCTAAGAAAATTGCTCATCGCTTACTTATAATAAATTATTACGAATTGGTTGTCAAAAATAAAACGTCAAAATTTCTGTTCGCAATAATTTAACACGTAAAATATCCAGTATGAAATAAAGTTTTGTATGTATCTCATACGAAAAGTAACTTAGAAGGTACTCTCAACGCCTCGGCTGTAAACAACTGTTCGTACTTTAAAGTTTCACTTTTTGTTCTAGATACGTAAATAACTATTAACGCATTATTATTATTATTCATGGATACACACAGTGAAAATGAATGACAGCTCAGAAAATAAATATTATAAAAAATATTATATCGTTATAAAACATACAATAAATATGAATTAGTGGTAGGTCATAAAACGTTGAAGACACCGTGGATATTATGAAATAAGGACCTTGCGTTGTATATGTCGCAGCCATATTGTAGAATCCGCCGAAATATCAAGCTGCTAGACGTTTTACAATGCAGCTCTGTTTTGTACAACGGGTGATTAACGTTTAGGCGGAATGTGATTGTTCTGAGTGTTTCACGTACGCTCAATGTACGCAACCCAATATTTAAAAATCAGAACATACTAGATACAAAAAAAAATGTATTTAAGTTTCATATTTTTGGAAACCCTGACAAAAATAACTGTCAAACTAACAATTTAAATTTGCAAAATATATAAAAACGATGAACTAGTGGACATCATCATAATCTACGACGAATGTCACAAAAATGCTTTTTTTTGTCCTTAAACATTTTAATTATATTACAATATGTCTGACTATCTTTGGGTTCAATTTTCACGTTACGAGTAGTGAATTGTTTGATTTGCAGTATGCATACAGGGTTGACTGTAATTCATTGAAGGTTGTTGCTGTGCTTGCTGTAACATTATTGGTTGCGAGTAGCACGGGTTCGCTGTTAGGAGGTATTGAAAGGGTACATTTTGATTGTACCCCGTTGGATTTGATTACATGTGTGACGTGTTGTTAAAATAAGGTAGGGTGACCAGATTTCGCACCTTCCAATGCTGTACACATTCTCAATTTTGAACGTTATTGCTGTCGGCATAACTATAGTTCATTTTTTAAATCGAGATAAAAAAAATGAGGTACCTTCGAAAACAAAATTTTTAAGTTAGCTCGAGTTAAACCACTCCTCTTGCAAGTTATAAATAACGTCACGTGTGCTCATTGGAGGAACTGCATCCAGCATGTTATAAAAAATGGTCTAGTGTAGTTTTTTTTTTTTTATCTCGAATTAAAAAATTAACTATAATACATAATAAGTATGACAATAATTAATAATATATGAGCTCGAATATGAGTATAAAATATAATTAGAAATTAAAAAAAAGATAGGTTTTTATTTTTTAGTAAAAATTTATTTGTATCATACACGATTAATATAGATTTCAATATTTATGAAGACTGTACATTTGTTGTAGACATATTGGTCTAACTGAATGCTGAACAATACATTCAGCCAAATTCCGTACGTCTGGTCACCCTAAATAAGGGATATTGGCCATTTTGACCGCACCCTGTACGAATGTGTTTATAACAGAATAAATTGCGATGCAATTTAAGTTAAAATTTGTCTGCATTATTTTACGCTATTTTACGTTGACCGTGACTGGTATTTGTGATAAGCCTCGATGAGTTCTTATCGCCGAATTCCGTCGCACGACTGCACTCTTTGCTAGCCAAAACTCGACTTTTTTATTAAATACTTCCCAGCTAGCAGACGTACGTCATTTTGACGTCATTTTTTGGTCATCTTTGGTCATTGACGTCTTTACGTCCAAAAAGGACGTCATAATGACGTGTTTTTTGTCCTAATTATGACGTCATATAATGACGTCAGACAGTTCGTCAATATGACGTCATAATGACGTTATATATTCCTAATTTATAAATAATCGTGGAGTACTCTAATTATTCCGGTATTTTTAACAGATCCTTATTACAATTTAATAGTTATTTATGTATCTAGAACGAAAAGTGAAACTTTAAAGTACGAGCAGTTGTTTACTTGCGAGGACCTTTTAAGTTACTTTTCGTTTGAGATACATACAAAACTTTATTTCATACTGGATATTTTACGTGTTAAATTATTGTGAACAGAAATTTTGACGTTTTAATTTTTGACAACCAATTCGTAATAATTTATTATAAGTAAGCGATGAGCAATTTTCATAGCAACGGAAGATGTGCCCGGCTCCGATAAATTGTCATTTGAAGTTGTTGCCATAGAAACAAACTGACGTAAAATTTTAAAGTTCTAGGACTTTTAAAATTTTACTTTAAAGGCCTAGCACTTTAATGATCTACTTTTCGTTCCATAAATAGGCCAAAAAGCGTCACTTTAGAAACCAGTATGAAATAAAATATTTTTTATCCTACACTATGAGAAAATCCAATTTTACCCCCACTACTGAAAGGAGAAAGGATGCCTTTGCACGGCTAGCCGGACAAAGAAACCGCAAAATGCCTAGCCGACAAAATAGTTGTAGGTGGCGCGCGGACAGCTCCCTGGCGGACAGTTTCAAATGCATAATTTAACCTGTCAGTTTTTCGTTCCGTTTGTGTATTCAATTTATTTCTTTATTATCTGTGGTGTATTTAATTTGTGATTGTGATAATGGATGAAGATTGCGATGAAATGGTGGAGTATTGTACTCCACCCGAAGTTAGCGATGCAGTCAAAGTGGTCACCATGAATTTGTTACCAAGTACATCAAAGGAAAAATATGACCTACAATATAATTACTTCATGAACTGGGGTGGTTTAAAAAAAATAAAGAGATATAGCAAAAGCGTCATTTTAGCTTACAATTAGTTATCGGAATTGTCTCTAAAATATAAGTCTTCAACACTGGTCAATGCACTCAATGTTAAAAGCTATGCTATCAGTTAGAGATGATGTACACATTGGAACTTACACAAAAGTAAATGCTTTTCTAAAAAAGCAATCGGTCGGACACATTGCTAAAAAATCAAAAACTTTCACCCAGCAAGATATTCAAAAATTTCGCATCATCTTCTGTTACTTCAAAATTTTCGGAACAATTGCAACTGTCAAATTTATCTAAACAGGGAATTTCTTTTGCTAACTGTGTAATCAACAGCCCTATTTTTAACATTAACATTACCAATAGTTAAATATTCTTTATAAATTGTACCTGCTATTTAATATTTAAAATAAACCTTATTAGTTCTATAATATTGTTGGATATTGTAAAAAATTGTGTAGTAATGTTGTGTGGCATAAAAAATATTGTGTGAACCATGGCGGCAAAGTGGTTTTCCGGGCCTCAAAAAGTAGCCAGCCTCGGCTGCGCCTCGCCTGGCCATATCTTTTTTTCACCCCGGAAAACATTCACTTTACCGCCTTGGTACACAAAGTACTATTATTATTTACATGAGGAACCGAATATTGTGTACACATTACTATAGCTTTATAAAATTTTGTGTTGATTCATTTTTGGTAGTTTGATTTATTTAAATTCGTGATTTTAACAAAATAGACAATAATAAGTACAATTCACACACACAATTTGAATTAGGCGCCTCGCAACGAGGTATTGAAATCGTTCCCGAACCTCTGTCCCGAACTATCACGAAACCTAACCTAACCTATCCGTTAAAACCCACAAACCTTCATGTAATTCAGAGGTAGTGTGATTATAATTGCGAAGATAAGTTAAAATTGACTAACTTCATTGCTTTGGTAGAAAATGCACTGCTCGATATTCGAATAAATAATTTTCAGATGACTTATTTTGGTATTGAATTCGAGAACGACCAAGGCATTTCCTTAGTCCACAACACGTGGCTTACACCTTTAAGAAAAGAAGTTTATTGGGCCCCGATTAAAAATAAAACGAATTTCAACAAATTGCTACGATCTGGTGAAGAGCCTCCTGAAGACGGAAGCTGGCAAATATATAAAGTGCATCGCATATTATTTACAACAGGTTTGTAGTTGTATTATTCAACAGAAAAATAGTTTCACGGTTTTTTTTATACAACTTGGGACATAATTTTTGTCTATTTCAATGTTGCAAGGAATAATAAAATCATATTTTTGTGTATTATTTAAAGATGATTATGAAAAGGGCAACAAGAATATTAAAAGGGCTGAGGACACCTCCAATTTAGACACCGATGATTTAAACAAGTGTCCTTTACCTCGAAAGACAGTAAGAAAAGTACTTCAATATTCCAGTGACGAAGTGGATTCAGACTCATCAGAAACTCTCCTTAGGCCACCATCTCTAGATTCATCAGATAGGGTTAGCGTTAATTATTTAAATATGAATAGTTATAGAGAATATGGAATTACAAATGATAAAATTAATTACTCCAGTTACAGCTAGCAGTATCCCAGCAGCAGTAGCAGTATCAATCGTCTGCCTCGTTACATTCTGAAAACGTTTACTAAAATCAAGTACTAAGCCACTAGCACAAATTTATCGTAGAGTTTGTGAAATGGAAAATACTATATCAATAACTACGTGTAATCAAAATATTGTTTCACATCATTTAAATCATAGCTTAGGACCACTCGTAGAATGCGTTTCAAATAATACTGCTCAATTCAGAAAAATTCTATATCAAAATTTTGTTTTAATGTCATATAATTATTCCAAATCGGACAGCCATTGCCTTATTAATGGTAAATTGATTCGAATATTCAATTTTGTGTTACAAAGTAATGGTACTACTGCAATTATAGGCAAAGAATTTAAATATAAATCCTTATATAGTTACCCAATTGAATCCACTGCGCTGGATATTTATATTGTAAATAATTTAAGTAATGTAAATAAATGTTATAGTCTTAGTGATGTAAAATGCAAATGCATTTTATTCAAACTTGAGGGAGTGTGTGTCATTTCCGTTGTTGCACACTTCCTGATTTGAACCAAATCGCAAAATACAATAAAATCGTTTTGTAATAAATAGATTTCTTTTCATTATTCCCCAATATCAATACGTCCCTTAATGGTCCTGAAATGACGTAAATATGACGTCATTTTTTGGTCATATTTACGTCCTAAAATGACGTCATATTAACGTCATATTTACGTCCTAAGATGACGTCGTGAGGCTGTGACATAAGGACGTACTAAAGACGTAAATTTGACGTCATTTTCTTGGTCATATTGACGTAGTGCCTGACCAAAAAATGACGTCAAAATGACGTACATCTGCTAGCTGGGTTATGAAGAACTTATTTTCAAAAAGCAATATATCCATTTTGTTTACATTTTGAATTAAAGATAGTATTCATTACTTTATTATGTCCCCAATCGACTGAACCAACGTGTTCGATTCAAATCTCAATATATTCCTTACAATTAAGGGGCAAATTCATAGCCGTCACTCAATCTCAACTCAATCTCAACTCATCCTCATCTCACTTTCTACTAATTTGTTACTCACTCAAGCTAGACTCATCCTCACCTCACTTTTGGCATTCATAAACATGAGGACGCGTCTTGCTAAGTTGAGTTGAAAGTGAGGAACTACGTCATTATTTACGTCACGTATCTATGACGTTTTACGTCCTACTGGCGTTGATAGGTTATGTTGTGATTGTTTATTTTAAAACTTCAAAGTTAAGTTACAAGTTCTGCGTATGTCTTTATATTATCATTAATAATTTACAACCTATTGTTGTACATCCCTTTTTGGCCGAAAATGAGCTACTGATTATTTTTACTTAAAAAGGATATAAAACTAATCAATTTAATGATATTTATCACAAATAGGTTATTCAGATTCATTGAGCAAATGTTCATTAAATGGCTAAAGTACACTACTACATTTTGGCTTCTGAAAAATTCACAACAATGATAGAGAACTGCAAAATCCTTAGGAGACGATCTGTTTTTACGTATAGGTAATTTAATGGTGAGAAATGAATAAATTATACAAGAAGAGAGAATTGGAATCGACAACTTTAGTTTCAATTAAATTCCAATGGGAAACGTTTTAGTAGACAATTGTGGAACTTTATGTGAAATTTGTACAATGTTTTATTTCTAAAAAGGTTGATTTGTGAAAGTGTGAACTTGAATTTTTAGTGCATTTATGATGTTAACATGAGAGTGGTCAAAGAACTTGTTGATTTGGCTCAAATTGTTTAAATTTAAATTGTAACTTTTAGAAATATAAATGTAATATTAATTTCGGTCACCTTTATTGACAAAGGAAATAGGTAGGTGTAATAAAACTGGTTGAAAAATTTTTTTCACATCTGGTCAACAACTGTTTTAGTGCAGGTATTGTTATAGTTTTGCATTTTGTAACATCTGGTCAAGAATTTTTCCTACTTTAGTGCAAATATCTTTGTATTTAGTTTGCTGCTTCATACTGACAATAAACAGTTTCAAAATATTTCAATTTGGTTCTTTTTGTGTTTTTGTTTCGTTAATATGGGAGATAAAAGGAGATCATTTTTCAGCGGCGATGAAAAAATTTTTTTAAAAGAGTTGATAAACAAGTATCAAAATATAATTGAATGCAAGAAGACAGATTGCATCAGCGTCACCAAAAAAAAAAAGCATGGTGTGCTTTAACAACAGAATTTAATGCAATTAGTGAACATACTCATGTAAGTACCTTTAATTGTATTATGTGTGCAAAGGACCTAGGCATGTTAATAAGAGTTATGTCTTTCTTTTGTTATAGCGCACTGCCGAGCAACTTAGGAAATGCTGGGACAACATGAGGAATCGAAGAAAACAGCAGTTGTCCCAGGAAAAGGCGCATCGCATGGCAACAGGTGGTGGTCCATATGTGGCACCAACCGACGACAACATCGATGCTACGTTTAGCAATGTAGACATTGAGTTGACAGACACCATCGATAGCGATGCTATCGCGTTGCAAAATGGATTGTCATTGTCAAGTCAAGAGGATGAAGGCATGTTGCCGATGGAAGAAGGTAGTAAATATAATAGAAGTAACTAATTTTTGATGTATTATATGACTATCTATTCTTATTTTAGTACTACAGGTGGTCATTGATACAGGTGATAATGAAAAGAACTGTCAAGAAGAACCACCAGTCAGAATATGTCCGACAAGGAAGCGGCCAAGACATTCATACACCTCTAGAGGGACAGCTATAGAGAGGGAGTTGGCGGTAAGGCTAGAACGCACCGAAACATTAATAAGACAGGAGGAAGAACTCCACCAATTGAGAGTAGAGGAGCAACAACTAAAAATTAAGGAACAGAGACTTAAAGTTGAGGAGCAACAAGTAAAATTAGAGATAGTTAAATTTCAATTTGATTTATTAAAAAAACAATAAAATATTATAAAAATAATGAAATAAATTTTATTAACACAATGTACAATGCATGCTAGTTATAAGAAACCTCAATTTTCCGTTTTCATTACATCCCGAATGGAAGAGGGGAAGATCTTCAAAAAGGCGCCAGATTGGAGAATGGTATCGGGTCCTTGCTAACTAAAAAGCTCTCTCAATTGACGATGGGGAATCTAGTGCCAAAGTTTATCTGAAAAAAAGATCCGAGTACACTGCTCTTCTACTATCTGGTGTTCAAATAGTCATGACATCCTGAGTGACTATGGATTGCAAAATGTGTGTCTAAGTTACTATAATTATTAAAATATGAAGAAAACTGTTTTACATGATGTCATGACTTTTTGAACACCAATACAAAGTCATGTGGGGATGGCATATGTAGAAGTTTATTCGATTCAATATTAATCGCATTAATGCATTAATTAAAATGCCTCTCAATAAACGCAGCTCGAATAACATTTCCCCTTTGTTGCACAGGTGCAGGCGGAACATCTACTATTCGGTCCACAAAACCATCCTCCTCCACATTAGGCATTTTTTCGGATATTGCAATATTGTGCAAAATAGCAGTTGCAGCAATTATCCGAACAGTGCTCCTTAATTGGTACTGTAAACATGTTGTTAAACATCGAAATCTGGATTTCCAGATTCCAAATGAACGTTCAACAACATTTCTGGTCCTAATGTGAGAACTGTTATATAATTGCTGAGCTCTTGTTGCTGGGTTTAGTATTGGTGTAAAAAGATAACGCGTCTGCTGATAGGCACTATCTCCCAATATCAAACCCGACAACAATCTTTGCTCGCATTTCATCCGAATGGCACTGTTAGTAAAGATTCTGCTATCATGTGCAGAACCTGGCCAACGTATAACGATATCCAGTATCTCACATTTAGGACCAGCACCTACCTGCACGTTCAGGGACATCCAGCCTTTCCGATTGCGGTAGATCTCACCATTATCACCACCGGGATTTTGTATTTCGATGTGGGTCCCGTCGACACATCCAATCACTCCTGGAAATCCTCCTATTTCAAAAAATAAATTTTTACTAGCATTTAATTCATTGCGACAAGGAAATTTAACATATCTTTGTAAATGCTGGCAGAGATTTTCAGAAACTTCCTTGATGATGCGATGTATCGTTGTTTGACTAACACCAACCGTATCACCAGTAACCCTCTATAATCGGTAATAAAATAATGTTAAGCATTTAGGCAAAGAAAATAATTATTTTACCTGAATTGAACCGCTGGCATAAAATCGTAATGCCACACATAATTTTATTATGGGCGGCACTGGCAAACCACGCTGATTAATCGGTGCATTTTGATTAGGATACACCAAATTTATTAAAAGATTTTGAATAGTTCCTCTTGAAAAACGATAACGTTGCAGGAGTTCATTATCGCTATATTTTTCTAGAGGATTCTCCATGTCTCCTATATAATGCCTATAAAAAAATATTTATAACCCTATTTATTCAAAAATCTTAATGTAATATTATTACCGTGGTACCCGCGCATAAGGTTCGTCTTCTACATACTCTATGAAATCAAAAAAATCGTCCACCATCCTGAAAGCTATTTATTTAAAAAAAAACCGATAGTTCAAAGCAGTTGAGCGATAGATGAGAAAGAGATAAGGTAGCTACGATCGCGCCTCAGAAAAATCTCATTTTCGAGTCAGAGATGAGGGCGAGATGAAGAGAGCTTGAGGTGAGAAACGTCTATGAATTCGGAAAAGTGAGGAATAGGTGAGGAGTTGCCCTATGCGCATGCGTTGAGGATGATTTGAGGTTGAGTTGAGATTGAGTGAGGACTATGAATTTGCCCCTAAGTGTTAAAAATTCTCTAAAGGTTGAAAAACGCAGTACCTATATTGAAGATTATTTGTTTTCAAACTGGCACATTTCAATTTTTCTATCAAAACGCTGTATAAACTATAAAAATTATTATTAGTCAAACTAGTTCACTAAAATTTTATTGCCGATTATTGTTTAAAGAAATTTATCGTTTACACAAATATTGGTCTCATTATTGAATTTCTTATCATAAAGGTCACAAGTTTATTAGTTTAAATTTATGAGAAAATATTTTTTTTGCACAAAATAAAACCAATTATACATAAATACGTTACACGCAAATCAAGTAGGTACATTAAAACCATACAACGGATAGTTTTAATGCACGAAAATTACTTGTAGATTAAATCCGTAATAAATAAATAAATAATGTTTAACTAATGTTAATAATAGATCCTTTACTACTGGATCAACTATTTTAATTTTTACGATACATCAGCTTGGCGGAAAACTAATTATGTATTTTTAACCCCAAAATATTAATAGTACGCTGCCGCAATTCCATCATATAGTAAAGCACAGATAATATAAAATAATAATAAAATTAATTCATACATTACAACATTTGTAATTGCCACGAATTTTAAATTTCCAGCGTAGCCACCATGAAACGAAAAGTAACGATGAAGTGCGACGTTGAAAACGTAATTAATCAGCTGTTGCGACCTTGGCCAAGTGCCCACTGTTTTCTACGAAGTTTGAAGTCGTGCAACTCGAAAGTTATTTAGAAGAGTTTTGTGCTTTGTGTTTTTTAGGAATTATCAAAATGAGGACGTCTTTAGTTCTCATTTGTACCTTGATTGGGGGTAAGATTTATTTGTTTACTTTTTTTTATCAATCGTAGCTTAAGTGCTGACAATGAGCATTATTATGGCGATATACTTTTTGTGATGTGGAAATATCTCGATAGAATTGCTTAAAATGCAATGTCATGAATGTACAATTTTTGAGACCTGGTATTCATTTAAATAAGAATTAAACACCTACTAAGCAGTTCTAAGAGTTGTGAGTAATTAATCGTTATCCTTGTGGATGCCGATGACTCAGTTTGATTTACTCATTTATTATCACATTATTTTGTTCGATTGATAACGTATACAAGGCGCATAACTTTCTTGCAGGGTCTTTCCCACTTTAAATATGTTAAATTTTTATTCTTTGTAGTTATATTGGCGGTTTCTGCATCCCCCCCTAGGACTGCAAGTAGACCACGACCCTCGGCTCTTTTAGGATCCAAAGAATGCACTTGGGGACCTACACATTGGTGTCGAAACATAACGTAAGGGTTTTGTGACAAAAGTTATTCATTTTAACTTCAAATTAGTACTATCACGACGCTAACCATGAAATAAGATAGTAGGTAATGCAGAAATGATAATTTAATATTTCCGTAATCAGTGACCTTAAGTATCAGTAGAATGTGAACTATGTTCTACATCCTGTTGTCAATAATTATACTTACCAGAAATTTGAAAAGTTGATTATAATATTAAGACCTAAAGTTATGATCAACTTTAACCCTTCGTTACTAACGTGCGATCTCAGAGACCAACCAATTTGTAAATCTACGATTACAATTAAACTGATTAGAAATGTAAATCGTACATTCAGGTAGCTTCCTGTCTAGTGATTTCACGTCATCAGTGCATGCAGTTCCAATCAACGACATAGGGTTTTTGGTTTATCAGCAGAATCGATCTGTAAAAATGAGGTTAGTATTCGTGTAATCAAAACCGCCGCCTGGATGAGAGGCCCTTTTGTTTTTTTACCTGTCGTTGGCCTATGGTTTTATTTTATTGCGCAATGAATGTAGCAGGCATCCATGCATATCGATGGTCTTATGCTAAATTGGTAAATTCGGATTTTGCTAGTATTATTATGTGAAAATTTTAGTATTGAGTTCCCTAACATCTCTTAAACGTCCTTTTAGTTATTTTGTCAGAAAGGGAAATTTTTTATTGAAATCCAATGAAAAAGTTCAGAAAATAATATTCTGAAACCAGAATTTTCTTCTTTTAAAATATTGCTCTCTGAGACCAGGGTTAGTAACGAGATCCTATGTCTGTATGTTAGTAACGGAGGGTTAATAGACTAATGAGAATGGTTTGAAAATAAGGTGATTTTTTTGAAGATTGTATAGATATATTGCAAGTAATTAGTACCATTTTGAAACATTGGAAACTTAATTATTTTAGTTTTACACGATCACAACATAACAAGGTTTATAAATGAGCTTAAATAATTTGAAGTAATTAAATAAGGGGTATTACACCTAGATATGAATTTGTGTGAAATAAACAAGTTGGCATATTCTCTTTACTAAGGTAGTAATTAATATAAAATAGAAATGACCATGTTATTATTTTTAACATATTCTTTGCAATAAATCAGTAGTAAATGCTTGAAATGAGTTTTGTATCTACACTGCTAAAAAAAATTAATGCATAATTGGTAAAGGCTAATTTGTCCCATTTGTTATCAAATTTCCACTTTATCCATATAACGTAGGTTACTTTTAAGATTATAAAGACAAACTCACAAAGAAACATAATTTCAATTAGCACCAAGTAATTTGCTAAATTCAAGTTCAACTTTGTCGAACAGTTCTACAACGATTTAATATGCTTTAACACATTAAGGGGGCCACTTGAGAAGCAAGATTCACAAGATGGCGCCACCGTAGTAAAAGTGTCAATTTTGTAAAAGCTCTTTTCATTAACAAGCTTTTTTATATAAAAAACTAGTGGTGGATATAAAAGATAAAAAAATGATCTAGGTATAGACATAAATTTGCCATGGAAAAACTTGAAAAAAGTATTTATTCAAAAATGTCACACTTTCCGATGCTTTTTGACTTAAATACTGACAAATGTGATTAGATAATGTACGAGTATACTTATGATTAATACTTCCAGGGTGTGATCAGCAAGATTTTCTTTACTTTTAACAAAAAATTCAAAAAATGCTTTAAAACTACAAAAACTACTAATACAGTACATTCTCAAAAAATTGTTTAAGTCATGATAATAAACAAATAAATGAATAATGTTTGATACAATGATTTTAAAATAATTACTTTATGATAACTCTCAAAAGAAATGTTTATAAATCACTCTTTGTATTAAAGTAAATTATACTTAAATTATATTAATATTTGAAAACTGAAGATATTAGAAATGCCCTTTCTGTTTTTACTTTTTTTGGGCCAGATCTCACAAAAATTCATTTACTTTTACTTACTTTTACCTATTTTGTTAATTGATCAACAGGAATGCAGCACAATGCCATGCTGTTAAACACTGCATACAAACTGTTTGGATACAACAAAAATTACCCATTGATAATAGTGAAGTTTGCCAAATTTGTTTAGATATGGTTAAACAAGCTCGAGACCAATTGCGAAGTAATGAAACCCAGGTATAAATAGCAAAACAAAATATGTAACTCAAAATTAATTTTTTACTTTACAAATGACATAGGAGGACATTAAGGCTGTATTGGAAGGTTCCTGCAATTTAATGCCTATCAAAATAGTACGAAAAGAATGCTGCAAATTAGCTGATGATTTTACCGTGGAACTGGTAGAAACTTTGGCATCTGAAATGAACCCTCAAGTGGTTTGTGCAACAGCTGGTTTATGCAACAGCGATCATGTCAATAAGTTACTAGAAGAAACTAAAGCAACTCCCGTAGTTAAAGATGATTGCCAGAATTGTATTACTGTTGTTGATATAATGGAAGAGAAATACCATAAAGCAGATCGCACTGATATTCTACAAGGATTTTTACATGTTTGTGTTATTAATAAGTTGGTTAATTATTTTTAAAAAATTCTTGTGTAGGTTTGCAGAAAATTTGGGAGCTTTTCCGATGCATGCACCAATACAATTTTAACTTATTTTGATGATATTTACAATTATATATACAACAATTTCAAATCTCCTGATGTTTGTATTATGGCTGGAGAATGTAGTGCTAAATTCCATACTCACATAGAAGTTACACCTTTAGGAAATGTAGGAGTCATTCCTGTTTCGTAGGTCCCCAATTAAAAAATTGTGTGTATTTAATTAATGTATTATGTTTTTTAGGGAAAAAGATAATTTACCTTGCGAATTTTGTGAACAACTAGTCCAACATTTAAGGGACATTTTAATTACTAATACTACAGAAGATGAATTTGAAAAAGTTTTGGAAGGCTTGTGCAAACAAACTGGTAACTTCAAAGAACAGTGCCTGGCCATTATTGGAGAATATTATCGAAATATATACCAATTTCTTGTAACTGAACTAAATCCCAAAGGCATTTGTACTGAAGTAGGTATTTGTTCTGAATCAGGCTTAAACATCGATGAGGTAAGAAATTTACTTTTTCTTAATATCTTTATCTATGTAATTTTTCCATATGTTGCAGAATGTACCATTGATGCCTCTGTTACCAATTACAGTTAATCTTGAATTTTTGCCTCCTTATCTTGATAATAAAAATGGAGAAGATGAACATGTCACAGTAATAAAACCAAGCACAGCTGTAAAAGTTCTAACAGATCCAGCAAAAGCCCAGCTTCCAATTGAACGTCTTATGCCGCAAACTCTTACTGTTGTTGGTAATACCAATTTGTGTGTATTTTGTGAATACTTCTTGCATGAAATGCAACAATATATTACTAATCCAACAACTGAAGCTGAAATAGAAAAGATTGTTGATGAAGCATGTAGTAAAATGCCATCAGTTATTAATGAAACTTGTGTTTCATTTGTAAGCACATATGGACCAGCAGTTATTGCTATTTTAGCCCAGGAAATTGATCCTTCTGTTGTGTGCCCACGTTTAAGTCTCTGTGCTGCTACAGGTGAAGCAGATGTTGAAGTCTTTATGCAAGTAGATGGTAATGAAAAAGCGGCATCCTGTCCAATGTGTTTACTTGCTATTACCAGCTTGGAGAAGTTAATTGGCAATAAGAAGACTGAGGTTAGTAAATCTATTGAAAATATAATATATAATTGTATCCATTTGTGTCCATATCCACATAAATAAATATCCTTTTCAACATTTTATATTCCTTGATTTATTTTTTGAATAATGCAATTGAATTGCAGGATTCTGTTAAAGCAGCTCTGAAAAAATTATGTTCAGGTCTCAAACCTAATGTAAAACGTGAATGTGATGTTTTTGTTGAAACTTATACCAATCAGTTGATTGAATTGATAATAGCGGATTTAACACCTCAAGAATGTTGTGTATACCTTCACATATGTGTGGATAAAGCACCAGCTCCTGTTTTGCCTGAAATAGTTTTTGAAGGAAAAGTTTGTAAGTTCCTTAGTCTAACGTTTTATTTTTCTGATTAATCAGTTTTAGCCACAAATGAAATTCCTGATCATACAATGAATGGAGAAAGCTTGAAGAATGAAGAACAAACTCTAATATCAGCAGAATTAATTGAACCATCGGCCAATCCAGAATGTGTAATTTGCGAATTTATTATGTCTAAACTGCAGGATGAATTGAAAGATAAAACAACTGAAGTGACTTTTATTTATCTACAATGCACTTTTTTTATTAATATTAATTTTTTAGGATGAAATTAAAAAAGCTGTTCATGGAATTTGCAATCATTTACCACAAACCATCAAGACTCAGTGTAATCAATTTGTCAATCAGTATGCCGATCTTGTAATACAACTGTTGATCTCAAGCTTACAACCAGACCAAATCTGTTCAGTAATGCATATGTGTACAAAAATGATGCCAGTTAAAGGTAACCATTTTTTATTGGTTTATTTTTCTTAATTCTTTTTTCTACAGTTGAAATTCTTGACTGTGCAATTTGTGAGGCAACAGTGAAGGCCCTCAGTAAAATTCTAACAAATCCAAAAGTTGATAAAGATGTAAAACATGTACTAGAAAAAGCCTGTCGTGCATTACCGAGTAAAAATCAGCCTAGGGTATGTATTATAATTTTTATTCAATTAAAATTTTAATTACTTATGATTTTAGTGTACTGAGTTAGTCGAGAAATATGGCAATGATTTAATTTACCTTGTTGCAAAATTATCAGACAGTGGCTTAGTATGTCATGAAATCGGTTTATGTGCAGGTAGAGTTAACAGGCCTTACATCATGTTTTAATTAGCTGTGTTTACACATATATAATATTAAAACTCTGTATTGGGAGGTTTAATTCATTTTTTACAGTTTCTGCAATATTCATTTAGTAATTAGTTGCTTAAATTTAATTGCAGAATGTTATGTAGGAGCAAACCTTTTGCACCAAAGTTATATTATAAAATAAAATAATTTGTATCTGATTAGTTTTTTGTTTTTGAAAAATGTTCTGTTAAGGCCAGGTAGTCGCAGTTTAACAAGATTTTGTAAAATATGCCATAAAATCTAGTGTAATAGAGATAAGAACTGTGATACTGTTTGATTGTGTGACTTGAAAATAAATTCTTTTTTAAATAAATTTGTTTTAATTCTTTAAATTGTAATTATGTGGGTAATACGGCAATATCAGGAGGATATCTAGGTTGAAACGGATTGTTTAACAAAAGCCATTCTGCCAAATGTAATATTGGATCCACCGGTTTTACTCTAACCACTTCAGCTAAACCATTTAATAATGTTGGATTGACATAAAGGCCACAATAATCCCAAACTTTAGTCTCTTCTGTCATAAGCGGTTCCAAAATATCTAAAACAAGTACAATTAAATTTCACATTGTTATAAAATTACAATTAAACAATACTCTCGGGATAGAAATATCTATTTTCTTTGAGTGCCTCTGAATGCGTTTCAGAAGCATGCACTGCATTGGGAATAAAATCGTGTAATCCAAATCTAACCCTCATGCTTAAGGGGAAAAACCATTCCGACCTTAAAACACGATCGGGCCCGACCATATCTTTCCATTTACTGACGGCATTAATTGCCGCCAAAGAGAGTGACAAAATAGGTCCAACACTCATACTGACTACCATGTAAGGAAAAGCAGGACTGCCATAGTGTTGGGCGTAAATTTCAGAAACTTGCTCCGGGGTTAGATGTATGTGCCTCGCCTGCAGAAATTAAAGTATGATTTGAACACTACATTTTTTGTTAGTTACGTGGATGATCGAAAAACCGGCTTTAAATATTGCCCTCAAAATAACATCTTTGAATTCCATGGCCTCTGGTCTGATTATAGCTATTGTTCTTTGCAATTCCGGCTCGATGCACGAAATGGAGCTGCTGGTTATTGAAGTGACCGTGACCTCACCAACTCTTCCATACTCGTGAAGGAGGCGCATAAATGTCGGAGTCCGATAAGGGAATTGATCGCCTTCATTTACAGTGCGTGCAGATACTGGAGAAATTGGAGATGCAGGTGAAAGATAATGAATTGTGTCATCGAGAGCAGTAGTCGTCAGCGACAAGTCTGTATCGCCTATCAAATCTGAAACCTAAAAAATGTTATTTTAACTCCAAGGAACCATTAACTTATTTACTCCAAGAAAATTGTTGTCAATGTTCGCAATTCCACCTTGCCCGAAAGAATCGCCACGTAGTTGTTTGGAATTTCGAGAACTTCTATTGGGTTGGGATCCTTTAAATCCATCACTTCCACTTCGCTGAGGCAATTGTGGTGTTAGCCGATTGAATGAACCAATGGGAGAGTTATTCAATTTATGATCTGATTGTTTACTGGTTTGCGATGGTGGTTTTGCAAAGCTCATTTTCCTAACTTCAAAAAAAATTTTATTAACTTGACATATTTTGCTCGCCAACTTAGTTTTTCTTTTAGGTAAGGAAGATGTGCGTATAGTAACTGCTAGTTATTTTTCTTATACTACTAACGCTATATGTGCGATAAGGTACTGAACTGTTGCAAGCATCATTGCCATCAACTGGAAAAAGCATAGAGCACAGAACATCTCCATAAGAGATGATATCTGTACAATTGTGTTTTTTCATGTGTCTCATGTAAGTAGTGTTGAGGTTGTGTTCTAAAAGGTCTACAGTGAAATTAATAAATTTGACGCTTAAGCTTTTGTAGAGTCCTTATATGGTGCATTCGTGTAATATAATTCATGAATATACGGAGTTCATTTTGAACGTTTTGACATTCCTCATGAGTTGCAAAATGGGTTAAAGTGGCCATCAGTGTTCACTATACCCCGCTTAACTATTGGAATGGCCACTTTACCCCATCAATGTTTTATTGAGTGTAAAATTGAAAAATTATTTCCAGAAAATGCTAAGAAAGTATATCAGAACGTCACAGCAGAGATGATGGAATCTTTAAGGCTATGGCGGAAGCAATCAAAGCCATAAAAGAACAACATATGCCATTCTAAACAACCAGTAAAACCTATATTGCCCTGCTTAGGAAGAAGGCAGTAACTACAAAAATATGAAATTTGAGATATGGGTATCATTGGATTTGTCTAGACGTGATCTATATCTTTACAGGGAAAAAAAGCAGTAAAAGTAAAAAGGCAGTATCTACAGTCGAGTGCTCAGCTCAGTCGGATATGAAAATATTAAAAAAATGCAATTTTTTATTTTTGTACATTTGATAACTGCATTATTTTGTGAGCAAAACTATCTATTCCGAGAGTTCTATGATTACTAAAAGTGCTCAAAATGTGAGGACAAAGACAACAAAGTCGTACGATTTACATAGCGCGTCAGTTAGTTTTTCGCTTCTCCTGAAAAGTAGACTTTTTCCCACATTTTTCCTACATTTTTCTACAAAACGGATAAAGCTAGAGCCTTGACATTTCTTTGTGTTGTAAAACATGTTGCGATTGAATAGAGGAATTTAAAAATTATTTCTGGAATTTGCTTAAAAAATTCTTCAGTGTAATTTTTTCTTTTTTTTTAATAACGACTTTTGAGTATAAAAAATTAATTTTTTTGAGAATCCTTTATTCGATAACTCACAAAGACGTAAAATTGAATGTGTGCAAAATCTGGTTGAAATCCGTTTTTTATCTTATAAATAGTTGGTTTTACACCTGACAGAAACAAAATCGAAGATATTTAAGCTGAACACGTAGTACATCTAAAGAATTTGATTAAACATACGAATTTCTCGGATTTTATGTTTTTGTAGTTAATATCTTCTTCCTAAGCAGGGCAGTATAACGTTCTGCAAAATACCCTGAAAAGAAGAGTTCTAAATAAAAATAGAGATGTTAAAGGCAATATAAAGGTCTTAGGCGCTATCCGCCCAGTTTTCACCTGGGATCAAGAAGTAAAAATAATTCAACATATCTAAGAACTGGAAAGTCGATTTTATGGTCTCACTAAAAAAGACGTTAGATCACTTGCATATCAGTTAGCTGAGAAAAACGGCTCCAGGCATAATTTCAACTAAGAAAGTCATGATGGGGAAGACTGGTTAAGGGGGTTTCGTGACAGACATCTGAAAATTATTCATACATGAATCCACTAGTGCCACTCCAGCTAGAGCCTTCAATAAGTGTAGTGTTACTAAATTTTTTGCTCTTTTAGATGAATTCATTCGTCGATTCTCATACAGTCCTATGAGGGTTTTGAATGTAGATGAGATAGATCTTATAACCGTGCAGTCTAAATCGAGTAAAATTTTTGCACTAAAACAAGTAGGTAGCTTCACATCCGCGGTAAGAGGAGTTTTATCAAGAGTTGTCGTCGGCATGTGTGCTGGTGACTCATTTATTTTCTCACTGATAATTTTTCCTAGAATGAGAATGAAAGCAGAGTTGATGGATGGAGCTCCACCTGGGACTGAATTCACTTGTCATAAATTAGGATGAATGCATTTAGAAATTTTTACTAAATGGTTTGAGCATTTTATGAAGCATACAAAGCCAACAGCCGAAGATCCTTGCTTGATAATACTAGATGGGCATGTTACGCATATAACAAACTTGGATTTCATCAATATGGGGTATGAATCCTTTGCGACTGTGTTGTGTCTACCCCCCCATTGTAGTCACAAGTTACAGTTACGTGATGTTCAAGAGATCATAATTTCAAATTAGCAAATTGTTTGGTGCTGCATATCTTTGAGCAGCAGTGACTACAGCAGCTATAAATGGATTCGGACATTGTGGAATTTTTCTGTATAATCCACCTATGTTCGGAGATGCAGATTTTGCTGCAGATGAAGTTACTGATAGAGATGTTGAAGTTAGCGAAGATCATCCTGGAAATGAAAACTGAAAACAAATTTGCGCCACAGAAATTAAAAATTCCTGTTAAAGAAGGCACGAGACAAGAAGATATCGAGTGTCTGTATTATTCAAGCCTTTTCTCAAATTAAAAAAAAAGGAAGGTTGGATATGCTGCTCAGTATGCAAAAGATGGGCGCATGAGAAATGTACTGAATGCAATGAAGAGGACACTATAATTCCTGCTATAATTACATGTGAACTATACAAATAATGCATTAACTGTATTTTATAATTTTTAATAAATGATAAAGTACTGTTGTATCAAATGTCAGATTGTTTTACAATATTTTTATCCCCACAAATGTGAGCGGCTACTTTACTCCGATGTATGGCGTAAAGTGGCAATTTGCACACATTTTGCAAAACATTTGAAGGGCACACGGGAAGAACAGAGTCACATTTTCGTCTTGTCGCGATATTCGAGTTTGAATGTTTGAAATTCCTATACAATTCCGGAAAGGTTCAAAACTTTACTTGTTATTTTGATGGACTTGCAGCGTTCGCTCATAAAATCCACGAGCATATTTCGAAAGCTTACAAATTTCTCAACCAAATAGTATTAAAAATTGAATTTCAAGAAAAATGGACTCTGATTGTTCTTTCCGTGTACCCTTCATTTTCAAGAAGAGATAATTTTGAAGTTTAAACTTTAATTTTTATACTATAACTGAAATAATGTTTGAGCTTCATTGGGTACTTGTTTTTGTAATAGTATTGCTCTTTATTTCAAATCACGTGAGTTTTGAATTTTAGGGTAGCCACTATACCCATATCTCCCCTACCTAGTTACCGGGAATTCCGCAACTTTGGAAATTTGGCTTGCGCCACGTAATTGGTTGTTGTTCTGAACATGGTGATTTCAAAGTAAAAACTATGTTCGAAACCACGTATTGTTTCGGTTCGGTGCATTACGAATCTGTTGCTGAAACGGGTGTGCGTCCGTAGTACCATCGAACAGTTCCTGCGTGGAGATTGAAACTCGAAATGTAATTGTTTTAAACGGGAAAAGTTTCGATGCGCGCAGTGCTTTTGGGACGTTGGGTTTGGAAAACTGTGCTTTGTTGTTATTAGACTATTTTACATGGATTTATCACAAATTGCGCAACTACATGGTAGAAGCTCTTACAAAGGGAAAGAAAAAGGTAAAATTCATATTTCACCAATTAAACGAGGAATGCTCGCATCAAATTTGAAAGTCTAGAAAGCGCCGAAGCACACAAGAATTTTTCCGTTGCACGAATTAACATAAATCCTTAGTTCGAATTTTTGCGGTTGAAATCGATTAACAATAAGTGTAATTCATATGAAGGTGCAATTTTATTGGAGTATTATTTATCGATAGGTCTAAATCCTTACGCTCTACTTCTTTCTTTAAATAAAAGTAAATAATTATTACCATTGCAAATGCTTCTTATTAAAAGTGAAATTTAATGTTTTGAAAAGGATTTGTACCAACATTTAATTATAGAAATGCGGATGAAATTATTTTTTTCACAAAGCGCACGTTCATTGAATATCTACACATTTTGTGAAATTATATTTGCCGTGTGATACGCTTCGCAGGGCACCCATATAATTTTATCACATACAGTTATAACGAAAAAAAATTGTTTAAAAGTACCCAGGAAATTGTAAACAGGAAGCGAACTGATGTTTTTTTGCAGCCCATCAATACAAAAATTTTCTTTAACAAATCTCGTTATTTTCCTTTTTTATTATGCGGAACGGTGAGTGCAGGTGGGTATTGTTATAATTGTGAATGTATACCTTACTTTCGTTTATTATTAATGTTTTAATTAATTATTGTTGTTTTTAACTCAATTGATCTCCTGATGTACATCTAATAATTTTTTAACTTTTTCAATATCCTCTTAAAGTTGAAAAATACGAACAGTACAACAGTACCCAATTGTTTAAAACTAATATCGAGGTCATCTTAAATATTATAAATTGATCATAATTTCGATTTGTATATGTTGTTACTTTACTTTCCTGTTTCAGCTACCTACGTTTAAGGTCAAAATATTTCTTGTTTCATATGAAATATCATACGGTAAACTATAAAAAGTATTTCGTATGTCACTAATTTACTTTGATAAATATGAGTACATAAGCAACTTCTTTATTATTGATGGTATTTATATAAATTATGTTAAAATTTAGAACAAATTTTTATGTAAAATTCAATTTAACATACTAAAACTTTTAATACTTAATACCATTGAGATATTACGGTGATATAATTTTTCCACTACACAGTTTCTAAACAATTGCAGAAAACCACATTTGCAACAGTGTAATCATTTTAAGGATAAAACTAAAACCACTGGTGAAAACATCATAGAAATACGTTAAAAACAACAAGGATTTAGAAAAAAATGCAGTAAAATCGAAGTACTTTTATTCCCGTAAGTAAAATAATCGAATATAGTGCAACAACCTACCAGCGGCGAGCGGTAACTTTTCAACCAGGGGATGCTGTCAAAAAAAACGAATACGGCATGAAAATACTCTTGACGTTTTAAAATTTTAGGGGATGCGCCGCATTAATATCATTCATGGACCGCATGCCGCTAGTACACATACATGCGTTTGGCAGAATTAAATTTTCGAACATATTATAAAAATCTGTCTATTTATTCTACAATAAGAAAATGCACCAGATCACATAAATCATTAAAGACAAAGCCAACCAAACACTAACCTAATACAATTGTTGATAACGTTATTACGAAATTGGGGTATGAATTGCAGCTTGTGCCAGATTTCACGAACTTCGACGCAGAAACTAAAATTTTTTCGCGATGCTACAGGCCAAGAGGTCTGGTAAAGCTTTTAGAAAATATTATGCAGATGATAATTTTTTACTAGCAAATACTAAAGACGACCTACAATATCCCCTACAACAATTTAATGGAAACTCAAAAAATATAACGTGAGAATAGCTACAGACAAAACCAGAAACTCAGTTATTGTCAAACAACCGATAAGATACAGCGACCGAGCAAGTAAAATGTATATAGCTAGGCTAACAAATATCAGCACAGACGGATATGAATCAGGAAGTACTTGCCCAAGCATTTGAAGTTCACCGGCAGGTATTGGAATGTATGCGTAATGGAATAACATATTTATGAACGTCTATTTTAACTAGTAGAAGAACTCGCCAAGGTCACCAACTTTCCTCTATAATATTTTTGATCAAGCGAGAGTTCTAAGTAGCAGAAACGAAGACCCATATTTGCACTGAGGTGACGCTATGAAACAGAAGCAGAAACATAGAAATAACTAATTGATGCCAAGATGTAATAAAATGGTGAAGAGCACGTCGACAAGGCTGAAACGAAGCAGGACGGATGAAGCAAGATTAACAAAGCTATGTAGAACCGAAAACCACCAGCCACTTGAGGACCCAGAAGATAGGTCTAAAGTTGGGATCTTGTTACGAGGAATCGTCTCAACGTTCAACAATACACAATACATTTTCGTATAAAAAAAATAGGTAAAAAATGTAAAATGGGTAATTTTGGAATTAAAAAAAAGTACCAAAAAAATTATTTTAATAAAATAAAGGAAGCAATTTCTCAATTTGTTTTACGAATTGGATTCTTCTTTTAGTTGCTCACATATAAAAAGTGCTTGAAAAATACAGTCATGATACGATTGCAAAATTAATTTATGGTAGGATATGTTTACTTTAATCCAGCTTTTCTGATACTTACATCGAAACGAATTACAGAAAAGAAAGTGCAACATAAAATTGAAATTAACTAATAAAACTGCACGTGGTGTTAAATTATACCGGCAACTGCATAATGAATCAAATTGCAACATAAAAATTACATCTATAAATACCGTAAAGCTATAATTACAAGCGCGTTGTGATTAAAATGGAAGAAAAATAAAGTTTTTATTGTAATTTCCCCCATTCTTTGAATATTCATGTTATGCAAAAAAGTGTCTCATTCTGCCACTGTAGCAATTTTTTATTTGAAAGATTTCTAATTTTTTTTAAAGAATGGAAACAAATAGAACGTAACAACGATTCTATTAATTTATTAGTTTTATCCCGAGAAACGCAGATTAAAACAAAAGTGCTAATAAAAGTGACTTTTCATTTCAAGGTTGCTTATGATTATCTTTGACGAAACATCTCGCTTGTACTATGTGTTTATTTCAACAAAGTTATGAGAATTAGCCTAAATTTAGAGCTGTCTCGAAATATTTTGCGACTTTTCTGTTCGTACGTGTAAATTAGTTTACGGTGTTTAAACATAATAATCAATTATTGCTTTGTTTTCGTTGTTAGTGTCTTCCGGAAAGCGTTGATAATTTGTTGTTGACAAAGATTGTCTCTCGTTATTATTATTTTAAAAATTATGATTTCGGTAAATTTCGTTTTTTGTCCAATAAAATTGAAGCGTAAAACTGCAACTTTTCCCATGATTTTGTGCGTTTCTTTTTATGCGTCATTGATTGAACTAATAACGGTAACGCGGTTTAGGTGCTCGGTTACTTCCTAAACCAGAAATCTTTTTTCACAAATTTTTGGAAACTTTCTCCTTTTCTAATCCATTCAACAGTACAATAGCCTACTCAAAATAACAATTACCACTAAGTTCATTTTTTATTGTTCATTCAAAATTTGTCAAATCCGGTTTTATTCAATAATTTTGGTGCATCCAAATTGCTTTTATATAATGTCTAGGTGCACTTCAGTGTCGATTTCTGTAGATCAGTTTGTAACGAGACGCGATCAATGTCCTCCCTGCTGCAAATCGTGTCTGAAGAACCAGAAACAAAATTATTTCAAATCTGAAACTGAAAACTTGGGGCCTGGAAAAGGATTGATCAAATATTCCAAGCGCCTTTCAGAATTTTGTTTACCAAAAGATAAAGTGACCCGCGAAAAACTATTCGAGGTACCCAGACAGGCAGAGATTTATCCAGAAAATCGTCCGTTAAATCATAAACTATGCTTCATTGACGATCCTCCCTATTCAGTACCTTCGAAAAATGTGACTAGAAATTACTTAATTGATTTGGAAAGAAATTCTTGTAGCGTTTGTTGTGATAAAGGATGGAATCCCAATACGAAATGGGGTCAACTATCATTTTGTGGAAATTCGGAATGCTTGGAGCCGGCATTAAAAAGAATAAAACCGTTAATTGGAAAAAATTGGGATGAAATGGAAAGTAATTTAAATCCGTTAAATAAATGTAAAAGTTGTGAAACGTCATCGAAATGGTATAAAGATTACACTCACTATAGATATTCATTGCCTGAATGGGTAATCAATCATCCAGGGCCTGTCGCGAAATAAAATTCGAAATTCAACTAACGAGTTGGCATTGCTATAACAATAAACCAATTTTTTCTAATTTTTTTCGGCCATCAAGTCAAAATTTTTTGTGTAAATTCTAAATTCATCCAATTTAAAAACAGTTTCAATATCTAAAAGTGTCCGAACTTTGAAATCATGGCTCAAAAGGGTAAGTGTTCATAAAAAAATTGATGAAATGGTGATATACAGGTTTAATTCTAGCCGTACATTGCCCGCACAATGTACGCAAAAATATTTTTTAAATCAGCTGCTATATAATTTTTTGTTCTGGAGTATCTAATATGTATCGAAACAAACCTGATAACGATTCCATGAGATGTAGGAGAAATAACCATAATCAGACCATAATGATTGCATCGTTTTATAATGACAGAAGGCAATAAAACAGAGACAAGAACTAGAGAAATACAAACACGAGTACATTGTTATCCACACATTTTAGACGCAAAAGACGCACAAGCCCGAGTTCTAACCGATCGTGCTATCCAAACAGCCGCCACATTAAAACCGAAAGCTCCTGACAGTAGCGTCTATCAGCTATTAGAATTTATTCCGTACGCAGAAATTATCGAAGATTCACTACGCGAAGTTGATTTACCTAGAAAATCACGTTTACAGTGGAAAATTCCCAGTAGGGAATACAGCGATTACGTTTTACCACCTTCAGCTTTACAGGAACGCGAAGGTGAGGCTACAAGCCAATACAGAAGTGTTTTAAAACGAACTAATCTTGCGTCTGAAGAGGCCCTTGACGATAACAACAGCATTAGTGGTTATATTCCTCCACAACCTAGAAAAATGGAAAAATCACTTGTTACTGAAGAAGTACAAACAAATCTCATTGTCCTCCCGCACATCTTAGATATTGACGAGGTCGCTAATGTTTACGCGGATTTATCCATGCAAACATCGATTACGTGTATGCCTAACGATTCGATCAGTCAAATAATTCCGCAACTGAAAGCGAATTTATCACACACTCATACTGAAGAAACGAAAGAAAACACTGAAAATAATGCGGAAGTCGTTGCAGATGATGAGAATAATAATCCAGATAATGAAGATACTCCAGACGAAAATAAAAATGAAATTGAAGCAGAAAAAAGTTCAGACATTGAAGAACCATCTTCCGAAGAACCAACAATAGAGCCCGTTGTAACAGACCAGAAAGATGAATTAAATAACGTGGCTTTGCAGTGTTCCTGTCCGCCACCAATACCACCTTGTGCGTGCCCTACACAACCTCAACCTCAACCTCAACCTCAACCTCAACCTCAACCTCAACCTCAACCTAAAAAAATAGTAAAATCACCGTGCTCTTGTACGGGTGCTGAACCGACACCGATACCAGTGGAACCAGCTGAAGATGAACAACCAGTAACTGCAGATGAACAACCAGTAACTGCAGATGAACAACCAGTAACAGCAGATGAACAACCAGTAACAGCAGATGAAGCGAGTGCAGACACTTCTGATTTATCGTACTTGGCCTGCAGTTGTGGGGTTCCCCAAGAGACGGTACAATTGCCCGAAAACAAAATTCCAGAAAATATTACATTTGAAGATAGAATAAAACAAATTTTAGATTCTACAGTTAACGTTTTCCAAACTGAATTGGCAAAAGTAATCGAGGTGTATGGTAATAAAGATGAACCTAAATGCAGTTGTAAGGCAGAAGAAGAAGCTGTAAAATCATCAGACTCTTCAAGCGTATATGAAGAAGCAAAAGAAGAATTACCTTCAGAAGAAGAACCGTCTACAGAAGCTTTAAAAGAAGAAGTTACAGAAGAACAAACTGCAGAGGTTCCCGAAGAAGAGGTTGGGGAAACATCTGAAGAGCAGGTAGCTCCTGAAGATGAACCCGAACAGCCGGTAGAGTCTGAAACTGAAGAAGAAGATCAAGAACTAACAAAAAAACGGAAAAATTCTGAAGACATTAGGAACGATCCTAGATCTTGTAGCTGTGGAGATACACCGGAATCTCCTGAAATTAACGAAAACGAAACTCCAACTCCACTAGAAGAAATTAATGAAAACGACGAAATTGGTGCAAGTCAACCAACCGAAGAATCTGATAATTGTAACTGTGAACCAGAAACTAATGAAGCCAGCATCAGTAGTTTAGTGAAAATTCCGGAAGGTGCCGAAGGGACTGAGGAAGCTCAAACTCAAAAGAAGCATACAATTACAACACGCCAAGAGCTCGACGGTACTAGTACCGTAGTTGATTTGACTGAAGAAAAATCAAAAACTATCACAACAAATGTACGTGAAATCGTACAACCAGAGAATGGCATACCGATAATGGAAACTGTAGTTGAAGAAGTAGAAACGATAAAATCGACGAAAATTGTGAGGAAAGGACCACTGGCATCACAATTACCAGAAGAAGAATGCTCGTGCGAAGAAAATCAGAACGTCGCAGAATCTCAAGAAAAAATGGAACCTCAAAGTGATCAACCAGCCGAAGAAATAGCTGAATCTCAAGAAAAAGTGGAACCTCAAAGTGACGAACCAGCCGAAGAAATAGCTGAATCTCCAGAAAATGCAGAACCTCAAGACGATGAAGCACAAGCGACTGATTTACCGGAAACAGCTCAACCCGAAGAAGCAATAGAAGGCACTAGCGCTGAGGCATCACCGGAAGGTGCTGAAGATAATATTGAGCAAACGGAATTACTGGAATTAGGCGAAACAGGCGATGGCAAAGATGCAAAACGTATAATTCACATTGAATGCGAATGTCATCCTTCGGAAGCGGGTGCAGCACCTCCTACACTCTCTGATTTAGCAATAATTGAAGCAGCGAGTAATTTTGAATCTTGTAGTTGCGACGGAACGGAAAGTTTTAACCCATTACCTCAAATTGAATCTCAGTTAACTCAAAAACGGACAGACGGATCTAATGTTGAACGTTGTAGTTGCAATGAAGTTGCGAGCGCTAATCCATCTCGGGGCATTAGTAGTACCTCCGAAGGGAGGCCAGGGCGAATAGTTACATTTGAATTTTTGCTAGACAATAATATTAATCAGATCGATACGCAAAGCTTACAAAGCGCACTGGTTGTACGAGCTACGATTTCTTGCCCGGTTACAAATAACGATACACATGCAACCAGTGATGTGCAATCAGCCCCCAGTCTTCCAGATCTCAGGGATCAAGTTATCAGGTTGTCTGTTTTATATAAAAAAGGAGATCAGCAAATAACTGAATCTCAGAGCGTTACCTTGGCACCAACGTCAAATGATAAACCGACTCCTTCATCAGCTTCCGGAAAAGCGGGTTCGGTTTCGTTTGCAGATAATAATGTTATAAGAGCACCTTGTACTTGTGCTTTGAAAAATGCACCGAGTACAGAAGTTAACAGTATTCCGTTAACTTCAAGCGAAAATTTGCAACCTTCAAAATCTGGTAAAGAACCTTGTAGTTGCAAACAAAAAAATCAAACAGGTGCTGTAGTAAATCCGAGCAGTGATGTTCAATTAGGAAAAAAGCCCTGTTATTGCAAACAGAACAAGCAGGACAGTAGTGTAATAGTGTTAGATTCAAATGAAACAAAATGTAGCTGTAAAGTAAAAATTGAACCACAAAAATCTAAATCAGATCAATTAAATTGTAATTCATCCAATAATATACCTGATAATCCATGCATATGTGATACGGTTATAGTTCTTGATGAAATATCTTCGGAAGATTCGGTAAGATTAGATTTAGTCCACGTCCCGGACATTTATCAACCGTTAGGTAAGGGGCGACGTGAGCCCTGCGGTTGTAAACCTAAAGCAAGTACTCAAATCGTGAAACGTAGTATACCCAGTTCAAGTAATTCTGTAATTAACAATTCTCCTTCGCAAAAATGTTTTAAGTGCGGTAGACCAAGTAATTCGATTGAAGCTGATTTGGTTAAGAAACCGCGAATACAACCCCCAGAAACGACTGTACCTAACTTTTCGAAAAATTTCACATCAGATAATAAATCTTGTGACTGTAAAAATAAGCCAACTGTTCAAATACCTAACGTAGCACAGTCTTCAGCTAATGCTTCACAACAGTGCAAAACTTGTGGCCGACCAAATAACTTTAATAATAATACAGCATCAGAAAATACAGTCCTACCTGATCCGATTCCAATTTCGTCTGTGCATCAAATACCACCACCTTCAGTTATATCTGAGTTTGTAGAAACTAACGCAGCTCAAATTTGTAAATGTGGTAAGAAATCACAGGTCAAAATGATTGATACAGCATCTTCAGGAATTGGTAGAAATTCAGATAAATGTGTAACATGCGGTAAACCTATAGATGGTGCAATGAGTGCCAAATCAAATCAATCTCCGGTGACTGTGACTTGTGATTGTAAAAATAAACCAACTATTCAAATACCTAATATAACACAGTCTTCACCTAATGATTCACAAAAATGCAATTGTGGTCGACCAGATAATGATGTAGCATCAGAAAATTCTGTCCTACTTGGTCCGATTCCAATTCCATTCATGTATCCAGTACCACCAACCTCAGTTATACCTAAGTTTGTAGAAACTAACACAGCTCCAATTTGTAAACGTGGTAAAAATTCACAGGTCAAAATAATTGATATAAACTCAGATAAATGTATATCATGCGGTAAACCTATTGATGATAAAAGTCAATCACAGGTCAAAATGATTGATATAAACTCAGATAAATGTGTAACACGCGGTAAACCTATAGATGATGAAAGGAGTGGCAAATCAAGGCAATCTCCCGATACTAGTAAGTCGATGACGTGTATCAAATGTGGTAAAGCTCTAGATACTGCAAGCAGCTCTAAATTAATAAGCGAAACTTCTGAACTCAACAATGTGAAATACGCTGCACCTTGTGCTTGTAGGGAATCTAAATCCTTACCGGCGCTATTAGCTGTCAGTAGTAAAGTTCATTTTGAAGCTTCATCTGATGAGTGTAAAAAACGTTCTGAGACTCAGTCATATGCTTTATCTGAAGATAAATCAACAAGCAGAACCGCGACTTCATTAGTAATACAAGCGAAACAAACACAACTATCACTTAATATTAATCTTAATTTAGAAGCAGAACAATCACAAGGAGGTCCCTGCACGTGTGGTAGAGCATTAGCATCCGATGAAGGAACGTTTAGTTTTATGTTCGACGCTGAAACCGATTACAATGAGCAGTATATGGAAGAACTTACGGCTGCGTCAATGGGAATACAAACTGATTTGACTCTCGGAGATATGTTAGAATCAGAATCATTAAATTCAGTAATTGAAATTCCCACCGAAACCAATAAATGCACGGACAAAACTGAAATGCCATGGCAAAAAATATGTTTACCGACACCACTATCCTACATCATCAAACCAATTGAAAAAAAGATTGAAGAGGTACCAATTATAATAAGTTTTATGCGTTTTTAACTAAATATTTAATATTTTAGCCTCCTGAGGAAGCTCCAGCTGAGGAAGCTCCACCCGAGGAAGCTCCAGCTGAGGAAGCTGAAGAAGAACCTCAAGAACCAATGCCTCCAATAAAACTTATGTTCGACTTTGAAAACAAAAAGGAAAACGAACCCTATATGCACTTGCTAAGCAGAATGTTTCCTGATGATGATGATGATTTAGGAGAGTGTGGGTCACATACAGAAATACCATGGAAAGACATTGTCTTACCTAAAAATTGCATGATTAGAAAAATTAAAAAACGACCCAAAAAAAGAAAGTCGTGTCCGTGCTCAGAATGCAGTCCTCCCTGTGCCAAAGACAATAAAGGCGTCAAAGACAGCAAAAGCACCAAAGACGGCAAAATGTGTAAAACTTGCAAAGAGTGCAAACCGCCTTGCGGTGATAAGTCGTCTAAATTACCATGCGAAACGTGTAAACCGGATACTGCGCCTTGCGGTAACAAGCACGATGCTAAAACTCCTTGTGATATCTGCAAAGGGGAAACGGCGCCCTGCGGTGATATGTCCGGACTGTTCATCCCATGTGACGAACCGCCTAAAGGATTGCGCAACGAATCAAGCGGGAAAGGTGGTATGCATACGATGGTATCGATCTGTTCAACAGTATCTCACATGGAACCTAAAAGGTGTTCAACAGAGTATACTTTGAAGGTCGATACCCCTAACTATAGTAAGTTCGAAATTTCAGTAGGGGCAGATAAGGGTGAACCGTTGAAAATAGAACCGGGAGTACCAATAACAGCATCTTGTTCTCAACCGTTCAACATAACATCCGAACAACGCGTTGACGACTCATTTTTTATTAATATTAAATCGGTAACCGAATGTCCATTTCAATCTGAAGTCATATCGGTCGATAAGGCCAAAGCTAGTTCGGGTGGGTTAAAACTTAAAAGTTCGCAGTCAGCCAAAATTGTAGATCCTTCTGAATTAGAGTGTAGTAAGATTCAATCACGCGGTGCCATAAAACAAGAAGGTAAATGTTGCCTTTCACAAAAACCTACAATGACAGAACTTGGGACGAAAGAATCGGAAATAAAGAAATGCGCGTGTAAATCAAAAGATCCCCTTGCATCATCACAACAACGCGTTGATGACAATTCATTATCTGTTAATAATTGCGGTGCGTTAAAACCACAAGGCACACCGTTAGTTAATAATTTAAATTCTACAGCTTCTGGATGCATTCATCCTGAATCTTGCTGTGCACAGAAACCAGAATGTAAACAGAAGGCTAGTGCCAGCATGCCTGAATTACACGACCCAGGAGTGACTAAACAGGTACCCATTGAGCCTGGTGTATCTGGAATTACTATTAACCTTTCCGAAGAAGATTTGAAATTGAAAGTGAAATTTCTTGGAACTGGTACAAAATCGGCATCACCTGGAAAAGAAGATGGCAAAAAATGCGCGTGTAAATCTAAAAATACCAGTACAGCTTCTGTTGCGCCTTCTCCGGTAGCACCTTCAGAAACTAAGAAATGCGCTTGTAAAGCTCAAGGTACAGGTTCCGTTGCTTCACCTCCGGTAGCACCACCAGAAATCAAGAAGTGCGCTTGTAAGTCTAAAAGTACAGTTTCTATGGCCCCTCCTCCAGTAGCACCTCCAGAGAGCAAGAAATGCGCTTGTAAATCTAAAAGTACAGTTTCTACAGCGTCTCCTCCGGTAGCACCTTCAGAAAGCAAGAAATGCGCTTGTAAATCTAAAAGTACAGTTTCTACAGCGCCTCCTCCGGTAGCACCTTCAGAAAGCAAGAAATGCGCTTGTAAATCTAAAAGTACAGTTTCTACAGCGTCTCCTCCGGTAGCACCTTCAGAAAGCAAAAAATGCGCTTGTAAATCTAAAAGTGCACCTCCACCTCCACCGTCACAAAAACCAGAAACGAAGCAGTGCGCCTGTAAATCTAAAAGTACAGTTTCTACAGCGTCTCCTCCGGTAGCTCCTCAACCATCACAAAAATCAGAAACCAAGAAATGCGCTTGTAAATCTAAAAGTACAGTTTCTATAGCGTCTCCTCCGGTAGCACCTCCACCATCACAAACATCAGAAACCAAGAAATGCGCTTGTAAATCTAAAAGTACAGTTTCGGTTGCGTCTCCTCCGGTAGCATCTCCATCATCACAAAAATGCGCTTGTAAGTCGCAAAATACTAGTACGGTTTCTGTAGCGTCTCCTCCGGTAACATCAGCTAAGCCCGAACAGAAAAAAGGTTGCAGTTGTTCAGCACCAAAACCAGAAATAAAAAAATGCGCTTGTAAATCTCAAAATACCAGTACTGCTTCTGTTGCGCCACCTCCTGAACTAAAAAAAGGTTGCAGTTGTTCAAATCAAAGCCAACAACAATCGCCTGCTCCTGCAAAATGCTCATGCCTCGATCAGGAAAAGAAATCGCAAAGCAAATGTACATGTCACGATGACAACAGCAGTTCAGCTGCAGATACCGAACCCGCTAAATGCATTTGTGGTAAGAAAACAAAGTCAGCGAAGAAAGATCCTGTACTAGCAGCTCTGGAATCGTATGAAGCGGAAATGAGACCTCTTAGAGATGCTTTGTTACAATTACAACAGAAGATCCAGGAACTTAATATGCCAGATTTAAAAGAATGTTGGTGTTCGTCATCAAACAATACCCAACAAGCGGCGATTCAATCCGAACCACCTCCGGCAAGATCTGTACACGCCACGACGGTTAGTCACATTCCGCCGGGAACAGTTGGGAAAACCACGATAAGAATGAAGGCACCTATGCCATCAAGTAATTCCAATCAGTTTTGTCCATGTCAACCTGACCAATTTCAAAATTCTATGATGCCTTCTTTTTATGGTAACCCATCACCTATGATGCAGACTGGATATATGTCACCGATGGCACCATCACAACCACCTTGCAGTTGTGGCGGTTTCTCACCTAGAAATTATTCTCCTAGTGGCTATACATCACCTCCGCGTTCACAAAGTAATGATAGTTACAATTGCCAAACTCCTTCTTCAAGAAAAGGAGAATCCAATGGTCGTAGATCATCTAGAAGCAAAGGTCGAGATGATTATGATAGGGGTTCTCGTAAAAAAGGCAAGTCTATCCTTCGAATAACTTCATCAATTTCTTTTGGGGGTTTGTTGGATGACGATGAGAGTCAAATGGATAGTGGCGATGAAGATCCTTACAGATGTCCATTTATGGAAGTTATGAGAGCTCTGTCGAATGACGATATCGGACTAAAATCTTCACATAAACAGCATTCGTCCAAGAAAAAACACAAATCCAGCAGTAAAAGTCATTCGAGAAGTAAAGACGATTCGTTTCGAACTACGGATAGTGAGTATAATGTTTCTAGTTGCATTTGCTCCTCCAGGGAAGAATCTGAACCTAAAAGTAATAAACATCATAAGAGTAGTCATAAAAAGAAAGATGCCAAACCCGAAAAAAAGCGTTCTTCTCGTGACAAGTCCAGCGATTCTGTACCTGCGTGTCGATGTTCTACTACAACTGCTAAATCCGAAGAAAAGCGTCCTCCTCGTGGCAAGTCTATTGATTCTGTGACTAACTGCAGTTGTTCTACTCCGTCGAAACAACACGGATCTTCGAAAAGGCAACCATCATCATCACCAAGTGGTCGGGGTCCAATCGCAACAAGCAGCAAATCGTCGATGTCTTCAAGTGGTAAAATAAACAAATTTCACTCTCATTCAAAAATGCACGTAAAAATTCCCCGGTAATCTGTTTCTAATTATTCTTCTTTAATAACGTATCATTAAATTTGTACAATTTGTTTTGCTGGTTTGTTTATCCGATTTTTTGATATAGAATTAATAAAATACTGTTTATGCAACATTATTACTTTTTTTAATTGAGAGCGCTTTCGGTAAGAAAAGATTGCACTGAAAGTGAAACATCTACGTTTATATAATTTTTTAAATGTAGAAAAATTGAAGAGAAGAAATCAAAACCATAAATAATTGAATTATTTACAATTTTTGTTGAAAACGGATTTCATTTATTTACTTTTACTTGCGTCATGTAAGTTTAAATTTCCCTCGGTCGTTAAAGTTTGCAACGAATCCACCCGTGGCGCTACGTTACTTTTTAATGACAACCAGGTGGAAAATCACCAATTTATCAGTCGCTTGTGAGTCACGAAGAAGGTTTTGTGTTGCCAGCTTGTTGTGAATTTACTGTCGATTAAATGCTGTTTAAATAACCTACAATAACACAACAGAACAGTGACACGTAAATATTTTTTAATTGTAATTTTTTTTGTTGACATTTGTTCGAACAAATTAGGTTAAGCAACTTGAGACTTCCTGAATGATCATGTTATTACCTATTATCAGTGCATTAAAAAATCTCGTGCTATAATGTGACTCATAATTTTAAGTGATATCAATGCAGAAATTAAATGATTCCAAAAATTGCGATGATAAAATGTGCAGAAAGAATTGCAGTGCAAGAAGTCATCGGACGTTTTTTAATTAAAACATGAATAGAGAATATTTCAACACTGGTGTTCCATTTATGTACCAGGTAAGAATCAAAAGTTTATTTTTCCAAAATCACGATGGTAATTAATGCCAACTTGGAAGGGTGTATAGAATTAACAGACTGATTGCATAATGTAAATATAGACCTTGTGAGAAGGGAAATTGGATACTTAAAAGGCTAAAGTCAACACATACTGTAATCAGTCGAGTTTCTTATAAATTTGATATTCAAGCACACCATTGAATAGTTTTTTTTTTGCCGTTATGCCAAGACACCATCTGCTAAGCGGCCTTAGAAACGTCTGTTGTCAAACCAAAGTTCAATCACTGCATAAATTTTGTCTGGTGTCGTTTTATAAATTTATTATTTTCAATTGGTTACTTATTGTTTAGTGTTCATACGGTCTTCCACTGTTCTCATTAAATAATAATAGTTGCCTGTATTGAGAGTTTTAAAAAAGGCCGATAAACGGTGACAGTGTTGCAAAAATGGAATTTTAAGCTCAATATTCTGTGTATCGGGAAGTTGAATTATGCCTTTAAACATATTTACTTTATCAGGAAAATTCTCCGAGATTAAATGTAATTTTCACAACCAGTTTCCTTTTTATATAGCCTTTTAATAAATGAAGTATTTTCTACCTTGTATAATTGCAGTAGGTACATTATTAAAAAAAATAAAAAAATGTCGATGTAGAAAGTACCTATACAGGGTGAGTGAAGTTTTACCGCCGGTGGAAAAATAGCCCTGCAAAATAATTTTTCAATTTTCATAAATTGCATGAGTAATTTTATATTATTAAAGAACATAACAACAAGAAAAAAAAATCAGGTAAAATTTTGGCTTTCTCTCAATTACTAGTTGTTCAATTGATTAGTTTTTTTGATATACGAACAGTAAAATATTTTCACACAATTTAGTGCAATTGAAATAATTTTACTAGTTTGCATTTATTAAATAAAGCCATTTCCGTATTAGAAGATATTTTTTTAAATGATTTACGACATAAGCAGATCAATTCACCGAACAATGGTATAGATTTACGGTACTTGACTGATTATTTATGACGGTCACTAATAACCGAAATGCTGGGTCCTCCAGTTTTATAGGTCGATTATAAGCTATTGTTAGGATGGAAAACCGCATTAAACATTGTTGGAAAGTCATAATTTTTCCGGTGATCGTTGATTTACGGGTCGATTTAATGAATAGGAAATCATGTATTTATGACCCCTTTTAATGAATGATTTCTTATAAATGCATGATTTCGGTATCTAGGTAACAAAATATACCATTAAATTGAAATGGCATTTTATTTAAATGTAAGATGACAAAATGAATGCAAAATATACCAATGAGAAATACAAATTTAATTAATTACTTACGTTATGTTTATAGTAATATTATTTATATAGAAGTACAGCCAGTAAAATTGATGAAAAGTGTAGATGGATTGTGAAACTTTTGACACTTTTTGTAAGTCATGGCACCGTTGGTTTGAATATATATATATTGATTTAAAATGTTTGACGTGCTTGATTCGAATATCTATTGGAAATTTTGTCACGGAAAGAAATTACATTTTTTTCAATTTCGTAAGATTCGATCAACGGAAAAATATTGTAACCAACTTTTGCGTTAATCGGCGATTAATAATCTCAACAATATCTCGATTATTAATCGCTCTCATTAACGCGCATGTTAGTTAAATAACTATTTCGTGCTTTATCTTAAATTTGATTTAACTCAGAAAGTAATAATTTTTTTACGAATAAAATTGCAAATATTAATGCTACCAAGAATTTGACAAATTTTGAAATAAAAAACCAAACAGAAATTTTACCCAAAATTCTTTGTTTTACTTTTTTGGCTTCAAATAAAAATAATTTGAGAAATTTGTAGCATTTATCGAAAGTAAATACTTCAACCGATGTAACATGTAAATTGCATACTTACCCCTTAATTTTTAATAGGTAGTATGGCCGCGGCGGTAAAACTTAACTCACCCTGTATAAATGCAGCGAAATTAGGGTGTGTATGAGAGTGTAAAAAATTGTTATCCCCCATGTAAAACAGGATGTGTACTTGGCTGCGTACGCCACATTTAAGTACTTGCCATGATAGAGTACACTTATATACTTTTTGCACTCAAAGGACAATAGTTATTTGTATCACTAGGCCAGAAACTGATTTTTTGCGAGTGCGAGTAAGGTTTGAGGGGTGAGGCCGAAGGCCGAAGCCCTCAACTGCGAGTACTCGCAAAACAGTTTCTGGACGTATGATACACAATATTTTTTAGGTCGACAAAAATATTTAAATAAAGAAATATAAATTTGTAGTTCAAATATCTCGGCTAGAGAATTTATTTTTTCTTCTGTTGGCAATATTTACCCGGAAAGATTAATTTGAACTTAAAAATCAAGTACCCAGTATGTAATGCCTTTTGACGTTTATGACAAAACAACCTGCAATTATGACATGGATTGAGATTCTTGCAATATTGTTAAATTAAAAACATCCTTTATTTTTATAACTAATATTAATAAAGTTCTTATCGATGTTAACAAACGGTGTAATTGACATTTAATTTTCGATTTGGTTAGCAGATTCGGTGCTACCAACCTACAAAATTAAAATTACACTAGTTTACATTTTCAGGCCTAGTCCTGAAAATCGGATTTTCGGGCCTATTTAGAGGACTTCAAAATCAGTCATTTAGGACGGAGGCCAAAAAAATTGTTTAATGTGGTTACAGATTTACATTGTTTTGTATTTGAACCTGTTCTAACTAAAGCATTGAAGGGTCGTATTTAGAATCGAACATTAATCGCTAGTTGTATGTGGGATGTGGAAATATTAGAAATTTGTTGAATTGTTCAACGAAACGGTTTGAACTAGAATTTCTAGTTGCTTATATCTGCGCTTCTACGTAAAAATGCTTTCTTTTCCTCGCCGTCTGTATTTTATGGTTGGTATTTACCTATCCATCTTTGAGTTTAATTGCTTGTATAGTACGCTAGTAAGCAGCAAGGATAAGGCGCAATGGGGGCGTCGCTATTTTTATATTTCATGAAATCTTCAAGAATTTATTGCTTCAACACAATTTGTGTGCGAAGAATTTTTTATCACCAGAATATGAAATTGTAACAAGAGATTGTATTAAACGGAGGCCAGGAGAACATTCTGTGATTAAGTTGTAAATTTAGAAATTTGCAAAAAGGTAGCAAATTTTAGTAAATAAATCGAAAACCTGTTCTTAATCTTTTATCGCGTTTGGAATTTCATGTTTTGATATTTGTGCTCTGGTTTGTATTTTTAGTTTTCACAGGTAGGAATGTTGGACAAGGTTTAATTAAGTTATTTGAATTTTTCTAAATAATCAAGTTATAGAGGTAAGTATTTAAAAGAATAAATTAAACAGTTCTGTATTTTTAAGCAGTTTGGATTTGTAAAATTTATTAATTACGACGGGGTTTGAAATTTGATTTCCCTTATATTAACACTATACAGTCAAACCTGGATAAACCAGAATCCTATGTGCGGTGTCACTGGTTAAGCCGGAAAACTGGCTAAGACGTAGTTTTTTTCGGTCTCAAATAATTTCGTCGTTTACAGCTTTGATTGCAAAATAGTTTCTGAACTTTCTTAGTTCAATACATAATTAAAAATAGAAGCGCGGACGCTATAGTTGTGGTGCACCATAGTTGTTAACGAAGTGTATGTAATTCCATAAAAATTAACGAATAAAATTAACTGTCAGCACCAGGTAGAGCGCCGCACCCGCGTGTTGCTCACGTGTACCTTGGAACTTGAATGTTTATTGGTTACTATGAATTTGGGGCGTTACTCTTTTCCCCTTGTTCGCATGGGAGAAGAGAGGTCGAGAGTGCGTGTGCAGCACATGAACACAATATAGGCTGGTGGAAAACACCTTCGTAGCTGAAAATACGGTAAAATATGTAACATTGTATCGTATGATCCAAATTTTTAATCTCTAGAAGTCTATAGAGCAGAACTAACCAACCTTTCTGAAAATATGTGCGCAATGAAAAATTTTAATAGGAATTGCAGGCGGAAGGGAGAAGAAACATGTTATTAAAATATACGATGACATGACATCAATTTTTTGCATTTTTGTAAAATTTAGAAGATAGTCGCGGGTATTTAGATGACCAGTTAGAGCGGCGCGCACATACGCCCTCGGGCGCGGAGCTGGTCGTCTCTTCTAATAGAGCAGTGTTCTTCATATTGAAAAAATTGAAGGAATACAAATAAGTAGCACATTATTAAGACAAGTTACACAGAAATATTTCTTTATATTTTATTGCTAAAAATACTTGCCAGTTCTATCACTAATTTGCGGTTGACATTTTTATAAAAGTTTATAATAGTTGCAAAAAGAGCAGCTCAGTTTTGTTTTGCTACTTTTTTTAAATTAAGGGGCCATCCGGAAAAAGGGCTCATATCAAAAAATGGTGTTTGAAAATATTGTTTGCTCATATCTATTTACCAAAAATAGTTTGAACTACACAGCAAAAAAAGTTTTGAGGAACGATATTTAAAAAAACAGTTTCTTTAAAAAAGTTGAAATAATTGATTTTTGTAAGAAAATTATTGAAATTATGAAAGTATGTTATAGGCCTTTTTTCCGGCTGATAGTGTTTTCCAAGAAATAGGTGGGTTAAAAATAAGGGAAAGCGAACATTTTAGTTGCTAAGAAATGATTTACTGTTTAAAATCATATTTTTGAAGAGATTAAAAAAATATTATATTTCAACAATAAAAATGTAAAAAGTAAGAGTAAAAATAATATTAGTAAAATGATTTCTCAACTTTGAGTAAATAAATGAAAACAAAAATTCACTAAAAAGTAATAAGAGGCAGCACATAAACTTTCCAACTTTTTCCGGAGTTCGTTTTAAATGAACAGTCTTACTTTAAACTACATGCTCAATAATTCTCAAGTGAAAATGGCAACACTGTGCTGAGTTATGGCTGCTTATGTAGAGTTATTGCCAAACTGGAGGAGGCCGGCAATAAAATTGCGCAGAAGTCAGATATTGTAGAGTCGATAGACCCTTTTTCCGGATAAGCCCTCAATTGTTAATTAAAAAGTTATCTACTATTTTTATTATTTTATCTGTTATCTGTTCCCTATGCATTCTGCATACCAATTTCTGAAAATAAAATTTCACTAAAATTTTTTTAAGAATAGAGGGAAGTTAATCTAACGTCAAAACAGCAAACTTTAGTTAGGCAAACAATGCAACGAATAATCTTTAATGTATCTGCATTTACATGTTGCCATTCATAAATGACGTTTAAAAGAACATCTTGGGTGTCCAAGGAAAACGGTAGAAATATTGTAATTTGGAGTGCCAAAAACATATTCAAGTTAAAATCTCCTTTTCTTGCGAACATGCAGTTTTCTTTTCAAAAAAAAAAACAAGCGCTTAGTTGTTCCCATTTATATATCAAAACAGCTTTTGCAAAAATGCATTGATTTTGGCTCGTCGTCCAACGTTTATTTTGCATTTGTCTATATTTATTCGGATTGACCGACGTTTTCAATGAAACAAAGAAGCAATGTGGAAGGCGCGCCGACATCACTTTAATTATTTTAAGCTAATCTAACTGAATTCGATAGTTTGCACTCTGTCGCGTGACTTGAAATGAGTTTTTGACTAAACTGACGCAGATCAGAAAAAAGTCACAGCACGTAATCATGAAAAGTTGTGTAATGCAGGTGAGTCGTTTTAAAAGCAAACATTCGTTTCCGAGAAGCCTTGAAAATTAAATTATTAAATGGTGCTGGGGTAATTTCTTACAAAAATGTTCCATACACAATGCAAATTTAATTCAAACCATTTAGTAGGGATAGAGTTTTCCAAATTAATGCAGCTATCGTTAAATTCTCGAATACACTCGAACTCTGTTATAACGTAATCCCCACGGGATCACTTAATCCGTACGTTATAACCGATGTACATTTGCGGCCACCCAAATGTGCACGATTTTTTTAGCAACTAAATTTTTGCTATTATATCAAAGGTGTCCTAAAAAATATTAGCCAAGGGTCAATATTATTTTGTTTATGACAAATATTATTTCACGATAGTTACTGGATAAAGCCAGCGGAAAAGAGCTGCACGTTGTAACCGGAACAATTCCTTAAAATTGCACGTTATAAAAAGTACGTTATACAATAAAAATGCATTAGTTTGTATACGATTGCGACGGGATTACAGAAAAATGTACATTATAACCAAATTTGATTGTATAGTGAAACCCCGTTTTTCGTTTTTGAAGGGACCGACAAAAAAGGGAAAATGTAAATTGAGGTAAATTGAAAATGTTTCTTTAAAAAAATTAATTTTTATTAAAAACATTCAAATTAGTTTGGTGCAAATTTATTTCTTGTGTATATAAGTTTCTTTCAATACTATAAATTCTTCGTACTTTGAAGTTTTTATGTATCATCCCGGCCACCGAAATGTGCACGATACCTGACACAAATTTCCCTATTTTTCCATAGATTAAAGCTGGCTTTATCCAGTGACTTTCGTGAAATAATATTTGTCATAAACAAAATAATATCGACATTTGGCTGATTTTTTAGGACGCCTATGATAAGAAGCAAAAATCAAGTTGCTAAAAAAAATCGTTTACATTTCGGTGGCGTGGCGTGGTGGTGGCGGTGGCGGTGTTGCGTTTTTTTGCCATGGGACCACATTGTATCTTACTTTTTTTAATTGATTCACGCTTTTTTATTATTGTAGCCAAAGTGGTATATCAAAATTACGAGCGAGCAAAACGCGTGAGCCCACGTGTTCTTTCACTTTTTCGAAAATCAATATCGATTGAAATAAAAAATTGTGCCCCTAATCACGATCACGAAACTTTGCAAAGTGCAAACGTGTCTAAAAGCCGCCAACATATTAATTTCAACGATTGCTACGGATTTAATGTACCAAGGGCCGGTTTCATAATCAATTTAAAGTTACTTTTAAATTAAAGTTCGGTATTTACTAAGCCAAATTTTTGTTGCAACAATAATACTTAAACTCCCCATTAGTTAAAGGAAGGCGTTCGATTATGGAACCGACCGTAAGATATTTTTTTTAAATTTATTTATTTATTTATTTCAACTATTTGCAATCTGTAAAGACTTACAATAAGCAAATTCGATAGGTGAAATGTGTGTTAATAAATACACATGTGAGTTAGGTCCAGTGATTTTAACCCAGTGTTTTCTAAAAATTCAGTTGTTACTTATATTTCTGTGGTGATTTGCCAAAAGCTGATATGTTATTTTTTTCAATTATTTTTCAATCGGTCTGCTAATTATATAATAGAGTCCAAGGTTTTATCTACGACAAAAACTTTGGACTCTATTACATAATTAACAGACCGATTGAAAAAAAATGACATATCAGCTTTTGGCAAATCACCTCAGATTTATAAGTAAGATATATATTTTAATAAATTGAATAATTGCATTTTGAATATTTCCAACGTACATTGCGGAAAAAAGAAGCGTAAAGCCGGGTATTACCTGTATTAAAATGAAACGGGACTGTAAAAATTAGACGCAAATAACGGGAAAACGTGAAATGCGGGAACGTAAAAACGGGGTTCCACTGTATTTGTTTTCGTGATGATGTTAGCTGTCATTGATGTAAATGCAAATTATTTTTAAAAATTAGTACTCAAGTTTCGAAATATTTTTCTGGAATGTCAAATTTCTAATTTCGTCACTGTTATTTTTTATGTCTTCGACGCCAACAGATAATATTGTCTTCAGCAGATTTAGAATGGCTTATATGAATCACGTTACCTCGGTGTTTAATTACATGGAACGAGAGAATTCACAAAAAAATATTCTTTGTACATTCTACATGACGTCAGATTTTGTAACTTCCAAAACGTGTAATTATAAAGCTCTTAACGTGAATTTAATTTTTTCCAGAGTAAAATACTTCTGAAGGCCGTTCTACTTTTAATTAACTTGTTCGGTCACCTGTACGTGCTAGTAGATAGTCTACACGGGTTCTGGGGCAGCCGCGAATTAAATTGATTCGCGGATTTGATTCTCGGATTGATCGACACCATCTTTAATCCTTTAATCGAAGATGTAATTAGACCCCTTTAATCACAGATGTAATTACCCTAATTACCGCGTAATTGATCTGATTACAATTGATCTGATTGCACTAATTATAACCCTTTAATCACAAATGTAATTGTCCTAATTACCGCGCAATTGATCTTAACCCTTTAATCACAAATGTAATTGTCCTAATTACCGCGCAATTGATCTGATTACAACCCTTTAATCAAAGGATTATTCTAATTACGATGTCAGGCGTCTGCACTCCTGCGCATCATCCATCTCCCTCTTACACATGGTTGAACACTCCATCTCTCTCAGACACATTGCATAAGCGTACGGACAGGAATTTTCTTGTTTGGCGCCGCACAGCCGAGGCGTCGGCACTCCTGCGCACCATCCATCTCCCTCCTACACATGGTTGAACGCTCCATCTCCCTCTTACACACATGGTTGAACACTCCATCTCCCTCGCGCGCATTGCATAATCGTACGAACAGGAATTTCCCCGCCAGGCATGACTGACGTCACACTATTGATAATCAGAACTTCCCGCTCAAGTTGTGAAATTTTTAAGTGAAAAAAATGTTTTGCCATAAGCGAGTTTCGAACCCCAATCTCGGGGCTACAGCAGGCAGTCCATTACCTCTGAGCCGGCAAGCAGCCCTACTTAGCGTGTATTCAGATGTTATATAAGGAGCGAGAACACTTTGTAAAAGTAAAAAACAACATAATTTCTTTTAATTTGTATATTTATATAACTATTTGTAAAATATAAAAAATAATTGAACTTATTTAAAATACATGCTTTTCCATACAAGTGTTTTATAATACATCGGTGGGAGATGTGCGAAAAATAAAATGATTTTAATTGTTTAATTTTAAATAGAATATGCAAACTACGTTCTTTATGCGTAATTTTACAAGCTCGGAGATGTCTAGAAATACGCGTCTTTGCAAGCTCGGGCGAATGCATGAATTGGGAGATGTTTGAAAAAATAAACCAGGATAATTTTACAATGTTTTTATTCGTACATACATAAAAATCATATAAATTTACAATAATCGCAATTTTTAATCATCGGTGGAGGTCCATCGATTTCGGTTCCGCCACAAGTGTTGTAATGGGTTAAACATCTTCGGCAATCGGCGACATCCTTATCCAATTGGAACTTTAGAGGTAATTTATCCCAGATGAAATGGATGCTATGTGATGCGAGCTTGATGAGGAAATCCTTCGGTAAACAGGCGATATCTTCCGCCTCCATACTAGCCAAATTCTCAGTTTCAAAGTAGATTTGAATCGATCGTTCCATGGACGGTGCACCATCATCGTTTGTATACCACGCTTTTAACGATTTCACTGTTTTAGTAGCACAATTAAGCTTCGAAGCACCAACATGATGTGTACAAGGCGTCATATTATCGCACAACTTGTTCAACGCTAGGCAACCGAGATTTTCCATATCAATGATTGTGTGCTGGAACTCGGTGATTTTTTCCATCCATAAAAGTTTCTCCACACCCTTGACGAAAATTCTCTTGGTATCTTCGAGCTGCTTGATTACTGTCTCCTTCACCAGGTCGTATGGAATATCACCAGAGTCCCATGAAAGCCCATGATGATTACGTTCCAACCACAAATTAGTAGATTTGTATTTGGCTGGTAGTTCATCCCATGGAAACGGTGGTTCGAATAGAAAATTCACAGGCTCGGCCGTTTTATCATCAGCCGAGATCACGGCAAATTCTTTCAATATAAATTCGTTGTGAGATGTTTTGAAACATTGAATATCGACAATAACCTCCGCCATGTATAACAACTTTGAAGCGACTGAAGCACAAACTCCGATTACATTAGCTTCTTAACCCCACCACTAACTGCGTTGTATTCAATTATGCGATCGTGAAGAATTAGACAATAAGCGGCCGTTGCAGCTGGGAAATTGTTTGAAGATTCAAACTCAATGCGTACATCGACAGGTCCTGACTTGAGTGCCTCATTCTGTTTCGAACAATCGATTACAATTAAGGGAGCGTATTTGAGAAAATCGCCTTTATTCACCAACGGCTCAGAGTCCTTGCCATAATATGTACTTTGAAAATTTGCATACATCTCATATAATAGGGCATATTGATTATGATCAATGTTGAGATTTAGCTGGTTATAGGGATAACACTGCGAGTTTAAGAAAAGTTTAACATCTTTAACGTTGCAGTGATCGAAACGGCTGACATTCATATCATTCTTATTTTTGCGTGCGGTTTGAAAACCGAGAATGACGTAGCGCGGTTTCTCCAATTGTGAAGATGTCTTTACGGGCCAAACTTGTTTGTCTGCACATGGAAGTAGAGGATACTCATACAACTCCCAAGTTCGGAAGCTCATGGAGATGGGCTCGTCTTTGGCGATAAAGTTGAGTAATTGAACTTTTTGATGATCTGATGGCTTGATGTATGGTACCAGCCACTCCAATTTCATTATTTTGATTTTAAAATCTTCAGCTATAGATTGCACAACGGCATTCGCATCACTGTTCGCACGCGTCAAAATCAATTCATGTTTAGAATTAATGATGATTCGACGGTGGTCTTCGGCGAAACCCAATATCAATTTCAGAGGTATTGATACGTCAAAGTAACCGGCATCATTAATTAATTTTTTAGCATCTTTATCAATATCAAACCAGCCGGCATTCTCGAGCAGGGGTTTCTGACCTGGACCTAGAGACACACAACCTTTCATGAAACTCGTGAGTCCGACATTCTTGCAGCGGTCAATCTCAACCGCATTCAATTCATAGCGTATTTCATCAAAGAGGTGGCAGATGGCGTTGTTGACTAAAGTTGTACTTTGAACTGCTGTTTCACCATCGGCCCTGGTTAATTTACCAGATATGTGTAACGAACTTCTGCCCGGCAACAAACACAAATCTTGATGTTGGATGGCTATGCGAATCTCATCGCTGTTGTTGAAAGTTGACGATGCGTAGGGCTGATGTGTATGACTCTCCCAATGAACGATGGATTCATCATAAACAACCGGCGCGTGAATCATTAAGATCTCCCCCTCCATGGTTGAAAACAAATAATTAATGTGCAGCAGCAGAATCGGTCTTTAATTTTCCTCCAAAAGGATTCACTTTGAAGCCCAGACTCTTCAGAAGCTCGATGTTTTGACGTGTTATCACTTTGGGTGATACACGCTGACTGACTTGATTCGGACATGGTGATTCAATTTTATAACCCAGCCCAATTTTTGCATTATATACAATAACCATTTTTATGATGATGATGATGATGACTTGACGTGAAGTCGTATAGTTATAATTTCGCCGCGAAAATTTACCAAGTTCCCGTCCTGGTCGACCAATCGGAGCTGCAGATGATGTATTACTCGCACTGTGATCGGTAGATAAATGACGTTTGTTGGAACTTCCACAATCTTATAACCCGGTGGGACGACTGGGAAAAACTCATGGATTGTGTGCACTTTGCGTTCATTGATATAGGCACCTGCGGTGATGTTGCATTCAACCCTGAGGGCGTTTACCTTCAGAATGGTTACAGGAATGTTCGATATGTGAACTACGTTTGGTTTAAGAATTTGCGGTGTAAAACCCAAAAGGTTAGCTATGGAATTAGCATGTTCAAAGTTTATCTCACGATTACACATAATTTCACTATGAAGTGTATTGTTGTTGGGTCTGATATTGATGTTGACAGTTTGATCAATCAAAGCCTCTCGTATAAATTTCTCGATATCTTCTAGCTCATAACTACCCGTGGGTAAAGTGATTTCTTGATCGCCGATGTAAAACATGTTGTTCCCAACGTCTATATTGGGAATCGAGTTAAATGTTAGCAGTTCTACCAACCCCAAGGTGTATGTATTAAGTGGCGAGAGTTCGATTGGTGGAAAATATTGAACCTCGAGCACTGATGATGCACCCGACACTGTTAACGTAAACGAATCCATTACTATTGTGATTTCCAATACTGACATGCCAACCTTTTATAGGAGTCCGCATAGGAACTTGAGGCACAAGTGTCCACAATTATATGTGTCATAGTCTTGATATTGAATATAATTATATTTGACGCTGCCAACACCGAGATATGTGATTAGATCCCTAGGTGGTTGCAGATTTCCGAAACTGTCAAAGTAGATGGCATTATCACCAATCTTTTTATATGCAACCCAATGTGTTCCAGATCCTGCAGCATCATCTAGGTTGATTATTGCCGACTCGAATTTTCGAGGGCCACTCTTGGGTAAGTCATCCCGCATGTATACTCCGCGAAAATGTGGAATTTTCAACTTTTTAGCATATTTAAGTATATCGATATCGGTCAACGCTCGGCGTGGCAGCTTCTCAATTAGTTTTTTGGAGTCAGATAAAGTCCCAACCCCTGTCTGTATGGCTTCAAATAAAGACCTTTTCCCAGAGCTATAGATTCCATCGTTTTGTTGTGGCGATGAGTTTCCGCTAGTTCCCGCTTGGCGGCGCCAGCATCATTCACAGCTTTAACAACTCCTGCAACGCCACCTGTCAACGCGCCGGCGGCACTAAGACCCGCAAAGATTGGTACGAGAAATGGTAGAAAACCTCCGGTTTTTGTTGGGATTGGAAGAATACGCGGTGATCTCACATTGCATTTTCCACCGGCCTGTTTAACAGCTTTTCGAGCGCCCAGCAGTGCCGATTTGACAGCAATTTTGGCATCCCTGCTTGGCAGCATTGCCAGCCTGGCAGCGTTAACAATCTTCCGCAATGCGGGCGAGGACTTCTTCTTCTTTTTCTTTAGACCCATACCGAATTTTGTTTTAGCCTTCATGATATTTGTTACAGCCCAAGCAGCTGCTTTCTCGCCGACACTTGCGTCTTTGGCTAAAACACGCTTCCAAGCTTTCTCAATCAGTATTTTGTCGGCAACCCTCCTAGCATCCGAGTTTTCACGATCTTTAGAATAGGCAATGTCGTGTTCTTTACACGCTGCGTCTAGCGGGTTAATACCCGGATCTCCTCGTGCAAGTCTTTTTGACAATTTTGTGCCAGGTCCGCAGTACTGATAACCGGGTATATGAAGCTCCACCGGTAGTTTGTTTATAATACTGTTTACAACCCCCTTGCCGCGAGGACGATGTTTTTTCACACCAGCTGGTTTACACCCCATCGATGTGTGCGTAAGCATCGCTGATGTATGACTGAGGAACAAACACTTATAAAGCAGGTATTTATGGTTTCTCAATCAGTCATGGCTCAAATTAGCTACGAGGAGCAGTCCTGCAGACTACCCATGCTGAATTTCGATGGCCTTGTGCAACAGACTAGTTCAAATAAAGAGAAACGCCACGGCGAATTATTACCGAATAGTGTGCGTGCAATATTTTGCGGCCCATCCAATTGTGGCAAGACCAACGCTCTACTGGCCTTGCTAACACACCCGAACGGGTTAAGATTTGAAAATGTGTATGTCTACTCAAAATCACTCAATCAGCCAAAATATCAAATTTTAACGCAATTACTCGCACCTGTGGATGGACTCAAGTATTTCCCATTCAGCGAACATGAACAAGTGGTTGGACCAGATGATGCGCACCCCAATTCCATAATGATTTTTGATGATGTCGCATGCGAGAAGCAAGAAAATATCCGAGCATTCTTCTGTATGGGTCGCCATAAAACAGTCGATTGCTTCTACTTATGCCAGACATATGCACGCATTCCTAAGCATCTAGTTCGTGATAATGCCAACCTATTAGTACTGTTTAAACAGGACGATATGAATCTCAAACATGTTTATGAGGATCACGTTAATACTGACATGACTTATGCGAATTTTCGAGAATTGTGTTCGGCATGTTGGAGTGACAAGCATGGATTTCTGGTAATCGATAAAGATAGTGAACTCAATGAGGGGCGGTATAGAAAGGGTTTCGACTGCTATATGAAGACGATCTAAATTGATGATGTGCACAGTAGCGTTTTGAATGTGATGGCATCAACATGCAGAAATTTCAAGAGCATGCTGATGTTCTCCATCAAATCGCTAAAGCTAGCGATGCGATTCGGAAAAAGTATAAAATAATCAAATTGGGTAGAGAGACTGCTGAAAGGGCTATGAGTGAAGCGCTTAAACCTGTGGTGGTTCCTCTACAGCAGCTCGTGAATAACCATATTAAAACTGAAATCAAGACTGAGATGGAAGATGCTCCTGTGAAAAAAGATGTGGACCCCTATGCTGATGATGATTCACTCGCACAATATCTAAGAATGTTAGCGAAAAAAAATAAAAAGGAATTGGATACTACGTATGGTGTGCGCAAACTCGCCAATGATCGTATGATGATTGGTGATTCGCAGATTCGTTTTGAAAATAGTTTCATTTATGTGGGTGACAGGAAGTATCAGAAAACCAGAGGGCTGATTGAATTATTGTTTAAAAAGTCGCCAGATACAGACTTTGTGAGTCACGATGATGCGCGAATTTATGGTCAAATCGTCACCGCAACAAATGCACACCGAAAACACTACAGTATAAATCAAAACATTCGCAAAGATAAAAGTTTGAAATTTGAAAACTTTATTGCGCCGATTGCCCCCACAAAGCATGAAGGGAGCGGTATACTACCAGAATTCATGATTGCTCGAAAGGGAGAACGAGCGCATTACACATACTGGGATGATCCTAATGAATTAATTGATCGTCTGCGCATGCTCCTAGCATCACAGGCTGCTGGGAATCCGAGTCATTCAAATGAAATCATATCGATTATCGAGGAGTTACGTGAAGCTGGCTACATTAGTCATTCCTAAGATGAGTGTTGATGTGTTTGGACGTCAGTTAAATAAAAACAGCAGCATACGCGGTCCTCCTGGGATTGGATTCCAATTGACTGCCGATGGAGATTTTAACACGCAAAATAGAAGATTGCGAAACTTGGCTGAACCCCTGGAGAGCAACGATGCCGCAACCCTCAACACTGTGTTGAGTTTAATGCATAATACAATTGCAACTATAGCTCAGAACATGGTTCCTGTGTATAGTGATATCAGTGCAAATAGAGAAAAGATTGAAACTCTTCAGTCTGACATACAAAATAGCTTGACGCGACAAGTTACAGCCAACGATATAAATCATGGGCTCATAACAAGCATTTCAAACGCCGTTCATGAATTACAAGATAGTTTCAAAAAACTGGCCGCAACCAATGCAGACCTCCAAAAGCGCATGACTGAAGTTTCCGAGCGGTATTAATGGATTGTTCATACACGATAAGAAGCACAATCAACCTTCAAAAGCATATGACAGAAGTTTCTGAGCTTACTATGAGTTTTGATCGAAGGCTGAAAGCATTAGAGTGACAATGCAGAAATTAGCAGTTGTTGAGGAACTTCATAAACCAGCTCGAAGAAATTATAAACGTCGTAAATTTGACATTCGTGGCTTGGATGAAACATGGCAGACTGATCTTGTTGACATGACAGCTTATGCCGATGTCAATAATGGTTACAAGTTCATGCTTACAGTTATTGACATATTTTCAAAATTTGCTTGGGCAGCACCTTCTATGAGCAAGAATGGAGAAGATATTGCTGCTGCAATGGAGTCGATACTCGCAAGGGGGCGCATACCGAAAAATTTACATGTTGATGGCGGCAAAGAATTTTATAATTTGAAATTTAAGGCGCTCATGCAGCAACACGATATCCATATGTACTCAACATTCAGCAATTTGAAAGCATCAATTTGTGAGCGATTCAATCGAACGCTAAAAAGTAAAATGTGGGTGCAATTCAGCCTGCGTGGTAATTATAAATGGTTGGATATTGTGCAAGAATTGGTATCAACTTACAATGACAACAAACATCGAACAATCGGTATGAAGCCTAGAGATGTCAACAGTGAAAATGCCGAAGAAATTTTACTGCGTGTGTACAGGTCTTTTCGCATGCTGCCTGCGAAAAAGTTGAAATTTAAAGCCGGCGATAAAGTTCGTGTTAGCAAATTTAAACACATCTTTGAAAAGGGTTATACTCCGAATTGGACAACTGAAATATTCACCGTTACTGCAATTAAAAATACCAACCCGCCGACATACAATCTAAGTGATTATGAGGACAGACCTATTAAGGGCGGATTCTATGAAGAGGAACTGATGAAGGTGCAATACCCCGATGTATACCTGGTTGAAAAGATTCTACGTAGACGCGGCGATAAAGTATTTGTTAAGTGGCTAGGTTTCGATAAATCATTTAATTCATGGCTTAATAGGGCTGATGTATTATAAACACTTGTATGGAAAAGCATGTATTTTAAATAGGTTCAATTATTTTTATGTATGTACGAATAAAAACATTGTAAAATTATCCTGGTTTATTTTTTCAAACATCTCCCAATTCATGCATTCGCCAGAGCTTGCAAAGACGCGTATTTCTAGACATCTCCGAGCTTGTAAAATTACGCATAAAGAACGTAGTTTGCATATTCTATTTAAAATTAAACAATTAAAATCATTTTATTTTTCGCACATCTCCCACCGATGTATTATAAAACACTTGTATGGAAAAGCATGTATTTTAAATAAGTTCAATTATTTTTTTATATTTTACAAATAGTTATATAACATCTGAATACACGCTAAGTAGGGCTGCTTGCCGGCTCAGAGGTAATGGACTGCCTGCTGTAGCCCCGAGATTGGGGTTCGAAACTCGCTTGTGGCAAAACATTTTTTTCACTTAAAAATTTCACAACTTGAGCGAGAAGTTCAATTGTGTGACGTCAGACACGCCTGGCGGGGAAATTCCCGTTCGTACGATTATGCAGTGTGCGCGAGGGAGATGGCGTGTTCAACCATGTGTAAGAGGGAGATGGATGGTGCGCAGGAGTGCCGACGCCTCGGCTGTGCGGCGCCAAACAAGAAAATTCCTGTCCGTACGCTTATGCAATGTGTCTGAGAGAGATGGAGTGTTCAACCATGTGTGTAAGAGCGAGATAGATGATGCGCAGGAGTGCAGACGCCTGACATCGTAATTAGAATAATCCTTTGATTAAAGGGTTGTAATCAGATCAATTACGCGGTAATTGGAACAATTACATTTGTGATTAAAGGGTTAAGATCAATTACGCGGTAATTAGGGTAATTACATCTGTGATTAAAGGGGTCTAATTACATCTTCGATTAAAGGATTAAAGATGGTGTCGATCAATCCGAGAATCAAATCCGCGAATCAATTTAATTCGCGGCTGCCCCAGAACCCGTGTAGACTATCTACTCGTGCTGTAACCGAATCGGTTAATTCTGTTAAATCAACAGTTACTGCAACACACATGTTAAATTCTTGGTATTGATGTAAATTAACAATTAGATTCAGTCCAATTCTGCGATCTGTTAATAAGTATGTTTTAATTAGTCTTGTAGAGAATTATTACGAACCGATACAGTTGCTTTACTTTCAGTTCACGATGTTATTTCCTTCTTCCTAATTTCCGACCGGTAATACAACTAGTTTATGGACGTAATTAATTGCGAGTCTTATGATGCATGCTGGAATAGCATAATTTTGCTTGAACAATATTAATATTAATATGTTCATCCTGTGGAACTTTTTGTGTGGTAGTTCACCCAAACGCTGCTCTTATTACCACTTTTCTAGTGTTGTTAAACAATGATGAGAGGGTTATCAAGGTTGGACTAATTCTTGGAAAATAATGGTTGAACCGGTGATAATTACACTTTTTTATGTTGTCTGTGAGCATTTACAAGGTTTTAGGTGTGTAATTGTACAGCACTTGTCCCCATTTTACTTTTGTCAAACAATTTCGTGCTTAATTAGATTGAAATTTCACCGACATTTGTCAAGTGAAACCGGACCAAGGGATGTTCAAAAATAGAATTAATGGTTTTGGGGGGTTGGTTTGTGTATGCACTATTTAAAACTAAAGTGGTTACGATGAGTTGGTAATCCTGTACCGTTAAGATCGTGTACTGCCGATACGGTACATAAACACAAAAGCGGATGCTCTCAATTTTTACAGCAAAGATGTAAAAATATAACGTTGCGCCTCAAATGCATATTTTACCATTTCAAACTTCCATATTTAATTTATTTTTATAACTGAAAGTGCAATGCTTCGCGCCTTATTGGAAAATACAGTTTTGAACCGGATCCGTTTGCTGGAAGTGATAGTGTCGCTTATTTGATTGCAGGTAAAAAATAAAAGCATGTAAAAATGATTATTAGGTTAATTGTAAGCATCTTGTTGACAAACTGATTTACAAATTAGTCATGTCTTTGATGAAGCACGGCAATACTCCTTTTGTCACGCATTGTTACTTGAAAATAACGCTAATTTGAAAAAAATTCGAAATCGCAAGTTTAATTAACTAAATAATTTAGACGTGATCAACTGCGTCTCCATGATCCCTAGCGACATTTGCAAATTCAGAATGCACCCTAACATAAGCACATCTTTCTTTTAACTATCTGCGCGCTAGTTTTTAACAAAATCGACGAAATCTTAAATAAGCAAGATATGTTCACCATCACCAGATAATCTCATACGTCGAGTCCGTTTTAAATTGATTGACGGTGTACAATAAGTCTTGATGTCCTAGGCGGCTATGCATTGTAGAACGTATGCTTGTTTTTCTTCATATTAAATTACATTTGACTTGTGTCATTTATTAATTAAAGTAAAAATAAGTTTTACAGTCCATAGCTTCCCAGGGCCTGCAATTTTTTTTTAGTATCTCCTATGTGCAAAATACATTGTATTGCATAAATTGAGAAAAACTAATTAAAAAATCATTTGCATTGATCACATAGAAGAAGTTAAATATCGTATGTTATAAAGTAATGGAGAATGATACACATAGAATAAGTTTTCCAATAAATACCAAAACAATATTTCTTACCGTATTGTCACATAGGAGATATAAAACGACAACGACCGACGGTAATTAGGTATGCTGCGACACCTTAGATTATTTATAAATTTAAATTTGTAAGTTTGACTTACAGTATAAATTCGTAAAATTTGAAAGTTCAGTGACTTTAGATAATATTATTTCACTTGATTTGCAGTTTGTTTTTAGGGTTTCCCGCACCTTAAAAGGAAAAAACGGCACACTTATAAGATCACTTCAGTGTCCGTCCGCCTGTCACAGGGGTTTTTCTCGAAAACTAAGTAACGTAGAAACTTGAAATTTAGCGTAATGATAGATCTTGATGACGCGCATATATATCGCTCAACATAACTAGATAAAAATGTATTTTTAGATTAATATGGGGGGTCAGTTTGCTACCAATAAAAAAAAGTTTAAATTAACATATCGTGTGGGGTATCATTTGCAAGAGCTAATTGTAAGGATTCCAAAAATATTTTTTTTACAATTTTAAGTTCAGTGGTCTGAATGATATAGCTAAAAATGTGCAAGAAATGACCATCCCCTCCCCCCCGTTCTCCTAGGTTTCTAAAACTAAAATTTTGATTTTAATAGTGTAAGCCATAGATTACAGGAAAACTGCGTAAAATGTAATAGTTGCGGGAAAATTGCTGTTTTAGTACGGAACCCTAATTGTGCGAGCATGACTCGCTCTTGACCGATTTTTTCACTTATTAAACATCTAGACAAAGTTGAATAGCTTATTACAAAGTTACTTTTGTGAACATTTTTTTTTTTTACATTATGCGTTTGAGTGTTGAAGAGGTTTAATCTGTTCAGTTATGGACTTTAAAAACACGTAAGTATGTAATTACAGTAGGCGCTCGGTTGTATGAACACTCCATTATTATGAACTATTTATTATAGTAAACAGCATACCACATTCTAAAGAGTAAACAAGATAATCTCGATTGTGTGAACAGCATGCTTTGATATAAAAATCTTGTCGTCTGTGAATGTACACACACATACAGAACAGAAAAGTGTTCACATTATAAGAAGATTTGAAGCGAAAGAAATAATATGTACTTTTAATTTTTGACGAATTACTGGTATTGAAAAAATGCAGAAAAAAACATTCCAGAAACGTCTGTCTGCAAAGAGAGTGCAAACACAAATATGTAATACAATATTGTACTAATCGTGGAAAAACATGAATAAAAGCTCTGTTACGTTACTTTAGATTATGTGAGCAATTCCACTTTATGAACACCCCTGGTTTTTATTAATTTATATAACCGAGCGGCAACTGTATCTTCATGCTTTAAATATTTTTTTAAAAATTTGGAATTAATAGACTGGCAATAGTAGTGAATTATTTAACTGTTTTAACTATTTATAAAACAATGTTAATTAAACTTAATTCAACATTGAAGTACTGTTTTGAAACTGTATCCATCATTAATTTTGTTCAAAAAATACTGCAGTGTTGCTTCGATAATCCGAGTTATTAGTGATTCGGATCAATTAAATCTGTTTAAAAAATTACGCATTTTATTTACTAGCAGTTGAAAAACACAACTGGGGACAGTTACCTAATTGTAACCGCTAATAGTTGTCGAATGTTATTTTGTCGAATAGTTTCCGCTGCGAAAAATTTCGAAATGATAGAAATGTGTAATTTAGCTCTTACACTTTATATTCGTTGTCTTTGTAATTACAGGGCAATGCAATCAGTTTGTGATGAAATATTTTTCATAGTCTTTGTTATCAATGATACAAATATGCATTGAACTCATTCAGATATTATTTGTGTTCAACAAATTAAGCAGTTTAGCATCACTTCTATCCAATTATATATCATTGCGCGGAAAATCGGATATTTTTAGCCCCTCTTTGTTTTACAAATAGCCGATACTTTGTTTACTGAAGTAAAATAAAGTGTGTTTACGTGCTTTTGTCGTATACTCTTATTGTCACTACAGCGTCATTATTATCAAGCTATGACGACAGACTATGGAATCGCACCGAAGAGGGGCGAACATTGGATAAAATATACTTATAAATGTACTTATAAGTATATTTTATCCAATGTTCGCCCCTCTTCGGTACGATTCCATAGTCTGTCGTCATGGCAACGATTCTCTCTGTGCGTACTTGCGCCGTCTCGTATACAACCTAATCGTAATGAATCAAATGTGAATCGTCCTCTTGCAGACGGTTCTTGACGTAAGGGATGCATCTTGATGCCGTTTTTCATCACTCGCGATTTGTTTTTCGAATGAAATTTGAAGTAATATTCAGTTTTTCTGTTTTAAAAATGGTAATTGTAAAAATTACTATTGTTCATTGTTGTACAGTGCGACGTCGATAATACGAACTAATTAAAACCGTGGTGATCCGGATAAGTAAATAATTCGGATTACTAAAGTGAGACAGTTTTCTAATTGAAAATAGTACCTACATAAACAGAAATTATTTAAAATAAAAGCATACTTATTAAATATTATATTATTTTGTGAAATACTTTGTAATTGTTATTTGCTTGATCCTTTTCTAGTTCATTATAAAAGCCGTTTCTTTTAATCTTTAAAGTACAAGAACATCATGTTGTGGGATATTAGTTTCTTCTGTCCACTTTATGCACACATTGAAACTTTTAACTCCATCATCAATCTTAACAGTGTGGTTTGTATTATTTAATTCTGGACGTTTATTGTCACTATCATGATGTTCGTCTGTAGTATCTATTTATTCCAGTGGTAACAATTCTTCATCTACGTATTTCCACGTTTGTGAGATTTTGCCCAGTGAGAACATTGAGCATATCTGAAACATCTGTTAAATATTTATGAATTACAAAAACAAATTACTAAATGAAACATTACGCGCTTAACAAATGTTCGTTGTTTACCTGTCATCTCTTCAACAAAAAGAAGCAGATTGCTCCGCAATTGACTCAGAGAAATTAGATCTTCAGTATCATCTGCAGAGCCTGGGTTGTTATTTGTCACAAGAGCCATAATTGTGTGTCAGCACTTCTGCAAGACTTCGGGGGAGACTTTTTCCAAAGCATTGCATAGTAGGCACACAGTGTCCTTCAAGTTAATAATTTTTAATAACGTAACAACGTTCTCTTCGTTATTAGATAAAATATGGGCTAAAAGATTTTTGCGATAAAATAATTTCGTCAGTCTGTTGGCATTTTGATCCATGGGTTGCAAAAGTGCTATACAATTTGGTAGTCAGCTCTTCTACAGTTCCATGGCTCGAGCCGTTATCGACGATTAAAAGGGCTCGTTCAGGAAAATTGAAATTTCTTAAATGACGGAGACGTCTAAAACCGCAGGTCCGGCCTACCGAGTATTATCAAATCCGGATTATAAAGTATACAATGCAATTAAAATGCTTGGCCTAATTATTGAAGAATCCGGTATAATGAAGGTCCGGATTATCGAGGTCGCACTGTACAAGTTTAGTTTTTTTAAATCGTTTTTAATTAAAAAATATTGCGTGAAAAGGAAAAAAATTGAAATTGTTTCTGCAGTGTTTCCAGGTCAACGACTGTTGTTATCTCAATGCCGCTCAGACTGCAACATTTATTTATTACAAAATTAAAGTTGTTTAATTAAGGAAATTATAATGGAACAACCTAGATAACTTTCACTAACTGTTTTTAGAAAATAACTAGTGGTGTCGTGAGTGATGCGTCACCCTGTATGTAGAAAATTCTTATTCTTAACAAAATTATGGAAGTAATATGTTTAAATCTTAATAAGGATGCATGTATAGATAGAGTTCCTAGACGTTTATCCTTGAGCATATTCCTAATAATTCGTGACATCATTATGCTATTCCGCAGGAATAAATCAACATCTCTACCAAGTGTGAATTTTCAGAAAAACCATAATTGTAAACTATTGCGGAAATGTTTTGGATATTTTTGAACTCTCAGCGACAAAATTTAGGACATGAAGGTCGTAGCTCGTGTTACCAGACACCGCCCTACCCTACCCTACCCTAATATCGACTGATAATGCTAAAGGTATTCCGTGATACATACGAATACCATCAAACTTTCGACGTATTAAAAATTAATGGAAATTAGATTAATGCACGCAATTTTTTTCTGTCGTTTTTGAGGTAACACTTTTTGTTTGTTTGTTGTAACGATTTTTGTAATGGGTGCGGGGAGGAAAATGTTTTTTAAAATACCAACACATGAAATTTAGTGGAAAAGATCACGAAATTCACCGGTGAATTGGTACCAGGTTCGAAACGTCCCGCAAGGAACACGCGATATTGATATTACAAATTCATGCGATATAAAAAGTTATTTCAATTTTAAAATATTCAGAAGAAAATGATAGCAAGTAATTTTAAGATATTTCTTTTGTTTTAGTTATCTGTAGATGATGGTTTTCGGCGGATGGTGAAAGAAGTCACGCTTGCAGTCTCTTTAATAAAACAAAAATTAAAGTCTGATGAGAAAATTGCTATTGACATTTTAACATCATTTTTCCGTGCTGTTATTCTCTTCAAGTAATACTAATTTTTGACATCAAGTAGCATTGCCATGCGAATGTGCTTAGAACACAATCCGTAAGTTTCAGTGTGAATAAGCGAGATAAATATCGATTAATTTTAACTTTAGTCTCTGATTAGTACATTTTATATTTGTTTGAAGAAACTAAACCAGTTTTTACTGTTGTTATCCATTTTTGTATACAATGGAACCTGTATAAGGCGGAACTGCTTGCGATCGAAACGATCGTCTTAGCCAGGCACAAACGTCACTATAGAGAAAAAAGCATTACAGAGGAGGTGACTATAGAGGAGTTCGACTATATCTACAATAACGCGTTTGCTGTGCTATTTGGATAAAGTATTGTTTAAATTATATTATTCTGTTAAAATTTTGTTTTGGCAAAAAGCGTTTCTCGCCCGGGGTGTCTGAAATATGCGATTCTTATACTCTTCCCGATAAAATTTCTTTTTGCGTCGAAGGTCTCATTATTCTACAACTCCTATAATATAGTTTCTTTATGGGTCACAAATCACGAAAAATTAAAATCTGATACTTTCCCTGCTGCTGGAATTTATTTACAGTAGCTGTAAAAAATTTTAATTGAGTTAATGATTTTTAATATATTAATTCTATTTTAATTCAATTTCATGGACAGGTTGATAGAAGCAAATCAAAAGTAGCCGTTCTGGTAAAACAACGGTAGTTGCATTGAAATTCGCGTAACAGCACATCTTTTTAGACAGCTGTTAAAATGTAAGAAATCAGTAATAAATACTCAATTAAGCTCACTTCTATTTGGTATGGTTTTATTGCATACATTTTAGACACTTATCATCGGCTATTGTTATTGCAAAAATCTAATGATGAAATTTCCTGTTCATGAAGCAACTGAAAAATCATTTTGATAATTATGGTCTATTGCGTAACTGTTTAAAATTCTTTGTCAAGGTGTTACATTTTAAATCAGATCCAACCAACGAAATCGTTAACTGTGAATCGGAAACCGATAGGAAATACCACAACTTTTTTTAAAATTTTGATTAACGACAAAATTTAACTTGTCTTTTTTCCAAGAATAGCCAATAATTGCGTCATAAATTCAGTTTTATAAATATCAATTGTTCAAACTCTTATTTACAATTACATTAATACACCGTGTCAGCATTAAATCGATTGCCAACTTGAAATGACGAAATCTTACGATAGGTTATGGTATTTATTTTTACAGGTGCATTTGCGTTTACTCTTATCTGCCAATTCATCATAAGTTAACCTTACTCAACCTAAGATAGTTTAACTGTTATGATCATTACTAGTAGTATTAATATATATTAATATAACATGGCAGTTGAAGTTTAGGAATCTCTGACGGTCTTTATAACTTATCATCACAAATTTATTATACGGAGTCGTCAAAAGCTAGTCACGTCACTCGTAAATGTAAATCGGTTCATAAAAACAGTTTAAAAGTAAACCCTCAAATGGAAACCGTAAATGGGTAACGCATTCTTAATGCATAAAAGATAAGAGTATATCAGCGTAGGTACAACCATTGAGACTAATCTAATCGGAACTCGAATTGAATCGCCTGTTTACATGATAATTTTATCAGCTCACCCCTTAAATAATTTAATTTCCGTACGTATGCTCATTGCTTATGCATGCAGTAGAAATTTTCGCTTGACCTATCAGAAAACCTAAATAACGCAGGTGTATCTAATATTGGGAGACCTAGGCAGCAGAATCCAATCACCGTTATGTGTCGGGTTACTGGGACTTCGAGGCCGCGAAACCGGCTCCTGCACGTCACTGTCCCTGCGTATTACAGCGAATATTCTTTTTACCAATGATTTTTTTAGCGGTGTAGCTTTAAGGCTTTGTTTTCAATAAAGTCGACCTTCACACACTGGATGCTGATTTTTATTAAGTTGTGAGAATTTATAAAATTATTTAGAACATTAATTATACGATCAGTAGTTTTATACATATATGAACAAATTTAAAAGTAAGTATTATTTTTTGTTTGTTTATGGTTTATCTATCGGAGGATTTCCATTATGCATGAAAGGTGACTATAACGCATTTGATACAATTGATATGTGGAGAAAGCTTGCAGTTCGCGGTAATGCTAAGCTTTTAACATAAATGTGGCCAATAAGTGCTCGACCTAGTTTCGACACGTTTTGTGCCGTAATAGAATAAAGACGTCTGTCCACATTGACCATTTGAAATTTCAATAAACTGGATAAACACTTAACCCATAGAGTAAGACTCTTATTGTGCCGTTACAGTGCACATTAACTCGATGTAATTTACACATAAATGAGGGAACTAACAACAAAAGTCCTAATAACGGAATTACCGTTTCTAAAATCGATAAACTTGCCACCGTTTCCGTTTGGTTGTCTTCGATTTTTTTAGTAAGCGAAAAATGAAAGGTTGTTCCGTTGCAGAAACCTCAAATTGCGGGTGTTTAAGTTGATCGGGTAATAATTTATACTTCAATCGACGCCTACAGTTACACCTTCATTATTAGTTGTCTAACGTAAATTTATACTTCAAGGTTGAGTGCACAATAATCTATAGGGCTCAATTTGCAACTTAAATTTATTTATGTTTTGTATGGCGACGATCAATTTGAAAAACTTGCACGTGCGTGGGATCTTTCGATTATGTTGATTTTTGACTTCAGCGCTAATAGGTATTTTTCTTTTCTTTGATTACTAAAATGATTATCTTCCCACAAGGCCGATTTTTAAATTTGCTATTATGCAAGGACAAAATTATAGTCTGTATGTATGCGTCTGATGTGTAAAAGCCATCAGAAAGATACACACATGAGCTTAGTTGGCGAAGTTTTAAAAAATGCAACTGGATTTTCGGTTTTGTTGAATGTTTGATTTAAAAATTCAAAATGTTTTCACTTATGTATTCAAATAAAAATTAGTAATAGCGTACTTTCAGTTATAAATTATATTTTGTACCAAAACATTCAAATGAGCCTTTGTATTAATTACTCCCAACGAAAAAAAATGAAAGCGAACACGAATAATTTAGTTGCGTAAAGATATGAATTCTGATAATATCCAAATTGGAAGTTTTTTAGAACAAACAATAAACTTGTCTGAACAAGTCTTGCTGGAACGATAATGTAACATTAAATTAAAACGCGGATGCTTGAGAAGAACACTCGACAGATAGCTCCTACGTAATTACATATTTTTTTAAACATACTTTCTTGAAATTTCGGGTTACGACGTTGAACTTTATTTTGTCAGGTAACCTCAACTTTGTTCATTAGATAAATTTTTTGTTTTTGGTTGCGATAATTTTGAAACAATATTGTTGTTTGTGATTACTCTAGAGCAGGCCAGTTCTATACATTTTATGCATTAGTAGTGCAGTTTAATATTTTTAATTGATGGAAACTTGTTTCGCTCCACTATCAAACCGTAAATTAATGTATGCCTTGTTAGTATCACGGAATGCCAACCAATAGACAGCGATGGGATAAAATGGAGGTAGTAATCTTGAAATTCCGGTTAAAATGATAATTACATTATAGCATTATGTGAAAATATTATATCATTTAAAACAGTGTATTTGTAATGGGCTCATATTTTGTAGCAAGTGTTTATATAATTTCTTCCATTTCCAGGCAATTTTATTATTTAACAAATTTAACAAATTTTGAAGAGCAATCCCCATTTAGAACAAAACGGAATTTATCCACACGGTAAATAGTGAAGATGGTGCAATTGAGCATAAGTAAATAAAAATCTATACTCTTGGCCATAGATATTTAAGAGATTTAACTTTACCTTTACGTAGGTGTCTTCCAGTCTTATAGTATTAATGAGCTTGTTAACACAATTTTATACAGTTGTCCTACGCATAACAGCGTACAATTAGATTTATTTATGTGAAAATTTTTCTGCAAACAATAATCCATGTTGACAAATATAGAAGACTGATGAAACCCAACATTTTCTTATTTCAACACGATCTTGTTGATATTTCCATTCTGCCGTGAGGAATTATTTAACAGATTATTCTGATCTAAAAGTTTTTAGGTCACAACTGAATCGTTCATTCCTGAAATCAATAGCCAAGGATTTGTAGTAATAATGTGATTCTAATTTTAAGTAGAAATTCGCCAGAATAATAAACTTTACTTCCTACTACACTCCCAAGCAGCAAAACTTTTGCCACTTAAGATAAAATTAATTTTAAATTCCATACTTATCAAATTAATATCTTTTTCATATCTTATTTTTTCACTTTATTTCCATGTTACAAATGCTCCTAATTCAAGACGGTTTTAAAGCCCAAATTGCACTAGTAACTGAAAACTTTTAGTAAACAAAAACCACTTAATCAAACCACTTATTTTATTACTTCTAAATTGTTCGGTATATTTAAAAATTACTTTTTCTTGTTGATGCTAAGTTTATTTTTAAAATTTCAAAAGTATGTACAGTCGATTCCGCTTAAGGGGGACGCCGGTTAAGAGTGGCAGCAGCTTATTTGGGGCAAATCTTTAAAAACAAAAACCAATCTATTAAACTAATGCATAATTTGAACGCGTATTGGGACAATATTCCGTCCAATGCAATGCAAAGGTATCACAAGCTCCTACTTCCTATTTAAAGAATTGGGGGTTTTTACTTTCCAGGATATCATGTCATAAACTAAAAATTACGTGTTTCGGGATTTTTTTTTTAATATGCACAATAATTGAGGTACTGCATTTATTCCACTGTATGTATTTTCGTTCAATAAATAATTTATTGATTTAATTTATTGAACGCTCGAAGGTGTACGTACAACTTGTTACTTATGTACATATTATTTTTTGTTAGAATTTAATTTTGTTTTTCTTGTTATTAAACTATTACTAAAAAATTGAAAATTTTGTATGAAATCCAGTTAAGAGGGACAGCCGCTCAATGAGTACAAAATGATATTTCCCGATGTGTCCTCATTAAGCGCAATAGACTGTATTATAAAATATGCAAAGTGACTTTGCCAAGGTATTACATGAAAAAAATATATGCTGATGTAAAGATGAAGTTTAGAGTTTAAAATATCTCATACCAAATGTATAAGAAATTTAATTACCGTTCATAATGTTTTTTCAAGCTTATTTAAAGATGAAAAGGTTGTTAAATTTAAATTCAAATTTGCAAAGGCGAGGTTATAAAGAAATCAATTTACAGAATTTCTAAAACATTGATAGCGAAACTTTCAAAGAAAAAACGGTAATTAATTTTAATTAAAGCAAACTGGTGGAAAATTTAAATAATTAAAGCTAGATCCGCGAATTTGAAGAAAATAAATCGTGGCCGCATTTATTTATTTGCCACAAATTTCACTACAGTAAGGTGAAAGTGTAACTACAGAAAGATGACATTTATAATAATTTGTGACATCGAAAGTAATTCACTTAGAAATTATGCTCCATAATTCGTAATTATTCTACCGAGATTAATGTTATGAAAACTTATAATTAAAGGTTTGACTACATTGCAAATGAGCTGTAAATTAGAAAATGAATAACAAACAAGATTAAAAGTCAAATTAGGTCATTGGTTTTAGAATGACAGTAATCATTGTCACTGACGTGCCGGTACCTCATCATTTTGTTTTTGCCCAACAGGATAATTCCCTAGTTGACTGCTAACGATCTGCAGTTGATGAATTTTACCATATTAATCAGAAATTTTTATTCGGCGAAAGTCTTGTTGAACTTCAAAATCTGAAATTCACTGCTGGACGGGTTTACCGATTTCATGCAATTTTATTGAGATCAGGGCCATTTAAACACTGCATTATTTATTTCACGTTTATTTTAATCGACTGTGTTTTTTTTGTTTCAGGTAAGCAATAAAATTTCCCCGGGAGACAGCTGCGTTATGTGTGTGCATACGGAGATGTAGGTGTCCACTTTCTCACACCCAAATTATCTAGGCAAGTAGGTTAGAAAATAAGATAAAAAAATTTGGTCGGACATATTTGATTTGTTGTCATATTGTGTCTGGAAGGCGTCTTCTTAGGATTCGTGAATTATGTTTATTGTTAGAAATTGTTTCCGATTGATTTGTAGAAAATAGAAAGCGTGAGTGATGGGTTTTTGTGGAGTTCGTTTCGCCGAAAAGTTTTAAACTCATTATAATTATACGTGCGTTATTATAAGTGTTTTTTTTATGAACCTGTTGCAACGTTTTGACAGCGGGCAGAGCATTCATTTTTTGGCAGATATTTGCAAAATTTATTTTGAGATGTCTGTAAATTAAATCTGTAATTTCACATGTATTGTATTTTTTGTCACTCTGAACAGTTGTGTCATATTAAAACACAACTCTTAAAAGTAGCTCATAGGGAACGATTTTTAACATGTTGTGCAGTTGAATTACAGTCGAACCTGGATAAGTCGGAAACCGGATAAACCGGAATTCTATCATTGGCAAGACTTGTTTTTTTTCCGATTTGTGTATCGTCTTAGATAATGGGGTATTTTCATGTACGTTCACTAATGGCAAAAATAGATGCCTTACCCCCAAGTAGACTATGTTCACAGGTTTATTAAGCTCATTTTCTTATAATATTTAAATAATTTAATATTAAAAAATTGTGGAGGGGACATTACCTCCTGGTACCTGCTAATAGGTACAGATGGCGTCGTTTTCACTATATTTGAGGTAGTTGTCGAAACTAAAAATTTTTATTCTAGAATGTGAAATTATTTTAATGAATTGATTAAACAATGCAATTAGTACCTATAAATAAAGATACATGAAACCTTAAATAAACAAAATATATCACAAAATGTCGTTCGTCAAGTCTGTTTTAAATTGACTATCAGTGTATCTTGTGGCCACGAAATTTTTTGTACAATATATTTCCGTAGCAAATGTTTATGACGTGAAGCGTTCTCCATTAAAATTTCACGGCAGTGCTACTAGTTTTTCTACCATTTTTCTGGAACTACAAATTCAATTTTGGTATTTACCACTTTTTTATCAATTAACGTCACTTTTACCAAACGAGCGCTGAAAATGTTTCGCTAGTAATTTAATGACTTTCAGAGGATGAACTGAGTCGATTTTTTTCGGCAGAGCTTTTCCAATAAAGTAATGCAGGAGTTATCAGCTAAGCAGTAATTAAATAAATGTAAAATATGTTTGGATAAATAGCTTGTCATGCACGACTTGTTGATTTTGAAATGTGTTTGTTTCGAGTCAACTTCTTGCGATATTCGATTCAAGGTTAGATGAAGATCACAAATTAATATTTTATGTATATGTAATAATATATCATGAAATCTAATCGGTACGTGTGTTTTCAAACGTAAACTGTTTTTATTTACTGATGAAAAGCTATTACGCTGTAAAAGTTGCGTTTTAATTTACCTCATTTGTTGTAAAGACATGGTCGAGTTGTAATCAGTTGTGTAATTTGTTATTTTAAAATCTTTCAATGGGTTGTAAAGTTTTCATTACGTAAAGGCCACATTTCGGTTACACTTTTCATTAACGTAATTTTTCGAACTGGAACCCGCATAATTCTACTAACTTATCAATACCTGCACATAAACAATGACGACTACATTTTTCATGACACGAACATGCTTATTAAAACAATATAAACATTGAACCCCTTTCACTGTGTATGTGTCGGTAATTTTTTAATAAACAAAAATTGTTGGAGACTTCCTCAACGCCCACATTTCTCACATTTAACCGTGCTCACAATCAACGGTGGTTCCTCTGAAATAAAAGAGCTATTTGGCTTGAGAAATTTTATTGAAGAGGCGTTTTGATCACATACAACTTGATGACGCCTCGACTATTCAATTTATTCCTTTTGGAAAGTTTTTTTTTGGAAAAATGTTGGTTTTAGCCCACATTTTTTTATGAATACATTGTGTTGTTTGTTTGAATTGTTGGAAAGCATGAAAGGCGTTGATACTAGCGAAATTAATTGCACACACACATACATACATACATAGTGCAACTTCCCTAACTCGAATTCATGAACGCTGATTAAAAGTCTTTAGCTGATGTAAATGGCTAAAAACGGTCTATTACAAATTCATGATCGCTGGTTGTCGTTATAGGTATATCTGTTTCAAATAACGAAGACATTTCTGCCTCTTACCTGTTGTTTGACTGGTCTAGAGTAAAAACGTACAATGTAGTCAGCAAAACGATCAGTTTACCTGGAAAAATGGGCTCAGAGGCATCAAATTAGGAAGTGGTTTACGATAAAATAATTAATGTAGGGTGAAGGCACTTGTTATTCGGCCGCCACCTGTTCGCGGCCTCTTCAAAAATTATAAGATTATATAAATTTATATTTAGCCAAGGACAACTTGTTATAATCTTCTCCGATATGTACATATTCATTGATAAGAAATGCGCGGGTGCGTGGGTGGTTGATCAAAATACAAATGTATTTAGTGACAAATAAATATTTCTATTATTGAATATAAATAATAATTAGTTAGATATTGTATTGGTGATTTGTTCATTTCAATTGATTTTTTTTTTGATGGGGAGATACGTTTTTAAGAAGATCGCAATAAACAAAATTTGTTTTTACAGAACTGAAAATTGAAGCTGAATTAGAAAATTTGAATGCGCTTTTTTGTATTCAGCACGTTCTACAAAAAAAAAACAGATGTTAATTTGCATGTAAGGCGGTCTCTTTTTCCGCATTTTATTGAAGTAGTTTATCGAGTCATAAAGAGAACATATGTCCTGACTTTTATAGAATATGTATTTGCATTGTTAATCCGATTGCAAAAATTTTATAATACTTTATTCTTGAATATTAAAAAAGCATACAAATAAATTTCACACAATCAAAAATTGTAAATAAATTGATGTAAAATGTTTACATTAATTTATTTAAATGAGAAGTAACGTTTTGTCAGTGTGATGAGTCGTTCAATGTATACGCGACAAAACCATCATCTTGTCGTTTATTTTGTCTGAACGTTTTATCGTCTAACAGAATATAACGTCTAAACCCGCCATTAGATAGTCCGGGTCGTTTGTTTGCTTCCGAGAGAAAGAAAATAAATTTACTTTTAATGTTACATCATGGAAAATCATTCTTATCGCGGAAAATAGTAACTAATGTTAAATTATGTTTAACGACTTTTTCAAAAGACAGTAAGAATTTTAAGGACAGTTGTTTATTGTGGTTAAGAAGTGCGTATTTGTACGTTTTTAGAAAGATTTCTATCTTTTTAAAAAGCTGAAAATGGATTAAAATAACTTTTGCAAGGTTTGGTTTAGACGTTCTTTTTTAATTTAATTTTGTAATTAGCGAATGTAAATACATAAATTCCATATATAAAACTATATTGAAACTGTGTACTTTTTAATCATATTGAATAAATTTAACTTGGCTTTATGTACAAACTTATAGTCGTCAAGCATTTAATAGCTTATACCAGTTTGTTAGCAAAAAATGTAATTACATTGTTTAAAAAAAATGTAATTAAGGAAAGTGTAGTTGCAGAAAGTAACGAACATCTATTGGCCGTAGATTATAAATTTAGGCATCTCAAAAATATACAGTTGAACTCCTCTATAGTGACCTCCTCTATAATGATTGTTTCTCTATAGTGATGTTTTTGTCAAGAACGTGCATTTTTGCATGTTTTGCCTATAAAAATACCTCTGAATTATGATGTTAAGCCTCTGTATAGTGATTATTCTTAAAGGAAGCTTTACCAAAATTTTCGGGGAACGGAAATTTCGATAATAGAAAATACAATAAATGTATTGAACAACTGATTTTTTTTCCAAATTTCGACTACCGGAAAAATCCGTAGAAGAATTTCTTGCAAATTCCTTATGGGAATTTCCATTTTTAAAAGTATTGCTGTGCAAGCAACTTTGGACAGATTCTTTCATTAATAAGTACATGTTATGCAAGTATTCAATTACATACGATAAAAATCTGTATTGTTTATTAATAACTGTGTATTTCTAATTTTTCATTTTATTTAACAGTTTATTTGCAATCTGTCATAATACATCAGGCAATCAGTAATTATTGTGGGATTTTGCCTACATTAGCAACATAATAAATCTTAATTTTTTGTTTCATTTTGAATTATCGATTGGTTTTTTAAGTGACTGCCAAAACTGTAAAATTATACTTACATTCTATATTGTGAAGTTTCCCTATAGTGATGTTTTTTCATGGCTTTTTGAACATCACTATAGAGGAGTTCGACTGTATTTCATTTTAAGAAGACTCAGAACGTACCGAATTTGAAAAGAGGTCAACGTTAACAATACTTTTAGATAATTATAGTTATGATTTAGAATAAAAAATTAATAACATGTTATTAATTCAAAATTAAATATACAACATGACCTTTGGGTGGACTCTACATTCTTTAAATAATTGCTAATTCTCAATCTTAACTTAAATATGAGTAAAGCCAATGACATAAAAGTAAAAATAAATGACGTGCAGTTTAATCAACATTATTATTTTGGCAAAAATAATGAGCTTCAAAATTACTGAATGCATTATGCCATTTACCATTTACTACAGCATACTGTGCGACGAACATATCTGAACAATAAGCTAATTTAAAAAAAAAAACGCCGTATAACTCGGTCATGTTTTTGCATTGTTTGCGCCCTACAAAAACGTGGTTACAATATGTGTATCCGTTTAAATAGAACCAATCGACTGCAATCGGAATTTTTCTTGATTTCATACGAATTTAATTCAAAACAGCCGTGAAAAATGAAGCCCTGGATTGACATTGTATAAAGCAGCCCTGAATTTTAAGTAGAAAATGCAGGTTAAAACGCAATCATCCATAAATATTACAGCTAAATTAATTCGCTTAATGAAGAAAAAACAACTTTCGCCTTGGCGTTGGAACTTGTCACCGTTTGCTTCGGTTATAATCATCACCTTCATTTTTTCACAAAAATCTCGCGACAATTTTACGCGATCTTGAAAATCAATACAAGCTTCGCATTCAATCAATTATTAGAAAAATGTAAAATAATTTGTGATTCCCTTCAAATTCATTAAATGTTAATTAATTATATACCTATACGTGGTCTTACCCGCAACTCGCAAATGAGATCACGGTTATTGTAAACAAGTTCTCATTAACGCTCATTCTCTGATTTGTGTTCAAGTATAATATTATTACATCGAATAATAGTTTTCAAAAAAGCCATATATTTGTACTGTTCTAAAATAAAACATTCAATATGTACTTGCATATTATATGAACCATGTACATTCAAACCTCGCTAAGTCGGAGTTGAACGGAAGTCAAAAATAATTCCAGTTATCAAGAACAGCTCAAAATTACTTAACCTTTATTTTTATGAGGTTTATTTTCTTGCTTGTGCTTAATTTTTTTAATTTTCGTTGACGCTCCACAAGTTTTATGAATTAAAATATCATTACACTTTCTATCCATATTATTCGTTTACACAGTAACAAAAATAGAAAATTCGCACTATTCGATGTCTCTGTTAGATGCAAAGACCAAAAATGGCTACTGAGCGAAAAAACCACTCAGAATAGTTCTTCCAAAACAAAAACGACCAGAAGCCGAAATTCGGGTCGTGGCTGTATTAAAACTGCTCAAAACGCGTTCTAGCAAATTGAAAACGACTACAAGCCGAAATTCGAATTGATTCTTTTAATAATCATACAGAATCCGATATAATAATATCTTAATAAAAATTATTAAAAAATTTAAAAAACTATAAGTTAGCGTAATTAATTCTGTGATTCTTGGAATTAAATTTCTGTAATTTTGGCAGTATTTTTTTCGCTAATAATTACAAAAATTTTTTGGTAATTTTCAATAATCATATCAGCCTAACTGGAATTAATAACGGATAATTTTTTAACATTCCCTGGCTTTGGTGGACATCTACTTTAAAATATTATTTTGAATTATATACCCAGTATCGAACTAAATTTTTTAAATATTTTAGCGCTTTATCAACATTTTCTAGACTCTTTGCTTGCAATAATAAATTATATTTTAATATTTATGTTAAAAATGTTTCGGTCTTCGCGCCTAACGTAAACACATGAATAACAACTGAAAGCTAAACTGCTTTAGGTCTCTTGTCCACGAACGATTTTAATCGTCCAACTTTTAGTTATTAAATGTACCCATCCACATGTATTACAATAGCAAAAAAATTTGCAACAATAAAAATGCGTTTTCCGTAACAAAGCCATGGTATGCATGCCTGTTATCACACTATACAATAGCCAATAAAATCCCATCGTAATTACTTAGGTTCAATGGACATACCGCCACTGAAAGTGTAAATGGTGATTGAGCGGAAGACAGCCATGAATTACCATACAAAATTATACCTAATTTATTTGAAACATTAAAAAATATAACCCCGGGTTACTAAAATATTTACAAATAGTAAACATATTCTAGATTCGACTTGTTGATTATTAAAATTTGAGTTATCGATATAAAAATGTGGACATTTGAATATGCACTTTGTCGGGAGACAGCTTCTACCCAATTCGAGTAATCAAAAATGCGACTTACAGAGGTTGCAGTTGTCAAAATTCGACTAGTTATTCCCATTAAATAAAGAAATATAATGTAGTAACTTGAAGTTTGATCTACCTACACTTCTTTCGATTTAAAGGTATTGCAGGTCTACACTGATTTTATCTGTCAATGAAATTGCCTTCAAGTTACAACAATAACGTTGTATTTCCATTTTTACGAGAATATTCATTTCCCTTTGAAAAGTAATCCTGTGGGTGGACAAACTCATCAACGCGGACATTATGTGGGGACCGGCTTGGATATTATTTGAAATAAAATATCGTAGGTTATCATATTGTTAAAAGTTTGGCTCAAGTTTAATACATAATCTGACCATACCGGTCCCCAAGTGCTATAGTGACAAATTAAAAGTGCATATCCGTTTTTAAAAATAACAACGTTAACCTCGTGCTCGGCCATTTCCTGTTTTATTGTTTTTTTGATTATACAATTCTTTATCTTTATGTTAAGTAAGAGATTTTATCGTCGCTATTGTCTTTTAATATGTTTTAAAACCGTCAACGTATTGCGAGATATTGATTGCAACGTGTCCGTTTTGTTGGAAATTGAACAGGTGATAACAAAAGTAACTTTCTACGTATATTGTATTATTTCTTCTACGCATTTTAAATAGACCAGAAATGGCGACTCGAAAGCGAAAATGAAATTAATAAATTTATTGACGTGCAACTAAGGAGACAATAGATTCTAGGCTGTTAAATGTTTTGTATTGTAGAAAAACGAGCATCTACAATTTAACATTAAAATTTCTAATCGCAATTATGCCATTTAATATTTTATTTATTAATTGCCAAAGGAAAATTTCATTTGATATTTATTCATTGTGTTTGTCTATATTGCTATGCTGCTTTAATTAAAGGCTAGGGAAATGCCGTCTACCAAAATATTCAGATTTGAAACTTCTGTATGTCACTTGCAGCCACTGATATGTGCACGATTTTTTTTAACAATTTCACAATGTCAATATTTGTTTATTATCACAACAAATATTTGTTAAAGAAACTGTATGTTGTAAAAAATGCCAAGACATCTTTCGCGAGAGCAAACAAGTAGAGCCGTTGCGAAATTAGAAGACAACGATTCGTTAGCTGCTGTAGCTGCAGATTTAAACGTAAGCAAAAGTTGCATTTTTCAATTGAAGAAGCGTTGTCAGGAAAATAGACTGCAACGACCAGTTAGGATAGGAATTGGAAGAGTATTTGAACTTCATGAAGATGAAGATTTGGTAAATTTTATCGAAGCAGTAACGGTTAGTGGGGAAACTTATTTTCCGGGTTCCGTTAGAACGTCAAGGCGTCGAATTAAACAGAGCGGTTTAAAGAATTATGCAGCTGCGAAAAAACATATTTGACTGGTGAAAACAAAGCAAATCGACTACAATTTACCAATCAGTTTTTAAATGACGATGAATTTTGGAGTTTTTTTTTCTGATGAAAAATGTTTTCAATCTTACGGTAATGGAAAATTACGCGTTTATAGATCAAGAAATTTTAGATTTCATGAAAATTACACACATTCAACAGCCCTTGTTGGTATCTAAAGCTGACTATAAACACATCGTAGAACGGATCCGCAATCATTTGGAAAGCTTTCATGATTTCTTACGAAACCAGTTCTAGTAACTATTAATGAACTGCAATTATTTCTGTCATAATTAAATAAAATATTTACATGTTGCAATTTTTCCAGAACGTTATGAATGTTCCCGATGATAAACACTTCTATTCGTAACTTAGAGATTAATGTCGTTACAGCAAAGTTTGATCAGCGTTGAATATACACGGAGGGTCAATTTTGAAAGAAGGCAAGTAGAGAATAATAAAGTGCGTTACAAAGGGGACAAGTTTGCCGGTATTGATAACATATTCCTATGAGCTAATATGCGTAGCGGCGTTAATAACAATTTAGTTAGTTATATTTTGATAAAAAAATTGAAAGCAATTTTAGATTGAATCTTTATCCCAACTTATGTTATCAAAATGTGGAAAATTGTAATATTAAATAATTATCTTTAATGCTTCAAGCAACAATAAACTCAAAAGTTTATTGCTGTTTAACTTAAGGGTTTAAAAAAATAGTTCTACTACCAGGCTTTAAAGTTTAAACCAATTGGCGTAATTTTAGGAGAGGCTGTACTTAATTGGTAGCTGTAAATAAATAAATAAATAATAAATTCATGTTCTGATTTTTTCACATTAATGAAAGCGGATAATTAAGCGTACGTTACGTTATTAGGTAATTCAAGGTACGTAATTGGATGTGAATTTATACGGACCTTCGTGTCGTTCTTATTAATAATATTTTTGCACAAAGTTGGCATGGCATCTCATTTATTGAGTAATCGTTAAATAGAATATATTTATATTATGTGGAAGTAAAAGTCGCGTTTAAATAAATCAGACTTGTTACGTTGCACATGATCCAATTTAACCATTGTTGAAAGTTAATGGGATCACTTCTGTGCGAATTCGCTCGTCGATTGTCATTGATACACACGAATACCCTCCCGATTTCACTGTGATAAAAGTTTTTTTTTTATAAATGGTTTGAGCCAATGAATTCGAACGAGAATTCTTTTCCAGATAATAAAATTATTGCCTCTAAATGGACGAGGGAACCTTCGGATGAAGAATAAGCTGTTTTGTTACCGCTTATTAAATTTTTTACCAATTTTTTTTTATGAGAATAGGCGCAATCGAAAACGCCAAGCTTTAGTAAAATTTTTGAAAAAGTGTTTCAATGTCTACTTAAACAGAAGTCAATTAGAAACTAATGTGTATCAGTAAGCATAGATAAATATCTGCGTAACAATCTGAATCTTTCTGTTTCTAAAATGTCAAAACTAATTTATTGTGTTCGTTGCGTAGAACGAATCTTCAGTAATTATTAGAAAGTAACTCCTTTATTGCAATTTAATTACTAAATATGCACGATGTAAAAGAAGAAAAACCATTCATTTTCGAAATTTTCTGTAATTAATTTTAAAGCAGCAAAATTTCCTTGTTACGATAATGTTGCCTGTCGGTCTTTCTCTGTTTGGCAAGAGACAGACTGCATTTGAAGCGTGACTGTAAAATTTTTTATTTTCGTATTTTAAGAAATGTTGTTTGCGTTGTAATTGTTGCCACAAAGATGACTTTTTACACCATCTATGCCCTGATTACTCCTATCGAAAGGTGCAACACTGAATTCATTTTGTTTTGGGATATATGTTCTTGTTTTGTTTACGTAAAACAACAACTTAACCTTTTCACCACTTTCATCTGGATTACAGCGAAATTCAAGTTTTGAAATTTTTATAATGATTTTTGTCGCGTAATTTTAAAATTAAAACAAGTCAGCAAACCATACGTAAAATTTAGTGACCGCCGCTTTGACAAACCCAAAGTGCGCAGTGCAACCGCGCGTCATTCTATCTCTTACTTTTGAAACGGTTTATTTTTCAAATTTGTTCAATCTTTTTGCAAGTGAACAAAAAATTATGTATGTTACACGGACGAAAAAAATATTTTGGAGATCTTGCTATTGTCCAAAATATTTAATTTTTCATGCTTATAACAGAAATAACTATTTTTACGTTGTTTTCAGTTAGATGCCAGTAAGTACTGTCGTTTTTATTGCAATATCTTTGATGATATTTATTAAATACCATTAAGTTAAGTGAATATGAATGCGAACGAACTACAGTAGACTCGTATTAGTGCGACAATGAAATATTTTAGCTCGTTCGCGTAAGCGGCATTTTTGCACTATAGAGAGTTCACATAGTAATCTCAATACTGTACAAAATTTTGAAATACTACAAAACTGAAGTGTTTTCATTTATTTATTATTGGTGTTTACACTGTGTGTAACATGATGTTAAAAGTAATTAAACATTTAAATTTAAGTTTGGCATGCACATAACTGCACTTGAACTGCAAATAGGAAGTAAAATTAATTGCATTTCCTGTGTAAATATATTGTAAAAAGGTTTAACTTTACCTCCATAAAAGTCATTTGCCTGTCTAAGGCCGGAGCTTATTTCAGTCGAGGGTTAAACCAAAAATTATGGTTACTAACAACCGGTAACCCTAGCTTTCACCACCGGTTAACTTTATTTGAAGGTTACCCTGTACTGAAATACCGGACCTAAGTAGGTAAGCTAGCTTCACAAGTCAAATTACTAGTATACATTTTTGTGTTTTCATTATTGAGTAGTTCGCATTATCGGTATTTGCACTAACATGAATCTACTGTAGGTGTTATTTTAAAATCTTTGATGGTAAGTTTTCTTGGCAGTTTAACTGACATTTTGTCAATCAATCAGACAGTTGAATGCCAACCAAAAATTTTGTTATTTATTTAATTCACCCCCATGTCATATCCATTACGTTGTAATGCAAATATAAGAAAATTGTTGATGAACTCTTTCCACCAAGTTCCAAATTATGTCTATAAATTTACTAAATCTCAGTAGACAAATCGTAAAGATTACGATAATAAAAAAATAATTAATTGTTGACATTATAATAGCTACGGTTAAAAGTTATATTGTAGATATTTGATGTATTTTTTTTGCAGAATTTTTCAAACTTTGTTTGATGAATGGTCATACTGAATATAAACTCGATGGTACGATATTTCGTCTAAGATCACTTGTATTTTTTTAGACAATTTTTACTCCTTTCGCTTCGCTCAATCGTGTCAAATTATTATTGAAACATATTACTATTAAAGATCGATATTTTCCGTATTCATTCGTTGTACAATGGGTTCCTACTCCCTCTCGTCTTTTGAACTAAGAGAAATAAAACGTTGAAACAAAAATATAACAAACCCGCTTTTGACGTAACATTTTGATACACAAGGTAGTTCTTGTTAAAGTAATGACGTAATGACGTTGATTTTTTCTTCTTAATTATTGTAATAGGTCTTGAAATTGTCAAAACGACGCTTTAAAAATGTTGGGCCTTACATAAGCAAAATGTTGAGAAACAAATTATTGAAAAGTAAGCGGCAAAAATGAAACCACAATTTGATAATTATTCTTAAAATTTTTATTGTTTAAAAAAATTTGACATTGTCAAAAAAAACGGTGTCCTCTGCAACCTGTATTTCATCATGGTTACAATGCAATAGTGGCCACTAAGAATTTTTGCTTTGTTAATTCAAATATGTTAAGATATCTGTAAATGTTAACGTTCGTTTGCAAAATTTTTATCAAACAATTTCGATTTTCTAGATTTTCAGCATTGGCGAAGGCCAATTGAATGAGACAAATTATTTTTGTCAAATTATCTTAGAATTAGATATCAGAAAAACCTCATTTTCTGTGCATTGTTGTATAAGGGCACATTCAACGAATTATAAACATTACCAGAGAAAAAGTTTAGATTAAAAACTTATTTCTAAGTGACAATCTATAATGTATCTTACGAATTCCAAACGTTATATTCGACTCAAGTAATTTGAATAATAACCGGCAACACCATTAAATTGTGGACGGAAACACGAACATGACTTCGTTGCTAATATTCACAGGTTCATTGCACGAAAATGTTGCACTATTATTATTTGTCAGAACATATTTCAAATAGCAGTTATTAGTTGCACTTTACCACCACTGAAAAATTCAAAGCGGCGAGATTGTTAACCGGCAATTAAGTAAAACAAGATAAAAAATATCTTCAGGAAGCTGTGATGTGTTCTCAGCGTGATTCATAATGTTTAAAAATCTGTAACAAATTCTTTCCTGGTTTACACTTTCACTGTTAGTAAGCTGCGCTGCTATTAATTTTTTTTTTTAATTACTCTATTTTTTGTGTTGATCGATAGATGGAGGTTCCATTAAAATTTTGCACCTGAATGCTTTTTAAATGAATGTTTATTAAATCGGTTTTATGGTTCAATATTTACGTTTTTAATTTCATTGCTTAAATTGTTTGAGATGAAAGTTTTTCTATTGACAGACTACTTTACGCCGTAGAGGATAATTTGATTCACAACATATTCTTCAACGTATCATTGCGTAATGCGTATTCACTCATTAATGCTAATTAAAATCTATTAAACAGAATTTTAAATTAAAGCAGTTACATTTGCAGTAAAACCAAAATGACGCAATTGGATGGACCTAATTATTTTGAATTCCATTCCCTGAGGAAATAAATGCGTGATTATTTAAAATCCAAAAAAGTAAAGCAGTATTTCAGATATGTGTATAATTCCAAACCAAAGTAAATAAAACCTCGAGGATGCTGCTTTTTCAGCTATTATTATCTACACATTATTTTTGAAATGTTTTGAATTTTTGAATTATTTGTCATTGGTAAGCGATCGAAATTAAGCTCTTGTTATAATTGTTCAGTAGGCATTGTAAAAGAGAGATTATTTTAATTGATTCAGGATTTGAAATTTGAGTTTGAATTTAGAGTTTGATTTAAATTGATTTTGGGAATCTACCAAGGAGTAGATCTGGAGACTTCGATAAATCGTCACGTTTGTGAATCTTCCAAGATTTGTCCAAGTTATTATCCCGCTCCTGACACCAAAAATTTGTTATGGGACCTCTAGAGCGCGACACTTCTTCGTACAAATCTTTATTATACGTAAATAACACTTATTTTAAATAAAAGTGACTAAAACTATAACTTAGTAATACGTTATATGGTTATAGAGTAGTAGAGACTGACGACAGACTGTTATCAACTATCAAACTATCAAAAACTGAACTGTAATTAATTTGAATCCCTTTTATAAGTAAATTGGATCTGTAAACAGGATGAAAAACAAGTGCACATAAACCACTAATAAATACAATAACAAATAAACAGGATGAGAAGAAATATAAGATGAACCGCAAATAAACACAATAATAAGTAAACAGATTAATAATAAGTAAACAACTTAATAATTAGGTGATTAACTAATATAGGTACGTAACACTCTTACAATTCTTGGCAATAATGATTTATGTGTATGTAGCGAAATACTTTAACAGGACTTTAACGTGCAAACGATTTATGTTAAAAAAGATAGTTTGTAAATAATCAGCTATTACAGAGACCAACACAAACAAGAGTGTAAATATAATTTATCAGTGAAAAATAGTCGCGTTAAATGTAAACAAAATAATGAACTTGAGAAGTTTCACTCCGAAAACGTGAGTTGGAGTAGCTATTAATGATGATGATTTTATTTCCTTACATGTTTTTGTTTCATTAAAAACATGGTTTTATATCCTTGTGAAATTTGACTAATTGTAAGAACGGGCGGGTTTAAATACTTTAAATGGTGATTAAAATTTTTGATGTTATGACATACTTATTTTATTATTGTAATAAACTAGATTTTTACTGCGGTTTTATTGTAACAGGATGACATGACATTTGGACTGGAAATTATTATTATAGCTTTTTGCGGTAATAAGAAAAAAACTAAGTCGCAACGATTGCATATAATTGGTAATTGCAACATAAGTAAAAATAGTTTGTGATTAAATTAAATTAAGCCGAAAAATTTAGTTTTAATCAATTAATGCAATGAAAATACCGAAGTCATTGGCGTTGACCAAGAGGTCCAGTGTATGACATCAAAAAATATTGTCAACCACATCAAGTAGATGTCGTTCGATAAACCTTCTGCCTAAATTTATGTAGGACAAAATGTTACCAAGCAAATTTATCAAGTTTTGTCCAAAATTGGGATTTCTAAAAAAGTTTTATTTTAACGACGTTGAATTAAAATTTTGTTTGGGTGATTTAAAATTGATGTTGAAACGCAATCTTTTCATAGGAATTTCAGTGTAAGTAAGTTATGATGCCTTACCTGTCACAAAAACAATGTTCCAATTTATTTTTATGTATATTGTACCTACGCGTTAAAATTTAAAAAGAATGATTAGATGATAAAGAAATTGTAACAAACAAATATGGCCACCGAAGATTCTTTCACCGAGTTGCAGTAAATAAGAGTAAGAAAAATTACAAATAAAAGTAAAATACCTATACTTACATAAAAACGTTACAACACGTTTGGAACGGGTTTTTAACATAAAATAAACGCAACAAAAAGTTCGAAGAATATACAGACAGCCAGTTTCAAAATAAGAGCAAACCATTCGTAGTTGCTGCTGTTATTCTGCACGATTTAAATTACACAAGACTTCAGCTGAGTCATACAAGTTAAAAATGTTACCTTTAAGTTAAGTGATTTAACACATACAGCCACTTCTACTGTTGAATATATTAAATCGGAGAAATTTAGATGAAAAACTCTCTCTTAATTAATTTAAAAATTGAAGAAAAAGATCATCGCGATTGTCAAGCTTCATGCTCGTATCAATCGATTTATCGGGATTTAAAATCAATAAAACTTCAATTAGCGGAAGAAACGTTAGAAAGTATTTTCGAACGGTCGTAAAATTTTACATAAAGTCTTGAACGTAATGTACGCCGTACACGACCTTGCATATTATTAAAAATTACATGGATACATCAGAAAAGTGTGAAACTGGAACGTATAGTTGATTAGTGGTTATAAATTAATGTCACTGCAGCAAACATTTTTTGTAATTTAGATGCTCCAATTTCACTCGAGGAATTAGAATAATTAAGAGCAAACAATTTGAGCTCTCTCCAGGAACAGTTTTTATCGCCGGTAAAAAGACTGTCTAATTATAGTTGGTAACCGTCGATTGATTTAGCAAGGTGTGATGATAGGCCCTCATTCATTGTTCAGTTGCACTTGGCTTAGGTCGGAGCCGCTTTAGAGGTGGAAGTAATGAAGTAAGTAGGTATGTAGTCAATTTCTTTTTTCGTAATCAAGCTTACGATATTACTTGAATGAACAAGGTCGTTCGATGACACATATCCAAGCTGAAAGTACGTGAATTTAGCGATGAGTCAATTAAATAAATTTTTAACTTGTTGTAATCAATTTTAAAATCATTATAAGGTAATTACTGATGAGGAAATAACAATTTTAGTGTTTTGCAATGGCGAGTATTTTATTATACGTAACCACTACTTATTTAACAGTTTATTTCAATTTTATTGATGATCACAGTACATCCTTCCAATTGTGTTGATGTTTGTTAACGCTGAAAGAATGTTGCTAAAGTTATAAATCTCGACACTGCAAGTTATTTTGTCATGAACATTTTTCTCGTAGGTTGCAGTCGTTTCTGAAAGCTGATAGCGTGCAAGGACCTTTTAAAATCTCTAGTAACATCTTTTCATTTGTGTTGCAACTGAATATAATTGTTGTGGGAATTAACCAAGTATTTTGAAGATGTCTTAAATTGCCACTACGTGCTATATAAAAGTTACACTGGAAAGACATTTTTCCTGAAAGTAATGAGCTTTAGGGAGATTTTTTTAATTTAAATTGAATAAAGAATTAATTTTCCAGTCAATAATTAATAATTTTTCAAGTAAAAAATAGCACACCATTTGTTGAATCAGTGACGTCACCTTTTTACAAGGTCATTTATAGATAATTTAAATTACTGTTTATTATCCAAATTATCCAAAACAATTTTATGTTTCTAATTTTCATATCTTATTCTGGATATGAATATTATAAATTTGCACTCAATTATACTGTAACCGTTTGCAGCAATGGTTACATTGATTCATTAATTTAATAAAATTGCTATTTGTAACGCTTTTCTTGAATGGTTGTAATGTTTTATTTTATGCAATTATTTGTTGGCATTTGTAGCATCATAAATTTGTTTACTTTAAATGTCTATCACTGACCTTTATTGTTATATTTTCGTGTAAAAAAATTAAATTTTGCCTTGAAATTTTTATATTTCATTTTCATATTAAGTACTCGTTTTATATCTCCAGTGGTAGAATTCAAGGATCAGTAGGTAGGTGCCTTGTATTTTCCGCAGACTAATATTTCATAAATGTCGCTTCAAAAAATCTACGTTAACAGTCTTAATGTAATAAATTCAGGTACCAATTACTGAACTCTTCTCGCCGAGTGTATTTTTCTTTGTACTTGTTCATATAATGTGTAGGTTGAGGGCAATTTAATTCCACTTTGTAGGATAATTCTAAAGACGACTTTATACATAAATTGACTTTTCGTGATGTAATTAAAATTAAAACTCGATTACCAGGTGATTGGACTACTTAAAATTCAGTGCTCCAGATTTAAATGAAACGGAAGATATTAATTTTTAATTGAGACACTATTTCTAAACGAGTTTTCGTGTTATTACTTATATTATCAACAATCTGCATCCAAATTTGATGTTAAGACCTCCGTACACGATTAAAGGAGATAATACTTCAAAAATAGTTCTCGAATATAAACATCCGCCTCTATTCATCTTTTCTAACACGTGAAAGTCAACACTAACCGAATGGCTCCGGAAACTTTTTTTCTAGTTTATAAGGAAAATTTATTTTTTGCATTGTGCTGACTTTTTATTGCAACACCTTTCACAGTTACTGATTGATTTATGTGCCAGCTTATAAAGATCGTGTTATTTGTGTTGCTGAATGGATCATTACAAACAGTAAATAAGAACAGTCGCAATCAATTTTTCTGTAACGTACATGGAATCAATTATTTTAAAAAAATGAACAATAGATAAATAGAAAATATTGGCACACGGAAATGGAGCTCTTGTTGTGTAATGCGAAATTTGCATATAGAAACCGATTCAACTTGAGCGAGGTAATGATAATCACATTCATCAGTTACCAGGTATTTCATTCTGATTAGAATATGAGTAGGTATAGTGATTATGCACCACCACTCAATGAACGATTTAGGACGAATACAGACTGAGCGGTTCTCGCCGAGTCGGTCGTTATCAGCAAGATTAAACACGGAGCGGTTTTCGAAGCTTTTTTTAAATTTGATATAATATTCAGAACTGTAAAGAACAATTGAATGGTTTGGTGCAAGAACCCCGGCAATGTGAAAACAACATAGTTTTGAGAAAACATGGAAAAGCTGATTTTTGATAATGTTTGGAAACTGCGTTTGGAGCAACAACAAGCTGTGAGGTACATAAGATACAGCTTTTCTTTCTTTTAATCCCAAGTCTTCTACCATTAAGTGGAAGACTGAAGAGTTGAGTTTATTTCCTTTTTCCTTTTTTCTTGGTTTGCCATCAGCTGCCTATATCTCCCCATTGTGCATCTCTTATGAGAGATACATGGATAGTTATGGCACTAAACGATGAAAGACGACTAGTATAGGTTTTCTATGCTGTCATTTTCGCAAAAATGGCGTTTAGTGGGTTCATGCACCAAAGCTTTGAATTGCTTTCTGTTAAAATTTTATTTAATTTGCATGTAAACAAAACTTACAAGTAAATAAAATTAATACAAATCGGGTGGATATAATTTATTTTGTAATATAACCTTCTGAGCACTATGTTGGACCTGGCTATAGAACCAACACTGAAAACTGATCTTAAATCCAATTATGATAAAGTAAAAAAAAATAATGCAAATTCGGTGGATCTAATTTATTTTGTATTGCAATTACCTTCTACCCTCTGAGCACTGTGTTGGACCTGGCGATAAGACCAAGGGTGAAGTTAACTTTCATGAAGTACAATTATGAATACGTTATTCACTGATAGAAAAAAAAAAACTCGAAGAAGGTGGATACATTCCATCGAGTGTTTTGCCCCATTAGACACTATTGAAAGACGCGCCGAGTCAGTGAGAACCGCCTCATCTGTTTTGGCTGTTTTTCTCGTACGCGCTTGTTGTAATTTAATTATCACATGATTTCTAGTTTGTGGGTATCATGTAAAACAGAGCATCAATAAAGTATCGTAGGTCGATTTGTGTGTGTATTCGATTATAAAAAAGAAGTAAATAATCTTTCTGTTACGTTGATTTTTGCCGTGGAAGAATCGCTTAAATAAAAGCTGATAATGTGTAGAATCAGGTTTCATAAATTCAGAGAAAAACTTAATTCTGTAAATTTGTATGAGAATGTATTTTGAAAGTTTTCTTCTGACACTGAATTATATTATGAACTTTTCCAACTCAAAATTTTCCGGTTTATTTGATCTATAACTCATATCAATTTCATATTTTATCACAACGTTCATTGACTGGCGGCTCTATTTAAATTGTATGTATAGAAACAGTCTTAATATGTGTAGTCTCAAAATACCGAGGACCAATGTTTTATTTCCTGCAATGGAAACCATTTTTGTTTAGTTTAGTCAGCTAATTCATAATTGAGCAATAACTGGCTGCTTATGTTATTATGTGCTGTATGTAAATGGCGAATACAATCGCCGAATCGTCAACGATTTTAAATTTACCCGCACTGTTATGTACCTATATTAGTTAATCACACAATTATTAAGTACCTATATTAATTAATCACCTAACTATTAAGTTGTTTACTTATTATTAATCTGTTCACTTATTATCATGTTTATTTGCGGTTCATCTTATATTGGTTCTCATCCTGTTTATTTGTTATTGTATTTTTTAGTGGTTTGTATGCACTTGTTTTTCATCCTGTTTACAGATAAATTTCTTATATAAGGGATTCAAATTAATTACAGTCAAGAGTTTTGATAGTTTGATAGTTGCTACCAGTCTGTCGTTAGTCTCTACTACTCTCCTATTGTTAAGTCATAGTTTTAGTCACTTTTATTTTAAATTAAGTGTTATTTACGAATAATAAAGATTTGTACGAAGAAGTGTCGCTCTCTCGAGGTCCCATAACAAATTTTTGGTGTCAGGAGCGGGATAATTTGCTGAATAACTTGGACAAATCTTGGAAGATTCACAAACGTGACGATTTATCGAAGTCTCCAGATCTATTCCTTGGTAGATTCCCATCTTTAAAAATCAGCAACGAACTGGGATCCAATTGGACATGCACATCATCGTTCTTGTCATATCGTAAGTAACCACTCACAAATCAAACTCTAAATCTAAATTCAAACTCAAATCCTAAATCAATTAAAATAATCTCTCTTTTACAATGCCTACTGAACAATTAGAAGTACCTTTAAGCTTTTTATCAAAATATATAACACCATTTACGGGTGATCGCAATCAGCTAATATCATTTATACGAAATTGTCAGAACGCGTACGATTTAGCCACAGCAGCTCAAAAGCCAATTATTTTCTCTTATATCTTATCACAAATTCAAGGTCGAGCAGAAATTATAATTAGTAATCACAGTTTTACAAGTTGGAATGATTTGAAAAAGTTTCTCAAAGATACTCATTTAGAAGTTAAACACTTTTCGCAGTTACATTTAGAATTGCAAGCGTGTAAACAATATCATAATGAAACTGTAATACATTATACCCAAAGAGTTGAGACTTGCACAACGCAACTTCTGCAAGCCGCGAGAAATGATACGGTAGATCTCGTCGAACTTCGTGGAAAGTTCGAAATGATTAATAAAATGGGTTTACAAACATTCTTACTAGGTATATTACCCCAGTATTCAGTTATTTTACGGGCGCGTGACCCTGAAACACTCTCGGACGCATCGGATATCGCTTTAAATGAAGAACGCATCAATTCATATTTAAAAGAAAACATTTCACATACGTCAAAATTCTGTTCCTTTTGCAAAAAAACGGGTCATACAACATTTAATTGTTTTAAAAAATCAAACAACGTACAATCTCCTAAACCTAAACAGGAACCTAGAGTTTATAACGTACATTCACAAAACACAAATACTTTTCAAAAAACCCAAACTCCAAATTCAAAGTTCTGTAACTATTGCAAGAAAACCGGGCATGTAATAGGTGAATGTCGGAAAAGACAGTATAATCACGCGAAAAGACAATATCCTCAACAAAATACGAATCAAAATGCGAATTCTAACAATAATTTAAACTATCAACGTCCCTCAACCCCTGCCGTAACGAGGAACGTCAATCAAGTTTCGGCAGAATTTTCACAATTAACTCAACAGCCTTTGTAGAACTTCATATACCGGAGTCAAAAACAAAATTCCTAAAATTATTAATAGACACAGGTGCCGATGTTTCATTAGTTAAGTATCAATCAATAAAAGGCGAATTAGCATGTTACGAGGACGAAAAATTAAAATTAAAAGGTATCAATGATGAAATCATGGAAACATTCGGTTACTCAAATTTTCACATAAATATTGGTAATTCCATTATCGAACATAAAATGCATTTAATTAAAAATAGTAAAAATATACCATTTGACGGAATTTTAGGGATAGATTTTTATAGGAAAACAAATGCTGTGATTGATTACAAAAACAACAGTCTAACATTTAATCATCACACAATTCCTATTCTTTTTGAAAATAAACCTAATTCTAACGTAGAAACGAACTTTGTAAAATCTAACTCAACGCAAACTCCTAAATCTATCGAAAATCATAACATTATTCCAAATCTAAATCAAACTCGAAATCTTACAAACTCAAACTCTTTATTAAATCAAACGCGAAATCTTACAAACTCAAACTCTTTACTAAATCAAACTCAAATTCTTACAAACTCGAATCAAATTTCCAAATCTTCTATATCTCCAAATCGAAATTCAAAATCTTACATTATCCAAAATCTAAATCAAAGAGTAACTCATGAACCAATTTTTAAATCCTCTCAAGATCAAAACATTTTCAAACTCAAGCCACGAACAGAAACCTTAATTCAATTTAACGTACAAAATCCAGAAATTCAAGAAGGCTTAACTCCAAATATAGAAATTCTTGAAGGTGTATTTCTTTGTCGTTGCATCACAAAAGTCGATCAAAATCAAAAAGCTATCTCTACAATATTAAATACGACCAGTAATGAGGTCACTATCAAACAATTAGACTTAAATTTAGAGCCCTTAAACAATGACGAAATATTTTGCATCAATTCAATATTACAAGTAGAAAACGGGAATATTACAAATCGTAATGAAATCTTGAATAAAACTATTCGAACCGATCATTTAAATCAAGAAGAGCGCGAGTCTCTAATGAAAATTTGCCACAAATATAATTCTATATTTCAACTTGAATCCGATAATTTAACTAGGACAAATAGCATCCAACACACGATACCTACAATATCTCAAAATCCTATTTCTTCTAAAACCTATCGTTATCCGGAAATTCACAAACATGAAGTAAATACTCAAATTGATAAAATGTTAAAGCAGGGAATAATTGAACCTTCTACTTCACCTTGGTCTTCTCCTTTGTGGGTTGTTCCTAAGAAAAAGGACGCATCTGGTAAATGCAAATGGAGAATTGTAATAGATTATAGGAAGTTAAACGAAGTTACAATAGGTGATGCTTTTCCATTACCCAACATAACAGAGATATTAGATCAGTTAGGTCATTCTAAATACTTCACCACTTTAGACTTAGCTTCGGGATTTCATCAAATTCCCATGAATTCAGAAGATTCCCCAAAGACAGCATTTTCGACGCCATTAGGTCACTATCAATACACACGAATGCCTTTCGGTTTAAAAAATGCACCAGCAACCTTTCAACGGTTAATGAACAATGTACTATCAGGATTACAAGGGATCAAATGCTTTGTATATCTTGATGACATAGTTATCTATGCCGATTCCATTGAAACACATTCACGTAAATTAAAAGAAATTTTTGAACGACTAAAAAGTCACAATTTAAAGCTCCAACCCGATAAGTGTGAATTCATGCGTCATGAAGCAGCATACTTGGGACATCTCATATCTGAAAATGGAGTACGTCCAAATTCTGATAAAATTCAAACAATTCAAAATTTTCCAATTCCCAAAAATGCGAAAGATATCAAGTCATTTCTTGGATTAGCCGGGTACTATCGTAGATTCATAGAAAATTTTAGCAAAATTACCCGACCTCTTACTAGCTTATTAAAAAATGAAGTAGAATTTGATTGGTCATCAACTCAACAGGAAGCTTTCGATGTTCTTAGAAATAAATTAATCTCAGAACCTATCCTCCAATACCCAGATTTTTCTAAACCTTTTAATTTAACAACAGACGCTAGTGGGTATGCAATAGGCGCTATTCTTTCTCAGGATTTTAACAATAATAACTTACCAATTGCATATGCTTCTCGAACTATGAATCGTGCTGAAACAAATTATTCAACAACTGAAAGAGAATTATTAGCAATAGTATGGGCAACGAAACACTTCCGACCATACCTATATGGAAGGAAATTCAATATCATTACCGATCATAGACCATTGACTTGGTTAATGAACGTCAAAGACCCTGGTTCGCGATTAACTAGGTGGCGCTTAAAACTTGAAGAATATGAATACAACATTATTTTTAAACCAGGTAAACAAAATACTAATGCAGATTGTTTATCGCGAATTCAAATCGAAAATCCTCAAATTTTAAAGTTACAAATGTTGACTGATGACACGTATAACGATTTCTTGAAATTCCATTATATGGATCTAAAGCCAAATATTCACGATTTTCAAGAAACTGACTCATCTTTGTTAGATCAAGACAATAACATTGCACATATCATCTCCTCAGATTTTCGAAATTCTGAAGGATTGTCCTTAGAAAATAGTAAATTAATCACAAATTATGAATCTTTAAAACTAGAAACCTCAAAATTATACGACATTCTAATATCCCAATTCAAAAATAAATTCAGAGTATATCACTTGATAATCAAGCAAAACTTCTGGGATAAACCAACATACCAAGATTTATTTTATTGTCTTCAAAACTTAAGAAACATTTTAGAAAGAGATAAAATAAGCTCAATTTCATTTCCTTTATTCATTGATCAATTTATACAATTTAACCCTGAAAAATCAAAACAAATATTATTGTACGTATTTCGGAATTCAAAAATCAGTATCATATTATGTCATAATAAAATAATAAATCCAATTAGGGAAGACATACCTAAAATTTTAGCAGAAAATCATAATTCCCCAATATCAGGACATTCAGGTTATCATCGTACCCTAAATAGATTAAAATTTAAATATAAATGGAAGAACATGAAAAAAGATGTTAAATCCTATATCAAACAATGCGAAAGTTGTCAAAAAAACAAAGTAGTTCGTAAAACCTTCAAACAACCAATGGAAATTACCTCAACCTCAAACCACTCATTTGAAAAATTAGCAATGGACATTGTAGGTCCACTTCCATTGACTGAAGACGGCAACAAATTCATTTTGACAGTACAAGACGACCTTACTAAATTTTCTCAAGGTTATGCCATTCCAAATCATGAATCCTCCACGATCGCTGATATGTTAGTGAAACATTTTATCTGTAATTTCGGAATTCCCAAGCAAATCCTTACCGATCAAGGTAAAGACTTTACTTCCAACTTAATAAAAGACATTTCATCCTTATTCAAAATTAAACGAATTCAAACCACAGCGTATCATCCACAGTCAAACGGTGCACTAGAAAGGAGTCATGCAACTTTAGCTGATTACCTAAAACATTACATAAACGATAAACAAACTGACTGGGACAAATTGATTCCTTTTGCTATGTTTTCATACAACACAACTCCTCACAGCTCTACCAAATTCACACCTTTTGAATTAATCTTCGGACAAAAACCTGAATTACCTACTTCAATCATACAACCTCCTGAATTCAAATATACATACGATACTTATGTAGATCAATTAAAATTAAAATTAAGCAAATCACATGAAATTGCTCGCGAAAACTTAATCAATCAAAAACAAAAGTCTAAAGAACATTACGACAAACATGCAAATACTATTCAATACAATATAGGCGATTTAGTATATTTACGCAATGAACATACAAAACTCAATCAATCTCGGAAACTAACTCAAAATTATCTAGGGCCTTACGAAATCGTTAAGGTAAATTCGTCCGCAAACGTAGTAGTCAAAGTCAAAAATAAAAACGTAACAGTTCATGTCAATAGACTAAAACCAGCATTTATTTCAGGACCTTCATCATCGAAGGCCATGCCTCGAAGTATAATGTAACAAGGTTTGAAACATCACCAGGTTTATACTACGAAAATCTAGGAAAATTGCAATATTACGATAGCACATGGAACTTAATTGCACATGTTGATACTAACTTTTTAACTCAGAAACTCAATCTAGTAGTCCAAACTTATGAAAATACAAAACACATGTGTGAGAAGGTAACGTTTACTACAGACGCACATTTATGCAGACAATCGTTAAATTTTCTGGAAATCAAAATTCCTACAATTCGAACAAAACAGACAGCATTTTTAGACTTAGTAGGACACACAAGACAAAGACGAGGTTGGTTTGATGGTATCGGTTCCGTATTCAAGACCATTATCGGTACATTAGACGCCTCAGACGCAAAATATTACGAAGATTCGATCAGTAAAGTAATGAAAGACGATACGAATATTTTGAAACTATTAAAAGAACAAAATCAAATAATTAAGACAACAATTTCAAATTTCAATCATACCATTTCAAATTTGAAAAAGAATGAACAAGTATTTAACGACAATATTAATCAATATCATAATTTTACTCAGGCAACAACGCAAGAAATTAATCACATCCAATTTACTCAAATGATATTAGAACATATGTCTTTACTCACATATATATCTAACGAACTAGTTTCAGATTATGATCAATTAATTAATTCCGTGTTATTTGCACAAAATAATCAAATTCATCCTTCTATAATAACTCCAAATCAAGTTTTATATGAATTAACCAATACCCTAAGTCAATTGCCAACAGGAACTCATTATCCTTTACCACTTAAGAGAGAAAGTATTCATAAATTATTGAGTATAGCTGAACTGAAAGTTTATTTTCTGAATTCAAAATAAATATACATCATTTCTAACCCTTTGGTTAAAGAAACAGTATTCACTTTGTTTCATATATTACCTCTTCCAACTCCAACGAGAGACCCAGCAAATTTTATATTCATTCAACCAACTCATCAATATCTAGCAATATCGATAAACAAGATTCAATATGATTCATTTGATTCGCTAGACGATTGTAAAAGAGTAGATGAATATTATAATGTATGTAAACAAACTGTTTTATTTATTTCTCATGTTAAACCAAATTGTGAGACAAGGTTACTTTCGGTAAATGGCATAATACCAGAAGAATGTAATACTTATGTTGTCAATAGTAAACTAGATCTCTGGCATAAACTTCAAAGTGGAAATCAATGGCTTTTTGTTCTTTCCAACTTAGATCTTGTAACAATAAATTGCAAGAATGGAAACCCTATCGATATCCGCCTAAATGGTACTGGAATACTTGGCCTGCATGAAGATTGTAAGGCGTACGCAAGATCAACTACCTTAGTTCCAATGAAGGGCTATAATAGCAACTACGTTCCAATCGTTCCAATAGCAAACATCCTTGAAGATGACTGTTGCAACGAAAAGAAGATCAACAGGACCTTGCCGAAAATTCAAATTCCTCATTTCGTCACAGCTAACGTCGATTTAGATGATTTAGCGTTTGTTTCTCATAAGTTAAATAACTCTGATAAACAAATTGATGATATGTTACACGAAGAAACAATCAAAAAACATATTAGTATATATACATATTTGGTTTATATAATTTCTTCAGTTTTAGCGACTTATGCTGTTTATAAATTGTATATATATTTCACTCAGAGGAAGAGACGAAATCAACCGCTTGAAATCGAATATCGTTCAGGACGTGTATGCTGTAATATTTTCAACATCTGCCGTGATTCCACCCGAATCCAGGATTTCAACAGCGACCCTGAAACATCCATTGAACTAACTGAGGGCATTCAAACACCAGCAAGAGGACAAGCTGTCCATCGCACCTCAACATTGAGAACAAACCTTTAGTGGAAATAAAACAAATTGTATTCCCACTCTTAAGGAGGGAAGTGTTATGTACCTATATTAGTTAATCACACAATTATTAAGTACCTATATTAATTAATCACCTAACTATTAAGTTGTTTACTTATTATTAATCTGTTCACTTATTATCATGTTTATTTGCGGTTCATCTTATATTGGTTCTCATCCTGTTTATTTGTTATTGTATTTTTTAGTGGTTTGTATGCACTTGTTTTTCATCCTGTTTACAGATAAATTTCTTATATAAGGGATTCAAATTAATTACAGTCAAGAGTTTTGATAGTTTGATAGTTGCTACCAGTCTGTCGTTAGTCTCTACTACTCTCCTATTGTTAAGTCATAGTTTTAGTCACTTTTATTTTAAATTAAGTGTTATTTACGAATAATAAAGATTTGTACGAAGAAGTGTCGCTCTCTCGAGGTCCCATAACAGCACAAAAGAAATTTTACGGGATTGCCGGTTAAAGTAATTATGGATTTTCCCACATTTTTGTAAAGTAATGCCACTTAGAATTTGTTTTTTATGTGTGAAGTAATGTTCCGAACAGAATAATCATGATTGAGAGACAAGCACCTCTAGTTTCAAGGGGATCGCCCTTGACGAAATTGAGTTTGGAAGTTAGTCAAACTCTTGAAAGTCTTTAATAATATTAATCTTTAATACGGGCGTTACTTGAAGCCGGCAAATTGCGATGACGTCAAACCCAAAAATATTTTAAAGAAACGCGATTTTGGGAATATTTAGTTAATATAAAACCAGTTTTTTGCAAATATTACTTGGTAACATTGAATTTAAAAGAAATAACGTAAAAGTAATCATAGAAACAATCTGACCATTATCCATTCCCCATCTGGAATAATTGGGACCAAGTTTGGATTGCTGGAGTATAATATAAGTATCATAATTTAAACGTAGAATAAGGGGTTACTAGTGGTTTGTTTCACTTGCCCGCGTAAGCTTTACAGGCCTGGTCTAAAAAAAAACGATTTGTTTGAAAAATGCAACCGATTTAGCAAAAATAACGATTAAGGCTTGTCGGAACTGTTCGGATTATAGAGGTCTGAATAATTCTATTCAGATTTATTTGCACTGCCGCTGTTCGGATTAGTGCATATTCAGATTAACGAGGTTATACTGTACAAATGTACATTATAAAAGCAAAACTCCTTATCTGGTATACCTATATGTTAGCGGCAAAGTGTATAATTCAGTATTCTGCAGAATGTCTAGGTGTTCTATGTAATTCCTCATTGAATTTGGCAAAGTATGAAAAGTAATGACTTTATATACATTGCCTATTCATTGTATGTATTTTGTAAAATGTCAGTTATTAAATAAGTAAAGTGGATAATAAGAAAATTCGAAACAAATTAAAAAAAATATTTTTTCTTACAAATAAAGACATTGTAGTAATAATACTCTTATCAGAATAGCTTATTTATTACAAGAAGTGATACTTGAATGGCGTTTAGAATTGCACATGATTTTATTTTTAAGACAAGCACATTTAATAAAACCTTGTTTGATGTTTGTTGATTGCCTGAGTGATATTTCTTTCTCCAATTGTACATCTTCTTGTTTCATAAAGTTGCTGCTGCAGGGAGTAAATTGCGTTCTTGAGTACAATCCTTTTAACACTCCATTTTTTGTTCCTAATTTATATAATGCATTTTCCTAATTAAACACTATTGCCAACACATTCCTACCACCACCTTTGGATTTATCCACATCAGGAATAGGTACCCGTACTGTTGCTCCACAATCCACTGCTGGAAATTTCTTGTTGGTATATTTTTTCATGTACTCACAGCCTGTATTTCCAAATTACGTGTCGCCTCTGCCTGATTTTTCAACACGTTTTCAGTATTTTCGCACATGGAACATAAAATGTCACCATTTCTTTGCGTGTATCCACAATTTACGTGGATCCATCTATTGCACTTTATACATATTTGTTCTGCATCTATTTTTAAACAAATAGAAAAGAAAATACCAACTTTTTCAATGGTGTCATCAATCACCGAATTAGCAATTTCTTCCAAAGTTTCTTTTTCGGTGACATTACAAATTACATCTTTCGGAAAATTGGAAGTACTGAGACCAATTTTCATTTTTTTACCAAATAACGCTTCGTACGGAGTAGTCATTATTCCTGCATGATAAGCGTTATTTTTCATAAGTTGTGCAAATTTAAGTCCATTAACCCAGTGAGCATCATTCTCCTGCATCCATGTTCGCCCTTTCGACACTACCCTAGCTTTGGGAGTGCCTAGGTTTCCCATCCACAATTTTAAAATCAGGCCAGAATATTATCAAGTCATTTAACATTTTATTAACATACTCTTTACCATTATCAGGTTGCTATACTGTTGGAGCACCAAAGGTGGTAAAAATATCTAATAAATGTTTTACAACTTCTTCTGCAGATTTTGTTTTCAGGGCTCTTAACATCACAAAGTTTGTGAGATGATCCTTATAAACCATAACAAATTTTTATTCCCCATCAGGGAATGTCTGATAATCGATCAAGTCGACTTGACAACGAGAATTAAATTCCGAAAATATCAAAGGTTTAACAATAATGCATTTTTTTATTCCCTTGTTTTTTTTTTTGACATGGTTCGCAAAGATGAAGAAACATTTCTGTCACTTCTGGTAATATTTTTATATTTATTCGATAATTCTCTTATCATTCGATCCCTTCCTCCATGGCCAGTTAAGGAGTGTGTCGACAATAAAATTTGAAATAACTCCTCGTCATGCACATAATACATAATACTTTCGGTGCCTTCCTTTATAGGTACAATCAATTTATTGACGTTTTCAATGCTGAGGATATCGAATTTCTTTAATAACCAATAATCTCTTGGCTCCTTCTTTTTTTTTTAATTTTTGCTGTTTCTGTTATCACATATTTTTGTATAAATATCTCTGCTTAGAAACACAGAATTTTTGGAAGCTACTTTTCTCCGCTCATCTAATTTTTCATAAAACTTTTCCTTCATTTTATTTTGCTCTGATTCCATCATGTCACTTGCGAAAATCTACAATTATGTACATAATTTAATAGTTTCTTATGCCACAATTTATAAATATCTACCTTTCAGACAGTTGATTGCGACTTTTTGAAATTTGAAATAGAAAAATATTCAGTAAACACGTAAATATTCACAAAACAATGATATGAAAACCACCTGATGGAAACAACACACAAGTTTTAAGGTTAAGATTCAACGCATGGTTACATGTGGCAGAAACTTGAACTAAAAAATAATCGCAACAATTCTTTGCCGAAAGAGTATTTGGCATTACATAAAATGCCTAGGAAATGTACAAAATTAAATTCGTTCTGCTCTATGCCTGATAGTTTTGGGCAATACACAGAATGCCTAGGCGTTCTGTAGAACACCGAATTATACACTTTGCCGCTAACAGACATACGAGCAAATATTCAGTATTGCTAACACAATTTTCTTAGTTTATTATTTTTTTAACCAGGTTTACTAAAGAAAATAAAAATAAAATAAAATAAAATAAAATAAAAAATAAAAAATAAAAACAAGAACCTTCAATCACAAAAAAATTTTATATAAAATAATATAAAATTACTCACATAGACGCGTTTCGGTGGCTATGCCACCATCTTCAGTACATCTACTCTACTCTACTCTACTGAGTAGATGTACTGAAGATGGTGGCATAGCCACCGAAACGCGTCTATGTGAGTAATTTTATATTATTTTATATAAAATTTTTTTGTGATTGAAGGTTCTTGTTTTTATTTTCATTATCGACATCACAGGGTCCACTATATATATTTTAGGTTTACTAAAGTTTCGAGTCTTCACAGAACAACCGACCCTGTTAAAATCACAGTCCATTTCTCCGTTTCTTTTAAATTGTCCGTGAAAACACAGGAAGCATGGTAGGTACAATATTTTAGTCTTCAAATTTTCGACCAAGGATTTTTAGAAGAATATCGCTACCAGCAATTCTTTCGTCATTTGATGCACATCCTGTGTAGGACTTCACATCATAATATAGAGGTATTTTTATATGCAAAATGTACAAAATTGAACTTTCCAGACAAAAACATCATTATACTGCAGAGGAATTCGACTGTAGTTTTTCGGAAAGATATTACTAATTTTCGCGGTTAAAGTTGTACATACATATTTTATCTGCTTATTTCAAAACCGATTGTTGAGTGGTTCAGTGGTAAGAGAACCAGACTTTCGTGCGTTTCGAACGGAGGTACCAAGTTTGAATCTCGAAGCCGTTCCATTTTTCGGGGTCGGTACTCGGTCCAGTCACCATTCGTTATTGGGAGTACAATTAATGACGCTTCCCTAAAAATATTTGAACGTTTGGGAAAATAATAATAAATAAATAGGTCTGCACTAACTTGTAACCCGCATACAGGCCAAGTTGTGCGTTGAATTGCCAACACTGGCTGCAACACACGCATTGCCAGAGAGAGAGAGAGAGAGAGAGAGAGAGAGAGAGAGAGAGAGAGAGAGAGAGAGAGAGAGAGAGAGAGAGAGAGAGAGGTCTATTTCCGATACCCATTGGGTAAAAGAGTATATGATTTTACAATACATACGTGCATTTCAAAACATCGAATAATTTTATCTACTTCGTCGTTTTAGCAACAAAAATTTGCTTATAGCACGTGTTAATATTACTAATAACATTCATAAACCATGACTTTATCATCTTGTATAATAAATAACTATTAATGTGAAGAATAACTAAAATTCCACAAATTTTTATTATAACTTGTTTAAGAATTGCCGTGCAAACAATAAAATCAGTAAATAAGAATAAGAACAATGCAGGTGTTTTTCTAAAACATAAAAAATTGAATTTCGATGCCCATAGTTATTATATACCATTAACGTCGCAAGAAAAAATTAAAACTAACCAAAAGTTTGCCTTTTGAGACATTTAAAATTAACAAACTCTTTAAAACTTTAGCACTAGTTGTAATTTTAAAACTAGATCATTTAGGACATATGTATGTAAAAACTTTTTATCTTACAATTAGAATAATTCAATGAATCGTCCCCTGGAAATCTTTCGCGGTTGTTTAGGACTATGCTGTAGGTACGTTTTAATTTGCTTACGTCAAATTCGTTGTATCATATTATTTTAAAATGACCAATAATAGTCTGTGATAGCATTTTGTTTCACAAAACGCACATTCTTTTACTCCATTTTTTCTACTGCGGCAGCATATGCAATGGGCTCAGTACACGGTGACTGACAACTAAAAACAAACAAAACCGGGACATATGGTCTGGTTGATCTGTTGTGAACTTTACATTAGTGGTGATGGTTTCGGTCCAATAAAATTCAAGGTAGGGTGAATGCACCTTCTGTCGACTTTTTAATTGAATTTTGAAATTTCAGTAATCATATCTGGTAAAAATTTATATTTAATGAGACATGTATAAAATAAGAAAAATTAAATAGTATTTTAGTATAAAAATTCATCTGAAATGCCGTATTATCAAGTTTAAAATTTTAAAAATATTTATTTGTCAGTAAATAAATAATTTACCGGTTGTTGGCTGGGGTTGTATTTTGGTCGGCCACTCGTTCATTTCTTAGGAAACAATATGGAGATATCAGAGAAGATTATCAGACGTTCTTGTACATGATTACATACAAAATATTATTAATGTGTATACGAAAAAACGCCCCAGCTCCTAGCGCTATTATTAGGAGTCCAATTGTAACAAACGATACGTCAAATTAAATGGTTCAAAAAGTACTACAATGTGTAGCTCAAACATAATTTTTACCTGTTTCTCCATTCAAAGGTCAAAGGTCAACTTCATTTTTTCAAATTACAACCTTATATTTTTCTTTGACAATTTGATAGAGATTTTTTTTCTGAATTCAACGATGTATCACAATCAATGTTTCTGATTTATTTTAGGGTAATAAAGAAATTAGAATAATAACTAATATTATTACCAGTAGGCTTTGAAAAATAACTGAGACGTAGCGGTGGCTATGGAAACGATGTGTCAGTACGGAAACAACGTATTTTAAAGAATTAATTTATGAACAACAACGGATAACATTTAATAACTAAACAATTAAATAAAGAAATGGCAAATTAACAAAAATGTTCAAATTGGGCATCGTTTCTTTCCAGACATTTTCGTCGACATCTAGATCCTACACTTTGTGTAGCATTAATTAAAATTTCTGCTGGTGTTTCCCGACAAGCGTTGACTATTCTCTCTCTCAAAATTTCCTCCGTTTCCGGGCGCGTAGCATAAACAATATCTTGGATGTATCCCCAAAAGAAAAACTCTAGAGGTCACAAGACCGGGCGGGCCATGGTATAGGTACATATGCTCCAATCCATTTGTCTTCATTATTCTATATTTAAATAGTCCCTAATCATAAGAGCGTTTTGTGTGGTGCAGCGCCATCTTGTTGAAATACTAGTTCATTCCATTCAATGGCAACGGCAAGTCATCTAAAATTTCTTCTAAGTCTTCAGGCAAAATTTGAAGATATTTTTCTTGGTTGAGATTTCCATCAATGAAAATTGGTCCTATTAGGTATCCTGGCGCCTAATATTCCGCACCAAACGTTCACCGAAAATTTTATCTGAGGATTTTGTTCGATGGTAATATGTGGGTTTTCTACACTCCAATAGCGGTGATTGAAACGATTAAAATGTCTGTTGTTTGTAAATTGACACTCATCAGACCACAAATTTTTTGTATAAAATGATTGATCTCGCCTTAACTCGCTTAAAAAGAAATTACACAAATTTATTCTACGCCAGTGGATCGTTTAGTTCACTATTTCACTAGTTCACTATTATTCATTTTTATTACAAAAAATAGGTAAACAAACTAATAACCAGTTTCTGACGGCGATGTTAACGTATTTCTCCAGTTAAATGTCCCGGTTACCATGGTTATTACCATTGTTGCAACAATAGTAATAGTAATTTTTATTTGTGAGACGTCGTTTCCATAGCCACCGCTACGTCTCAGTTATTTTTCAAAGCCTACTGCTAATAATATTAGTTATTATTCTAATTTCTTTATTACCCTAAAATAAATCAGAAATATTGATTGTGATACATCGTTGAATTCAGAAAAAAAATCTCTATCAAATTGTCAAAGAAAAATATAAGGTTGTAATTTGAAAAAATGAAGTTGACCTTTGACCTTTGAATGGAGAAACAGGTAAAAATTATGTTTGAGCTACACATTGTAGTACTTTTTGAACCATTTAATTTGACGTATCGTTTGTTACAATTGGACTCCTAATAATAGCGCTAGGAGCTGGGGCGTTTTTTCGTGAACACCCTGTATATATACTTGTTGAAAAGGCCTCGAACAGGTAGCGGCCAGATAACAGCTACGTTCACCCTATGTGCTAAACATAAGAGTTCGAAATTGTGAATATATAGCAATATGCATAGTTCAACGCGACGTTTATCAACGCATCTGTGAATCAAGGTCCGTTTTATTTTTAGTACTTTCAATGAATAATTTAATTCGAGTGGGAATCTATTTTTACATGTAAGTGTATGTAAATAAATAACGGGCTTGTTTTATAGTAAATTACGACACCATCATTTTTATTTTTTTAACCATAAACAGTATCCAGGTCAACGTACAATCTCGTCCATATTTGTCATATTATCCCCTACCTACATGATGAAATTGAAGCAGTTGTTATTACGATTCATCTAAATCGTTATTAAAACGTGATCTAAAACCGATTAAAACAATAACGGCTCCGCAGATGGTATTTTTTTTTTCAAAACAATAAAATTAAATTTCGCTTTGTAGCTAATTTTAAATGAATTAACTTAGGTATGACATGAAATTATTATATTTTGAACCCACCTTCATCGAATTAATAATTGATGGTTTCACATATCTGATGGAACGAATGATTATATTCAGCTTCGACTAATTGAGGCATGTGGGTGTTGACGTATTTGGAAAACTTATTAAGGAATTCGCTCGTAATATTGTCGAAAAAAAATTCGTAATAATGTAAAGCCAATTTTGGTAGTTGCTAATTATTTAGTTAATTACACCCACAGGAATCGCTATTATAAATCTTGTAATTTACTTGTCATTGATAGTATCAGCCATAAGTGTACGTTACTGGTTATTATGCAAGAATAGGCGCGAACAATTAATGCCGGAAATTGTTTTTCAATCCGCAGGCTTAGCCTGCAGCTTTCGTAATAATTTGGCCCCTTCAAAGGAAACAATTCAGGAAGTTACCTCAATTTCGCTGATTGTTACTAGCGGAAATTAGAAAAAATATAAAAATTAAATCATTAATAAATTGACAAAACGAGAGAAATTTAGGCCAACATGACATAATTATTTAGTTTGGAGACTTTCTCGTTTTTTCGTTAGGAAAAATGTTGAAAATATCTTTTTTATACGTATGTATATTACATATTTATAAATGGTGGCATTGTTAAAATAAACGTTCAAACTGCGAGATTCCATTAAAAACAAATAATTGCCCTCCTTTGTTATTCTAATTTTAAGTAAGGATACTAATTGTGACCTCGTTGTAATTTAGTTTGCAAAAATTTCTCTTTATGGGATTAAAATACGAAGCCGCAGATAAAAAAAGATATATTGCATTGAATATTGAAACCTCGATAATTACCTAAATATTAAAACCAGGTATACATTACAGTAAATTCCGGCCGAACGACGGGGTTAGGAACCTAAAAATTGCGACGTTAAACAAAACTTTTTTTCATTAAAAATAAGAACAAAATTTTGTACTACAAATGTTCAAAGAATCAATTCCTCATTCTGAATTTGATCACTACTGTTCGACATTACAATGAAACGGCGTTAAGCGATGCGTTACTGTACCTACAGGAAAAGGTGTATACCTACTCCACGAAATACAAGATCCCCGATTTTTATTTTAGTGTTGTGTGATTGGATTTGATCGAATACCTTGCGTACAAATGTTAAACATGTGGCGCAACTAATTTTTTTTATTGGAACATCTGAGAGGCTAGAGAACGAAACAAAATGTGTAGACTAGACTTTATATTTTTTTTAATTCCTAGAGTTAATTCGAAGTTAGTCTGTTGCGTTCACTGACATTTAGTTCATTTTATTTCAACTTTTTTCATCATGCAGTTGTACGTTAAAATAAAAGAGTTTAATTAATACTGATAATTTAGTAAACGGTGTGGAAACTGTGAGGTCCAATTTACTTTTATCAGCGGTGTGATATAATTAACCGTGTCGCTTGTGAGCATTTTATGGTGCAATTTTGATACAATAAAAATTACTTTGTTTGCAAATGGATTAAAAATATAATGGGTTATTATGTAGTGACGTACATTTAGTTAACGAGGCGAGGCGTAAAGCAGTTTAAAGACGAATTTTGATAATAAAATGAAATATGTAGCTACTAATTCGTTGAAAAAGCGTCACCTTTTGTCATTTTGCGCTTCCATTTGCACAGTAGTGTAAAGTAAACGTTTACATTCCAATTAATTAATAATTATTTAAAAATAATTTGAAACATTAAGTTTAGCAACAGGAAGGTAAAACCGTTGAAAATGTTTTGAAATTGCAAAAATTCTAGTAATCATTTGCAAACAGTTTCTTTATTAAGAATTTTTACTAATCTAGTGCCACTGGGTAATTATTTTTGATCTATTGAGAACTATTCTTGTGCCAGTTATCCATTTCCTCATTTAACATTACATTTTGTCTATTTTAATGACACATAACAATTCGTGCATTTTACTTACATATATATCTGTGTCTGTCGTTCTTCACAATTACTTAGGTCAGTAGAATGAAAATATTATAAAGATAAAAATTTTAGGTAATGGCCAGATCTCCAACTTTTTATACATACAGTCAAACTTGGTTAAAACGTACCTTGTTATAACGTACATTTGCTTATAACATACACTTTTTGTGGTGCCGTTGCATTTGTATACTAAGTGCAATGCTTTTTTGTTCTGTTATACCAGACGTTCCATTTATAACGTACAGTTTCAACTAATTTATCCGGTTATAACGTACCAAATGTGTATTCCAAATCTCTGGCGATTTGCCAAAAGCTGATATATCATTTTTTCAATCGGTCTGCTAATTATGTAATAGAGCCCAAAGTTTTATCTACGCCGAAAACTGATATGTCAGTTTTTAACGCATGCTCAGTGTCTTGGATTCACATATCAGTTTTTGGCGTAGATAAAACTTTGGACTCTATTACATAATTAGCAGACCGATTGAAAAAAAAATTGAAAAAAATGACACACACATTTTGGATGCCGTGTAAAATATGAATAAGTATACTTGCAACTGAAAAAGCATATTAAAGCCAATCAATCCGGAATCAAAAAAGGAGAAGATGAGTGACAACGAAATGTTATCCCATTAATATGAAGTTCCCTGCACACCTATTATTCATAAATAAAATACGTTTTTACAGTTAATAACGCGGGTTCAATCGTATATATTATATTTGGAAAAGAATAAAAAACCGACAAACCCTAATTTAATGCCTATGGTGTCAGACAGTAAAGCCAAGCGACCACGAAAACAAAGTAGACTCATCAATTTTGGCACTTGGAATGTACAGAGTCTAAGTAAGACCAAAGAAATCTTCCCAGAACTTCAGTGAGACCAAAAAACAAGGAAAAGGAAAAGTCCCTGAAAACATAAAAACTCATAAATCGTCAGGGAATTTTGAATATTTTTCTGGAAAAAAAATTACCGAATTCGAATTAAATTATCTATTATAAAAGATGTTTATTTAGTTAGTGCATTTCTTTATTGACGTTCGTAGTAAGATACTTGATTTGGTAACTATTAAGTGGTGGCAACAAATTTGCGCAAACTCTTTGTCAAGTTAACTATTCAGCAGCTTTAAAAACCATGGTATCATAACTTAGTGAAACGTAAAATAGCGTACCATTCATAACTTTTGCTGACTACATTGGATGCAGCTACTGTTTGCCATACCTGATGCCCTTCTTGGCAGATTTGCGTTTATCCTAGACCTACCACTGACTTACAACTCTGACAAATTTATTACTACATCCGTTGAATACAACATATTTCAACTGAAGAGCACTTGACCGGATGTTACGCTTTTTAAATTAACGCTAATCTTATACCTTCTAAAGCGGGCTACACGTGCTACAGTATACCTGTACGGTTTGTCGCTCCGCTGCGCCTGTGCAGGTATACCAGAACGTGTGGACGATAAAACGGTGACGATCCGGCCGCCTGCACAGGTCGCCTGAGCAAATAGATATTTTCATTCGATAAATAAAACCGTACAGGCATATCGGACCGTGTATAGGAAAGCAATCCGGTTGTCTCAGTTTTTTTAAATTTGCCGCAGACAAGGTCTCTCGCCCGCACGTCTCGTTTCTTTAATAAATTGTTTGCACGTGTCCAAAACTAAAAAACATTCTTTTCTTCAACATTTTATGGAGGGTCAAAGCCACTTTCTGTTTAAATTGTGTATTTTAACAACACTATTATCATTGAGATTTTGTTTTTTCAAGTCACAATAAATGAACCCTTCACAGAAATTGAAAGTCGCTTTCTCGAGTTTCTCCTAAAAAATGTGTTTATCATTGACAATTGACGTTGTGTCATCGAGATTTAGTTTTTTCGAAAGTCACCCTGCAATAAATTAACCCTTAAAAAACACGACATGGTGAATGATCTTTAATTCTTTCCTTTTAACATTTTATGAGGGACCGAAATCAGTTTCTCCAGTAAACCCTAAATTGCTCGTTTATCAATTGTCACCGAAATTTCGTGTAGGGCGCTTTTTCATACATAATAGTAATGCTACTACCGCTAAAGCATCGTGTGTTGACGTCATCGCTTTTACATAGAACTGACAAAAAAACCGTAATCGTGTGGATGCGCTTCTGTATCCGGTAAATCGTATTCGACAGACCGGAGAGATAATCCATACAGATATACCGTAGTGTGAGTAGGCCCCTTAAGAATTAACCTTACCGAACATATACACCCTTTTTTGAGATTTTTGAAATATGTATTTTTGTTTTGTTGGGTTGTATTATTCTGGAAAACCTGGAAAAGTCGGGGAATTTTAAAATTCAAGTTGACTGGATACCCTGTTGACTGTTGACACAATATCTGGAGTAATATTTTAAAACTGATACTTCAAATTTACCACAAAACAAATGTTACAATTAAATTATTTATTATTCATTCAGATTGCTGAGCTGAGTTGATCTTGCAACAATTCTAACAGCAGTAGGTGCGGATAGTCAATATCGAAGCAACGTTTTATTTTTGTCTACCTCTGTTTTAACGAACTAAAATTAGTAAAAGGAGTGCGTATTCTACTCAAGATCAAACTAACGGAATTCGAATTGGTCAAATAAAAATTAACTAAAAAATCTGAAGTGCTTTCCAAATACAATGAAGTCCGAATATAGTGAACTTGAAAAATGCATCCACTATATCAAAACTTCATTATAAACAAAAAAAAATGCTTTATGTTTATTATGGGAAATTTTTTTGATACTTTGATAAGCGGGTTCGCTATATCCGAACTCCAGTCTAATAGCGTCCTTTCCTATCCATCTCAGTGTGGTATTTGAAAGTTATAGTAGCTATCAACAAAGCCGAAAAGTCGCAACTGCACACGACGCACGATATTGAATTTAATTCTAGTTTATTGCCGTTATAACGAAAAAAATCCTTCACATTTTGATAAACAGTACAAATCATTTATACGCAAGTTATGGAGTATGAATCACACATCGAATAAATCGTTAGTGAAGTAATTACAATGTTATTCTTATTTTCTGCAATTAATTTTGACATGCATTGAAGTAAATTTTATTTCCACACAAATATTTTACCAAAAATTAACACATTAAAGATTAAATGTAAATAAGCAATAAAATTCGCTTTCTGATTGAGACTTTCTAATTTGCATGGGACATTTATAGTAAAAAAGACAATACATTTTAGTATCAGAGCAGTTAGGTTTAATTAAAATTCTTATTTCCACTCTTACTTTTTATTACTGCAGAAACAGTTTTCATAAATTCATTAATTGATTTCATCCCGTTACAATTTCAGTCTACCGATTACACCAATTAATCCTGTGACGTTCGCTCATTGATTGGGGTTACCTTTTCCCGTCTCTTCATTATCCCGCTTCTATTCTTGAACAAGTTTTGATGTCATTACAGCACATTTGCTACAATAGTAACATATGTAAAGTATCCCACAAGATTTTAATAATACCCGTGGGTTTGAAGATACACCCCTGCTGCGATTATGGTTTAAAGCCATCTCGACGAGACATTTTTTTAACATCCAATTATTTCGGTGCGCATTAATGACCAAGAAGCCTACTTATTAAATGCATTTAGTGCATTTATGGAGTAAAGGGCATCGAACTCTTTTTAGAAGATCATGTGTTTAGTGTGCTTAGTTGAGTGTGACTGATACCATGTGTCTCTGCTTTTATTACCGCAGCACGTGCAAAATGAACCGATACTGAAAATCTTTTAACCCCTAAGATGTGAAAGCAGTAAGTTTTTATCTGTCTATTAAATTTTTATAAACGCGGTTAATTTATTGTCACTTATGGGTGCCTGTATCCGCCCACGATGTTTGCTGACATTTACGTTTTAATTGTGCATCGTGGAGCCTCTGTTATATGTACGTTGGCGGATTAATGATTAATGGAATAGGTTTTCTTGTTGTGTGTGACTTATTTCGGATTTGTTCCAAGTCAAAGAAACTGACGAATGAAACACTGTAAACAATTTTTTACCTTTAGAATACACAGTGTTTCTTCGTAACGTGAAGCGCACAGTGGGGCGATAGTGACTCCAAGAAATAATATGTCAATATTGTGTAAAAATTAATATTTATTGAAATCAACGTACGCACTGTAAATACAAACATATTTAGGTGTTATACAAAGCATACTTGCTCATTGTAATTGAAACATAAATATACAATTTACACTTGCCGCACTGCATGAGTGCCTTGCGAACTGTATCTTTCACGATATGATATTGGCGGTCACCTCGTAGAAGATTGAACATCTCAACGTTGCAAATTTTCGCGTAAAGATGACAGCATTGTGGTATGACAGTGCCGCGCGCCATAACTTTTTACAATATCTTTCTAACGAAATATGCTTTACTAACTGAGAGTTGACCGTTATGATTCTTCATCATCACTAACTTCAAGTTTTTATTCAGAAGCCTGAATACTTTCAGCAATAACTTTGACGTCACTTTCTTCATCACTCTTTCCGGTGAGTTTTCTGGATGGACTAAAGGTCTTCCTCAAATAAACCTTTGTTACTTATTTTCTTAACACAACTGCAGATTGATATCACATTCATCATAATGCAATGACAAGAAAATGAAAATGGCGAATCCTGGGCGAAAATTAGAGCTACTTTTGGTATAAATTTGTATTTTAATACGCCTCCCGAAAGAGATATGCTTGTTCATAAAAATTTGGACAACGATAGAAAAATAATGATTATTGAACGTTTTATGCATCCGACACATATTGATAGAAACTTTTTGTCTTGAAATAAACTAAGGAACATGCCAGTGAATTTTCTACACGTAGTTAGGAACCACCAGTATAGTAGGTATACTTCTCAAATTTCAATAAATCGCGTGCTTTCGTTGTATATAAATTAATAAAAATTGGAAAAAACACCGTTCTTCATAATTATAATCTAAACTAAATCGAAATTCAGAGATAACGTTTTGTGAAGAAGAAGAAGAAGACTTACTTCCAGATGTAGCAGCAGTTGTACGTTTAAATTTAATTTTTAATAAAATTTTTAAACCAAAAATGGAAGAAAATATTTTTTCTTGGTTACAAAAGCAATCAGTTTATCTCTCAAAAATGATATTAAAAATTATGTGTTTTTTGAACTGTAAATGAAATTGACTCTAATGTTGTTGATTGGAGGTTAATTATTATTGGTAGCAACTAAATAAGTTTATTTTACTAACAATAAGTACCTTTTACAATATTCTAAATCCGAGTTTCGTAATATTTTACCTGTTACTGTTACTCCATAGTTTTCTATTTAAACGATTTGTTTCCCATTTGTAAGCGCGTGTCGATAACGTTATCAAGTTCTCGGATCCGTGATGGACTAGTACAGCTAGTTAAACAAAATTCTTGCGATTCAAATTGACGCTGTTTAGCCGATGCTTTACACGGTTACAAGAAAATATTAAAGTAGCCTACGCAAGCGATTTGAACTTGTAGGTCGCAGACGAGGTCGTTACTTTCTTCCCAACGTGATTGGTAATAATGCACTTATAGATACAGTAAAACCCCTCCATAGTGGACACTCAAGGGACTGGACAAAACTGTCCACTATAGAGGGGTATCCGTATTCGAGGGGGTCCTAATTATTTTTGTCGAAAATTTACAAAACTACTACAAATTTTAAGCAGTTTATTAAACATTATACGTAAACATGTATTATGTTTATACATATTAGAACATTTTTCTTCTCAAAATGTATTTCCAAATTTAATAAATAATACAGAGCAGGTTCATTGCCTTTATTTAAAATAAACGTTTTTAATGTGTGTCTAATTCACCACAAGTTACAACAGTATATTTTTTAAAACATGATATAAATTCTCCAAAATGCTTATCAAGTGTCCACAATAGAGGGGGAAATTCCAAGTTCGGGAAGACAACTAGTGTTCAATGTCCATAATAGAGGGGTGTCAACATTAGAGGGGTGTTTGTATAATGTAATCTTACGGAGGAATGCCGGGACTGATAAAAAAGTGTCCATTAAGAGGGGTGTCCACTATGAGGGGTTTTACTGTATATTCAACAGCCCCCGTTGATTTATTTCGAATCGCTTCTTTTTTTCATTGCCGACAATAGGAGTGTTCTCAATTTTTTCTAAGCCCCTTCTTCGGTCGATAAAATTTTATCAGTGAAACCGATGAATTTCTAATTCATTGGAAATCAACCGCGTGCAGCATTCTTATGTGGAGTGTAAACCCCGTACCTTACATCGTACATTTTAACACGTCTTCATACAGTCACTTTATAAGGTAGTAAAAGTGGTTTATATTTTGTTCAAGTTCACTGAAAATTTTAACTAAAAATTATTTTTATGTGGGAATTTATAAAAGTGGGTGGTGTAGGCACATTAGCGGAGGTTTTAGAACATTGATGACTGTTGCGATATGTTTTTATTGTTGGTTTCTTGCATCAACCGTTATTTTTAAGATTTGTAATAATACCATTTCAAAAATACCATCAATTTTGATCGTAAGATTGAAACGTGTTCTAAAATGTTGTTTTTTTGCGCAGGGCGGCGACGAGTCCAGTCCAGGAATGGACTGCATTCAGCTTCGTCAATCCGCAGGTCCATTTCATTATCTTATTAACGAACAAGCGAAATCCTTGGTGGCACTCCAGGAACTGCAGCATGAAGTTGGCGCCCTCCTTGAATTTCGCGATCTCGTTATCGAGACATTCCCAACTTTACGTACAAAAATGGATAATTCTACGCCCGCCACCATGACATCGCATGCGTCTAACATACCGGTCGCTGTTAGACGAGAATGGGAACCAGGTATACGCGTGAGACGTAAATTAGCCCACAAAGATGACACCCGAAAAGAAAAAAAGTCGGGCGAAACCGGAATACAAGATTCCGGATTCAGTACTGAAGCCTCCAGTAAGGAAACTCATAGCGCTTCTTCTACAGCTCTTCCTCCTGCCACTTCGAGCACGACAACGGATGAGGCCGAAGATGAACTATGGAACCTTCTAGATATAATACACAGAAAAGGCACCCGATTAAAAGACGAACTTGAAGTTCTGCAAGGGACACTTCGTGAACGAACTGAAGAGAACGTAGTGGTACACGAGGACGACTTCCAGAGGGTACTCCTTCACCCTTCAGTTGACGATGTTCGGGAATTAAGAAGAGAACGCGATTTACTTTTGGATCGAGTGGCTGAAATGGAGGCGGAAGTGATCGCGGGACGCATTCACACGTCACGTTTGCAGGAAGATCTAGATAATCTTTTGATAACTAAGCACGATCTAGAAGAACAAATAAAGGCAGTTTTGACGCAAAGTGGTGAAGTAAATACTCATATACACGATTTGCACACGCAATTTGTGACTAAAAGTGTTCCTAACAATGGTAGTGATAGTGATTGTAAAGACTTCAGTCAACGAACTACTAAAAAAAGCAATACGAGCGTTTTAGATTTAATAATGGGCCATCGTGCGCCGAAAGTGAAAAATCCGGACTCGAAAAAGATTAACGCCATTCTGAAGGAACAAGATCCGGTTGTGTTGCAAAGGCATCTACTGACATCAACGGTTCAGAATCAGGTGAGTGCATTTTCTTATCTGATTTAAAGGCGACGTGGAAGATAAAGAAAACGCTGGAAATTTTGACATTTATACGTGAGACTAATAAGGTGTGTAATCTGAAATTTCATCTGTTGACTTTTGTGTTGCTAATGTTCAAAATAATCGCCTCTTGTCATCTCCAACAGCGCGTTGTTATTTATATTGACTGTTATTGCAGTATGGTAGCAGAGGTTTGACGTTTATGGTATATGTACATACATATACAGTTAAAATCAAGAAAATGGAAACTTCACTGTATGTAATTGAAGTTTTTGACAACTGGAATTAGATTTCAAGTTTAATTTTTCAAAAATCTATATTTGTAGTAAAATGGTTATTGAAATATGGTCTTGCTGTATTGCCGACAAAAACGAGTCGTATTTTAATAGATTGCATATGGATGAATATAAAATTTTATTACCCGCTTTGTAATAAATGGTTATGCGATAAGAAATTTAATGAGTGTCACTGTTAATATGCTGCATATAAGATCTGCCCTTAATGAGATGTTTTTCTTATACTCCGAAAATAACTGCGCAGCTAATCATCATTAACCAGGTTTTTTTACATATGTATAAGTATGTAAAGAAATTATCTGACATTTGAAATAATTTCAAAATCAAATACTATTAAATTCTACCCAATAGCGCTTAGCGGTACCATATGGAGCCACAAAACACCCCACTAAAAATGCTCCTGAACATTCCTAGAAACTTATCTTATTGTTAGATAATTTTTTTTTGGAATTATAAACAAAAAACTATTCTGAGCGCTAATGGGTTAATATTAAAAGATTTAATTTGATTTAAAGATTTAATCAAATCATATCAAGAAAGTAGGTTGATAATTGATCATTAGAATTCTATCGTAGTATGTGATTTAGGATAAAATCAATTACTGTATATTTGAACTACGCTGGAATAATGAGATGGATGAATAGCTAATCCATTTTTCTCATAAAATACAATGTAAAATGGAATAATCCGTTCTAGGCTTCTGAAGAATTGATTATTAAAAATTTTATAAATCATACATAAAAACTACAAAATCAATAAATGCGGAGTTCCACTGTATTTTAATCAATAACCAAATGAGTAAATTTGAAAAGTATTTAATTTGCTTCGACGTGTGTATCCGAATACTGTAACAACCCTTCAAAATATTTACAACGTTTAGTAAACAAAATTAATTTTCTTAGAATGGCTGACAAAGTGAAAATAGGAATTAGTTTGCTGTTTAAAACGGCAGTCAGAAAATTCTGAATTTTATGATAACTTTTTGTCATGCGGGATTAGGCATGAAAAGACTGCATTAACAAATATTCCCTTCGATTTTAAAATATAAAATTGTTAACTTTTTCTCTCTTAAGTAGCTATTGCCTACTATTGCCTTGCAAAGTTTGAAAAACCTATCTCATTTTTCCATTCTTGTTTTTGACTAACCCATTTTATACCGGTGGTAGTGCATATTTTACGCACCACCATTTTTATTATTATTTTACTTATATTTAACATATAAAATATTAGCAAGTTGTTACTTATAAAATGAAAGTAAGTTGTTATATTTTCAAAAAAAATTTACTTAATTTCGATTCGTGCTTCTATTTTTATTGTATTATATATAGTTAAGGGTTGTTAATACATCGTTTTGTAGAAATAAACAATTTTTTTAAGCAACTTTTAGATTTTTTTAATGGATTATACCAAGGGGAGCGAAAATACACCATGTATTTTTTTCTAAATCCTAAACTTTAAAACAAAAAAAAATTGTTTCTTGTCTTCTTAGAAGCTTACTAATAAATAGTTTATATTTAAAACTTATGTTTTTGAATTTATTCTGACCTTGGTAAAAAATGGATTAAAGCAGTTGCAGCGTCCTCCCAAAATTACTGATTTTGCATACCTGTAAATTTGCTCGAAATCTCGCTGTTACTAACAGTTGGCATTACCACTAACTCTTGACTGCATGCGTGATGGCTAGTAACAATTGTCAAATGCCTTGCAAAATGTTTCACTCGATGCCAACGGGTCCGTGAAGTTGACACCTGATGTGGAGGTACAAACGATGAAATTTATACCAATCGTTTCTACTTCGTTTGTACCCGTTTGTACCCTCAATAATTTTTCAATTGAATCCACAGTTTCGCAGATATTCGCTAAAAACGTGATCCGGTGCCAACTTCACGCTAGCACCGGACTTGAAAGATTTCGAAAAACTAATTGCGCCAATCGTTTGTACTTCGTTTGTACCCGTTTGTACCCTCAATAATTTTTCAATTGAATCCACAGTTTCGCAGATATTCGCTAAAAATGTGACTCGGTGTCAACTTCACCCTAGCACCGGACTTGGAAGATTTCGAAAAACTAATTGCGCCAATCGTTTGTACTTCGTTTGTACCCGTTTGTACCCTCAATAATTTTTCTCTAACACAAACCCTTGCAGAATAATTCCGAAAAAACTTTTACGTAGCGTGAAGTTAGCACCGAACATAGGAGTAATCAATTAGATTTTAACACCAATCGATAGATTTTCGTTAGTACCTGTTTGTACCTCAAATTAAATTTCTTCAAGTTCATCCCTCTAAATATAAGAACCGAAAAACGTCGCGTCAATGTCAGGGACACAAGGCTTATCTTACGCATTACGTGTCTCGCGATATTCAAAGTGTAAACTCAGCATCTATTCATCTGTTTAAGTTTAGTGAATTAGTTTTGAAAAAAATGATTTACAAGGCATAACGACATTACGTCGTAACAATTATTCATTCTTCTACGGCCCCATATTTAGTAATAAATAAAATTATTAAAAAATTAAATTGTATCGAGTAACTACCCCGCCTAAATATTTTCCCGTGTCTTAGGTAAAGGAAAAATCTTTCTTGAAAAAATACCCCAAATTGTGCGTATGATTTTTCAATATATTGCAATTATACCCAGATATTCTTAAAATAAACAATGTCGTCCTTACGAATTACATTTTTATTGTTGCAAACCCATACGCTAATCTATTAAGTTACACTGACCCTCATAAATTGGACAGAATAATAATAAATAATTAAAACAAATTTCAAGAACCAAAATAGGGGCGATTAAAACTCTAAAAATCGTTCTCATCTCGAATTTTACATTTCTCTTCATCCATTCAATTAAATCTCAATGTAATCTTTAGTTAAGTTTAGTGTTAATTAGTGAATAAAAACGTTTGAGTTACGAGTATACTCATTATTAAAAAATATGATCTGGTGGCAACGGAAGGATTCCAACATTATATTTTGTTTTTAGTGAACGAATTTTCTTGAGATTTTTATTTCAAACACAATTGACTTACTTTGGAATTTGTGTATTATTTTACAAACACTTGGAAGGTTAATGTCATCAGTCAGTTTATATTTTCAAATGAAACAATGAATCTTTTATTTTAAAATAAATAAATTTAAAAATTGTTTTACCGTGTTCTCTGTAACCTAGGCCAAATTAAAATTATAATAATAGGTTATTATTATTCTTATGCGGTGTTCATATGTTTGTAACACCTCAAAGGACGCTATAACAAGGAATGTGTGTATATTCTTGATCAGAACCAAAATCTAAATCGATTAAGCCATCTCCCTCCGTTCGTCCGTCTATGGACACATTTCCTCCGAAATTAAAAGTATTAGACAGTTGAAATTTGGTATGCATATTGCCAAAAATACAAGTCAAGCAGGTATTAAATCCCGGGAAAATATTTAGGCGGGGTAGTTACTCGAAACAATTTAATTTTTTAATAATTTTATTAATTACTAAATATGGGGCCGTAGAAGAATGAATAATTGTTACGACGTAATGTCCTTATGCCTTGTAAATCATTTTTTTCAAAACTAATTCACTAAACTTAAACAGATGAATAGATGCTGAGTTTACACTTTCAATATCGCGAGAACGCGTAATGCGATAGATAACGCTGTAGCCTTGACATTGACGCGACGTTTTTCGGTTCTTATATTTAGAGGGATGAACTTGAAGAAATTTAATTTGAGGTACAAACAGGTACTAACGAAAATCTATCGATTGGTGTTAAAATCTAATTGATTACTCCTATGTTCGGTGCTAACTTAACGCTACGTAAAAGTTTTTTCGGAATTATTCTGCAAGGGTTTGTGTTGGAGAAAAATTATTGAGGGTACAAACGGGTACAAACGAAGTACAAACGATTGGCGCAATTAGTTTTTCGAAATCTTCCAAGTCCGGTGCTAGTGTGAAGTTGACACCGAGTCACATTTTTAGCAAATATCTGCGAAACTGTGGATTCAATTGAAAAATTATTGAGGGTACAAACGGGTACAAACGAAGTACAAACGATTGGCGCAATTAGTTTTTCGAAATCTTTCAAGTCCGGTGCTAGTGTGAAGTTGACACCGAGTCACATTTTTAGCGAATATCTGCGAAACTGTGGATTCAATTGAAAAATTATTGAGGGTACAAACGGGTACAAACGAAGTACAAACGATTGGCGCAATTCGTTTTTCGAAATCTTTCAAGTCCGGTGCTAGTGTGAAGTTGACACCGAGTCACATTTTTAGCGAATATCTGCGAAACTGTGGATTCAATTGAAAAATTATTGAGGGTACAAACGGGTACAAACGAAGTAGAAACGATTGGTATAAATTTCATCGTTTGTACCTCCACATCAGGTGTCAACTTCACGAACCCGATGCCAACCACAAAAAGTATAAATTTTCTAGCATCATAGTTTTGAAAATTTAATTTGATTCTTAACAAATTTGAACATTTGTTCTCCCAAAATCGTGTGCATTACATAACCAGAAACTGTTTTTACAAACTGCATTAGCAAAAGGCTAGTTTCTGTCTTGATGATACAAATACATAATTAGGTACATTACTCGCTGGCCTCCTAAACTGGACCCGTAACTCGTAACTATTATTTTATCTAGTTATACAAACGAGGAATTAATTAGGTGTATTCATAATTTAACACTATTAGAAAATAATCACAAACACATTTAATAAGGGTATATAATACATTGGCATATTTCGATGTTAATGTATTGGACGTTCATCCGTTCCGTTAATCGGTCAATTCATTTGGTACCTACTTTTTATCTACTACCCTTCATCCCACTGCTGACCTATTTTACCAATGGTTCGTGTTTTGCTCTGATGTATTATCCCTGGCGTGCCACATAAAATGGAATAAAGTTTGGAAAGTCATTTGAAAATCACCATACTACCCGTAACATAACGTGCATTGGATGTCGAGCAGTTGTTTAATATTATATTCGGATTAATTAAATTTTTGAAAACATTTTGGATATTTGAAAACATCGAATATTGTTCTGCGAAGCAATTTCTTTTTTTCAGTCGATATCATGTTGTTTATAGACAAACAAGAATTTGAAACTGTTGTTTGAGAAGTTTTACTTGAATGCATCCATCCGTTTAAACCCCGCATAATAAATTCAATTTCTTTAAATTAACAGTACGGTACTCAGAACTGTTGAATGTGTTTTGCGGTACTAAAACCGCGGTATTATGACAGTCCCATGCTATAATTAACCATTGTTTTGCTGTAATTCCTAGCTTTCTATATTCTCGCCGCCTTCAAGCAAATAATCGTGACTTTTCGTTTTCATTACGGTCACAGAAACAGTGAAGTAATAATTCGTTTTATTACCGTGTTCGTATCAATTTTAATGCTGATACATTGCTAATTTCGCATATAATAATTCATGTATTTTCAGTACTGTTAAATTTATCTCAGTGTGCATCTGCTAATTGAAGAGTTCGTTATTAATGGAACATGAAAAGATAAAAGCACATTAAGTTTGATGTAGCGAAGAAATCAATTCCACTTACGCTCGATGTGTTATATTAAAGGCTGATATTTCCTGCAAATTATGAGGTTGAAAATGGGTGGTTGCAGCTAACCGTGACAACCCGTAATTTGTACTTTTATCAAAATTTTAAAAATTTAATCGTGACGTACTTCATAAAATTTATCATATTCAATTTTTTAAACCACTTACAATGTAATTATTTTATTCCACACTTATTCTCAACTTCCTATTAAATTGCCTCTTATTCCGCGCGTGTTACGTGCGGGTAGTTTACGAGTGACCTTCTGTAACGTAGTTAATACCACAAAATACAGTAAATATTTAGACGCTAATTCTCATTAGTAATACAACGAGTGCATTCTATGTTATCGATAATTTTGCTTAGGTTAATCTTGAATGCGTGTTAGGTATGAAAACTGCACGAGTGCGTAGCACGAGTGCGGTTTTCTTCTTAACATGCATGAAAGATTAATCTATGCAAAATTATCTGAGGACATGGAATGCCCGAGATGCATTTTGAAGATAATTGCACAAGAAAATAACAAAGTTAGCTGGTGACAAGAAAAAAATTTGACGTTTCAACGAAGCACATCTATAAAATGAGTGCGCGGTTATTTTAGCAAGCAAAATACAACTTGTAATGTCTGAACTGGTTGATAAACGAAGATGCCATTCCTCAGAAGACCAAGAGCTCGGGAAAATATATTTGGCGACAGTTTGAAGCGTTTTAGAAAAAGCTGTCAAAGTGACAACCTGTAAATCGATAACACGAAATCGACAACACAAAATCGATAATTCACCAGTAGTTACTGTCAGAATTGAGATGACACTTACCACCTAATCAGATAACGATTGGTTTATTTTCCGAAATTCAATAAATATTATTGGATGACAAACGTCATATGACGTTTGTGTGCAATTATCAGTATTATCCGATTTAATGATTAGGAAAGGCTTGCCGTAAAATCGAAAATCCAAAAAAGGAACTAATCAAAACATTATACAGAGCGTTCAGGAAAAAACGCCCCAGCTCCTAACACTTTTATTTGGAGTCCGATTGTAACAAATGATACGTCAAATTAAATGGCTTAAAAAGTACTACAAAGTGTAGCTTAAACATAATTTTTACCTGTTTCTCCATTCTTCATTTTTTCAAATTACTATAAAAAAATCAATTTTTTTTCTCAAAAATTAACGCCGACAATTAACATTTAAAACTGGAAATTTCTAGCCTTTCAAATAAATAACTTTCAATTAAAGCTCAATTTTGGGAGTGTCCACCAGTAATGGGGCACCTGTACATATACAGATAGGGTAGGCGGGGAATATCAAAAGGGTAAATTTTTAATAAAATCTACGGTTGTGTTTTCAGATAAATCAAATTCTTTTGAGGCTCGCGTTTTAGACATTCTTTTCTCATTTTTTGTCTTATGCAAGGGCCTAGTATTTTTTGTCTAATATTCAGTTTCAAATTAATTTTATCGAATTGTTGTGTTGCTTTTGCCGCTCACTGTATACATATAAATTTCAAAGTGAAAAAATTCAAATAAATCAATATGCTTTAGATTGAAGAGTAAGCCCGTTTCAACAGTGATAATGAGCCTAAATATTTGGAGGATGCAACCCATAATACATTGCATAGGTAACGTGGTTTTTATTTCTGATTTTAGAAAGCATGAAATATATTAAACTGCAGTCTTGTAATTATTACGGAAGTGTCACGATAAAATTGTTAAAAAAACGAAAAAATTATTCGGAAAATATTTTTTCATTAGGGTAACAAATGCTCAAACTGTTGTTCCCTACTCTCTTCACACATATTAATATTTCTGGAGTGAAAAATCTGTATGCATCTCGTATTTTATTTTCTAAATGTTCCAAATTATCAATTGGTGGTCTGATACACTTGGTCTTTTACCATCCCCCACAGAAAACAAAGCTAAAAGTGTAAGATCTGAGTTTTTTGGTGACCAAGGATTAATTGAACTCCTTTCTATCAATCGATTAGGCAAAATCATCCAAAGCGCGTTTATACAAAAACCACGTTAAAGCAGTCGGGCTATGTAATGGAGTTTTGCGTGGGCGAAAATCTGGGCGAACGCAATGTAATTATAATATTCAAGATATGAACTGAATCAATTCAAATCAGTCCGTGCGCATACACACGCAAAACGCCATCACATTCCGCGCTGTCTTTACCTATGCAATATATTGTGGGTTGTGGGTTGCATCCTCCAAATATTTTGGCTCATTATCACTGATGAAACAGGCTGTATATATATATTTTTGTCCATAAGTAAGTAAGGTTGTCTTTGAAATAACCAGTAGCGCAACTCATCAAAAGAAATAAAATTGTTATGTGCCATTTTTTCGAAATCTTATTTTATTAAATTCAGGAGCTGCATGTGCTTGCTAACAGAAGTGCGAAGTGGGCGTGAATATTAAACAAACACGCTACCAAACTGTTTCTATTTGCATATTACTCTATCATAGTTATTGTAGTAACATGGTAATAACAGGCGGCTAATGAAAATGTTTCAACATTTTTGATTTTGAACGTTTTTAAAATTGTGGACAAAAAATTATCAACTTTACTTACAATTAATAAAAGTAAATCGATTATTTCTTTACTATAAAATGAATAGAAAATCTCTGAGTATCCATATCAGTATTTAAAAAATGCTAAAAGATCTTCCCGTTACCACAAATTTGTGTTTCGGTACGTTATTTACAATGTTTTTCTCGTTCCAGGTATTACAGCAACAACTGGACACTGCGACGCGGTCAGAGGTCGGTTTGGTTGATAAACTCGATAAAGCACGTGAAGAAAATGAAGAACTCCGATTTCAGGTAGGTTTCGATTTTAATATCCAATTCCAGGCCCTCTTATTTTTACTTTATTTCAGTTGGAGGACAAAAACATTGAACTCGAAGGCACTCGAGCGCGTGTTAGAATGTTGGAACAACTCCAAAAACCGATTCATACAAGCTCTCCTGATATAATTCCGACTCTTGACTCGGGTCCAGAACATCCTTTGTCGCGTTCTGAAATTATGCACGCCAGTATGAAAGCCATGAGCCCTCTTCCAATGAATCTCCAACTCGATCATTCCAGCAGTACAGAATCGGCTCATGACCAGGCGGAATCTGCGAGAAAGGGGGATACGGCCAAAAGAAAACCCAGCAAAATACCTTTAGTGAAAAGTTATGCCGCTCCGAAACCACCTGGAGGTAAACACAGTCCCGCACCTGGTGCACGTAGTCGTAGTGGTGAATCACCAGGTAGATCGCACTCTGCACAATCGTTGAGGAATAAGAGCGAAAGTAACAGCCTGTCAGGAAGTAAAAGTAACACGTCACTACCAAAGTCCCGGAACGCTTCGCTCGGTAACTCCAAGGATTCCCTTTCAAGTAAATTGAGAAGTAACGACTCCCTATCAAAATTGCGTGATTCTCCCGTCAACAGCAGTTTTAGTAAAAAGGATACTTCGATTAGGAAACCTGTAACACCCGTCCGGAGGGCTAACACTATTAGAGATACGCCGGACTCGAAGGTACGCCCAAAACTCTCATTCTGGAGCTGGTTGAAAATTCTCGACAACGGTCCGTCTTAGAAGTTAAACTCTTTTATTAACCTACTCCCCCAGCGATTGATGTGCAGTAAGTGATGCTTGTTTTTTATTATTATTTTGCTTTTTGCATTGATTCAGTTGGTTACACATAGTGAGTTGTAATGTGCACTTAAAAGTGCTGGTAGTTGTATCACACGTCAGTAAATGCGACTTTTATTAAATATTTTAAAAAATGACAACCCTGCTGCTTTTTTAAGATGAGGATACTTACACCAAAAGTAATTGTTTTAAATGGGTTCTTAAGTTCATATAAGTGATATAGTAAACTTTTTGTTTTTTTATTGCGCACTTGTGACGTCATAAATCATAACTTCTAATACAATTAAGTGCATTTGTTATACCTGAACATTTTCAAGAGTGTACGCGTACGAGTAAAAATATTTTGTAGTGGCGTGCACGAGGGGACCTATTTCTCAAAAAAATGCCATTTTTTTTACTCTAATCAAATAAACAATAAATTATTAAAACATTTTTGAACAATTAAACTGCAATTAATTGATTTCATAAACAACATTAAGTAGCATACGCAATCGTATGCAACTGTACATTTAATGTTAATACATAATAAATTAGTTAAAAATATGTATTGCTAATTTTTATTAAAAATACTCGACCAGTTATTAGAGGACAATTAGTCTCGTCATCGAATATAAAGGTGATTCAAAAGTACACCGACGACGCGACGTTGGTCTTGTGATAAAACTACTGAAAATATTATTGTCAGGTAGGTCGAAGTGGTAAACAATTTACAAAAACACCGAAATCAGAAACCTTAACGACATTCAAATTTTTTTCATTTTATTATAACATTATTTAAATAAAAATTGTCAATGATTGCCAATGAAAATTTTTCACAAGCCTATTCAACCAATCAGAAGCCTTTCTTTTGGACCGCTACCAAGGCAACGCAAGTATTTTTTCGGAAATTTTTTTCGATTGGGACCCTGGAGTGAATTTTAGTGGAAATTTTTTGTGACGTCATAATTACTGTCACTAATACTTACATTAAGTACACGTATAACCAGAATAAACGATGCCATTTGACATTAAATGCCATTCTACGCTTCCAATAAACTTACAATCAAAATATCGTATTATTTATAGCGTTGAGTGACGTTTATAGATAATATGTCAATACATAAATTAAATTGCAAAAAGGTGAAAAATTTTCTTACCGAATACCACCCGACGTTAAATTAAAATCCGAAAATTTTTTCTCGGCTATGAATATTTTAACAAAATTATCCCTCGCCTGCGGCTCGGGATAATTTTCAAAATATTCATACCTTCGAAAAAATTTCCGGAAATAATTTAACCTCTAGTGGTATTACATGTGAAAATATGGTGCGGTTATTAATTATGCCTTCTATGTATTATTTTATTCTAAATCAGTTCATTCATCGATCGGCATCACGCAATATTATTAATCTATCAACGACAATAAGCTAATAAAAATGTGTATCGCATCACATGCAAATTCAACTATTTTTGAATGGAATTTATCATACACTTCTGCTTTTCGTGCCATGTCCGCCGAGCGAACCTTAACTATCATGTTGGCGATCATCAATTTATTACCGCGGCTCTGAAGAAAGATTCAGTTGTTTTCCTAAACCATTGGCTTCAGTTCTTAAGCCATAAGGTAGTTCTTCTTCTTCGTCTGCTCCTGTTCATTCAACTCTCTCTATGGTCCATCCGCTTCTTCTAAGTCTCGCTCTTTTCCTACTTCCACTCGAGGACCATTATACCATACCATACCAAAAACAGCACTACCTTGTACACCTTATGTTTCGCTGACGACCAACTGATTTTGGCACAAGATCATGGCGATCCAGCATACATAATGAAACAGCTAATAGAAGAATATAAAAAGTGAGATCTTGAAGTAAACTGACAAAACTAAAAAAATGTTTATAGGAAGAGTGAAGGGTGACATAGTGTTGGAAAATGGAAGAAGGATCCACAGCTGCACTCTATGCATCCAACTGTTCCGTAGTATTCTTCTGCAACATCACATCTCGAATGCTTCGATCAAATTAATCATTCTCTCAGTTAACGTCCACGTTTCTGACCTAGAAAATACGCAGCACTTTAATAGCCGTGTTTTTTGTTTTACATTAATATTATGCTTATAACGTAAAAAAACTAATCGTGCGTATGCAATACTGCAATTCACTTCCAAGCGATGATCCCATTTATTTTTGATTCTGCAGCCTAGGTACAATGGTGTTATGCCATTGACTTGTATACCACCGTTTATAACATATTTGCTTATCACCAAATAGTTTATCTTTTTAAAATTCAGGATTAGCCCATAGCTTTTACATATTTCAACAATGCGGTACAATAAGTCTTGCAGGTCATTATCATTGTCTGCTAAAAGCAGGGTGTCATCTGCATATCTCAAATTGCTAATGGCGTACAACTCTTTCGCATACATTCTTTCACAGTAGATATTAAAGATTAAGGGAGGAGATAAGACGCAACCCCGCCTCTCTCCTCGTTGTATCTCTACTTCTTCTGATTGTTGTCTTTGGCTTAAATTTGTCATGATAATAGATCTTCATGCCGCGCACATATATCGCTCATCAGTAACTGGATAAGAATTTTTTTAGATTAACAAAAGTTTAAATAACATCGTGTGGGGTATCATTTGAAAAAACTAACTGTAAAGTTTCTAAAAATACTTTTTTTACAATTTTAAGTTCAGTGGTCTTATTGACCCCCCCCCCCCACGTTCTCCTAGGTTTTTGAAACTTAAATTTTGATTTAGTAGATATTAAACCATAGCTTACAGGACAAATGCTTATTTTTTCGATAATGTAATAGTTGCGGGAAAATTGTTATTTTACTACGGAACCCTAATTGTGCGAGCCTGACTCGCTCTTGGCCGATTTTTTTTAGTAAAATGAGTTTAAACTGCTCCGTGAATAATAAACATGTTTTGCCCACACTTTGTTTACCCCCGCAAGAACCCTATTCTGAACTGCATTGCAGTGATGCATAAGACATTCATTTGACTGCTTGCCAAAAAATCGTGCACTTTTATTTGAAGCTTGTCAAATGCGAAATTTATTTATAGCGGATGTCTTTAGCACGCTCTTAAATTATTTTAGCAATTGTTGTTTTATGGAATTTGATTAATGTAATTTCGAAAAGGATTTGCGCTCGACTGAACTTTTATTGTGAATATTTCATACCCTAAACAAAGCCAACAGATGTCCCACGGTCATTTCCGGACCCATATCCGTTCATTAGGTTTTAGTTAATCATTGATTATACGTTTATTCTATTTTTCATTGTTTTGTCGTCCAATCTTGCTTATTAAGTATACTACTATTGAGTTTTTTTCCTATTTATAGTTGCACGCACTTAAAAATCTACAGAAAAGGCTTCGATTACAACAAACATTTTATGAAAGCATGAATAAAAGCTACAAATTAATTTTTTTCCAAATTACTGTCAACTCCAAATTTATTTTGTAGCGTGCAGTACAGTTGCAATCAGTTGGGATAGAGCGGTTCGAAAGTACATTAAACGTTAATTATAGTGGCTTCTGTAATTATTTGAATCGGCTGCTGCATTATGACGTTTATTAAAATTAATTTTCGCGTACGTCGACTGTTTAATCTCATCCAAATGCGTGCCGAATTAGTAAAGCACAGATAATAATAAAACATAAATTAGTAAAGAACCGATATTTTTGTACTTTTGACATGCACTTGTAAAAATGCAATTAAGTTGGTTTTTGAAATTGAAATTGCAGCTTATTGTTTATAATGATGTTTACCCCCGGATGCACAATTTTCACAATGATAAACATCTGCCGTTAAAAGTATCGCATTTTTCTTTAAAACGTACGCATTAATTGTTATTATTACTTCATATTATTATGTAATTGAAAGCAAAAAAAGGCATTTTTATTTATTGCGAACTTCCCATTGTATAGCAAATTCACTTATATGGCCCCTTGAGGTTTGTTATAGCCGGCGTAGACTGTAATTTAAAATTTCGAAAAGTTAATTTTTAATTGATTGCACGATATTTTAAATATAATTTTTTTTTACTAAGTTTCTCTAGTTAATATCGAAACGTCAACGAAGTTAATAATTTCGTAAATGTGTGTAATTTCCCATTTGAAAAACAAAACATTTATTTACGCAAAATTGTTATTACCACTGCAGTATTTCTTCATACTGCTTACGACCAAATCGCGATAATGATCGAGTTAACGGTAATTGTAGTTAAAGAGTCGTGATTTCTTCATTTTCACTTCAGGGTTCGTTTAAATCCTGAATTGCGCAGGTATACAAATAAACTATTTTAGAAAATTGTGAAAACACGCGTGTTGTTAATCAGAGCGCATAAATTGACGCAACCGCACTGATTCAAATCCGGGCCTTAATTAATTACCGATTACCTTTATTCCAAAAATCTGCTTTAATTTTTGTTCATTTAAAACAATTAATCAGGTATGTATCTGAAAGTTATAAGCATGATGAGCACTTGTGTTAATGCGGCTGCACTGTATCTTAATTTTGCACCTTAACGGCAGTAATTATTTTTTATTTGCAATATAATTGGTGACTAATTTTTCAATGTTATGTATGTATATTCAGACAATATAAAATGATTGCTAAGCAATCCAGCCAGTGCCAATTGATGACACATTAGGTATTCAGTAATTGAATTTATAAAGCTGAAAATGTTTTTCATAACAGGTATGCCAATGATTTATTAACGTTTTTAGATGGATTCAAACTCTACAAGCGGAAAATCTCAATCTCCATGGATTCTCTCTTCATCTAATAGCAATTCTGGACAGCAATATCTGGATTCCCTTGACCATGAATCTTCACCCCAATTAGTTACAATAGAAACTTCGAACAGTAACCGTTATCAGACTGCCAACAATTTTTTATGGAACGTTGAAGAAACTCAGTTTTATGACAGCATTGACTCTAATTTAGCTTCCAGTTTTTATCATCAACAAGGAGGAGATTTGGCCGAATGTGATTCTTTAGAAAAAAAGTTAGAGATTTAGAAGTGAATGTATATTTGCAATATAATTCCTGATATTTATATATTTAATATTAACACCCATCTACTCTCGTTTCAAAATTTTGACCGTCCAGTCAAACAAGTACATTAATTCAAGGGTAAATTTGGTTAGGCAAATTTTTATGACTTGATGGAAAGTGCTTGTAATTTATAGATCCACTTTTCTGCTTTATACGTTTTAAGATATTTGTAAATATCACCAATATTTCATGTAATGAAAGAAAAAATACTATGATATTAAATATTTTTAAAAAATGCCTATATGAAAAAGTTAGTTTATCTTAGTCAAATCATTTTAATTGTAAAAAAGTGTAAATGATTCTGTAAAGTATTTACTCGATTTTTTTGTAAGCTGTGTAGGACTGTGATAGGATAAAAGGCACATTTTGAAAAAATGGGCAAATTTTCCGGCATTTGTTTTAATTTCTGGTTTTATTGACTGATTTCATCCAAACATTTCATCACAGCAACTATAAGTATTAGTTTTACAGTTGGTCAAGACTGTGCACTTAACATTTTTTTTAAGTTAAAAAGGAAAGCCACAAAAATATTGTGATAAATTTTATAGAGAAGCAAGTGTAGCTAAATAATTTTATGGACCACTGTGCAGTTATGGCTGATTTATATCGGGAAACTCATATTTAGCCTGATTTAAATGCCACTTCAAAATCCATAAACGTTGCTTGAAACTGTATTATGTGTAGGGAGATTAATTTTTATATCTTGTGTTTTGGATTCGTTACGTTTTAAATTTTGTAAATTATGTTTATTTTTATGTGTAAAAATCAACAGATTTATAAAATATTGTTTACTTTTAATGTTATTCGTATTATTTTTTTTGTATTAAACTGACTGATTTTTTTGTAAATTTTATTTTATAAATCTGTCTGGTAATTTTTTTTTTTGGAATTATAAATATATTTTTGTTTATAAAAGCATATGTATCAATAAAGAGAACAGCAAAATATTCAATTAAGATAGTTTCTATCACTTAGAAATTCTCCTAACATTTTCTAAAGTATCCAATTTTTTCAATAAAGCATCAACACGATTTGTTAATTGACCAATAACTTTTTCAATTTGATCTAGCCTTTCCTGTTGCCTGCAGAAAAAATTTACTGAAATAACCCAAACTTTCATAAAAAATGCTTACGCCAAAAAGTCATCTATTGCTACTAACGGTGTCCCATCATCACCTTGAGATGGTTTTGAGCCTTTCCCTTCTTTGGAAGATGGCTGTTTACCTTCAAGGTCAGACATTAGTTTGCTTATATCATATTCACTAATATCTGCTGTTGGATCAATGTTATATCTCGCAAAAAACATTTCTATTTCTATATCGGTAAAGCCACATCTGTTAAAATATGCATAAAATAAAAGATTATTAATACAATTTCAATTACTTTTTTAAAACTCCTCGAATTTTTTCAATGGTCACACTGTATTCATTTTTTTGTTCAGCAGATGGTTTTACCCATCTTCCACAACCACATTTTCTTAAGAAATTATAGTAGCCTCTCTTCAAGAATTCGCTCATTTGCATTTCATCTGGACTCAATGATATTTCAGTTTTAACATCAGCGTAAGTGTCATTTATTATGGCCAAGAACATATTCTAAAATTATTAAATAAAAACTCGCAATCAAGAGAAAACACAAAAATGGTACCAATAATACGAAGAATACGAAAAATATATAACTGAGAAAGAAAATTGGTGCCAAAATTCGATTTACCGCTTCTAATTCCATGTAATCAAAATCTCCCAAAATTGTACGCAAAAGTGTAAACATTGAAATACCAAAGGAACTAAAACTCGCAACCTGTTCAAAAAGTTATTAGGATAAAACATTCAATTAATATTTGTACTGTACTTGAGTTCCGAATAAAAGGTATCCTAATTCGGCATAAGCAAAAAAGATTATGAAGAACATAATTGAAAAACCAAGTACATCATAAGCACACTAAAAAATTGAACAGTGTTAAGTTAGTTTTATTTATTTTCAAACTTACCTTATTCAATGTATTATTTAGTTGGCTCATAGTTCGATTAAAACTTAAATATTTAAAAATTTTAATATAAACCAAAAAAATTAAAACTGCAAACATGTTATTGTAATGTACTTGCCAACTTGCAACATATTCGTAGTTTAAATATTCTCCATGGTTGTATAACTGTTCCTGTAATTTTCTATCAACAAAAACATATCTTACAATAGCCGTAATTAAACAACAGTAAGCAAGCTAAAAGGAAACGAAGGTAAATAACAGACAATATGAAATAAGTATCAACATACAATTATTATCAGAAGATCTACGTAATTCCAAAATTGTTTGAAATAAAACCAACGGAAGTAGATGATTTCTCGAATTTCCTCCAATGTATAGTAAAAAATGAAGCACATAAATAGCCATTCACAAGCCATCACGAAATAATCCCAAGCAGTTACATAACGGATTAATTTTACAGTATGAATAGATGATGAAGGAAGCACGCCTCCAGTTGAAGGAAATTCAAAAACTATCCTGTAAACAAGAAATTAAATAATTTACAAGTAAACTCAAACTCTTACTTTGCAACGCAAAATAAATTTAAATTGGCATTATATACAGTAAAGTCAAGAAATACGACTCTAGTTCCACGTGTTATCCACAAATTCTGTTTCAAAGTATGTATTGTATTAAAGGTACCGTTCTTATCAGCAGATAAATCTTGGTAATAGCCGCCTCCATCATAACTTGCCATCGTTCCCCAATACGAAATACTACCTGTTTTTTCAACAGTACTGTAAGTCCATCTAAAAGGAATTTTAACAGAGTAAGAATTAATTCCACGTTTAAAATAAGTACGCTGTTCCTGTTCCTAATCCAAAGCTTGATGTATCTTCAGCTTGCCTTGAATATTCAGCATAACAAGTTATAAATGAACGCCGAAAATATTCATGAATGGGGCACGAGTCATTGCGAACTTTTAACTGAATATAATTGTTTCATTAGTATATGGAACATATATAATAACAGTCGAACTACCATATAACGAATTTCTCCATATAGGTATATCAAATTATTTTAGAGAACCTTCAGCCTAAACACGTTTCCTATGTATTTTATACACCGTGCAACAAAGTAAACGTTTCCGTTGTATGACGAATTTCTTTTAACTCGAATTTTTGTAAGATTTGCTTATCTGGTTATTGTTTTTAATTCATTGTCATTTTGAAAACAATATCTAGGAAAAAAACAGTTTTTACAAATTTTACCCACAAGTTCTATTTTATTAAAAGTACCGCAAGTTAAAAGTTTATGACGCGAGTATCGATAATCGACAATATAGGCGTTAATGCTATAATTTCTATACTCGTTGTATTATATTAAGTGCCCACCGTTGGTGGAGCGGAAAAAAACACAAATTATTTGCTAAATTAACTGACTTTGGAGCTCCAATAATAACAAAGTTACCAATAGTGGACACTTATGCCGTATTTTTTAATTTGAGAAGATTCAAACAAATCGCGCCAAAAGGTAGATCTATGATTGGCTGCCAGCAGTTTGCAGTTCGCTGGCAGCCAATCATAGATCTACCTTTTGGCGCGATCTGTTTGAATCTTCGTATCAAATTAAAAAATACGGTATAATATAATACAACCTGTATACAGGTTGATCCTAAACATTCTCGAAGGATTTTAAGAGCCAATAACGGTAATATTTGCATGCGACCGGACCTTGAAATTAGACTGTTTAGGACATTGTTTATATTATGAACTTTTTGTCTTATTGTTAGTATACAAAAATATCTTTCGGGGATGTTTAGGACCAATCTGTATTACGTATTGACGGGGTTTTACAGCATTTGCCACATATCCCGCATTTTGAACACCACTCCTTTCTATCTCTCCTCTCATTTTCTTCTATTGGTCTGTCATTTATACTCTTCGTCACTCCTTCTTTCCACGTTACTGCTGGCCTCCTTCTTCGTCTTCTATTTGTTACCAAATAATAGATTGCTTTCTCTAGCCGTCAACCTTCTTCCATTCCCTTCATATGGCCAAACCACAGTATCTTCTTTGTCTCAGTCCTGTCTACCACTGAATGTATATTTATTGTCCTTCCTTTTATCCCTTTATTGCTAATATGCTCCTACCTAGCCAACTCAATAATGTTTTTTAGATAATCCATTTTCGCTGTATTAATTCTTTTTCGGCCTTCCACTGTCAATTACCAGCATTCCGATCTATATGCGCAAATTGACTATACTAGCATTTTGTAGCTTGCCATTTTTGTATCTAATTTTGTTTTTATACTATAATAGGGAATTTAGAGTGCACATAGCTTTTTGGCCCTGTTGTACTCCATGCCATGTATCTTTTTTAGTTTCCTTCTCCGAAATTATGATACCCAGATATTTATGTTTTCTACACCATCTAATTTCGTTGATATAATTCTAGATCTTTTTGTGCTTCTCCTATTTTCAAATACTTACTCTGTTTTTGCTATATTTTATACTTTTTATATTCTGTTATTTTTATTAAGAATAATTGAGGATATTGTTAGTATCCATAAAAATTGTTTCATTTTTGAATGGTTTTATCGAAGAAAATATGGTAAACTTTGTTAAACAGTTAAATGAAGTCTTAATTCTGCGAGTAATAAAATGATAAAGGCGGAAAGAAAAAGAACATTGCAGGCCAGATCACTAATGATAATTTATAAAAATCGCGAAAGTGGAAAATGTGATTCAGTCATAAAATAATCCAACGGTGTTTGAATGAAAAATAATATGAAAACATTCCATTCTGATGCTTGACGGTAATAGAACAGATTGTGCTTGAATATGCATAATCACTAAATAAACCAGATTTTCAGGTAAGTAGGTGCTGGATGGTTAGATGAATTTATTCGTTATGGTAAAGTTCGACTGCATATATGTTATATAACCTGTCGTAAACGAGGAGCACCCATTAATTTATTTTCATACAAAACTTTTTTGTCATCATCAGTAGTATTCTGAACAGGATCGTTACTATCATACCAATAATCCCAATAAAAACTATCAAAAAGAATTGTTTCACAGTACTATAACAAGAAGAATTATTGATGAAGTTACAAAGTTTTCATTACTGACCGACCAAAAATCTGCAGCAGTGTGAATGTCGTGAAAATTAATTTCAACTTCATTCACTGTACTGAATTGTTTTTCTAAAAACTGTTCCCTCAAAACTCTTGTTAAATAGTACATGGATGGAAATACCATCCCAACAGCAACTAAATAAAAATTTAAAGTAAATCACAAGCATTGCAAAATCGTCTTATGTACTTATGGTTGTCAACATTCCGAATATGAGAAAAAATATTACTTCTCGTAATGTTGTACGTAAAACTACTTCACGGTCGTCATTCTCAACCATTTGTTTCGTCATCCAAAAAGCTAAATAAGAATATATTAATATTAATTTAGCAAGTAATCCCATAAATACTGTAGTTCGGCATTTTCTTTCTGTGGTATCCTGGAGAGCCTTTTTCCCACGAAATACTACTCTCAGATGGTTTTCTCATTTTATTATTTAACTATACTTATTTTCGCACTGTCAAAAACACAAACTTTCATTTTAATGTTTATTAGTATCACTATAGATATGAAGTCAGAGAAATAAACAGGTATTGTGATATAAAAATAAATGATACTCACAAGTCAGGACAGCTATGTATTTGTCAAGGTTCAAATACATTTATTATTAATTATTTAAAAATTGCCTACTGTCAATATGTTCAATACAAAAATTTGGTACACAAAAAAACTATATTAATATTTATTAGATAAACATTCATCTACAAAAATACCGTGACAAATGTATAATTATTATTCACACCATAGTGCAAATTTCAAAACTGCCAATCTATACACCAAAAATTTTGCAACTTAAACAAAACTGTAGATACTGTGAAAAAATTCAATTAAGAATTTTATTACATTTAGACAACTCCCTGCTTATAATTACTTTGTTGCAGTGTCGCCTGTTGCAATAACGGTTTCACCTTCAGTTTTAACCATTTTACCACTATCACCTGCAAATGAAAGACACTTTTAAAACTATCTTTAAACAAGTAATAATTAATAAAAATACTTTCAGAATCTGCTTGTTCCCCTCCTGAACGACGTCGTTTACGTGCAGACCTATCACGACGGAATACTTTTTGTTGAACCGGTAAAGGATCCATTCCCAAAACCTATTTGAAAATGTTAAATGAAACCTTTCAAACAATACAAAATCAAATAGAAACCCACTTTATAAATTTGTCTATATGCGATGAGACGTAAAGCATACTGGGCAGAGCAGGTGAGATCTTCGCGTTGTTGTGCAGTCAAGGCGGCTGCTGCATCGGGATTGTCTTTCTCGCAAGGGTCTCCTAAACCTGGGCCTCCTGGTAAAAGTACACCTCCGGCGACCGCTTCCATAACTCTACGTAGTGCATCTCCTGGAGAAAGTTGCAACTGTCCTGGTACAGATGAAATAACTTTTTCAGCTAGTAATTCCATTGCCTTAAAAAAAAATCACAATGAGAAATCATCTACCAAATGCTCAATTCATTAAACATACCCATGAACTCAAAGGTGCCCAGGTAGGAACTCTCTGGCACAAATCTCGCAGAATACGAATGATGACAACACATGAGTGAAGCCCCAAAGCCCTAGCCTAAAAATTATAACTAGTAATTTGGTGGTCCGTAATTTGTAAAATGTAGGGTTCTACTAAACACTAACCGTTAGGGCTCCACTGTTCATAGTGACAAAACAAAAAAAAAAGAAGAATTATGTAATAATTGAAAAGAACCCTTCAAAATTATTTGTAGAACCCTTTAAATGTGACACAATGTAATCTGATAAAGATGTGAACTTTCCTTTTGACCAGCATGTTTTTGAGAATGAAACTTATATCAAAGGTTAAGAGGGAATAGAAGCAAAAAAGTTGAAGCCAATACGGGCTTAAAACAATAAAAAAAAAATTATACAAGAGATTTATGTGAGTATTACAATGTGACGCTCCGATTCCCTAACAAATCTAAAAACTCACATCATCAGATCAATAATCTTTAACTTTTACGATCTATAGTAACAATAAGAATGTAAATCGCGGTGCGAGGTGTGAGAATGGACACAAACCTGGAACCATTTGGTATGTCTGAGGGCTGCCAGCGCCTGGAGACACTTGCCGCGTGCGAGAACATCCCTGTCCGACCCGCCGCTCGCAGCGTCTAGACATCAGAAAGGGTGTTTGACCATCGCGCTCACTACAGCTGCAGACCAGATGCTGCAGCCGCAGTGGGCCGGGTGATCAAAAATCCTTATCCCACACCACCTAAAATCAGCTCTAAACAGGCACATCAGCACAGTACAACATAAGTATTGGACAGTATACCACCATCGTAACTTACGTCTGGTTTCATTACTTACATCATTCCATTTCCAATATCAGTAAAAGTTACAAACATTTCAACAAACCAAACTTTTTAATGAAGTCTTATCCCTATTAACTAAATAGCTACAATTTTTTTTTACATTTATCAATTTTGAATTATTTACCAACAGCAACTTGAACTGATATGTTCAAACACAATTAAAAAATACAACACTACCAGACTGCTGTATAAAATATCTGAAAAAGTCCAATATTTATTACAATCAAGGTTTAAGCTGCCTAATGAAACAATGACTGAACCAGTGATATACAACTAACGGAAAGGGCTAGACATGAAAATGCTCCTATAATTCAGATTTAGTACAATAAATTTTGTGTTGTCATAATTTATTGTGCATTCTTTTTTTACATTAAAATGTTTTTATATAACATTTTCAATGTAACGTCAAACTATAAACGGAAAAAATCGGAATTTATCATACACCATCTAAATATCCTTCAACTGTACAAAACTGGTCCAGAAGTTTCCACACAAACTCCCATCAACAAAGCTTGCACCATACAAAACCAGTTCAGCAACCACACTGTCCATCATAATTTTAAAATAAAAGAAAAATACAAAAAAAATTACAGACCCTGCCAGCTTAAACCCTGCACGACGTACTGTACACACACACACATCACTATAAATTACATTAAATTTCTTACCTTGCTCGCGCATAACTGGACTAGTTAACTGAACAAGTACTGTAAGACCGTCCCCAGTTACTGTCAGTCCAGCCTCTGCTGCATTAATTGTTACGGCATATGTTTGCTCTGCTACAACCTGTTTGATTGCTGCAGGTAAGAGTTCAACAACTTTACGTAACAACGTAAGTGTTGGCTTCTCAGCGCATAAAACAACTAATTCTACGCTGGTGTCCCCACGAAGAAGTAATCCTTTAGCTAAATGACCCACACGCATTACTCCTTTCAGTACACGGTTTCCATCACGATCTTGTTGGAATGAAAATCTGCAATGTACAAATGAAATTGAAAATAATTCACATAAAACTTCAAAATAAGTAATGTTTAGAGTATCGGGCTACAGAATAATCTTGGTAAAAAATAATTCTGTGAAAAACTCCATTAATTTCTATAAGCCTAATTGAAAACAGAATTAAACCACATAATTTAAACTGTCAAGCATTAGGCTATGAAAAGAATTAATTCAAAAATTTACAATTGATTATCCCTTCCATCTTCTTTTTGTTCTCCAGGATTTGCAGCTTTGGTTTCTCCTTCCACTTTGACCTCAGGTTTAACCACATTAGTTGCAGCATTGACGGCAGGTGTAGGCGATGTGCTTTCTGTTTTTACAATAGTAGTAGTACCTTGACTATCTTTAGGTTTAAGAGTTTCAGCTAATTGATCAGAAACTAGTTTTAATGCTCTTTCAGTGTGAGAAACTATACGTTGAATGGCCTGTAATTCATCTTCTTTGGGATATATTTCAGTATGTCTCGACATTACGTGGCGATCATCATTTGATTCAGTTCGCCTAGTCATCGGTGGACCCTGGAAGAACTAAATGTACAAATTAGCACTTACAAAAAATTTTAAAATTGGACCTACCGGTGGAGGACCGCCACTGGAAAACGGAGGTCTTGGACGAGGGAACGGTCCTAAGTTTCCACGTCTGCACCATTCCATATAATCTTCTTCATATCGACGCCTTTCTTCCCAATACATTCGCTCTTCTTCATCTTCTGCTGCCATATGGCGGCGTTGCCAATATTCTTCACGCATTGCCTGTTATCAAAACAATTTTGTGTTTTTATTTTTGGAACTTGGAAAAGAATTTTGATGTGTAAAGCACTTTTTATCAGAAAAATTCACAAGCAGATAAGGTTGGCCACTCAGTAATAGCATATTACATACAGACAGTTGTGAATAACACATTACACGTGAGTCAAAAAAGTTACACACGACACTGCGAATCAGCGGAATGTGTAATTTGACAAGGGCGTAATTGTTTTACAACTAGAGTTGTGTATCGTACTATTGCTTTGACCGCATTAATTCCCGGGAATTAAAAAAAATTAAATATTTCATTAATTTATCAACGCTATGTAGAGATAATGAATGCAATTTTACTCAATAACACACAACGTGTAAGGATATGCCTACTTAGTTTATTGTTTGTACAATATTGATCATTTTCAGTAGTGGTCGTAGAAAAAGATTTATGCCCAGTTGCACCAATGCCGGGCATAAGTCTGTTAAATTTAATTGTGGATTAAATCCATAGAAACAATTGTTGTAGTTATAGCTAAGATTGTTTTTCTACGACAACATCGAAATATGTTATTTCACGAGCGTAAATTCAATCATAAACAACTACATTTTGTACAGAATTTCATTTCGCATCGGTTGCTAGGCAACAAATGCGAAATGAAATATTTCGTGTTCGGTTCACCGTTTTTGGTCACAAATATTAAGGCGGCCTAGAAAATCGAATGTCATCAGTTTGCTTCTGTCAACATTTTTGTACGTTGCAGATAATAATTTCGTAGTTATTTTCGATAAATCTTACAATTAATATGGAAAGTGATAGTGATAATGACTTGGAATTAACACCTCCAAACATAACTGAAGTTGCAAAGTTCACAACATTAAATTTATTACCGGAAACGTCTAAGAAAATGTATCAATGTGCTTATAACCTCTTCTTTTCTTTTTTTTGTTTAAATTATGTTAAACGCGTTAGCAGAGGTTATCGTAGAAAAAGTGCAGTATGCAACGCGCACAAAATGGCAATTTTACACTCGTATGAATTGCTGCAGTACGAGTCGCAGACTCGTACTGCAATTCATACTCGTACAAAATGAGCATCATTTTGTGCTTGTTGCATAATATACTATTTTAAGTATCCGATAAATCTAACCGACATCGATAAAATCAACCTGTACAAACATAGGTCTCCAATGTAAAATTTTAATAATTATTGTGTTCATTAAAATTTTGTACGAGTTCACAAAACCCAACAGTGCAATGAAATGCAATTCGGGGTGAAGCAACTCAATTTTTTCTATGACAACCTTAAAATTTTGAAAAACATAACTCTGTTTAACAAAAGGAACAATTGTCAATTATAAGAATTTATATATAAAATATTACTCACCGCTCGACGCATCTTTTCCTCTTGCATTTTTCTTTGGCGTAAGGATGGTTTAACATCAACAATCAGATCTGGATTAACTTTTTTCTTATATTGTAAGCGATGCCGACGGCCTTTCATGTGCATTTCTTTAGCATTGGGATCATTGAATCGACATTCGCAAAGCTTACAGTTGAAACTAATCACTTTACCATCGTCACTCTTTATTTCTTCTATATAATCTTGTCCTACAGGTTGAATTTCAGGCTCTGGAATTTCCTCATTGCTGTCTTCACCTTCTTTGGTGTCACCATTTCCTGCAGGAATACCAAGACCACCAGATTGTATAAAATTAATTTTCGGTGTTGATGCAACAGATTTACGTGCACCTCCAATCACTTCAGGTTCCTGGGGTGGAATTGGTTTACCCAATTTTGTATGTAGTAAAACCACTTTTTGGTGCTTTGCGCCACGAATATGTGCAGCATAAGCATCGGCACCTACATATATATATATACATAAAAATGTAAAATCTCATACACATTAACACTTCTAAACAGCAACCTGAACTGTGAACAAAACTGTAAAATAAGTAGTGAACCAAGTAGCAAACCAGATCATTATCACAATTGGATCAGAACATGACAATGACAAACTTTTAAAACATTATTTCTATTAAAATTAATAATTGCTATGATACATTACAGAACCTAAGAATTTTTTTAGATTTGAAATTATTTGATTGTTATAAACTTCTCCATAAACATTGGGATTATTTCATGAGGTCACTTCATCAATAACAAAAACTGCAAAACTTCATTCAGTTGCAAACTAACCTCATCACATGTGTGTTCATCGAAACTGTCTATACAGTTTGCAACACAGACATGTAATTTCTTAAAAGTTGACTAAAATATAGACAACATGAATCACTACTACAATATTACATGTTTTTGCTCACTTCCCAGTTCAGTTTGCCACCCAGCTTCACTAATATCAAAACTATGAACCGACATTAAACTTTAAATACCCAGTGGCTCATATGGGGGGGACTGATGATTTGCAGTCTTTATTGCCTACTGTTGAGCAGTTCAGTGTATAAACTTAACATGAACTTGTAAACTTGCTTGAACATTAAAGTGCTATTGTTGTCACTGAGCTTAGGTTTTTAAAGTCGACAGGTTGGTAAAAAAAATGTAGGACAAATAATTATAGATATGCTAGTGGCAATATCTACACACAACTATTTGTTCGTAATATTATAGCATGGTGTCTGAACAGTTAACATTTGAAATATGTTACTGAAATTCTCCTTGCACAAGGAATCACACAATAAAAATATAGTCAAACTTCAATATAACAAAGCCTCACGGTGACATGAAACAAATTCGTTGTATCGAAAAATCTGTTGCCTTGTTATTTCAGCCAAAAAATTTAATTATTTGTTTTGCACTAATACTGCTTAACTTTTTTGTATGATCACTTAGTCCGTTAAGTTCTACATGTTCCATGCAATCGTAAGTTGGAATATAATTGACCTGGAACTTGTATCTTTTTAAACAAAAAGTGAGATCAAATCTAATGTAAGTTTATAACCCTTTTAAAGCTCCTGGTATTTTTTAGCACTACTTCATTGTAGGGAAGTTTGACTGTACTTTTATTAAAAAGATTTAATTAAAAATCTGTCAAACAGATTATTACATAAAAACAATGTTATTTAATGTGGCAAATAAAGTTGTACCTGTGCAAGTTACATCACACAGCTGGCATCTTAGAGAATTTCCAGATCGATTTTGATTAGTAACAGCAACAGAAGCGGCCATTTTGGTAGCAGCTTCTCGTTTCTTATGTTTTTGACCCTCCAAATGTTCCCGATACGTCTGTGGTCCTGCACAACTGCATAAAAAGGTTACAAAAAATCGTAGTAAAAAACAAAACTTTACCTTATTTTGCAAACGTCACAGTAATGCAACTGCTGTGGTTTTGGTGGTGCTTTAGTTCTCATATTTTTTCCGCCAATGCCACCTTTCTTATAACCTTGCCATCCACCAGTTTTCTGTTGTGCAGCATTATTGGACTGTTGAGCTACATACATTGTAGCTGCAGAATATAATGCAGCGTCGTATCCGGAATATGTAGTGGTTGAATTGGCTTCTACAAAATATTGAAGGTTATTTCTTGGAATGTAAACAAATTTCACAGAAACTCCTTCAACCTGACATTATAGAAAAACTTACGGGACCTACGTTTAGCTTGTGTTACTGGTTGTGTTGCTACAGTTGTTTGAACAGCAGGCTGTGCATATGTTGCCTGATATCCAGTTGGATTGGCCTGGTAGGTGTTGGTGTACTGGGCCGGTTTGGCTACTGCAGCAGTCTGCAATGTAGATAATGAGAAATCAATAATACAATGAACACAGTAAAGTTACAGCTTGATTTTGAGGAGCTGCAGCAACAGCAGCAGTTCTCTGTGTATATGCTGCAGCGTAATTTGTAGGTTTAGCTCCAGCTGCTGCTTGATCGTATTGAGCTGTATAATTAGCAGCAGCTTGCCCTGTTGCAGTTTGCTGATAATAAGTTTTACTTGCTTCAGCGTATCCTGTGGTAGCAGCGGGTCGTCCGTAACCGTAATCGTATGCAGGTGTAGTTCCAGTACCGACTGCTGCATAAGTTCCTGGAGTAGCAGCAGCAGCCGCTTGATAAGCTGTGTCGTACCCTGGAGCCCTCTGAGTACCGTATGTAGCCGCTGCAGCAGCGGTAGCCGGTGCAGCGGCTACTGCGTAACCAGCTTGTCCAGCCTGATAGGCAGCTCCGGTTGCGGCTGCAGCACTGTAAAACAAATTAATCACACCACGAGGACTGCAATTTAATTACAAAAGCTACGGATAGTCAATATTACTTAAAATAACATAATTACTGAACAAACTACAATAATTTGGATTGAACCATGAAAAAAATCAACCTAGAGGGCTTGGACTGTTCGTTATTGATCGAACAAAATGCCGGCGCCATTTACTCAAGGACGCCGGTCACACAAACAAAATTTAAAGAAATATCACCTGACGAAAAGAATGCTTATCAAATTTATAGCTCAAACTAATCTCCATTTTAATGAAAAACGATAGATAAATAATAATCTCACCTATATTGAGTTCCACCATGCGTAAATCCGAAATAATTATTCGTAGCCATATTTTACGCACACACTCTTTGTCAAACTCTTTAGAACAATATTACCAACTGTACAAATCCACAATTTACCAACTAACAACCGGATACAAGTTTGACGTATAAACCGAGAAAATTTACAACAGAGATACTTTTTTTGAATGAATTTTTTTGCGCTTTAACAAAATGGCAAGTATTTATTATTACAATAAACTACAGAAAATAATTTAGTCATTCAATAAAAAATGTACAATGTAAAATTGCAATAATTAACCTCAATGTTATTTTTCAGTCTGCGCTGTTCAATCTACAGAGTTTATTAACTGTGGTATTACTTTTAATATGTACCTGTGCATATTTACGTTCATTATTTCCAAGTATTATGGATCGAAATAAAGTTGGGTAAATATTTATGATTATTTTTAAATAAATATACATAAATTATAAATATAATTTACAGTTTAACTGGTACATTTTGGAAATGTGCTAGAATTGGTGAAAGAAAATCTCCTTATATTGCTGCTTGCTGTGTTATGATGGCATTTTCTTTATTATTTTTAACATGATTCTGAAGACATAATTATGTTTGTATATAATGAAAAGCACTTTTTATTCTACATTTATTTAAATGAATAACTTTCGATATAAAAATTACAGTAATCTAATAACACTATTTAAAGTACCTATATACTACGAGTTAAGAAAGATGCTGTCAGGTTATGAATAATTATCTTTTCCTAAATACTGCACCTTATTAGATAAATGAATAAAATAAAATAATTTACACTAAATGAAATGGACAAAAGTCATAATGTAATAAAATATTTTGCCTAAATTGTAGTTTTTGAATTGACTTTTGTCTCAGTCTATAGAAAATTTTACATTTTCTTGAAAAATAAACAAAAAAACAATTACATTCACATAAATATTTAAGAAACTGAACTTTCACATGGTTTTTAGGGATGACTTACATGATTCACTTTTGTATCAAAACTACCAAAACACTAAAGATAAACTATAAAATATCTTTTGTAGCTTACATCGATTTATAAAAGCTCGTACTACTGACTTAGTTATAATTCTTAATAGCTATAAAACACAGTCTTATAAAAAGAAAACTTAAGAAATGTAGAAGCATAATGTGAATTCAAGCAAAAACGTTATCCAAGTAGCATTGTGTTAAATAGTAATTGAATAATAGCACTCCAATAATTTTCTTAGCATTATCAAAAAAAAGAAAAAAAAAATTCTTTCAATCGAAATTTACACACAAAAGTTATCGTTAAATAAAATCTGATTCAATGTCCTCTTAATAATGCTTTCATTTGAATGCTCATTACATTATGTATTTTAAAATGCATAGAAAAACGACCAAAATTCGCTAAAAAGTTTGCTACATGAATGTACTTCAAAAATTATACATTAAATACATGGAGTACACAAAATCATACAGTCCCGATTGGAATTTTTAATATGTTTTTTTGGCAATAGCTAAGTATCATTGGTGAAAGTTATTTAAATGAAATCATTTATCAAAGAAATAAGATAAATTCAATCATGACACATTAGTTATAACAAACTTGATTTTACTATCTAATCATTTCAAGATATTTCTGTTTATGTTTACTGAGCATGTCAGTTACAGTGACCAAAGTTTTAATGTTGCTACTTACTTTTGCAACAGCTTGAAGTTCTGTTTGATGTGCAACACATATATGATGCAACGTTGCCAATTCTCTGGCTGTATCAGGTTTGCTAGTAATTCTTGGTTCACCAGGATCACCAATTGCAGATAACTGATCTAAGAAAACGACCATTCTTTCTTTGTTCTTGAGAATGAAAGGATTAACAACTTCCATATATGGTTCCTTTGCAAAAATAAAATTATAAATGGTTAATTGAATGTTCTAGATACTCACCTTTCCTCCAAATTCCACTAAATTAGCGAGATTTTGCAAACATTTTGCAACCATAACTAAACTGCGTGTTGCGGCTGGACTAGGTTGCTCACTAACAAGACCAAATTGTCTCGGATTTAATAATGCAGGACACAACAATCTAAGAAATATAAAACCAGATACTACTCTGGTTCTGACTAAACGTTCTCCTGGCCATTTTGTTACTACAGATTTTTGTAGACAACCACAAATATAGCGAACTGAGCGTGGACAAGCATCAGGTGACATGAAAATACTTAAAGTTACCTGCAAATAAATCAAAATAAAATAAATAAAAAAATAGAAAATCTCATTTACTTGATCAAGCACTTGTAACAAAAATTCAGCATTGTTGCATGCATCGTCAGGTGAATCCATTTTTGTGGGATTCAATTCAGCACTTTGTTTACTTTCCAAAAGTCTCAGTACCGTTTCCAGTACTGCTGCTTTTAGAAAACCACCACATTCAGCTCTCATATACAGATCCATCAATGTAGTAGCTAAAGTTGCTGCCCTAAACAGTGTAGAGGTTTCAGTCTCTCGAATTACCTGTGATAAAATGGTTTTGTAAATCATGAAACTTGAAATGAAATTTTAAGAAACCTCAGCTGCATTAAGTTCCCGTAATAATTCAGTTTCTCGACCTTCAGCACGGAATACTCGTAGCAGTGCTGTTGCCAATGGGGCTCTATCTCCATGGCAAATTTCAGCCAATGTTTTCACCGACATTAAACCTGGTTCCAGTAGTAATTGTTGCAAAGGACTGTACTCTTCTGATGGCATAATTAAATCGTGCAGATACCTAATATAAAAATTCTTTATAATCAGACTTTCTTCAAATAATTGTTCACCTCGTACGCAATCGTAATGATCCCCATTCTCCAATGGGAGTGAGTCCTGATAATGAATACCACTGTTCAATTTCCTCTCCATTTCCAAGACAACTCAATTCCAAATGTAACTCTGCCACTTCAGAATCTTTGCTTCGTTTTCCTTTATTATGCACAGTTAAACTTACCGAAGCTATATCACATGGCACATCACTGTAGAAATAAAAAATTAATATTACCAACAAGAATATTGACATTTGCATACTCAAATATAAATTCTTCATCCCAAACTGGATCAGGTCCTGACTTAACTCTGGTACGAGCAATGCGTACTTGATTATTTAATTGTATAGTTATGAAAGGTTGTGGCACTAATTTATACGGCAATCGATGTGCATCCAATATGTGCAAAGTAAGACAGCGCAATTCTCTTAATCTAGGAACCTTCGATGTGGCCCTGCTTAATTGTGATACACAATGTGGTTTAAGTGAGTTCACCCAATCTTGGCACTCTTCAGTAGAAGGTGCTGCCAAATGAGTAACAGTTGCTAAACAAGGTAACGCCCTTTCTACCAATTGTAAACAGTGCGGTCTTTCCCATAAACTATCATGAACCTAAAACAAAAAATTAATAATCAATAGTACTTCATTCCTAAGACCCAAAGACTTATAATGTCTAGAAAACAATTTGTTCTAACTACTAAAGATGCCACATAAGTAAGTGATTATAGCTTATCAGTACATTGGAAGCAAATGAAGCCAGAAAATCTAGTTTTTCAATGTATAATTTACTTCATGTAATAACAGATGTTTTAAAGTGAATCAATGAGGAGTAATTACAATTTTGTTAGAATCGAGGTTGTCTGATTAAAAATTATCTAAACTGACGAATTTAAGGCCACCACTCAATATGAAAATATAGACAATAATAAAGGGAAAATTAAAAAAATACAACTTTTCTGAGACTCATTTTTAGAACAGCATACCAATAAATGATCGAGAACTTCAGTGGACGGATTAATAAAAACATCTATAAACTGTACATCACTGCAGAAAACGTTTCATGTGAGTTTTGATAATTAAGATTTTTTTCCACAACACCAGTATATGATTTATTACATTTTTGTATGCACAACTGCATAATTATAACTTGAATTAAATTGAAATCAAGCTATTTGCTGTATTAACCTTCAATGAACGGACCGAGGTCCATATGGACCCCAGACTATTATTTTTTTAATTAACTTTTCTATTTTTGTTTTAAAAATTAAATGATCACCCTTTTTGGGATTCCCTTTATCTGTTTATTATATTATGTATTTCATAAGTGTTTGTTTCCGTTTTCATTGCATAGTTTTATTAGACTGTCTAGATGCCGACCCATCTTTAAAATGTGTTGAATGAACAACAATTTCTCGATTTTTTATCATGGGGTCCAATTGGATACCGTCCCGTCTGTTTCGTAACTTTTTGAAGTCCGTCCGTTTGAAGGTTAAACCACAAACTATCAGTAAACTATAAGGTTGTCAATGATATTGTACACTAATGAAAAATTCACTCGATTTATAATGCAGTGAAATAAAACCAAACCAAAATAGTTACAATTATTGTATAATGTGGTTGATATTAAACGTAAACTTAAAGTAAACTATGCTTTAACACTCTTTGTACAATCAGCCCTAAGAGTTATGCAGCACATACCTGATACAAGTACGCACAGGATAAATCAATTAGTCCTTTAGGTTTTGTGCGCTTTGGATTTTCATATAAATACAAGTGAATATCACTTCCATCTACTAATAACAAAAAATATAGGAGCTTCCATTTCTTGCCCACTTTATCAGACTTGCGATGTAAGAATCCTTGATGCTTTATACCCCTCATTCTTTTTAATCCTGCTTGATCTCGACACTCTCTCAAAGTTGCATAAATTTTTTCGGCAGCTGCTTCAGACTTTCTCGGAGTCTCTGGGATCCAATCTTGTTGTGTACTGCCATCGATAAGCAACTAAACATTTTTAATAAATATTTTCCAAGTAAAACAAATGTATAAAGCAATTTACTGGATGTTGAAGAGTGTATCCTTCAACAATTTGTTCTTTTCTGTATCTATTGATAACAGCATCGAGACATTCGAAAATTCGGCCACCCATAAGATATCGGACTCCCTTTTTTTCAATTCTAAATCTTTGGATTTGATTGTTGATATGGAAAAACAATGAATAATCCCCTGGGGAATTATCACTTGGTCTTACTAAGAAACTTCCAGGACCAGCTATAAAACATGATGTAGATGGGTTAAAATTAGATTACCACGTAGGTATTTACCTTTGACCAATAAATCAACCGCTTCATTTTTTGTACAATTAGGATGAAACCATGGGAAGACAGTATTTGGATCAATGCTGTCGTCTAAATCTTCAACTAATTCTCTAAAAATCATGCCCTGTTCACCTGTTCTGTGTGCCGTTACCCATAACCAACCGTCACCCATGTCATTGTGGACAAAAAAAATATCTCCTTTTTTGAAACTGAGTTCATCAGTATCTGGCATTTTAGTATAAGGTAAAATGGCAACTACCCTCTGGAAACAATTAATTTTATAAAAGAAAAATGCATATAACCATAAAAATGACTAAATATTTATGATACATAATAAACAAAGTAATACAGTTAGCTTTTAAATAAACTTGGATAAATTTTAATTTTTAATTAACTTGATAAGGGTTCTATTTTGGAAACAAATGAGTCACATATCATACCAGTTATGAATATAAATGTGGTATTTTAATATTGCTTTACTAACCTTTTTGTCATTAACTGGCTCTGGTGGTGGAACAGGATGCACCAATCTTTCTCTCTTCAATAAATCACTGCAAGCTGTGTAATAGCCCACCAAATCATTCAAGGAATCAAACTGTCTTCCTCCAATATAAAAATCACCACAAACAGCCGTAATTCGAAAATGATTTATTCCAGTTCTTCCCAAATATGATAACACATAAGAGCCCGGTTTTCTATCACTTTCTCGTACCAAATAACTCCCTAATTTAGAAGCTTCCCACAATCTCTCTTCTGCTTGATAACGATCCAATCGTCCGTGGTACCACTGAGTTTCAGAAGGAGCGTGTGGCGCAGAATCCCCTGGTTCCTCAGGTTCAGGTTTTGGAGCACCTTGTGTCTCTTGTTCGTTTCCGTCCTCGCTTCCCGTACTGGGAGAGCCTAATTTATCCTTCATTATACCAGCCCCTTGTCCGCCTCCTACACGTATTAAATCTGCCATTTCGTCAGTCTGTGAAATAAGCACTAGGTATTTTGCTGGGCATTTATTTTCACTTACACTCTCTAATTTAACAAAACAAACCGTGAGAACTAACCTAGGCCATTGTTCACATTACCATGGGTTATTGACGTTTTACAACTTTGTGTTTGACAGGAACGGTTATCCCCACCGGCAACTACCCACACAAATAACACAGTAGTTGAAACTGTTGCATACGAGTGTTGCCAACATTCGAAATTTTAGTTGCTTCAAAGTACAGTAAAACCTCCTTTAACGGACACCCCTCAATGAGGTTTTGCTTAACCACCACCAGAGGATAGTTACATTAAAAATCACGCGGACGTTCTGTTCCATCGAAGTCAGGGATGGGATCGGCGGTAAGTTTTGAAAAGTTGTCAGCACCGCCCTCGAGGTCGGGAAACCGAACTATTTAGTAAAAGCGCGGCAAATAGAGGACATCGCAATGTCAGACGGAACAGTTGCTTGAAAATGCTGAATTCGCAGAATCGAAACGTTATCTATTGCGTTCAATTAATTTTGTTTATTCTTCACACGTCTTTTGTTCGAGACGTTGTGCAATTTTATAAGCCTTTGTTTCAATCACAGGTTTCAATACTTTACAATTTTAAGTTTTAAGTGAAAACCAGGTAATATCTAATTGATCTTTTTTTCTGAATTATTGCAATGGAACAGATCGGGTTCAATTATCGCTGCTGTGTTTCAAATTGTCCCAATGCATATTTCAAAACCGTTGTCGGAAGTATTTATAAAAACAAGCATTTTTTTAAACTTCCATCAGAATTTGTGTATTTTGTAGCTGATGTAGAAAATACCGTTTCCGAATTTTTGAAATTGCATGGACACATTTTAAACGTTAAACAAACAATTCTGGCTATTTTAAACAAAATAAATTTTACTTGGTTTTCATGTGAACTTCATCACAACATAATGCATTCAAAATTGCTAGAAGTTACTTTAAATTTTGTTGTGAGAAGGTATATTTTGTATTTTAATAATAATAGTAATATTTCAAAATTTGGTTGTAGAATAAAATCCAGTATTCAAATAACTTTTTTCTTGAATGCAAGCTTTTGATACCTGTATTTCTAATTATTTGAATATACATTTCTTTTACTTACATTATTTATTGTTGTAATAATTTATTGTTTTGTGTTGTGCACAATGTGTTACGTATGTTGGTTTAAATTGTTTTTTACGTAATATGTTAAATGTGTCGGTTTACGTTGTTTTTTGTATAATATGTTATATTTATGTTCATTTACCTATATTGTTATATATATGTATGTATGTATGTATGTAGTATATGTGTGTTAATTAAAGAAATATTTAATTCACACAGTTTTTAATTGCGTAGACGTATCTGTGTAAGTAAAAAAATATGAATAAAATTAATTTCAAATAACCCGCTATTAAATTTTAGTTCAAAATTGAACTGTAGGGGCGCTGTACGCATGCTTCTTTTATTGGTGGGAAACTGTGGTAAAAAATAAGCAACGGTTTGTTACTGGGCTAAATAGTTCGATTTCCCGACCTCGAGGTCGGTGTTGCCAAATATTTGAATTGCCGCGTCAATCTGTTATCTGTGATCGAAGTATACGGTAAACGTACATTACTAAAATTTAAAATTACAGGTTATTTACGCACAACACAATAAAGTTAGTATCAGCTTTATAAAACTAAAACATACAACTATGATAATAACTCGGAAAAGCGTTAACAAAGACTGATTTCTTGAGCTTATCGTATCATAAATCTTTTATTTATATTTTTTAACGTCAAGATCAAAACCTCAGCGTTTTATTGAAATTCTCCGTTATATTGATTAGAAATCATATGACGTCAGTAAGAAATGTTATTTACAACTTTCAAGTCATAACGAATACATCGGGCAAGTGTTGTAAACTTGTAAAGTTTTTTGAAGAAACAACATGTTCCACAGATCCCAGGTTGTAGCAACATGCGTTCAGTATCAGGGAAGTATTTAGGCTTTGAAATTTCAGGCTTATAAAACGTCATTACAACACTGGCTTCTGTTCGCTTCAAACAACTGAACAGAACTAATATGAAAACAGCGTAATGTAAAGGCACAGATATAATGTTTAAGGGAACCATTATTAAGAAATATTAACAATAAAAAGTCATTATGGGTAGAAAGCGTTTATTTTTAGTCTAGACCTGATAATCCTAGGTTACAGTGAAGTCTGATTACAGTCCTCCGTAATTTCTTTCAGTCATCATTTGCGGTCGGGTAAATTTACCACTGTAATGCACGGTCTCACCAATGCCTGTTAAATTTATTCTAGATTAAAAATTCTAGGGCCTTTGTGTGATTTTTTGCATTGTTCATTTTAGTGGGGTCAATAGGGGGACTTGTGATTAGGTTGCCTCTGGGGCCCCACAAAATCAACATCCGCCACTGGGCATATCGTCGTGGTAAAGGCAATAGCACGGGGGCAAAATGAGAACATTTAGTTGTCGTTCCGATAAAATTTAATATATTTGACATACAGCCTATTGCTTTTACCACGACGATATGCTATCCAAAATCGTAAATTTTTGTTGAAAATTTCGACGATTTGACCTATTATTAATAAATTTTTAAAGTAAACGAAAACATTTAAGGAGTAACCATTCTAACGAGACATGTCCGTATAACCTAAATTTGAGTAAAGTGAAAAAACTGTAAGTAGCTATTAATAATACTCTCTGACTAAAAATTTTAATTTTTGCAGGAAACAAGCAATGCCTATCCACGATGAGAATGAGTATAAAAAAAAACGATGTAAAACTATAAAAAGAATCTAAACACAAAATCTCATTTTTTTTAAATGGACATGTCTCGTTTTGAATAGTCACTCCTCATATTTTGTGATTTGTAAAATGAAATTAAACGCCAAGTTTCAAGATTTATATGCTAAGTAAAATAAAAGAAAATCTAATATTCATTGTTTACAATTATTTTTCCTATTGTTTTTAAATTTACCGTTAAATTACATAAAGTGGGTATATAACAATTATTGAAAGTCATCGGTACATATACCTACTTCACTGATAATGATTACAGGGTCAAAATGTTGAATAATAGTAAAATTTATACATGGTGTATTAAGACATACTACGCAAGTCAGTGTGGTTATGGAGTTATTAATGGTTAAATCTAATTTGTTTCTACATGGTATGAAACTAAGGTGCTTATAAGTTTGGGAAGACGACATACGTGCTGATGATGTAATAGAATTACTCCGTGATTTTAGCTATTAAAAAATTAATTGCTTCACTATAAAAGAAATTCGCATCCCAGAATCTAAAATTTAACGATTTCATTAATAATGTTATTACCTGGCGCGGCGAGTACGTTCTAATTAACTGACATTGCATCTATTATCAACATAATCTGATTCAAATAAAACTTTGGTGTTAATTACCAACGCTAACCTAATGCGTATAAAATGACTGACTTTACTTTAAGGATTTTAAAAAATGTGGGAATTAATGGGTAACAGCATAAAAATGTAATTACTCGAGGGTTTGTATTACTATGAACACATGGTAGAGACATAATAATTTCTTATTCACAAAGATACTTAATTATGTACCAGAGAAACACAATGATGTATTATGTCCAAAAATTACAATGTTCAGGAAGTGTAATTTAATGACTTGATATCTTTGGTGTTGCTTTAAAGTAATGCTTGGAAATACATCATAACACACATAACACAAATTCTAAGCTTGGACATAATTCTCTCTGTAATGTGTAGATGGGACATATTAATCAATATACATACATCAAAATCTCATGACTGGAAAAAGTGGACATGCATTGTTCTGCTTCTCAGGTACAGATACATGTTTGCAAAAATTCTATGTGAGCTATTATAAAAAACCATATTTATTTTTAATTAGCACTTATCACAATATTGTTTTTAAAGACAAAAATAATTAGAAAAAAACGTTCTTTGATGCCGGTGTGTTATACTCACAGTTTGCTGAGGTACGACTCTGTAAGACACACATCTCAAATTCAATTATTTTGCAAATTCTTAAAAGAAGGATTCTACCTTAAACAGACCTGGAACCAAAGAATAAAGGCCTTTAAGGACCATTTTACCTTAAATATACCTTAAGACTCCTCGGTAGAGAGGACCTGTTTTTGTAATATTTCAATTTTAAGAGATTCATTGTTCCACTAAATGATAGACAACCACGGTACCACCTCGGTCATAAATCATTGTATACAACGTATCCCAAAATTCGCGGAACAGCTCCACACTACGGTTTTAAGTAACGATTAGGGAACGCGGAATAAATATTTAAAAAATTTCATGTTGTTTATTCCAGAAGATATCGGCCTTTTTCTAAAGGTAATTGTGGCAACACATTGAGTTCATCCTAATAATGATTAAGATACTTGAGTTGCCTGTTCGCACGAAAATCAGAGAGAACAATGAAATATTTTTTTATTATAACGTCACCAACAAATACGATAAAAGTCAAATCTGTCACCGAGATGAAATTAAAATAATAATTTTATAATAAATGTTCCAAGTTTTGTCCGTGCTGATCTCTACACATTTCCACTCTCCTGGTGTTCTGTACACCAAATACTTAATGTGACCCCAGAAGGAAAAGTCCAAAGGGGCGAGGTCCGGAGATCCAGCTGGCCAACGGTACGGTCCACCTCGTCCTATCCACCTTTCAGGAAATTGTTCATTTAACCAGTTTCTCACTGGTGCTGCATGATGAGTGGGAGCATCATACATTTGCAGCCACATATTATTGATTACCGATAGTGGAAGTTCATCGACTAAATTTTGGAAACCATTTGTCAAGAATTCTAAAAAATTGGCCCCAGCCAGTCTATTAGGTATAATGACTGGCCCGATTAACCGATTTCCGATAATGCCTCCTTAAACATTTACACTGAATTTATGCTGGTAGTTAGCTGGTCTGAGTGAATACGTGAGGATTTTCCAAAGCAAAAAATGTGAATTTCTTTGATTGCAAAATACATCCCGTGAAAAATTAGCTTCGTCAGTCCACAAGATTTTTCTATGAAACAGAGGATCTCTTTGAATTTGTGCTAAAAACCAGTTACAAAAATTTTCACGACGTGGAAAGTCTTCAGGTACTAAAGCTTGAACTTTTCTGTAATAATAGGGGTGAAACCGCTCATCCTTAATTATTCAACCAACTGAACTGTGTGATATGTCCAGCATATTAGCGATTTCACGTGTTGATGTTGTTGGATTGTCTTCTAATAAATTTAAAACAGCATCCTTAATTTGAGGGGTTCTTGTAGTTCTTGGACGACTTCTATTCTGATAAAAAGCACCCGTTGGTGCTACGCTTCCTGTTTCTCTTATCCTTCGGTCTAATCGTTTAAAGACATTACTACTAGGATGTCTTCTCAGAGGATACCGGTCGCGATAGACCCTAGCAGCAGCAGCAGCAGCAACAGCAGCAGCATTATTATTTTCGCATGCTCCCAGCACCAAGTGCATGTCCGCATATTCGTTGTTTGAAAACATTTTAACATGACAGGGCAAATTGACAACGGTTTTTTCTAGTCACGATGACATTTATAAGCCATGTTGATTTGATATTTTTGTTTTATGATAAAGTGGTTTAAAAGTAAATTCAGAGCAATGTTGCCGTGTGTTTTTTCAGGTAAAACTGGCGTAAAATGCTTTTCTGGAAATGGTATATTTTGAAAAGTGATCGACTACAAACTTGGTTATAGTTATTCAAAATTATTATGCAAGTGATTATAAACACCAATCTTTAAAAAATATTTTCCAGTAATCTAGTTAAACGACATCAAATGTACAAACTTTAGATATTTATATCTTCAAAATTAATAGCGATGAAATTTTTTCTATATTTTTTTCATAATACTTAGATCTTATATAATCATGATCCATCGAGGTGTTTGGGATACGTTGGGATACGTTGTAGATATAGAAATTTCGTTAGTTTAATTAAATTAAACATTTAAATTACAAACAAATCTGCAATGAAGTTATAAAATAAAGTGAACAAATAAAAACATTTAAAAAGAAAACGAATTTTACAGATAATTAACAATCTAATCATGTCCCTTTCTTTCATCCTCCTGCTCAATGATAATATCTTTTAGATCAGGTTGTCCCGTAAGTCTTAAGGGCGTAATGCTGCAGTAAGTTTGTAAGCGTTTCGTGTAGGAAATATTGTGCAGTAACCATTGTATATAATCGAGTGAAGTAAACAGTAATTTGTTAATTAAAGATGAATTGAAGTTCCGAGATCAAGAAAACATGTTTCTATAAAAAAATTCTATTTAATAATGTTTAAAAAATGCCTTATGTTTATCATGTATTTTAAGGCGCTACGTTTGTCTTTTATGGCAAATACGACCGCTCGGTACCTTCACGCATATTTAACCATTAAATATAAATTTTTTGCACATCACTCAGATGAGCCGTTTTGACGTAATATGGATAACATGAACTTATGTTTTTAAATACACATTGCCTAAATTTCAGGCGTTTAAAAACATAATAATAAAATTATCGCAGGATAACATGCCAGATGTACCGGATGCAAAGTGGCGCGCCAATTTCGGAGAACGTACACTGTAAAATCCAGATTTGTTTAAGGAAATCTTTGGTTGTGCTTTTTTGTATCAGTCGCTCATTGACTTTCAGTGGAGTAAAGTTATTAATAACTTGAAATACCGAGAAATTGTTTTTATACAAATAAAAGTGTTTTAAAAAAAAAAACAAAGTGTGATCTTGTGTTGCGTTTCTATTACATTGCTAAAGGGTACTTTAGGTAAATAATTTTTATTTAATTGGTTCACCATTTACGAGTAGGTAACTATTGTGCTTACCATTAAGTTCTCTCGACAATGCCTCGATTAACTGTTGGAGCTAAACGTAAATCCCAAAGACAAAAATTGAAAAAAATTCGCAACAAGATAAAAACTCTGTCCAATCCAATTGTTGAACGAGCATCAACAAGCAGCACCTTGGCTTCGCCTGGGATGGACAATAATGTACAATTACCCCGTAATAGTTTTACCAATGAAATAAATGTGGAAAATGTAGCAAAAACTAGTGGCAGTGCGCGTGACAATAACGATATTAGTGGCCGAAGAATAGTGAATATTGAAAGATTTTTTATGCAAATCATCACTTTTAGACATAATCAACTTTTCTCTTGTTCTAATGAACATTTAAATATAACGAAAGAACAAAGAATTGGACTACAAAGCAAATTTACTATTGTGTGTGATATGTGCAAATCTGAAAAATTTATATTTTCGGACGATGATCCAAATACTATGGATATCAATAAAGCAGCAGTATTGGGGATTATTTCTACTGGAGGCGGCTATTCCCAACTACGAGAAGTAGTTTCTACATGTGATATTCCATGTATGGGACCTCATTTGTTCACTGCAACCGAAAAAACAGTTTCACATTTTGTTCATGATACGGCATGGGAAATAATCGAAAAGGCTGGGAAAGAAGAAGCAAAACTTGCAATTGAAGAAGGAAACGTGGATTCAGATGGCATACCCGTAATAAGTGTGATCGCAGATGGCGCTTGGAGCAAAAGGAGTTACCGAGTTAATTACAATGCTTCATCTGGGGTTGGTGTTATTATCGGACAAAAAACTGGTAAAGTGTTGTTTTTAGGTGTCCGAAATAAATATTGTTGTGTATGTTCTCGTTCCAAAACACGAAACACTGAACCGCCAAACCATATCTGTTTTAAGAACTGGAACAAGGCGTCTACAGGAATGGAATCTGATATTCTTGTTGAAGGTTTTATGAGAAGCATTGAAATGCATAATTTAAAATACGGGTATTTGATTGGAGATGGTGATAGTAGTGTTACAAAAAAATTGATGGAAGCTCGTCCCTATGGTACCCGAATAATTCAAAAAATTGAATGCTGCAATCATTTGCTGCGGAACTTCTGTACAAAGCTTCGAGAGCTTTCTCAGCGAAGAATAAGTTCCAAAAAAGTGATAGTTCCAATAACACAGAGAAATTGCCTTAATAATAGAATTAAGCGGTTAAGGAATGGTGTCCAAGGTGCCATTAAATATGCTAATTCTTTGGAATTATCACATAGCCAAAAAATTACGCAGCTTCGCAATGATATTCGAAATGGACCTAATCACGTTTTTGGGGAACACGATGATTGCTCGTCTTACTTCTGCACTGATCTTAAAGTTAATGAAGAGTGGATTTCAGAAATGAAGGTATCTGGCCTCTATCAAGATGTCATGGCAATCGTTAATAGAGTTGCGAGAAATGCAGAAAGTTTGTTGATAAACATGGACAATAATGCAGCGGAGTGTTACAATTCTATTTTGGCAAAATTCGTTGGCGGCAAAAGAATTAATTTCAGTGGAAGGGGCTCGATATCAAACTCGATGCGAAGCTGCTTCAATTTCTTTCAATTTGGAACCTGGTGAATTACCGCGGGTTATTCATAAAAGAGCTGTGCACTCCAGTCCAGGGAAACACACTCAACGCTTTATGAATAGTTTGAAAAGGGTAAGAACTTGGAAAAGATGCAGACAGGAATTATTTCCAGATGTAAAAAAGAAAAAAAGGGAGCCCATAACACCTGCCGACAGTGATTATGGTGCCACAGAAAGTGAAATTGTTGTAATGTTAACTAAAGAGCAGTACGATATAAAAGAACAAGAAATGTTAGCGTTGATTAAAAAATCGGATTCTGAACGAGACGAATTACAACATACCACGATAGGTCAAAGTACCAATTTATTATGGCGACAGGAGCGTTCCATACGGTTGACTGCGTCCAATTTTGCAGCAATATGCAAAATGCGAAAAACTACACATTGCGCAAATTTGGTAAAGCGTCTTTTGTATGATAAATTTTTCGGGACTGCAGCAACACGTTGGGGACAGGAACACGAATTTGTTGCTCTAAGAGAGTTGGAGAAAACACATGGAATTCGTGTACGCGAATGTGGTCTGTTTATTGACAGTGAATTTAATTTCTTAGCAGCTTCGCCGGATGGTGTAATAGATGACGATGGGATTGTCGAAATAAAATGTCCCTCAACAGCCGCATCGTCTTCACCAACGGAAGCCATTCGAGAAAAGAAAATTAAATTTTCGGAGATAATAAATGGTGAAATAACATTAAAAACTAAAGACAGTTACTATTTCCAAGTACAGGGCCAGCTACATGTAACAAATAGAAAGTATTGCTTGTTTGTTATATGGACACCATTTGGACTAAGCGTACAAAAAATCGTCAGGGACGATATTTTCTGGCGTGCGAACATGCAGAATCAGTTGGTGACTTTCTTTTCCAAATCCTTTCTACCTGAATTGGTTGATCCGCAGTATCCGAAGAAAATGCCAATTCGTGATTTGCGTCAAAATGAAGATGCAACAGGAATTCAGAATAGGCAGTAGAACGACCAATGCAAAACACCTCAAATTATGCGTATGATTTTTCAATATATTGCAATTATACCCAGATATTTTTAAAATAAGCAATGTCGTCCTTACGAATTACATTTTTATTGTTGTAAACCTATTTTTTACATTTAAAATGTAAAATTCGAGATGAGAACGATTTTTAGAGTTTTAATCACCCGATTTTGGTTCTTGAAATTTGTTTTAATTATTTTGACCATCTTTGCGACTCGTTTAGGGGTGCCTTTCTTTTAAGTCCCATACCCAATTTTCTGTGCACCAGTCTGGAGATGTCGGATGCGAGTTAACAGCCGACTTCTGTCCAATTTATGAGGGTCAGTGTAACTTAATAGATTAGCGTATAGGTAAAAATGTAATTCGTAAGGACGACATTGCTTATTTTAAGAATATCTGGGTATAATTGCAATATATTGAAAAATCATACGCATAATTTGAGGTGTTTTTTCAAGAAAGATTTTTCCTTTATCTAAGACACGGGAAAATATATAGGCGGGGTAGTTACTCGATACAATTTAATTTTTTAATAATTTTATTTGTTACTAAATATGGGGCCGTAGAAGAATGAATAATTGTTACGACATAATGCCCTTATGCCTTGTAAATCATTTTTTTCAAAAGTAATTCACTAAAGTTAAACAAATGAATAGATGCTGACGTTAACAATTTCAATATCGCGAGAGATAAACTGTGACATTGACATTGACGCGATGTTTTTCGGTTCTTATATTTAGAGGGATGAACTTGAAGAAATTTAATTTGAGGTACAAACAGGTACTAACGAAGTACAAACGAAATCTTTCAAGTCCGGTGCTAGCGTGAAGTTGGCACCGGATCACGTTTTTAGCGAATATCTGCGAAACTGTGGATTCAATTGAAAAATTATTGAGGGTACAAACGGGTACAAACGAAGTACAAAAGATTGGTGTAAATTTCATCGTTTGTACCTCCACATCAGGTGTCAACTTCACGGACCCGGAAATTATTACTTCTATATTTCTGGAGGATATTTTATTTTTTATTTCTGCAGAAAATAGAAATAAAATAGTATTTCTTCGAACTACTTTATTCGCGCGGACTCTTTCTTTTCGGACAGAAAGAAAATTTTTTGTATTCTTTTATTTCTGCGGACGTTTTGATTTGCGCGGAATCTTTTATTTTGAACATTATTTTTTTAAAATTTTTGCGGAAATAAATTTCACATCGTGGCCCAGACGGTGCTTCATAACAAACACCATCATTTTTGTTAATTTAAAAAATGCTAAATCGACGAAACAGCTGTCCGAACGATAAGAAAGCCTTTCCGAATAACAGTGTGGTGTCATGTTTCAGCTCGAGTAAAATAAACAATTCGCATATAGAATAAATAAATCTCCATCCCATAATCGTTAAATGATAATTTCTACAAACACGTCAACCATGGCTTGCATCACACGTCAGATGCAGTACCGTAAATGACAACGGCGATTTTATATCTCACTCAGAACTTTATTGTTCTTGTCGTCGAAAACTTTTCAGTAGCCAGCATTACGCCCTTAAATTGTGTTCATTAGCGAGATGCAAGAGTGTGAAGAATATCTTTGGGCAAGACATGTCTTCTCTCATTTTTTGAGGTAAAATTTTGTCCAACTGCTCATAAACTGTAGAAAACATAGTCTTCTCAATTTTATTTTTCTACAATCAAAATCGATTAAAACAATTCAATTCATGAATACAATTTACATCTTTATCTTTGGATAAACATGTCCACATGTTTGATTTCAGTTTCTTCATATCCACTCGCTTTGCATGTAATGCATATGCAATGTGACTTTTTGGAACCTAGAATGAAAAAACTTAAAAAACTATAATAAAATAAGATGAGCATATACCAATTCAGGACAGTCCATCAAGTTATCTTGAAGAAAATTTTGTTGCACTACTCTTTCTTGAATGTGTTCATCTACGAATTTATCGGAGTCATTGCTGCTATTTTTAACTTCTTGAAGCTCCGGGCAATAATTAGAAGGGCAATAATTAGAATCATTGGCATTGTCATATTGATATGGACTAATTTCCTCTCCATCGATAAATTCTTCAAGGTAATTTTTGAATGGCACACGAACCTGCTTGTGCAATAATTCGTCTTTGTGGACCGTTTCTTCCAGTAATGTTAGTGGTAGTGCGTATCTATTTTTCAAGAATTACTATAACTCAAGTGACAGAATACAACTTACTTCTTCGTCTATGGAAAGGCAGAATTTCTTTTAACCTTTTTTAATTGCGACAAATCAGGTAGATCAGCTTCAAAGTCGATCATTTCAGGTTGAAATCTTGGTTTGCGAGCCGATTTTGCATCTGGAAACTGCTTCTCTTGCCGTCCAGAAAATCGAGTAACTGAAAACAAAACCTGTTAACACATTCGTTTTAATAAAATTAAACTGAATTACGGGCCGACGTGACATATTTAAGTTTCCAATGGCTAGGTCCTGCCCACACTTGCGTTATAAATTTATTGTCGTTTGTTTTTGGCTTGATGACAAAGGAATATTCTGTAAGTCGAACGTTATGCTGTCCCGGTTGGAAATTTTGAAGCTGTGCAACTTTTTCATTTCGACCTGCATATATATTTTGATGCTCCAACTCGTCACCTGAGGATACATCAGTAGCAGCGTCCTCAAAAATATTGTTAAGCAAACCATCTAATTCAGCGACAGGTATGGCTTCTTCATCATAAACAACTTCGTTATTAAAGTTTGCTGGTTTTTCCTCAATTCTAAAGCATTTAAATTATACTTTCGGGTCAACAGAGATGGCGATAACTTCGTCTATAAGCTATATTCTTTTTTGACATTTTGGTCAATTAAAGTTAAAACATAGTATAGTAACACTGTATTATTAGTTTTATTAAATAAGTTTCATTACTGTCAAAAAAAAAAAAAATTAAAATGCCCATTTTTTCACGCGTCTGACTAGACCTAACCCCTTAATTACTTTACTAGATTTCGGCAACACAACAATAAGGCACTTTCGAAAACGTGTTATTTCGAAGTTTTGGGTTCTGAGAAAGCTATAAACGTTGCATTCAGACAGCAGATGCTACTTGAGTATGGGCAAATTTTCAAAGCATATGCTCATAGTAAAAGGTTGCAGTATAAGGCTCTGCTCCTATTTGTATGAATTACGATATGCTTTTACTTACAACAATTTGCTCACATGAATTGAGCATATGCTCAAAATAATTCTAGAATGTACTTTATAATGCTTCTGTGCACATACATTAACAACTTCAGCCATCATAAAATTAGCGAAGAGAACGGTGAATCTAGTGCTGACCAGATGCACAAGTTGCAGAGCATTTGCTCAAAATCATAAGCAAAACCTCTTCTTTATTCATATCGGCCGAATGATATGCTTCATAGTAAGCAAAAGCTCTTACTCAAGCCCATATTCAGAGCACGGTCGTGAGCAAAAGGTTTTACTTCCGAATCTACGGATCCCACCCAGGTCAACATGGCGATGACAAAAATAATAAAAGTGTCGTTCATTTTTCATAACTTCAAAAAACTATGCAACGCAGTAGCAATTACCTTATTAGAGGCGCAAAAGGCGCAACATTTTTAAAATGTGTTATTCAAATTTTTTTCAATCTTACACACTTTTAATTTTTTACACTTTAAAACTTTAGAAACGTTCTTACATTTTAGTTGGAATCATTCGTACAATTATAAACTTTAATCTGCAAAATTTTTTTGAGCATGTGTTCATTTCGTGTAGCAAATGGTTATGAGTAAAAGCATCATCATTATTCATACAAACAGGAGCAAAACCTTATACTCCAACCTTTTACTATGAGCATATGCTTTGAGGTTCTGCTCAGACTCATGTAGCATCTGCTCCTTTTTATTCATACCGCCCAATATCTGCTACACGGGAGCGAATAGGTGTTTGCCGACTCGTGCACTTTGGCGCCCTCGCTACACTCAGGCGACAAACTCGGTGACAAAATTTAATCGCTATAAAACTGAGAAAAACCATGGTGGCTGCGACTTTTCATGTGCATGAAGGAAATAATCAACAGTAATATCACAAGTGCATCAAAATAGCCGATTAAATTTTGACGTTTCTGTCAAAATGTTTTGCCTAGAAATATGTCGAGCAAATTTACCACGTAACAAGATCTCGAGTGCGCAGCACGAGGGATTTTGGGTGGAAAATTTACGAGAAATATTTCTTTATGGCAAAACGTTGCGACAAAAACGTAAAAATTTAATCAGGCTATTTTCATGCACGCGGGGTATTCGGCATGATTATTTCCTGATTATTAATTTGAATAAATACATTTTACAACGAATTATTTATTTACTTGTCGAGGAATCTTTGATAATGATTGCAAAAAAAAAATCAGAAGCTATTAAACGTCAAAATTTAATCGGGTAAATTTTGACACGTCTGAGACGTCAAAATTTAATCGGGTAAATTTTGACACGTTAATTTAATCGCTATAAAACTGAGGAAAACCATGGTGACTGTGACGTTTTACGTGCATGAAGGAAATAATCAACAGTAATATCACAAGTGCATCAAAATAGCCGATTAAATTTTGACGTTTCTGTCAAAATGTTTTGCCTAAAAATATGTCGAGCAAATTTGCCACGTAAGAAAATCTCGAGTGCGCAGCACGAGGGATTTTGGGTGGAAAATTTACGAGAAATATTTCTTTACGGCAGAACGTTGCGACAAAAACGTAAAAATTTAATCAGGCTATTTTCATGCACGCGGCGTATTCGGCATGATTATTTCCTGATTATTAATTTGAATAAATAGATTTTACAGCGAATTATTTATTTACTTGTGGAGGAATCTTTGATAATGATTGCAAAAAAAAATTCAGATGCGATTAAATGTCAAAATTTAATCGGGTAAATTTTGACACGTTTGAAACGTCAAAATTTAATCAACAGTAATATCACAAGTGCATCAAAATAGCCGATTAAATTTTGACGTTTCTGTCAAAATGTTTTGCCTAAAAATATGTCTAGCAAATTTGTCACGTAACAAAATCTCGAGTGCGAAGCACGAGGGATTTTTGGGTGGAAAATTTACGAGAAATATTTCTTTACGGCAGAACGTTGCGACAAAAACGTAAAAATTTAATCAGGCTATTTTCATGCACGCGGCGTATTCGGCATGATTATTTCCTGATTATTAATTTGAATAAATAGATTTTACAGCGAATTATTTATTTACTTGTGGAGGAATCTTTGATAATGATTGCAAAAAAAAATTCAGAGGCGATTAAATGTCAAAATTTAATCGGGTAAATTTTGACACGTTTGGAACGTCAAAATTTAATCGCTATAAAACTGAGGAAAACCATAGTGACTGGGACTTTTTATGTGCATGAAGGAAATAATCACCGTTAAAAAATAGTGCACTTTGCGCATCGATAGCAATGCTTAAATGTCGTCTTTTTTCACGTTTGCAGAAAAACAAACTTCCGTTGCTATGAAAATTGCTCATCGCTTACTTATAATAAATTATTATTACGAATTGGTTGGCCTAAATAAAACGTCAAAATTTCTGTTCACAATAACTTAATATGTAAAATATCCAATATGAAATAAGTTTTGTATGTATCTCATACGAAAAGTAACTTTGATGGTACTTGCAAGTAATTCCAGCCTCGGCTAAACGCCTCGACTGTAAACAACTGCTCGTACTTGAAAATTTCACTTTTCGTTCTAGATACATAAATAACTATTATGTTTATTGCACGAAACGGCCAACCTAGGGGAAGACGAAATAATGGACAATCCAAGAAACAAAAATAAACATAAAATAATTTTAATTAATCAAAAATGTAGCAATAACGTGATTAACAATTTGTATTTCCATATAATTTCTTTATAACATGGTAACACTTCCAATCTCACGCAATAAGAAATTCACTGCAGATCTCACTGCCGGAAAAGGAATTAATCCTATAAAAGCTGGTGATAACATCGCTTTAAGCAATACACCAAGTGGTGGTGGTAAAAGTAAAAATAAATCAATATTTAAGTTTCTTAATATTCTGATCACATTTCGTAGTGGTTCAATGACATAAGGCCCCAATTGCTGAAATATGAACGAAACAATACTCCTAATAATTCCATCATTTTTTGGAATAGTTTCCACCGCTTTTTCTTTGCCGAGCTTCACATCCTGTATTCTATTTGAAGGATTTAATCCACCACCTAGTGAAAAAGAATATATAAAATTTGAAATATCCAAATATCAAGGTACTTACTATCTGTAGAATTAATTAAAGGTTTAGCAGCAATGCCTATCCGATCACAGAAAGTAAACATAGCAATTACAATCAAAGCTATTTTCAACATTTTAATTTCAATATCAATTTCTAACTGATCGTATTGTTTATATCAAAGTGCATATATTAAATTCTACGGTAATAAAATCCTACGAAATTTGTAATCGCCTTTTCATTTTCTTCAGGTAGGTTTAGCTTATTAATAATGAAATTCAATCGATTTTAGATGGTTCATGCTTAATTAAATAAATAATGAACTAATTTCAGTCGCGTGGAAGGTAGAAACCGCCATAAAAGGATCTATGTGGTCTTTCTAGATCAATGACGAAATACGAAAATGTTTGAATTGTTCATAAAAACTACATAATTATTATAATACAGTCACTACAATATTTTGGTTTTTACGTTATTTTGAGTTATTTACTGATCAGCACACTACAAAAAAAACATTTTTTTGACGAAATTCATTTGGATGAATTTTCATAGTCTACAACTAAGGTGATTGAAGAACTGCAGATGTATTTAAATTTTGATCCGTGTTCCACCTTCCGAATGTTAAATTAAATGTGTAATTTGATCGTCATTCCAAACATGTTGAATGCCATCAACAGGTTCTCGAAAGGTCTGAAATCAGTAGAAAAAAATGTGTGAGTCCAAAAGTAACACAACGATACACCATAGTGCAAATTTCCATTGTTTATCTAGATATAGTGAAATTTTATTTTAGCCCATTTTTGTCCAACGCGGGACTGTAATTTTCTTTCTCTAGGACTGTTTTAGGCATTTTATAATATAAAGTTATTTCTCATACATATTTTTATTATAAGTAGGTAGGTGAAAATTTATCAATATCACATCACATCCTCTTTAAAACTATATTTTCGGTTTAAGAACCACTTTGGTATCAGATCTAAGTACAGTAGACGCCCGACTATCCGAAATATACGGGAGCGGACCTGTTTCGGATAACCGAAATTTCGGTTAAAGCGGAAGTTACAAAAACTGGAAAAAGTTACATAATTTTCTATTAACAATGATTGTACATATACATTTTCTACCAACTTAAGTATATTTAACTATTCTATTTAAAAAGTGAATCTAATTTTAATTGTTTTGTTCTACATTAGTACAGTTTTTTTAGCTGCAATGTCCTTCCATCTTTTAATTAAAAGAACGTCAGTTGCAGTAGCTTCTGTTTGCTGCTCAATATATAGTAAGGTTTTCTGTAAACTCTCCACTCCTTCATGATGCGAAATAGTTTTTGTCTGATTTTCGTCTGAATCATTGTCCTCGTTTGAACCCTGATTGTCGTTATTCTCACTTGTTACTTCAAGAAGATTTAGATTTGATAATTCTTCACCATCACCCTTTTCTAGTTGTACCCAAGCATCAATTTCTCCGCCAGTAACATTTTTAAGACCCTTCATTTTTGTCGCCAGTTCGTATAAATTCACAACATCTTCCTCATCGACGAGTTCCTCACACTTTCCTTCATGCTCGATGATTTTATTCCACGACTTTTGTATCGTAGGCTTTTACTTTATTCCAGGCATCCGCGATCCAATACACCACATTTTTAGGATTTATTTTTTTAAGCAATCGCTTAAATCGCCTCCTTTATCTACTTTTTAAATTTTCCAAAACGCCTTCATCCATTGGTTGGAGTAACGACGTAATATTCGGTGGTACATACAAATAGTACCCTAATGTCGTTAAATCTCAGCTCTTCGCTGGACAGATGAGAGGGTGCGTTGTCGATCAGTAGCAATGCTTTAATCGGATGTCCGCATTTTTTCAAAAACATTTTCACTGCTGGAACATACTCTTCAAAAAATCAGTTTTTAAACAACTCGGAATTCATCCAAGTGCTTTTTTGATTTTTGTAATACAGTGGCATAACATTAGGGCTTAGGTGTTTAAATGCCCTTGGTTTGCCGACTTTCCAATACACATTAGCCGCAATTTAGGACGTCTAGAATAGTTGCTGCAAGCAAGAATGGTCATCCGATCCTTACTTTTCTTATGGCCGAATGCTGAAGTTTCATTTTTAACCTGCTAAAATTTTACACGAAACCATTTTAAAATAAAGCCCAGTTTCATCGCAGTTATAAAGTTGATCCGGACTCTAAGCATTTTCTTCAATAATTTCCTTAAACTTTTTTTTCAAAATTTTAGCAGATAATGTGTCAGCTGATAATTTTTCACCGCAAACTCGAAGTTGTTTAACTCCATGGTGATCTTTCCATCTTGCGATCGACCCTTCACTTGCTCTAAAATTATTAGCTGCTTCAGTTATAGGAAGGTCTTCACTAATGTCAATTGCCTTTTCTTGGAGAATCGGACCAGATAATGGAATGCCTAAGGCGCGTTGTTGGGTAAACCACAAATATAACGCTTGATCCACTTTAGCATGATCACTTGTTTTCATAGTTTTCCGATTTGGTGCAGGTGAAGATAGAACTGTTTCACTTTTCAATTTGTTCACGATTTTTTCGCTACTCCGAAACCGTACTCACACCTACGCCATACTCCCTGGCGATTATTTTTAATGACGATCCGTCGCGTCGTCGAGACGCTTTAACGCTTTTAATTTTTCCTCTATGGTAACAACTGTTCTCCTACGTTTCGTATTCATCGTTCTATTAGGACGAAGATTCATGTACTGAACATAAAATGCGGGTGATTTTTGAAATTCAATTCAAAATTCCTCAAAAACGGTACCGACCATTGATAATTGACCATCTCCTGTTGTAACCTATTGTATCGGTTATTGTCAGAAAATAATTTACAAGTAATAAAATGTGCTTTCATAGTTCATACCTTTACTTAGAGTCAGGTAAGTAAGGCTTTTAAAATGTATACAAAAATTTCATCTGAATAAGTAATTGCTTTTACAAGCGATTTCCAAGAATCGATACCTAGACGTCGTTTCGAATAATCGCGAGATTCAAGCGGTTTCGTTTTGGATAACGCGAAGAAATTAATTTCATCTTTTGTTTCGGATAACCCGAATTCGGGCGTCTACTGTATATGAAATGTAAGTTCGTCGAAGTCATAAGCTTTCTCAATGAATTTTGACCGACACGCAAATAAATTGTTTTTCTCAAGAAATAATTGGCCAAAATCTACATCAATCTAAAAACGAAGAAACAAAATGTTTACATTGTACCATGGACATATTGTTATAAAAATTTATCAATATAGACCAGTTTGAATGCTTCAATAATGACCATTCCACTTAATGCAGATTTCCTTTTTGCAATCCGTGTACTTCAGCCACGCTTGTGTTTTGTTAAATTCTTACAAAGAACTCTACATCCCCTAAAAAGTAAAATTTGTTATACCTACCACAGTAAATGTATAAAAGAAAATCAAAATTATTTGTTTACCTTCCTCGTTAGTATAATTTATGGTATCGAAGCAACTGGTTCACATGGCCCTTCCTTTTTATATATCTTCTTACTTTTTGTATCGACGGAAATAAACTAAAAAATAAGGTGTTTAATAGCTGTTACATTGAAAAACTTAAAAAAAATTCATTCGGTAAGGTAAAAGTGTGGGAAAAATTATAATTACAACAAATTTACTTACATGAGAATTTATCGCACACAGAATTAAAAAATCCCCATAATTTCAGTACCATTTTTAGAAATGGTTTTTGAAATTGATCACTTTGTTGATCGATATTTATTAATATTGCATTGAATTAACATCTTCATCTCGGCACATTAAACCACTTTTAATATTTCCCATTTCTTCACAATTAAACATTCACTAATTATGCAAGGTATAGAACGACCATAGATATAGTGAGTTTACAACTACACACATTAAATAGTTTACAACGGGCTCTTAGTACACAATAAAAATTCAAGGAGCGGCATGTGCCTGTAAATCATAAATTGGCTTACCTGCAGATCTTTATGTAAACCTACACAGGGTTGGTATTAGGGAAATTTTCACATTTAAACAATTATTTTACCAAAATTTGAAGCAGTTAAGAGCTTTCTTCAACTTTGGCTACTCATATTTTAAATTACAAATTGTATCGGAAACTTTAGACCACTTGTTATATTATGTATGAAAAATATTGTAATACGCCCCTTAACGGAGTTGTCTAGCCTCGGCACGTGCAGTCCATTACATTCACCTAATCCATTTAGGTCCGGTTTTAAAATATTTAAAGCGTGTAGTTGTAAGCACACTATATCTATGGTCGTTCTATACTAAAAATTCACTTTACAATAAAAATACAGAAAATGCACAACGTAATATGTATTTTTTTACTGCAAGCCGAGTTAGGTCTGATGAGCCAGTCCACAAGCGTAAGGTAAAGGGTTTTCCAATAAGAGGTGTTATTTTGAATAGCCCGTTATTTCGGTAGATGTCACTTTTGGAGCTGTAATTTTTTGACATTTGACAAGTAGAAACTACGCCATTAATAAAAATGGAACGATACACGCTTCAACAACGCATTGAAATTATTAAAATTCACTATAAAAATGGTGAAACTTTGGCAGAGACGGTTCGTAAAACTCGAACATTTTTGGGTCGTCGTGAAGCACCTTGTCGGACCGCAATACAGAAATTGGTGGAAAAATTCGAGCTGTTGGGACAAGTTAGTGATGTGAAGAATAAAACCCGTGCACGTCGCTCAAGAACAGCCGAGAATATTGCTGCTGTAGCCGAAAGTGTTGAAGAAAACCCAGGTTTGTCCATTCCTCGTCGTTCTTTGGAATTAGACATTCCAAAAACGTCATTACACCGTATTTTGCATAAAGATTTGGGTCTTAAGGCTTATAAAGTTCAGTTAACACAAGAACTCAAGCCGGCCGATCATCAACAACGTCGTATCTTTGCCGATTGGGTCCTTGAAATGCATGAAAATGATCCGGAATTCCATCGAAAAATCATCTTGAGTGATGAGGCCCATTTCCACCTGGATGGCTTCGTCAACAAGCAAAATTGTCGCATCTGGGGCTCAGAAAACCCAAGAGTTATTGTTGAAAAGCCTCTCTATCCTCAACGTGTGACTGTTTGGTGCGGTTTATGGTCCGGCGGGGTCATTGGACCTTACTTTTTCGAAAATGAGGCTGGAGCACCAGTTACGGTTAATGGATTGCGCTATCGAGAGATGATTAATGATTTTTTATGGCCGGAATTGGATGGTATTGATCTGGACAACGTTTATTTTCAACAAGACGGCGCTACGTGCCACACAAGCAACGAAACCATTGATCTTTTACGGGAAAAGTTTCCGGACCGTGTTATCTCTCGAAGAGGTGATCACAATTGGCCACCGAGATCTTGTGACTTAACACCTTGCGACTTCTTCCTTTGGGGCTACGTGAAAGAGAAGGTCTACGCCAACAGCCCAGCGTCGATTCAAGACCTGAAAGATGGAATTCGTGAGGCTATCGAGGACATAGGGCAGCCACTTTGCGATTTGGTTATGGAAAATTTCATGAAAAGGATATGGTCCTGTAGGCGTGGTCGTGGTTGTCATTTGGCTGATGTTATTTTCCATTATTAACGGCATACCTTCCTCTTTATAATGAAATAAACATCGGATCATTTATCTCAAAAAATTAGCTTTTTCCTTTGAATATCAAAATAACACCTCTTATTGGAAAACCCTTTACTTAGGTGTTGTACTAGACCGGCGACTTACTTTTGAAAAGCATACAGACCATGTGCAGAAGAAGGTGCGTGCTCTGATAAATGCTCTCCGATGTAAATGTAGGGCGTCTTGGGATATGGACGTTACTGCCTCCCTCCATAGGATCTATAAGTCTGTTATTGTCCCTATTGTGTCCCATGGTGCAGAATTGTGGCAGCACAGGCTCTGCATGGTTAATATGGAAAGGAAATTTGATTCCATTTATGGAATGTGCTGCCGTGCTGTTTGCAAAGGGTACAGCTCCCTCTCTAATGACGCCGCGGGCATCCTGGCTGGCATCCCTCCCCTGGACCTTGAGATACAGAAGAGGACTTGCCTCAAAGGATTACGCAAATTTGGCTCCGCCCCATTTGAGGGTGATATCCTCCTTTTGGCTGATTTCCCCAGTCTCACCCATGCCAAGGAGTACCTGGCACTCCGCGTCTTTGACCACTGGCAGGATCGATGGGATTACTCCACTAAAGGTCGGATTACCTACTGCTTCTCGCCCCGGATTCCGGAGATACCTCGATTTCTCTCTTTCTATGTTACCCAGTTTTTGTCAGGCCATGGTAACTTTGCCGTTCATCTCCATCGAATTGGAAAACGTGACCACCCGAACTGCTCGGTGTGCCCTGATGATGTTCACCGCCTTCTTGCCTGTCCACTTTTTAATGAAGCTCGGACTGCCTTGCAGGCCCAGTTGCTAGTCTGGTCCCCGCCCCTAGAATCTGCGCTTTTTTGGGATCTTGCGTGGATCATTCCTTTTACGGTGGCAATAGAATGACCCACTTGCCACCTGCTCCTATGCCTTCCCTATATGCTTTGGCGCCATGGTGCTGTTACCTTTCCTGCACTTTACTGGTTCCCTAATGCGTCCTCGTCCTAGGCAATTCTGCCCCTATTGCTTTTTCAACAGTTTTTACTTAATTTTTAATTTTTTTTTCGCTATAGTAACTGTAATTAATTAATTAACTGTAATATTGCGTTCAATTTAACGCTGGTCTGTGGAATATATGCGCTGTTGGGCGCCTTTTGTTGTTGTTGATGGTTTGGATGCAATTTTTAAGAAATTCTAAAGTAATTTATCTATTGTCAGTAAAGCTTTACGGCTCTTCACCGAAAAAATGTCGCTTATAAAGCAATTTACAGCATTCCGTTCAACTGTATCCGCACAGCTGGAGCTAACGCTCGTTCCAAACAATACCCCCACTGAGGTCACCACAAAATAAGAATTTCCGTTCTTAAACCAAAACGGTAATTTGCTTGGTTTAATATTATACCTGCTAACATTAAGCACGTTCATCCGTTCTAAACTCAAGACATGCATTCTTTATAAATTCTTAGGTAGCAATTTTATGAATGTAATTAGTGTAAGTACCTGATACCAAAATAAAGGTTTCTAGAAAATTCACCATCAGTGAAGAATTTTATAAAATATTTAAGAAATATGGAGATTTAACGGCTCTCGGTATCGAGGACCTGTTTTTGTAAAACTTGAATTTTAGGAGATTTTTCGTTGCCCTAAATGATAGGCAACCACGGTACCACCTCGCCATAAATAATTTTACACAATGGAACTCGCTCAAGTAGCTATAAATAACTGTCTTGAAACGACTTACATTTACTCAAAACGCAGTTTAGAATACTGTCGACACAATATGTATTTGGGTGTTTCGGCTCCTTTATTCTTTTAAATACCAGATGTGTAGCAAAATATTTGTACTGGAATGGGACTTCAACTTCAATGGAATCCAATATAATTTTGAAAGGCTTACGGAATGTTACATGGTTTTTGAAACGAACGGATCCAATTGCATGTTATTAGTAAAAGAAAAGAAAAAACCGAAAATTAGCGTTATTTAAATATTTGTAAACTTTATAGTACGTATCGGTAGGAATTGCAAATAGGAAAACAACTTTTTTTTTAATTAATTGATTACTTGAATATTTGCTTCCGGCTCTTCGATCTCTGCACTCGTACGTTTTCGTGGGTCTATGATTTGAGGTAAAACCGCTTTTTCAAAACAAAATTTCAAATTTGAAAACAATGTATTTAGCCCAGTAAAAGTGTATTTTTACCCTGCAATAGGGCGGTCAGGTTTGGTTTTTTGATATGTTTTATCATAAATGCCCCTAATCTTAATGCCGAGTTTTTGACCTCGTGACCGTGTCGGAAAGTGTTGAAAATGGGGGTTGAACTTTAAAAAAAAACACGTTTTTGAGTACGCTGCGCAAACGGCTTTTTGGAAAAAAAATAATTTTGATTCATTTAAATACCTGACCATATAGGCACTCAGAATCGAATCGAGACCGCTACTCTAGGACCAATAGTGTATGAGATATGATTTTTTGAAGTTCACCACTTTGATTGCTTAAACCGCAAATGAACTGTTTTTGCTGTTATCTCACGTCTCGAGCGCTCCAGGCTGATGCACTGGTTACATCGAAACAAATGATATGGCAGTGTAATAGGCATTAAATGCTCTTTATTATGGTTTTTTGTTTGATCCAATTGGATGAAAAATGACCACACGGCGAGCAATCAAACTTGGAAACTTATTGACAAAACTGCCTATATTTAGTATTGTTTCAGTGTGCTCTAAAACCTGCCCTATATTGGGCAATCTCAAAAATTTTACATTCCATGAATACATGACAGCTTATGGGGCACAGAAGTGCAAATTTTCTTTTTTCCTACTTACACCCTTGAATCAGTGCAGCTTTATTTCAAACGGGGCGCGGACTCAAAAATAATTGGTTGTTTTTGTTTATTTTGGGAAACAGAAATATTTCTAATTTACAAATGGAAAAATGACTTTTGCTACATGTATGTACACTAATTCACGCAAAATTTTCATTTGAAACATTTTTTATATCTCCGATATACAGGGAGCGCCAGCCAACTGGAATAAATTCATTATCTCAATTATTGTACATACTGAAAATAAATCCCGAAACACGTCATTTTTAGTCGATCACGTGATATCCTGTAAAGTGAAAATTTCATTCCTAACCTCAACCCCTTTCGAGTTACAATTGCAACCCCCAAATTTTTAAATGGAAAGGGGGGTTTGTGATATCTCATTTGAAATGTCTCTTCATGGTAAGGTACATAAGTTTCCTGGAATTGCAAATTCCACAGTGCATTGTGTTTTGTTTGTGTCAAATAAAAATTGCTTAAATATTGGGAAATATACCTTAAACGCAGCCGTTAACTACTTTTTAATTTTTCTTTGTAATTAAAAAAAAATTAAAGAGAAACAATACGATAAAGTAAAATGTTGCCAACGGTTTGATTATTGTTTTCAATACAATACATTGAAATAATCAAAAAACGGCTCAGAGGTAATGGACTGCCTGCTGTAGCCCCGAGATTTGGGTTCGAAACTCGCGGTGAAAACATTTTTTTCACTTAAAAATTTCACAACTTGGGCGGGAAGTTCTGATTATCAGTGGTGTGACGTCTGACATATGCCAGACAAGAAAATTCCTGTCCATACGATTATGCAATGTGTGCGAGTGAGATGGTGTGTTCAACCGCGCGTAGGAGGGCGATGAAGTGTTCAACCATGTGTAAGAGGGAGATAGATGGTGCGCAGGAGTGCAGACGCCTCGGGTGTGTGTGACGTCATGCAAGCCAGACAAGAAAATTCCCGCTCGTAACGCCTATGCAATGTGTATGAGAGAGAGATGGTGTGTTCAACCACGTGTAAGAGGGAGATAGATGATGCGCAGGTGTGAAGACACCTCGGCTGTGCGCCGCCAAACATGAAAAATTCTTGTCTGTTAGGTTTATGCAATGTGTGCGAGAGAGATGGTGTGTTCAACCATGTGTAGGAGGGAGATGGATGATGCGCAGGGGCGGAGACGCCCGGCATCTCAATTAGGATAATCCTTTGATTAAAGGGTTATAATCAAATCAATTGCAATCAGATCAATTACGCGGTAATTAGGACAATTACATTTGCGATTAAAGGGTTATAATCAGATCAATTACGCTGTAATCAGATCAATTACGCGGTAATTAGGGTAATTACATCTGTGATTAAAGGGGTGTAATTAAAGATGGCGTCGATCAATTAATCCGAGAATCAAATCCGCGAATCAATTTAATTCGCGGTGAAGCCGTAGCCCTGTAGTCTCACTACTCCAACTTGCTAAAAATGTTTGCCGCTAAGCGCAATAAATTATGTACATTTTATTGCTTGAAAGCATAAGAAGGAGATGAAGAACAGAATTCAAAATGCTACCACAAATTTCGTCAAATAATTATTTGCATCCACGGTTCATATGCATTAGTTGAACCTCAATCTGAAATTTAGTAGAAATCAACATAAGTTGTAAAATCTTAATAAATAAAATCTTAATATGAGATAATTCGTATTTTATTGATAAACTACTTGTAAGCGTCAATATTAAGGAACAAATTCTGAATAAAATGCAATAAAGTTTTTTGGTCCAATTTCTGTTTAGTTTCAAAATTGCGCTGTTATAATTTGATGCAATTTCTTTTGCTGAATTGATGTAAAAAGGTATACAGTTGCTCCATTGTATGGTATTTTTCAGATAAAGCCTATTTTCAGTAGTCAAAAAATTAAGAAACTTTAAAGCAATATTTTTACAAAGTAACCGAATTATTATTATTTTTTTAAATTAAATCAGTGTGAAAATTGACTGATATTTATTATCAAACTATTAAGGCTATCGGGAATTTGTTTTTGCAATCTCACCCACCTTACAGTGTAAATTTTAATAACAGGCAAATTGGCATTACATTTGAATAGTAACTGAATAAATCGTATTCTAATATCGTCTATTGCAATACTAGAATTATATATGGAAGGAGCCTAAAACGACACATTCGTAATGATTATGATTAGACCGCGGGTTTTTAAGTTTTAAGAGGATTAGAAAGTTGCCTTTCGCGAAAATGTTATACGACGGAACACCTGTACATTTAATTTGTTACTATAGTTTTGCGTACTCGTTCATTATAACCAATATTGTTACCTAACTTTTGATTCTTGCAAATTCATTGTAATACAACAATATAAATTGCTTTAACTTCAAGGTACTGTAATATTTAAATCTAAGCGAAATCAGACTAAAACGTTTTATTGCATTTCATTCAGGATTTCTTCACTACTATACGATTTAATTCTTTGCCCCTTATTATAAATCACCTTGTGTGCAAATATCCGCACCAAATTATCTGTCGTTTTTTTAACACTTTCATGTAAAATAGAAATGTGGATTTTACGGATTTGTGTAATTTGGGAAATCTATATATTGACTGACCATGCCACGCGCTCTTGAACATTTTAGAAAAGATTAAATAAGTTGCGTCAGGTTGAAATTACCAAGTACTAGGTTATTCCTATTCGATTCAATTAAAAAATTTCTGTTGCAAATTTAAAATTTAAAAATTCACAAGTACCAAGAAAACAATTAAATAGTAATTCATTACGAATACCGCGGAAAAAACAAAGCGTCATGTGTAATATGTAGCATTATGTCGCACATTTTTTAGTCATATTGTTGCACCATTTGCGTTTGTACTGTTAAACCTATTACTCAAATAATGCGTTTTGTCAGACATGTACAAATTTAACTTTTTAATATGCGAAGAAGAGAATTGTTTATTAGATATTTTTACGAAAAATATAATCAACAGGCAGATTTACTTTTATTCAGCAAAAGAAGTCATGACTGAAAACAGCAAATGATTTTTTGCTTTACCACCTACTAGATATTTTTAAAATTCTCGAAACACTATAAAAGTATTTTTCAATCAGAAGAACGCTTCCCCTAAAAACCAGAACACTCTCTTCTAATGATTATTCCATTCACCTGTCATTTGTAAAAAATGGACCAATAAAAATCCAAATTTACACATTTATTACCATGGTTTCAAAGAATTCGACCGAATATTTCCACTTATGAAAATTGTATTGGATGTACCACTAGTGTTCCCAGTGAATATTTTTTACAAATAAATCTTTAAAAAAAAATAAAAACAAGAACCTTTAATCACAAAAAAATTTTATATAAAATAATATAAAATTACAAATTATAAAATTATAAAATTAATATAAAATAATATAAAATGTTTTCATTATCGACATCACAGGGTCCGCTATATATATTTTAAATAAATCTTTTTAAAAAATTTCTACAACATCGAGAAATTCAGTTTCTGTAAGAGCTGCTAGGCTATTCGTTCGTTTTTCTGGACTCCGTGTAATTTTATCCTTATTGCATCTCGAGCCTATCTCGCTGATTTTATCAGATCACTAAACGGGTTTATTTGAATGCTCCAGTTGTTAAAATACATTTCTTGTACTAACTTTGCTGTTACGTTCCACATGTGCTTTACGACTGCTTCCTTGTAATCACTACCATCCTGCTTCTTCATGTTACAAGCCCAGCTTTTTAATATTACATTTTAATGTAGCGGGAGAAGTGTTTTTTCCAATTTATATTCTTTTTCGTTCAAAAATTTATGGAATTGATCCTAAACGGACTCACGTGCCTTTTTGTGTTGTTGGGAACATTGTTTTCAATGTATGCGTTAATTTCTTTTTCAAATTTGCTGCCAAATCGTTTTAGTTCACTTGCTATAAATAAACTTGGGAAAACTTCACAATAACAGCAAAAAAATTCAGTTTTCTGTTTTTAATTTTTTTAAATATTCCAAACTCACATTTGTTTGTTGACATAAAAATCGATTCATGTGTAACTTTATTTTGGGTTTGTTTCGAGTCACTTTGATTAAAGCAAAGAGTTGGTTCATGGAATAGTCCCCCGAATACAACTCGTAATCCAAATTAAGTAGACTAGTTTACAAACTGGTTTTACTCTCTCAATTGTGCTTGGGAATCTCACTCGTGATAAATCACTCGTGAATTAATTTGCAAGCACAATTGACATTCGTGATCAGTTTGAAAAATAATCGACATAATTTGAACTACTCGTGGTATTATACATACATATATGATTATTTTATTCATGGCTAATATAGCCAATCACAATTCGTTATTTGAGGAACGAACACGGAATTACAGCAATTATTTTTTAAGCAGTCCTGTCAGCCAATCATAATGAGAAAAAATTCAAATCGACCAATAGAGCTATTAGCAAATAGTCAGTAGAATTTTGATGTTATTGATTGATTTGAAATTAAAAAATAATCACGCCGAATTACATTCGTGGTGATAAACTTTTTTTATAATTTTAACTAGATTAGCACTCATCTTTGTTGCTATTAAGCAAATGATTTTTTGCTTTACCAAAAGTATGTTCCTACGACGCTATTCGAAAATGTTTCATATTCTTACGCGTGCGAACATGGATTTTTTGCATTATTAAGTGTGCATTTTTATAAATTTTTAGAATTTTATATCCTTACGTGTGCGAATATTGTTATTTCCAATGAGAAGAACGCATCCCCTAAAAACCAGAACATTCTCTTCTAATGATGCTATTAAGCAACAAAGACTCGTGAATCTAGTTAAAATTATCAAAAAATTATCACCGTTGATAATATTTTCATTTAATTTAATAACGACAATAAAAATATCAAGTAATATTTCGAGTTTAGATGTAGATGAAGGAATTTAATACATATACAGGGTGTTAATTAATACGTATCACAAATTTAATCGATATGAAAGGGGATTCAAAATAGGTCGAAGGATTTATTAAAATCGTCTAAAGGTTACGTCGGAAATGGTTGTAAAAAATACATTGGTGAGATCTTTGGCCGATTTTACGGGGGTGTTTTATACTATAAAACTTTTCGATCCGAAACTTGTCAAAAGGTAGATTTTCTAATAATTGAGAGTTCCCAAAACAAATATGTAACAAGTTGTAGTAGTCGAGCTTTTACTGCCATTAGTCACGAAAATTATATTTTCATGACTGGGTAAGACGGAGTAGTGCGGTAAAATTGAGTTTTGGCTCTGTTGATACAGAAATCTGCTTGTAAATTATTGAAATCAAACCGCTTTCCCAAAAGGAATAGATGGTATAACGGTCAAAACATTAGCATTAAAAATCCTTGTTTTGTAAGTGGTAGTTGGTTTTTCAAAGCTATCGTTACTTAGTAAGCGCTCTGTTGTGATTTAAGTTGTGCTTAAACCTTATTGGTAATTTATAAGGTGAGTACATATTCATAAAGATCATTCCTTTCACTATTCATTGATATAAGAACAATCTTGAATACCGTCAATTTTTGTACAATCTGTGAATATAAAAGGTAAACAGTACAAGTTGCGTAAAATGGAGTACGCGGCAGCAATTGTCCAGGTGTCGTATCAAATTCTTGTAAATCAAAAATATCTTGTTAATGAGTTAGTATCAATTGGTTTATTATTTCATAATCTGCAGAGAGGTTGTCTGACCGAAATGCCTTCAAAATATAAACGTATTTCAACTCGTCTGTCTTGGGCCGAAGAACATGAAAAATGAAATACAAGAAGTATTTGATGGTCGAATGGGCTACAAAAGTTGCTATATTTGTTCATAATTGATGCCTAATTTGACTATTTGACATAAATAAACTGTACTTTCAAATAAGACACAAATATTGCTAACTTTTAACATTTTTAAAATTTTTTTCTTTTCATGAATAAATTATACTTTCTGTTAGACTGCAAGGATGGCCAATCTAAATGATCTTGCGAGCCACTTTGGAAATGCATCATAACTTCGCGGGTCACATATAAAATTATATATCCCCATATTAGATTTAGACCCACTATAGACATTTGTTTGGAGTGAAAAATTGAAACATAATGAGTTATTATTATTTATTATTATTTAAAATTTTGGTTTCAAATTTATATGAGCTTATTGCTGACACTTAAACGCATTTTTGTATCCGCATCGCTTTTCTTCAAATATTATAGTTTGCTCATAATTTAATGAAAATCGTTTGAGCTCGTTGTGCAGAGAACGCATTTTTTCATAGCTCGAGAGTAATGTGTCAACAAGATATATTGCCCCAACAAAGGCACTAAGTGGCCTTTGCTGGGGCCTTATTGACTGCCATACAATTTACCTTAAACGAGTGGAGTGGAAAATATTTATTTTTAAGATCTTTTGCAAATGATTTTAGTTTCGATAATTTACTTATTGTGTTGTCACGAATTTATTGAGAACATAAAAAACTTATTTTATCAAAAATAATAATTGAAATAAAATATGATTTTATATAAATAATTGTTCCCAATTTAATAATAATGCACGTCAATGACTAAATGACTTGCTATTCCATAATAAATGAAAGGGTTAGAATAAAAAGGGTACAAGTAAAATTTACATTTTTTGAATATATTGGAGTTTGAAGTTATGCAACTATAAAACAGTCTAGAATTGTTTTTTAAATAAAATCTCATGTTACATTAGTTAATTAAAAGAGAATAGAATTTTAATTATAAGGTTGTGTTTGGTGCAATAAATAGATACCTCACCTTTAACAAAACGGACTTATTCCATAATTTTCAAAAGTGCATCGTTTGATAGTAAATTTCTTTAATTATGTATCTATTCACAAAATTTAAATTTTAATTGAAATATAATTCTTTGAAGAACAAACAAGAAAGAAAGAATTTCCTAAAGTGTTTAAGTGTGCAACAAGCAACAAGGTCAAATTTTATTTCTTTGCGTGAAATAGCCAAGCTGTAAAAATTCCGTAAATTTAACTTCAGGTACTGTTTGATTTTACTGAAGTTTGTTCCCGCGATTATTCACTAACTTAAAAATTTGTCGATTTTTATGAAACAGGTCATAGATAATATATTGATTGATTATTTTTCGATCAAAATATCTTATATGAGGAATAAATTATAATGCATTAATTATAAGCTTACAGTTTTTAATTCATTTGTATCGGTTAGAAACCAGATCTTTTGCAAATAATTGTAGTTTCGATAAATTACTTATTGTGTTATCACAAATTGATATAAAATTAAAATACAAATTTTATTTTATTGAAATACTACTAGTAAATTAATAAGTATGTGCAATACTAATAACATTAATTGAAATACAATATTATCATTTCGTTGTATAACTTCACAGGCAATATTTTTGTTTGCTATAAATTACAAAATAACATATGTCTCTTCGCGAAATGTGCAACTGGCCTTGTACTTGATACATGTAATTGTGGTTATGCTTCAATTTAATTTGACCGTCATTCAACAGAACGCACGATTTAATTAATTTTTTTCGATTGCTTCTTCTACCGTATAATATTTCGCGGAAAAGGGGCATTTGACCTTGATTATCGCGTTATTTCCGATAAGGCCGTCCGTAGAAGCTGCTAAAAACTTTTTTTGACTATCGATAAATAACTCACATTTTTCTACTGTCCGTTAAGGGATTAATCTTTTACTCGTTGTGTTTTAATTTAGTAATTATTTAAGTAGTAGTAAATAAATTCCTTTCTAATAACAAAAAATTCTAAACCCAAATGTTCACGGATGTCAACAGTATTTTTTCTAAGAAGTAGTAAAATTTTATGAAGTTCGCTATTGTAAATTCCAGGCAAAAAAATTTTAACTCATAAAGGACGGATGCACCTAAACAAAATATGCAAATATATACCTAAAGTTTGAAAAATATCGGGATTTCTGTCCAACATTCAAAATTTTGCTCGTTCACGAATATTCCCCAAAAATCGTTTATATAGTTTATAAACCATATAAAATTTTATTAATAACAAAAGCATTTAAAAACTTGTTTACTAAGGAAATAAAATTGTTAAATGAAATGTTTGAAACGCTATCCATCGACCATCCATCAGGTAATAAGGTACATTGGAATATCACCACTCAAAAGTCGTTTTCATTGTTATACATCAACCTATAAATTGTGAAGGTAATAATGGGTGACAAGTTGATCGTAAAAAAGTTTTAGGTGTTGCCTGTATTAAGGTTTACGCTAAATTATTGGAGAGAACTGAACGCCGGCAAAAACTCGAACGGATAAGCAACCTTAACTGTGCAGACGTTGATCTTGTTACTTTTTAAAGAAACCGTTAAAAAGACTTGTAATATCGTCCTTATGTTAGCGCTCTTTCAAAGCTCCATTCAACGCTTTCTATAATTCATAATTTTTAAAGCACAATGTTTTTACTTGCCAATGCTATGCAAATAGAATTGCTGTTGCTACTCTGTTAGAAAATATGCACATTTAATTGTTTACCCAACTCTCCCCTATTTCCGTTTCGCGCACCATTACGAAAGTAACTTTGCAATAAAAATGTACCTTTTGTCTGTGAAAAAACCCCATTTTTTGTCCAAAATTTTATATTTTCATTTCACATCTAACCATTCAAACCTTACTTGTTACAACCTATTTCCAGGCTGTTTAGTTTTGAAGAAGACTGTTTTTTAAAGATTTAATGTAATACGGCACAAAAACTTTTTAAAGGTTCAGAACGCCATGGAAAAGAACGATCATCTGTCAAATTTGTCAAAATGTCAAACTCGCAGTAAGTATGGTTGATATACAGGTTGTTCACGAAAAAACGTCCCAACTCCTAGCGCTATTATTAGAAGTCCAATTGTAACAAACGATACGTCAAATTAAATGGTTTAAAAAGTACTACAAAGTGTAGCTCAAACATAATTTTTACCTGTTTCTCCATTCAAAGGCCAATGGTCAACTTCTTTTTTTCAAATTACAACCTTGTTTTTCTTTTTGACAATTTGATAGAGATTTTATATATCTTCAAATTTTGACTGAAGACTTCGAAGAAATTTTAGATGACTTGCCGTTAATTGAAAGGAATGAACTAGTATTTCAACAAGATGGCGCTGCACCGCATAACGCTCTTATGATTAGGGACTATTTAAATATAGAATTTGAAGACAAATGAAGAGCTTAAATTCAAAAGGAATAATATCCATTTTTAATTTATTGAAAAAAACAAAGGTTTGTCAATGATAATAATACTAATACTACTAATAAGTCGTAAAAAATAAATACATGCAAGGACTACTCGATTCAGTTTCAGAATACATATTGTACTTTTAACAAAAATTGAAAATTACTACTGCGGGACTGCTCTAGCACACAAGTGAAATTTTTGGATAATATTGTTTTTGAATTTAAGCTCCTCAAATGGATTGTAACATATGGACCTATACCATGGCCCGCCCGGTCTTGTGACCTAACACCTCTAGATTTTTTCTTTTGGGGATACATTCAAGATATTGTTTATGCTACGCGCCCGGAAACAGAGAAAATTTTGAGAGAGAGAATAGTCAACGCTTGTCGGGAAACACCAGCCGAAATTTTAATTAATGCCACACAAAGTGTAGGATCTAGATGTCGACAATGTCTGGAAAGAAACGGTGCCCAATTTGAACAGTTTCGTTAATTTGCCATTTCTTTATTCAATTGTTTAGTTATTAAATGTTATCTTTTGTTGTTCGTAAATTAATCATTTAAAATACGTTGTTTCCGTACTGACACATCGTTTCCATAACCACCGCTACGGTTAAGTTATTTTTCAAAGCCTACTGCTAATAATATCAGTTATTATTTTAATTTCTTATTACCGTAAAATAAATCAGAAATATTGAATATCGTTGAATTCAGAAAAAAAATATCTATCAAATTGTCAAAGATAAATATAAGGTTGTAATTTGAAGAAATGAAGTTGACCTTTGACTTTTGAATGGAGAAACAGGTAAAAATTATGTTTGAGCTACACTTTGTAGTACTTTTTAAACCATTTAATTTGACGTATTGTTTGTTACAATTGGACTCCTAATATTAGCGCTAGGAGCTGGGGCGTTTTTTCGTGAACACCCTGTATAAGTAGAGCGGGACGCAAAATGTCACTATCACAATAATTGGCTGGCACGTTCAGTACTATTGAATCGCCCGGTATTACACATATACCAAAATAAACAATAGTTGAAGTAAATTTTTAACTAAAATCAGCGGTGCGGAAATCACGTTTGTAACAATAACGGTGTTCTAATATTTCACGAAAATATAATAAAATATAATATTTACACAAACCAGTTTTTTTTTTTTTAAAGTACATTCATTTTCACCAGTGACTAAACAACAAGATTTTTATGTACTATTAAATTAATGATAAATGCTTATGCATTCTTACAAGTCCTCAATTGGCGTAAATATTAAAAATACATCCTACTAAACTATTTTTATTTGCATATCACCCTACCATTATTATCGTAGCAACATAATACCAATAAGCGGGTAACCAAAATGTTATTACATTTTTCAACAACTTTAATTGGTTAAATAAAGGTTTATGAAAAAAATAGTATTTAAACACATCACGTTCTATTTACTGGTTAAAATTAATGTACACCTTGGATTTCCACATTACTAAGAGGTAATACGACGGTGTGCTAAACAATAATTAAATTTTTAAAAATGAGGAAAATTATAATAATACTTTTTTTAAGACAGTAATTATTTTTAAGTTTGTAAGATCAATAGCATCTCCTGCACCAACGAATTTAACTAGTGAGGTCAACTTATAATAATAAACAAGTTTCCAAGAATATTTACATTAATTTAACCTGCCGGGAAGTTTCTACTTCCTTGAAATTTAGTTAAATGAAGTTTTGTTTTATTTGGATTTATACTCTTTGACATCGATAAACTTTTTCTCCAAGTAACAATAATTACTGAAATTCGCCAATAATATTAGATCAAATTAAGTCTAATTATTGGTAAGCAAATAACAATAATTATAGTTAAATTTACGACTTTAAAATAGTCTGTGAAATAATATTCGCCGTCTTTTTTTATCTTGGAAAACCAGTTATGAAAACGTTTTATATAAAATGTCATCACTTGTAACACCAGTAGTGCTAAACAAAGCAAGTCAACAAGAACATCGTGACAATGCATCTTGGACTGTCTACAATTGTTCTAATTTTAAGTAAGTACTATTTTGTATCAATTTACGATTCTATTAATATTATGTTTGTCTTAGGTAGCTGCAAAGCGGCTCTTTCGCGAAATTTACCAGGTAAATCAACTAACAACTTATGAATCACGTAAAGCAAATAATTTCCGATAATTTATTTTTAAGACTGTGGAGTGAGTAAGTCTTCAGATGAAGTTTTTCCGTGGAATGTCGGCATTTACTACAAAAATAACAATATCGAGTTTTTGTGCACGGGAACCGTCATAGCACAAAGAGTTATTTTAACAGGTTAGTGTTGATGAAAATTTCACAACTAAATGATAATTTTTTGCATTTATAGCGGCTCAGTGTTTTTACGATGAAGCAACTGGCACTAAACGAAGTGGTACTTTTATAATTGTCGCCGGAAAATCTTATAAGGAGTGGAATAATCCTCACGAACAAAATTTGCAAATGCGTGAGGTATGTAGTTGAATTTGTTAATTAACATGCGAATTTACCTGTTCTCATATCAACAATTTTTTGCCTTGATAAAATTTGCATTTTCACGTACATACGCGTAAACATGTTTGCTTATAAAAATCTACCTTTTCAAAATTTAATTGTTTCATTATTTTTAAATGCTTTGTGAACTAATTTGTTTGCATCTTTTTTAAAATTGTTGATACTCTGTTAAAAATCATTTGTGATTTAATAATATTCATCCAATAAATTTGTGGAACTGTTCTTTAAATATGCGCACATGTAAACTTTCTTTTCAATGTGCCGCTAAGTAACATATCGACCAATTTAAAATGATCTGCCCGCTAAAGTGTTTAGCAACGATTGTTGTAGTTATAGCAACGATTGTTATTAACTATCGGTTAAATCTAGTGCCGTATTGAAAAACCGGTCTTTATACTATCACATAGACATAATATTAGCATGATCATATATCGCACCTCGGCCGTAAGAGTGGCACAACTCGAAATAACAAGTTTAGTGTAAGTTGAAAAAGTAATCGATTCTCTTCTGTCACAATCCCCAATTTTGTTCTGTTAAAATTCATAATTTGGTATAAAATTGATTAGGTTACCATACGTGCTACTTTTTGAAATTATAAGAGTGTGGTAGTAATTATATTTTAATATATTTTTGAGGACAAAATTATTTTAAAATTTTTGAGTTGTACCACTCTTGCAACCGAGGTATGGTATTATCAAGTATGTCACTGCTTAACAGCACATTGCACAGTGACAGAGATCTTGTTTTCGGCATGATGTAGCAGATGGAAGGTGAGCATATGGCCCATGGCCGCATTTAACTACCTGTAGTAGCGTTCGTTTCTAGCTTTTTGTCACTAAATTGGTCAGAAAAACGTACTTACCTCATTTATCTTTTTCCTACACCCCCTAAATTTAAACTAAAGTATAAACGTAAACATGTGGAACATGTGGAACATGGATTTAAATGCCTAATATACATTTGACAACACAATTCAAATAAATACACACAGAGAATGAAAGCACTGCAGTGAAGCACTGCAGTGTTGTGTCTCAAGATTTTATCCAATATTTATATTATTGTGTATACTCTCTATCGGGCGAAAATTTCTCTTTTCTTGTAAATCAGAATTAAAAGATCTTAATACACTGGTATTAAACAAGGTATTAAATTGAATTTTTAGAAGTCACAAAATTTTCTTTCAGTAGTTAACTAACAAAACTAAGTAGACGTTTGATTGTTTGTTTTACTTTCTTCATAGTAATCAACGGAAAAATGACTATTCTTTGTTAATGTAACCGATCCTGTAACTCCAATAATAACAATAGTGCAGACTCAATATAAAGGCGCGTCCAGACTTGTCCGAAACATTGTTATTAACAAAGTTATTTTACATGTTATCAAAATTTCGACGAAGAGCAACAAGTTATTTTTGAAGTGAAAACTTCTTTAGGCGCGTTAGACGATTTTTGGATGGGGTAAATCTTACGAGTTCGCACCTAGTTACGTCACGCAGTTACCGCTAATTTGATTAATTTATCGACAGATCAATCCTCAAAAGCAATTGTAAAGCATGTTTCTAAATGTCAGAATTTTCATAATTTACAAATTGGAGGCCCATACTCGTACTGGGGGCCTATCAACACGGAATCAACCATACATTCCAAAGTCACATTCAGATTATGATGATGAAATTCACAATGATATTCCTTCACAAGTTCAAATTAATTATGTTCCACAATAATTACATGAGCCAATAATAACAAATTATGAACTAAATACTTAAAATTTTCCTTATCAAAATATTATTCCACTGTTATTTCATAGTTTTAATAAGTCTTCACTTCTGTCGGCAGTCCCCAATAACTGCCAATTTTTTTTTTTTCATCCTTTTAGTGCATCTCGCAACAGCTTTACTAGTTTAACAATAAGTTCACTTTTGTAAACGTTTCTAATCACATTTATAAGATCAAAATGATAGGTTTCCTTATGATAACCTTTTTTTATAGACAGCGAATCGAAGTGTTTGTTAAATATTATATTAATATTATTTTTATATAAAAATGATATTATTCGACTGGCAAATTTTACTGACCTTATAAACTTAGAATCGATAAACCGTCCCTAATTAGACTACCAGAAGGTCAAAAATATTTTATTGTGATTGTTAATTCCTTTATTATTATTTTATTAAATACGTCCGAAGACACCAATCACACAGATTAAACATTTTAACCCTTTAAGGACGGAATTTATTTTCGGTTACAGATCCCATGGGACGGAATTTATTCTGATGTAGTTAGATTTGTGCCGCGAATGTGCGGAATTCGGGAAAACTGCTTCTTTTCTAGTGTGACGCGTATGGACGACATTCGTCCTTAAAGGGTTAAAAAACAAACACAAGCTCAACATTATAAAAGGCTAAAATTTAAGATCATTGAAAATCAACAGAACTGGAAATTTTAAAATTGTCATTATTTAAGCAGGTCAGTGGCCCCAGCAACCACAATTGGCATGCAAATCGTCCCTAGAGCGAAGGACTCCAGCCTTGAATATCGCAAATTTTCTAATTCTTTTGTGCTGTGTCAAATTTTATGATGGTTATAAATGTCTTATTTTAAAAGCTTTTAACTGCGTCTTTAGGAACTACATATTTGTCAGTTTAGTTGGGAAATCGTTTTACATATTTTATGTCCCATTTCGTTGATTAAAAATTCAAAACCGGCGCTTAGCATTCTGGCAAAATTTTTAAAATTTCCGTCACACCGCAATTGATCATTAACCCTTTGAGTGCCAAGCAGCGCGATCGCGCTCCTCAATACACTGGCCGAAAATGTCAGGAGCGCGATCGCGCTTTTGCTCCCGCACTAACTAATACGATCGATCTCTCTTTCATACTTATCGATTATTGTTTATTGTTTATTGTTTTTGGAATTGGCAATTTTAGCTAATTCTCTAAAAATCATTTTGGCACTCAAAGGGTTAATTGCAAACGGAACAATGTCGTCGGCTTTTAAATCCTTGATCATATCACTGCCCACTGTACCGCTTTCGATACCTTTTCAATGGGCAAATCCAAAATCTTTTCTTTTCCTTTTTCTGTGCACCACTTAAAATTACATATGCTGCAGCCGCGAGAAGAAAGTCTTCCTGATTTACCATTGATACTTTGACTAACTTTTTTTTGTATCAACCGAGTATGCAAATGCAAAATACAGTTCTACCAGAAGCTTCATGCTTTAAGTACTTTATTACCGAACATAAATAAATGCATTCGAACCTACCTACCTGCGACAGTTGTATTCCAGATGTTTCAAATTTTGATATTTACCGACAACTGGCCGGTAACAAAAATTGGTTGAAAAAGTATACAAATTGGTGCTTTTCGGCGAAATCTCGAAAATATTCGGAATAACCTTTTTTCTGTCTTTCTTGAGTCAACGAGGAATCCTATACACGTCAAAAAGTTTTCAGTGTTACAGGGAAACAAGGTTTCAATAACTTATTACTAAGTCTGGACGCGCCTTAATACAACCTCATTCTTCAGACGATCGTAAACGTTTTCCAAAATCACAAATTGTCTACAAAATTGTTTCTTGATATAGAATGTTTATAATTTTGTATAATTTTAGATCACAGAAAAAAACATTGTATTGGGATCTGCCTTTCACGGAGCATCAACGAATTACCTGCAAGACGTTGCAGTCATTAAACTTGAGGTGAAAAAAAAATTACACTTAAATGATCAGGTACAGAAAGTATGTATTGATTGGGCTAACGAAGTCGTGAGAAATAATTTAAAAAACAAACCCGTATTAAACTTATCAGGTTGGAAAGACAGTAAAACGAAGAAATTAGCATCACCTGCTATTGAACATAGGAGTGATGTAGAATGTGAAAATTACTTGCCAACAAAACTTATGCCGTTCTTAACCAACGACAAGAGTTGTGCTCAGATTAACAGTAGGTTCTAAAATAGCAGTTTACAAGTGCAAAGATTATTGTTCACATTACAGGCAATGCTGATAAAATAACCACTGGAAATGGAGTGTTATTAAAAACGCATAACGGTCAGTGGTACTTATTAGGAGTTAACAGTATTGTGGATGGCGAGGATTCGAAAAATTATCTTTTATATGTAAAACTCAACGTATATTTAAATTGGCTGGCTAATACTTCCACATCTTCGCTAGATTAATGACATTCACTGAAAGAACAAGTTTTGGCTGTTAAATTAAAATTGGTTTCTTAAGGATATTGTGATATTCTTGTTATTCCTTTTACAAATTTGCTGTAATCAAATAGTAATATAAGACAGCACTTTTTTGTATATAAAGAGATAATTACATTTTCTATAATTTGTTTTATTATATTTTACAAACAGTACTACAAGAAAATATTATTCGTTATTATTCTTTTAAAGCTTTGCTTTATTTTTCGTACCTATACAAGGTGTTCCACCAGTGATAATGCGCCTAAATATTTGGAAGATGCAACCCATAATACATTACATAGTTAACGTAATTATTTTAGATATCGTATCGAATACATTAGGAGCAGATCCAAAGTGCTTGATGTGGCCGTGCACGCAGCTAAACTTAAATGGTCTAGAACTATTGTGGGCAAATGGCATAAGCATATCATATCCTGGAGACCATACAACAATCGTAGACCAAGAGGACGGTCAGAGATGAGATGGGTAGACGACTTCAAACTGACGGCGGGTTTCAATTGGATGGGAATAGCAATGAACAGGGAAATATGGAAAGCAAATCTTGAAAAGAGGTATATCCAAAAGTGGATGCAGAGCTAATGAAGAAGAAGAATGAATTATTAATTGAGGGGTCCAATGAAAGAACCGGTCAAGTTTACTTTCGCAAAATGTCTAGGAACTACAAAAAACAGTTTATGAGCACACGCGCTTTAAATTTTTGTTTTTGAAGTGTTTGTCAGCACCAAATGGTCGAGTAAATAATAGTCTCGAACTTTTGGGTGGAGAAGACCTCCAAATTAACTACTTATTAAGGAAAAACTGTTGGACTTGGCCTGTTCTTGCACAGTTTTTGACAGGAAAAAAAAAATTGAGATTACTAATTAATTGAAAGTTTTTTCTTAGTAGATAAGCTATACGGGTTTCGGGACACTTGAGATAGGGATTTAACATGCTGGAAATTCGGTCTGTTGGCATAGCATGGGTTGCATACATCACAGGCGTCCGCGCTTTCCCTCGATCGCGAAATTTTCCGCAGATTCTCGGAATTTCGCGTGATTTATTGATTGATTGTCCTAATTGATTACATAATCAGTTATATTTGAAGCAACAATAGAGAGAGATGTCTAGAAACACATGTATGGGTAAGAAAGAGCGCTAGATAGCAAGTGACAGATCAATTCTGGTAATAAATTCTGTGAACTGGGAGTAATTTTATGTTTTCGCTGGTTTAAACGCATCCACAGGTTTCAACTTGCAAAATTTGGTTGAACATGTTAAAAAATGCAGTTTTCAACATTAACTTATGTTTAATTATCCAATGATAGACATTCCGACATCGGATATCTCACAATCCTAGGTTAAATCAGATCAATTAGCTTCAATCAATAAACTGCATGCGTGTAAATTCCAAGAAACCACGGGGTTAGCGAATCAATCGCGCGAAATTCCGAGAAATTAGCGGTAATCAAGCCTGATTATGTAATCAATTAGAGCAATCAATAAATCGCGCGAAATTCCGAGAATCCGCGGAAAATTCCGAGAATCCGCGAAAAATTCCGCGATCGGGGTAAAGCGCTCGCGATTTAGACAACCCATGCTACATGAACCACCCGAATTTTACCTATGTTAAATCCCTATCTCAAGTGTCCCCGAAGTCCCACAGGTTATCTACTTTTCTTTATTACATGAATGAATTCTGAAACATACATATTATTGTGAATTATTTATTACATTTTAAGATATTTTCGTTCACTCATCTTCGCTATTTTCGGACATAGAAGTATTAAGTTCATCTGGTCGGAAAAGTTTATGGTAGGATTCAATATCATTATAAAAAGGCATATCACACTGAGGCACATAATTTTTTGCATGTGCCATAACATGCTCGAATTTATTTTTTTTAAGTTTCCGTCTCCCTGTTTGTATCATCTGGAAACGAGACTGCGTCCAAAGTCTTTTTGTTTCTAATAGAAAATTGGCAGTACATTGGTAAAGATACCGATTCGCTACACTGAATAAGTACTTGATTGTCTTTTTGTAGATATTGGATTAGTCTGTATTTTGAAATCGTAAATTTATTATTCCTTGTCGAGGGGTTTTTCACGAACAGCGGGCAAAAATGGCTTTTGAAGTCGTAAAACATGTGTTGTGTCACTACAATAACTTCAAAATGTTTGCCTGCGCTTTTAATGATATTTATGTAATCTCGCGGTAAATATATTTTATCGTATTTTCTTTTTTCATCTCTATTGCCCCGAAGCTACGGTCGTAAGGCAAGAAACTGTGCCCTGGTTCAGGATACCTATGATGTATGAAGTTACACTTTCCAGTTGCAACAAATGCATGAAAAAATTGTATTAGAACATAGTTTTTATTCTGCGAGAAGCAGTTATCCGAAAAAATGTATAGATCAGTCACTTCTCGAGAGATAAATTTATTACAAAAATGCCAAAGAAGACTGACTACATCATTCTGCCCTTTTGCTGCAACTGTTTCGTCATAGATATAAAAATAACTCTTACCAGTACTGCCAATATGTACACGAAAGTTGTATACCCAAAGTTGGATTTTATAAAATACTTCCCCACTGGAGGCTACAGGTGGTGGCAAATTTTGCTGAAAGTCAAATGTCTGAACCTCAATAGAGTTAGTTGTTTTTGACAAAGCAGTTTTCGTTTTTATGTCCGTGTAGAAAGTTTCAGCTTTTAGAATATGCAACTTCTTTTCGGTTTCCAGGACCTTTCTTGCTTCTTCACAATCCGCAGCGCTTATTTCATTTAACAACTTATCACACTTTGAGCACGTATCGGATTTGGGTGTATCAACTGACATCTTAAGGTTTTCAGTAAAAAACTTGCAGAAGTATTCATATTTTACAATGGGTTGACTATTTTCCTTGACCGGTTCTTGCATTGGACCCCTCAATTAAACTTTTGAACGATTTTTGAGCAACTTATATGTAAAATGCGAAATACAACTTTGGATACAAATTTATAATTACAATACCGTAGAATGGGGCGAAATTAATTTCTGGGGGCTAAATTGATAACTAAATCAATTGCAAACCTTTTTAAATTTAGTGCCTATCCTACCGCATTCCGCACGACTTCCGATTCTTACGCACGTGGTTTCAGCTCAAAATATTTGGTTAATTATACGAAAATTTGACTGTAAAAAGTTACCTGTGAATAAAGTTTTGATAAAATTTGCCTTTATTGTGTTTAAAAATCAAAAAGTTGTTGATTCTGTCACTGATCAAATTGACCCCATTTTAAGTATGAAGTTGATCACCAACTAGTTTAATTATATTTTAATTTAGACAAGAGCAATCAAATTCTTTTCACTACAAATCATTAAGTGATACATGTTCACAATTAATTATAACATTTAAACAAATTTGTAGGTAAAGTAAAACGCTGTAGGAAATTTAAAATCCACAGTGATTAATTCAACCCCATTCTACGGTACACAAAAACACCATCTTACAACTCAAAGTGACCCATTATTTTGATTAAAATTTGGGGAGGTAATATATTTTCAAAAAATATATGATATTTTGCACAAAGGATCTGTCTCGTTTTTAAAAGAAATGGAGTGAATTAATTAAGTTTTTGAACAACTTCAATTGAGAAAAAATTTTGAGTTCGGTAATTGATGATATTAACTTGTATTACTTAATAGATTATAAATACTTCTAAGAAATTTAAATTTACAAAATTTAAAGTAAAAAATGCAGCTATGAAGAAGAATGCCTGGCAGGTTACTCTTGTAACATTGCAAATTTTATTATAGGGTTAGGAATGTCATTCTTTGTCACGTCGGGTGGGGCAAAGAAGCGTCTTTGCAGTAACTTATTTACAGGTGTATTTGCTGGCCATAAGTAAAAATGACAATGTATTTAAGTTTTTTTTAAAATATTTTATACATGTTTTAGACAACTCACTTTACCCAGATTGGCAGAAATAGTTTATTATGAATTTACGAAACAAATCCCAAGTGCGTTTGATAATACCTACATGAATTTGTTATAAATCCTATTATGCAAGGACGGAGAGAAAAAGTGAGTTTCGTAATTGCAGCTTTGATTATGTTGACAAGTTGAAATGATTTTAAAAAAGGTGTGTGTAATATTTTCTTTTTTTAGAAAGTGTAAATTTAGTTCCTCCGAAAAGGACATTAAAACTGCAATGGGAAAATGGTGGTGAAGAACCGGTGTTGTTTTGAAATGACTTTTTTCAAAGTTTCTAGTTGTTAATAATTTGTTGATAATTAGTTAAATTTTGTATGGTAATTATTTTTGAATGTGCATATTTTTTAAGGTTTAGTTTCTAGTTATTTAGTTTGTTAATAGTTAATTCTCTTTGTTAAAGTTCGTTATTGTAACAATTTTTTAATTTAGACATTTTTTGATGGTTATTTATTTTTGAATATACTTATGCTTTTTTTCATTTTTTATTTATTTACTTTTTAATCCCACAACATTTATAAGTACGTCCATTAATTTCCATCAAAGGACGTCCATAACTCGAGTCAAAATGGACACACATAAGACGTCTAGTGAACGTCCAAAACGAATCCATTTACAATCCCAAAGACGTCTAATAAGCGTTTGTCGATGGACGTCTACGAACCGGTGCTACAGAACTTTTATGGTTTTGATTTCTTTCTTCAAATCCATAATTCTGGATTCTCTGTGTTCCTTATCGTTTTTGCGTTCATATGTATTAATAACTAGCTGAAGTGCCCGGCTTCGCTCGGTGTACAAAATTTGGTGGCTGTAGGATACTTCCTTTCATGCGAAAATCTGGTTGGGCGATCGCCCCCCCCCCCCCTACTTAGATGAACCTGTGTACAAAATTTGATAGCTGTAGGACATTTCTTTCTATGCGAGAATCTGTTTCGGTGATACCCTCCTACCAAAATGTACTTGTATACAAAATTTGGTGGCTGGAGGACACTTCTTTCTATGCGAGAAAATGATTGGGTGATAAGCCCCATCCCCACTACGTTGCACTTGTGTACAAAATTTGGTGGCTCTAGGATATTTCTCTGTGCAGATTCCCCCCCCCCCCCCTCGGTCATCAAACTAAGGCCCCCCACTAACATGCACTTGTATACAAAATTTGGTAGCTGTGGGACACTTGTTTCTGTGCGAAATTCTTTTTGGGGTAATCTCCCTCCGACCGGCATCAAACTAAGACCCCCCTACTAACTTGAAATAACTTTTAGTATCGTTAATATTTAGGTATGTAAATAATAAATTGTGTTAACCGAGCAACATCGTGTTTTGTGCTCGTTTAATGCAATGCCAGACAATATAATATGCTAGAAAATGATTTCCGCTACAGAGACGCAACACATCGCTTTACGTAGAGGGGCCAGCCATTTCGTTAACCAAATGTTAAGTTTAAAAAGTTGAAAATGTCTCGGAAATTAATAATCTTATAAAATTAATTTGGAAATGAACAAAATACGAAAAGATTATAACTCGTTCTGAAATTACGTACTGTCAATGAAAATATAGGATTCAGAAAACAAACTTAAATTGACCATTTCCAGACACTTCGAACATATTGCCAAATTGAAAATTAACAAAAAGTTCTCGAACTTATAATTTCGCAAGTAAAAGTTTGAACACAACTGAACATAAAAACAATTAAAATAACTGATTGATGCTTATTGATGTTATGAGGCTCTCAAAAAATAACTAACGCTTAACAAAAGAAAGAAAGAAACACTACGACCTTACAATTATTTTGAATGGCGATTTTTATTACAATCGACATGCGTTCTTCCCGTTTGTTTGCGAGAATCACTTCAGTGGGACACAGCATCTCTTTTTAATCGTAGTTTATCTATCCGCTTTCATGTTGCTAATAGCGCACGATATTAATTGAGGTTTCATCTCTTCAAGCTATTATCATGAATTTCATAAATTGTCGAGTTTCCCAAGCGCCACATATCTATCGAATTGAGAAAAATTAGTCTGAACCGCCGACAGCTTGTCTCAGTTGCCATTTATCGATGGTGGGTGTTCGAATCTGTTCAGTGCGATCGGATGTTGTTGAAGTGATCCTAAATTAGTTTTGTTTAACACTAAACTATTAAATCCAGTAATGTTGGATTTCTAAAAAAAAAATTGAAGTTTCAAATAAACTGATTCAGTACTTCCTTGTAAACTGCATTAGTGGTACCACCCAGCGGTTGTCCAGTTGCTACAGCTGGCGTCTTTCATGCAAGGCCAATTGTGATTTACGGTTCCGCAGGGCCCATGTATCATGTTTGACCTGACTATATCGTAAAGCTAGCTGACCCGACAGACGTCCTGTCCAAATTTCAATCACCATTTTGTTTATTGTAATGCTTTCTGATACACGCCATTTTTAGTTGCGTAAATAAACAAAACTGATGATTTTCCGCCCCGTGAACAGGCGAAATACAATTGACAATGCACGAAGCTTTGGATTTGGAAGGTTAATTCCGCAAACACTCAATGACTGCCCTTGTAATTTGTTTATTGTCATTGCGAATGCAAGCCGCACTGGAAACTGCAAGCATTTAAATTCGAATATCACAACAGAATCACAATATTGAACTGAATTACTCCACTAAAACCGCATGGTTTATTTACAATTGAGAATGACAGTTGTCAAATGTCGAACTTTATTTAGCCTCGTTCCCAGTTTCATGTTTACAAATTCTTAAAATTTTAAAGGCAACTTTTAAAAAATATCTTTCCGTCATAACCTGGCTCGAAGTATTACTAAAATTTTAATAAAACAAATCTGTCGCGCCGTTCTGAAGTTATCGAGTCACCAACGAACGGTATTTCATTTTTATTTATATAGATTAATTGTGCGAGGAATTGGTGGCTTCCTCTTCTTGATGCTTTATCTTACGTTTATTTTTCTACTGTTTGTTTCTGTAAACCGGAATTTTCACTCGGAAATAGATTTATGGTTTGTTTAGCTTGCTTAACGTTTTCTTCAAGTTTTGTTTTATTTAATTGATACTACCCTTTTCTGTTTGTTGTAAATTTACTTTTAGCAAATATAAAATTAAAATGTTTAAAATTGGACTCAACCATCAGCAAGATGTTGTCTTTCTCAATTCGAAAGTTCTTTTATGCTTTTCAGATTATCGTTTCACACGGCGCAAATCATCTCCGCTCGAGATCGAAACCTATCCTTTTATGTATTTAACTAACTCGTCGTCAAAATCTTTATCACCTAGGTGTGTGTCACCATTTTTGTAAGAGACTATTGAGACATCAAAAGAACCCCCTTCAAAATCATGAATTAAAATGTGGCTAGAAAATTTCTTGTTCTTCTCATATGTATAAGCGAGAGCTGCCGCAGTGAGGTCAGTTATAATGGTGACCTCTTCAAATCCGGTGTCAATGATCGCTTCACTTTGTGCAACGTTGAAGTAAGCAGGAACGGTGATCACTGCTTCGGAAACAATTTTACCTAAACGTCTTTCTGCAATGCATTTCAAGTGCTTCAGGATATAAGCATTGAACTGTTCCGGGTACAATTATTTAATTTGTAGTTTGCACGTCACTCTTATCTTAACAGCACCATAATATCACAAGGAGTTGTTTTGACTAACTTTGGGATTATCGGAGAATTGCCCGATCAATTTTTTGAACTCTGAAATTGATTTTAAAAGTTTACTATTTTACATTTTTTAATTCAGAGGAGTAATTCAAAAATATCCCGCCAAAAGGTAGATTGGTTGTTAGCAAGCCGGTTTAACGCTGATTAATATATGGAGAATAGGCAGTCGCCATATATTGCCTAAATAGCTGATTAGATTTGCGCGTCATAGTAACTTTTAGAACAAAGTATTTTGGGGTGATAATTCAGGTAATTAACCACAGTAATTAACTTAAACTAATATTTATTCTTCTACACGTCGCATACACAAAACTACATTGGTGACTTATATGAACTACTACATTTTTGCTACGCTTCATTAGACCTACGCTTCAAACTTACTTCAACACTTCCACCGTTTGAGCGTGTTGCGTACTCATTCACTCTCATACTTGCACACAGCATCTTGAAACGCTACCCAGGCAAAGCCTTCGTAAAAATATCGGCCTTTTGTTGCTCAGCAGGAACATATTCTATTTCAATCTCTTTGGCATCGGCTTTTTCCCGAATATAGTGATAGCGGATGTCAATGTGCTCCGTTCGTTTGTGGAACTCTGGATTTTTCACTAACTTAATTGCACTTTGATTGTCTACGAAAATCACGGTAGCTTTAGCACATGGATATCCCATATCGCTTAGCAGCTTTCGTAGCCAAATTGCTTCTCGTGACGCTGCCGAAGCTGCAACATATTCCGACTCTGTCGTACTCAACGTTACAAGCTTTTGCCTCTGACTAGACCAAGTGACTGGCCCGTTTGCGAGTTCGAAAAGATATCCGGTTGTAGACCTCCTGGTCTCTATATCGCCCTCGTAATCAGCATCCGAATATCCGATTAACTCCAGCTCGCTTCCACCGCCGCGAAACTCGATACCATAATCGCTCGTACCCGTTAGATAAGCGAATATTTGTTTCACCGCTCGCCAGTGATCATCGTTGTGATTATTCAAATATTTACTCACGGAATTCACCGCATACGCTATGTCCGACCGTGAAACAACCGCAAGAAACATTAGCGAGCCGACCGCCTCACGATACGGTACATTTTCCGACTTTATCTCGCCCTCGACAACAGATAGAAGCACCACGTGTGGATCTGCTGGTACCTTTATTGGTTTAGCATTTTGCATTCCAAACTTCTCAACCATTCGTTTCACATATGCACTTTGATGTAAGAAAATAGACTTGCTCTCTCTTTTACGCTCAATCTGTACACCTACGAACATACTCGCATCACCGATGGTGATCGCAAATGCACTACTTAAATGCTTAATCACGCGCTCGATTGTTTCGCGAGATTTCGCTGCGATCAGCCCGTCGTCTACGAACAATGCTAAGTAAACTTTCGAACACACGACATTCCCTACGAAGATACATTTATCGGCTTCAGTTTCTTTAAACTTGAATTCTTGCAAAAATACACTGAACTTTTTGTTCCAGCACCTCGGTGCTTTCTTAAGTCCATACAAGGATTTCTTTAAGTGACACACGACACCTTCTCCGACACTTTCTCTTGAATTTTCGACACTGAAGCCTTCTGGAATCTCCATGAAGATTTCTTCTTCCAGCTTCCCATGTAAAAATGCCGTTTGCACGTCGAACTGTGACAACTCGAGATCCTCTTTAGCTACGATTGCGAGAAACACTCTCAGCAAAACGTATCTTACGACTGGCGCGAAAGTTTCCATAAAGTCCACTCCTTGCCGCTGCATGAAGCCACGAGCACAAAGTCGCGCCTTGTACCGATACACATTGCCTTCTGAATCTTTCATTAGTCTGAAAACCCATTTGGAATCAATCAATTTCATACCAGGTTTTCGTTCAATCAACGACCACGTCTCGTTTTCTCGATGCGCCCTTAGCTCGTCTCCGATTGCTTCAATCCATTGCGCTGCATCGCTGCTCTGCACCGCTTCCTGGTACGATAATGGTACTGTGTATTCCGCCACGTTTGACTCATAACGAATAGGTCGCTTCAGGGTCAAACGATTTCTCAAATTTCGTATTGCGTCGACCGCCGGTAAAATCACGTCATCGTCGTTCACGTCATCTTCCTCGGCGTCTTGATCTGGCTCCTTATGCATGACTCTTGGCAGAACTATTTCATCGTTCTCTTCGTCATCGACAGGGATTGCAGTCATCCCTATTCTTTCTTTGAATACAACGTCACGTGATATCGTGACCTTTTTTGATACCGGATCCCATACACGGTAGTTTGACGTGTCACCATCGTACCCAACAAGCAGCATTCTTCTTGCACGAACATCTAATTTCGTTGTCATCTGCTTCGGCACATGCACGTACGCTTCAGATCCAAATATACGCAAATGCTTCAAATTTGGTTTCTTGCTTACCCAAAGCTCATAAGGTGTTGACTCACCCCGTGTTCCAGACGATCCTGATCGATTCGCCAAATACACCGCAGTATTCGATGTCTCTGCCCATAGAGTTAGTGGGAGACTCTTCGCATGGATCATCGTCCTCGCCGATTCAATAATCGTTCTGTTATCGCGCTCGGCTTTGCCATTTTGTTCTGGTGTGTACGGTGCCGTACTCTCTCGCTGAATTCCTCTCGACTCGAGATAACTATCCATGGCCTTGTTCCGAAACTCTCGACCATTATTGGATCTTATAACTCTCATCGGTCTTCCGAATTTGTTTGCCACTAGCTTGCCGAACACTTTAAATTTGTCGTACACATCGCTCTTGTGTCGTAGAAAATATATGTTGCGGAAACTTGTTGCATCATCTTTAAACGTCAGCATAAATCGCGCACCTCCCGGAGTTTCCACAGACATTGGTCCGCATACATCCGTATGAAATACTTCGCCCGGAACCGTTGCCGCTCTATCACGCACTTTTTGAAACTCAAGTCTATGTGATTTGCCCATCTGACATGAATCGCAGAATAAATCACCCTTTTTTGATAGATTAACTCCGTCCACGAGGTCTTTGCTAACCAACTCGCGCAACTTTCGACCATTCACGTGTCCGAGTCTTTCATGCCACACTCGAATGTCCGTCACCGCCACATTCGCTTCATTGTCGACTCGCGCACGTTTCACTCTGAATAGCATTCTGTAGATTTCGTTCTCTTGTTTTACGCCGGATGCCAACACTTTGTTTCCGTCACTTATTCGAACGTAATTTTCCCAGAAAATTACCTCATAACCCCGTGATGTGCACACACCGACCGAAAAGAGATTCTTCTTCATTTCAGGAACGTACATAACGTTCTCTATTCGTGACTCGTACCACGCTCCATCAACGAATTTTTCTATCCTGACAGTTCCTGTGCCGATAACTTTGCACTCTTTATTATCGCCCAGGGATATTGTCCCGCCATCTGGCACTCGCCGATAGTCTGTCAACCACTCACGCCTATGCGTAATGTGTCCAGATGCCCCACTGTCTGTGATCCAAACATCCTCTTTACCAGCGTTCAATAGCTCGTTGACAACACTCATAGAAAGCCCCAAGCTTTTTGTTTCACCAACTTTGCCACCCGCTCTTGCCGATTTCTCAGCAACGAATGCGCAGTTGCGAAATTCTCGAGAATTGCCCTCGTCAACTTCTTTTTCGCGCCTTTTATTTTTACAGTCGCGCGCGAAATGCCCCTTTTCTCTGCATTTGAAGCACTTGACATTCTTGTGATCTATCGGTTTTCGCGTCTTCTTGTCACCAGATTCACCACCTTTTTTCGCACTATTTTTCTTAAATGCAGCAAAGGCCCCCGGAACTTCATCGTCCGAGGTTAATCGGGCTTCCTCGCGAAGGAGTCTCTCTTGTAAATTGTCAAGAGTCTGACGCTGCGGATCAACACTGTCCCAAGCTGTTTGTAACGTTGCATACTTCGATGAAAGACTTGATTGTTACGTCCGAAACTGGTTCACCGACGTCGAGTAATTGCACTTTCGCGAAGTGCTTCGTTATCGAGTCCCCTGGAGACATCCGATACTCATGAAATTTTTGCGTTAACAGCAACTTATTCGACGCTGACTTTTGTTCGTGGACCCGAGACAATTTGTCCCACATTTCTTTCGCTGTTTCACACACTAACAGCGGTTCCAGCTGCTCGTAGTCGATCGACGACGAAATTAAAAACATCGCGCGTGCATTGTCCTTTTGCCAGAGCTTCTTTTCTTTGACCTGGTTCGCCTCAATCGGCATTTGACGATCACCTTTTACGACATCCAGTATACCGTGCGCAATAAATAACGTTTTCACTTGGAACTTCCATCCTTGGAAATTCGTTCCGTTAAATTTAGTAACATTCCGTGCCGAGATCTTGTCAGACATTTCGGATGGTTTTCAACGCGACAACACACCCGAAAACAGACACGCATCACGCAAAATGGCTTCCGCGTTACGATCCCGTTTTCACACTTTTCCGTGAAACTAAATCACCTTATCACCTTACAAATGCTCAGTTAGGGTAACTGGGCCCATAACCTATTAGAACAAAGTATTTTGGGGTGATAATTCAGGTAATTAACCACAGTAATTAACTTAAACTAATATTTATTCTTCTACACGTCGCATACACAAAACTACATTGGTGACTTATATGAACTACTACATTTTTGCTACGCTTCATTAGACCTACGCTTCAAACTTACTTCAACAGTAACTGGTAACTCTGTGATTTCTTGTGCATCACATTTTTTGGTTCTATTACAAACAGTTCTTATCAGCTCATTAACGATACTAAAATGCAAATTTCCGCCAAAAAACTACTTGCTAGCAATATTCAACAGTAATATCCCAAGTGCATCAAAATAGCTGGATAAATTTTTACGTTTCTGTCCAAATGTTTTGTCTACAAATATGTTGAATAAATTTGTCACGTAACAAAATTTCGAGTGCGAAGCACGAGGGAGTTTGGGTAAAAAATTTACGAGAAATATTTCTAGGCAAAACATTTGGACAGAAACGTAAAAATTTAATCAGGCTGTTTTTATACACGCGGGGTATTCGGCATGATTATTTCCTGATTATGAATCTGAATAAATAGATTTTAGAACGAATTATTTATTTGCTTGTCGAAGAATCTTCGATAATGATTGCAAAAGAATTCAGAAGCGAGTAAACGTCATAATTTAATCGCTATAAAACTGAGGAAAACCTTGGTGACTGCGACTTTTTATGCACATGTAGGAATAATCCAGTATATTTGTTCTTTCAATATCACTCCTAATTAAAAATGAAATTACAGTAGACGCCCGATTATCCGAAACCGGATCATCCGAAATTCGGGTTATCCGAAACTAAAGACGAAATTAATTTCTCCGGGTTATCCGAATCGAAACCGCTTGAATCTCGCGATTATCCGAAACGACTATTTCGCATGATGAAAGAGTGGCGAGTTTACAGAAAACCTTACTATACATTGAGCAGCAACCAAAAGCTACTGCAATTGACGTTCTTTTAATTAAAAGATGGAAAGACATTGCAGCTAAAAAAACTGTACCAATGTAAAACAAAACAATTAAGATTAAATTCATTTTTCAAATAGAATAGTTAAATATACTTAAGTTGGTAGAAAATGTATATGTACAATTATTGTTAATATAAAATTATGTAACTTTTTCCAGTTTTTGTAACCTCCGCTTTAACCGAAATTTCGGTTATCCGAAACAGGTCCGGTCGCGTACAGTTCGGACAATCGGGCGTCTACTGTATTACCATAAATTGTATTTATCGTTAGTGCGAGGTCTCTGGTATGTCGTCCGACTAAGATTTGATCTCCAGCAAATGTAACATAAGAGGGAGTGAAGCGTTCCCCATGTTCGCTTTTCCGTTTATAACGGCTGCTACACAACAATTTGAAGTGCCCAAATCAATGCCGATTACATCACACATCTAAAATGACCAAATTGAATTAATTAGTCGTTAAGATGAGAAAATATCAAATATTACTTACAGTACCAAGTTGGATTATGGTACAAAATTACTGAATTAATTATTAACACACGTTATGCTAGTGCATATGTCGAAACGAGGAAGGTTTTCAATAAATAATAATTCAATTGCACGTTAGGTCCAGATAAGGTTATTATCGCATTAAATTAGGATGATTTAATTTGCTAAACTAAGGCGAGCAAGATGCATGTCTGCTCTATTTTAAATTGTGAGGCCAGAACAGCTCCGAGGTAAGTTAAATACTTTTAAATAATCTTAGTGTTACACAATTAAAATTACTACTTGTTTTCGTAAATTGCAAGACATGAGTTACCGAAAAATGCATTCATCCGTGGAGAATGGATAAAAGTGATGAAAAACCCGGAGATGCTACAAAAAAACCTCGGCACGTACACAGTTTGCTGAAATCACTTTGAACCAATTTGTTTCAATGCTAGCGGTCGCTTGATAAAAAATGCTGTACCAACGTATGTACCAACGTACCTAACGTCTGAAATGATTTACCGTATCCTGCATTAAACTGTTAATAGCAGCCCGATTTGTAGCACGCTAATCTGAAATAATGGCTACAATATTTAATCCCGTTTGCCTGACCTGCCCAATTACTTTAACTAAAATAAATTTTAAATCGGTCTCCGAAGTTGTGCCTTCACAAAAAGTGAAACAAACGGACATTTTCCACTTTTTGTGAAGACCTTTTATTAGAAAAACCAATGCATGATCAGCAAATAACGTGCGCCTCTCAGCTAAACCTAGATCCATAAAGCCATCAATACAATCATTTTTGACATTGTATGTCAGCCCTGGTGCTAATGAAATCTCATCAAACATCAGGACACAATTTCTGTTAATTAATGACATACTTTTAACGCGTTTTTTAATGTGACTGAATATGGCCTCATTGATGCCAGAATTAACAGGAATTTTATTTAATAATGAAGTTAAAGTTTTTGGGACGATAGACTAAAAAAATTTCGAAAAAATCTATACCCGTTGCCGCTTTGCTTGAATAATGACAAAGCAAAAGTTATATTATCCAAGGTGAACTTGCGCCCTTTTGGTTTAAATTTTTGACACCAAATTTGACTAAAAAAAGTTGACGTGGTGTGGTTGAGATCTTTCAAACATCTTATTATATTACCATTTTTTCGAGATTTTTTAATTGTTTTTGAAGAGATAAAGTTTTGAATTTATATTTTGAAACCATTGGTTGCAGCAAAATGGCTTGACGATGGCATCTCATAGCCTGTGGCGTTAATTCCCTCGAAGTCGTTGCCCCGCACTTGCTAAGAAGGTTTTTGAATGGTTTCTTCACCTTTCGTAGTTTATCTTGCCTATTCATTCCGGGATTTAAACGAATCGCAGATACAGCACTGATGTTCGGTTGCTTTTAAACAGAAATACAAATTATCATTTTGAAATTAATTACAACAAACACGCATACCTTCACAGTCATCACTACCAAACAAGGAAACATTTACTCCCTTGCGTGGGCCAATAAATATCTTGGTAGGCGCAGTGACTTTGAAATTATCAAATTCCATGCCTAACATTAATACTCTCGTATCATTAAGAGCAGCACAATTTTTTTCAGGTGTGACCAATATTTTAGCACTTATTTTAGGGCTGCTAAAACATGTACTTGGCCCGTCAGAATCTAAATCAGGCAAGTTTAACGTTGGTATAGCATTTTTCATTAAGCGTCCGTTAGCATTGAAACAAATTGGCTTAAAGTGATTTAGGCAAACTTTGTATTTGCTCGGTTTTTTTTTTTAGCATCTCCGGGTTTTTATCAACGCTTTTATCCATTCTCCTCGGATGAATGCATCTTTAGGTAGCTCATACCTTGAAATTTATGAAACACGTGGTAATTTTAAGCGTGTAACACTAAATTATTTAAAACGGAGCAGACATACATTTTGTTCGCCTTAGTTGAGCACAGAAAACAATAAATTAAATGCAAATAAACCTGTCATTCAAAATAGCGTAGTACGAATAACTGAAGGTTGGCAAATCTAGCAAATTTCCGGCCGAAGTGGGCCGAAGTTCGGAGTCGGGATTCTCGGTGGTTTCCGGGGCCGTTGAAAGCGCCATCTTACCCCGCCCCTTTGCAATATAATAATAAATGACGAAGTGTCACTTTGAAGTACTGCAACTTGGTTATTTTAAAATATATTTTTAAATTATTTTTTGAGCCGATAATAGTTTTTGTGTTTATTGCACGAAACGGTCAACCTACGGGAAGACGACATATTGGACAATCCAAGAAACCAAAATAAACAAAATAATTCCAATTAATCAAAAATGTAGCAATAACTTGATTAACAATTTGAATTTCCATATAATCTTCTCTAAATACAATTCCCGATCGTCTATTTCGCATTTTTTTAAAAGGATCAGCAAAGCTGAGTGTCAAAAATTGACTAATTATATCTTTTATATCGTCAATTTACGGAGCTTAAAGGTAAGTAAAACAAAATACATTATATTGCAATGCAAATGTATATAAATAAAATGGTAGATAAATAATAAATAAAATAGATAAATAAAATGCATAAATACACAATAAATACTGTCAGCCCGTTCTAGGGCTGAGGTTTTCTACTAGTTTCTTTATAACATGATAACACTTCCAACCTCAAGGCAATACGAAATTTAGTATAGATCTCACTGCCGGAAAAGGAATTAAATTAAATATTCCCGCTTTAAACAATTCACCAAGTTTTGCTAGTAAAAGACGAAATAAAGCAATACTTAAGTTTTTTAATATTGTGGTCCCATTGCGTACTCGTGCAGTGGCAAAATGCCCCAAATTCTGAAATATGAACGAAACAACACTCGAAATAATTCCATCATTTTTTGGAATAATTCCCTCAGATGTTTCTTTGCTTGATAAAACCGCGCTTGCAGGTTTTATATTTGAAAGAATTAATTCACCATCTAGTGGAAAAGAATATATAAAATTTGAAATATCCAAATATCAAGGTACTTACTATCTGTAGATAAATTATATAAACGTATCCTCTTAGCAGTAATGCCTATCGGATCACAGAAAATAAACATAGCAATTACAATCAAAGCTATTTTCAACATTTTAATTTCAATATCAATTTCAAACTGATCGTATTGTTTATATCAAAGTGCATATATTAAATTCTCGGGTAATAAAATCCTACGAAATTTGTAATCGCCTTTTCATTTTCTGGTTTAGCTTATTAATAATAAAATTCATGCTTAATTAAATAAGTAATTAAATAATTTCAGTCGCATGGAAGGTGGAAACCACCATAAAAGGACACACCTCGTGTCGATGTGGTCTTTCTAGATCAATTTTAAAACACGAAAATGTTTGTAATGTTAATAAAAACTACATAATTATTATATACATAAGTAAACTTACTTTTTTGTGTGTCCTTTGTTTTCCACATACTTATTTAATTATTTAACTTAAATGAATTTAAGTCATGTTATGTTTTTACACTTTAAAAAACGTTTAATTATTATTTACTATTTTAAAAAGTTTAGTCACACATTATTAAACACAAATACATTTACAAACAATAATTATTTTAAAAATACATCGATACTAAAACTGTTTAATTATCGAAACAGTTTTCGCATTATTGCATCATCAGTAGTAATCGATCCACTGCCCATGTTTCTTCATATTTTGACTTATATCTTTTCCCCTTACAATTTCGACTTAAAATAAAGACCCAACATCTATTTTCCAAGCACAAGTGAGAAATATTATAAAAGCGTCTGACAGAATTATCCCAAAACAATACCAATGGTTTAACATAAATATGAACCCAGCTGCACCAAAATTATCAGCGTTGCCAAAATTACATAAAATAGATATACCTATTAGGCCGTTAATAAATGATACAATTGCACCAGCATATAAAATTTCAAAAACCATAACAAAAGAATTTAAAAATGTTATTAATTTAGATCATAAATACAGGGTGATAAAAAACGGTGCCCGTGGTTGATATCGGGACAATGCTTTCTGTTGAAGCATTGTGGAAATCGCAACAAAAGTGGTCCAAGTAGATTCTGTTTAAAATTAAAACAGTTTGTCTAAGAGCACAACGTGGCAATACTGCACATATTTTTTTTCTAAAGAATTACTTTCAGGTAGGCCCACTTCTTGTATCTAAGCAACCAACACTGACAGATACTGTCACTTGCGTAAGATAAACAACTGTCACGTTGACAACTTTCTTTATTTCAAAAGAATTTAATGTAATTAAACAAGAATACACAACAAACAGGTAATTGAAGGGCTCTATGCAAAAAGTCCTTAAGTGACGTAGAAATTTTCTACTATTTGTGCTATTTCTGACAAGAATGGATGAACTTTCGATCGCACTTACTGATTTCCGTTTAAAAGACCCCTAACCATGTTCTTTAGTACAAAAATATCAATCAAAATCGAAATAATATAATTTCCAAATCAAATTGAAACAAAATTTAAATATCTCAAAATACGAAAAAGTGGCTTAAGAGACTTCTTGCATAGAGGCCTTCGTTTGGATTAAATTTTATAGCAACTGCTCGAAATATCTCCCTTCAACTTCAATGCACAGTATTGCTCTTCGAATTAAGTTTTCCTTTACTCTTTGAAGCATAGGGGCATTTATTGTACCAACCGCTGCGTTTATCCTTAGTCTTAACTCTTCTATGTTGCTTATCGGAGTGGCATCTACAAAATTTTTGAGGTGACCCCAGAGAAAGAAATCGCAAGGATTAAGATCAGGTGATCGGGGAGGCCATGCAATTGCACCACCTCTACCAATCCATCTATTTGGATAAGCCTCATCACACCAGTCCCGTACTATCCTACCGAAATGAGGAGGTGCGCCATCCATTTGTAACCACATTTGTCTGAAAATAGCAAGGGGCAAATCCTCAAGCAAAATTTGAAAATCATTTTGCAAAAATTGTAAAAATTTTTCTGCATTCAATCTTGCAGGTAACGTAAATGGTCCTAGGAGGTTACTATTAATGATGCCACCCCACAAATTTACTCCATAGCGTTGCTGATGTGCACGAGGATGCAATGCGAAGGGATTTTCGGTTGCTCATATGTGATTATTATGCTGATTGAATATGCCGTCTTGAGAGAAATAGCACTCATCTGTCCATAAAATGTTCTCTATAAACCTGGGGTTGTTACCGTGACGCTCAAGTAACCATTGGCAAAATTGCACTCTAGAAAGATAGTCGCCTGGATGAAGAGCTTGCACCTCAATGTAGTGATAAGGATGATAATGTTCATCGACGAGTATACTTTGTATTGTTCGATAATCTACTTGAAACTGTCGCGCTAATTCTCGTATATTTTGTCCTGGTTCATTCTCTACCGCTTCCACAACTGCTTCTTCCAACGCTGGTGTACGAACTTCACGAGGTCGTCCACGATTTAGAGAAATCGGCAATACTTGTCCATTTTCCCTTAATCTTTGTTCCACTCTTCTAATTACTTTAGCATCTGGATGTCGTCGATATGGATACAATCTAGCATATTCCCTAGCAGCTTCTGAAGCGTTATTATCGGCTGCACCCAAGCTGAGCAACATGTCTAAATATTCGCTAAAATTGTATTCCATTTTAAGACTTTAGAGCACTTAACTTGTATCGTTCAAATTTGACAAGAGAACTGACATTGAAAAGTGAATTATTGTTGCCAACGTTTCCTAGGAGATTTACGATGTTGCGACATTGATAAATTTTCTTCGGAGCCAAGAAACCGTACTTTTGACATCGGTAATAAAGTTGGTTTCAATAGAATTTTTACACTTTTTTTTTTAAAAGCACCATCAACTGCATCAAATTTAGACCCTAATAATGAAATTATTACAAAATTGTTAATCGTATAGATTTTTATTGTCTGAATAGGAAAGCTTATATCTTGGTGAAGAGACAACAAATTTTGTTTTGGCTTTCAAATTCGTGTTTCGTTAGAAATCGTCTATAACATGTCACTACGCACGGGCACCTTTATTTCATCACCCTGTATACAGTCAAAAATAGTTTAGAATTAATAAATAAATTGAAAAATGTTAAATTAAATAAAAATTCTAAATTTATATCGTTCGACATTAGTAATATGTACACAAATATTCCAATTAAGGAAACGATAAATATAATAAAAAACAAATTATATAGCAAAAATTATCATCAAGAATATATTCAGCAATTAATAAATAACATCGAAGTAATACTCAACCAAAATTATTTCCAATTTAACAATAAATATTATAAACAAAATGACGGATTAACAATGGGGTCACATATTTTAGCAATTTTAGCTGAACAATTGTAACAAAAATTTTAAGAAAATGCCATGCAAACATTAATTGAAAGATTCAAAGTTATAAAGTGGTATAGATTTGTTGATGATACATTTATTATTACAGAATATGATAATCCAAATGAGATTTTAGATTATTTAAACACAATTAACAAAAAGATCAAATTTACTATGGAGTTAGAATTAAATAATTCCACAAATTTTTTGGATTTAAATATTGAGAAGAAGGACAACAAATTAAATTATAACATATATCGAAAAAACACACAAACTGGCCATATAATTCACTATAATTCAAACCATCCATATCAACATAAGATGGCAGCTTTTAGACATTTGATATATGAGTCCTAAATGCTTTCAACGTAATTTTCGGTAATCAACGAAAAACTGTTAGTTACATTTGTTTGTAATGACCATTTAAACATTGATAGCCACATTCAGATAGTAAGGAGCCACTCTCGCACAAAACAAACATATTGTTATTAAGTTCACTATTTTTTTAATGTCTGAGTTGGTTTTAAAACATTTTGTCGAATAGCGAGTTTTGCAAATATAGGACTCATATAGACTATATAATGTACCACTTAATAAAGATAATTTTGAAAACGAATTAAAAACCATTAAACAAATAGCCATCAATAATGGATATAATATTAAAATTTAATAGAAGTAAAAATAACAGGTATTAAGAAACAACCAAGAACTAATAAATAAAAGCGAACAAAATAGCAAATGGGTAAAATTCAATTATTACGGACACGAAACGAATAAATTAACAAAAATTTTCAAAAAGCATAATTTAAAAATAGGATTAACAACTAATAATAAATTGGATAAATTTTTCAAACCAAAAATTGAAACACGATAAATATAAGTTGAATGGGATATACTCAATTAAATGTAATACATTTAACAAAAAATATGTTGGCCAGACGGGCAGAAGCTTCTACACACGTTATAAAGAACACGTCAATAAAAATAACACATCTAACTACACAAAACATTTGTACCAAGAAAAACACCAATGTGGAACAATTGATGGAACAATGAAGATTGAAAAAATAATGCAGAAAGGTGTTAGAATGAACATAGCAGAAAACATACATATTTACAAAAATAAAAATAAAATACAACTTATAAATGAACAATTAAGCGTTAAAGACGATATATTACTAAAGCTAAGTATAAAATAGTGCCAAAATAAAAAACAAAAAATAAAATAAATAAAAATGAACAGAAAGTCGAAATTGGAAGGGGAAAAGATATGTCAAAATATGAAGAAACATGGGCAGTGGATCGATTACTACTGATGATGCAATAATGCGAAAACTGTTTCGATAATTAAACAGTTTTAGTATCGATGTATTTTTAAAATAATTATTGTTTGTAAATGTATTTGTGTTTAATAATGTGTGACTAAACTTTTTAAAATGTTAAATAATAATGAAACGTTTTTTAAAGTGTAAAAACATGACATGACTTAAATTCATTTAAGTTAAATAATTAAATAAGTATGTGGAAAACAAAGGACACAAAAAAGTAAGTTTACTTATGTATATAATTATATGTCCACATAAGGAAAATAAAATGGAAAAGTTAAATACATAATTATTATAATACAGTCATTACAATACTTCGGTTTTTACGTTATTTTGAGTTATTTACTGATCAGCACACTACAAAAAAAAAAAAACATTTTTTTGACGCAATTCATTTGATGAATTTTCGTAGTCTACAACTAAGGTGATACTTTGAAGAACTGCAGATGAATTTAAATTTTGATCCGTTTTCCACCTTCCGAATGTTAAATTAAATGCTATGAACAGGTTGTCGAAAAGTCTGAAATCAGTAGAAAAAAATGCGTGAGTCCAAACGCAACACAACGATATACCATAGTGCAAACTTCCATTCTTTATCTAGATATAGTGAAATTTTATATTAGCCCATTTTTGTCCAACGCGGGACTGTAATTTTCTTTCTCTACGAGTGTTTTACAATACATGCTTCTGTGATCATTTTTGAACATTGAATAGGGCTAATTCTTTACACCTGTTACGGAATATTCATACACCTAGTAGCAAAAAAATATTTTTAAAATATTTTATTGAATATTTAAAAAATATTATTATGGTATATTTGTTTGTATTTTAAAAATGTTTTTAAAATATTTTTTTGAAAATTTTGCACCAGCCTGTTCAATCAATCAGAAGCCTTTCTTTTGAACCGCTACCAAGGCAACACAAGTATTTCTTCGGAAATTTTTTCCGACTGGGTAGAACCCTGGAGTGAATTTTAGTGGAAATTTTTTGACGTCATAATTACTGTCACTAATACTTACATTAAGTACATGTAACCAGAATAAACGATACCATTTGACATTAAATGCCATTCGACGCTTCACATAAACTTGCAATCAAAATATCGTATTATTTATAGCGTTGAGTGACGTTTATAGATAATATGTCAATACGTAAATTAAATTGCAAAAAGGTGCAAAATTTTCTTACCGAATACCACTCGACGTTAAATTAAAATCCGTAAATTTTTTCTCGGCTATGAATATTTTTAAAATTATCCCGAGCCGCAGGAAAAAATTTCCGGAAATAATTTAACCTCTAGTGGTATTACAAGTGAATATTTAAAAAATATTATTATGACATATTTGTTTATATTTTAAAAATATTTTTAAAAAACATTTAAAAAATATTTCTTAAAAAGATTTAAAAAATATTTTGATGAAATATTTTTTAAATGTTTTTTAGAAATATTTCTAAAATATTAACAAAAATGTTATAAAAATATTTTTTTAATATTTTTAACAAATATATGTTTTATATATAATATATGTTTTATAAGTATATATTGTATGCAGGGAAATTTTTTTACCTATAAGAATTTTTTTTTGAGTGTAATGCTGCATTTTATATCTTGAGTGTTCATTAAATATAATTCATTTTTTCTGCATGCACCCATAATACCGACAATTAAAACAACCTAAATAAATTTAAAAAAATTAATATCAACTCTTCATTTTATGTATTTATTTAGTTACCTTTGTTCCCAATTATAGGTGATTGGGCGCCACAGTAATAATTTTTTTTACTTATTCAGCCGATAATGTTTGAGATTTCTTAGCTTGACAGCCATTGACTGCCTTTTTAAAAATGCACGTAGTCTTGAATATTGTGACAGATCAATTGTATGTTCTATATTAATCGTAGTTCCTGCAATTAGCATCGAGTAAGTTTTCTATAACTTAGAAGTTTTCATTGTTTCGGACAACTTAGTAAAGTAGGCAAGTATTACGTTCTCCGAAAAGGAATTGGCATTTTTAATTTTTCGCCATTGCATAAACATATTGTAGGTGTGTTTATGAATGCTTTCCGATTTTTCCAGTAGTAAATTACCCGTGCATTTATTGGCAATTTCTCTTAGCTCCGGTGGCATGCCAGAGATACTTTCGTCGCTAGAGATGTTATTGCTTATTAGTCTGTGTTACTTGAAACCTAGAAGATCAATATCAATCAATAATTTATTAAATTAAATTACACTTACATATTGCATAAAAAGTATATTTAAACAGAGATAATCAGCAAAAAGACACAAGACAGTACAAGTTGACTAAATCGTGTGAGGCGATTTTTTAACTCGAGCTTTGACAGATTGAAAAAAACAAATATCACAATAATTTTTTTCCACCTTCTTCGATTAAAAAAACTAGTTACAATCGAGGGCGTTAGTGGTAGTCATTCCATAACAATTGGGCTTAAACTTAAAATTGCGCGTTCTTAATTTTGGCCCCAGAATTGGTCATTCTTGAGTTTTAAGAATGTTCATTCTCTTTGTGAAATTTAAGAGTGGGTCATGCTTGATTTCAAGAATGTTTATTTTATTCGTCAAATTTAAGAACGGGTCTCTTAATTTTCAGAACGTTGATTCTTCGTGACAAATTCAAGAATGGGTCGCTCTAATTTTAAGAACTTTTATAAGTTTTATATTTAAGAACCGGAGTTCTTCACAGACATTTGAGACACATTTGAGACACACAAGAAAATCGTTTCGCGGCGTCACACACTTGGGCCAAGGGCAAGCACGCGCTAATTTTCGTGCGCAATACCCAAACAACCCAAACACGACATTCCCCAACTCACTGTGAATAGACACGCGAAACTTAAGTACACACCTGTGAGGTAATCCAAATACGTTATACAGTGAGGACGCGTGGGTTAGAATAAATTCATTTAAAATTTATGGGTTTAGTTATTGGAAAAACGCTCGGACACGTCGATTTTTGTTTTTAGAACTGCATCTTTTTTGATATTTATAATTTTAAAATCGTCTTTTGTTTTCGCACTATAACGTCATCAATAATTTTTTTAAATTGCATCCTATATTTTTGTTCACGAATTTGGATGCAGCGCATTTTTCTGAGTACAGAAATGTCAAATTCGTATGACCTTGAAGAGGAAAGTTTTCGAAATAATCAGTCCTAAAGTTTCAAAAATTTATGATAAAATTATTACAGTAGACCACTAATAATATCATCAAGGAAGCGCTGGAAATCGAGCAAAACATTCAATTGCGTGTTTATTTTTCCGGTTTATTGAAGTAGACTTTAGATTTCAGATAACCCCATAGATAAAAATCTAATGGAGCTAAATCGGAAGACCTAGCTGGCCATTCGATAAAACCTCTCCTTCCAATCCATCTATTTGGGAAAATATTATGAAGGTATTCTCGTACTGTTCTCGAATAGTGTGGGGGCGCTCCATCCTGTTAGAATCATACTGAATGTGCCGGTATATTTGGGTTTTCATTATTCAGGTACACTGCACTTACACTGGGTATTATGTCATTTTGTAATAAGTCTAAATATTTTTCAGAATTAAGTGTTCCCTCAATAAAAAAGGACCCAAAATTGAGGTACCCACAATTCCGGCCCAAACGTTAATTTCTGAGGGAATTGTGTACGACTTTCCATTCTCCAATGTGGGTTTTCTGGTGCCCAATATCGACAATTTTGCCTGTTTACCGAACCATTCAAACTAAATGTTGCCTCGTCGGAAAAAACTATCTTACGTAAAAATTCCGGGTTGGCATTGCATCTATCCATCATTATTTCGCAAAATTCTAATCTGCGGTCGAGATCATCTTCAATAAGTTCCTCAACAAAATGTACTTTGTATGGGTGCCATTTGTTCTTGTGTAAATATTTTAGAACAGAAGATTTACTTAGTGACTGTTTTGCAGCTATTTGTTGACTTGATTTGTGAGGATTTTCTTGTAAATCGAGCAAAACATTCAATTGTGTATTTTTTTGGAAATGTAACATGGTTGGTTTTGTAATTGTCTCTTACGTGGCCAAAGTCTCTAAACTTTTTCTCCATCTTACTAACTACTGATTGTGTAATATGCTTCTCCGGGTACTTATCATTGAACAATTCACAAACTTCAGCTTGTGTTCGAGTATTATCGTCATATCCTACCATCATCAACATATCTATTCGTTGTTTTTCAGTTAAACGCGCCATTCTTCAAGCTTTGAAACTGTACTTGAGAAGTGTCAACAATCAAAAAAACAAAATAAACACAATCGAATGTTTTGCTCGATTTCCAGCGCTTCCTTGATGATATTATTAGTGGTCTACTCTAATAATTTTATCATAAATTTTTGAAACTTTAGGACTGATTATTTCGAAAACTTTCCTCTTCAAGGTCATACGAATTTGACATTTCTGTACTCAGAAAAACGCGCTGCATCCAAATTCGTGAACAAAAATATAGAGTGCAATTTAAAAAAATTATTGATGACGTCATAGTGCGAAAACAAAAGAAGATCGTAAAAGTATAAATATCAAAAAAGATGCAGTTTTAAAAACAAAAATCGACGTGTCCGAGCGTTTTGCCAAAAACCAAACCCATGAATTTTAAATGAATTTATTCCAACCCACGCGACCTCACTGTATAATAATACGTGCGACTTCCACTCTCGACGGGATCCCGTGTAAGCAGCGCCTCTACCGCCTTGGGGTTTAATGATGGCGTTCTCATATAAGATGCTATGGAAAAGAGGGTTCAAGAAATTTAAAAATGCCGCATCAATTGCGAGAAAAATCTTAAAATTTTTTTATTTTTGCCTTTTAGCATTCATTTTTCATTACATTCATTCACTTTTTGTACATAGGCTCTTATAAAAACACTTAAAAAAAATAAAAATAAATTTAGTTTGCCATTAGCGAATTGCATGTTTTAAATTAAATTAATTAGGTTCAACGAAGGCCTTAAGGGTACAAAATTACGTGGAAGGGTCATTTTTATTTGGGAAAAGATAGAAAACAAAAAATTTTAATGATATGGAAAGGAATATTTAGGAAAATTAATAAAATAATAGAAAAGCGCTTTTATATTTTCTTCATATAAGACAGCGTTTCCCAAACTTTTTTGACCGCGACCCGGTACGAGGTTTTAAAATGTTTCGCGACCTACCTTATGAAAAAAAAACATTTATTTACATAACAAATTTTATTTTTTAATAAAAATCAAGTTATTTGTTTGTATATTTCATACACGAAAATTGCAAAATATTTTTTTTTTGTGTTTTTACAATTTTTGCCGCGACCCAGCAGAATTTTTCTGCGACCCGGTGCCGGGTCGCGACCCACACTTTGGAAAACGCTGATATAAGAGATGCTATGGGAAAGATGTTTGGGAAAATTCAAAATGCCGTTTTAATTGTGAGAAATTTTTTTAATTTTTTTGTTTTTGCTTTTTAACATTAGTTTTTCACTGCTTTCATTCACGTTTTGTACATACGCTTTTATAAATACATTGAAATACTTGTTTAAAAATAAGTCAATGCAATTGTCACAAACGTTCTCAAATTTTTCTTTAACACGAATTTTACAGTTATGAATTAATTTAAATTTGACATTATTCAAGCTTTCTTTTAGGTATATATTAATAAAACTTTTTAAATAATTGTTTAAAATTTCTGAAGCTAGTTTTGCCGAAGTATTCGGAAAGAAAAGTCTTGAACTATCCGTGTATTTTTTTAATTCAATTTTCGTATTTTCAAGGGCGTAATTATTGTAAGAACTACATACACTATTTCTGCAGTTCTCATGTGGTAATTTACTACAAACCCAACCCAAAACATAAACTTCAGAGTTTTTTTCGGCCAAATCATATACTAGACCTTCAACGTTATTATCAAATCGATTATTTGAAGATTTAGGTGGAATTTCGATTTTAACACAATTTCGTAACATATGTTGTTTTTGAAGGAGAAATTTTGAAGCATCAATTTCACTATTGCTATCTGCAGACGGCTGCAGCAATTGATTAGCCATAATTGATCGTAGACTGCATCGAAATTTCACACAATCAGGTGTAATATTGTTGCCATTTTTTGCTCTAATCATTGAAAAAAAATTAGCAGTATGTACTGCGTTAGCTGGTAGATTATTTAAGGTAACATGGCATAACATACCAACATAAACAGAATGACTGCAAACACGAGCTGGAAAACATACCCTCATTGGGCTAAAAGGAGGAAGAGTAATGCACTTTTTTGTTAATTTAGGTGCCATTCTTGGAATTTGCTGAGAATCTAGATCATAAAATTTTTGAATATGAGTCCAAGAGTAAATTTCATTATTATACTGAATATCATATTTTTTTAAATTGTTACGTAAACATTTCAGTAAATGTGGGGGGTCATAAAAGAAGTAAATTTTCTCTTCCAGAAAAGTTACAAACGGTTTGTCAACTGTCACCGAAAGTAGCTTTCTTAGCTTCACATTGTTAGTGCCTAAATCACACACTACAGCCTTTACTACAAAACCTGTATCGAAAATTTTTTCAATAACGTTTAACAATATATCTTTCAAAATATCACCTGATAAAGCCTCTTTGCTTAAAAAGTAACCTATTACTTGTTTAAAATTTAAATATAGTCCTTTAATCATAATAACCATTGCGTGGTTACACACTTTGAATGCATGTGGTCGACTATCCCCAAAATCCTGAAAGCCTTCAAAGGTATCACGAGCTGCATCATAACCCAAGCGCCCCTGCAATGACATTTCGTCAAATATGAGAGAAACAATTTTTTCTTCGGCTCTTAATTATTTCGACTTCATTTTAAGCAATTCTAACACCGTATTATTTACACCACAACCGACATGCATGTCATTCAACCAAGAACGCAAGGAGCTAATACTAGGTAGGCAAAAATAATGTTGAAGAAATGTATATGACTTGGTCGAGCAATAGAACAAAGCTAATGCAAATTCTTTCCCACAAATTTTGTACCTTCTTCCTTTTTTCTTTGTTCCTACTAATCTTACTTGACTCTGAACAAATTGATTGCAAACCTTAGTCATTTTAGGATGTATAACGTTAGGAACTAGATTTGAAACGATTGTTTTTTCAGATTTAAGTAATTTTTCACGTAAAAGTTGAATTCGTTTCCTGTATTTCCAAAGTTGATTGCTTTTAAGTTTCAAGTTTTTTGATGTTCCCTAATCAACTGATTCAGTCTCACATTTTCCTCTTCTGGTGATTTTCTGTGGCTTAACTTACAAGGAAGCGAATTTGAGCCATCCTCATTTTCCTCCATCCTAATTATTTTCTTCGGTTTTATTTCGTCTCTTAAGTTAATCTTCCTTTTTATTGGATTTTTGGCTTTAAAAAGCTTCAATGTGGGAATAGATCCAGGCATTAGACCCTGGCTAAACAGGTTCTTGTTTCGAAAACATTCTAATTGAAAATGGTCTGAAAAGATTATGTCTCATAAAAATAGTTAGAATCCTCTGATTTTAACAAGCGATCCAAATCTTGTCTTTTACAAGCAACAATCCATAATTTTAAACTGGAAATAAATTGTAAATAATAAATAACATATTTAAAAAAACCTTTCAATTTTAAAGTTATCTAGCTACTTACAGGTTTAAATCTTTCGGCATTCTAAAAAAAGACTTGCTTTCACGACCACGTTGTTGCTTATAATTGTTGCAACCATATACGGCACAAATAGCACCTAGTTTATTCACCATTTTTTCAAATTGAAATTTAAACAAGCTGTGATTGATTTGAATTTTACAATTAGTAAATTCAGTATTTCAATGAAATTGCGGTTTTCAACGCATGCAATTAGTTATAAAAACACCGTAGCGTGCCTTTATAACTGCATATTCAGCGGTTATTTGGGTTAATCTTATCAAAGTTGGTCTTAAGCGCAATTTTTTCAGTCATAGGGCAATAAAGTTTCAATGTAATTAATGAAGTAGTTTTAATAGAAAGGGGTTTGTGTAAAGGAAATAAGTACCTAATTCGGTGAAATGTTACGAATGTTTGTACACCTCAAAATCTACTAAACGGAAAACTGTAATGTTTTTGGTTTACAGTTCTTTGAAAACAATTCATCCAATTTAATAAAACTATTAGAAATTTTTTCATTTTTATTTTAATTTTGGTAGAAAACACATAACATCTCTTATATGACAAAAATATAAAAGCGCATTTCTATTATTTTATTAATTTTTCTAAACATTCCTTTCTATAGCATTAAAAATTTTTGTTTTCTACCTTTTCCGAAATAAATTCCCTTTCCCCATAATTTTGTACCCTTAAGGACTTCGATGAACCTAATTAATTTAATTTAAAACATGCAATTCGCTAATGGCAAACTAAATTTATTTTTAATTTTTTTAGTGTTTTTATAAGAGCATATGTACAAAAAGTGAATGAATGTAATGAAAAATGAATGCTAAAAGGCAAAAATAGAAAAATTTAAAGATTTTTCTCGCAATTAATGCGGCATTTTTAAATTTTTTAAACGTTCTGTAGCGCTGATGTTAACGAGGAATGAAAATAAAGCACTTTGAGATTTGATGATGTATGTATTTATGAATTGCACAGACACCGAGGGTTTCTGGTTCGTAGTTGCCGGAAGACTGTCTACCCTCATGTAATCTGGGGGCGCTAACGGAAGTTAGTCCGCGCCATCGCGTGTGGGTAGTCGGTACTATAGAGATGTTTAGTCAAGAACCAAATCAGGTCCCTACAGTTCTTTTCCATAGCATCTTATATGAGAACGCCATTATTAAACCCCAAGGCGGTAGATGGCGCAGATGAATTTGGATCTTTGGTTTTAATGGTTCTTAATTGTATTTAGCGGCTAACATAAAAATGAATCACTTTGCAGTTTGGTTTTTAATCTTTACAAATAAAAATATTTCTGCTGACTAAATTGTTTTTGTTTATTCGTTGCCTTGACTTTTTCGAACTGCGCGCTGTGCCGCGGCAGTAGCAGGCAACGCCACATTCACTCCCTCCCCAGTGACTTGCTCTGGAAGAGAAGGGAACGAGACTTTTCGTTGGCGCTTGGTTGTATTGGCATACGTCCGCAGTGGTCTATCCTTGTCTGTAGCAAGGTTAGGATGCGAAACGCAGCGTTGGATGTCTTCCTCTGTCAGATTGGATTGTTCTGTATCGGTCTTGATTAAAAATGCTGGTTTTAGTGTGTCTACAGAGACGGTTTTGTCTTCACCCTTTACTTTGATGACGAAGATCCTGTCGTTGATGCGCTTGACCACCTCATGCGGTCCAGTGTATGGATGTTCTAAGGGAGTTTTAACGGAATCAACTCTCTTAAAGACGTGCGAACAGTTGTACAGATCTTTCAGTATGAAGAGGCGAGATTTCGTGTGGTGGGCCGTCGGAGTTGGTCTAATCGTGCGCATGTATTCCCTGAATTTCTCGACAAAGATTTGTGGGTCTGCTGGCATGTTTGCTTCGACAAAAAATTCGCCTGGTATACGAAGAGGAGACCCGAAGAGCATCTCAGCAGGAGAGGCCTTTAAATCTTCTTTGTAGGCTGTGCGAAGGCCAAGCAAAACGGTCGGCAGAAGCTCCGGCCAAGGAATTTGAGAATTGCACATAAGGGCGGCCTTGAGAGTGCGGTGCCATCGCTCTACCATGCCATTTGCCTTTGGATGATATGGTGTTGTTCTGATGCGATTAGTTCCAATCAGTCGTGCCAGAGCGGTAAAAAGGGTTGATTCAAATTGTTTACCTTGATCCGTGGTAATGGTGATTGGTGTGCCAAATTGGCATACCCACTGTGCGTAGAATGCTGAGGCGACTGTGTCTGCTAGCATGTTTGTCAGTGGTATTGCAACTGGCCATCTGGTAAAACGGTCAATGATTGTTAGGCAGTATCTCCATTCGCCCACCCGAGGCAGCTCGATTAAATCAAGATGAATGTGGTCGAATCTGTTGCTCGGTACGTCAATATGGTTGGGTATGAGACGGTTATGCCGTTGTACCTTAGATCGTTGGCAGGGTACACATTGCCTAGCCCAGAGAAGAGCGTCTTTCTTGATGCCGGGCCAGATGAACTTCTCCTTCAGTTGACGCGCAGTGGTCCGTCCGCTGGGATGAGATAATCCATGAATAATGTTGAAGGCTTGTTGCCTCAGGCTACGTGGGATGTAGGGTCTCACGACACCGGTCGAGATGTCACATTGAATTTCGTGACCGTCAACTTTGAGTCGTTGCAGTTGCAGCGAGCTGTTTTTCCGAACTTGAATCAACTCATCGTCATCTTGCTGATTCACCTTGATAGTCTCTGAGTCGAGAGAGGTGGGCATGTTGATTGTGTTGATGCGAGAGAGAGCATCAGCCACTACGTTGTCGGGCCCTTGCGTGTAGACAATCTCTGTGGTAAATTGAGATATTAAGTCCAATTGGCGAAGCTGTCGTGGTGAAGCTTTTTCTGCGCGTTGTGAGAAAGCATAAACGAGTGGTTTATGATCTGTTTGGATGACGAAGTGTCGACCTTCTAGGATGTGTTTGAAAAATTTTACTGCAGCAAAAATGGCTAGAAGCTCACGATCATACGTGCTGTAACGCGTTTCTGCTGGGCTCAGCTTGCGGGAGAAAAAACCAAGTGGTTTCCAAGTTTCATCTTCCAGTTGTTCTAAAGCAGCACCTATGGCAGAATCAGAGGCATCAGTTTTGAGAGAAAGAGAGGCAGATTGAGAAAGAAAGGTTGTTTGAATGGCTTGCAGGACACCTTGCTTGCATGCTTCCAAAGCATTTTCAGCAGTTGGTGTCCAGGGAACCTTCCTTTTATCATTTTTCTTTGCATCCTTCAAAAACTCAGTTAATGGAGCTTGAATTTGTGAAGCTTTAGTGATGGACCTTCTATAATAATTAACCATGCCTAAGAAGCGACGTAGATCGGTGATTGTGTCTGGTTTCGGGTACGTTACGATCGCTTGGACTCCATCTTTTGGAGGTTCATAACCACGGCCGTTGATGGTAAAGCCTAGATAAATCACCTCATCCTTGCCAAATTGACACTTTTTAGGATTGATAGTGAGTTTATAATTTCGTAGGATGTTGAAGATTGTTGTGAGGTGCTGAATATACTCTTTGTGTGATTTGGAGTATACGATCAGATCATTAATGTAACATCCAACGAAGTCCAGTCCCCTCAGTATGTTATCCATATGACGCTGGAAAGTCTGCGTGGCGTTGCGTAGACCAGGTGGCATACCTAAGAACTCGAAGAGTCCGAAAGGTGTTGTTACAGCAGTTTTCTTAATGTCCTCTTCAGTGACAGGTATTTGATGGTAGGCCCGTACTAAGTCGATGGTGGAGAAGACTGTGCATCCGTGGGGACGCTGGAGGATGTCATCACCATGAGGTACGGGATAGCGATCTGGGATAGTTTGGGAATTAAGCTTCCTATAATCTCCAGTAGTGCGCCAACCACCAAGTTTTTTGGGTACCATGTGAATCGGACTGGCCCATTGGCTGCTGGAAGGACGAATAACACCGTGATCAAGAAGCATTTCAAAGTCTTCCTTGGCCACATTGAGTTTTTCTCCCGTTAGTCGACGAGGTCGCTCAACAACGGGTGGTCCTGTGGTCACGATGTGATGAGATACGGGGTTGTTGGTGTCAGTTGCGAGAGGATTGTTTGGTCTTGTGATTTCCACGAAGCGGTTGAGTAGCTCCACATATGATTCTCCATGCTCTTGTTGGACACATATAGTGGATACTCCGTGGATGATGGCCTCAGACAGCTGGCCCTTGGAAGTTAAAGTTGTAAGTGGATCGATGAGGCATCCACCCTTGAGATCCAGTAGCAATGCATGATGAACCAGGAAATCTGCACCAATAATGGCCGACTTGACGTCCGCGATAATGAAGGACCATCTAAAAGCACGCCGTAGATTCAGGTTTAGTGTGATTTGCTGTTGGCCATACGTGTGGATGACCGTCCCATTGGCAGCATAAAGCAGTAGCTCATCTTGTTTGAGTTCCCTGCGAATGGCAGTTTTCGGCACCAGAGATATCACCGACCCTGAATCGATGAGAAACTTCATGTTTGTAGCATAGTCATGCAGGTGTAGGCGATATTCTTTTGAAAGGTGTGGGCTGGTGCTGTCGCCAACCGTCTGAGTAGACGACAGCAGTTTTAGTTTTTTTGGGGCGATGTGCCTGATCATTTGAATGAGCATGGCTCATCGCATCGTTTTGCATAATTACCAAATCTACGGTGGTAGTAGCAAGCTCCTGAAGGTGAAGGAGAAGTTGGGCGCGAGCTTGAACGCTCACTGCTTCGTCCACGTGAATTGCTTCTTTGCTGTTTAGTAACGATGGAAATAAGTTCATTTATTGATCGACTGAGAACTGTTACTTCCTTCGTTAAACCTGCGATGGCAGTTTCTGTCGATCCACGGTTTGTTAGACAAATGCACAATTTATTTAATTTGAACTTTGAAGCATTTTCAATAAAACAAAATGTTGGTATGGAATACAAATTTTTCACTGCCTAAAACGCAATAACAATGAATTTAAAAATTCAAATAAACACAAAACTAAAATCATCAAAATCTTACATTTGTAATTTTTTTATATTATCTTTTTTAAGAATTTAATACATACATGTAAATAAAACATATGTACAGACTTTATTTAATGTTATTTTGATTATTTGGAATTTTGTAGTTTGTAAATAAATTAGGTAAATTGATTTTATTGAATTTTATTGTCCAATGAATTTAAAACTACGTAGAAATAATCATAAAAAATTCATAGAAGTATTTTTAAATTTTTTTCCTATTACTATTAAGAATTTAATACATAATTGTGAATAAAATATGTAAAGATTTTATGGAATTGATTATTTAGAATTTTTTTATTTGTAAATAAACATTCGCGGCGTTGTTTGATAATAACGCGTAAGTATTTTATAATTGAGATCTTGAATTATTTGAGAGCTATATTGTAACGTTGATCTTCCTTGGGGATATTTCCCTTTACTGTCCCCTCAAATACTGTTTTAAGAATTCCATCATGTCTCAGTATACAGGGTGCGGCCTAAAAAACGCCGCAAGCCGCATCTTCGTTATTTATACCTGGATTTAAATGAAACAAAAACTGTGGAATAAATCGTTTTATAAGCACCACATGTGTGCAACATAATATAATTTTTTCAAGGTCAAATTCAAGGTCACGAGATAATCAATTTTATTTTTTCAAATTAATAGGTGTATTTTTCTATTATTATTCTGAATCCGAATCCAACAGTGCGTCACATATTAGAATTTGTTTAAGGCAATATCACCTATTTAAATCTCGAGCCTCCGAATGTGGTGTTTTCTAAACGTCGGAGACACAGGGAGTTATGTTATTATGTGCGACAGAGGAAAACCACAACTTATCTTTTGTTTATTGTTTGTATTTTTGTATGCGATAGATAAGTTTCACAGGAAACCGCATAAAAAAATATATTGGTAAAAACAGGAAGAGGTTCCATACTTAAAAGCTTCGCGCACTGTCTGTGACAGCAGTTGGTTTGCAGCAATCAAACGTAACAAGTAAGTAAAAATTGTAATAAATACAGATCAAATTAATTTAGAATTTAACAATACTTATTCATTTCCAAATGAGAAAATTTTATTGTAGACGAAAATAAACGTAAAATTAATGTACTTTGTTCAATCTAATTAACCTGATAAACGTAAGAATTGCATTTTGGTTTTTAAAATGTTTCCCTGTTCGCAGCTGATTTATTCAATATACGTAAATTTTCAGAATGGCGTCAAGAACGAATAACGATGAAGTGATCGAATTAGCTGAAGAATTAGATACAAATCATCCCGTCAACACAGAACCACAAAAACCAGGTACCTCAGCGAAATGCTATGCGATCGAAGGTCAAACGCTCGAATTATTGATGACAAAATTTGAGGGAATGAATCGTTTTGATAATCAACTGGAAGAAAAGAACGACAAGATAAAAGCAATTGAAGTTCAAATCAAAGAACTAACAAACAAAATTGAGTCATTAAACACTTTGCTGGAGAAGCAATTAAAGGAAAAAGAAAAAGAAAACCAGAAGTTAAAGAACGATGTTAGTTGTTGTTGCTTTCTCCAGGTTATGAAGATGGACACTCCAAAAAATAGTCGATTGAACTTAACCCTTTATTTTGATACACTATACCGGGAGATTATCTTACAGGTATACATATCTCCTATGTTTACTTTTAAAAAAAACGCGTCAACATATTGATAACTATAGGCAACCAACATTACACCACAAATCACAAGGTTATTATTTTTCATTGTGAAAGGTTATGTTCAAGTATCATGAATAGTATTATGAATAGAATCTAAAATCATTTGAATATCAAAATAATAACAATTTTAATAAAACTATTAAAGTTTGAGAAGTTATTAACAGAAAGTACATAACAAAAAAAAATAAACAAATAGCGTCAGTGTAGTGTCAGTGGCAAAAAAAAAATTGCACTTCTGTGTCCCATAAGCTGTTACGTATTCATGGAATCTAAAATTTTTGAGATTGGTTATAATGGGCAGGTTTGAGAGCACACTGAAACTGTACTAAAAATAGGGAGTTTTTTCAATAATTTTCCAAGTTTGATTGCTCGCCGTGTGGTCATTTTTCATCCAATTGGATCAAACAAAAAACCATAGTGAAGAGCCTTTAATGCCCATTACAGTGCCATATTATTTGTTTCGATGTAACCAGTGAATCAGGCAGGAGCGCACGAGACGTGAGATAACACCAAAAACAGTTCATTTGCGGTTTAAGCAATCAAAGTGGTGAACTTCAAAAAATCGTAGCTCATAAACTATTGGTCCTAGAGTAGCGGTCTCGGTTCGATTCTGAATGCCCATATTGTCAGGTATTTAAATGAATCAAAAATTTTTTTTTCCAAATAGCCGTTTACGCAGCGTACTCAAAAACGTTTTTTTCTTAAGTCCAAACCCCATTTTCAACACCTTCCGGAAAGGTCACGAGGTCAAAAACTGGACATTAACATTAGGGGTATTTATAATAAAATATTTCAAAAAACCAAACCTGACCGACCTTTTGCAGGGTAAAAATACATTTTTACTGGGCTATAAACAGGTTAATAATAAATAAACAACTTAATAATCAGGTGATTAATTAATTTAGGTACATGTAACAGTTGTAACTGATAAAGGAGGTAATTTTAGAGAATTATCTACAAGTTTAGGAGTATCAGTTGAAACCCCGTATTTTTTTGTGGACGAAAAAAAGGTTTTTATTTTTTTGATGTTCCACATTTAATAAAATCAGTCTGAAACAATTTGTTAAAATATGACATATTTTTTAATGATAAAAAATCATCTTGGAAAGACATTGAAACTTTTTATAGTTCTGAAAATTTCTAAATTTAGCTCCAATGTTAACAAACATCCATAATATAAACCCAAACAGTTTTAAAAAAATGCATTTTAAATAATAGGCGACACAAATTTTCAGCGAAACAGCAGAATTTCTGGAGAAATTTGATAAATTATTTGATTTACTAAATTCGTCAAGACATAAAAATGCTAAAAAATATAATTTATCATTTATGGGAGCTGAATACCAAATTAAATTTTTAGATGAAATGGCATTTTTGATAAAATCTATTAAAATTTTTGATAGTCCTGGTAAATTAATTACAAACAAAATTAAATGTTTTGAGAGCTTCAAAATTTCTGTGGGTCGAATTAAAAAATGAAGGCCGTTCCTTCCTGTGTACCAAAAGGCTTAATAAAGATGTTTTTGAAAATTGGTTTGGAACTGTTTGGGGCTCAGGGAGCAAAACAGTACAAATCCAACTCCACAAATATTTCAGAACAATTTAAAAAAATTATTTCCATTAAATTACTTGGATCACAAAGAAAGTGTAAACTGTGCCGATGATTTTGATCTGATGTTAACTGTTATAAATGAAAATATTTTAGAAAAATTTGTTAATGAACAGCAGCCGGTGTCAATTTCAAATCAAATCAACTCAGTTTCAATTTCACTGAATTCAGAGAAATTGATTTCCTCGCCGAAAATGCTTCGTTTTACGTTTGTGGTTATTTGCACAAAAAAATGTTGTCATTTCACAATTGTACCGTATGCAAGGAATTGGAAATCAAAAATTTAACTTCTTCTAATTTATTTTGTCGTCTGAAAGCATACAAAACCAAAGATAACAAGACAAATGGACAATTTAATTTGAACTTTGAAGCATTTTCAATGGGACAAAATGAAAATTTTTCACTGGCTAAAACGCAAAATAACAATGAATTTAAAAATTCGAATAAACACAAAACAAAAATGATCAAAATCTTACATTTGTAATTTTTTTATATTATCTTTTCTAAGAATTGAATACATACATGTAAATAAAACATATGTACAGACTTTATTTAATGTTATTTTGATTATTTGGAATTTTGTAGTTTTTAAATAAATTAGGTAAATTGATTTTATTGAATTTTATTGTCTAATGAATTTCAAACTATGTGCAAATAATCATAAAAAATTCATAAAAGTATTTTTTAATTATTTTTCTATTACTATTAAGAATTTAATGCATAATTGTGAATAAAATATGTAAAGATTTTATGGAATTGTTATTTTGATCATTTAGAATTTTTTTATTTGTAAATAAACATTCGCGGCGTTGTTTGAAAATAACCCGTATTGTTTTAAGAATTCCATCATGTCTCAGTATACAGGGTGCTGCGTAAAAAACGCCGCAATCCGCATTGTCGTTATTTATGGCTGGATTTAAATGAAAGAAAAACTGGAATAAATCGTTTTATAAGCACTACATGTGTGCAACATAATTTAATTTTTTTAAAGGTCAGATGATCAATTTTATTTTGTCAAATTAATAGGTGTATTTTTCTATTTTTATTCTGAATCCGAATCCAACAGTGTGTCACATATTAGAATTCATTTAAGGCGATTTCACCTATTTAAATCTGGAGTCTCCGAATGCGGTATTTTGTAAACGTCGGAGGCCCAGGTAGTTGTGTTATTATGTGCGACAGAGGAAAACCACAACTTATCTTCTGTTTATTTTTTTGTATTTTTTTATGCGATAGATAAGTTTCACGGGAAACCGCACAAAAAATACATTGGTAAAAACAGGAATAGGTTCCATACTTAAAAGCTTCGCGCACTGTCTGTGACTGCACTTGGTTTGCAGCAATCCAACATAACATGTAAGTAAAAATTGCAATAAATACTCACAGATCATATTAATTTAGAATTTAAATATTGTTATTGTTAATTTCCAAATAAGGAAATTTTATTGTAGACGAAAATAAGCATAAAATTAATGTACTTTGTTCAATCTAATCAACCTGATAAATGTCACGATCGTGTTTTAGTTTTTAAAATGTTTTCCTGTTCGCAGCTGATTTATTTAATAAAAGTAACTTTTCAGAATGGCGTCAAGTGCGAATAAGGATGAAGTGATCGAATTAGCTGAAGGATTAGACACAAATTCTCCCGTCAGCACAGAACCACAAAAACCAGGTAGCTCAGCGAAATGCTATGCGACCGAAGTTCAAAGGCTCGAATTATTGATGACAAAAATGGACAAAACGCAGGAATTATTGATCACAACAGTGGAGACATTGATACATCATTTTGATAATCACCTGAAAGAAAAGGACGACGACAAAAAAGCAATTGAAGTTCAAGTCAAAGAACTAACAACCAGAATTGAGTCATTAAAGACTTTGCTAGAGACGCCATTAAAAGAGAAGGAAAATGAAATACAAAATTTAAAATCTGAAAATCAGAAGTTAGCAACCGAATTGGCAAGTTGTAAAGATGCAAAAACTGAAGTTGACAAAATGATGACAGAGAAAGAGAAAGAAATTAAGAAATTACAAGAAGAAGCAGATACACTCACAACAGGAATGCAAACTCTAAAATCTGAAAATCAGAAGTTAACAACCGAATTGGCAAGTTGTAAAGATGCAAGAACTGAACTTAATAGAATGATGACAGAGAAAGACGAAGCAATTAAGAAATTACAAAAATTACAAGAAGAAGCAGCCTCTGAATTCGACTTTAAAACTTTAAAAAACCTTCTTGTGACTGATGATTCTCATCGAAAGTTGAGTGAAGTGGACCTGCAATCGAACCTTAGTGAAAATTCGACCTCCCTCCGCATAAATAACAGAATGATTAATTATGTGGCACCTGGAACCTTCGACAACCTCTCTTCACTCACCGAATTGAATTTGCATGACTGCGGTCTGACTTTCCTCGAAAAAGGGATTTTCAACAACTTGACCAATCTGATTTTTTTGAACCTGTCTTATAACAATCTTACTTGTTTAGAAAGAAACGTCTTCGCGGGTTTGAAGAAATTGAAGAGGATTTCTTTGTGGAACAACAACATCAACAAGTTACCTCCCCAATTGTTTAGAGGATTGGAGAGTTTGGAGCATATCGATATGAATGATAATAAAATTTCCGCGTTTGATGAAGACTTGTTGGTGGGATTGAATCAGCTCATTTATTTTGGTGCGTTTGATAATAACCTGACAAGCATCCCCGAAAAGTTGTTTGGGGATTGTGTTAAGTTGGAAGTAGTCTGGCTTAGCAATAATAAAATCGTCCGGTTGAAAAAAACTATTTTTGATAGTTTGCACAATTTGAAGAGCCTATATCTGCATAATAACCCGCTGGACGAGGTGGATAAGAACGCATTGAAGATGTTAAAAATGCAATATTTGAAAATGTAACTTGACGTAGTTGCTTTGTTATTTTCCTTTATGCAATAATCTTGTTTTATATTTAAATTTGTATTGTTTGGAGGTTCAATAAAGGTTCAGAAAATGATTAAGTAGATTTTTTAAATGAAACTGTTTACATTTTTTGATGAATTTAGAAAATGTTTCAATAAATTCCGCTGAAGAAATTAGTTGCGACTAAATTTCCAAACTGAAACATTGAGACATTAAATTTGGAATGCATTCTCCAATCAGGAAATAGTTATTTACGAATCAAGTGCAGGAAAACCATGTTCCCGCTTGCTTTATTTGCGAATCCAGCTAAATATTTAATTGGTAGTTTTTTAAACCTAAACTTCAGGTACTCGCTGATATGGTTTGTTGTTGTTATTTTACTATTTAATTACCCTTCAAAAAGTTTTTAACTTCGATTTTACTCCAAGGATTGAATTTCGATAAATTCCTCCTTAACGGGTACCTGACAAGTTAGTCCTTGCAAAGAATGAAAAGTTTTCCTATAAGATGTTATAAATAAAGAGCTTCCATAATGTCTGTGAAGTCGGGAAGGAGAAAGTTTAATAGAAACTGTTGTGTATTTGGTTGTACTTCCAAAAAGGGAAAGAACTTTGATTTACACTTCCACCAGTTTCCAAAAGGTAGTGCAAATGTAAAAATAATTAATAATTGTGGAACTTTTTCTGCCATTGATGGAAGAAAAGCCTAGGTAAAAGTGTTGAAAATGGAAAAACTAGTAACCAGTAAGAATGCTCTCTTCACTTTGTAGCTGCTGATTATTTAGCAAAATAGTTTCAAAGTTTGAGTCTAAGTTCCAAACATAGATTCCAAGTTTGAATCTGAGTTTCAAAGTTTGAATCTGAGTTTCAAAGTTTGAATCTGAGTTTCAAAGTTTGAATCTGAGTTTCAAAGTTTGAATCTGAGTTTCAAAGTTTGAATCTGAGTTTCAAAGTTTGAATCTGAGTTTCAAAGTTGGAATCCGAGTTTCAAAAATTTGAATCTGAGTTTCAAAGTTTGAATCTGAGTTTCAAAGTTTGAATCCGAGTTTCAAAGTTTGAATCTTGGTTTCAAAGTTTGAATCTGAGTTTCAAAGTTTGAATCTGAGTTTCAAAGTTTGAATCCGAGTTTCAAAGTTTGAATCTTGGTTTCAAAGTTTGAATCTTAGTTTCAAAGTTTGAGTCTAAGTTTCAAACTTAGATTCAAAGTTTGAATCTGAGTTTCAAAGTTTGAGTCGAAGTTTGAAGACTGGTACAAGGGATTCCGCCTCTTTATTAGCAGGCGGGCTAACGAGTCTGAACACGCAGTTGATCCAATCGGGTTGTGTCGGAATCATTCGGTTAAGCCGAATGAGTCTGATCTTGCTATGGCTGCATGATCGAGTCAAACTCGCATTTCAGCTGCGGACCTAAGAATCACCGCAATAGAGAGATGCCTACACATGGGTGAGAAAGGGAGCCAGATAGTGGCGGATTCCGGTAATTCTGCGGAGTGGTTTCGTGGGTTTAAACGCGCGGGTTTCAACCTGCAAATATTTAGTTAAAAATTCGGTTTTCAACATTAACTCATGTTTAATTATCCGATGAGAGAGAGAGACATTACGCGAGTTTAACCTCAATTGGTATAAATTAATCTTCATGCTAACAAATTGTTTACTAAACAATTCGTGTATTTTAGGATTAAAAGGATTAATATGGTACACACACACGTCGAACGCATAAGTGTTTTTTCAATGCGGAAGCGGTTCTTTGCGGGTCCTGTGTGGATGCTGAATTTTGCAGCTGCCCGTGGATATTTAGCCATTCGCGTGAATATGATTTTCAAACGTGTCGGCTCTTAAATTTGCGATGCGGTTTTTACCGCGAGATGCGAAAGTTTAGCCGAGCGGCGTGGCAAATGGCCGGCTCTGTGGGACGATGAGCAGGTACTTCGGCCCGGTCAACTCGCACCTTGCATTTCAGTTATATTTGCGGCCGTAAGAATCGCTCGGTCACGGTCGCTCATAATGAGCGAGATGTCTAGAAACACTAAGAAAGAGGGGCGATAAATTCTGTAATTTTATTCGCTACGTGCTGGTTTCAACTTGCAAAACTCACCAGTAACTCATGTTTAATTATCCAATGATAGACATTAAGCGAGTTTAACCTCAATTTGACATAAATCATGTTAAGAAATTGTGTGTATTTTGTATAGATGCAGCGACCTTTAAATGATTAATGAATATGGCGGCGTCACGCAGTGTTTTTTCAAACGATTGCGGGTATTTCATGCTGGGGCTGTGAATATCGCGTATTTTCAAACGGCCGACCCTTAAATTTTAATGAAATTTGTGACGTGCTCTTTACCGCGGGGATTACACCGGTGGCCGGTGCAGGTAGGCTCAAACCCGCACACAGTTATAATCGCGGAGAAGCGCTACAATAGAGAGAGAGGGAGAGAAACACATGTGTGGGTAAGAAAGATGGCAATTCTGTAATTTTATTCGCTACGCGCAGGTTCAACTTGCAAAATTCACCAGTAACTTATGTTTAATTATCCAATGATAGACATTAAGCGAGTTTAACCTCAATTGGTCTTCATGTTAACAAATTGTTAAACAATTCGTGTATTGTAGATGTTGTGTCGTGACTTTTAATACGCCTGGCACTCACGTGTGTTTTTTTGCGGGGAAATTTTTAGCTGATATTTCGTTCAACGGGCTCGTGAGGCCCGCGTCCGCTTGACCGGCTCAAACTCGCTACAGAGGGGTGGCGGGGATAATTTGCCGGGTTTAAACGGGTTTCAAAATTTGTGGTTTCACCAATTATCCAATATCAGATATCCCACGTCGGATATCCCACAATCAATAAACCGGAAATTCGGGAAATTAGCGGGAAAATTCCGCGCAGACGCCTGTGATATATGCAACCCGTGCTGCGGAGGCCTGTGATGTAGGCAACCCGTGCTACGTATGTCACACGAATTTCAGCCTATGTTAAATCCCTATCCCGAGTGACCCGAAACCGCCACAGCTTAACTACTGAAATACTTTATATTAATAATGCGTCTTCCCTCAATCGATGGGGTTTGATGTTTTCTGAAAAATACAAAATACGTAAGAAAACTATTTTATATACAAGTAACAAACAATACGTCAAATTAAACGGCTTAAAAAATGATATAAATAAATTGCTAGGAGCTGGGGAGTTTTTTCGTGAACGCTGTGTATACAACGTATACTTACTCATTAGAATGTAGTGAAGTGCTGGGAACTTGGACCACAGATGAAGTCGAAGTATGCGCTTGTCTACAATATAAAAATATTTGAATTGTGATATTTTATAACGTATTTATATTATAATAAATACGCACTTTTCACGACTGAATATTACCTGTTGCGCTTCCAGACATTTTTAGCAATTTGTTTTCTGCTTTTCCTTTTTACCGAGCATGATTTTACGTGCGTATGGTTTCCCATATTTAGAAACTGGCACCTACGACAGAACTAAATGACTTTACAAATTTACATCTACAAATTGCAAGCTAACATTAATAATTTATACAGTGAGGACGCGTAGCTTGGAACAAATTCATTTAAAATTCATGGGTTTGGTTTTTGGAAAAAGTTTCAAAACTGTATGATAAAATTATTATAGTATACCAATAATAATGTCTTTATTTCTTTTGTAAACACTCAGTTTGTACCAATGTTATTTTAAAAAATCGCTACTAAAAATAAAATTTGATGGATTCGAGCATTTTCCAAATAAATTTTGTTGATGTCAAAACCGTCTTTTGTTTCCAGCGCTTCCGCGATGATATTATTATTGGCCTACTCTAATAATTTTATCATACGTGTTCGAAAAATGAGCTGCATCCAAATTCGTGAACAAAAATATGGAATGTAAAATTTTTGAGATTGGTTATAATGGGCAGGTTTGAGAGAACAATGAAACAATACTAAATATAGGCAGTTTTTTCAATAATTTTCCAAGTTTGATTGCTCGCTGTGTGGTTATTTTTTATCCGATTGGATCAAACAAAAAACCATAGTAAAGAGAATTTAATGCCCATTACACTGACATATCATTTGTTTCGATGTAACCAGTTCATCAGCCTGGAGCGCACGAGACGTGAGATAACAGCAGAAACAGTTCATTTGCGATTTAAGCAATCAAAGTGGTGAACTTCAAAAAATCGTAGCTTATAAAATATTGATCCTAGAGTAGCGGTCTCGATTCGATTCTGAATGCCTATATCGTCAGGTATTTAAATGAGTCAAAATTATTTTTTTCCAAAACGCCGTACTCAAAAACGTGTCTTTTTTAAGTTCAACCCCCATTTTCAACACCTTCCCTAAAGGTCACGAGGTCAAAAACTGGACATTTATATTAGGGGCATTTATGATAAAACATATCAAAAAACCAAACCTGACCGACCTTTTGTTGGGTAACCCCTCTTTTGGTGACATTTTGCTTGTGCTACTACAAGTTTATTGAATTGAATGGTCACGTTCCTTTCTCACAGATAGGTATGTATCTTCGATCGTAAAATTATAAATATCAAAAAAGATGCAGTTTTAAAAACTAAAATCGACTTGTTCAAGCGTTTTTCCAAAAACCAATCCATGAATTTTAAATGAATTTGTTTCAACCCACGCGTCCTTACTGTATACAATTTATTGAAATTGAAAATTTCAAATAAATTATTAATAAAATTATATTGACATTATCTTTATTATTACCTACCTATCAATAATAACGACTTTATTATTATTGAACTATTACTTACCTCTTACTGAAAAGTTTTCTGCACAACCTAAATTATATTGTCAACTAAAAATTAAATTTTCTTTCTCTAAAGAAATAAAATCTTTGAACAGTTGTCGACCGAATTCAAATCAAAAACAGACTGATAGTAATATTCCTTGCCGATACCAGAAAATGCAGGAATTTATTACTTTATTGTCTGTTGCTGGTCAGACCAGAGGACGGTTCGAGCTACGGGCCGAAGTAGGATAAGTAGTAGTACAATAAAGATAAATGCCGACGCTTAGAAAACTTTCCGAAAACGATTTTGTGCACATTTTTGTTAAAAATTAAAAGGGAATATATTAGAACCCCAGAGTGGACCGTTAGTTTTGCCAAGGATTAGCCTTAAAGTTTTTTTCATTTATTTTTTTAACCAAAATGTTTTCCAATATTAAAAATATGCTTTTTAGTGAGTGCTTAGTACCATAAAGAGAAAAAAACTTTTATTATCTTGTTTCGAATATACCTACCGCATATATCAAGATGCATGCAACTGAAATTGTTAGTCATCCCGTGAATAAGATATCTGCAGAACAAGCAAAACCTCTTCAGGAGTGTAGGACGAATAAAACAGTGCATAAGATTTTTTTCTTCATTTTTTGAAAAGTTGCATACAACAGCCAATCCATTTAGGGTAAGAACGTAATGTTCAAGTTCCCATTGCCATCCGGAATTTAAAACCAACGAATCGTCTTTTAAGGTTATAACGATAAATATCACACAGTGAAGGGATCCAACAGTTAATCGCTGGAACATCAAATGGGCAGTGTTTATTGCTTCTGCAAAAGGATACTTGTATTAAAGCTATAACTGACCGTTCTTTTCAGTACAGTTCCGGTCTGGTTTTATTTGCAATAAATTTGTAAAGTACCCTCGAGATCAACAGAGCGGAATCTGTACAATGAAATTTGGTTACGGCTGCTCTTGAGGTACTCCTACACTTTTAACCTTTTGATAGAAAAAAAAAATGTAAAAAATTGGAATTGTATACTATCTAATAGTCATACCCCACTGAACGCTACCTCGGTTAAATTTTAGTCTCAAAAAATAAATATTCCATGACTTTAAATTAAAGTATTTATGATGCGTTAAAATGACCGCGGGCTTTAGGGATTTTTTTCTGAGCGTTAAGTGGGGTATTACTGTATGCATTTAATTACGATCATTTGTCTGATTCATGTTTTTACCACCGACTTTGTACACAGAAATTCACTCGTTAATATTTAATGTATTGCACACTGGATGACACTTACACAAGCAATTTGTTGCCAAGCTCTCGAGTAAAGCTTGCCGTAATTCAAATTACCACGGAATGTTTGGCTATTTGAAATGAAGTGCGGAATAAGGTATTTCAACGCGTGAATTTGTAGAACCAACTACTGCCGATGTGTGCAGTGCAGACGTTCTATGCAATGCCCTACGATCAAGTTGTGTGGTCTTCAAGATAACAACGGTTTATCTACCTTCAGTAAAACCGTTAAAAACAAATTACGATTATCGATTTGTGGTTGCCCATGCATTTATGTATGAACAGCCCTATTAAATGATATCACAGACGTTTCACGAACTGGCGTTATTTTCATCTCGGAAACAAATTATACCCAACCCATAGCCTTAAGTAGTTTTATTTATAGCGTGCATATTGACTCAAACTCGAACAATGGCTGAAATTAAACTCGAGCATTAAACCGAAAGATTTTAGTATACAGGATGAACCAAAACGACAAAGATAAGTCAAATTGAAGAAAATACGAATAAATGAAAGCCCCATTTCAAAGAAAAATATTCGCTTTGAGTGTTCACCAGAATTTTTGTCTGTCAGTTTTATTAGATTCAAAAATTAAAGCGTCTGTTACAAAAGAACAAGAATTCTTGTAATTCATCGATGCGGCAGGATGCTGATTCGTGCGACAGTTTCGGAGGGAGCGACACACATTTTCGACGACCTTCGATTTTTTCCTCAAAAACACAAATGCAGTCGGCGAAAACGAAATTACTGAAATTGAATGTGATACTATCGTGTTACCATGTTGGTACACAGCCAACAATAGCGGGGTTTCCTAATATGTATGTAAATGAAAATGGGCGTTCGCTTTTCCAAGTTTGGAAACAGAATTACAACTGAAGGAAATAGGGGCATCTTTGATCTTTTATTATGTTTTATTCACTTATTTCCTTTTACCGACGACGGTAGATTCGTATCAATTAATGTTATTGTTTAAATGTTTGACCCATTGACTTTGTTCACTAGGTTTATAACGCCGACGATACGTGTCGCTGAAACACAATGCAGTTAATTAATACCCAATAATGCCACCACACGAGCGTCATGATCCAGAGGAATTAACGTTGGTTATTTAGGTTGCACAGTTTGTAATTTTCATAAGTGCATTTAAGCCAGAATATGTACGAAGTTACAAAATCCCCTACAGTAATAATTGCGAGTCTCGAATGTATAAAGTTTTGTTCGTCGATTAAAATTTTGTTTATAAAGCAAATCGTGGAGAAACTAAACTAACTTGTTTTGTTGCGTCTAGTTTTTTAACAACAATTACTTACATGAAAACCAGAGTTTATATGCGCAACTAGAAAATAAATAATATGAAGTGTGATACAGTCTTATAATCCAAATTATTGATGGTTCAGAACCCGTGATAATCCGGATTCAAGAAATTTTACATTATATATGCTGTAGTGCAGATGTTTATGATTTTGGTAATGGGGATCTTCGTTTAATTTATTATCTTTGCTGGGCTTCCATCCCGGGACATATAGCCAGGATGGCTTCGAAATTAAATCGGTACTTATTTCGACCGGGAATCGTCGAGATGTAGCCCTTTCTTGTGTAGTATCTGAAATTTGTAAAACAAATTAGTTTTGCATATTTAATTAAATTTAATTACAAAAAGAGAAACAAAGGGAACATGAATTTCAGCAATTGGAAAATTCAAATTTTTCCGAAAACTTACAACTAGAATATTTGGGTATTTGTGGTAGACAAAAGTGACCACGAAGAAGCCAATAAGGATGAGCCGGAACCACCAGCATTATAGATTTTATGTACACAGGAAGCTGTGAGAAGTATTAACAACATTCGTAATTTTTTACAGAATTATGGTGCGCCAATTATTGAAAATGTGTGGACAATTTATAATTTAAAAATGCGACAGTTCAGTCGAAAATAAAAAAAAAATTCAAATAAAATTACTTATTGCATTTTGCTTTGTTTCACTTAAGTTTAGTCCTTATATTTATAATGGTTTTATACATATGCATATTTATATTAGACAATAACGGTCTCATAAAACACTCTTGCATTTATTCTTTCATTAACGCTTATAACGAACTTCGGATATAACTAACCGATTTTGACGGTCCATTAGGGTTCGCTATAACCGAATTCTACTGTATTTGCTATAGACATCTAAATAGTTTTTCTAGAAAAAATTTTCTTATTTATGAATTTGAAGATTTCTAAACCAAACGAACAGGATTAAACGGTTTTAAATAGTTATTTTTATATTAAGTGCGCAAAGTAAAAGTTTTTGAACTTGAGAATGTTAGGTTTTTTGTCGAGATCGTCAGGTCGAGACAGAAAATACATTCGAAAGCTCAAAAAACTAGCTTTGCGTACGTAATATAAACAACTTTTTTTCTACAATTGCACGGCTTTAAACAGCAAGTTTATTATTAAAAAATATTGAATTCATTAAAAACGACAGCATTATTTTTTAAAGTTACCGTTGCATGGGTTTCTATAGTTACTAATGTAAATAAAAATTGAAAAAAAATTCTGTCGTCTGAATAAGTGTTACTTTCCAATAGCCCAGTAAAAATGTATTTTTACCCTGCAAAAGGTCGGTCAGGTTTGGTTTTTTGATATGTTTTATCATAAATGCCCCTAATGTTAATGTCCAGTTTTTGACCTCGTGATCTTTCCGGAAGGTGTTGAAAATGAGGTTTGAACTTAAGAAAAACACGTTTTTGAGTACGCTGCGCAAACGGCTATTTGGAAAATTTTTTTTTTGATTCTTTTAAATACCTGACGATATGGGCATTCAGAATCGAACCGAGACCGCTACTCTAGGACCAATAGTTTATGAGCTACGATTTTTTAAAGTTCACCACTTTTATTGCTTAAACCGCAAATGAACTGTTTTTGCTGTTATCTCACGTCTCGTGCGCTCCTGTCTGATTCACTGGTTACATCGAAACAAATAATATGGCACTGTAATGGGCATTAAAGGCTCTTTACTATGGTTTTTTGGTTGATCCAATCGGATGAAAAATAACCACACGGCGAGCAATCAAACTTGGAAAAGTATTGAAAAAACTCCCTATTTTTAGTACGGTTTCAGTGTGCTCTCAAACCTACCCCTTATAATCAATCTCAAAAATTTTACATTCCATGAATACGTGACAGCTTATGGGGCACAGCAGTGCAAGAATTATTTTTTTTACTACTGACACCCTTGGACCAGTGCAGCTTCATTCCAAACGGGGCGCAGACTCAAAAATAACAAAAAAATTAAAATTCTCCTAGATTTCTGAAAGTTGGCACGTGCAATCACGTGCATCTACACATACACGTACATACTAAATGACAGTCGAACGCGCCATAAAGCACGAAGTTTGCCACGAAATACAAACAAAGTTTTTTCTACAACGTCAAAAAAATTTATTTTGAAATCTTGTCCGCACGAAACAATTTTTTCGTTAAAAGGATGGATTTTGATTGGACGAAATTTGCATGAATGAAATAGTCGCGTTAAAAAAAAATATTTTTTCACGGTTAAAAAATAGTGCACTTTGCGCATCGATACCGATGCGTAAATGTCGTCTTTTTTTGACGTTTGTAGAAAAAATATATATTTACCGTAGCGATCTAGCGATTTTCAGGGTGGTCATGTCCTTGTTATTAAACATACCCCATTGTCTTGCCAGTTCATTACGGTCGAGGACATTGAATTCGAGGTCGTCGTTCGACCACGCTAAGTATAAAGTTCCCGGCTCTAGCAGTTTCTGAAGCAGAAACTGCCAGAGTCGGTAACAATGGGGGCTCCACCGTCTCAGCCGCGTTGTCGTGGATCTGTAAAAAACGACCATATTTTATGAATGTCTATATTTAACATAAATGCACCTAAAATCATTATGGATAATGCTGATTAACTGAAAAATTTCAAAACTATTGAAAGGCTGTTTTTTATGTCGTGGTTTTATTAGAAGCAATTCATTACTATAGTGATAATTGTAAGGAATTGATTTTAATTCAGCTACTTCTGATTTACAGATACTGCAATCGTATTCGTACCTTTATATACCTGCAAATTTACAATGCTAAGGCCTATAAATAAGAGGACCACTTTCAAACGTCACATGAAAACCACAAGCATTTATTATTCTATTTCTTAGCTGCGGCAACGAAAGATTTTACATTTTTAAAAACATTCAAGTAAAACAAATGAATTCATACCTAGTTAATATTGCACAATACCTACCAATAATACCTACTACTACTAATATGAATTATTCGTAGTGAAAGTTGTTGGGATAGCAGTACGCATCTATAGTGTATTTCTGAAATACTTTCCGCTTTGTCATTAACCTTATCTGGGTTTTACGGATACCAGTTCATCCCAAACTGAGGTAGCCGCTCTTCCCAGTTTGAAAAGTAAACAAATTAAAAATTTATATTTCCACTGCTTTTAAATTCCATTTAGCATTTCAAGAGTGTTTGCATGTTTATCTTTTTTACTCTGAATACATCTTAAAGAAAGAACGAAGACAATCGATATGTTTACGTTTTGCAATATTACTTTTTGAACAACAAAGAGAATTAGGTAGTCCTTCACATTTCATGGGTGTTGTAATGATTCTGTTTATGACAAACTGGAAAACAGGTCAGAAATGTGCTTGAAGCTTTAAATTGATGCCAGAAAACCAACTAATGAGTTTATTAATCAAAATTTATTATATTAGAAAAAATGTATGTTGATTTATAAACACAAACTTTTAATAATAATCAACAAGCACAATCAATTTCTTAATAATTAATGAAAATTCATAAAATGGGATTTGCGTAGGTACTCTTACACATACGGTTGAATAATAGTGCGCGAAGTAGGTGATAAAAGTACGTATGAACTAATCTGCACATAAATTGAAAACGAAGACGCTAATACATATTTAAATATTTAGTCCACTTCTCATGCCTCCACTTTTTGCACTTGGAACATTCTATTCAGTTCTCCTTTATTTGTTCTCTATAAATTTCTGTCTGGGCATTTCCTTTGGTGTATTTTTAAGTGTATTGAAGTGTTGTAATCTTGGTTTTTTTTTAAGAGACATATCTAGTTATGATTTATAAGGAAAGCTGCTTATAGTGACCGACCTTTTCCTTTTTTGGGATGATCTCTTAGGACCGGTTGTTCAAAGGCAGCTTAAGCTTCAGATTTAGTAAACTTGGTTTACAAAATAAACCAGGTTTAAAATAATTTGCGTTGTTCATTCACGAAAAAGCGGTGGTTTACGTAAACCACGTTTACTGATTCATTGCGCACTTCACACCTATATATGACGTCATTCAGTGTTCGTTCGGCAGTATCCGTTAGTTTTCGCTTGAACCGTTTTTAAGTCAGGTGATCTGTTATTTGTCGTTTTTTGTGAGGTGATTTGTTTTATGTTATATTATCTGTGGTGATTTGTATTAAACTTTTCGACGGTAAGTGATTAATTTTTAATATTGATGGCAATTTTAATTAAAATCTTGTTTTTAGTGATCATGGACAAGGCAAAACGGTGTCGCAACTTTTCCAAAACAGAAGATCTGTTGTTGCAGCTAGTTTCCAAACATTCCAAGCAAATAGAATGTAAAAAGAGTGACACTGACTCCAACAAAATGAAAGTAGAAGCTTGGAGGAAATTAAGTCGAGAATTTAATAGTGTTGGAAGCGACCAGTGGCGGGATACGGCTTCCCTTAGAAAAAAATATGAAAATTATAAAAAAAACATAAAAAAGAAGTCTAATCTACGAGTCCACAAAATTTTAATACAAAATTTTGATAATTGAAGGCAAAAAAGGGAAAGACGGAATTTGATGTTTTAATTAATAACTTGGTTAATTATGATTATTTAATTATGGCTTGGGGTCAGCTCAAAGTAGATTGGTATTTTCTGTAAGATGAAGTATCGACCTCCTTTTCAAAATTAAAAATGAAGGCTTAAAATGAAAAGGCGTTTTACATGTATTGAAAATCTTCGGGGGGAACGCCGTTAAGCGATCAACTGTAGCCGCTTCACAAAACTCACACTTAAACCAAAGCTTAACCCAAAACTCCGTTTGTACAACACTAGTTTCTTCAGTAAACCGAGTTTAACTAAAACCCGGCTTAAGCTGTCTTTGAACAACCGGCCCTTAGTCATAGATATGGGGGCATGCGACCCTTAACCACTACTTGGCGAATCTTACACCACTGGAGCTTAAAGAACAAAAACGTCTATACAGCGTGTCCCGGAAATAATGTCATTAATTTGAACCCGTAGTAGAACTTGATGAGTGGAGCTTTAAATGCGTGAAATTACACAAAGGACGACACAACAAATGTTTTAACGGTTTATTCAAAACACAAAGTAACGTCCGCACAGTTATAAGGTTGACTTGAAAGTGGATGTATAAAAAAAGATGGTCTGTCAGGAATGACCGGGTTTGCACCCTTGTGGGCTTCTCTACAAGTAGGTAGAGGGCGAGTTGAATGGCGCTAGATTTGAAACTCTAACAGAGCTCCTCAAAACAAATATTTTTTCTATTTACCATTTTTTCGAAATCGCAATTTTGTTTTCACATTTTAACCTCCCTGAAATTGACGAGCCGCCTTGATTTAATAAACCACTGACGGTAATCGTGAATATTAGTTTTTGCTGACTGCATAAAAAAATATCTACGTTTTGTTAGTATATTTCTTGTCCTGCTTCGTATTGTTCTTTCTTTCATTGAATATTCAAGGTACATATGTGCGTTTTAGAATAAATAATTTTTTTACTCAATAATTTAATCTTTTTTCAAGGGTTCAAAATAATTTCTTATGTATCCCATCATTAAAAATATGAATAAAAATATGAAATAAAATTGGGTTATGATGACTTACGAACGCCTCTGGGGCTTCCGAAGAAGAGGGACTGCAGCCAGGACTTTACGTCCATATCTCAACTGAAAAATAAATACATTATCCTTTAATATCCAAATACAAAATTTATTTAAATTGTTCGACAAGTGAACCAATTTAATTTTTGGAAGTTTCAAAAATCCTTAATTTAAATATTAAATTAAAAAATGGAATTGTTACCAAATTGAACGATTAAAAATAGAACTCACAGTAAATAAAAATCGGGATATTGTAAAAGGACGTCTTATTCTCGCATTTTTAAAAAAGGTGACGTTTGTTTATTTTATCTTCCTCAAGGCAACTCAAAACATAGCAGCTATAATGTCCGTGCTCAGTCAGGCAGCCGGCTTGGCTGTAGAAGACCGTTTAGGTAACACGCCCCTCACTAAAGGCTGAGCACGGTGTTGGAAGCAGCTGTTGCTGTTATTTATAACTACAAGTGAGCAATCTTAACCTAACTTATTCTAATTAACGGATGCTTGTTCCTCCAGCTTTAGCTCGCGCTTGCATCGTCAGTTTCGTCGGAACGGACGCGGACGAGTACGAACCGGAAGCTTCCGTGTCATGTCGGACGGCACAAGAAGCGGTCCGAGCGATGACGGTCGCGGTCGCCGGTCGACCCTATGCGTGTTTCCTAGAACCTTGATCGTTGCGTCCTAACGGTCGGTCACTGTCCTGGATTGGAATCGCTTATGTTGTCTCGTAATTTCGAATGTAAACAAATTGTAACCTAGGCTAGCTCACGTTTGCTATTAGCTGCAGGTGACTATCTGTTCCTCGGAGTGACGCGGGTCTAGTACGCCATGGGCACAGATAGTATAACATAAATAGATCTCCCACTCTTGCTAAGTTGATAACTTTTTTTTCGTAAAGCGACATCTTCCTCTACCGCACGGAACTTTAAGATATAGGAAAGAAACCTGTACGATTTATTAATGGCGCGAATTTCAAAATTGTTTTTCAGGCGGGAAATAAAATTAGTTCAAATTTAAGATTTTTAATTTATATTTTCAAAGGATATAAAGAAATCAAATTATTCTTTGATTTACAAACATTTATTAAATGTCGTCATTAAATATTTACACAGTATTAAAATATACAAATCGACAAAACGTGGTTCAACATGGATGACATCCGGAACAGCAGGAGGAACTACAATAGGCGGAGTAAAAATTGTATCTTTTTGACCTTCGATAAATGATCTCAAATTGGAGATCTGCTGTGCCGATTGCTGTTGGATCTAGGTAATACTCCGACTGAGGATCTAACAACCGAGTACTGCTTTCCGAAAGTAAATGCATGGAAGTACCTACGGTGTGACTAAATACCTGAGTGGCATTTTTCACGTTCATTTTTTTAATTTTGGACGCGTAGACATGTTGATCGGTTAATTTCACAAATTGACTAAAGGGACCCCGATTTTTATCAAATTCGTACATTTGTATAATATGTTGCCACGAAGCAACTTTTTCTATTCCATTTTCCGTAACATGTAAATTTTTATTCAACATGCCATTTCGGATACCTTTCAAGAGATGAGAATAATCATACAAGTGCACAATTTCCACATCATCAATTAGGTATCCTTAGGAACGGTTATCGATATTTAAACGTCTGCAATGATTTACCGTATCCTGCATTACAGGATTGAGTTTACGCGTTGCATCCGATGGAGAGTTCGGGCCGGCCCGTTTACATCGCAAAATTCAAGTGGATGGACACGATCGGATAGAGTTTCCATCCGATCGAAGCGCTCGACATAAACGCAGTCATTGACTACGTTTATGTCGAGCGCTTCGATCGGATGGAAACTCCATCGGATGGTGTCGATTCCATCCTTGTTTCAAGTCGCAGCGTATATATCGTGTTTTATGTTAACGGATTCTACGAGCTGAAACCAATCAAATACATTAGAGTTACCAATACGCGCAACTCCACAAGTTTATCACGTATTTGTAAGGATCACAGGTTATCTGCGCCATCTACCGCCTTGGGGTTTAATAATGGCGTTCTCATATAAGATGCTATGGAAAAGAACGTTTAAGGAATTTAAAAATGCCGCATTAATTGCGAGAAAAATCTTTCAATTTTTTTATTTTTGCCTTTTAGCATTCATTTTTCATTACATTCATTCACTTTTTGTACATAGGCTCTTATAAAAACACTAAAAAGCGTATGTACAAAACGTGAATGAAAGCAGTGAAAAATTAATGTTAAAAAGCAAATACAAAAAAATTTAAAAAATTTTTCACAATTAAAACGGCATTTTGAATTTTCCCAAACATCTTTCCCATAGCATCTCTTATATGAAGAAAATATAAAAGCGCTTTTCTATTATTTTATTAATTTTCCTAAATATTCCTTTCCATAGCATTAAAATTTTTTGTTTTCTATCTTTTCCCAAATAAAAATGCCCCTTCCGCGTAATTTTGTACCCTTAAGGACTTCGATGAACCTAATTAATTTAATTTAAAACATGCAATTCGCTAATGGCAAACTAAATTTATTTTTATTTTTTTTTAGTGTTTTTATAAGAGCCTATGTACAAAAAGTGAATGAAGGTAATGAAAAATTAATGCTAAAAGGCAAAAATTAAAAAAATTAAAGGTTTTTCTCGCAATTGATGCGGCATTTTTAAATTTCTTAAACATTCTTTTCCATAGCATCTTATATGAGAACGCCATTATTAAAACCCAAGGCGGTAGAGGCGCTACTTACACGGGATCCCGTCGAGAGTGGAAGTTGCACGTATTATTAATATAATGTATTTGAACCAATCCTCTACAGTTGAACAAGGATAAAAGACATATTAGAAAAAGATAACTATATTGGTTAACCTTGGCAATTTGATGTGAACGCATGCGTCTTATTATACTTTCTGGGCGCTAGAGGTAGCTCGAGTATACGAAAATATGCGAAGCGTTCAATCGGTTTTTTTCGGAATGTAACTAACCGTTGGCGGTCTTGCTCAAATTTCTTCCGATTTCACATGTGACGTTTCTTGTGTAGTTTTGTATAATATTGTTTCTCGTGTGTTTGCACATTGCTTGATTTCACGTGATTAGTTACAATGCACTTAATAAAAAAGAAAGCAGCTAGCATGCTGATTTTTTTGCACATGCAAATGATCATGTGCAATTTAATGCATAACGCGATATTTTTTATTAAGTGGCAACAAAGACGCAGGGCAAGAATGCAAAAACTTGAAAGGTAAAATAAAAGTTTTCTAACAAATTACAATTTCCACCACTTAAATCTTTTGCACAAGTTATATAATGTTTAAATTTATAATTTACAGGCTGCAGCTATATATTCATAGCCAGGTAGCTGGAATTATTCCCAGCAGCAGGAAGTCTCGACAACCAAATAAATGTCGAAGCCACGATTGGTGGGAAAATGTTGTCTGCTCCGAGAAATTTAGTGATGCAGATTGGCTGGAAAACTTCAGAGTTTCCAAGAATACCTTTTTGTATATTTGCAATGAACTGCAAGAAGCTTTGTTTCCAAAGCCTAATTTTCTGAACGAGAGAAGACGATCAAAAACATTAACAGTTCAGAAAAAAGTGGCACTGTCGCTGTATTTTTTAGCCAGTTGCTGTGAATACCGAATTGTAGCCAACCAATTCGGTATTCACAAAGCTACAGTTTGTAAAGCCTTGCATGAATTTGTAACGGCAACAAACAAAATTTTAACACCTAAATACATCCGGATGCCGAATGAAGCAGAAGCTCTGGAATCTGCAACATTTTTCCAGCATCGCAGCCAAATACCAAATATAATAGGTGCCATCGATGGTTCACATATTACAATTCTGCCACCATCAGATGGATATAGAGATTTCGTGAACCGTAAGGGTTGGCCTTCGATGGTGTTGCAAGGTGTAGTGAACCATCATTACCAATTTATCGATATATCCATCAAAAATCCTGGAGCTACACATGATGCTGCTGTATTGGCAACGTCAAATTTCTACAAAAACATTGATAAAATTATGCCCAAGGTAATTTAATAGAACTGCTGTTTATTAAAATGATATTTACGTTTGAACATAGTATAAATTTCCGATCCGGTTTGCTTGAAAAATTACTTCCTTATTTTTATCGGTCACGATAGCGTCTTTTTCACGAAATGTCACTTCGAATCCGTGATTTGTAATACTTGCTACCGATAATAAGTTTGTGCGTAAATCCGATACATAGTACACTTTTTCGAAATTTACCAACAGCGACATATAATATCTCAAATTGTTTAAGACCCTATTTAAAAACTTACCTTTGTAAAAAACCAAAAACACTTGTATAAATGTAGGTAAATCTTCTGTAAAACACCAAAAACACTTGTATAAACGTAAATAAATCTTTTGTAAACTGTAATGTATGCGACAACAAAAAATTGTACGGTTTGTTTATTGAGTTCCCAAGGCAATTCCAAAACGTCGTCAACTGTAATGTACCAATGCCGTCTATATCTATTGGCAATTCACATTAATTTTGTAAACCTGGTGGTAAAAGTGGAAACTTCAATTCTGACGTCACATCAAGTAAAGGGTTTTCCAATAAGAGGTGTTATTTTGATATTCAAAGGAAAAAGCTAATTTTTTGAGATAAATGATCGGATGTTTATTTCATTATAAAGAGGAAGGTATGCCGTTAATAATGGAAAATAACATCAGCCAAAGGACAACCACGACCACGCCTACAGGACCATATCCTTTTCATGAAATTTTCCATAACCAAATCGCAAAGTGGTTGCCCTATGTCCTCGATAGCCTTACGAATTCCATCTTTCAGGTCTTCAACACTTTCGGCTACAGCAGCAATATTCTCGGCTGTTCTTGAGCGACGTGCACGGGTTTTATTCTTCACATCACTAACTTGTCCCAACAGCTCGAATTTTTCCACCAATTTCTGTATTGCGGTCCGACAAGGTGCTTCACGACGACCCAAAAATGTTCGAGTTTTACGAACCGTCTCTGCCAAATTTTCACCATTTTTATAGTGAATTTTAATAATTTCAATGCGTTGTTGAAGCGTGTATCGTTCCATTTTTATTAATGGCGTAGTTTCTACTTGTCAAATGTCAAAAAATTACAGCTCCAAAAGTGACATCTACCGAAATAACGGGCTATTCAAAATAACACCTCTTATTGGAAAACCCTATATTAACGGTTTGTTTTCGTATGTGGGTCTGCTTTATATTTGTGTTATATAAGTGTTTGAGTGACTAGTGTTAAATTTCAACAGCATAAAAGTAAGTAAAATGAATTTTCTACTTTTTTTGTAGTAGTTGCGTTAATTTGTATTATAATATTTTTTGTCATTGGCGACCAGCAGAACATAAACTAAAGTTTTATTTCAGAAATTAATGGAAATGGAACCAAAGGGGCTTTTTTTAAGTCTCGGAACTGTTCTGCAATCTATGAATGCATCTACAAGTTCAAGAAATTTTGTGGAAGGTGAAGCACTGTTAAATGCGAAACACGTAATATTGTGTGAAATGTCCAAAAAAACTGACACGGCGATATGTATCTACGGATTATGTTTGCAAACTAGTGCATTAAATTCAGAGCCTCATACAGTTGAAATAAATTTTACCATCAAGGAAAACAATATAATTGATGTCGGAAACAAAACTTGCTCTTGTAAAGCTGGAAGTGCCGGGCAGTGCAAACATGTTGCGGCAGTACTACTACATTGTTCGAGGTTCTGTAGCTATTCAATTTCTTAATCTTAAAACTATTATTATGGTGTTGCGATTTTTTATTTACAACGTGTTGTATTTTTCCAGAAATGACATCAGTCACTTTAATTTGTTGTCCCAAACAGACAAAAAATGTGTGTGGAATGAGCGAAAAGGACTATCTTTATCAAAATATGCACCCACTCCACTTTTAGAGACACCTTGCTTTCAAAATAGTTCTGTATTACAGAAAGTGAACTGTATTGGCATTGAGGACGATACATTTGTAAAATTATTCCCAAATTCTGCTCTGGCAAAACACAGGTAAATTGATTAAAATTTGAAGTACTTTTTGCGATTAATTTTTTTATTGCAGACTTGGACGATCCTCGAATGCTGGTGTTCAACAGCAGCAAGAACAAATTTTGTTTCCAAATAATGCTGCTGAAGACAATTGAGAGAGCGATTTTTAAAAAACGCTTTTATGCGAAACAAATAATAACAACATGAAATCTGTACACGACATAGATGTTGAACCGCTTCATGCTTGTTGTAAAGAATTTTATAATGCAAATGTGTTATCAACAGATCCCTTAAGTATATGTATTTTAACTAAAGGTAATAAAAATAAGTGGATGAAGGAAAGGCAATTTCGTATAACTGGGTCCAGGTGCTACGAGATTTTTACATATCAAAAAGAAAATTGGACATTGAAAGCATCGAAATATTTCTGGCCAAAATCCTATCGTAGAATAGCAGCCCTAGAACATGGCATTGCATATGAGAGTGCAGCAAGAGAGGCGTATAAATTTGCAACAAGCTGTGGTGTGAGGGAAACAGGACTCATCGTTAGTCTGCAAAATCCATGGCTTGCTTTTTCCCCAGATGGAATTGTACTAAAAGATGGAAAGGCCCACAAATTACTTGAAATTAAATGTCCAGTAAAAGGTAAAGACTTTGTATTAATTCACATAGTGATCAGTGATTTACTGTGGAATGTACTGAAACAATGGGCGGCCGTTAATAGTACTTCCCATGGTTTCAATACATTCCGCATCAAATCACCCGATCGCTTCTTGGGTGCTTTGTCCTCCTGAATGCAGTCATTATTTGGTTTATTGTTGCAGGAAAAGAAATAAGCGCTGACGAGGCAGTGAAACACTGTAATTATATAGAAATTTGAAATGGTCAGTTTGTTTTGAAAAAAAGACATAAATATTACGCCCAAGTGCAGTTGGGTATGGCTATTATCAATTTATCAAGTACTGATTTTGTTTTATATGCAAGCAAAGATAACTCCATCGTAACAATCAATGTCGAGAAAGATGAAGATTTAATTTCAAAACTATTAAGTAAAGTAAAAACTATTTATTTTACTAACATGTTGCATGTAGCTTGTTTAATGTAAACATTATTCACAATAAAAAAATTTATCATCAGCTAATATCGAGTTTGAAAGATTTACAACAGCACAGACAGTAATAAACAAATCCCCAATGATTGGTATTAAATTTACAGGTATTCAATTTTGAAAAATTCTGAAAATTTTAATTCTTTGATTTGATCTCTCAATGTGGACACGGGCTGCTGCAATTTTTGCATTCTGAAGTGCTTCTGTGGTGTCAAGTTGTTGCCTTTTTCTCAAAAACGGAGGCCTTATTAATTTGATTCCATATTGATCACACAAATCTTCAATCAAGAACCCCTTGTCAACCATGATAGCATCTTCAAACATTGTCAATTTATTCAGGATATCACTTTGCTCAAATATTGCTCTATCTGAACACCTACCACCATAGGGTTTACTGACGTAAGTGATTAATCCTCCTGGGCTTACACCAGTTAAGAATTTTATAGTATGAGTACCTTTATAATGCGAGTACGTTTTTATCCTGCAACACAATCTTTTGTGTCGCTGCAGAGGTACTTCCGTGCAGTCTAGCACAATTCTGACATTTTTGAAATCTTTAAAACACTTCGGCATATTTAGTTGAATTTCTTCTTTTAATGGGAAAGGTATAGCGTTTCGCAGGACTACGGAAGAAGTTCTAGCAATGTCAAAAAATATTCTCTTGCAACTTTGTGATGAGATTCCAAAAAGAACGGCAAGTACTACATATGGTAGGTCTAATTTCAATTTTATAAAAAACAGTAAAATTCGTGCAAAAAGAGACAATCTGTGAATACGCTTGTCAGCGACAGCAGTAGATATTACCAGTACCAGATTGTTAAACATTTCGAAAGATGCGATTCCTGTTAAGCTATTCAACTGAGAATCTTCATGTATAAAATCAGTGACTTTTAGATTTTCGTTGGTGTTTACTTGAACTTCCTGATCTTTCAATTGTGTGTCTTCAGTCTGAGTCCCAGAAGTAGTCATGGTCTTTGTTCGTAAGTGACAAGAACACCAACAGCTACTGTCTTGTAACATTACTAAAGTTTTGGCAGCATCTAATTCTTTGGAATCGTTCATGTGTTGTGGTGTGTCAGGCTTTGAAGAATTTTGTAAAACTATTTGTCTTCTTTTTTGTATACGTTCCACACGATTTTTTATCTTACTTTCTTTAACTTCATTAGTTATTGACTCTTCAAAACTTCTTTGTGGGAGATTTCTTGAAGGGACAGCTGATGGTAACAAACGTTTTTGACTACTCCAACCTATATTAAAATGCAAAATGTATTATATCATACACTACTTTTTTTAAAAAAAAAATATTTATTTCATCAAAACTTGACTTATATTACTTAAATGAATTATATGTCAAATTTTACCTGAGCAATTGTAATCTGCATCATCAAAATGCATAGAACAGACCGACATGGCATTGGACGCTTTTTTACCCGTTTTGTTTCCCAAAGTTTTCTCTTATCAACTGTGGTTTTCTCGCTATATTCGTTTACAACATCAATTTTCTCTCCTTTCTTTGGAAACAAATGAAACGTAAGGGTAGGATTTTTTTTCTTTATTGATTTACAATCAACAACACAGCAGTTGGTGTTACATACGGGTTTTTGCTGACTATTTGACGTCTTCGACATGATGGGAAACTGTAAAAACACATAAACTACTTTAATTTCACAACGTCAAATTGCAATTATAATAATTAATGTATTTACTTTGCACTATACCTTGATTCTTTTCACCAATTACGGAAAGGAATATTCCTGTAATCAGATATGTACCTCTGATAATAACAACTCACAACACCACAGATAATAAAACAACATGTTAAATAGCACAAATAATATAACGCATTGGTGCACGTTTTCTGTGAGTAGTACTTTTCGTGACGTCAGCATATAGTAATTCCGCCTTTCTCCGCTAGGTTCGCATTCTTAGTGTTAATCGCGAATACCACAGACAAATAGATCGGTAACTCACATATAATGCTGGAATTATAAACTAGTCCGCTGCAGTTGCCGCAGCTGTTGACGCAACTGTAGCGACCTGAAGCATTGCAGTCCCCTGTTGTCGTTTATAAACTTCCGCAACAGCAGCTGTTGCCGCAGCCAGTCCGCAGCGATCCGCAGCAAGATGCCCAACTTTTAACTTCTGCCGTTGCCGTTGCGGATTTTACGAACGTCAAGCCAATTAGAAGCCAGCATTTCAGTCGACGGTAGTAGTGAGACTACAGGGCTTCTGGAACAGCGGCGAATTAAATTGATTCGCGGATTTGATTCTCGGATTAATTGATCGACGCCATCTTTAATCCTTTAATCGAAGATGTAATTACACCCCTTTAATCACAGATGTAATTACCCTAATTACCGCGTAATTGATCTGATTACAATTGATCTGATTGCACTAATTATAACCCTTTAATCACAAATGTAATTGTCCTAATTACCGCGCAATTGATCTGATTATAACCCTTTAATCACAAATGTAATTGTCCTAATTACCGCGCAATTGATCTGATTATAACCCTTTAATCAAAGGATTATCCTAATTACGATGTCAGGCGTCTGCACTCCTGCGCATCATCCATCTCGCTCTTACACACATGGTTGAACACACCATCTCTCTCGCACACATTGCATAAACCTAACAGACAAGAATTTTCATGTTTGGCGCCGCACAGCCGAGGCGTCTTCACACCTGCGCATCATCTATCTCCCTCTTACACGTGGTTGAACACTCCATCTCCCTCGCACACATTGCATAATCGTACGGATAGGAATTTCCCCGCCAGGCATGTCTGACGTCACACCATCGAACTTCTCGCTCAAGTTGCGAAATTTAAAAGTTGAAAAAAAATGCTCGCCGAGAGTTTCGAACCCAAATCTTGAACGTCAGCAGGCGGTTCCAGCGCCGCTGAGCCGGTAAGCAACCTTACTTAAACATGTATTTAATTGCCATATAATAGGCAGGCTTCTTTGTAAAAGTAGAAATCTGCAAACTGATAGGCGGGCGGTATTACAGAACGCGTTTTGTCGGTGTCAACTTGAAACATACATTTGAACTTTGAAAAGTTCTCAATTTTGAATTCAACTTGAGAAGTTTGAATTCAAACTTCTCAAGTTGAATTCAAAATTGGGAACTTTTCAAAGTTCAAATGCGGGCTTCAAAGTTGGGCCGTCATTCACATGTTTAACTTCATTTTGCTATTAAAATCATTAATTTATTTAGTTTACGTTCAGATTTTTACAAGATTACTATAAGGTGGTTTCAGCGATATTGACAATTGTTGGATTGATGAGCCTGATGTATTATAAAACACTTGTATGGAAAAAGCATGTATTTTAAATAAATTCAATTATTTTTATATTTTACAAAATATACAAATTAAAAGAAATTATGTTTTCAAAATCAAAATTACATATAAGAAAATCATACCGGTAAATTACATGTTTTAAACAAATGATGGCAATATTGACAACACTTATAGAATAAAGAAATAATATTTACAGCTTAAAATAATATGCACAATCTTAAAATACTTATTATCAGTAGTTTATAAAATACATACTTATTATTTAGTGCTTAAAATAATTAAAATAAACTTAAATTATGTACAACACACACTTCAGTCCACATCCATAGTGTCATTTCGCGCCAGTTTGTAATGACCCCAGGGCAATGTATCGGTTGTGTTCTGTTGCAGACAGCGCTTATTGTCATAGGGACTAAGGGCCAATTTAAGTTCTCGCACCGTTTGCACAACATGACATACAGATCTAAAGCGGTGCTGCGTTCGGCAGGCGGTTGAACTTTCACGCAGACACTCGACATAATCATCGAATGTTATTGTGTTCCTAACCACCGCACCACTCACCCCCTTGGCTTTCTTCACATGATCCACACCTTCCACGCGCATGGAATACATTTTACTGCGCAGTCCCACAAACTCGGTTACAATCTGCCCGTTGCATTCATCCTTCATCAATCCAACCACCTTTTTGTTGACCTGGGGCATGTTGAATTGATTTTCAACAGGATAGTCGGATGTGTCGAATAGGTGGATGTCTCGCCGCATCACCTCGTAAACATCTGGGGTGCGCAGCTCATAGATAAGGCTGTCAGTATCAGTGTATAACAGTTTGCATCGTCCGGAAAACTCCCGCACTATGTAATCATAGTGGAAGGCGTATACGCATGTCTTGGATATATCCAGAACACAAAACCCAACGTATGTCGGCTTATTCATCATTACCTCAGTTTGTGTCAACTGAATCGCAACAAGATCCTCGGCGAAAATTGAGCGGCTGTGGAAGTTTGGTCGGGATATTAGAGCTTCAGCGCCATACCGACCGCTCCACTTTGTCACCAATTTTACATCAATTCGCTTGCGTACATTTTCCATAGTCTTTCCAAACACCGCGTTATTCATGAGTTTGAAAAGATTCTTTTCAAACTCATTGCGGGCTTCTTTACGCTTGCTGCTGTTAAGGTCGATATAACCCTTTAACCATGGCGACTGGTTAAAACTGAGGATGCGGTGAATTTGCGTGATGCGCAGGCCACATTTCACAGCCTGTTGTAAATTACGATAGTGAATCACATACCGCAATTTTGGTGACAGGGTGGCGAGAAGTTTGTGCTCCTTCGATCCAGGTGGTGCTGCCTGTTCCGGGCACAGGGGCAGATCTTGGTGCGCGTCATGAAGTTCCTCCGGATATGCCAAATCCACTTCAAGAATGTAGCCGATTGGTGAGTCATCAGGGACATCCCAGCTGACGGCAGGATCGGCCCACTTGAAGCCACCTGTTGGGAGATGTTGCGACATGGCCCAACCGTATAAGTTATTGACATCAAAATACATTATGTACGTTGAGGGATTATTCGGATTGAACGTTTGCATGTGTTTGTTGTTCGCGAGAGCATAACGGTTGCTGCACTGACTCAGGCCGCCTCTGATCCCACGTTCAACAAACATTAGCATATCGATATCTGTAAGCAGTTCCAACTCGATCTCTGTATACTTTAACATTGCACTCCAGGTGAAGCCCGGAAGTGTGTAATAGTGTGCAGGGTCAAGTTGGTATGACTGCAAGCAGCTGTTTCGAAAGTTTTCGAAAACATCTGCAAGCAAGAGCACGTCTGTTTTCAGATACAAATCCGAATAATCACCCAAAGATGTAATGCCGAATTGCACCCATACTGATTTGGCATGTTCATAATCTGCGTCGGTTATATTGCTCCCTGTTAGATTGCTGAAAAATTGTGCCTTCTCAGGCAATTCGGGGGCCTCAAGCTTTTCCCAGCAATCTAAGAACTCGTAGGGGAACACACCCTTCCGCCTCAGCAAAGATAAATCGGTATCAGTTAAATTTTGAAATTGTTGTGGTAAAATTTTGAGAGCTGGCATATAAGATGCCAGCTTGTCTAAAGAAGAGGACATGAATTTAAAAGAGTCGATAAATCTGAAGGAAATATCGCTCCCATCAATATTTTTAGTAAATGAAATGTACCGTTCTTTATTCTGAGGTAACAGGTTAATGCGTCCGGGGAAACACATAGCAACATCCTTGATGAGGAAATGCGAGTCGTACCCACACAGATTATGAAATACAACGGGGATTGCACGCGAATCTTGATAATTTAGGTTGCAGGCGTTATGCGCAGCACCTCGATAATTACCGGTGAAGTGGCAGTGGTCTCGTACTCGTTCGACGCCGAGGGGCTTTTCACAGATGTGACATGCGGCGGCTTCGATGAATTGACGTTGTTGGTCAGGCGTGAGTTGAGTCATAGGAACGGGTGTTTCGTATGCAGCCTCCAAGTCCTGGGCTAGCCGCCTTAGTTCGGTGGCAAACCATTTAGCCGGCTCCACACCACGATAACTGCGATAGTATGATCTTGAGTCGTCATAGCTGCAGGATATGTAGTAACCAATGCTAAATGGTTCGTGTACTTGAACCACATTGGTTTTATTAGCCTGATTCTAGAAAATAAAAAATAATTAAAATCAATTTACAATTCGTTTATGTAAACTTACCGGATCGGGGGTCACACGTTTCAAGATACACTCGAAATCAGCGTACACGATGAATGGCACACGTTCCTTATGGCTCTGGTTTTTGAAACTGATGATATTGTTTGTGGTTGTTGGCAGATTAACTCGGCACTTATTAATCTGCCCGCAATCGAGAAGGTGGCTGCCCAGTTTTGCATCAGTGTTGAAATAGTGCAGACATCGATCACAAATATATTTCTTGACCTTATATTTTGACAGTTGACTGCCGACAAGTCTTGACAAGTCTTTGATCCACACATAATGGAATGTTAGTGGTTCATCATCATCATCGGCACATTCAATTTGTTCATCATCATCATCAATGTAACTACTTTGGATGAGGAGTAAATTGATGTGGACATCCTTCTTATTCATAGTGATGTGTGTGGGCGAGACTGAAAACGCTGCCTTCTTCTCACGCAGAATGTATACGTTTATTGACACATCATTCTGACGTTCAAATTTTGGTATCGCTCGCGGCATTACGGGGAACTCAATTCCTGTGAAATTGAGCTCGTTTGCGTAATTAGTGTAGTGAGTAATGCGATGTGGGTTATTGCCGTGGGCTGGTGGATGTAATGCCGAGAGCAGCGACCACTTGAAGCACTCGTTGTCTGCATTTTGAACATTGACACATGCATGCTTTCGTTTGATTGGTTCTGGTAGATCAAGGTATGACCCCGCACGCATTGGATTGTATTTGTTGATGTTAACGCCCAGATTGATGATTCGACGTAGAGTCCATCCTGTTCCGCGTCCTTCAAACTCCTCCATTTTTCGTCGTGTGGGGTTTGCAACACTGTCTTCAAACCAGACTGTTAAATCGGTTGTTGCACAGATCGCTACATTCTTGGTTGCGAATGTTTTAACTTCCTGCATTTCCCCTTCGTTGGTGTTAACACTGTATTCCGACGCTAATACAGTGTTAACTTTAATGTTCCCATGTTTTGTGATTGCGTTTTTAACACGAGCCTTTGTCAGCATCATGGCGTCTAACAGGAATGCGTTGATATCCGTGTGGGTTAAATTGGCCACCGCGCCAGTCCGAATTCGATTCTGAAACGCTCCGTTTATATCCGTCCATCGAACACGTTCCGACCGTTTCGTATTGCGCACGTGGCCGCCACCCACGCGTCGTTGCAAAATTTTCAAGCGCGCCATTTCACCCTTGATCATCGCAATTTCGCCTATGAGGCTGTTCTTCTCACCAACGGTACCATGGCTATTTCGCATAAGTGTGTTCAGAGTTCGAACATGTTTTTGGGCCTCGGACAAAAAGAACTTGATTCTGGTTGTATCATCAGGAGTGATTACATTTATAACCTCTCGCAAAATGGCTGCCATCGTGCGATTCGGATTCATTTTATCTACATGCATACCCAAACAGATTAAAAATTGAATTGCAATGCAAAGTTTCCTTACCGAAAGCGCCTGTAAAATTGGATGCAAAAATGGCCGACTGGTGTTGCAACACGTGGGTTTACAGCTGACACGTTTTGGAAGCAAAAACGCACACACGCACAGTTGAAGCAAAAAATAGTTAACAAACACTAATGCACCACGTTTGAATGTAAAAAAAACAATCGATGTACACACACACGCAGCGATTTTATATCACGTTTTTGGAAAAATCGCTCGATAATACGTCAATATTGTGGGATCGATGGGGACAAAGTGGCCGAGGAATGCGTGCGATGTTGGCTTTACTGAGCGGGACGTTGGGGGTGGAAGCCGCTTTTACAAGGGTGCACGCTCTGTAAAATCGCATAGCAGGTTTTAAGCTATGTGTTGGGTCTTGCAATTTTAACATGGGAGATGTTATGGTGTTGAATTCGCCCGAACATGATTTTACATGCGTTTTAGATAGATATGTTTAAACAAACAGGAGTTTTCAAGTACTAAAACTGTGTAACAAGCACCAATAAATTCATTTTAACTTGTAAACTGTCAACACATTAAAATTAATATCTGCTGTGAATTGTTGCAAACTCTTGACTGCAATTGTGTATTGGATTCGCTAAATTGCGTTTAAAAGGCTTTTCGCATTTACGTTGGATGGTTTCCGGCGCCATGCTGTGTTATATGAAGCCATAAATTCATTTAACTTGTAAATCACAGGCGTCTTAAAGTTTTACAACCACATCGAATTGCAATTGTGCGTTGAAGTCGCTAGAATGTGTTTAAAAGTTTTTCTAGATGATTTAATATAGTTGAAATTTTAATATGACATAGTTCAATAATTGGAGAATATAATATATAAATTTGCTATACAGAAATTCGGCTGTTTTAATTAGAAGCTTGGCTGATTTAAGCCCCCGCTTCTAATTAAATTGGTGATGTGTGATTCCAATATGCATTCAAAATTTTTTAATTCATTAGACTGGTCGGGCGTTCCAAAATTAATTTTTAAAGTTTCATCGCATGCAATTCTAAGCGTGTCTGAGCTTGTAAAATTACGCATAAAGAACTCTGTTGTACATTCTATTTAACTTGTAAATCGCAGACGCATTAAAGTTTGTTTTTACATAACCTCCAGACTTAGCCGGTGAATTCTAATAATCTAACCCAGACTGTTGGGTCGCTTTGAGTACCTGGCTGTGGGCGCCGCGCTTATGCGTTCAAAAATTTTTATTCATTAGACTAGGCGTGGTGTTGCAAAATTAATTTTAAAGTTTCATCATGCATGTATAGTTGAAAAAATTACTCCACGTTTATTAGAATTCGCCGGTGTTTTTGGAGCTGCTTGCAATTCTAGGTGCGTTTGAGTTTGTAAAAATTACGCATAAACAACACAGTTACACAATACATTTTTTATTTAAATCATTTTACATTTTTTTTATTTAGACATTAAACAATATTACATTTAAATCATAGCACTGTCTATGGCTTGGGAAAAAATTCAATTTGATTATATTGCCCGCCGAGATATCGCATATTGAGTATACCATTGGTTGAATTTAGGATTGCTTCGTCGCCTCCAATTATTTCAGTCATCCGCGGCGGCAAGAATATCGCGCAATCGATTAAATCCACCATTATTCTAGCCCCATATCTCGTCTGCACTTTGCGGAATTTGATTACTGGATATGTTGCACCGGCCTCGAGTTGGCTCAACTTTCGCAGTGGTAATTGATGCTACACATTCAGAAATAAAATTGTAAAATATGCATAACGAGGATTGAAAATAACTCACCAACAAGCCAACATTATTTAACTTAGTTAAATCCATAGTTTGAATGTGTTTGGTAAAATAGTTGATTGCAGGTTGTAACACGTTTTGAAGAGCTGCGGCAGCAGTACGTCAATATCACGCGCTGGTTTAGAACGAAAAGGATTCGACTTATAGTAACGCACATACCCGTCGGCTTTGCGCATGGGCGTTCAATCTGACGCCCGTCGGCCGAATTCACAAGCATGTTGCTTTTACAAACGCGCTCTGTAATACCATCCATCTATCCGTTTTAAAGATTTCTACTTTTACAAAGTGTCCATGTCACTTATATAACATCTGGTTGTGTCATTACTCGTGCCTCCAGCTGATACAGTGGTACGAGGCCGGTTTTCAACTTGTGGACATGAGTTCGAAACTCATGGCGAAAACATTTTTTTCACTTAAAAATTTCACAACTTGAGCGAGATGTTCAATGGTGTGACGTCAGACATGCCTGGCGGGGAAATTCCTGTCCGTACGATTATGCAATGTGTGCGAGGGAGATGGAGTGTTCAACCATGTGTAAGAGGGAGATAGATGATGCGCAGGTGTGAAGACGCCTCGGCTGTGCGGCGCCAAACATGAAAATTCTTGTCTGTTAGGTTTATGCAATGTGTGCGAGAGAGATGGTGTGTTCAACCATGTGTGTAAGAGCGAGATGGATGATGCGCAGGAGTGCAGACGCCTGACATCGTAATTAGGATAATCCTTTGATTAAAGGGTTATAATCAGATCAATTGCGCGGTAATTAGGACAATTACATTTGTGATTAAAGGGTTATAATCAGATCAATTGCGCGGTAATTAGGACAATTACATTTGTGATTAAAGGGTTATAATTAGTGCAATCAGATCAATTGTAATCAGATCAATTACGCGGTAATTAGGGTAATTACATCTGTGATTAAAGGGGTGTAATTACATCTTCGATTAAAGGATTAAAGATGGCGTCGATCAATTAATCCGAGAATCAAATCCGCGAATCAATTTAATTCGCCGCTGTTCCAGAAGCCCTGTAGTCTCACTACTGACGGTATCACGTGGTACGAATCTAATCTTTGGTTTCATAAATATAACCTCTTCAAAGCAGCGTGGTTTTTCCATTTGATGTGTTTAGAAATTACTAGGCTTTATTATTTATCGTATTACTTATTAAAGCGTGAAAATGAATTGCTTGGAATCTTCAGCTTTCATTTTTACGAAGACCTGCCTTCAGTTATTCTTTTTATATTAATAGGTCTTCCTTTATACTTGCGTATTTTTCGGTCATTCTTTTTTTAAATTAAATATGAACACAATAACAACCCAGAAATTACCAAAACTCTATTTTCATTATCCATATTGCTCAATATCGCAATATTACCAGATCAGCTGTCACCATCAGAGCGCATGTGCAGAAATTGTGACGCTCGACGACGAAAAGTTTATAATTCACAAAATTATCCCAACTGCTGCGGTTGCGGTACTGCAACAGCAGCGGAGTTGCGGCAACTGCAGCGGACTAGTTTATAATTCCAGCTTCAATGTTCGTGATTAAATGTATTGCAATTATTCGCGGGAAGATGGCGCTTTCAACGGCCCCGCCAAAACGAGAATTGTCGAATTTCGAACTTCGGCAGGAAACGTGCAAGATTCCCAGAAATTTATCGTAAAGTGTGTGGGTTGTAACCGCATAAGTTTCGTCAGCCGAGCTGCATTATAACCTCTTACTGCGCCATTTTATAGTGAGTAACACGTTTTCCAACGTTTTCTTTAAATTTAATTTGCAAGATGCATGTCTGCTCTGTTTTAAATTGTGAGGACAGAACAGCTTCGAGGTAAGTTAAATACTTTTAAATAATCTTAGTGTTACACAATGAAAATTACTATTTGTTTCCTTAAATTGCAAGATATGAGTTACCCAAAAATGCATTCATCCGTGGAGAATGGGTTAAAGCTATGAGAAACCCAGAAATGCTACAAAAGAACTTCGGCTCATACAAAGTTTGCCGAAATCACTTTCAACCAATTTGTTTCAATGCTAACGGTCGCTGGATAAAAAATGCTGTACCGACGTTAAACTTGCTTGGTTTAGATTCTGATGAGCCAAGTACATGTTTTAGAAATCCTAAACAAACAAGTGCTAAAATATTGGTCACACCTGAAAAAATCCGTGCTGCTCTTAATGATACCAGGGTATCAACGTTAAGCATGGAGGTTGATAATTTCGAAGTCACTTTACCTACTAAGACTGGTACTGATGACTGCGAAGGTATGCGTTTTGTTGTAACTAATTTCAAATGCTAATTTGCATTTCTGTTTAAAAGCAACCAACACCAGTACGGACATCAGTGCTGCGTCTGTAAATGCCAGACCGAGTCGGCAGAGACAAGAAAAGGTGAAGAAGCCATTCAAAGCCCTTCTTAGTAAATGTGGAGCGACGACTTCGAGGGAATTAACACCACTGGCTAAGACATTCACAACATTCAGTAGGGGCTAACTGTGAAATTGATGACTCAGATGGCCAGCTTGCCAATTTGAGATCATTTATCGAAGGTCAAAAAGATACAATTTTTACACCGCCTTTTGTAGTTCCTCCTGCAGTTCCGGATGTCGTTCATGTTAAACCTCGTTTTATCGATCTGTATACTTCTCATTATATATCGGGTTATGTCGCGAACAAATTGAAACGTTGTAATGTGTGTAACAATAAAATGCTCTCATCGGCAATATTGCCTGAAAGCATTTTAATTCGCGCACGTGAGTCATCAGGCCGCAGGTTGACCCATCCTTCAAGCAACTTTTCACGCGTTTTCAGAAAAGCAACTACGGTTGTCTTGTCAAATCTCCCCAAAATTGTTATCACTTTCGGTATTAAAAAACAGTTGCATGAGGCAGTTCGTAGATTATATTATACGGATATTTCTGCATTATTTTGTGCCGATCACAGAGATAATAACGCAGAAAAATTCATCACTGTAACTGTCAATATCGTATTTCACAATTATTTGAAAACTTAACAAAATTTTGAAAGGCGATTCAAAGGGAGTTAATCAAGACTTCCTTACATCTTTGGCATTCCGTAAATATCAAAAACGCCGGAAGCGTTAATAATTTCGTTAGAAAAAAATACTTCATTGACAGTGCGTAATATGTAAATGAACACAGACATATTTTAAATCTTTGGTTTTTTCTTTTTTTGTTGCAGATCCCGATATCGTGAAGCAAAACAGGAGCGTTCATGCAAAACCACAGATGTTCGAAGTGAGTTAATGATTAATTCTGAATGAATTTTCTGAAATAATCATTAATTTACCTCATACGGACATGTGTGTTTTGCATGGACATTCCTCATTCGTAAGGGCCTCTTGCTGGGGTTAGCTTAGGCGCCCACTACGTCCTTCCATCCTTCACACATTTTAATGGATACAATGTAAATATTTAATGACGACATTTAATAAATGTTTGTAAATCAAAGAATAATTTCATTTCTTTATATCCTTTGAAAATATTAATTACAAAGAACCTTAAATTTGAACTAATTTTATTTCCCGCCTGAAAAACAATTTTGAAATTCCCGCCATTAAAAAATCATATAATTTCTTTTATTGGGGGAAAGATGTCGCTTTACAAAAAAAGTTAGGAACGTAACATAGGAGTGGGGGATCTATAGATCTATGATCTATACAAGCCAAAGCCGTCGACGTTAATGGCGGCCGCAGTCGTCCTATCCTAACGCAGCAGCGGAGTGTAGGTATATACCTTAGAACAGAGAGTGGTAGGAAGGAGCATTTGCTACCGATTATGGACGGCAGGTGGGGAACAAAGTCGGCCATTTTTATCAACCACGTTTTGACACATCGTTTGTTATGTTTTCTATGCCAAGTGGTTTTTGAGTGTTTTTTTGTGATTTAAAGACCTTAGTTTGTAATTTTTGTGGTGGATCGAGTAGAGTATAGTGTATATATAGTTTTTAAGACTTTACTGATAGTTAATAGTTGATAGTTGGAAGAAACTTAGAACTAAAACATTTGTGTAACATGGTGAGTTGTGCTGCGTGTGGCTGCTCCAAAACACCCAAGACTACTTCTCAAGGGATAACGTTTATTTAAAATTCAATTAGATTAAAATTCAGGCAAAAATATTATTTTGAGTTTATGTTGACATTGACAAGCCGGTTCATTGGCGTGCGTGGGTAATTCTTGAACAAAATTACAAAGTTTTAAATTGATGGAAATCCTATTCGGTACGCCACTGACAAGGATCCGCCATTTGCATCAACCATCCCGTTCCACTGCAACCTTGCATAATGCTCCTTCCTCCCACTCTCTGTTCTAAGGTTATAAGAGAGGGACGAAAGCTTGGAGAACAGGCCGTTAGTTCTGTTCGCCAACCGCTTGACACCGCCACATATCCCACAGCTCGGCTCGCGTGTCGAATGCATAATCGAATGCGCCCGCCAAAAGAGACAGCACGATAAAAATCGAGGCTGCTGCCATTTCGTGGAGATGATTGAACTAAAATCTTGTTAATTCGCCGCGGTAAGAACCGTTCTTATATTTGAAGTCTATATTCGTTAATACGGGCAATGTCTAAAAAATCCATCCAAGGAATAATTTCTGTTGCTTGTATAGTGTTGCATTTTTTGAATGGTTTTTATGACATGAACGCATTGTATCCAAGAATACTATCATTATGCAGGTACTGCCATTTCTGTATAGACCGACCGGTCCTTCGAGATAATCTTAATGGTATAATCCGGACTGTATTGGCACAAATGTTTTTCCGAATGACACAATAATCACTACTGCAGGGTCGTAAAAATCATTTGAAAAATGCAACACTATAACTTATCTTATCTTCCGCATTCGACATCACATTCGACATTGTGAAAGCCGGGAACTCTTACCATAACCTCAATAATCAAAACAAATTACGAGTTGCCCGGAAAATCCTTGTGACTAGATGTAAATTGAATTTCTTTATTTTTGATAAATCACAATTCCATGACGCAAACGAAACAATTTGACGTTTGACTGTTTGACGTCTTCGCTCAAAATTTAAATAAAAGTTAAATTTAAATTTGTAAACGCCCCGTTAAAATGATCACAGGACCTGAAACAACATCCCCATACTGGTTACGAAGTGCAGCACGCAAAAGAAAAATACCGCTTGAAGATGAACCGATTCGCAGCCAAACAACAAAATACTCTTCAGGTATTTTAAATTTACCAAACGAAATGTTATTTGAGATTTTTAAATATTGCGATCCAGTGCACTTGAATTGTAATTTGCGACCGGTATGTCGTAGATTTCAGCAAATATGCGATACACCTACGCTCTGGCGAAACATAGAGATCTTGAACAATGTACCGACAGATACTTTAATTACCTGGATTCAAGCTGCCACACAATTGAAAACTTTTTGTATGGGTGGCCGAAACGACGCAAATGTGTTCTTGGATACGGTAACCTCACCGACAAAATAAATGTGTTGTGATTTAAACATGTTTTTAGATTTCCAGAAATTGCAAGAACCTTAAGACTATAGAAATTAATGGTTGCTGGGGCTGTTCGACCAATCCGTTACTTGTAAGCAAAGCTTTGTGTTCGTTAGTAATAAGATGTCGTGAAATTGAAAAAATTAGTCTGCATAATGTTAAGTAAGAATTCGTTTTCGGATTTATTTTTTTTTTGTTCATGTGTAAGTTTGCAGATTTTTTTCTCGAAAGTTCTGTAAGCTGCTGGCAGGAACTAATATTTGTGGAAGATTGTCAAAATGGACTCCCTTTGAGGGCTATTCAATAACCGACCTCCGCACAGGCAAAATCGACTAGGAGTAGATGTATGCTGCGTTTATGTTTTCTCAATACGTATTGTGGAATTCGGCTTGTTTTGATAGTAGCTTAGTCAATTTATACACAAAAAGGACTCAACCTGGCAGAAGGTCGGTGTATAAATTAACTGGGCTACTATAAAAGCAGTTTTGTTAATGCGCATTGAGTTTAGCATAAACGCAGCAATATACGGCTTTGGTTCAGGTTACTCTGAGAGCAGGAGAGCATTTATTCACAATAATTAAAGACAGATAAATTTAATATATTTTTATTTAATATCTTCTGATTATTACAATAAACAACAAAATCCATTAAATGCAATTAAAGCTAAATAATAATAATAATAATAATAATTGATTAATTGAATTTTTTAAAATGAGCGGAATAGCGAATTATGCGAAAATAGAATGTAGAATTAGAAAACAGAAATTTTATTAATAACAAAAACATTTAAAAACCACTAAGTAAATAAAATTATTAAATTAAATGTTCGACCTCTTGCAGCTTTAAAATACAAAATGTTTCACATCCCGTAAACAGGTACATTGGAATGTTAGCACTGGCAAGCCGTTTTCATTGTCAAACATTGAGCTATTGTATTGTGACATGTTGGCCATAAAATAGTTTAAGGTGTTGCCTGTATTAAGGGGTACGCTAAAGCAATTTATTTTAATGACTACCGCCTAGTGGCGGCTCGTACATAAGTGCTGCTTTCCCCATGACATCCTGCTTTCTCCAATAAGTTAAAAATGGATATTATTCTTTTTGAATTTAAGTTCCTCATATATTTGCGCCAGTTGTTGCTAGGTAGACGGTTCAGCTTTTATTACTTTATCTAAAGTTTGTTTTATATAATATACACAATACAGGGTGTTCACGAAAAAACGCCCCAGCTCCTAGCGCTATTATTAGGAGTCCAATTGTAACAAACGATACGCCAAATTAAATGGTTTAAAAAGTACTACAATGTGTAGCTCAAACATAATTTTTACCTGTTTCTCCATTCAAAGGTCAAAGGTCAACTTTATTTTTTCAAATTACAATCTTATATTTTTCTTTGACAATTTGATAGAGATTTTTTTTCTGAATTCAACGATGTATCACAATCAATATTTCTGATTTATTTTAGGGTAATAAAGAAATTAAAATAATAACTAATATTATTAGCAGTACTAGGTTTTAAAAAATAACTGAGACGTAGCGGTGGCTATGGAAACATCGCGTCACAAATAAAAATTACTATTACTATTGTTGCAACAATGGTAACCATGGTAACCAGGACATTTAACTGGAGAAATACGTTAAGGCTCCTGAATCCTGGGATCTGCGAATCATTGAAAAATTAATGCAAGATATTTTTGTTAGCCTTAAATTTGAAGAAAGCCTTGCATCATCTACTTATGTAGAATTTAATAATCTATCCATCTCGTAAAATCAAACTTTGAAAAACTGATCTGATTAAAGTATATTAATTAAAATGTCAAAATAATCTTTACAAGTTTTCTCAATCATCGGTTACCGCAGAATTTTTTGGTTTAGTTCATGTTAAAAATTGAACAAAAAGCTATCTGGCTTGACACTTACTTTTCTTTCAACTATTCTGTACGTTGATTTAAATGAAAAAAATCAATCAAACATTTTGATCTCAAGTCCTTATTTCGTGACGGTGTCAAGAAGATTTACAACGTCTATTAGTGTAACGTCGCTTCTTAGAATCTTTAATTTATGACTGATGGCAAGTTTCGACTTTATGCACACTAAGTCGGTAATTATTACCTACCATAAAAATAGTATTATTAACCAGAGAAAAATACGCTTCGTAAAAACAAACTTTAGAGTGTTACTTAACCCCTTACCGCCTCATTTTTTTTATACCGTTCAATTAAATATATGTTATTAATTATCGTTATTGAACAATTTAAAAAATACTAAAAAAAAATTTTATCGCGATTTTTGATAAAAAAAGTTCAAAATATTACTCGCGTCAAATATGTCATATATTGCGGTCAGGGCCACGTAATACCGTTTATGATGATCTTATAAAACATTTGAGTGTGCCAAATACGGGAAAAAGGGGTTAAAATGTCTGATGTGAATTAATAGATTTAAATTTAAAAAATTTAAATACAGTTGAAATCCCGTTTAGTGATGTTCGAAAAGCCACGAAAAAAAAACCACTATAGAGAAACTTAATTACTAATAGAATTCACGATGAATCAAAAAATTAAGATTTAATACGTTTGAAAAAATATTTGTTCATTTAGATATACACACAGTTATTAATAAAAAAACACAATTGTTCATCATATGTAATTGAATAGTTACATTGTATGTACTTATTGTTGAAAAAATTTGTCCAAAGTTTATTGCACAGCAGGTAAGTAGTCGTAATTTGGAGAAAAAAACAGATGTTCAATAAATCTATTATATTTTCTATTACCGAAAATTTCGTTCCCCGAGAATTTTGATAAGCCTTTTTAAAGAATAATCACTATATATGTATCTTGAACAGTTAAAAGGGACCTATTTTTTGATTGTGTTAATAAATCGACAATCAGAAAATTAAGATGGTTGGATTTGATCGTTTTACGAGCTCAAGGCCGATTTAAAAATTGTGCTGTTTTCCAGTTTCGAGGAGAGTCGTGAATATTACGTTTGCACATTCAGAACATGTTGTCGATAAATATTCATTTATCAGCTCGAATGAACGTATTATAAAAATAAAATTTTAATTTTATTCACATTTGGTAAAGTGAGCGAACTGCCAAGAAAGCGATACACTGCATTCCTTACGAACGGTCAAAATTCCAGTATACAATACGAGGCAATCGACTGGGTGGTGCCTTTAAATTTTTCAACAACGAATTTGTAATATATCTGGCAGGCAGATTCCAAGTACATAGGTATTCTACCTAACTTTCTGTTTTGGGATTGGTTAACATTTCTTAGACGACGCGACGTAGCTAAAATATTGCAAAATTTGAAAAATTGTTTATTATAACTTTAACGTCTTCTGAAGTCATTTGACTCTTGGAGTGAAAATAAGTGATTTTGTGGTGTATGAACATGGGAATTCATGGAAAAAGATCTTTGCCCGATCCAATTAGTTAATTATTTTTTTATTAGCCAAGTTCGACGCTTCATACAGTAAAAAGCAATATATGTACCAATTTATTTTAAAAATTCCTCACAGTATAGTTTTTAAAATGGTATAACATTTGTTTTATTTTACCGTAGAAAAAAGATATTGCTATTTTTTCGCAAAAGGAGATCATTGTGAAATTATTTATAATTAGAAATTGAAATGAAAACACTTGTTAAATGAAAGTGATAGGTATTTAATCAAAACTAAACAAAACACAAATGAAAAGCACATATAATGTCTTCAAATTGTCTGCTAGTACTAAATAGTACGCGATTGTGGCATCTTGTTCGAAAAGATCTGTTTAACCAATTGTGGATACTTCATACTTGGTGCAGAGAACAAGTATTACCTATGTGAGGCCATGCAGTATAGACATCATTCGAGCCTTGTCATCGATAAAAAGTACAGTGAACAGTTTCGAAGAATTAATCATTTTTATGATGAACTAGCTGAAATACCCGGCTTCGCTCGGTGTACAAAATTTGGTGGCAGTAGGACACTTCTTTCTATGCGAAAATAAGTTTCAGTGATCCCCCCGTGCGATTTTTGTTTAGACCCCCCCCCGATCGGCATTAAATTAAGTTCCCCCTACTAAGATGCACTTGTGTACAAAATTTGGCAGCTGCAGGACTTGTCTTTCTATGCGAAAATATGTTTCGGTGATATCCCCCCCCCCACTAAGGTGCACTTGGGTACAAAATTTGGTGGCTTTAGAACACTTGTTTCTATGCGAAAATAAGTTTCAGTGATCACCCCGTGCGTTTTTTATTTGCCCCCCCCCCGGATCGGCATCAAACTAAGTCCCCCCTACGACGATGCACTTGCGTACAAAATTTGTTGGCTGTAGGACACTTCTTTCTATGCGAAAATAAGTTTCAGTGATCCCCCCGTGCGATTTTTGTTTAGACCCCCCCCCCGATCGGCATTAAATTAAGTTCCCCCTACTAAGATGCACTTGTGTACAAAATTTGGCAGCTGCAGGACTTGTCTTTCTATGCGAAAATATGTTTCGGTAATATCCCCCCCCCACTAAGGTGCACTTGGGTACAAAATTTGGTGGCTTTAGGACACTTCTTTCTATGCGAAAATAAGTTTCAGTGATCCCTCCATGCGATTTTTGTTTAGACCCCCCCCCGATCGGCATTAAATTAAGTTCCCCCTACTAAGATGGACTTGCGTACAAAATTTGTTGGCTGTAGGACACTTCTTTCTATGCGAAAATAAGTTTCAGTGATCCCCCCCATGCGATTTTTGTTTGTATTAAAAATCGGCATTAAATTAAGTCCCCCCTACTAAGATGCACTTGTGTACAAAATTTGGCAGCTGCAGGACATGTCTTTCTATGCGAAAATATGTTTAGGTGATTACCCCCCCACTAAGGTGTACTTGGGTACAAAATTTGGTGGCTTTAGGACACTTGTTTCTATGCGAATAAATTTCAGTGATCACCCCGTGCGATTTTTGGTTACCCCCCCCCACGATCGGCATCAAACCAAGTCCCCCCTACGAAGATGCACTTGTGTACAAAATGTGTTGGCTGTAGGACACTTCTTTCTATGCGAAAATAAGTTTCAGTGATCCCCCGTGCGATTCTTGTTTGGACCCCCCCCCGATCGGCATTAAATTAAGTCCCTCCTACTAAGATGCACTTGTGTACAAAATTTGGTGACTTCATGACACTTCGCCCCCCCCCCGATCGGCACCAAACTTCACAGGAACACTCTCCAGGTCATGTTAGAGTATTCCTGACGATTTCATCAAAATCGGTTCAGCGGTTTCCGAGTCTATGTGACACTTCGCCCCCCCCCGATCGGCACCAAACTTCACAGGACCACTCTCCAGGTTATGTTAGAGTATTCCTGAAGATGTCATCAAAATCGGTTCAGCGGTTTCCGAGTCTATATGACACTTCGCCCCCCCCTCCCCCGATCGGCACCAAACTTCACAGGAACACTCTCCATGTTAAGTTAGAGTATTCCCGAAAATTTCATCAAAATCGATTCAGCGGTTTCCGAGTCTATAAGACATTTCGCCCTCCCCCTCCCCCGATCGGTACCAAACTTCACAGGAACACTCTCCAGGTTATGTTAGAGTATTCCTGAAAATTTCATTAAAATCGGTTCAGCGGTTTCCGAGTCTATAAGGCACTTCGCCCCCCCCTCCCCGATCGGCACCAAACTTCACAGGAACACTCTCCAGGTTATGTTAGAGTATTCCTGAAAATTTCATCAAAATCGGTTCAGCGGCTTCCGAGTCTATAAGCTACACACATACACACATACACACATACACACATACATCCAATTTTATATATATAATAAAAATAATATATATAATATATATATATATATATATATATATATATATATATAATATATATAATATATATATAATAATAATATATATAAATAATAATAATAATATATATATATATATATATATATATATATATATAGATATAGAAGATATTTGCTTATAAAAGAATCACAATGATCTGTGACGAGGAACCAAATTAAATATCAAAAAAAATTGCCTCTTGCCTTTTTCCCTTTTTAACCATCTTGCACTTTCTGCGACATTTATTTGTTGTGCGGCTTCATTGAATTAGCCAAGAGATGACGACATTGACGTTTGGAACATTCTGTATACAACAAATTTGAGTGATCTCGCGATTAATAAAAAAGTTTCAATAAGGTTAACATTGCACATTTTACACATTTACTGAAAATCAACAAAACTTAAAATTGATAAATCCTTTTGGAATACATGATAAACATTTGCAAAAGTTAATTTTCTGACAGTAAAGTGGTCAAAAAGTAAGATAGGTACTGAAAAAAGTGTTGAAAAAACTAACAAAAAAATTCAAAGAGGACGGTACGCTCGCGGGTTTAACCTAGTAATTGTAATTGTTAAATAATATTATTATAATGCTATAAAATGCCGAATAATTGTTGCTTGTTTATTTTACTTTTATGTTGTAAATTGTTTTCTTTTTATTAAAATTGTTTGTTTCCTGTTTTTTGGGAATATTTCTTTATTATACATTTTATTAAAATTGTTTGTGAATTATAATAATTATTACTCTAGATAGATTCCGTTATTTCTATCTAACTCTTTTTATTACGTATTTTATTCAAATTATTTGTGCGTTGAATAAACAAAATAGCTAAAACTTGATAATTGTTTTCTTTTTTCTCCCCCTTCGTATCTATGAAACAAATTTTATTAATTCATTTTTATTTTCCATGATACTCAAAAAAGTGATTTTGTTTGTGGATTTAGTGTAAATAAACAATATTACGTTATTTATAAAAAAAAAGAAATGCTGTAAAATCGCACTACTATTTATCAATAATTATTAGCCTTGTATTTTTCATTTTATAAAGAATTGCTTAGGCTGATTCCAGACAAATTGAGTCAACATTTTTTAAAATTTCAACCCGTTAGGTTTGTTGAGGTCAAAATATTTATAAAATATTTATTTATAAAATTTCTCAGAATCGTTCAAAACGAATTTATTTTATTGTTCCGGAGAAATGTTTGTGAGGAATTTCAAGATTCGACAATTTTTAATCTACCTGCATTGGGTAGTAAATTTCCGAGAATGTAACAATGCAGGCTTGAGAGCCTTTACAAACTCAGCGGGCGGTGACAGGGAACAGCAGTACACTTCCAATGCGGTATGAAAAATCTATTTCGAAGTTATACAACCGGTATAACTTCGAAATAGATTTTTTTTTCAGTGATTGAGACCCTTAAAAAGTACTACAAAGTGTAGCTTAAACATAATTCAAATGCCAAAGGTCAACTTCATTTTTTCAAATTACACCATATTTTTTTTATCAGTTATCTCTTTCCACTTTTTCCTGTCCTGCACCTATTTTCCCCACCCCATCAATTCTATGTCCTTCCTAACTTGATCCTCCCAACCCTTCGGTCTTTCTTGCTGTTTTGTTGCGCTATATTATCCTCAAATTTCACAGCTCACCTGACTTTAAATTTATTTCTTCACAAATCATGATTCTCGAGCAGAGGAACTTAAAAATCGGCGACGACCTGGACGCGCACAACATTCTGGAGGAGCGCATTTCGCGCAACATAATCAATTTCCAGAACCGCCTGGTCGTCATCCACAAAACGGTGAACAAAAGCAAAAGCGATAAACTGAACCTCAGCAAGAGGAACGAAATTGTGCAGAACGCTTACATCGGACAGCTGAAAGACCCGAATTGAAACTGTTAAAGATCCAGGCCGACATCGAAGAGATCGAAGAAGACAAGGTGACGTTGACCGACGAATTGATCGAGCGGAATCGCGAGGCGGTTATTTGGGAGAAGAAGCTGATAATGGCGAAGGGGGCCAAACAGAACATGGACGAGGAGCGAGGCAAAGGAGGCGAGGTCGGGAACATGCGCCCCGAAATTCACAGGATGCAGGTGCGTTTCGGACAGCTGAACAGGACAGGATGATAGAGGACTTGGAGTACTGCATATCACTCAGGGGCGTCATAGTGACGGGGACCGAAGCGTGTGAAGAAAGGGCGATGGGAACGAAACTTTTTACCCAAATAATTTGGCCATCTAGCGGTAAGATGCGTCACACACAAATTGACTGCGTCAGAACTTATTTTTACCAACCACAGCCCCAAAAATGACAAATCAACATATTTGCGACCTCTATTATGTATTACCGTTACTATGGTGAACATGTACAATTAAATGCATTTTGACCGAAACTTCTGTCACTGTTTACGTTACTGTCACTGTCACAAATTGAAGGTTCGCTTTTTTAATTTTAATCTGTTTCCCTTCGCCATACTTCTTGAGCTACTATTGTTGTGCACTTATATTCACAAATTTAGCAAATCGTAACAATATTTGTTTGTAATTCCGTGTATTCACAAAAGTCTAATTTCCCATTCAGAGAGAATATTATCACAGCCGACACCACCTTTGCGTTGTTGTGTTCTCGGAATCCGTAAAAATGAAACGGTTTGCAGCTTCTCGGAAAAATGCAAATATCTTGATGGAATTTTTTTTTTTTGAACTTCTTTGGTAAACTGAAGAAGTAAAACTATGAAGCATAGTGCTGGAATTACCACCGTTTTAAATTATAAAACATTCACCCATTTAGCGTAGTTGTAAGTTGCTGGCTTTTTCTATAAACTCGCCCTCTTTAAGCTTTAAAAAATTGCGATTTTGCAAATTTGACAAATACTTTACCTAGACAATACAGAAAATATAACTCGATGCAGTACATCATGAAAAAGTTATTTGAATTAACAAAAGGCAAAACATTCACACGGTTTTTGTTACTTTAACAAAGCCTTAATAAATTACCTAATAATAAAGTTGTACAATTTAGAAAATGATTGCTCTGCTTATTTTTCCAATAGTATAATCTGTTTTTTCTGTGCCCATACATTAATCGATTTATTCAAAATTTACTATTTGTACTTTAATGGTATTCATTAAGATACAAATTTTTCATTAGGATACAAATTTTTAACCAATGGAGAAGCAATTCGCCGCCGACATCTACAATATGGCTGATTATCCCCCTACATTACATGTAATCAACATTATTATTATATAGTATTATTGAACCTGTTGCTATAACAATCTGCCTAAATGTTAATCAGGCGTTTTACAAAATAAAAACTTTGTAAAGCGACTGGTTACTTTGTATTGCGGCGGATTCTACAATATGGCTGCGACATATCTATTGTTCAAGCAAGAAAAACAGGACAACTAGATACAGTTTTTGCAGGTGCTCTAATCATATGTGTTTAGAGCATTTAACGCCCATATACAAGGACTGCATCGAAATACCAGCGAACTAGATTATGCAAAGTAGCTCGCTGTACTGTTGTTAAAAGTGTTTTTTTTTTCTGATATTATAATTTTTTCAAAAACTTTATTATTTTAATAATTATAATTTTTAAGATTTTGACAAAGAATTAAGTTTTTCAATTGTTTAGAATTATTTAAATATTTTGTTGGTGAACAATCTAGAATTTTAGTTATTTTGTTCTCGTTAATTAATGTTATGCAAAAAAAGAATAAAATTTGTTATTTTGTTAGAAAAGGAAATATTTTATTGAAATCCAGTGAAAAAGTCCAGAATACAATACTCTGAAATTTTCTTCTTTTAAAATATTGGTTTCTGAGACCGAGGTTAGTAACAAAGTCCTATGTCTACACGTTAGAAACGGAGGGTTAATTGTGCGAGGAATTGTTAGCTTCCTCTTCTTGATGCTTCATCTCTGAAGTAGATTCATGGTTTGTTCAGGTTGCTTACCTTCTTTTTTTTGTTTTATTTAATTGAGACTGCCTTTTTCTGTTTGTTGTAAATTTACCTTTATCAAATATTGAATAAAATTTTTTAAAATTACACTCAACAATCAGCAACGAAAACAGGAAAAAACTTTAAAAACTGCTGTAATCGTCACTCTTATGGTGAAATGATAAAATTTGTTTTACAACGGCATCTTCCCTGAAAATGTAAAAATTTTGCTTCATTGCTTCAAATAAATGCTAAGTTATTTTATTCTTCGATCGCACGTAGGGTTGCTATATCCAAAAATCAATATGAAGGACAAAAGGAAGTACAAATTTGAAAAATTTAATAAATACAAAAAAATATTTTATAACAAGCAATGTTCAAGCTTCACGGTAAGCACGGAGTAATGAAAAGAAATTAATAAAGCATCTGCAAATAAATCTCACTCAAGTCACAAAATCTGCAAGTTCAGTTCGGCAGGAAATTCAAACATTGTATTGTGCACTCGCATTAAATTAAAAATTATTGCACTGACTACCTATGGTTTTTTATTGAATAGGAGGACAATATTTATGGCAGGACAAAAAAGGACGAATGTCTAAAAAGGTGGCCATGAGCCGATTCAACCCCACCAACAAGTTTTCATCAAACACGAAAATTTTATTAGAACTCAAATCGATATCCTCCAAACTCTCCAACCCTCTAAATAATTGGGGAAACTTGGTGATGTTGTTGTTGAACAAATAAATCACCTATAATTTCTTCAAACCCGCGAAGACGTTTCCTTCCAAACAAGTAAGATAGTTAAAAGACAGCTTCAAAGTAATCAGATAGGTCAAGTTGTTAAAAACCCCTTTTTCAAGGAAGGTCAGACTGCACCAACTAAAATCCAAGTGGGTAAGTGAAGAAAGGTTGTCGAAGGTGCCAGGTGACATGTAATTAATGATTCTGTTATGTATACAAAGGGCGGTAGATTCTTCACAAAGGTTCGATCGCAGCTCCACTTCATTCAATTTTCTATGGGAATCATCCCTCGCAAGAAAATTTTTTAAAGTTCGTATTTCTCTTTTGTTTGGATCTAATTCAGCGGCTGCTTCTTTTTGTAATTTTTCTCTTCTTAATTCTTCATATTGCATTTGTTTTTTTGCTATTTGTTTCTGTAAACCGTAAATTTCAGACGGCATTAGCCTTGGGTTGTTCGGTTTCCGTGACTTTTGTTTCAACTGTACGTTTAACTGTTGCTCAACTGATGTGGTTCTTGTTTTTTCAATTTTAATATCGTTTTGTAATTTCTGAATTTCTTCCTCTTTTTCTGTCATAATTTTGTTAAGTTCAGTTTTTGCATCATTCTTATAACCAGCCAATTCGGTTTTTAACTTATGATATTTAGATTTTAAATTTTGGATTTCTTTTTTGTGTGTATCTAATTCCGCGGCTGCTTCCTTTCTTTCATTTTGTTTTTCTATTAATTGCCTCTTTAACAAAGTCTTTAATGACTCAATTCCTTTCTTTTCTTCCAGGTGACTATGAAAATGATTTATCAAATTGTCAAAGTTTGTCATCAATAATTCTTGCTTTTGACCTTCGGCCGAATAGAATTTTGCGGAGCTACCTGGCTTTTGTGGTTCTGTGTTGACGGGATAATAGGTGACTAATTCTTCAGCTAACTCGATCACTTCTTCATTATCCGTACATTAAATCCACTAACGTTAGCTTTCTAGGGTTAATAGTTTAGTGTCCAGCAAAATTTGACTGTAGCCGATATTGCTGATATTACGGTTTACAGAAAAGAGCTGGGAGTTCCTGCTCATTTGGCATTTATTTGTTTATATTATAAATCCGAAACAGTGGTAGCAGAAATTCCAAATATCGCATTTAAAATTAGAGTGAAGTTCGTCGATGCTGATACTTAAATTTGAACGTACAGATGTTTGATTTTGTCGAAATAAATATGGCTTCAAATCTTTCCAACAAAAATTCAAACCATTTACTAAAGATAGGTGACTCTATTAAAGCAAGTAAAAAAATGATTGATGGGTACTGGTTTGCAGCGAGTTAATAATTCAATACGATTCAAAACATATCAACTAAAGTCACTTATTGCATGTAAGCAAGTACTCAAATTGGCGAGCGGTAGCTGTCTAGGGTTAATTATAGTTAAGACGGAAGATTAATGATTTTTGAAACATTCAAATAAGCTGTCGCTGTTAAAATAAAATATAAATGTGAATTGAATAAAACATAAATAAATCAATACTATGGAAAAGGTAATAGAAAAATATCTAATTATAGTGTGTAAGCAACAATATTTTTAAGTGTTAAGGTGATTAGGCATTTTAGTAACACTTTATTTTATATTACCATTTCTTATTATTGTAACGTACGTTATCGTACGTTATAAATCTCGTGTAGCGAATTAAATTTTGAGCAAACATTTCGAGTAAGAAATATAAATGGAACCCAACATTTGATAAACATTTCATTATTATCAGTTAACACGAACATAACGATGCTGAAGTTGACACTAATATTCCTTTACTTCACTGTAAACACTGACGTTCTATCTGGTAATTATTAATTTCTTTGTCAAATGAATGAATGAATGAATTTAATTTATATATAATACTAGCTGAAATACCCGGCTTCGTTCGGTGTACCAAATTTGGTGGCTGTAGGACACTTCTATTTATGCGAAAATATGTTTGGGCGATAAGCCCCCCCGTACTAAGATGCACTTGGGTACAAAATTTGGTGGCTATAGGACACTTCTTTCTTTGCAAAAATATATTTGGGCAATAACCCGTTTCGCCGTTGCATCATCTTTCACGTTTTTCTTTACCGCGGCCTCGTATCCGTTACCCTCTACGGGTTGTGGTCTCGTCCCGTCAACGATATCCAGAACGTCGTTCATTACAAATAACGCGTTCACTTGTGCTTTCCAGCCTTGGAAATTCGTTCCGTTAAATAGCTTCACACCCTTTACTGAAATGCCGACAGACATCGCGGTTTCGATTTTCCAACTCGCACTCAAACAACGGCTTCCTTCCGTTCCTCGCCACGTGAGACCCACCGAAAAATTCACGAAATTCACACAGTTTTCACAGTTAATCACAAACTGGGCCCATAACCTGTTAATGCAGGATTGTGTGAATAAGCTTATTTCCTTCTTAGGGTTTTAACTATTTATTTAATCAAAAACGGTCTGCAAGCGTGCTCGCATACATTGACATTTTTTTAGACTAGACTACATAAAACAAAACATTGTAGATGTCGGCCGAAAACGCGCGGAACTTAAACTTCGTTATTCGTAACATTTGAATCGACACATTTATCATTCCATAAATGTACAATTGGTGGTAGGATCAGACTTGAAATATTCAACACTTTTGCTGAATATCCAGGTTCAAATCATGATTCGTTCATGTGGAGAAATGTTGCTACCCGTGATGCATTAGCTGCAGGACATTTTCCGGAAGGATGACTGCTAGGTGACTTAGGTTGTACAGTTCAGTTCAAATTTCGACACGATATCCAGTGGAAATAGCGAATGGAGTACTTAAAAGTCGTTGGCATGTTTTAGTTTCGTCGCTTTAGTATACCCTGGTCAAAGTTTGCTCTATAACCACAGCTTGTTGCGTGCTGCACAACATCTGCACGCAGTATAACTTAGAAGTAGAGAATCTTCATGACCACCCTCACATATGTGCAAGCGATGGCACCGAGAACATTTGGAAATGCAATATCGTGACGTGCCATTCCCAAAGTGTAAAAGTCATGTTTCACGGTGAGGTATTCTTCAGGTGTCGGAAAACGAATGAATTGGGGGGCCATTGCAACAAGGGCTTCCGTGACTTCGGTGATGGCATGTGATGCTGCAGGTTGAGATATTCGACTACTGCTATCCACCAACCACTGAAATGCACCAGTGGCATAAAATTGGAATGCCACATACAATTTATGCATCGGTGTAAGGTGTATATATCGTCCTTTCTTTGAATTTTTCACCAGAGCAGGAGAAATAACCTCAAGAACATAATTAAACACCCTCCGATCTAATCTTGTTCGTTGGTACAGCACTCTCTCTGGTATTTCTTGGGTGCTGAAAGGTACTCTCAATAATTGTTCGTCGTCGCTATTCTCACAACAGCCATTTTAATTGCTACGATTTCTACTGTCAAGTTGCGACAACTAGTATAGGTGTCGCAACAAATCGATACAAAATTATGCGACAAACTCAACCTGAAATTGACATTGTGGCAACTTTTAAATTAGTTACGCGATTGCCATGGTAACCCTGCTTAACATAATCGCAACTATGACTTGAAATTGACCCGTTAGTGGGTAGCATTAAGGTGGGTTTGATAGGTCTAGAAGTGAGGTTAGAATTATTGAATTTTCAATCCAAGTTAATTTAAAATGTACAGTGCAGATAAGCTTCACACGGTAGAAATCGCAAACCACTGGCATGAAGATACCATGATGACATATACTTTTCATAATTTATTATGTTATATTAAAATATTTTCAAGCGATTTTGTTCATTACCAAAATTTCTCAAGTATGTCTCCTCATTCGGTATTAAGTAGGCTACAGTGTAACACTGAGTAAATGTTTCTTAAAATTGTAATATTTAAATTAACTTGAATTGAAAATTCAATAATTCTAACCTCACTTCGAGACCTATCAAACCCACCTTAAGTACAAATAGTAAATGTCTAATAAATCGATTAAAGTATGGACGTCGAAAATATGATTTCAGTATCCGATAATCAAGTAGTAATTTATCATAAGAAAGTTATTGATCCGTTTGCACTTTCTGAAGTTATTGAAGAGGATCTGTGAGTAAAAAACGAAAAACTTTGAGTTCAAATATGTTTCTGTTAATTTGTAGGGAAGGAGTTACCTTTGATTTCGATCAAGATGCACTCGGAAAAGACCGACATCTTTTAGATTTAGCCAATACAGTTTATTGCGAATCAAAATGCAATCCTGCGAATTATCTAGGATACGGTTGTTACTGTGGATACGGTGGTGAAGGCGTCCCAATCGATGACATCGATACGTAAGACCGCCTTGCGATTAAATGCTCTCAGTAATGTAATTTTATTTATTTGTATATAGATGTTGCCAACAGCACGATAATTGTTATTCAAACATTACATACTCTTACGTTCAACCATATTACTGGACCTGTTTAAACAATGAAATTATATGTGGTAAGATCTGAATACAAGATGAGACACGAATATCGTCTGCAATCCAGCAAACTTGTTTTCAAATTACACTAATACCCCGGTTTACGTTGCCCCGGTTTACATTGATTCCTTCATTTAAGGGCGTAACTGACTACGAACGGGATTACAAAATAATTCATATCTCTTAATTGAAAAAAAAACGCATTAATATTGGGCCAATTCCTAGAGAACATGTTTCCTAATAGAATGGTGAAAACTAAGTTATTTTTTTTTAAGAATAAAAGGGGTAACTTATGCGAGAAAATAAATAAATCTAAATTCTAAACTATTAGTAATAATTTTTTTTTTTATCTACAGGGTGTCCCATCACTTGTGGCCACCCCCAAAATTGAGCTTTAATTGAAAGCTATGTATTTGAAATTTGGTGCACGTATGACTCTGGTATAAGGCTAGAAATTTCCGGTTTTAAATGTTAATTGTCGGCGTTAGTTTTCGAGAAAAAAAATAAAAACAGATTTTTTATAAAAATACTATCTCCCAATTTCGTCAAATTTCACTTTTCAGGATCAGTATTATCGAGACAAAGATGTCCAAGGTAAAAAAAAAAATCCAAAAGCTGTAATTAGCCTAAAATTCCCTTATATTCGAATCTTAACACTAAATGTAATGATTTATGGCCATACCGATCCTCAATAACTGTCCGCAAACCCAAGTACGATTTAAATTTATGGCATTGTAAAAATTTGTCACTGTCTCGTAGAAGCCGGGCGAACTGGACATCAGTAGCGTACCTAAATCGAACCTTTTTACATTCTTGTATATTTCTAAAATTTTTGCAAGTCCTCCAATAAATTACGATTATGAGAACGAACATGATTTAATGTATGGATGTTGAATTATTTTTTTTAAGTCGAAGAGGACTTATTACATTTTGAATTAATGTTTGAGTTCAAAGATGAATACGAAAGATTTTTAATAACGGGCTGATAATGAGTATCGAACTGAATGATTTCGGAACTCGTTCGAGACTAACTTTGTCGTCCCCGTAAATTTGGAAATTAGTTTATGGATGAAACGTGCGTTTGAACAGGTTCTCACGAAAGATTCAACCAGTACGACGACAATAATCCGTGAAACTAATTTCCAAATTTACGGGGACGACAAAGTTAGTCTCGAACGAGTTCCGAAATCATTCAGTTCGATACTCATTATCAGCCCGTTATTAAAAATCTTTCGCATTCATCTTTGAACTCAAACATTAATTCAAAATGTAATAAGTCCTCTTCGACCTAAAAAAAATAATTCAACATCCAGACTTTAAATCATGTTCGTTCTCATAAACGTAATTTATTAGAGGACTTGCAAAAATTTTAGAAATCTACAAGAATGTAAAAAGGTTCGATTTAGGTACGCTACTGACGTTCACTTCGCCGGGATTCCACTGGACACTGACAAATTTTTACAATGCCATAAATTTAAATTGCACTTGACTTTGCGGACATTCTTGAGAATCGTTAGGGCCATAAATCATTACGTTTACTGTTAAGATTCGAATATAAGGGAATTTTAGACTAATTACAGCTTTTGGATTATTTTTTTTACTTTGGACATCTTTGTCTCCATAATACTGATCCTGAAAAGTGAAATTTGACGAAATTGGGAGATAGTATTTTTATAAAAAATCAGTTTTTATTTTTTTTCTCGAAAACTAACGCCGACAATTAACATTTAAAATCGGAAATTTCTAGCCTTATACCAGAATCATACGTGCACCAAATTTCAAATTCATAGCTTTCAATTAAAGCTCAATTTTGGGGGTGGCCACAAGTGATGGGACACCCTGTACAATTAAGCGAAATGGATTCTTATAACATATTACATGCATCTCTTTCTTTCAATTATTGCTAAAAAGCCAAATTTTAGATTTAAACATATCAACGTTCTGAGGGTACCATACACCCTTAAATCAATTACAGCTCAGGCACACGATACAGTGTGCCTGCGCTGTAATTTTCTTCAATCGCTTTTTCGCTCTTATTGCAATTTAATTTAATTTTTTTATTTAAAATACTTCATATGAAAATTTAAAAAACGTAATGGACCCGTTTTACGTTTGATTCGCTTAACGTTTCTTTTTCCACGCATTAATCGTGTAAACCGGGGTATTATTGTAATTAATTTTGGCTAATCAAAGTTTTATTCTCAAAAAAGTCAAATGTGTCAGATTTAGTTACACCTTCGCCACATTCGGCACAATTTATTAAGAGTAGTACATCGACCTTTTTATCGTTACTAAATATAATAATAACTTTAAACCAAACCTGGCACATGTGATTTTTTTCAAACTTAAATAACTTTGATTAGAAAAATACTAATAAAATCACACACAATCGCGAAATCACATATGAACAAGTACGTAGGGGTGCAGCAGGAAAATTGCCAGATCAGACAGTATCCGTGCCTCATGCTTCTAATAATTCTAAAACCCAATAAGCCACGTTAATTTCTTTTTAAGCTACAAATCAAGGAATATGGGGAAATGCAACTTCAAATGGAAAAAAGTTATGCGAATGCGATAAAGCTGTGGCTCACTGTCTTCGTAATTATCCTTGTCCGAGTTTTGCGCCGAAATGTAGTGATCCACAATCAATCCAAAATATTCGAAAAATATTCTACAGCTTTATTCCGTTAATTCTTATCATTTTGTCTTATTTCTTCTAGATTGAAATTTGTTAACAAGAATGTGAACAAAATTAATAAAAGTTTAAAATTAAGAGATTTTAAGAAACTGTATTCAGTAACTAACCTTATCAATGTGAACAAGCTAATTATGATTTTGCAATACAGTAATACCCCGGCTTACGCGATTAATGCGTGGCAAAAAAGCGTCAAGCGAATCAAACGTAAAACGGGGTCAATTACGTTTTTTAAATTGTCATATGAAGTATTTTAAATAAAAAAAGAATGCAAACACCATAAGGTTGATAACAGTATTTAACAGCGAAATACTGATTTAATTTTGTATTATGTAAAAATATTTAAAAACTTAAAAATTAAATTGCAATAAGAGCGCAAGAGTGACAATAAAATTACCGCACAATACAGTGCACCTGCACGGTAGTTATAAAAAAGACGTTCTTGTGAATTGAAGCTAAGCGAGGCGCCTCTAGTGGTGAGTAGATAAAACACTAAATGATGGGTCATAGCGAGGATACAATGAATGCGTTGTGCATACATATGCAATAGTTTTGTGATAAAATTAGTAATTATGAACAGACTTCTTTTGTGAAATAATCTTTTAATAATTTTTTAACAATTTTTTGACAATTTTTAATGTTTTGTTGGCAATTTGTGAAAGAACAATTACGTGAATAGTTAACATGAGTGAAAATGAAGAGAATAATAACAAATAATAAGTAATAAATTATGCTCATATCTGAAAATAGATGAATATTGAGACTTTCACTTATAATCTCATTAGAGCATGAACCATTATTATGAATTAATTATTACTCGTATTCAGATTCGGTAAGAAAATCTTCACGATAACGTGTTCACTTGAATACCGCTTACAAAAAAAATTAAGAAACATTAACACAAACGTTATATAGTTTATTATTGCAAGTAAAGAGTTTTCCGAAAATGTTGCCAAAGCGCTAAAATATTATTTTAAAACATTTAGTTCGACACTGGATAGTATACTCAGAAAAAACATACTTATAGGTAAGAAAATTAAATTATTAGAGGGTTTTTAAATTGTGGAAATTTTGTAATTTTTGTAAAAATGGTAAAAATACTTTTTTATTATTTGGTTGTATTATGTGGTTAGGGGCTGTTTTTCAGAAATGTTTGAATTTTTGTATATATAAATATTTATTATTCATATAAAATATAAATATATAATTATATTAAAAATAATATATTATATTTAAATAATTTTAAAGATTACAATAATGAAAGAGTCGATTTATATTAATGAAATTTTTATATAATTATTTTATACTTATATTAAGAATTTATTTGGAAGATTATAAAACAAATACATAATATAAAATTTTAATTTAAATATAGAAAGTTATTGTATAATTATACCTTTATATAATAAAATTATATTTGAATATAATATATTGTTGGAATTTTATTGAAAAACAATAAAGGAGGAGACGACTACAAAAAAGGGTGTGGCACACTTTACAACACTAAATTTATTAATCAAATAATTTAACTTCACAGAAAAATAAAATTACGTGAATTCAACAATAAACATGTTTCTTTTTATAACTGATTGATCAAAACTCAAAAACAATAAAAAGAAGCTCTACAAAGCGGGTGGTTTTCCAGGCCGTCTATAGTGAAGTCCGGGTTACATCCTCGCTTCCGTAGCCGAACAGGAAACGCCTTGCGCAGAACACTTAAGGGCGACGACGCTACTTAGGGACGAAGAACGAACCCCACCGCGCCGCTAACAGAGGCGCTAACAATAGATGCATCTATAATAATTGATATTGTAGCGGCTTCGAGGAACCGGTTCGGGCGCGGAGGGGGTGGACGCAAGGGTGCACGCATCCCTTAGTGAAGAGTGTCCTTCGACTGTTCGTAGCGTACTGTGCTGTAGTGTATAATTGTGTGAAAAAGAATCACCTTTCTAGCAATTCCAAGACAAAGTAGATTTAAAAATTTAGTTTGTAACAACTGGCGCCCAACAGCGTGGCTCAACGGTAATACACGCAAAAACAGTACGAAAGAACACACATCTTTTACCCATTTTAACGTGCTCCGACCGAACAAAGAATTCGGCCATTTTGGACCCGAAGAAAAAAAAATGGCGCCAAAAAAGATGTCTCAAAACGAGGGAACAATGGACACGGAGAATACCGCAGCGGCAGGAAGCGTCTTGCAGACGACCCAACAAAATCTGCAAGATTTGTTATTAGGAATGCAGGCGCAGTTCGCACAGCAATTACAGCAAATGCGGTCGGAACTGACGCAAAATCATACACAACGCGGCAGTTTCGTTTCGTGTAAGTACCAGTCGCTTTTCTGGGAAGGCCGGTGAAGACGTGCACGCATTCGCCGATACCCTGCAAACGTACAAAGAATGCGCGGGGGTATCGGACGAGAATGCGCTACGATTCTTGCGCGAACTGTTCGCGCAAGAACAAGAACCACAGACGCCGACGGACATATACGTATCGAAGGCGCGTGCGCCATTCTCTGGGCTTAAAGAAAAGCCCAGCGCGACGATTCAGCTAGACATGGTATATGGGCTGTTAAATCGGAAAATTAGGAAACGCATCGCCCGTGAGGACCTGGAATTATTCGACGATTTCCTGACGCGTGCGAGGGCAGTTTAACGCTGCTTGAAGGAGACTCCATATTGAAACAAAAAGGGTAAGCGAAACAAAGTCGCGGGACAGCCCAAAGTGTGCCGTCTGTCGGAATTTCGGGCATACGTACGAAGAATGTTGAAAGCGAAAGGAAACGGGGCGCAGGCACCAACGCAAGCGCAAACGCAACCACAGACGCAACCGCCACCCTTAAAATGTTACGGATGTGGAGCCTTAGGAACTACTCGCGCAAATTGTTCAAATTGTAGAGAAGGACAGAAAGCGCCGCAGGTGAGTGACCAAATCACGCTTAATTATACAAGCATCCAGACAGCTTCCTCAGAGCCTGATTCAACTAGACCCCTGCTCCCTTTCACTCCTCTGGGACGGAATGGAATCGCGTACGCGGATTCCGGGGCCCAAAGAACCGTCGCAGGTAGGAGAGTATATGATTTATAAAAATCCGTAGATTACCCAATGACGAGGTCGGAGATATAACTGGCCTTCGCCGACGGCGTCGTCAGCACCCAAGCGGTCTTACTCGCAGCGGTAGACGTCGAAATTGAAACGAGAAGGATCCCGATGACATTTATTATTCTACCGGATCTTGCGGATAACAAAACTGTGTTTGGGGTGGACTTCTTGCAGGCCGCCAGTATTGTCGTCGACCATGGGCACCGCGTTTGGTTTTTCGCGGACGAACCCGAAAGGTCCTTCGAATATTCCGCCGCGTCAGTTTTCCGGGACCGATCATGGTGCCAAGTGTAACCGCGTTACGAGAGGATGAAGGAGCAGCCTTAACCTCCGAAGAAAATCGACGATTAAACGACCTCCTGGTGGAATCTGAGGATATCTTTGGACCAGGGGAAGGCCCGACGGGTTATACCGAACACACCATCGAGACGGGGGACCACGCGCCTATTGCGGTAGCGCCGTATCCGTTGTCGCCCCAAAAGAAAGAATTTTTGCGAAACGAAATCGACAATATGTTGCAAGAGGGAATCATCGAGGAATGTGAAAGCCCGTTGTGTTTTCCGGTGGTGATGGTTCCGAAACCAAACTGTTAATTTAGATTGTGCGTAGATTATCGAGCCCTTAATGCGATAACCACCAGCGTGACGTATGTGATGCCACGTATCGACGATTTACTTCACACTGCAAAGAGTACGGCGTACATGACTACCTTGGATTTGCAATCAGGGTACTGGCAAGTGCCTGTCCGACCGCAGGACCCAGACAAAACGTGCTTCGCGTGCCCGTTTGGAACGTTCCGTTTTCTACGAATGCCGTTCGGACTCAAAAACGCTCCAAGTACGTTTCAGAGGTTAATGGACCGCTTTAAGAACAGGTTATGTGAGGTAACAATCGCCGCGTATTTAGACGATCTTAAAGTGATTTCAGACAGTTTTGACATACGTTCTGTGTTCGAACGATTACGTTTATTTAAATTACAGGCGCGCAGAGAAAAGTGCGTGTTCGCGGCCGCATCCGTAAAATATTTGAGGCACATCATTTCACCCATCATCATTCACACCCCCAACCATGTCAGCAAACACATTTTACTCATTTTACCCAATCCGCAATGCTTCCCTCTCAAACCGATGCCAACAAATGGACCACAATCACACATAAGAGAAATAGATCTTCTCAGCGCGATGTTGAAATGACCGCCAAAATTAGTAAAACAAGTAAATACTGGCTTGATGCACCAGCCTCTCCTGATCGCTTTTCAGTCCTAGAAAGTGTAGACCCTGACGAGAACCAAACCAACAACTCTGAAAAACAAACTCCAACCCCCCCCCCAATATTTGTAACTGGGGTTAAAAATGTTACACCCCTCGTTCAATTACTCGACGATATAGCCAAACAGCAATATGAAATCAAAGCACTTACCGATAACCAGTTAAAGGTTCAACCCAAAACATCTGAGATTTATGGCATAATCATAAAAGCTTTGCACGATAAGGAAACTGAATTTCATACATTCAAATTAAAAGAAGAAAGAAGTTATAAGGTTGTTTTGAAAAACATGCACTATTCCATCGATTGCGAAGACATTAAAACGGAAATAGAGAAACTGGGACACAAAGTCTCAAACATTTGGAATATCAAACAATACAGAACAAAATTGCCGCTCCCTATGTTCTTCGTTGAACTAAAACCAGCATCTAACAATAAAGACATCTACAATGTGGATCATCTACAACAGTGTAAAATAAAATTCGAACCTCCACGAAACAAGAG